>BSBM01000293.1:16640000-18020000 GCA_027924585.1 Larix kaempferi | reverse complement strand
TGCGTCCTGATACTTTGTATCAAAATTTTCATCCTTTTCACTCAATTTCTGCACTTGAATTTCTAAAATTCGACACATCTCTCTAAGGAGATCAAACTCTTCCAATAGATTAATATTATTTTCAACATTGTCCATGCCAGTAACCCTTCTCTGTATCCCTTCTTTGTCTATTAAACTTGAGGCATCTTCAGTGTTATCAATCTTAGAAGACATATGCAAGGCATAATATTTAAGTTTCTCATTTTCATGTTTCAGGCAAACAAGTTCTTCAAAAATTTCTTTTAGTTTATCCTCTACAAATTGGCAGCTTTCCATGTTTACTGACATTTGTTTTGATTCTGGGCCAATGACCATCTCAAGAAGCCTTAAAACATAAATTTCAAGCTCTTTTGCTTCCTTGAGCTTGGAATTCAAGTTTTCAATAGTATTCCTCTCTAAAATCTAAAACTATATTAGGCAAGTAAGAACTCTAGAATTATGGTCTAAGGGAAGTTTAGGCAAGTAACCACTATGGAACTATAGTTTAAGGGTATTTTAGGGAATCAAGCACTTTGGAACTATGGTGTAAGGGAAATTTAAGCAAGTCGACACTCAGGAATCATGGTTTAAGGGAAACTTGGGCATTTGTAATCAAACTTTTACTAGCTATAACAATATTTCTATAATAATTTTACAGTATAGAGTTAAGACAAGTGCATGAAGTTAGAAGTTTCCTGACATGGTAACTAAGATGGAGATCCCTAAATTTGAGGCCACATAGTTTATCAACTCTTTTTGATCTACACCTAAGTGATATAAGTTGAGGATGTAACATTTAACCTGTGAGGAATCAGGATGGAAACCCTCATGCTTGTATAGATAACATCAGCTATATTCAAAAGCTTCAAAGAGATTTTCCTTGGCTTCACCTTTCAAAATACATGGTCCTCAACACTAAAGTATTTTTTAATTTTGTTTTGTTTGTATAACCTTGTTATGTTTCCTTCTAAGTGATAAATTTTCAGAATTTACTTCAATCTGATCTAGGATCTTAACTGAGAGAACAACATGTACAACATATCAATCATGGACACAATAATGCAAGCACACAAGAGACACAGAGTTTACTTGGGGAAAACCATAAAGGTGAAAAACCCCAATAACTTCCTCAGAGATAGATAGAGCAATGATATAACCAGAATACAAGAGATAGTCTTCTCCTAGAAGCAGAGCCTCCTCCTCCACAAGTGCGCCACTCTCCAAAGTGTGAGTGAGAGAATAGAATGTATAAAATGAGAGAGACACACTCTCTATTTATACACTAACTTGACTTGACCTTTACTCAACTAGGTCGGCCTCAACTTAACCACTTAACATAATGTTGACTGGGCCGACCCCCACTAGGGTGGTCTAATAACCCTTTGACCCACATGACTGACCCCCAATAGGGTGGTCTAATAACCCTTTGACCCACATGACTTATACAGGGCCGACCCCAACAAGGTGGTCTAATAACCCATCAAGTATAAGTTACGACACTTACAATATAAATGACGACACTTCTGTATAGAGGAATAATAACATCTCTATAGGAATACAACATACATATATGTGAAATACATTCCGAAGTTACATATACATCAACACTCCCTCTTAACTAGGAAGGTATTTCTTGACACAGGTCTTCTAGCACAAGTCTTCTTCTCTGGATCATCGTCACTGGATAATCGTCATCGTCATTGCTGCTGCTATCTCAATCAATCTCTGAATCTACTCGTCATAGGAAGTTCTACAGAGCCAGTCCTTTTTCATACTAGATGTAGGCCCACCACCTGCAGGTCTTCATCATCATTGGCCATACTGTGGAAACCTCAGGACTTATTATGTGCATCACAAAACCTTTAAAGAGCACCCCAGGATGTTACGAGCACACGGCTCTACCTATAGGATCTCCCATGGCCATATTATATGTGACCTCACCACAAAACCTCACAAGAGCATCTCAGGCTGTTATGAGAACACAGCTCTACCTATAGGATCTCCCAGGGACAGATTATATGTGGTCACCACAAAACCTCGCAAGAGCATCCCAGGCTGTTACGAGCACACGACTCTACCTCTAGGATCTCCTAGGGACAGATTATATGTGGTCATGGAAAAACCTTGCAAGAGCATCCTAGGACTTATTACGGGCACACAGCCCAACCTATCGGATCTCCCAAGGACATATTATATGCCATAGGACAAAACCTCGAAAGGGCATTTTCCAGATAACTCAGGGCCAGATTATATGCCATAGGCGAAACCTCGAAAGACTATCTGCAGATCTCCTAGGGCCAAATAATATGTCCTCCTAGAGCAAAACCTCGAAAGAGCATTTTCCAGATATCCCAGGGCCAAATTATATGCCATAGGAAAAACCTCGAAAGACTATCTGCAAATCTCCCAGGGCCAAATTATATGCTCATCTGCACAACCTGATCCACGACCATAGAGTATCAACCTGATACTCACCATACATCATCCTGATGTATACATGATCATCCTGATCATCATCACTGCAACATCCTGCTGCAAGTCATCTGGAGCAACATCTTGAAGCTCGTCATCCATGATCATCCTGATCATATCATGCATCTACCTAATGCATACCAAGTATCTACCTGATACATATCATCATACATGATCCACCTGATCATACAATGTATCCACCTAATACAAATACAAATACATGATCCACTTGATCATACATGATACATATCAACATACATGATCTACCTGATCATACAATGTATCCACCTGATACATATACAGATACATGATCCACCTGATCATACAGGATACATATCAACATACACGATCTACCTGATCATACAATGTATCCACTTGATACATATACAGATACATGGTTCAAGCATCCAACATGATGCATATACAAAATACATACAAATGATCCAACCGATCATATCCAACATCCAACATGATGCGTACATACATAAATGATCCAACTGATCATATCCAGCATCCAACATGATGCATACATGCATATACATATAAATGATCCAACTGATCATATCCAGCATCATCTTGATGCATATACAGAGCAGTAACTGGAGCATCATCCTGATGCTCATCATCCAACGCTTACATCCACAACCATGTGAAGGATCCTCCTTCCAACGTGCTTGGAATGGCCTCTGCAAATGTGTCCATCACTTCTTCCTCGAAGTGTCATCAATCCAAAGAACACCGAGCCTCTCTCTGAAGTACTCAAACTTCACTCTGGCTAGTGGTTTCGTCAGCACATCTGCAATCTGCTCGTCCATCACAATCAACATGAGCTTCACAGCTCCTCTTTGCACCATATCCCTGATATAGTGATATTTGATCTCTATGTGTTTCGACCTGTCATGAAACACTGGGTTCTCGGACATCTTCACACAACTCTGGTTATCACAAAAGATACCAGTAGCATCCAACGGGAGATCAAATAACTCAGACAGTAGCTTCTGTAGCCATACTGCCTCACAACTAGCTGAACAGGCTGCAACATACTCTGCCTCAGCTGTATTCAGTGCTACGCAGGACTGCTTCCTGCTAAACCAAGAGATCACACTTGATCCCATACTGAAGCAGCATCCAAATGTGCTCTTTGTTATAGCTTGAAATGACACCTCTCCGTCCGTGATGACACTTGCTTCCCTTGGTCGCATGACGACACTTCTTGAGATCAAGTTTCAGTCACACAACAAGACATTTGTGGATGGAGGAGTCATTTGGGACACTAAAAATGGTTGAAATTACCTCATTCTTGACCCATTTGATGTATATGACCCTTAGGAACATTTTTCCAGACCAAACCATCTCCTGGAAATGAGCAGAAAAGCCTGTTTTTGGCCATTTTTTAACATGAGCGCGACTCCACTATTGAAATAGTAGCGCTCAAACCCTTCTGAGTGCGACTCCACTGTTGAAATAGTAGCACTCAATTACATGTGTACGTGACTTTGTCTATTGTAGAGTAGCGTACACCCTTGTTTTGGTCAAAATCTTGAAATTCGAGTAAGTTAAGTTGGTTGGGAAACCTCCTGAGCGGTTATAACTTCTTTTCCTCTTCCTCAGTGACTATATAAGGAGGGTAGAAGGGTCATGTGAGGGGACTAAGCCCAATTACAAAGTTATGCTAGAGGAATGGAGACCCTCATCCCCCTCTCTTGTGCTTCAGTTTTGGTAAACCCTAGTACAATTGCTTAGAGGCTGGGATCCTTGGAGAACAAAAGCAGGAGACCTTGAATCTAGGTTTCGTGAGGTGCCAAGCTTGAAGGAAGGTATAACTTTATGTACTTGCTTTCATTCATTAATAAAGATCAGACATTCTTCTCTTTCCAAATATGACCTATTAATGTGTCTCATATTTGATTACTGTTTGATTATAGTTTGATGTCTCTTTCTATTATGAATATCAGTCTTATATGTGTAGTCAAATGTATTTGAGAAAGGTATCAAGTTGTTTTGTAGGTTTGGGCATTGCGACACTGGATAAGCATTGAAGAGCGAGGGAAGCAAAGCTAGGATCAACCTTCTGAATGAGGTGCCTACATATCTAAACCCTAATCTCTTCATTTATTTGTTATACTTGCAGAATGCTTGTAAGTCTATATTTATCACCGTAAGTTGGTAGTTTCTCCCCTGAACTATAGGTGCATTTTTCCCCACAACAGAATGGCGACTCCGCTGGGGAAAGCCTAACTGCTTAGGGGTGTCCAAGGTCATTTCTTCAGCCTTGTTTGATGGTCTTTGTTCATTTTATTGATTAGAATCAGTTGGTAGGCTCTGTTTGACCCTGATAGGCTTTTTACAGACCTTTCCCAGCCCTTGCAAACCCTTGTGGACTCGGTTGGGGGGTTTTAACCCCATTTTTTCAACTTTTTCCACCTATACACTACTGTTTGTACAACACAGTAACGCCCATATGCTACTTTTCCTCTGCACAGTAGCGCCCATCCTGCTATGGGCGTTAGTTTCCTTCATACAAAGTAGTGCTCAAAATCTGGGTTTAAATTTTTTGAGTTTTTGGGTTGTGGACCCAAATCTAGGGGTTCTGGTTGCATTTTTGGGGTCCCTAATGACCCTAGGTCTGAGTTAAACCACTGTAAGTGGTCTCCCATCCTTGTACTGATTTTACATTCATGATTTGAACCTCTTTTGATCAATTTGGGCTTGTTTGGAAAGTTTTGGGGTTTGTTGACCCAAGTTGGGGGGTTGTGGATATGTTTGGTGTTTTGTACCCTAATTTGAGTCTGAATGAACTTGCTTGCCCCATTTTCACTGGATTTGAAACCTCTTGAGTCTTCTTGACCCTGTTTGTATCTATTTGAGTGAAATTTCTATTTTAGGTTGGTTTCTTATCCTCCCTTATGCTTTTAGTTTTTCTTTTGTAGTGAAAGACCAAGTGTTTTGGCTGTTGTTCAAGACCTTGTTTGCATTGTTTATGTGCAGAACTGACTTTACCAAACCATACTTCTTCATAGGTCATTTGCTTCGTTTGGGTCTAAAAGTAGTTTTTGTACTTTTTTCCCAATGGTTGGCATGCTTACATCTATAAGAATTTGAAAGTCATATTTGGTAGCTTTTACTGCTTCAATAAAGACAACCTGAAAGTTTCTTTGCTTTGCTTTGATAATAGGTTAGTTTCAGTTTTGTTTCTTACCTTTGAAAGCATAAAGAATTTTGATTCATTTTCTGAATAGAGTACCTTGCAAGTGGCTTAAAAGATTTTAGAGTGCTTTGCATAAAAAAGAACAAGTTTTCTTTTGCATACCTATTTGCTTGAGTAGTTGCATTCTTAGGTTTTTAGTTTAATTTTGTACATTTAGACTTTATTTTTACCTTTTTTGCATTCGAAATATTAAAAATTGTATTTGCATATGCATTCTAGATCATAATTTTAAGACTTGCATTGAAAAGAAAAAGATTTGTTTGGTGGTAAATATTTCATTTTCAGTACTCTATCTCTATTATAACCACTCTCACACACCCACTACCTTTTTCAGTAAGCAAGTAACCTTTAAAATGAACTTTAATAAAATGTACTAGCAACATTTTCTTTTCTAGGTTACACTACACCAACTAGTCTTGGTTAGGATCTTGGGTTTAAAACACCTTAAACCACCCAATATCACACATTACGCAAAAATCGTAGTTTGACTATCACAGGTAAACCCACTTCATTCAAAGCTTGCCTGGGATCTATGCAGTAGGTCTTGTGAGATCAGATTGTTGGGAATACTCCTCCTACTTTTTGTTTCGAGCATATACCAGGATTGGATTGCGTTTGGGGACTCTTTTGAGTTTCGGGCTCAGTTACCCTGCCCACGCCTTCTGATTCGACCAGCGACTGTTCCCCCAGGAGTTTCGGTGTTGTGGTATCCTTAGTATCTGACCATAGGTTCATACACAGGGTGACAGCGGAGGGTATATTTGCTATGCCTAGGACAGACGTGGGAGGAAATCCCTTGCAGGTCTTTGGGAGGGCGGTTGGGTGATTCCAGCACTTGCACCCTTAGTCATTATATTGTGGACCCCGGGTAACTGTTCTTCATCCTTCATTGATCTGTTCTGGGCCCTCATCATCCCGGACTCTTCTCTAGAAGGCATCTGTTTTCCTGGTTTGATTTACCTAGGACCTTTTTAGTGGTGTGCTCTTTGTGCTACTTGTCTTAGTTTTCCTTAGAGAACTTCTTGCTCATTTGAGCAGGAAACTATGTCTAGCGTTCCGGTGAGTGACAATCAAGGTACCCCTGTTCCAGGGGATCCTTGTGCTGTTCCATTCATTGGAAACATTGGTGCTCCCTTAATGGCTACTCTGAATCTTCCTGGATTCACCATAGGGCTGCTGGTTTGGTTTTTTTCCACTCCGAATGCCTTGCATGCTCCTGACGCTTCTTTTGTGAGCACATCAAATCAAGAGCATCAGAACCCTGTGCCTCCTTTGCCAGTAACATCTTCTCCTCCTCCTTCTACCTCATGTGGCGAAAGTAGCAATACTAGTAACCAGCAGTCTAAAAGGAATAGATGGGGGAAGAATAGGAAGAAGATGCCAAAACAAGGGGGCAACAACCCAGCCTCTGTAAGTCATGTTGGGGGCAAGCACCCTACCTATACAAGTCATGCAGGGGGCACCTACCCAGCTTCTAGAGGTCATGCTGGGAGAAAACTTTTAGTCACTAAAAATCATACTCAAAGTTTGTCTTCAACCACTGTCAGTCATGTTGAGGACACGTCATTGATCACTGCTAGTCATAATAATGACAAGTCACCAGTTCCTGTGAATCATACTGGAGACACCAGATCAGCCACTGCAAGTCATGCTAAGGGAGTTGACATTATCGACAAACCAAACAAATAGAATCTTAAGTTCCCTTGTGAGTTTTGCGAGGGAGATCACCTTACTTACTTGTGCCCTGTACTTCCAGAAGTGCAAAAAGTGTGGTCCTTAGTTCAAAAGTCTGATGCTTCTGAGCAACCAGCCTCTGTGAGTCATGCTGGGGGAAAGCTGTCAGCCAATGCTAGTCATGCTGAGAGTACTGACGTTGTAAAGGAGTCTAAACCTATAGGACGGAAACCAAAGTTCCCTTGTAAACTTTGTAAGGGAGATCACCTTACTCACCGATGCCCTGCCATTCCATAGGCACGAAGAGTGTGGTCCATGTCTGAAGGAACCTCTGTTCCTGAGTTATCTATAGATTCCCTGTAGTCATATCAACCTTTGGTTGATAAAGCGGTTGAACCAATGCAATCTTTGGTCAATCCCACTCTTCCTTTGGAGAGTGAAGTGATCAAATCGATGCAATCTTCGACCGATCCCATCAGTCCTTCGGAGATTGATGCACCTACTGCTGAAGTCTTTTGCATTACCAGTTTGGATATTCCTGAAAAAGGGGTCACTTCATCTGTGCCATGTGAACCCCTACCAAGCCCTAGGATTGTTTCCTTTAATTGGAATAGTCTAGCCGAGCCTCGTCTTCCTTCTTCTACACCTTTCCAGATAAAGGTTGATATCGGGAACCATACGGTTGATTGATGCATTGTTGATGAAGGTGCTTCTGTTAGTATCTTATCCGCTTATGCTTGGAGAGATTTGGGTTTCCCTAATGTTATTCCAGCTGCTAATTGGTCGTTGACCTTCGATAAAAGACCTAGTGAACTGTTTGGATTCCTCCGTCAGGCACCTGTTACTTTGGGTGGAAAAACAGTCTTAGTTGATTTTATGGTTTTAAAGGACCCTGTGGACTTTGATATGATCCTCGGGTGTGATTACATTTATGCTATGCATGTTGTGGTGTCTACGCTTTTTCGTGTGATGCATTTCCCTCATAACGAAAACATTGTCACCATCGACTAGCTTGCATTCATTGATCCTCATTATTACCCAACTATAGACCAGTCTGATCCCTCGTCATTAGGAACTACTATGTCACATGGGCCTTATGTGGCATATTGTTCCTTGAGTTCAACTACTAATGAGAAGAAGTCTCTGAGTTCATGCTTACCTTCTCGGGACTTGGTCCCAACTTTTGACCAAGTGACACCTCCATCTGAATGTTTAGATATGTGTTCTATCTGGGATGATATGCTTCCTTCCGATGAAGTTTTCCTAGAGTCTATAGTACAGTCTGCCATTCATTTGGATGTTGATATAGTCGCAGTTATGTCCAGCCCCGGTTTGACCTTAAAGTCTGATCTTCCTACTGTTGAGTCTTTGGACTTTCCTATAGATCCACAAATCGGTGTTCCTGCTGAGTTTGATTCTGCTTCTAGAATTTTCAACTCCCGTGATGATGAATTTGTTTCTGCAGATTCCATCATGTCCTTCAACTTTGATCTTCATCCTGAAGTTGATCTTGTTGATTGTAAGTCCTCGGGCTTGGGTACCATAGAGTCTTCATTTGAAAACTCTGCCTTGTTTATGCCTGTTGTTGATGATAGTGAAGTTGAAAGTATTTCTACCACAGTGACTTGTATCGGGTCTTTCCTTACATATATTTTAGATATGATCCTGGTACTAATGTTTCTTGGAGATAGGATTCTTAGCTGGATGTATACTTGCTTACTGGTCCTTTTCGACACCTTGTGCGACCATGTTAGGTATATTCGGAACCTTGCATATAGGTTTAGGCTTCCCCGCTGTTATGTTGCATTTGAACCTTTTTCCATCCGAATTCGCCATAGGGTCAAACCTGTTGGGTATTGGTGTGTTAGCCATCTCTTTATGCATCGTGCACCAGTCCGACAACAGAGCCTACCTAACATGGGTCACCCTAGTCAGCACCCTTATGCCATTTTGGTGCCCATGCTGAGTTTTTCTCATAGGCTCGGGAGCCTTTTTAGATTTACCATGACTTTGAGAAGAAGCCTCATATCTTTCTTCCTCATATATTTCTGGCCATCCCTGATAAGGCTCCCATCTTTGTGTTCAAGTTGTATGTGCATCTATTATGATCTTGCTTGCGCTAATGAGCCTGATGCCAGCTTCCATGCTTTTAGCTCGTTATATAAGCCTCCATCTCTGATCTCATTTCCGCTAAACCTTATCATTTTGCCTTTGCAATTTGACACCTTTTACCTGGAGGAGACACACCCTGAGTGTCCTTATCTTGATCATGTTCCTTGCATTAGGCATAGCTTTGTTCCATGCACTTGGAGCTAGTTTTGCATGTCCCTGACACTCGTCTCCTCCCATTTCGAGCATTCTTCTACCTTTACTTCGAGCTCGTTAAAAACAGTAAGTAGGTTATGAGAAGTCTTCCACCTTTCCTTCGAGCTTGTTAAAAACAGTGAGGAGGCTATGAGCATTTCTTTCATCTTCACTTCGAGCTCGTTAAAAACAGTAAGGAAGTTGTGAGCATTTTCTGTATCTCCTTTGAGCTCGTTAAAAACAGTAGGAGGTCATGAGTTTACTTTTCCGGACTCGTTAAACCTTTACGGAAAAGATCCCTATGGAGTTCTTTTAAGCCCTTTTCAGACTCCTTAAATAGAAAAAGTTTGTCGAGCATAGTTGTCTTTTCGGGCTCGTTAAAATAACTGAACTGACATCCACTTAGGTATAGAATTACCCCTTTTCCGGGCCTTGGTGGATAATTTACGGAAAAGGTATACTCTAGGTATACTCTTGTATGCACTAGAAGAGTTCTTCTTCCATTATTTTACACTTTTTCGGGGAAGGAGACTAACTTTATGAAAAAGGACCTTTGGAGTCATCTTTAGGGTTTTCAGACTCTCAAAATGTGAAAACACCAAGCGAGCATTCACCTACTCGGGCTCGATGTGAAATCCACGAGATGGTTGATAGAGGATTGTTTAAGTTTTTCAACTCTATAAACAAGAAAACACCGCTGAGCACATACCAATCTGGGCTCGATATAAAATCCACGGATAGGTGTATAGAGGACTGTTTAAGTTTTTCAACTCTATAAGCAAGAAAACACCGCCGAGCACATACCAATCCGGGTTCGATATAAAATCCATGGATAGGTGTATAGAGGACTGTTTAAGTTTTTCAACTCTATAAGCAAGATGTGAGGCACCTGCAACAATTAATTGACAAGAATACG
This sequence comes from Larix kaempferi, assembly GCA_027924585.1. NCBI lineage: Eukaryota > Viridiplantae > Streptophyta > Pinopsida > Pinales > Pinaceae > Larix > Larix kaempferi. The sequence continues at coordinate 18,009,408 of BSBM01000293.1, read as the reverse complement.
CGAAATAGCAGAAATGACAGAACTCAGAATCACTTTTGTATTGATCACAGGCCACTTCGAGGGGGCAACCTCCTTTGAGCAAGCTCGATACAAATAACTTCATGGTGCCTTCATAGGTCTCAACACACACTTATATACTAATTCTAGGCGCCAATACTATGGGTCGAAACCATGGGCCGTTACAAACTATGGATTAACAATACTACGGGCGGCTTACAAAGCATATGCGCCAACAACAATAACACAAACTATTGATTAACAAATACTATGGGACGACTTACAAAGCATATGCGTCCAACAACAACATACTAACAAAGTAAAGACATGGGTTCCTAACATCCCCTCCCCCTTAAAAAAAGCTTTGTCCTCAAAGCTTTAGATGTGGAAATTGTTGTTGAATCTGAAGGAGTGGTTCCCATGTAGCATCCTCTGGTTGCATGCCATGCCACTGAATTAAGACCTCTGTGATAGCACGAGAGCGAAGCTGACGCGTGCGCCGATTGAGGATGGCCTCTGGCTCCAAAAGGATGGATCCTTCATTATCCAGTTTGGGTAAAATCGTTTGGCTGCTGATGTTGGTGCCAAGAACTTTCTTCAGACAAGAGACATGAAAGACTGGATGAATGCGGGAAGAAGGAGGAAGTTCCAATTTATAAGCAACGGACCCAATCCTCTGAAGGATACGATATGGCCCATAGAACTTTGGAGCGAGCTTATGACGCCCTTTGAGTTTCAAGGAGGATTGTTTGTACGGCTGGAGACGAAGAAAAACCATATCGCCGACTTGAAAAGTGCGCTCCGAACGGTGCTGATCAGCTTGTTGCTTCATGCGATTTCTTGCCATGTGAAGATTGTCCCGCAAAATGTGAAGAATCTGATCGCGGTTACGAAGGACCTTGTAAACTTCCTGAACTGGTGAACTGGTGGGGGTGTATGGAAGAAGAGCTGGAGGTGCCTGACCGTAGACTGCTTCATATGGGGTCATTTTAGAGGCAGTATGGTAAGAGGTATTGTACCACCATTCAGCGAGAGGGAGCCACTTTTCCCACTGATATTGTTGTTCTGAGGTGAAGCAACGAAGATAAGTTTCCAAGCATTTATTGACAATTTCAGTCTGACCATCTGTTTGTGGGTGATACCCTGAACTCATCTTCAGTTTGGTGCCAGTGTGGCGAAATAGTTCTGTCCAAAAATGACTAGTGAAAGTCGCATCACGATCCGAGACAATGGAAGAAGGGATGCCATGAAGACGAAATATCTGGTCCATAAAAATTTGAGCGACAGAGGAGGCTGTATAGGGATGGCTGAGAGCGCAAAAATGACTATATTTGGAGAGACGATCAACCACAACGAGAATCACTGTCTTCCCGCCAGATTTAGGGAGCCCTTCAATGAAATCCATAGAAATATATGTCCAAATCCGTGTAGGTATGGGCAAGGGTTCAAGCAATCCTGGAAGGAGTGTTGTTTCACCCTTATTGCGCTGACAGGTATCACATTCGGCCACCATCTGTTGAATTGTCCTTTTCATGCCCGGCCAAAAAAAGTTACGCTGTGTTCGTTCTTATGTTTTGAGGAACCCAGAGTGCCCGACCGATGGAGAAGCATGGAGTTCATAGAAGACAGCCTGTTGAAGATCTGTGCTTTGGGGAAGCACCAGATGACCCTTGTATCGCAGAGAAGCACCATCCCAAGAGTAATGTGGGACAGCCGAAGGATTGTTGGTCAAGCGTTGGATGATATGAGATAAGGAAGAGTCATTGACGTAACCCTGTTGAACAGATTGCAACCAATTTGGAACAGGCATAGAAATAGCTGAAAGAGAACCTTGGGCATCAAATGTGTGAGAAAGAGCATCTGCCACAATATTGTCTTTACCCTTCTTGTAAGTGATCTCATAGTCATAACCCATGAGTTTGCTAACCCATTTCTATTGTGCTGGGGAGGAGACACGCTGGTCCAAGAAATATTTCAGACTCTGGTGATCAGTCTTGATGCATAAATGATTCCCTAATAGGTATGGACGCCACTTCTGTACTGCATGCAAAATAGCCATCATTTCCTTCTCATAGGTAGAGGAAGCTAAATTCTTACCTGAAAGGGCTTTGCTGGTGAACGTGATGGGGTGTTCATCTTGAAGGAGAACAACACCAATTCCATTGCCGCAAGCGTCACTCTCAATAGTGAAGGGCTTGGAAAAATCGGGCATAGCTAGCACAGGTGTAGTACACATAGCTTGTTTTAGTTTGTCAAATGCACACTGAGCATCAGGTGTCCATGTAAAATCTTCTTTTTTTAATAGAGCAGTTAATGGAGCTGCAATCTTCCCATAATCCTTGACAAACTTGCGGTAGTAGCCAGTCAACCCCAAAAAACCACGAAGGCTCTTGAGTGTCTGATGATGTGGCCAATTGTTCATGGCCTCGATTTTGGTAGGATCCATGCGAACCCCTTGTGCTGAGATAATGTGCCCGAGATACTCAACTTCCTTTTGTCCAAAAACACATTTAGACTGCTTGGCATGGAGATGATGGTCAGAGAAAAGTTGCATGACAAGATCCAGATGCTGGAGATGTTCATCCCATGTTTTACTGTAGATGAGGATATCATCAAAGAATACCAGAATGAATTTCCGCAAGTAGGGTCGAAATATTTTATTCATTAAGGCCTGGAATGTGGAAGGAGCATTAGTGAGGCCAAAGGGCATGACCAAAAACTCATAATGGCCATCATGTGTGCGAAAAGCTGTTTTAGGAATATCATCCTCATGAACCCGAATTTGATGATACCCAGAACGAAGATCCAACTTGGAGAAAAAGTGAGCCCCATGAAGCTCATCAACAACAGGAATTGGAAACTTATCCTTGATGGTGAGGTGATTAAGTGCTCGAAAGTCAATGCAGAGGTGCCATGACCCATCTTTTTTGCGGACAAGAATAACTGGAGAAGAAAAGGAACTAGTGCTTGGGCGAATAATACCTTGCTTCAATAAGTCTCGAACGAGCATTTCAATCTCCGTTTTTTGGTGAAATGGGTAGCGATAGGGCTTGATGTTGGGAGGAACGCTGCCAGGAAGGAGCTGAATATGATGGTCTTCTGGCCTGGAAGGTGGTAATCCCACTGGTTCAGCAAAGACACTTGTATATCGATCCAGAATTTGTTGTAGATCCAAAGGAGTAGTGGAGACCGCTGATGGTTGCATCTGGATGGAATGGATCTGAGCGATGACACCATGTGAACTCTTCTTGAGGAGTTTTTCCATGCGATGTGAACTGATGATGCTAAGAGAACCTGGCTGTAATCCTGTCAATGTGTGTTTGTGTCCATTGAGGGAAAACTGCATCCAAAGTTTGGCAAAATCCCATAAGATAGGGCCGAGTGTGCGTAGCCATTGAGCACCCAAAACCACATCACATCCGCCTAAGGGTAAGGCAAACATGTCCGAGCGCAAGATATAATATCCCATAGAGATACGCACATTTCAACACTTCCCTTTGCAAGGTAAGGTGCCCCCATTGGAAATCATGACTTCAAAGTTGGAGCAAGGATGGATAAAACAATCAGCTTGTTTGGCGATCCGAGGGTCAATGAAATTATGAGTTCTACCAGAATCAATGAGGATTGTAAGAGGAAGCTTCTTGAAGTAACCCCTGACCCGCATTGTTTGGGGGGTGGTGATTCCAGCTAAAGCATGGAGAGATATCTCTGGCTGGTCATCTTGAGACGGAGGGTCAATAGGCGGTTCCTGACTGTCGACCGGAGCATCCAATGTTTCTGGATCTTCGTCACCCATTTCCGAGGCAGGCGGAGACTCCACATCCAGGAGATAGAGCTTTTGCTGAACACATCTATGTCCCCGAGTGAATTTCTCATCACAATTATAGCAAAGCCCCTTTTCTCTGCGTGCTTGCATATCTGTTTCATACAAACGCTTGATAGGAGTCGGTCGAGGAGCCTGCGGTATAGGTGGTCGCTGAGAACCCATATTTCGAAAGGGAACAAAAGTGGGCTTGGAGCGTTGTTGGGCTGCAAGCTTGTCTTCTGCCAACTTAGCCAACCCGAGTGCTTCCATCATTGTGTTGGGGCAGAACATTTTGACCTCAGAGCGAATGGCATCCTTTAGACCACTGATAAAACAACTCTGGTAAAATTCATCAGACAATCCTTCGGTGTGGTTGGCTAGATTCTCAAATTCGGTTTGATACTCTCTCACAGTGCCAGTTTGGCGAAGTTTAGTGAGGGCTCCTGTGAAGTCATCAAAAGCACTAGGACCAAATCGTTGCAAAAGGAGCTGGCAAAAGTCTGGCCAGTTGGGCTCTGGATGAGCCTTGATGTACCAGCGGTACCATTGAAGAGCTTCCTGTTCCAAATGAAAGGATGCCAGTGGAAATTTGTTGGCATCAAAAGTATTATGCCGACTGAAATACTGTTCTGCACGATAGATCCATCCAGTTGGATCGGTACCATTGAAGCGAGGAAAATCAAGCTTCGGACCATGGAAATTGCTGGAAGCAGAGAACCCATTGTCTACTGAAGACTCGGACTGCCGTTTGTTGTTCATAGCTGAATGTTCAAGATGGAGACCGAGAAATTTTTCATCCAGATCCTGGAGTTTGGCTTGGATGGCTGCAAGTGCTTCCTCCATGGTTTTTGCTCCTGCACGGGTGACAACCATAACCAGGATTTTTTTTTTTTTTTTTTTGCTCCTGCACGGGTGACAACCATAACCAGGATTTTTTTTTTTTTTCTGCTCCTGCACGGGTGACAACCATAACCAGGATTTTTTTTGTTTGTTTGTTTGTTTGTTTGTTCTTGGTAGGAAAACAAAAACAGGAACTACTTCAGTAAGGGAAAATTTGGATTTGGGAAAAAATCAGAAGGGTAATTGGGGTTTGACTAAATTTTGGACACTGTTGGATAGATAGGGAAGCAAAAATGAGGATTTCAGAAGCGGGGTGAAAGAATGGGAAAATTTGGCAGAGGGGAACAAAGAAGTAGAATTCAGAAAGGAACTTTGTGGTAAAATTTGAAGGTGATTGGGTGAAATCTGAGGAAGTTATGGCAAACCCTAAAAATAGACAAATGTGGGATTTCGGGCTTTGGGAAGGGGAATTGAGGATAGGGTCCTTAGGACTGAAATATGCAGAATGGGATGACAGGGGTTCCCCGAAAATTTCAAGGGAAACAGAGTAAAAATAAGGGAGATATGGAGAAAATACTGAATTTTTATTTTTTTTATTTTTTTATATCTCAGCCTGGAGCAGCTACGGCTCGAAAGAAATCTGGAACAGGGTCGAATGGAATGAAAACGGCTGAATCTGGAACGGCTTGCAAAATAGATTTGAAACGGCGCAGTAGTGATCGACAATAGTTCAGCTGAAAGTAGATATGGACCCCAGGTATGTGCGGCTTCCTAACAGTTCAGGGGTTTCACTCGGCCACCAATACTGTCTGACAGCTTGCGTATTGGGGAAATACCCCTCACTCCACGGCTCAGGTAAAACTGATAACCGCTTTGCCACAAACGACAGCTCTTGGTTTACCTCATCGGTGGAAACTAGTCAATCAGGTAGGGGTCGTTGCCCTTTTCGCTGGCAGGGCCTCTCAATGGGCCAGCTACTTCGGGGTTCCTGTGGTACTCCTCACAATGAGTTTTAGGGATTATGCCCAAGTACTTCCCACAGTTAAGCGGATGGGGATTATTCCCAAATCCAAACCTGCAACAGATGTGAAAAAAATTTTTGGCAGAAATTTCACCCAGCGAGCCCAAGAAAGTGCTCTGATACCAGATGTGAGGCACCTGCAACAATTAATTGACAAGAATACGCGAAATAGAAGAAATGACAGAACTCATAATCACTTTTGTATTGATCACAGGCCACTTCGAGGGGGCAACCTCCTTTGAGCAAGCTCGATACAAATAACTTCACGGTGCCTTCATAGGTCTCAACACACACTTATATACTAATTCTAGGCGCCAATACTATGGGTCGAAACCATGGGCCGTTACAAACTATGGATTAACAATACTACGGGCGGCTTACAAAGCATATGCGCCAACAACAAAAACACAAACTATTGATTAACAAATACTATGGGACGACTTACAAAGCATATGCATCCAACAACAACATACTAACAAAGTAAAGACATGGGTTCCTAACACAAGAAAACACCGCCGAGCACAGACCAATCCGGGCTCGATATAAAATCCACAGATAGGTGTTTGGAGTTTTCTTCTGGGTTTTTCAGACTCCTTAAATATGAAAATACCATCGAGCATTCTTTAGTTCTTTGTCAAGCTCGTTAAAAAATGAAAAAGGAAAGGGAAGGGAAGAATGTTAAAATATCTTTCAATATGATGGCAGCAAGTCAACTATCTCCTTGAACAAAGCACCTGTTTTGAGTCTATCAAACAAGTTGGGTTCTAGTGTTGGCCTTAGGGTAAACCTGATCTCAGAGTTCCTACTCCTCCGTTTGGTTAGTCTTACAATCATATGGAGAATCTGTTAATGTCTCCTACATTGCAGACTTGCATCGTGGTCCCTTTGTGTTCAAAGCTGCCTAAGTCACTCTTGTGTCATGCTCACTGTTCAAGGATATAACCTGTGTCGTCCATTCTACAATTGCCTTGACCTCATGTGTCGGCCATTCCTTGGTGTCAGTATGTTTCATCATGTGTTCATTCCTACTCCAAATCAGCTCATACCTGTTGAGTGTCCCTCGTGTTGGATGATGGAGGATGCATTAAGACCTCCCTTCCAACGGACTTCTTCCCATCGAATTCAACTCATTGTACTCTGGGAATGAAGTTTAGAGTTTCGGTTAGTACCTTGGGGATTGCAGTCATTAGTGGAAGTTTCCCTCGCTATTGGATAGATGGGAATACATCAATGTCTCCTATCCGATGGATTCTTCAAGTGTTCGACGGAAAGACCACTTATTTGCACTTGCTTGAATGTACTAGGTACCTTGGGTTCCATTTTCATTATTGGTGGACATCCTCGCGTTTGTTAATGGTATACATCAATGACTGGTAATCAAACGATACCTCCCATGTTTGACAACAACTCATTTATTCGCATGGATAGGTTTGTACCTTGTGTTGTTTTTGGATGAAGACCTTGGGATCCTCGATAGCATCACCTCATTTATGTTATCGCCCAAGTTGCGCAAGACTGAGCCACACTCTTTTTGGCTCTTGATGAGACATAGATCCAGCTTGTTCTCTATGGCTATGTTCTCCAGTTTTGACATAGATCCACCTTGTATTTATGTGGCTATGTTTACACTTATGTTACTCATGGATCCACGCTTGTATTCTAGTGGCCATGATATATGCATCAGTATTTTGGATCATTATTGTATCCTCTTGGAGGTCATGTTCCACCATTTGAACATGGACAGTTACCCCAAGGATAAGTTTGTTTGACATTGCCTTTGCTTTCGGGTACTTCATTTGAGCCTATGATTCTTGGTTTCTCCATTCCTCCATGATTCAACTCTTTGTTATTTATAATGTATTTCGGCCATCGTTTCCTGCACTCCCTCTGACCTCATACATTAGGGGGCATCTGTTATAGCTTGAAATGACACCTCTCCGTCCGTGATGACACTTGCTTCCCTTGGTCGCATGACGACACTTCTTGAGATCAAGTTTTAGTCACACAACAGGACATTTGTGGATGGAGGAGTCATTTGGGACACTAAAAATGGTTGAAATTACCTCATTCTTGACCCATTTGATGTATATGACCCTTAGGAACATTTTTCCAGACCAAACCATCTCCTGAAAATGAGCAGAAAAGCCTGTTTTTGGCCATTTTTTAACATGAGCGCGACTCCACTGTTGAAATAGTAGCCCTCAAACCCTTCTGAGCACGACTCCACTATTGAAATAGTAGCCCTCAAACCCTTCTGAGCACGACTCCACTGTTGAAATAGTAGCACTCAATTACATGTGTACGCGACTTTGTCTATTGTAGAGTAGCGTACACCCCTGTTTTGGTCAAAATCTCGAAATTCGAGTAAGTTAAGTTGGTTGGGAAACCTCTTGAGCGGTTATAACTTCTTTTACTCTTCCTCACTGACTATATAAGGAGGGTAGAAGGGTCATGTGAGGGGACTAAGCCCAATTACAAAGTTATGCTGGAGGAATGGAGACCCTCATCCCCCTCTCTTGTGCTTCAGTTTTGGTAAACCCTAGTACAATTGCTTAGAGGCTGGGATCCTTGGAGAACAAAAGCAGGAGACCTTGAATCTAGGTTTCGTGAGGTGCCAAGCTTGAAGGAAGGTATAACTTTATGTACTTTCTTTCATTCATTAATAAAGATCAGACATTCTTCTCTTTCCAAATATGACCTATTAATGTGTCTAAAATTTGATTATTGTTTGATTATAGTTTGATGTCTCTTTCTATTATGAATATCAGTCTTATATGTGTAGTCAAATGTATTTGAGAAAGGTATCAAGTTGTTTTGCAGGTTTGGGCATTGCGTCACTGGATAAGCATTGAAGAGCGAGGGAAGCAAAGCTAGGATCAACCTTCTGAATGAGGTGCCTGCATATCTAAACCCTAATCTCTTCATTTATTTGTTATACTTGCAGAATGCTTGTAAGTCTATCTTTATCACCGTAAGTTGGTAGTTTCTCCCTTGAACTATAGGTGCATTTTTCCCCACAACACTCTTCCTATCTGCAACACTTCCAGCCCAATTTGAATCAACATAACCTTGCAGGTTAAACTTTTGATTTGCTTCATACTTGAGCCCATAATCCACTGTACCCTTCAAGTACCTCAGAACATGCTTTACAAAAACCAGGTGAACACTCCTCGGATTCGTCAGGAACTGGCTCAATGTGTTCACCGCAAAGCAAATATCTGGTCTCGTGTTTTCCAGGTACATCAAGGACCCAATCATTTGACGATACATAGAGACATCAATTGGCTCAGATGAAGCATCACAAAGAAGCTTCAGATTCGATGCCATAGGTGTGGCCATGGCCTTGCAATCCTTCATCCCGAACCTCTTCAGGATCTCTACTGCATACTTCCCTTGTCCAAGGAAGATTCCATCTGCACTCTGCCACACCTCCATGCCAAAAAAAAATAGTGCATCATGCCCAAGTTCTTCATCTCGAACTTGGCAACAAGCTTCCACTGCGTGTCGGAAATCAATATATCTTCACCTGTAACAAACAGGTTATCTGCATACAAAAGTAGTATCACTGGATTGCCTTCCTCAACCTTGTAGTAAAGGTTGGAATCCACTTTATTCTTGGTAAATCCCAAACTAGATAGAAAGCTGTCTATCCTACCAAGTTATGCACACATATATGACTACACCATTCAAAAAGGCTGTCTTGAAATCCATCTGGTGTATCTTCTATCTCATCACTTTTATATTTCTCTATGCTGCCATCTGCAGCATGCTTGATCTGATAGTTCCATTTGGAAGTCACAACAGACTTCCCTTCAGCTCTTGGGACTACATCCCAACCATCGTTCTTCATGATCGACGGATCATGGCATTCTTCCCGTATCCTAGGAACTTCAATATCTTCAATAGATAATTTTGTTGCTTGAACAAATGTTGTAGTCCTTCTTTTGTAGGTGAAGGTATACGGTCTTTTCTACAAAACAAGTTAAATTGCATGATTAGAAACATCTCATAATTTTCAGACAAATTCTTACACATAAAGAAATATGTCATACATTCATGCAATTATCTTAGCCAATGCTTCAATACAACATTTATCCATGTTCCAAAACTTTCTAGATGCCTTCTAGTCTCTACCAGAGCATTGTTAAGAGTTTGCACTACTCCCAACATGTCAGCAAAGAGGTTTCATTCTAGATAAGTAGCACTGGAATGTTGTACAGTGCCATAGGCCACTTACCCATCACATGCATATTAGTAGTATACTGTTCATTAATGCAATCATTCTAATATGCACAATACATATCCTAAGTCTAGGAACATGAGCATATACATCATTGAACAATTTTATTTAAACAAACAAATATGCAAGAAATGATAATTAAAAATACTTATCTTTGTTTGGTTGTTGGGTGGCCTCCCTCTGAGTCTTTGCTTCCTTGCAGGAGCTGCTGAAGTAGCTTCTTCTACACCTTTCTGTTGTGGAATGTAGAAAGATGGTCAACTCCCTCTGAATATATGCATCCTTGCAGAAACTACTGAAGTGTGCTCCTTTGCTTTCTTGCAAGAACAACTGGAGTGTGCTCCCTCTTGATCTTTGCTTCCTGGATTACCTGTCCTTGAACTTACATCCATCCTTAATCACTATGCATGATTATTAGTATCATTATTGTGTTATCCTTGAGGTCTCATACATAATCACATATTTATTAGTATAATCTTAATACTATCAAAACACAATAATCTTAAACATGTATAGTCATGATCATTCACATATAATAAACATTAGTGTTCAAGGTTTCAGGGAAGTCTTCTTTTACTCATGCATATTCTTATTTGATCATAGGACTCTTCTGATTAGTTAAATCATCAATGCATAAACCCGTGATTACTCAAACCTATACCTTCATGATTCTTCTGGTTAGTCATATCATCAATTATGGTAAAAAACATAATATGCATACAACCATGACTATTCAAACCTATGACTTCATGAATAATCATTATCAACAACACAACAGTATAAGATCCTAACACAAGGTAGGATTCTAGCTTGATATAGGAAAAACATACCTGGATTAGCATGCTAGCTAGTTATGTATAATAGACCCGCATAATGTCTTGTGGTTCTCTTCAGTGACTTGTGCTAGTAACCTGCATGTCTCATAGGTTAACCATTGTAGGACCAAGTTATACATACCTTGAAAGTAGATCTTCTATGTGATCCATGACAATGGATGAATCTTTGTCTTCATGTCACCATGATCATATGTTCTTGAAGTAGAACATGATTTGTCTTTCTTGGTGTACCTTTTATGTTAGCAAACAACATAAACCTCATACAACATCACAATGCATTAGTACATTCATAAGTGTCAAAACATTAATCAATGAATATCTTCTATTAAGGTGATACGACAAGTCTAATAATTAATCAAGATTGTACTGTAATGATATGAAGACAAACATATGATAAAATTAACCATGAAACATACATGTAAGCCATACCTGTCAAGATTGCTTGTAATTTTCTTATGGAAGGCCTTAGCCTCATCTCCCTCTAAGACAGGAACTTCTTCACTTATGTAGGTGACGAATCCATCTTCTTCTAGGATTAACCCAATCCACTTGATTTGCAAGAACTAGACCTGAAGCTGGATTAGGGTTTGTCAAGGAAACCCCAAAAATTCAAACTTTGAATTTCAAACTTTCGAAAGGGTAGAAATATGCGCCTTGATGAGCCGATCAAGTTGGTATATTCAGAATTTGAAAACTGCAAAGTTTCACCCCTTGAAATTGCCTTTTAGATTTCTGGATTCACCAGGGAGGACCCTGAATTAGGGTTTGAGTTTCCCGGAGCTTCACCCAACCAAAAGATTTGATTCAAAGCTCTAAGATTTGATTTTTATGAGGAACTTCCAGCCGTGGTCACAGATTTCCAAAATTCCAAGTTTTGCAGAAGCCCTAATTTTCCATCTTTCCGATCAAAGTCCCGAACTGGGGTTTGATCAAGCCCAGCCTTCTTCCCAACCAAAAAATATGATCTTGGTCTCTAAATTTTTATTTTTATGAGTAGCATCCATCCGTGGTCTCCGATTAGAGAAATTCCAACTTTCTCCGAAGCCCTAAATTCCGGAAGCCATGAATGAAGGTGCTAAAAAATAATTCTGTTTTGACAGAAATATGTACCTGATTGTTTCTAGTGTAACTCTGAACTTTTTGATCCACCGGGTCTAAATTTTTTTCCTGAGATAGCTTGACCTGTTATCTTTCAATCTCGATAGGTCTGACCTCAATTGGATTCTTTGAGAGATAGTTATTCCAAGTGTCGCAACGTGACCTGTTTATGGGATAATACAAGAGAGCGAACTTGTACGACGTGCCACGTGTCACTGGTTCAACACTGGTTCAACTTTGGCCTCTAAAACATTTTCATGATATAGCCCGACCTATTATCTTTGCATTTCGATAGGTCTGACCTCAATTGGATTCTCTGAGAGAGAGTTAGGCCAAGTGTCACAATGTGACCTATTTATGGGATAATACAGGAGAGCGAACTTGTACGGCATGCCACGTGTCACTGGTTCACCTTCGGCCTCTACAAAATTGTCTTGAGATAGTAAAATCTATTTAATACCTGTCACATTTTACAAAATTTCATTTGGAGCTTCCTAGCCCAAGTTATGACCTTTTTCCCTAGGTCACCGGATTTTGACTCAGATCTGGAAGAGGCAGAAACCCTATATTGTACAGATCATAAATCACAAAGTACAATGAATTAGAGGTTTTCCTTTGGACACAAGGTACATGGGGATCTTATCTTCGACCTGTAAAAGTTTCAGATCCGAAAAATTCACCAAAATGGATTTATAGCGAAAGTGCTACGATGACTGGTTTTTGCTATATCAAGCCCTAGCATCGTAAGTGCAACAAGTGTCATACATGCCATATCATGCCTTCTTTCAGGCTATCTCTGATACCATGTTAAATTTTCAGAATTTACTTCAATCTGATCTAGGATCTTAACTGAGAGAACAACATGTACAACAATCTACAGCATATCAATCATGGACACAATAATGCAAGCACACAAGAGACACAGAGTTTACTTGGGGAAAACCAAAAAGGTGAAAAACCCCAATAAATTCCTTAGAGATAGATAGAGCAATGATATAATCAGAATACAAGAGATAGTCTTCTCCTAGCAGAAAAGCCTCCTCCTCCACAAGTGTGCCACTCTCCAAAGTGTGAGTGAGAGAATATAATGTATAAAATGAGAGAGACACACTCTCTATTTATACACTAACTTGACTTGACTTTTACTCAACTAGGTCGGCCTCAACTTAACCACTTAACATAATGCTGACTGAGCCGACCCCCACTAGGGTGGTCTAATAACTCTTTGACCCACATGGACGACCCCCAATAGGGTGGTCTAATAACCCTTTGACCCACATGACTTATACAGGGCCGACCCCAACAAGGTGGTCTAATAACCCATCAAGTATAAGTTACGACACTTACAATATAAATGACGACACTTCCGTATAGAGGAATAATAACATCTCTATAGGAATACAACATACATATATGTGAAATACATTCCGAAGTTACATATACAACAACACTAAGATATTGGATCTAATTAGTTTTTTTTTGTTTATGATCCTTTGCTACCAACTAACCAAAAAATTATCATCTTTCATTCCCTTAAGCAACACTCCAAAACAATCAATTAAGCATCATGGTTAGGTATATTTATTGTTTTCATATTCTTTTTTCAACACTCCAAGGTTATTGCAAATCACTTTCTCGATGGAAATTGGACTTAGAGGCTAGAATCATTTTGTGATCAAAATATTCCACATATTTGTAAGTATATTACAACTCCTGTTATGCATCAATGCTTTGATTATTTCCACGTTACATTGCACAACATCCTATCCTCTAATACCTATACCAAGTCGAGAAACTATGTTAAGTCTTAAAATCCTGAAAATGTTTTTGTTGGTGCTATCCAATTCTGGATTTGGATTTGGTATGCACTTTTCCTGATTTGAAATTTGATTCATGTGTAGAAGAGAGTAATCAAAATATAAGCTTGTTAGTAAGCTTACAATGAAAAATATTGGAATGAAAAATCCTTAAAGTCAATGTATATTCTTACTTACAGTTAATCATCCATAAGGAAACCACCGAGAGGAGAAGTAGGGGAGAGTCATAAAATATAATATTTTATTGAAATTCCAAGTGTCATTACCTTGCGTTTCATATTTCCTTGTATTATGTTCCTGAAGTGTCTTGTGTTCCATGTTTATGGAGGATAGATGGTGCTTTGTCTCATCCTCCCTATAGAATGTTGTTCCCTACAACAAATTCCTTGTCTTTAAGTGGCAACAACTTGAAAACACTTGTTGGAATTTTTAGACTTGCCATTCCAGTAATTATTCTTCAAACCTCACAATGCACTTAGCCATGCATGCATTATCCAAATTTAAGGTACGCATACCCAATTATATAAGGTACACATGATCTTGTTTTCACATACCCAATTCTACAAAAGAAATTAAGAAAGTCTTGGTGGAGTGTTTGCTTAACAAGTGATAAACAACAATGAATTGCATCCAACTCTCATTAATGGAATCCATGCATTAGCCTTTTGAAATCCTTATACTTTGTATTACATTTTGAGAAGAGCGTAGCCATAATTCATCACATATAGTAGGTATTTACCATTTTTGTGTTTTCCTAGTGATAATCCTAAAGATCCCATGAAAATGGGCATCTTGCTTGAAAAATATGTTATCTGATAAACATTCAATTTTTGTTGTAGATTCACCATCTAGTAGATGAAATTGAGACTACCAATAACATATGGGATTGAATTAATATTGATAACTTCTATATATGATGCACACTTTAGATGGTAGGTTTTCTTGACATAAATATTGAATTCTTGGCCATGGGCTTAATCAAACCCCAACCCAATTAGAAATAATGGGTTGGTGTCCATACATGGCTTTTGAGTTCAAGTTGAAAGAGAAGGAAAATTTACATAGATAACATGGCAATGTTTAGTCTTTTTACATATATAACATGGCCATGTGGGAGAGAGAGGAATTCAAATGCTCTATTTCCCTCTAGGATTATTTATCCCTAGACACTATACCTTTACAACTTAATATATCCCTCCAAACCATGTTTAGAAACCTAGTCTATCCCTAGAAACTTAGTCTAGCCCTAGAAGCACTAATATAACCCTACAAACCTAATATAGCCCTAGAAATCCTAGAAATCTAAACTAACCCTAGAAACACTAATTTAACACTATAAAACTAAGCTAGAATACTAGAAACCTAATCTAGTCCTAGAAACCTAAACTAGCCCTAGAAACACTAATCTAACCCTATGAAATTGATCTAGAATCCTATAAACCTAATCTAGCCCTATTAACCTAATCTAACCCAACTACATATTTAACCGTGGGAAAAAATACCTTAGGAACTTAATATTTAACCTTAAGGAAAGAACAAAGCCACTCATATTAATTGTACATGATTCTATGAATAGTATTGGATCTCAGTCTATATCTCATGCATTCCAACTGCCTACTGATCTAAATAAACTTGAAGTAAATGTAAAACACCCTCGTGCAAGAAATGTGAGACATTCCATGCAAGAGTATAATTATTCCAGTCTATCATCATTTTATGCCTTCAATATTGGAACAGCAAGATGCTAGTGTGTTGCAGCTCCTAGAAGCATTGAAATGGGGAGAGGATAAAATAAATGCAGAATTGTTAACTTTTAAGGAAGAGCATGCAACTGCAACGGAGACCTAACTTGTAAATCTAATATCAGTTGGAGGTAGTGTCGTCATGAGGCAACATCAATTCAATAAGTGGAATTGCAGTTCAATATGGGCATGGATAGGAATAGACAGTACAATTTCAACTTGGGCATTTTACCCTTTTCACATTGCCATAAATTTAAAACTGATGAACATGATGCAAATACATGAAATGAAAGATATAAAAAACTCTCTCAGCTATCAATCATTAATCTATAAATTATGTATTCAGATTGAATGTGTGGACCTTATAAGGCATGGTGAGAACATGGGTGTATGAAAAGAACATAGCTATATGCTTCGCCAAATAAAAATCAAATCTGCACTAAAGTATAATATGCAAATGAGAAGAATAGATGGTAGGAAATTGCATATATAACAGTAGACAACAAATGTTCTAAGACTAATATACAAATTAAAGGTCAATATCTAACACTAGATATAATTCTAGGATTAATAAGAAGCACATAAACATACCTAGGCATGACCTTCATCCTTCTAAAACTTGCAACATAGTTATGCAACACACCAAACATAGATTCCAACACTAAGGATGAAGAATCCATAAAAAAGACATGGCAGAATCTCCAAGATGAAGTGTTGTAAGGGTCAACACAAAAGTGAACATGTATAATAGTGAACCATACTTACTAAAACATCTCAACACCCACAAAGTGTTCAACACATACAACTCTCAAAAGGAGGCATCCGAGGATAGTGTACACAAGTGGTATGCCCCTTACTAAGCTAAGTGCTCCAACAAACCAACCTGTATGCCTCTAACATGTGTGATGAAAATGACAAATAAATTATGGCCATGATGTATTGGACGCAAATGCAAGAAACTTTACTGTGATGTTTGGTAGAAAGCCAAGGTATTTGTGGGTATCGAAGGATAACATGTCTTATTTCGCATGACTCAGAAAAAAAACACTCATGTAAGGAAATCAATTGACAAAAATAAAATTTTAAGAAGCCCAAATCCTCCTCAAGATAGATGGGTTAATATAAAGATTGGTTTTTGACCCTACAAGCCACAAGAGATTACATAGAAGCTCAAAACAACACAAAAAGTAAGATTTAACTGAATCTAAACCCAAATGGAATCACCAATATGTATTGAGGATTTTTTTTCTTTGATGACCAAAAATACCTTTATTCTAACTAGGATGTGAGCTGGTAAGAATGGAAGGAAGTGGCAACCAACAATCTCCTAAGATGGGTAGTTTTCCTTCTTGAAATCTCTCTCTATCAATGATGAATGAAGAACAATTATCTCTTTGAGGAAGGATCTCAAGGAATCATCACGGTAATGGATGGTATATATGAAATAGTGAGACTTATGATCTCCATGCTCATTATTGCAACATAACCTTGCAAATCTTCTCTCTTCTTCAAATGCTATCCCATGGCTTTCATTTATAGGAAAATTATGAGCTCCGATGAAGAACTAGTTCTAATGTGAATGCTCCTCATTTGAAAGTAGGATCCCAATGTTGGATGGGCACACTTGAGAATCCAAGGTACTTTTCATTGATGAATTAGGGTCTCAAATTCATCTTGTGCTCCCTCATAAATTTTTCTAGACTAGCCCTACGATTCTTCAATGCACCAATAAATTCTAAGTTTCACATGCTTATAGGAATTACATAAGTATTAAATGATAACCTGCATAATACCGTGGGTGCAACATAGTGACATATACACAATTGGATAAAAAATTATGCCGAAAGGGCCAGTGAAGTGGATTTGTTGGACCACAACTAGAGGGTAACTTCGCAGGACTCGGGTCAGCCCCAATGAAATTAATAAGAAGATAGTATGAACCAACAAATGGTTTTGTTTTCGTGCTAAAGAACTGGTGATATGCGATGTTGTTATGTTATGAGACTGTGAATAAGGAAGTGTAATGAACAAGGTTCGTTGCCACTCATGAGCTAGTAATGTGCTCTGATAATTGGTATCCAGAAAATACAGAAATAGAGAACTGGGTAACTAAGACAAAAATCGAGTTTGCACAGAAAGAGAATAGGCATCCGCGTCTAACCACAGAACATTGGTTGAAGAGGTATATATTCGCTAACCTACATCAAAATTTCTTTGAATAATTTGCTACTGAGTTGCATTAGTGGATATCGAGGATAACAAAATGCAAAAATTGTTTCCATGGAGGAGAACCTACAGTTTGGACTCTAGAGTTGATTCAGAGGCTTAAAGGAATTGACAACCAAATTTCAAGAGCAATAGAATTTTGGTTGGATAGATTACTGGAAGGATATGTTACAGAGTTTTATGTGGACACACTGAATTCCTACAGTGCAGTAGAAGGAGATTTCTTCAAAGGATTTAGATGTAAGTACCTGAAAAACATCAGTTTATACATTAAAATGCTGCTCGCTGAAAAAGGAGTCTTAAGAATGCAATCTAATTCCTAGGGTTTGAATCTGTAATGTTCAGTAACGCAGATAGTGACATAGACGAACATATTGGTATTTTAAGAAGTGGAAAAAGATACAAATTTAACACTACAAAGAGGTCTCGCGAATCCCAACCTCGCACTTTCCTAGAAACTGAGTCAGGAAGTGATAGAGACTCATATCAGGTCGAGTCTGAGACTAAAACAGGACATAGATGCATTGGTTATCAGCCTATTACTCCATAGAAACCCCTAGTTGAGGGAAGAAACCTTACTAGTCTGGAAAACACTAATAGTAGTAATACAACCATAGCAAATACCTAGAATCAGTCTGCAAGTAGTGGTATACCCTCATCATTGTAGAAAATTATACCTCCTAGAAGAAGAATGGAAGACAACATTAATCTACCCATTTTTAAAGGAACTGGTCTAGAAGACCCAGAGCAACATTGGTTTCTTTGTGAAGCCGTGTGGAATGTTAAGAAAGTCTAGGATGATGCTATAAGAAAAACCCAGTTAGTTACCACATTTAGATACAGATCTCTAACATGGTTCATGAAGTATTCTGTTGTACATAACATATCCCTAGTTGATATCAGAACCGCGCTTATTAGAGAATTCAAGAAACCTAAGTAAGAATCTCAGTGCATCACAGAATTAAAAGAAATCAAACATAAACCTAATGAGATTGTATGGGATTTTGATCAAAAGCTCAAAGCATTATTAGATCAAGTTATCTTTGAGATAGCACCACACTAGCATCAAGAATGGTTCATAGTGTGTTGTTTCCCCATATTAGATTTCCGTTAATGCAACAGAAAGTAGCATCGCAAACAAAATAATTAGAGATTTCGATGAAGCTAGAAGCTTTGACTATTGGAGAAACTAGCACATGTATGGTACAAATACAGACACAATTAGCTAATTTGACATTACAGCTACAAGATATCAAGAAAGGAAAAGAAACCAGAATAGAAGTTTGGTGTACAAAGTGTAAAGGAGAAGGGAATTCCAAAGAACATTGTCATGTATTCAAAGACTACATTAATAGTGGAGCACCAAACCCATTGAATCAACATCAAGGACCATGGTGTGAAATTTTTCGATGTAGAGGACATCGCCCAGAAGACTGTTACCTACTTCAAAAATATGTGTAGACACCTAAGAATCTGTATTGTACATTCTGTAAGTCAATTGGACATGGCGATACCAACTGCAGAGCTTATGATCTCATGATAGAGAGGAAGCATGATGTCTACAGAGTACAAGGAGAAACACCTCATACTAATGAAAATTCCCAGTACGACCAAGGCACATATAGAGAATGTGGTGGATATAGAGGAAGAGGATGCAACATTGGACAACAAGGACGAGGAAGAGGTCAGATTGTATGTTATAACTATGCTCAGCCAGGACATCTCGCTAGAGACTGTCAGAATCCATGTACTACATGTAAGTACTGTACGTCTGACCATGTCATTGAAGCATGTCCTATTTTGTAAGAAAAAATGCAACCGAAAATACCAGAAGGACAAAACCAGAACATACAGATGATCGCAACTGAGAAGAGAAACAAGGATCGCAACATTCATGTTGTGACGGGAAGTGGAGCCATGATAAGAGAAGACAAAACAAATGAAGCTTCAACTTCTGAAGATCACTTAAACATAGCAAAGCCTGCTGATGGGACTTGGATAAGAAAAGAAACTGGGAAAATTCCTACATTTAACCCTGACCAAGAAAATAAGACATTCATGGAAGCCAGGAAAAGCTTTCAGGATGTGGAACTTTTAACTACAAGAACCCAATTGCAAAGTGAAAGACCACCTGCGATTAATATGCCAACTTCGTATGATGGATCACGAACTTCACCAGAACAGACTAGTCTTGTTATGCAGTTCCTACAGAGTTGTATGAAGTTGCTAAGACATGAAAATGCCTTAGGGGAATTACAGAACTTATTGGGAAATTACGAGCAACGTAACACAGTGAATGATGCACATAGAACATTTCATCATATCAAAATCCATAGAAGGACAAGAATAGAAATGAGATTAAGTGCGCAGATTGGAGATTTTGAAATGGACCAGATCGTCCTTGAATTAGGATCAGAAGTGAATGTCTTGACAAATCAAACATGGGAACAAATGGGAAAGCCAAATTTATCGTGGTCACCTATACAACTGAGACTAGCCAATCAATAAAAGGTTATACCTTTTGGGAGATTACCGAATGTCCTTGTTGACATTGATGGAGTGCGAAGTAGAGAAGACTTCAAAGTTATTGAGATTATAGATGACAACAATCCTTATCCTGCACTATTAGGGATTGAATGGGAAATTGATAACCTTGCAATCATCAATATCAAGAAAAACAGATGATATTTGAAGGACTAGATATCAGGGTCATTGCACCTTTGGACCTTGCACAAGGACCCAGATATATTGAACCAGTATGCGAAGAATGTAGAACTCAATATCTCAATAATATCTACAAGATGACGGTGAATCAGAAAGATTACATTAATCCTACAGATGATGGAACATTGAGTTGGATATGCGATAGTTCTTGCATATCAGACTCAGATGCAGGAATGGAGAACTGGCAGAGAAGAATGCATGAAGTCTTAATAAGATGATGTGCGCAGATCACAAAGTCACTACGTTGGATTGGAACAGAGGTAAGTCCAATTCCTACTTATGATGGTCTAGGAAATATCCATGCATTCCTTCATGAATATCTAGTTTTAGTCCCGACATAAAATAAGTTAACTGCTCTAGATATAGCACTGCGCGCTACACTTGCTAGATGGTGGGATGTGCATAAACAAAACCTGAAAACATGGGAAGAATGTCAGCACATGATGGAAATTAGATTTGCAGAACATAATTAGATAACACAAGAAAAATATAATGTATAGACTGATACCAGAGATCATATAGAACTTTGCTTGAAGGATTGGACACACACACCTAAGCAAGAATGGGTTCACATGTTTGTGCACATATTGGAGCAAATACCAAAGAATTGGTATACAGAATCCGAACTTCACAGAGGCACATTAGATTGACACATACTAAGAACTGAATTTCAATCCACCTTCAGTTTTGAGGATGATTGTTCGAGTATCAGTGAGGATCTGTAGGTTATTAAAAAGAATATATTCAATGATACCCCATTACCAATATATAAACAACCAGATTTGGATATACAGCTTGAGCATGTCGTTGAATGTTATAACCTCACATTAGATGGAGATGAAGATGAAGATCCTCGCGATGTGCATATATCTGATTCAGAAGGAGAACACGGTGTTGAAGGACTTGACTTAGAAATTCTAGAACTGAGTAGTCCTATGAAGACCAGAAAGATCAACATTGGTACTAAGAATGAACCAAAATTTGCTTCTGTTGGGGATTACTGGACTGAAGAAACAATAGGACAGATTGCAGACCTACTGCACGAATATCAAGATTTATTTCCCACCAAGTTTTTTGAAATGAAAGGCATTTTAGGTGACTTGGGAGTTATGAAAATACCTCTCAAGCCAGATGTGAAGCCTATTAAGAAGAGACCTTACAGATTGAATCCAAGATATAAAGAAAGGGTTAAGGAACAAATTGATAAAAATGCTTGACGCATGAATTATTGAACCAATAGAGGAATAAGAGTGGATAAGTCCTATGGTCATTCAGGATAAGAAAGTGAAAGGCGAGATCAGAATCTGTGTGGACCTCAGAAAGTTAAATTATGCCTCACTGCACGATCCATTTCCTACTCCATTTACAGATCAAGTGCTAGATATTGTTGGAGGAAACAAAGCATACTCATTCACTGATGTATTTTCTGATATCATCAGATACGAATTGCTACAGAAGACAGACATAAGACAACATTTTCTATTGAATGGGGATCATATCAGTATACAATTATGCCCTTTGGTTTGAAAAATGCACCTGCTATTTTTTCAAGAGTTGTTGCTGCTGTATTTAAGGAGTATATCCATAAGTTTTTAGAAGTCTATTTTGATGACTGGACAATCTTTGGCCTACTTAAGAATCATTATGTGAACTTAAGAATTATGTTAGAAAAGTGTAGACATCATCAAATTTCCTTGAATCTAAAGGAGAGCATATTCTGTGTTCCTTATGGAATTCTATCGGGACACATTGTATCTAAGCAAGGGCTGATGGTTGATCTAGCAAAGATCGCAGTTATTGTGAATCTACCAGCGCCTAACTCAATGAAATAGATACGTACTACATTGGGACATACAGTGATCCAAGAGGATATTTCTAATGTCGTTCAGATTTAAAGTCTTCAAACAATAGTACAAAGGTTACCATGGTAAATGGCTCATCAACAACTTTCCAACGACGCTGGTTTTCTGGAAAATGGACTTAGGATGAAGAAGTTGTTGGCATTTGAAATTTCGGCAAAAGTGGTAAAAATTTCAAAAGAAAGGTTGATTGAAGCTTTGGGAATTGAACCCAAGACCTTATGGTAAGGTCACCTTTAGCTTCATTAGCAAGCTTGTAAAATTGGGGGGTATGCCCTTGACCCCAAGCATCACTTCCATGGGGTCTATATTATCAAACCATATGTTATAACCCTACATAGTGGAGCGTAGTCATATAGTATTGTGAAACTATATTATAAACCAACCTCCGACCATATTGCAAGCCATAGCATACAAACCATATTTTCAAACTATATGTTATCACCGCTTTTCCCAAGTATTACCATATCATAACCATAATACCATATAACAAACTATTGCAATGTGGTAATATATATGCCAGCGCTTTAGCCAAAGTCTGACCTACCATAACCAAAATCAATGTGTTATGTTAATATATATGCCATCAACCCAAAATCCCATGGGAGGAAGAGAGGTCCGCGGGTTTGACCACAGGACCTCTCCCCGCACAACACAATAGTTTTCCATTGCAGTACCGCCGCTTCCTTGAGGGAATATCAACATAAATTGGTTTTAACCTTATGTTATAAATTAAACACCAATTGCCAAGCCACGATGGTCAAGGTTCGTGGTTCAAGTCACACGTAGTATGCATAATTTACGAGGAAAGGTACAAGCACGAATCCCAAGGTGCATAGGACATCAATGGGCACAAATCCCAAGGCAGAATCCATACACTATGTGCTATTTTGTCTTATTTGCAGAGGTGTTTCTCGATTTGTGTGCCAGAGGATTTTTCAGCAGAAGGTATTCGAGTTTATACTTGTTTTTCTCAGAATTTTGAGACAATCACAATGGTGTAGTCGGTTTATACGTTTGATAGACAGAACTCAGAAGTGTTTGTAGAACACTCATTTTGTAACCTTTTAAGACTTAATAAGATCAACCTTCCCATTGGAAGCGACCCAGAGACGTAGCCCAAGGAGGGTGATTTCCGTTATCAGCTCTTGTCTTCATTTTTCTGGTTTGCATCTCTCTTTTATGTGCTTTATGTGCTTCAGTTTTGCTCTTTAAATTTGTCATTTAAGCCTCTTTAATGGATTTATGCATTCAAAATTTCACATCCAAATATTGGTTATAAAGATCCTGGATAATTTTCAGATCATATAGGATACTATAGAAATTTTATCAAAGGATATGCACAGATCACAACGCCTATGGAGAAATTATTAAAGAAAGATGCGAACTATAGTTGGACTGAGGATTTCCAAAAAGGATTGGACACACTAAAATAGAAAATGGTCACTGCGCCTATTCTAGTCTTTCCGTACTGGAACAAACCATTTCATGTGCACATAGATGCTTCATCTATATCAATTGGTATTGTACTAGCTCAACTAGGTGAGGTAGGTATCGACCATTCCATCACATTTTCAAGTAGAAAGCTATCTTCAATAGAAAAGAACTATACCACGACAGAAAGAGAAGGCTTAGCGATGGTATATGCATTGCAGAAGTTTAGACACTATCTACTAGGTTCACATTTCTGCATGTTTACTAACCATTCAGCTTTGAAGTACTTGGTCAACAAACCAGTGTTAGGGGGAAGAATATGTATATGGTTGTTTCTATTTTCGGAATATGATTTGGAAATCATTGTGAAACCAGTAAGATTGAATTCAGGACCTGACCATCTCTCTAGAATTGAGTCAGGTGAAGAACCTAGTAATCCGGAGGATAACCTACCAGATGCATAGTTGTTTTCTCTTCACACAGCGGATGAATACTACAAGGACATTGTAGAATTCCTGACTACAGTTTTAGTGCCTACATAGTTTACTACGCAACAGAAGAAACAATTAGTGGTAAAAGCAGTTGATTTTAATCTAATTACAGGACAATTATACAAGCTAGGACTAGATGAATTATTGCGAAGATGTGTATTGGAACATGAAAAACCCATGATACTTGTTGAATCACACTCAGGAGTATCGGGAGGACACTATGCATGAAGGGATACTACGCATAAAATTTTGAGATCGGGACTATGGTAGCCTACAATACACAAGGATTAAAAAGAACATTGTCAAAAATGCGATGTATGCCAAAGAACAAGAAATCCATCTCGTCGAGATGAGATGTTGTTGATGCCACAACTGACGCTTGAAGCCTTTGATAAGTGGGCTATTGATGTCTTGGGACCTATCAACCCACCAGGAAAGCGAATTGGCTCAAGGTATATCATCACAACTATATATTATCTAATGAGATGGGCAGAAGCAAAACCAGTGAAGGACTGTAGCATAGTTACTGCCATGCAGTTCATCTTTATGAATATTTTGACAAGATTTTGATGTGCAAATATTTTAATGAGCGATCAGGGACCTCATTTCCTGAACAAAACTATTGCATCCTTGACAGAAGAATTTTAGATCTACCATCATAAGAGCACACCATGTCATCCACAAGGTAATGGCACTATTAAATCCTTTAATAAAGTACCTGAAAATGCGCTGACCAAGGTATGCAACATAAACAAGGATGATTGGGATCTCAGAATATTAGTAGTGTTGTGGGCATATAGAATAACTTGTAAGAAGTTGACAGGCTATTCACCTTTCAGATTAGCATATGGACAGGAAGTTGTCATGCCCATGGAATACATAGTACCAAGTTTGAGAATTGCAGCATTTACAGATATGGTTGATGAAGAGACAATGGATGAAAGACTACTACACTTAGTTGGAATGGAGGAAGATCACTTCATTGCAGGTTTTCACCAACAAGTGCAGAAAGACAGAGAAAAATCATGGCATGATAGGCATATCAAGTACAAATTCTTCAAGGTAGGAGACCTTGTACTCCTCTATGATAGTAAATTTATGAAATTTCCTGGAAAATTAAGAATGAATTGGTTAGGACCATATATTGTTAAACATGTCACTAGTGGTGGCGTAGTTTAGTTAGCCACACTACTTGGAGAAAATTTGAAAGGAATTGTTAATGGGAGTATACTAAATCCTTACAGGGATAGTCCTACCCCTCCAGACATCAGTTAAGCACCGCAAGAAGATTCTAAGTGTCATGTGCAGTTTAAATTGGACACTAAGAATAACAGAATAAATATTCTGCACACAGGTTTGGTAAAATGCAAAGTTTTTTATGCAAATGCAAGCAGTGTTGCGAAGCACACATAGCAAGAGGATTTGCAAAGTCAAAGAGGATTTGCGCTACGAAGTTAAAAGTCATCAAAGAGAAATGTGCAGTGAACCTCACAACTCACATATCCACTAATAGAGAGGACTCGTGCTGCGAAGTTAAAATTCAGCAAAGAGAAATGTGCAGTGAACCTGGCACTTGACATGACCGCTAGCGAAGTCAAGGAAAACTAGCCGTTACAGTTGTCGGTCGAAAAAGTAGTCGTTATACATTATTTTTGGAAACCACATCTTTATGCAATTAAGGCATATTCATCCATTGAAGACACATTCAATGAAAGGAAAGGACCAAGATCTACGTTAAATTTGGACAACAGACATAACATTTAATGCTAAGTTAGTTTTTTTTGGGCACACCTTAGTGGCGAGGTGCCTATAAATAGTAAGGACTATTTACTTACCAGTTTTACCGCAAATTTTCAATTTTTACTGCTTGTAAATTTCTAAGTGTTTACCAGTTGAAAGAGATAGTTACCCGACAGTATATGTCTGAACAATTGACATTAGAAAAAGTTTTGAGCGATTTCAGACATTCTTGTCTAAAAGGAGTTATGAATACACTCGTAAAGCGGTCATTCCTAGAACACGGTGGCTCATCTAGGTACCCACTGAGGAATCAACCACAACAAAAGAAATACAAACAAAATCCCATTGAACAGGGAAATTTGAAGGTCGCGAGTGCTTAGAAGCCAATTCCACCACTAGGGACCCAGGAGAGACCAATATGGCTTATTCCAGAGTATATCCCTCCAAGGAGAAGCGACGCGCCAAACATGCTTCTCATAAAGAATCCTTAGTATGATATTCCCATGCCACCTATGTCAATCCATGTACGGCTTAAAGAGAATTTGCTAGGTAGAATTCCCGACTTCAAATTCAACAATCATGATTTGTTACAGCAGGACAAGCACCCACAATTCCAACTAGATTAGTATATGTACAGAAAATATTATGAAGTTACCAAGCAAGCAAAAATTCACCCGCAAGTATGGGATGCACCATTACAGCTGTTAGGGTTGCTGAATATATTGCGCATTCCACATTTTCATAAAATTCCAGAGCTTACAACCATGGTGCGCATGCTACTGTTATGCATGCACCAGGGATATTTATGGTTGGATCGAAAGTTGGACATTAACATCGATCTCATTGTCAGGATCACGAACCTATGCAAAAGGGGTGATGATCCTTCCGCTGAGTTCGTTAGGAAAAAAAAGGATAAAGATTTAGCTGTAAGGATGAAGACTGAATTCGACATAAGTAAAGGAATCCGTGGTTATGTAACTGTCAGAATCAAATATCAAGCCACACGATTTCCAGTTCAACTCCTCGCAGGAAATATCCTAAGGAAGTGCAAACCAAATGAAGTACCGACTGCTGCAATATCCTCAGCTGTGAAGGCTAAGGATGGATTTCAGTTCAACTAAGCGGGCTACTTGTTGAATGAATTTTTAGAAGACATCCACGACACATAGGAAAATAGAGGTCAGTTCCACTATAGTTGGTTATTGGTATTGGTTGCCTTTGTAATATGGAAGGAACCTCTCCAGCAGCAAAGTCTTTCGGTATTCATTCGAGACTGCCAAGGACCGAGGTTTGCTAACATGTGGGAAAAATCGAAGCCAGATCGACAAAGGGTGAAAAACATATAGTTTCTTACCTACTACGAGCAGTTATGTGAAGTCATTCAAAAGACTTCACGTATCACCAAGGAAGTGACGGCTCGCTATATCCAGAAGATGACATTCAAGACCAGACTGCATTTTATTTACATACAGCCAGGAGTGATAATCATGCCTCTTGAATGGTTTGAAGGTTTATATCAACTAGATGCGCATAAAATCGAGTTGATTATCGAAGACTGGCCACCAGAATGGAAGGTTGATGCGTCGGCTACACTGATCACCACTTCCGAAGAAAGCGAAGCGGGAGATCCAGAATCCGGAGGTGATAATAAAACAAGTGCACATAATACAGAACCTCACTAAGGAACAGAACATCAACAAGTTGCTGGTTCGACAACAGGCGAGAAAAGAAAGGAACCCGACACAGCCGTTCCAAAAGGAGCACAAAGGAAGAAGACAAAAGCTACTAAGCCTCCACTAGATGCTCAGTTGCATGACGATGACTATGAGTGCATTGCAGCCAGAGTATCAGTGCATATTGAAGAAACACTTGCGTTGAAAGAAAGAAAGCAACAGGCAGTACAAACAGGTATGATGGAGATCCTCGCAGAATTGAAGAATCTGTTCACGAGAGTCGAACAAGTCCAGCGAGACTTGGTGAAAGAACCATATTCTGATGATCGGTCAGGAGAATCAAGCCAAAGGAAAAGGAAGGCTTCTGCCTTCAACATGAGACCTCGACTAGTCAGAATTAAGTCGATGAATGTCATATTTCCAACTGATGACCTTGCTAAAAGTGCGAAGCAGCTCGCACATCTAGACATCAATGTTGGGATGTTACCCATGGAGGGGTTACATAATATGAATACATAGGTTGTAGAATAAATCCTAGATAGAGACTTAGTCTCTTATAACCAGCATCTGAAGCTAGAGGAAAGCTACAAGGAGCTAAACGATGAATGTGCACTGAAAACCAAGGAGCTTGAATATGCATAGGAGAAGCAGCGGAAGCTACAAAAAACAGTTTCACTAGTCTATGCGAAGATACCTGAATATGACAAAGAGTCGGAGGTATAAGCAACCATACTTAATATTGGTGCCGTTGTGGACAATCTTAAGGCAGAAATGATGGACATGGAGATCGCCCATAGAGAGAAGGTTGTTGATTTAGAAGCTTGAAAACAATTTGGAACCTTGCAGCAAGATAAAGAAGCAAGTGCCAAAGCATTGAAGGCTTCCACAGAAAACATCTCCGCAGAAGTGGCGAGATGTCAAAGCCTGCTTGATGAAATTTCTAAGGTTTGGGATACACTGCAGGAAGAACCATAATTGCAGAAAATCTAGGATGAGGTACAACAAAGGAAGAAGGATCTCGATTCTGTGAATATTGCTATGAAGGATTTACCACCAAGGCAAAGAATCCAAAAATTCGCAGAGAAGAGGGAGCTTTAGAAAGAGTTGGAAGCATCGAGGGAAAAGGAAGCTGAAACTTCAGCGAAGTTGCAGCCACTACAAGAAGAAGCGCCTTCGCTTTCAGAACAAATTGAGCAGAAGTTGCAAGAACTCCGGGAAATAGAAGATACTGTGAAGGAGCAACTTCTAGAACCCATACTAGACGAGATGCTCGAAACAATCAAGGAGTTTGAGCAAGAGGCCAAGGATACAGTTGTGAAGTTAAGCGTAACTTTTCAAGAGTTCACTTCAAAATCAAACATCTCAGAGGGTGTGCAGATGGAACAACCTAGTTAGAGTGGCTCAAGGACGAGCCGCGAGTAAGTGTTAGGGACCTGTTGGGTGCATCCCAAGTGGACACAGTTTTGAGGGCGCAGTCCAAGTCAAAGGACATTTTGATGAAAGAAGTACAAGTTAGGTGAGGCCTAACATCAGTCAGTTTTGGGAGAAACAACTCCGCAATTCCTGGGAGCAGGGTGTGGAGCGTAGCGAATTGGAAGATAAGGATCTCTCCCCTTAGTAAATGCGAAGTACTAAGGATCAACGAAGTAGTTGGAGTAGTTCTGTATGAAGCGGCGGACTATCGAGCTACAAGAGAAAGAAGTAAAGGGACAAGATGGTGTAAAGGATGCACCATGTCAGCGTCAGAGCCACGCGGTCAAACTGCGACTATCAGAGAAGCGTTAGAGACAGAGGAAGTGACGCAAAGGACAGTGGAGTTCTAGCAAAGTAAAGACAAAGCATGGTCAATAGGAGAACCATTCCATTTTGGGTTTAAGGGTACTATGGGGTTTCGACCCATAGTTATTGTAAATATGTGACCTTCAGGCACAATCTATAAAAGGGAAAATTTTGCATATGGAAGGGTTAGAGATTTTGTTAGAATCTAGTCGGTAAATGTAAGACTTATTGTAGATCTGTGCTAAGAGATATAAGAGAGGAAAAAGACTCTGCAGCTGTGTGCGCAAAGATCTATTGTAGAGAAGAGTCTGCAGCTGAGTGCGTAGACTGGAACTATTAACCCCTTCCAAGAAATATAAGAACAGTTCCCGTGGACGTAGCTCCCACCTGGGGGGTGAACCACGTAAATATCTGTGTTATGTGATTGTGTCTATGAGTTATTTTATGTTATGAATGGTTATGTTTTATATGTATTTCCATGTGTATGTTGATGAGAATAATATGCTAAGTGGTGGACACATATGTTCTAATATTCTAAGTGTTAATGAATGTGATAAATGCATATTTGCTTAGTGAAAAAATTAAGGAATAACAGTAATTCGGGGGAGTCTGTATTGTTAGATTAGAAAAGTGCGCAGTCACATCATTGCACTGTTATAGTATGGTAAACGCGTAGTCATAAGTAAATGTGTAGTAACAACAATTCAGTGGAGCCTGTAGGTTGTTGAGAAACACAAGTGCAAAAATACATATCAAGGAGTGATCTGCGGAGTAGATGTCAATTAATCTGCGCATCTTCACCTCGCATAACATAACCGCGCATCACCAGGTTATAGAAACCTGATTCTGTAACCACCCATCTTCGCTTTGGGTGAGACTTCAACCTGCCCGCGGGTTAATTCCGAAAGGGCCAGTGAAGTGGATTTGTTGGACCACGACTAGAGGGTAATCTCGTAGGACCCGGGCTAGCCCCAAATAAATTATTAAGAAGATAGTACAAACCAACAAAGATGGTGGATGAATTAAGTGCCAGGATGGGTTTTCGACATGAGAACTCAACTCCTTACTACCCTCAATATAATGGACAAGTAGAGGCCATCAATAAGGTCTTGAAAACCATGATTCAACGGATGGTAGGGACACATAAGTCCAACTGGTACACTATGCTTTTTTCAGCCCTATGGGCGTATAGGAATTTCGTTGAAACTGAAACTGCCTTCACGCCTTTTCAATTGGTCTATGGTCTAGAGTCAGTAGTACCTATAGAGTGCGATATTTTGTCATTGAAACTCACTGTTGAACTCTTACCCAACACCACCACCGAGAAAGAACATTTTCTATATTTGGAAAAATGCGACGAAACCCATCGTGATGCAACTATGGCCAATGAAGCTCATAAGAAGTGCATCAAGGCCTAGTATGGCAAATCATTTAAACCTCGTATCTTCAACAAGGGAGATTTGGTCCTCACATACGACCAAAAACATGATAAAAATGGGGGCAGGAAAACTTGGGTCCATGTGGAACGGTCCATATGTAGTTAAGCGTGTGTTGGAAAAAGGAGTGTATGAACTTGAGGACTGTGACATAATATATTTGGGGGAGCCTCGCAATGGGCTCTACCTAAAGCAATACTATGCCTAAGTCTTCTATGCATTAGTACTATGTATATATTGTACATGATGTGTGTTTTGTGTGGTGTGACGCTTTACATTGAGTGTATTAGGATCTTGTCTTTACGCTTATACCATGTTCTTCCTGGATGTGCAGATGGCAACATGTTTTGGATTTGCAAACAGTGCCAGCCGGCATACCTGTAACCTCGCTTCGGCAGCATGGCTACTCTATTCCCCTACCAGCGAGCTCATTAGTTTAGGAGGAAGTTGTCTAGGATACGCAACCAAAAATGCCGTTGAGTATCACATGGTGATTCGATTGTTGACCGATGCTCTTTCCCTGGGTATGGACCACATTGTTGTCCACCTTGACTCACAATTAGTACTCTCATCTTAATTGTGTCTACTCTATCCATGACCCTATGCTACTCCATCTATTTTGATGAGTTTGTCTCTTGGAGAGGTCCTTTGAATCCATTGAATACCTGCATATTCCTAGAGACATGAACACCGTTGCTGACTCCTTGGCCAATTTCGTTGGATTGGTACATTGCACATTCATAAACATTTTATCATACAGATGCCAGAAAAATGACATAACATGCAAATTATTTATAGTATAGGCTAAACATGCACAAGATCCCATAATCATCAATGAAACACAGTATATAAAGTCGTGAATAGTGCTTTGTATATATATATATCATCATGTCGGTATAATACAAAAATGTAGTATTGGTACAAAATATGAAGCATATGCACTTTTAGTAGATCATAGATACAAAATTCTGAAGCCTATAGCTTTCAGTACATATACATAGTGTATGAGCTATCCCTGAGGATGCTCATGATAACAGATAATCACTCGGGCTACTCTACGAAGCAACCGAACGAAGCACCTAGGAACTTTAGCTGTACGACACTGGTACCCACGAGGAAGATCATCGATGGATATGTTTAGTATATCCATTGTCAGTCCCTGGAGGTTCTCCTCAATCTCATCTAGCTCCTCCCCTACATCCTGATGTGCAGCTCCTATATCTCGTATCGCTCCTCTCCTCTCGATGGGAGAAGACCCTGTTGGTCGAGATGGACCAATATCTGCATCAAAGACACATATGAAACATCAATACTACTCAAAAAAGATAAAAAACTATAAAATACAAAAAAAAAATAGGGTTTCATTCTTACCTAGGTTCCCCCACTGCTCACCCTTGGGTAGGGCCAAGACTCGGTCACCTCTGAAGTCTGTTCCTGCATACAGATAGTCCTCGACCATAAGGAGCTTTCCGCGTAACCACCTAAAGAAGGTGGGACCTCAACTAATGATGGGATCCCCACCTCCATGGCGGGCCATAACCTCAGGCCACCTGACCATGTGAGGATCTTGCGGATCGATATCCTCTATCTCCACCTGTGGCCTTAGGAGTGGGACCCGTTCCAAGAAGAACGATATCACAATCAACCCGTATCTGAATTGTTTCATCTCACCCCGGTGGAACTTGGTGAGCTGTTCCCTGACATTGGTGACGATCCCCTCACACCAGTTGAAGACTATGGGTGCCATGCACTCAATGGGGTAGAGTATGTAGGCCTTGGTGGCCTGATGAGGAGCTCTTCTCCCCACCACCCTCTCAATAGTGAACAGGACCATCCGCAGTGGTCTGTCTCATACGTTCTTGATGGGAATTTTCCCAGCAAGCATTTGGGTACCAGGTGTACACCACTGAGAAACCAAGCTCTCAGTACATTGATCCCTGCCCCGCAGACCAGATAATGAAACTGGGGATCCCCTAATGGGTAACCTCGTCAAAATATATATCCTCCACATCCAAGGTAAGGATGTGGGAACCCACACGGAAGTGTTGCTACTCCAGATCCCACAATCTGATGAAGTAATCCAGTAATTGTACTTGGGACCTCATGCCTTGTACATGGAAGAATCTTAACAATCCGCATTCCCGCAATGCATTCATTGAGTTTGGGTCATGTGCCACTTGGGAATATTCCATTCCGTGCTCTCTCTCCTTCCATTGGACCATGGTGTGAGTCAAAACCTGTCCAAATACCAATTAAACAAACATTAGTGTCTTTCTAAACCCTTGGATTGGCCCCCTTTTCCCCATTTATTATTTTTTGCTTGTGGTATTGCACCTACGCACCCGACATTGTATACAACGTGCAGATGAAGTTCTTTTTCCATAGGGGAAGTGCGTCAGAGATCCCTCGATGCACTTCCTGTAAGGGGAAAGCGCATCGACCATAACGCACATAATCCCCTCATTTACAAGCCAAAAAACCTAAATATTTACCTTAAAAAAGAAAAACTAATCCACTAGAAATATGTTGGACAAAGTTTAGGCTTACCTATCGCTGACATGGCAAGAAATGGTGGACCATGGCCTCCACAATAGATGTTTGAAAATCGGCTCCAAATGGTGTTTTCACTCTTCCCAAATTTGGTAAAAAACAATGGTAACTATTTTTTACTATTTGGCCCTTTTATAAAAGGAAATGGAAGTTTTAATTTTTACTTTTATGGGTCATTTTTACTATAGTTGGTAATATTTTATGTCTAAACACCTTAGTTGTCATGTTGACTTAGTTTTTGGAGTCTACAGATGCAATAAAGTGGTTTTCTAACTTTTCGGCGGTTATCGTGGTTATTTCATGCTTGTTGTCAAGTGTGAAAGACTCTTCGAGTGTTTTTTATGCTATTATCTCGCTCATTAAAATCAAATACTAAAGGAATCGATCTTACTTTTGTCGTTTCTAGTGCTCGTGAAACTATGAGAATAAGTCACCGAGTTGTATTTTATCACTTTTTCGGGCTCGTAAAACTCCCATGAAAAAGGAACCCCTTGGAGTTCCTCTTTAAGCTCTTGTCAGTCTCCCTAAATATGAAAAGATCGCCAAGTGAACTTGATGCTTTCATGCTTGTAAAAGTATTTGAATGATCATCTTTCTGGTGATAGTTTACCCCTTTTTCGGACCAAGAGGTACTATTTATGAAAAAGGAGCACTCCAGTTAATCATGACTGGAAGAGTTGTCTCTCATGTTGTTTTATCCTTTTTTCGTATGAGGAGACTAACTATTATGAAAAAGAACCTTTGGAGTCTTCTTTAGTTCTTTTCAGACTCTCTAAAACATGAAATGACACTGAGTTTTCCTTCTCTGGACTCGCTAAAATCTGACATTGAAGGGTCTGTTTTGGGACGAACCCCTCCTATCTCAGGTTCATAAAACAATTGATATTGGACTCATATGAAGGATGAGCTATACCGAGCCTCTGTTACTCTCCTTAAGTTCTTTAAAAAGCAAAAGAGGTACTCATCATTCATGATGGGGAAAAGGAAATAGTTTATGTTTCATAGTAATTATTGTAGTACTTAGTCACTCTTGAGCATGGCACTTGTTTGCATATGCCTCCAGTACTTGGTTAATCTGTTTGTCTTTGAGTCCTATCAATTCCAAGAGTCATTTCACTCCTTTGATTCATCCAAAGAATGCTTACATCATTAGTTGCATGAGGGGTTGGTACCATTCTCATCATGTCAATACTTACAAGTCATGCCATGCCCATGTTCAAGAGATATTTGTTCATCGATTCACTATCTGCAGTCATTCTACCTACTATCATGTCAGTATTCCCTGATTCGGTCTCATACATTGATCTACCATCTGATTTATTCCAAAACATATTTGATCATGTTTCGTGTCGATGACGGGGGATACATCATGGCCCTCCTTCGACGAATTTATCCTTGTTGACTTCAACACATCATCCAATGATTGAATCTAGAAACCAATCAAGTAGCTTGGGCCTACATACCTTAATGGCAGGTTACCTCACTTTCAACATGAGTTCACATCATTGGCTCTTGATTGAAATATTACATCGAGTGTCCAACCTCAAGTCATTGATTCACATTTGGTGGTATGTATTATGATACCTTGGGAATCATTAACATCAATGGTGATCTCCCTCGCGCTTGTTAACGATATACATCAATGACCGGTAATCAAGTGGTATCTACCATGTTCGACTTCAAGACATTGTAATGACATGGTTAGATTCATATCATTGCGGGTTCGGCTTGAATACCCTGGGTTAAATCATCAATCTCACCCAGGTTGCATTGGATATGGTTTTGAGTCATATTACACGGACACACTTTGTATTGGTCATGGTTGTGTTATCATCTCATCATGGATCTATGCTTGTGTCTAGTAGCCATGATTGTGTTCAGTCAGCCTTTACTATCATGGATATGCAATGTATTGTTTGGAATCCATGTTATGAGTCTTGTGAGACATATATCTCAGAGTTATTTGTTCTGCAGAATTCCATTCCAACCGATGATTCTTTCCCCAATCCTTCGTATTGCAAAGCACT
Organism: Larix kaempferi; assembly: GCA_027924585.1. Classification (NCBI taxonomy): domain Eukaryota; kingdom Viridiplantae; phylum Streptophyta; class Pinopsida; order Pinales; family Pinaceae; genus Larix; species Larix kaempferi. The sequence goes on along the minus strand of BSBM01000293.1, from coordinate 17,974,073 downwards.
TCACCCATTCTATTTTACCGGATTCATGCTTTGGGGGGGATTCTGTTACACCAAAATCTCGTCATCATGAGTCATGTGTCATCTCGATTCCTTAATCCCTGAATTTTCTTGGGATAGAACATCAGAAGGAAGGTTGTTGTCCTTTCCCTTTACCTTTTGTAGTCACCCCGACGCACCCTTCCTTCATGCAAGGAGCGTCGAACTCAAGGTGACGCACTCTGCAACTTAGAAGACCTTGTTGCTGATGCAGTGTGCCTTTGTATAGGGTGCAGAGATCTAATTCTGATGTAGGTTTCCTTCATGCAAGGCGTGTCAGAGTTGGTTTAAATGGATAAAAGGAAGCTTCGAGAGACTTCTCGAAGCTTGGTGATGTGGAGGATTATCCCTATATGCTTGGATAGGTGGATCTCGATCCCCTAACCTAGTGGGATGATCCCTTACACCTCTCCCCCAAATCCTCAACCTATTCTATCCATTTAGCCTTATATATACAACCCCCTCTCCATTGTTAAGGGAGGAAGGATTATGCACCCATATGCTAGTGGAATTTGGTTACACTGTCTTCTTCATCCATAGGAAGTTAGGAGGCTTTGGATCTTTGAGGCACGATCATCCAAGTTGGAGTCATAACATCAAAGCATCAGTTATAACTCTCTCTTCTTTGTATTTGCTGCAATTTACATTTAATATAAACATATTTCCATAAAATGTTTATGTCTTGTAATATTGTTTATGATTGGCTTCTTTGACTGCTTATCTAGTTAGATTCATAATCATATGCTTTGATATTGTTTGCTTTTTTCCATTTGCTCCATCTTGTCTTACAACAGGAGATCAAGGGACTGGAAGTAAATCAAGTGAGGAGAAAGGAATTGTGATCATAAGGTAATTCGTTCCCTGAACCACCTTGCAATTTAACCTAACTAGGAAAGATATTATATTGTGTACTCTTTTGTACTAGACCTAAACCATTTAGGCTAGAGAGATCCGTTTTTGTCCGCGTTAACAGATTGTATTCATACACTTACCTAGAGACAAATCCAACCCATGATGGTCGAATTCCACCTCATCAATCCCACTTTGCCCATATTTTCGCACCCTTCTAGTGGTGCAAGGCACGGAAATACAACATTTTTGCGCTCTGCATGCCTGCAGGGGCGCTAAAATATCAACATGTTCACGCTATTCTCAGTCCTGAGGGTGCACAAATCCCTCAACAACCATGTTGCTTGTATTTTGGATCTTGATTCCAGAGAGATATTTTTGGGATTGGGATTCCCTTCGAATCTCGCCTCACTTTCCCTCTTTATCCTGGTTCAACTCCTTGATCCACCATTTACTCACCTAGATCCATCATCCTCTCTTAGTGGTTGGCCTCCCAAATCTTATAAGAAGGAGGGAATCCATGAGCTAAGGGGAGAACAATTGGAGGAATCAAACCTATGGTCTTAGGAGTTTTGTAGAGGTGGCAAGAGGAGAAGCTTGGAAGGAGATGTTATTTATCTGGACATCAAGGTATAAACGCTTGTAATTATCTTCTTTGGTTTCTCTAATAAGATAACTTATCCTATTCTTCCCATTTCATGTCTTTAATGGTAAATACATGAGATTGTCTATGTTTCATAGTTAAATCTTTGTTTATACATATACTACTTTGGAGAAGGTATTTTCTTCTATTCTTTAACGGGTTCTCAAGCCCATAATTGGAGACCGGAGTTGGAGCAATTCAAGAGAAGTAAGGACAACCATCAAATTTAAGGTATGTCATCTACCTGCTTCACTTTTCTATAGCTTTCCAATTCTATCATAAGTTAAACACTTAGGAGTCTAGATTGATTTATGAGAGAGTTTAACTATCTGTAGGAAATATTCTCTAACATAGTGGCCAAAAAGATTCTAACTTTCCAAAACCAACATAGCGCCATTTCTTTATCCTTATCCATCACAAAAGTAGAACATGCTGCTTTATGAGCATAAAAGTAGCACAAAGCATGATAAAAGTAGTATGAGCACTCTTACTAAGTAAAAATGAGTAAAAGTAGGCATAAAAGAAGTTGAGGGTGCTAGAGTGGATAACTATCACATGAAAGTGGGCCAAGTATGCCAAGTGGACCAACAACCTAGTCTAACACCTAAGAAAACATTAAAAATGCATAATAAATTATATCATAAGTCTAGATGGGGTCATTTTATTCTAACATTTTTCCGCTATTGCTGCTTTTGGTGGAATATCCACTAGCAATGCGGCTACTTCTATTTGAGAAGTCTCTCTAGTTGATACTTTTTCACTTTGCAATTTCAAAGAGGCAATCTGCATTTGAATATCATATATTTTATTTATCCTTTATTCTGCTAACTTTTGATTTTTCATCACACCTGCATACACCTGCTCCTTTTCAACTTGCACATGTTTTAACTCTGAAGATTGTACTAGCTCGGTAGTGGGTATTTTTAGCCTTTTCCTCAAAATTGCTATGCCATTATATTTCTTCTCAATTAATGCTTTGATCTGGGATCCATCAGAAGAGTTAGATCCTAAAGATATGAATTTTTCCTCTAGTTAATTTATGGTCACATGTTTAGCTCTGGTAGTCCATTTCTCAGCCTTCCATTATTGCTCAAATTTTTCCAAAGCCGTTCTTAGCTCTTTGTCTTATTTCACCGATTTTACAATCTCAATACATATCATATTCCTAGCTTGTTTGTAGAAATCAAGCTTGTCCAACTTTCCAAACGATTTGAAATCCACTTTATGCTCCTTATCTTTCTAATCACTCAAACATGAGGGTTTAGGCACCTTGGGATCAACTATGGAAAATCTAAAGGTCTCTTGTTGGTGGTCATCCACTGTTATCTATCTTTTTTTTGCTGTAGGTATCTACTGCTTGATGTCATTTACAAGACTCATACCCCTTTCTCTAATATTTATGTACCCCGTCTGCAAGTCTGTTTTGATAGGTACTGGTCCTTCTGAAGATGAAGCTAGTGAACCTTGAGGGATTGTGAATTGTAAAGAGGGATAACTTGTATATCTCATAGGTGGCCCTCTTGGACGTGATGATTTTAATATTAACTTAGCTAGATCCATTAGGAGCTCATCTGATTCCTCACCTTCCACTATTCCTTGATTTTCATCCTGAGCTTCTATCCTTCCCTTCTTAAGCTGTGGGCCTTGCTCAGGAACATCAATATCCATTTTAGTTTGGAGCTCTTCTCCTCCTCTCTTCTGACTGGCCATTTGCTCTATAACATGATACTCTCCTATGCTATTTAATACCTCTTGGACCTCCTCCCATGTCTCTTTATTTGCAATTTTATCCAAGATGGGCCTTGGATCACATATATATGCATAATTCTTGTTTTCCAACCTCTATTTTGAGATGACCTTGTGGGGGTCATATGCTTCATTCTCTACTTTATTAATATTTAATTGGTTCATATATACATCCACATTTTGCAAGGCATTCAAGCCCCTTACTTGAAGTTGTGTGATTTCTTTAGACAGTAGGAAAGTCCTATGTTGCTGCCTAAAGTGCATTTGGTATGATATAAACCTTTACCTCATATATTCCATGGAAACAATCCTCTGAGTTAAGAAAACTGGTAGTTTGTATGGGTCCTTCTCAAAACCATATACTCTAATCACTTTGTGGTCCTCAAACAAGAACCAATCTCTAGTTTTCACATCTGGTGTGCATTGCAGGTGTCTCTTATTTTCTGGAAGCATTCTAGGGGGTGAGATGCCAAATATCAAACCATATGAAACACTCATCAGTTTGTATGTGAACTCAACAAAGTTTGAATTGTCAGCTCTCCTTAATACCAGTTTAGTCCATTCAAAAATTGGATTTTGTACACCCTGTTCATCTGTTATCTTGAGGTCCAAGTGTTTGAATCTTTCATAGTTTTGATATAGAAATATATAAAACAAAAAGGATGGATATATAAACCACTCAATTGCTGGCACTTCGTCAAGCTGCTCATGGATAGAATCTGCTAAATAGCTACATAGGTCATACTTAGGAAGACCTTTTCTGGGCTCTATGTTTAAACTGAGTAATGCTCCCAGAATTACCCCATCTACAATATTATCATCCTGTAAACCTACAATAGTGCAGATAATTGAAATCGATTTTCTAGAGATTTCAGAGAACACTGCAGTGTTGTATGGGGGTGCAATAGTTGGGACATCCATACCAGGTTCAAGATGTTTATAACGGAACTGGAGATGCTCAAATAACCCAAGGCTTTGGAAAGCTGTGGAGAGGGATTTTTCGTTGAATGACTGAGGGGCTAGGGACTCAGGGATGCGAGATATTTTATTTAGGGTGTCTTAGATAATGCAACACAAGGTCTTTGACATATCCGAAGATAAAATGGCTATTTTACTTGGGGGGTAGTGTTGGGAGCACCAGGTTATGAATTTGGGAAAAGATAAAGTCTTAGGGAAGACTATCCTGGAGAAATTAGAGTTCCACAGGTTACAACTATCTTGGTCATCCATTTCCATGGATTTGGAATATTTAGTAGTGGAATTTAAATAAGAATTGGTTATGATTGTGTCGAAAATGTTAGCCTGAAGGACATACATATGCTCATCTCCTGAAAACCTAGGTTTAGGAAGCTTTTCTTTGGTTTTGGGATCCATTTCAGTGGATTTTACTTCACTGGGAGGTTTAATGGGTATCATAGTGAATTAGGGAAATATTATGGATTTTTAATTTCTGTATTATACAATGGGATAAGCAAAATTCACTAAGACTGGTAAATAGTAAAAATACTTGGATGGTGTCTGATGGATGATTCAGACCGATCGGCTGCTGAGGTGGATTGGGTTAGTTGTTCACGATTAGCTGGTTCGGTACCTAGGATAACAGATGCAATGGTCCTTTTGAAATAAACAAACGTTTTTTTGGGAGATGTAAATGATGAATTCAAATTTTTGACCTTTTCAAAAATCACAAATGGCAGGATTTTATTTGATACTGTTGATGACTAGGATGACAAGACAATGGGATCGCTTTTGGGATATGTGGCTGATAGCGGCAAGATGACTAGGATGACAGGTGGGGTACCTTGGCAGGTATTTCAATTTATGCGATGTCACCTCGGTGGAAAACCACTCAGGTTTCCCAAAGCGGTAACGGTCGAGAGCGGATTGGTTTTGTAAAAAATTCCATTGGAGGCATGGTCAATCAGGGTTGAGAATGCGTCCACATTGGTTTAGTGTACAATGCACCCTCGAGTGCATTTTACATGGAGATATTTCTTTTTTATTAGCTCGTTATTCATTCCATCTAATTATATTTCACTTTATCGGAGCACGTGCCTTCACAACCATAGATTTCAGTCAAATCTAACAGCTCCTTGCTATTTATGCTCAATGCTCTACCTTAAGCCCCTTTTCTTTGGTCTGCAGTTACCATCCCTTGGTCATATTGACACCGTGCTCACTTGAGATTAACAATAATAGCTCCTTGGGATAAAGATTTGATATTTATTGGCTTTGGAGGCCTGAAACTCTTCATTCAATAGCTTCAAAAAATTATCAGTACTAACAGGAGGAACCCATACATGTGAAAGGATAAACAACCCAATATTTGAAACATCTATATTAGACTTGGAAATCATAAAACTATTACCACAAAAGGAGAATTTGGTTCCAATATCAGGCACATGTATAGAATACGCCCAAGCACCATACACCGTACGATTGTAACAAGTTTGATATTTACTTTGCAAATTCACGAGACGAGAGAAGTCATCGTTACCCTCCAACAATTGGATTGACCTTGGTGTGTACTTGGACACTTTATCTCTCAACTCATGCAACTTTTTGGATCTCTTAGTAGAGATGTTTTGGGTGCAATTGATATCATACTTTAGATCACTAGAAATTTTAGTTGACTGAACAAAAAAAGAGGGGTTGGTCAATTTATGACAAAACATAGTTGTTTTGGCTTTCAAATTTTCCAAATATGAGCACAGGGAAGTGTTTCTGCGTGTGTTTTCAAAGTCACCTATTGGATTTTTTTACTATAGTAGGGGGTATTAGACCATTGGCATTGGGTAGTTGATAATTAGTATACTGGGTGAGTGTGACACACTAAGGGTTCTCTTTCAACCCTTGACATTTTGAACAACCACATACTACTGGGGTGTCATAAACGATATCAACCTCACGACGAATTACCATAATGACCTAGGATTGTGGCTGGAAGATGGTATATTACAATTGGCATGATAAAGTGGCTTCCCATTTTCATCTACCAACTGCTTGCGGTATCTTTCTCCTGATAAGATATTATGACGTTTTACAATTGGTGGAATATCTTGTGCATTTCAACTCGATCTTGATGTTGAATTTTTAACTTAGCAATACAATTTTAATTTAAAATTTTGCAGTGGAAAACAAAAGGATCACTAAAAGAGAACCATGCATAGTAGACACAAATTTTTACCTTGGGAAACTTGAACTCGGGAGAAAACCCAGCAACCTTTCTTAAGAAGAATATTTCCAAATAATAAAAGTACAACAAAAACAATAGAAGAACCCTAGTTCACAAGATTTTACAAACATCACTTGTTACCCAATCACAAAGAAGATGTGCACTTGTTGGAGAGTGTAGTGAATCCAAGAGAGAGATAAAAGGTCTTCAAAATGTTTCTTCTTCAATATTCACTTTGTCCTACTAGACTTGCGCAATAGAGAGAGAAATATGTCTACCAAAAATTGGCTGGATGAAATGAGGAATCACTCCTATTTATACACATCAAATCACTTGATCTTCACTTGGGGCCAAGTTGTCTTCTTTAGTTGGGGACGATTTGCTTGTTTGTCCACATCAATGTTGTATTTCAAGTTGACCACTTTATTATTGGAATTTACCACTTCTTTAGGAAAGGTTGTCCATTGTGATGATGTTATACTTCATCACATGCTCGTCTATTCACTGCATAGAGTCCTAATGTTGATTTGAATCACACTAATAAGTCTTGGACACTTCTTAATGATTATGTCAATTTCAACATTAGGCTAGACATGTATATTTCATAAGGAGATGAAATCCCCTAATAAATAAAAACGTCAAACACTCTAATATAGAATAGATCACTCTGTTACAAGAGTAAGCAATATGGGAGCATCCTTGGGGTCCATATCCACACCATATGACTGGAAGAAGTACTACCCCTTCCCAAGCTATTCACTTCTAGAATGTGGAAGTATCATTCAGTACTAGCCAAATCTGCATGGCCCCACTAGCCAAATCAACATGGCTATCCATAAGTGAATGTCTGCTCGATGTTGCACCTGGAGAAACATTAGCACCTGAATTGGGATCCTGCAAAATAGAATACAATATTATTTAGATTCACATGGATAAGTAACATAAATTCAATTAGATAATCAAAATATTAATAAAATATGAACTTACTATAGATGCAAAGGAATAATTCCTTGAATTTTGAACAATATGCAATGAGATGGAATTTGAAGAATTGACCATTTGATATTATAAAATTTTCTCCCTGCATTTTAGATAAATCAACAATCAATACATGTCTGTATTACTAAAATAAATTTGAGAACCATATAACAATCTAACTTCTAGTATGGTTTCGAAATCATTTTGTAAGAATAAGGTGAGTTTAAGCAACATGTGTATACTATGACGTATTGTAATTGGTGTGGTTGAATCCCAAGAGAACATTTGAGATGAATATATCATTTGAAGTTGAAACATAAATTCATAGGGATTTTTAATTAAAACGGTGCGCCATAATAATACAACAACACCAGTGTGTCATGAGTAACTGGACGCACTGGTGTGGTTAAGCCACAGACACACCATGTTGGAACATTTGCAAAAAAAACCACAAAAGAAAATATCCGCTATATTTGATAGTGGATAGTTATCTATGCAATTTTCAATATTGTTGACCTCGGTACGCTCGGTATATAAAGGCACACTAGTGCAACCATATTTTTAATACACACCACAGTATGATATTTAAAAAAAAAATGTTGTATGCCAATATGGTGTGTGGTGAAAAGAGTAGTGCACCGATGTGTTCATATATTTCTAGCACACCGATATTCCGGAAAAAAAAAAAAAAAAAGGTTAGAAATATATATTCAGGATGTGTTTCATGTTATGGCACACCGTTGCGCCTATGTAAATAGCACACCAAAGTCTGGGTAATCAAAAACAAAAAATCGCACAAATTATTTTCCCATAAGCTGAAAAAAGGAGCAGGAATGCCAATTTCAAAAACCAATTCTATAAGGTATTAAACAAAAAAAAATCATTATTTCATTATTTTGCCGAAATTTTGACGGGAGATTTTTGGAAGAGAAACTTACTGGGGAGGAGTTTGGAGCAACCAGATTATTCTGAAGATCAAAATTTGTAAGGTATGGTGAATAAAAAAACCCTACATAGTAGAAATTTCAAGTATGTAAATCATTACTATTGGTCATAATGCATGATTTATTTATTTTCCTATTTAGATTTTAAATAAATGCAAAAGAAAAAAAATTCGTAGTTACCGTCAACATTGGAACCCTTCTTTTCTTGTTGCCTCCTTTCCTTTTATTTGGCTACAAAATTTTACAATAGGGTTTAAATCCCTCTATTGTTTCACAATTAGGATTTTTTGTTTTAGGGATTTAAGATTTAATGGGTTTATGTTTTTATATAAAAGACGTTGGGTGCAATGGGACCACTTCTTGGGTCGAATCCGAAACCATGTTGTCCCTATCAGTTTTTTTTAATTAAAAAAAAAGCTTATGTAGTTTTCGATGCATCTGAGATGTTTAAACGCAATGGTATGTTTACAGTAATAGTGCATTGGTAATGTTAGGGCTGTCATTTTTTTATTTCTTTCTTAAAAAACGATTACGCATTTTTTTTTGTCGAGTTGTTCTAAAGCACCGGTGCGTTATGCGTAAGAGCGCATCGTTTTGATTACCAATTCTTTATAATAAATCAATCACACCAAAAAATGTGCATATGAATTTTTTTACTTTGTTCTGGTTAATAGTGCGTTCCAGTATGATGCATCAGTGTGTTTAGGTATGAGAAGCACCGATGTGTTTTGTATACTAAAACGCGGTAAAATAACAAACTACTTTTTTATTTTGAAGATATGTAATTTATTTGCATAATATGCTTAATATATTCTCTATTTAATGGTATAGGTTGTTTATTTATGGAAAATGCATGATAAGAGTTCAATGAACAAGAATTCTAGTCGACATGATGGGAGCACATCCAAAATTGCGAAGAAGACATGTTCTTTGTAATTTCTATATTAAATTAATATGTTTGAATTATTTTTAAATTTAACTAATATGTATTGGTTAATGTGTGACATGTAGAGCCAAAAAATTAGGAAGCTTGATAATATTCTTTGCAATGTAAGTGCAGAAGATAGTAAAACCTTTATGGAAAAGTTGTAGAGGGAATGAATTAGGTGAATAAAAAAAAATCAATATGATTTTTTTCTTGAATTTTGATTAATATTGTACTTAAAAATATTTGCTAATATGTTTCAAGCAATCTAGTTCACATATGTTGAATGTTATGTAGGGATTGACAACAATAGAAGGGATGTCATCATAAGAAAAAATAAATTATGGAAGATGTAAATGATGATGAAGAACGTATAGATGTACTTTCCACTTACAGTACAAAAATCAATCCAATGATTCCAAGAATCAAGTTATATTTAAAATACAGGAGGCGTTTCCAGAGCAATGGTCAATGAGACCTGTCAGACTTGCAATAGAAAAAACAAACAACAACAAAAAAGAATCATTCAAAAAGTAATATTCCTAAACATGTTTTTATAGAATATGTATCTACTACTACAAACCATTTCTTTATTAATATTAATTCTTCTATATTGATTTTTCATAGCAGCATAAAAATTGTTTAATGTCATTTTACATTTTTAGGAAGATTATGAAAATCTCAAAGGATGAACAATGTGATATCCAAAATATGCCAATAGGGATGTCCAAAAAAGTGTGCAAAGAGATGGTCAAGGAAATGGACATAATAGGAGGATCCATCTCAATAGAAACGTGCTTCAAATATATGAAATCATTGAATTTTTCTATTATGTACAACTAATTAATTAATTTAGCATTAAATATTATTTTTCTATTTTTTTGTTGCAAAAAATAAAACAAAATGGAACCCATTCAGCACATAAGACAGGACAAGGAAAAAAGGGGTTGATAGCAAAGTTTGTGAGTAGTTGTGATTGCCTTATAATAGTTTAAGATTTCATATTGGTTGTGATCTTTATATTTTAATTTTTTTACACCAACCATCCTTGGATGTCTTCAAACAGGTGTTAAAATACAAAGAAGAGCCATTAGAAGAATTGTTTGACATTGGGTTAAGTAATTGTTGTGAGTATATGTTCGTGTATCAAAAATTAATTGTGGAATTTGTAAGTATCTATGTTGTTTTACTTCTCTCATTTTATAAGTAATAGAACAACAAAAATACTTTATATTAAATCTATGATTTGTTACAAAGTATAAAACTTGCAAGAAATAAAGTATGGAGTGGAGCCAACATAAGAGTTATTGAGAGAAGGAATGAGATTTGATTTTGAAAGAATGTGTATCATTCAAGACTCAATTCTTTCTATGGTACATCACTTTTCAATTAAATTCACGTATATTATCTATTTTAATTTTCATTATTCCTAGAAGTGTATATACATTCATTACACTTTAAAATTATGTTTGTAAATGGAAGTTGAAGAAGAGGAAAACAATTGAGGCAATCAACAAAACATTCGGCCAAATAAATCAGGTCATGCAAGTGGCTAGAGCACTGACAACAATTCCAATGAAGAATGATGATCCATATATTTTGGATGTTAATGCAAGGTGTTGTATATTTTAAAATAATTTTCTATGAAAATAAGGCATTTTGTATAATGTACTGGACATAGTATCTCAATTGAAAGACAACGGTTTACCAATAAGTGTAACAATTACATGCATGTCTACATTTTTATTATTGTGGACTTTATGTTGTCCCATTTTGTATGACAAAGGGCCTCTTATTGATATATAATAAAATAGAGTTTTTATTCTATTGCAATCTCCAATGTCGTTGTGAAATGTTACATCACTAATTAAATATATGGATGATTAAATATTATAATAGATGCTAAAATTTATGATATAGAAAATTAATCCAAACATCATATCCAAACACAATACTTAAAATTCAAATGAATACTACTATAAAGAATATTTCAATTTCTGATGAATAATGGAATTAAACAAAATAAAAATAAAATATAGATATTCCAGTCTGATATTAGTAGTCACTATTCACCAAATAGAAAATAATCTCTAGTGCTTTTGATAATTTCAATCGCATCGGTGTGTTTGAGACAATGTAGCACCAATGCGCTCAAAACAACAGATCCCAGTGCAACGTAAGACTTGTCCCATGCCTCGTTTTTTTTTTATTACGTCCCAATGCGCTACTAAATATTAACCACACCGTTAAATTTTAAAAATATAGAGGTAATCAACGTCTCGGTCAACTTTACCAGTGTGTTTTCCTTCACTTATCACATTGGTGCTTTGTAATAGTTAGTAATTACTGGTGCTTTTTAATAGTTCATAAGCATCAGTGTGTTTTAATAGTTCATAAGCACTAGTGCTATTTTTGGTATAATGCACTAGTGCATATATTTTCATAAAGCACCAATTTGATTTAAAATATTGGTGTGCATAGATGCTATATGTATTATCAAGCACCAATGCATATAATGCTTTCAAATTTGTGTGTGCACTGGTGCATATGTTTCTTTCAAAAGAATTGGTGCATTTTGCATTTGTTAGTATCGGTGCATTTGTTTGAATAAAGCGCACCTATAAAAAAAACCTTTGCTAAAACCTCTAGTCGTCGGGTTTTTTTAGTTATAATAAATTTCCATAAAAATATACACCAAAACATTCGGTACCATTGGCAGAGGTTGTAGTATAGGTTTTTTTACATTTTTGGCCAATCTTGTAAAACTAAAAACCTCCGCTATGACCTTCGTTACATGATCTTTTCCTTGTAGTGCATGCTAGCTTGAATGAGATGCAACACCTTCTCTTTCAGTGAGTTCCTCTTGTTGTTATTTAGGGATTGTTCAATTGATTCGTCTGTAGGCTCTCTGTATCCACGAGATCCATATTCCCAAACATCCTGGGCCTTCAATAAGGTCATCATTTTAATTGACTAGATTTCATATTTTTTCTTAGTGAGAGTGGGAATATGGGCAAAATATTGGCTACTCATGGCCATTTTTCTTTGACCACAAAATTCATAGATTTATAGTCTATTTGTGTCCTTAGTATCCCTATTATCAATGTCACCTTGTCATATTTAACTAAAAATAACGGAGCCTCTTATTTATACCTCATCTAAAACCCTTCTAAACTGTCGGCTTTTATGTTTCGGACTTGCTCCGTCAAGATTTTCAAACTTAACAATTTCTAAAAATTCCGATGAAATACTTGTTTCTAACGTCTAATGCACTATCATGTTTTTTGTTTGATGCTCCTTTCAAGATTTGATCCAATTCTTTATCAAGGATCAGGTCCGATGCTTCCTCGGGATCTCCTTTTGATTCTCTATCGATTTCTTCTCTGATGGTCTATCGTGTTCTCCTTCTGATGCTTCTATAGAGATCACCTTCCAATAGTTCTTTCAATATCTCCTCTAATGCGCTATCAAGATTCTTCTAATGGTTCTTTTGGGATCTCCTCTGATGCATTGTCAGGATTGATTTGATGGTTCTTTAGAGATGTCCTCTAATGCATTTTAGGGATTGCTTCTGATGGTTCTTTTGGGATCTCCTTTGATGCACTATCTGGATTGCTTCCAATGATTCTTTTGGGATATCTTTTGATTCACTTTTGGGATTGATTCTAATGCTTTTTTCAAGATCTATTCGATGTACTATCGGGATTGCTTTCGATGATTCTTTTGGGATCTCCTTCGATGCACTACTGGGATTGCTTCCGATGGTTCTTTCGAGTTCTCCTCCGATGGAATGTCGATATTGATTCTAATTGTTCTTATAGGATCTCCTTCAATGCGATGTTGGGATTGCTTCTGATGGTTCTTTTGCGAGCTCCTTCGATGCACTGTCAAGCTTGATTTCGATGGTTGTTTCGATATTTCCACCAATTCACTATTGGGATTGCTTTTGATGGTTCTTTCAGGATCTCCTCCAATGCACTATTGGGATCACTTCTGATGGTTCTTCTAGGATCTCCTCTTATGCATCATCGGGATTGATTCCAATGGTTCTTTCAGGATCTCCTCCGATGCACACTCAGGATTTCTAAACAATAGACATAGTTCAAATTCTTTGGCTCAATCCGTCAATCACGATCACTCTCACACTATTCGATCTCCTTGGCTCAGCATAGTGCTTTAATCGATCAACTGCAATTTTTAATTGATTTTCTCTGCACTCTTTAAACGAACTAGTCCTATCGATCTACCCTCCCAATTTTTTATCGATCTACTTTCCACTCAGTGAAGAGGCTTAAACCTTTCACTCTTCTTCTTTAATCAATATTCTCTCCACTCTGTGAAGAGTCTTAAGCCTGTCACTTTGATACCATGTTAAATTTCATAAGCAAATGTAATATTGAACACACACAAAACTATGCAACATTCTCTCATGCTCTTCTCCATTAAACTCGGAATATAAAGGATTACATTTGTAGCTAAGTGGATCGAAAACAAAAATTGATTTCTAACTAACTTTCCAAATATAGAAAAGACTTAATTGATTCTTACTTGGTCAAACACTACTGTCTAAGTGACTCATACATGTAAAGCACTACTCCTAGCTAACTGGAACACGGGAAATCACACACTTCAACAAATGGAATGGTTAAGGTAATTTTTGAATTAATTAAGTGTGTTTGAAGGTGAGTGGCTCATCCTTTCCATAAAAGTTGTTCAATTTGCCTTATGTCTATCAATGGGATAACCACTTAATTAAATTTTGTGTCTCGATGGATAACCACCTCCACACACACACATACCAAATGGGCATTTTCACCTTTATTTAGTTCGAAGTCTCCGAGATGTTTACTGTATGTACATGCACTTTATTGATTTCATTTTATGTTGGGCATGACCATTAACAATAAGATATTTCCTTGGTTAATGTTGTTTTAGATTTGATAATAATTATAAGATTAAGAATGTTTGGAATGATTTATAATAACAATTGTTATATTATGTAAGGAGTTATCCCTATAGGTTTGGCCATTTTGAATAGTGTTTTCTGTGTTTGAGAAGTCCATCTTGGACAATGGAAGTGCGCAATATGATTTTTAATCAACTTTGAATTGAATGAATATTTTTTTAAATTAAATATATAACTTTCTTTTCGTTTCAAATAGAATAAAATTTAAATTGAATAGATATAAAAAAAAATTAACTTTATTCTTATTTCAAATAAAATAAAATTTAACTTAAATTAATAAATTATAAATTAAATTAAATATAAATAACCATAAACTTCTACCCACAATCCTAAAGTATCACTTAAAAGACAATTTACCAATTTTTATTTCAAATAATCTAAAACTCACATGAGTTCACAAATTATAAGTTAAAATGAATATAAATAGCCATAAACTTCTACTTACAATATTTCACTTGTAAATTCAATGTTTCACAATTGAAGAGATACACCAATGATTCAATGTTTCAACATTAAAGAGATACACCATTTCTTTAATGCCTTTTTTTATTTAAAACACCCATACACCTATTTTGTGTGTTGTTTACTTCTATGATCCATTGAAAGGATGAAGAGATCCACAATTTACTTTTTTATTATTATTATTATGTTGGATTTTTATGTAATAAATGTTGATGTATATGTAACTTTGGAATGTATTTCATCTGTGTATTATATATATATATTTATTGTACCCTTATAAGAGATGTGTCATTCCTCTATAAGGAAGTGTCGTCATGTGGATTGACAAGTGTCGCAAGTGTGTGTACTTGCCGATGGGTTATTAGACCACCATGTGGGGTCGACCCTGAATTATATATATTATAATGTGGATGTACCTAGCTAGACAAGTCGGCCCCATAAGGTCACTGGGCAAAAAGGTTAGTATAAATAGAGATCGGAGATCTCTATTTTACTCACTCGGAAAAGTAACTCACTCTCACTCAGAAAGTGGCGCACTAGTGAGGAGGAGGATCATCTGCTACTAGGAGACTATCTTAGTGTATTTTGGTTGTACTTTGGTTGAGCCATTGCTCTCTCTGTCTCTGAGGAAGTTGTGGGGTTTTTCACCTTAGGGTTTTCCCCACGGAAACTCTGTGTCTCTTGTCTCTTATGCTTTTGATTATTGTGATGCTTGTCATATTGTAATTGTCATGCATTGATATACTGTATATGTTATTCTCTCAGCAAAGATCCTAGAGTATTGTGAATTAATGCTCAAAATTTAACATGGTATCAGAGCTAACCTGAGAAGAAGACATTTTGCAGTGACAGAAGCTTGAGTTCCTTGTTTATTGGGTTTCTCTCCACATATTTTTTAAAATCAGTATAGTAGATTGACTCTACTCATCAAGGCGCATCTATCTATCCAATCAGAATTCAATTTTGAGCATTTTCAGATTTGGCCCTAAAAATTAGGGTTTCCACAAAAATAGAAATTTCTGGAATCTGAAGGCACAGCTGGACGCTCCTTGCAAAAATCGAAGTTTAGAGATTTGGATCGAGATTTTTGGCTGGGTAGATCTCCGGGAAACTCAAACCCTAATTCAGGGCTCTCCTAGTGAACCTGGGAGGACAAAAAGGCAATTCTGAAGGGCAACACTTTGCTGATCTCAAATTCTGAATACACCAGGATGATCAGCTCATCAAGGTGCATCTTTCTATCCTTTCATAAATTTGAAATTCACATTTTGAATTTTTAGGATTTTTTCGACAAACCCTAATCCGGGACCAGATCCAGTTTTCAGCATTTCAAGTGGTAAGACCTAAATATTTTCTATTTCCATTTGAAGTACTCTTTAAGATGTCTCTCCACACCATGCTTGAGGATAAGCTTGAAGGGGCTAATAACTTCCGAGCCTGAAAGTATAAGATTGGGTTAATCCTGGAAGAAAATGAGTTGGACTCATATGTGAAAGAAGACATCCCTATCCCAAAGAATGAAGAGGCCAAGGTATTGCATAAGAAGAACTTGGTCAAGGCAAAGAGAATCATTGTTGATTCTATCAAAGACTATCTCATACCCCATGTGTCTTCTCTTAAGACACCCAAGGAGATGTTTGAATCTTTGACCAAGCTATTTGAAGGAAAGAACATAAATCGGAAGATGACCCTGTAGAACTAATTGAAAGGAGTAAAGTTTCAGAATGGAGAAATCATTCAATCTTATTTTTCAAGGGTCTCCCAGATCAAGGAACAACTAGAAGCAGTGGATGAAATGGTGGAGAATGGTGAAGTGGTGATGACCACTCTAAATGGCCTACCCAGGTCATGGGATTCCTTCATTCAAGGAATTTGTGCAAGGAAGAAGTTGATCTCCTTCAACAGATTGCGGAAAGAATGCTCTCAAGAAGAAGCTAGACTTATAGCTCGTGAGGAAAAGATGGGAGGTGAAGATCAAGCTCTTGCAGCTCACACCAAAAGAAGCAAAACCAAGAAGGAGCACTCTCGCCATAATAGATCATATCAAAAGAGTAAGAAGGACCTAAGATGCTTCACATGCAATGAGAAGGGTCACTTTGCTTCAGATTGTCCCAAGAACAAAAGGGATAATAACAACAACTCCAGTAAGAAGAAGAAGGGCAGCAAAAGAAGGTTTCACGCTCATGCTGCCGAAGATGATGAACCCCCAAAGAAGAAGGCTAGGGCAGAAAGTGATAGTGATGATGACTCATCAAGTGAAGAAGAGTATGTTCCGATCTCTGCTCTCATAGGTACTATCTCCCATGGTTGTAATGATTGGTTAATTGACAGTGGGGATTCCAAACACATGACTGGGTTTAAGGAATCTTTTGTGAACCTATCTGAACATGAATCACCCCATAAGGTGAAACTTGGGGATGATTATCAATACCCAATCAAAGGAAGTGTTGAAGCCTCCTACAACCTATATTCTGGAAAATCTTTGAAGATGAAAGAAGTCCTTTATGTACCTGGGCTCAAGAAGAACTTACTCTCCATCTCTGCATTGGATACAAAAGGTATGAGGGTTTCATTTGTGGATGGCCAAGTCCTAATGTGGCCAAAGGGAAAGAACATAGATGATGCAGTAGTGATTGGAGAGCAAGAGGGAGGTTTGTATAAATTGAAGGGACAACCTGAACATGCCATGGTGCATGAATCCATGGAGCCAAGTGAACTTTGGCATAGAAGACTTGCTCATATGCACTATAGAGCACTTCCAATTGCAAGCAAGGCAGTAGAGGGTCTTCCTGAAATCAAGACCAAACATGAAGGTGTTTGCAAAGGATGTGCAAAAGGTAAGAACATTAAGAAGGCTTTCCCAAGCAGTGAAAGCAAGGCAAAAGACATCCTGGAAATCATCCACTCAGATGTATGTGGTCCTATGTCATCCAGTTCCCTGAGTGGGTATGTTTACTATGTCTCATTTATTGATGACTTCTCCAGGAAGACTTGGGTATACTTCTTGAAGAGCAAAGATGAGGTGTTTGATAAATTCAAGGAATTCAAAACCTTGATGGAGAATCAAACTGACAAGAAGATCAAAACATTCAGATCTGACAATGGTGGAGAATTCACCTCAAGTGACTTCAAGAAGCTTTGTAGTGATTCAGGGATTAAGAGGGAGTTGACTGCTCCATATAATCCTCAACAGAATGGAGTTGCAGAAAGGAAGAACAAAACTATCATGGAAGTAGCAAGGGCAATGATGCATGACCAAGATCTACCTATGCATCTGTGGGCAGAAGCAGCTCGAACAGCTGTATATGTGCAGAACAGAACACCCCACAAGATATTGGACAACAAGACACCAAAAGATGTCTTTTCTGGTAAGAAACCCGAAGTCAGTCATCTCAGAATATTTATTTGTCCAGTATACACTCATGTCCCAAAGGAAAAGAGGACTAGACTAGATCCTTCAGGAAAGAAGGGTATCTTTGTGGGTTACAGTGAAAGCTCGAAGGCTTACATAATATACTTTCCAAGGTTCAAGAAGATTGATGTTAGCAGGGATGTAACATTTGATGAAAACTCAGCATTCATCAAATCAAGGAAGGCACCTATCGAAGTTTATGAAGAACCTAAGGAAACCAGATTTCAAGACACTACCATGACTGAAGTAGTTCCAGAAGTTGTTCGTGAGTTTGAAGATCCACAAGAACCTGTAGATCCACCCCGTGAGGATAACTCTCACAAGAGGAAACCTGCATGGGCTAGAGATCTCATTCAAGATGCAGAAAGATTTGGCATTCTAGAAGAAGAACACAAAGCAAAGAAGAGAACCAGATCACATACCATCTATTTTGCTTTACTCTATGACATTATGAACAAAGAGCCTTCCAGTTATGAAGAAGCAGTGGAAAAGAAAGAATGGAAGGATGCCATGGTTGAGGAATACCAATCAATAATGAAGAATGATGTTTGGGATGTTGTCCCAAGACCTAAAGAGAAGTCTGTTGTGACTTCCAAATGGATCTACAAAATCAAGCATGCTGCAGATGGTAGTGTAGAGAAATACAAGGCAAGATTCGTAGCTCGTGGCTTCTCTCAGAAAGAGGGAATATATTATGAAGAAACGTTTGCACCTGTAGCCAGGTATACTTCCATCAGAATAGTACTTTCCCTTGCTGCAGCAATGAGATGGAAAATACACCAAATGGATGTCAACACTGCTTTCTTGAATGGTGTAGTTGAAGAGGAAGTATATGTGGAACAGCCACTCGATTTTGAAATACATGACAGGGAGTCATATGTGTGCAGATTGAAGAAAGCCTTGTATGGCTTGAAGCAAGCTCCCAGAACCTGGTATGGTAGGATGGACAATTTCCTATCTAGTTTGGGATTTAACAAGAGTAAAGCAGATTCCAACCTTTACTACAAGGTTGAGGAAGGGAATCCTGTGATTCTACTCCTGTATGTGGATGACTTATTTGTAACAGGAGATGACAGACTGATTGCAGATACTAAGAGGAAGCTTGCTGCTGAATTCGATATGAAAGATTTGGGAATGATGCACTATTTCCTAGGTATGGAGGTGTGGCAGAGTACAGGTGGGATCTTCCTTGGCCAAGGGAAGTACACAGTAGATATCCTGAAGAGATTCAGGATGATGGATTGCAAGGCCATGGCCACACCTATGGCATCGAATATGAAGCTTCTATGTGATGCTTCATCTGAGTTGGTTGATGTCTCTATGTATCGTCAGATGGTTGGGTCCTTGATGTACCTGACGAACACGAGACCAGACATTTGCTTTGCTGTGAACACATTGAGTCAGTTCCTGACGAATCCAAGGAGTGTTCACCTAGTTGCTGTAAAGCATGTTCTGAGGTACCTGAAGGGTACAGTGGATTTTGGGCTCAAGTATGAAGCGAATCAAAAGTTTAACCTGCAGGGTTATGTTGATTCAGATTGGGATGGCAGTTCTGCAGATAGGAAGAGCACATCTGGGTACTGCTTCAGTATGGGATCATGTGTGATCTCTTGGTTTAGCAGGAAGTAGTCCTGCGTAGCACTGAGTACAGCTGAGGCAGAGTATGTTGTAGCCTATTCAACTAGTTGTGAGGTAGTATGTCTACGGAAGCTACTGTCTGAGTTATTTGATCTCCAGTTGGATGCTACTGGTATCTTTTGTGATAACCAGAGTTGTGTGAAGATGTCCGAGAACCCAATGTTTCATGATAGGTCGAAACGCATAGAGATCAAATATCACTATATCAGGGATATGGTGCAGAGAGGAGCTGTGAAGCTCCTGTATGTTGCGACGGACGAGCAGATTGCAGATGTGCTGATGAAGCCACTAGCCAGAGTGAAGTTCGAGTACTTCAGAGAGAGGATTGGTGTTCTTCAGATCGAGGACACTTCGAGGAAGAAGTGATGGACACATTTGCTGAAGCCATTTCAAGCATGTTGGAAGGAGGATCCTTCACATGGCTGTGGATGTAAGTGCTAGATGATGAGCATTAGGATGATGTTCTAGTTTCTGTTGGATATGATCAGTTGGATCATTTTTATGTATGTATGTATGCATCATGTTGGATGCTGGATATGATCAGTTGGATCATTTATATGTATGTACGCATCATGTTGGATGTTGGATATGATCAGTTGGATCATTTATATGTATGTACGCATCATGTTGGATGCTGGATATGATCGGTTGGATCATGTGTATGTATTTTTGTATATGCATCATGTTGGATGCTTGGACCATGTATCTGTATATGTATCAGGTGGATACATTGTATGATCAGGTGGATCATGTATGGTGATATGTATCATGTATTTGTATTTGTATCAGGTGGATCATGTATGATGATATGTATCAGGTAGATACTTGGTATGCATCAGGTAGATGCATTGTATGATCATGATGATCATGGATGACGAGCTTCAGGATGTTGCTCCAGATGACATGCAGTAGGATGTTGCAGTGATGATGATCAGGATGATCATGTGTACATCAGGATGATGTATGGTGAGTATCAGGTTGATACTCTATGGCCGTGGATCAGGTTGTGCAGATGAGCATATAATTCGTTGCCCTGGGATATTTGCAGATAGTCTTTCAAGGGTTTTCCTATGGCATGTAATTCGGTGCCCTGGGATATCTGTCAAATGCTCTTTCGAGGTTTTGCTTTGGGAGGACATATAATTCGTTGCCCTGGGAGATCTGCAGATAGTCTTACGAGGTTTTTCCTATGGCATGTAATTCATTGCCTTGGGATATCTGGCAGATGCTCTTTCGAGGTTTTGTCCTATGGCATATAATCTGTCCCTGGGAGATCCGATAGGTTGGGCTGTGTGCCCGTAATAAGTCCTGGGATGCTCTTGCGAGGTTTTGCCATGACCACATGTAATTTGTGTCCTGGGAGATCCTATAGGTAGAGTTGTGTGCTCGTAACAGCCTGGGATGCTCTCGCGAGGTTTTGTGGTGACCACATGTAATTCATGCCCTGGGAGATCCTATAGGTAGATCTGCATGCTCGTAACAGCCTGGGATGCTCTTGCAAGGTTTTGTGTTGAGGTCACATAAAATATGGTCCTGGGAGATCCTATAGGTAGAGCCGTGTGCTCGTAACATCCTGGGATACTCTTTCGAGGTTTTGTGACGCACGTAATAAGTCCTGAGGATTCCACAGTATGGTCAGTGATGACGAAGACCTGCAGGTGGTGGACCTACATCCAGTATGAAAAAGGACTGGCTCTGTAGAACTTCCTATGACGAGTAGAGTCAGATATTGGTTGAGATAGCAGCAACAGTGACGATGATGATGACGATGCATCGATGACGATGATCCCAAGAAGAAGACTTGTCTGGCAGATCTGTTTTGAGAAATACCTTCCTAGTTAAGACAGAGTGTTGATGTATATGTAACTTCGGAATTTATTTCATCTGTGTATTTATATATATATTTATTGTACCCTTATAAGAGATGTGTCATTCCTCTATAAGGAACTATCGTCATGTGGATTGACAAGTGTTGCAAGTGTGTGTACTTGCCGATGGGTTATTAGACCACAATGTGGGGTTGGCCCTGAATTATATATATTATAATGTGGATGTATCTAGCTAGACAAGTCGGCCCCATAAGGTCACTGGGCAAAAAGGTTAGTATAAATAGAGATCGAAGATCTCTATTTTACTCGGAAAAGTAACTCACTCTCACTCAGAAAGTGGCGCACTAGTGAGGAGGAGGATCATCTGCTACTAGGAGACTATCTTAGTGTATTTTGGTTGTACTTTGGTTGAGCCATTGCTCTCTCTATCTTTGAGGAAGTTGTGGGGTTTTTCACCTTAGGTTTTTCCCCACGGAAACTCTGTGTCTCTTGTCTCTTATGCTTTTGATTCTTGTGATGCTTGTCATATTGTGATTGTCATGCATTGATATACTGTATATGTTATTCTCTTAGCAAAGATCCTAGAGTATTGTGAATTAATGCTCAAAATTTAACAATAAATTGTTTTTTTTAATATTATGTTGATCCCTTGAAAGGATGAAGAGATACACAATTTATTTTTTTATTATTATTATGTTGGATTTTTAGGTAATACATTGTTTTTTTTTAATATTATATTGGATTGAAATGAAATTGTCATATATATAATAATAATACACATTTTTTAATCGGTATGTTATTTTTTAAAATATTATATTAATTATAAAGAGATGAATAATCTTTTTTTTTAATTTTTTTTATGTTAATAATATTGTTATTTATTTATTTATTGAATAAAATAGAT
Organism: Larix kaempferi; assembly: GCA_027924585.1. NCBI lineage: Eukaryota > Viridiplantae > Streptophyta > Pinopsida > Pinales > Pinaceae > Larix > Larix kaempferi. The sequence goes on along the minus strand of BSBM01000293.1, from coordinate 17,951,566 downwards.
TTTAAAAACTCATACAAATATTTTATATACTATCTATATTATATGTAAACCATCATCATCCTCATCCTCAAGGTATATGAGAAAGATTTAAAATTTCTTATCAATATTGTGTTGAGTTCACATATTTACATTATGATGACTCAATCTTTAATCCATCAACAAATTTAAATCTAAATTACATGTTTATTATGGTACATTGCTTTACATGTTTATTATGGTATATTGCAATTGTTAGGAACCCATGTCTTTACTTTGTTAGTATATTGTTGTTGGACGCATATGCTTTGTAAGACGTCCCGTAGTATTTGTTGATCCATAGTTTGTGTTATTGTTGTTGGGTGCATATGCTTTGTAAGTTGCCCGTAGTGCTTGTTGACCCATAGTTTGTATTAGCCCATGGTTTTGACCCATAGTATTGGCACCTAGACTTAATATATAAGTTTGTGTTGAGGCCAATGAAGGCACCGTGAAGTTATTTGTATTGAGCTTTCTCAAAGGAGTTTGCCCCCTCGAAGTGTCCTGTGATCAATAAAGTGATCTTGAGTTTTGTTATTATTGCTATCTCTTGTATTCTCATTAATTAAATGTTACAGGTTCCTCACATCTGGTATCAGAGCACTTTCTTGGGATCGTTGAGTGAAATTTTTGCCAATTTTTTTTTTGCATATGTTGCAGGTTCGGATCTGGGAATAATCCCTATCAACTTAACTATAGGAAGTACTTGGGCGTAAGCCCTAAAAATCATTGTGAGGAGTACCACAGGAACCCCAAAGTAGCTGACCCATTGAGAGGACCTGCTAGTGAAAAGGGCAACGACCCCCACCTGATTGACTAGTTCCCACCCGTGAGGTAAACCAAGAGCTGTTGTTTGTGGCAAAGCGGTTATCAGTTTTACCTGAGTCATGGAGTGAGGGGTACTGCCCCAATACGCAAGCCTTCAGAAAACATTGGTGGCCGAGTGAATCCCCTGAACCATTAGGAAGCCGAGCATACGGGGTCCATATCTATTTTCAGATGATAAATCGCAGATTTCCTCTGTCTAGAACTATTGTCGATCACTTCCGCGCCGTTTAAGATCTATCTGTTGCCGATCATTTCCGCGCCATTTCAAATCTATTTGTTTTCGATCCCTTCTGTGCCGTTTCAGATCCATCTGTTGCCGATTCCTTCCGCGTCATTACAGATCCATCTGTTTCCGATCTCTTCTGCGCCGTAGCAGATCCATTATAAAATTCTATTTTTTCGCCATATCTCCCTTGTTTTCACTCCGTTTCCCTTGAAACTTCTCTAACACCCCTGTCATCCCATTCTGCATCTTTCATTTTTGAGGACCCTATCCCAAATTCCACTTCCCAAAGTCAGAAATCCCACATTTGCCTATTTTTAGGGTTTGCCATAACTTCTTTAATTTTCACCCAATCACCTTCAAATTTTGCCACCGTGTTCATTCCCTATTTTTGCTTCTTTGCCCCTCTCTGACCAATTTTCCCATTTTTTCACCCCGTTTTTGAAATCCTCATTTTCTGCTTCTCTGTCCATTCGAAAGTGTCCAAAACCTAGTCAAACCCCAATTACCCATCAGAGCTTTTCCCAAATCCAAATTTCTCTTTACTAAATAAGCTTTTGTTTGTGTTTTTCTACCCATTCAAAAAAAAAAAAAAAGCTCCTGGTTATGGTTGTCCCCCGCGCAGGAGCAAAAACCATGGAGGAAGCACTTGCAGCCATCCAAACCAAACTCCAGGATCTGGATGAAAAATTTCTTGGCCTCCATCTTGAGCATTCAACTATGAACAACAAACGATAGTTTGAGTCTTCATCAGACAATGGGTTCTCTTCTTCCAGCAATTTTCGTGGTCCGAAGCTTGATTTTCCTTGCTTCAATGGTACTGATCTGACTGGCTGGAGCTATCTTGCAGAACAGTATTTCAGTCTGCATAATACTTTTGATGTCACCAAAGTTCCACTTGCATCCTTTCATTTGGAACAGGAATCTCTTCAATGGTACCGTTGATAGATCAAAGCTCATGAAGAGCCAAAATGGCCAGATTTTTGCCAGCTCCTTTTGCAACGATTTGGTCCTAGTGCTTTTGATGAATTCACAGGAGCCCTCACTAAACTTTGTCAAATTGGCACTGTGAGAGAGTATCAGATATAATTGAGAAACTAGCCAATCACATAGAAGGATTGTTTGATGAATTCTACAGGAGTTGTTTTATCAGTGGTCTTAAGGATGAAATCCGCTTAGAGGTTAAAATGTTATGTCCCAACACAATGATGGAAGCCCTGGGGTTGGCTAAGTTGGAAGAAGACAAGATTGCAGCTCAATAGCACTCCAAACCCACTTTTGTTCCCTTCTGAAATATGGGTTCTCAACGACCTCCCATCGCGCCAGCTCCGCGACCAACTCCTATCAAGCATTAATCTGAAACAGAGATGCAGGCACGCAGAGAAAAAGGGCTTTGTTATAATTGTGATGAGAAATTCACTTGGGGACATAGACGTGTTCAGCAAAAGCTTAATCTCTTGGATGTGGATTCTCCTCCTGCCTCTGAAATTGGTGAAGAATATCTAGATACAATGGATGATCAGGTCGACATTCAGGAGCCGCCTATTGACCCTCCATCTCAGGAATACCACCCAGAGATATCTCTCCATGCTTTAGCCAGAATCACCACCCCCCAAACAATGCGGGTCAGGGGTTACTTCAAGAAGCTTCCTCTTACAATACTCATTGATTTGGGTAGCACTCATAACTTCATTGACCCTCGGATCGCCAAACAGGCTGATTGTTTTGTCCATCCTTGCTCCAACTTTGAAGTCATGGTTTCCAATGGGGGCAGCTTACCTTGCAAGGGGAAGTGTCACAATGTGTGTATCTCTATGGAAGATTATAACTTGTGTTCTGACATGTTTGCCTTGGCCTTAGGCGGATGTGATGTGATTTTGGGTGTTCAATGGTTATGCACACTTTTTGCTGAACTTTGGATGCAGTTTTCAGTCAATGGGAAAAAACACAAATTTACTGGCTTACAACCAGGGTCTCTCCGCGTCATCAGTTCACATCGCCTGGAAAAACTCCTTAAGAAGAATTCACATGGTGTCATTGCTTAGGTCCATTCCATTCAGATGCACCCATCAATGGTCTCCACTACTCCCTTGGATCTCCAACCAATTTTGGATAGATATGCCGGTGCCTTTGCTGAACTAGTGGGATTGTTGCCTTCACGAGACCTTTTCGGTAAGAATTTAGCCGCATCTACATCTGTGAAGGAAATGATGGCTATTTTGCATGTAGTACCGATGTGGCAGCCATACATATCAGGGAATTCTTTCTGCATCAAGACAACTCACCAGAGTCTGAATAATTTCCTGGAACAACGGGTCTCCTCACCCGCACAACTGAAATGGATTCGCCAACTCTTGGGTTATGCCAATGAGATCACTTACATGAAGGGTCAAGACAATTTGGTGCCAGATGCTCCTTCTCGCACAATTGATGCCTCAGTTTCTCTTTCAGCTATCTCTCTTCTTGTTCCAAATTGGTTGCAATCTGTTCAACAGGGCTATTTCTTCTCTAAACTCCATGTGTCTCCATGAGTCAGGCACTCCGGGTTACTCCAAACGTATGAGCATGAACAACATACCTTCTTTTGGCAGGGAATGAAAAAGACAATTCAACATATGGTGGTTGAATCTGATACCTTCCAGCTCCTTCCGGGATTGCTCGGACCCATACCCATCCTTCCACGGATCTGGACATATATGTCTCTGGAATTCATTTAAGGGCTCCCTAAATCTGGAGGGCAGGCTGACATTACCACTACATGTTTGGAAACTTATCTTTGTTGCTTCACCTCCGAACAACAACCTCTGTGGGTGAAGTGGCTCCCTCTTGCTGAATGGTGGCACCCTACTGCATCTAAAATTACTCCATATGAAGCAATCTATATTTAGGCCCCTCCATTTCTTCTTCCATACACCCTCAACAGTGCACCAATTCAGGAAATTGACACGGTTCTTCAAAACCGCAATTAGATTCTTCACATTTTGCAGGACACTCTTCACATGGCCAGAATTCGAATGAAACAACAAGTCGATCAACATCGTTCTGAGCGTACTTTTCAAGCAGTTGATATGGTTTTTCTTTATCTCCATCCTTCCAAGCAATCCTCCTTGACATTCAAAGGGCATTCGCTTATCTCTCGCTCTATGTAACGTACCCACCCATCCATCCAATGCAAGGGAGGGAACATGATGCCAATCTATGGAGTTTTTCATAAAAACTCAGCCCATTCATTAGATTCATACAATTAAAAACCCATGTGTACAGATGTAAATTCAACAAACATGCACAATGGAGATAAACACATCCACACACACATAATTTCATATGCATTCAATATATCAATAACAATCATTTAATTTAAACAGTGCAGAGGCAAAACACATAGATAGAAAACACTCATCCTTGTTGTGCGATTGTCCCACACAACTAGCTATGTCACTGCAACATTCCTCCCAACCGTAGGTCTCTGCCCAACCTGTATTATTTCAACACTCAGAGACCACCCCCTAGTTGGGCATGATATCTACAAGGAAAAGGGAACTCTCAAGCTCATACACAGCCAAATAATCATATGCATTTAAGCCAAGCAAATCCACAGCTGGGTTTATCAGGGTAAATCTGAACCCTCTTCATTTGTGGATGCTTCCACTCAAGCTCAAGCCAAAAAAATGGAAACCCATTTCAACCCCAACAATCTCATACACACAGAAAACTCATAAACTGAGCATGGATACTCATAATAGCAAAATCATAAGTGTTGGGCATGTAGAAAAACGTTTTTATAGTGGGATGCCCAAAATGGGGTTTCTACCAGTTCAGAAAAACATGGGCAGCCAAAACGAAATGGGAGAAGGGGAAAATAACCCAGGGAGAGCAAATTGTTTTCAGAAAAATGATTATGGGCATTCAGAAAATGATTTTTGGGAATTCTAGGGCCAAAACGGCCTTCACATAGTCATACAATTCGATGTAAACATTCAAAAATGATTTCTGAGATAGGAGATAACTGCTGGGTTCACAAAAAAGAATTTTTCCATAATGAAAACTGTTGGCTGCTTTACTGGGCAGACCCGGGTTTTAATGAAGCGCAGCAACAAAACCCCTTGGCGCACTGGCCCTCTCGGCAACGAGCTGCGCGGCAGCTCGAGGTCTCACCCGAAGTGGCTATGGGGGGGGTAAGGAATCAGGTTTCCTTAACCTGGGTGACGCGGAGATAGCTCTTCCTTGAATGGTTCCTGCTAAATCGGCGGTCGGACCTTCCCGCAGGCCGCTCGGCGCAGCTGCGAGGATTCCTTCCTTGACCGGTCTACTGCGCAGTTTCTCCTTTCTACGCAGCAGGCAACTATCCCTTGGGTCGACGCGCTAAACACTTCCTCGCCCTTCACATCCAGCACAGTAGCGCAGTCTGCTCTCGCCGCAGCGACCGTGCGTTACTACTTCTTTAGTACTTAAGACACTTATAGTTATCAAGGGATCTTTCCAACTCGCTCAAACAGTCACAAAGATAAGACAGAAGTCTTGCATACACAAATAATGAACTCTAAATAGTTATCATTCACGCAAACATTATAACAAGAAGATATAAGTGAAGCTCATCTCCTCGAGGAAAACCACGTCCCCGGGAGTGTTATATTAACCAGAAAATGATAGAGTTATACAATATGCTGCGCACACAGCTGCAGCCTTAGATCCTTCCAGGGAACTCCATGCACACAGCTGGGAGCCCTTCTCTCAATCAAGTCTCCTCTCTATGGAGATTACAAAGGCACAGACATCGACTCAGACTGTCTGGCAACTCAGGGATTAGCTCCTCGGCTATCCGATTTCCTCTCTAGTTCTACGCACTGGGTAGAAAATACAGTGAAGGATAATCAACACATGATCTATCCTTTAGACTGGCTGTCTAACAGTCTAACATCTAGCTCTCTCTAACTCTCTAACCCTTATCTATTACAATTATTCATATATATAGGTGGCCATGACGGTCACACCTTTACAAAACTGTGGGCCTTTCCCAACAGTGATTCCCAAAAACCCTAACCACGCACATGGCTAGGTGTACTGTAGGCGCCGCTTGCAGTCACGTCGTCGCTTCCTGCAGGCTCCGTGAATTCCGGCGCAGATTGTGGGTATGGGCGATCGTCCTTCGCCTTCAATGCTCTGGTCCGTTGCTCCTCCTTGATCCGAGCAACCATAACTTCTGTACTAAGCCTTTAAATGAGGGTAGCTGAGCCCTCTACTCCATCACCTTATTTATTATGGTAGCTGAGCCACCTTCATTCTTCGATGACGTGCGCGCGAGCTCCGCAATTTCCGGTCCGTGATCTGCGCTGAGATCATCCATCTGGCACCGTACTGCGCACCGTCTCCTTCTTACCCAAAACTTAGTGCTTGTCCCAAAATTAGCACTTTCCTTCCATACTCGTGCTTTTTCCCAAAATTCGCAGCTTTTACTATAGCTGCGACCTTGGCCCCAACAGGCCCCCAACACTCACTTGTGGCTCGCCCTCGAGCCACTCGCACTAGCGCGTGGTCGTTGGATTTGCGCATCTGCGTTTGCTTGAATCTCCGCGAATGTTTTCTGCCATTGCGCAATAGCGGAGTCCAATTCCTCAATACACTGATCAGCTGTTTGCACTGTTTCTGCGGTTGCTTCGCCTTTAGTGAGTGTATCAATGATCTCTTGAGACTCGGCAATCTCTTTGATTTTTGTCTCAATCTGGCCAACGATTTCAGCATATTCATCCATGAATGGCTGAATGCTGTTGGTGAGCTTCTCATCTTCAGTTCTGAGCTTGTGCAGTTGCTGCTGCATTTTGCGCACTTCGCCCATTTTCTTCATCTTTGGCAAGCCTGTTAAGGACTTAGCTTCTTCATTCAGAACAGTGAGAGACTGTTCTGCAGCTTGCACCTGTTCTGATAGTCCCACTTTAAAAGGGAGGTTCACAAGCTCTGACCATGCTTCCATAGCCTGGTCCATCAGGTTCTTGGCTTCCTGTACTCGACCTTTCATTCGTGTGGAAGCTCTGCTCAATGCTTCAAATTGTACCTGCGCATCATCCGTAAGATGTGCAGCAACGCGAGCTTCTAGCTCAGCAATCTGGGTTCTATGGTCTTCTTCCATAGCAGCTATTTCTTGCTCCAGGGTTTTCGCCCTTCCTCCAATAATTTGAACTTTTGCAACCAGAGGGAGGTCTGGTTGAATCTCGCAAGCCGGCAATTCCTGGGCAATCTCTTCTATTGCGTTTCTGATGCCGGTGTCTTGCGCCTCATAGAGTGCAAGCTTCGCAGAGATATTCTTATGACTTTCTTTCAGCGCTATCTCCTGCGATTGCAGTCGTTGGTTTGCCTGGAAAGTAGAGAGCTCTCTAGCTCTCAACTCAAGAGAAACTTTTTCCTGTACAAGCTGTAAAGTCTCTATAGGAATTATAGACAAATTAATTTCTACAGGTCAAACTGTGCTTACCTGTAGTTCAGCTAGGGGATCTGGAAGTGTCATGCTGGTAGGCGGAATATGCACGACAGTGTGCCTTTCTGTGAGTTCTTCAACTCGCTCATCACTTGGAACTGGTTGTGGCGCCTGCGAAGTAGATGCTGGCGCATGGGTCTGCGCAATCCTTCCTGCGAGACCTTTCAATTCTACAAACTGTAAGTCTAGAGCACTTCGGATGTGAGCATGCGTGTTCCGCATCTCACGAAATTGCTCTTTCAAATATTTGTCGATCTCCGAGGGAATGGCCTCAGTGGGATGCGACACTTTCTGCTTCTTGGTGGCTGGTTCTGTTGAGCCTTCATCGCTTCTTTGCTCAGGGGCTTCCTTGCCCTTATCCTTTTCTTGCGCAGCGGCGGGTGGCATCGCAGGTGCGATGTCAGCTGCTGCTCTCCATTCGTCCGACCACGACTTAATGGTTTCTTCGACATCTTCTGTGGTCATCCTGTAAAGACCTAGCGCCCAGTCACCGGAATGTCGCAAGGCCGAAGGTAGAGTTGATGGATGTCGGCAGTAAAAGCCAAATTGCCTTCATACAATGTGGCTGTCTCCTCGCTCAGCCTTGGCATATCTTGTATGGTATCTCGGAGGAGATAGTAGTACTCACAAAAAATAGCGCGATTCATCTTGCGCTTCGCGGGATTAGGGGAATCCCAGAGGTTGATGTAGCGCATGCCGGCAACCTCTCCTGCGCGGCGTGGACGGAACTGAGTATTCGGGGGCTCCTTCCACCCGACGAGAGCGCATAAAATTAGAAGCCACGAAAAATGGAATGATTGGGCTGGATTGTCCTGCACATTCAGGCAATCAGCCAAAAAAGAATTCAGCAGGAAGAGAGACCAGTTGTACTGTTCTCCCTCCGCAGCTGCGATAGCGAGCTCTACGACAGCTCCAGTAACTTCTTTTGGTCGGCACTTGGTGAGAAGTCTGCCTGCAAGCAGACTTCCTGTGAAGCGAAGTGCCTCATCTTCAACTGTCGTGAGGTCATAAGCCCAACCTCCTCTTGTCAAGTTATATTTCTGGACCAGCTTTGCAGCTAATTTTCGGTCCTTCTCCTTTCCTGCAAAATGGATATTGGGATCCTTACCAACCTTAGATAGACCGGTGATACGGTGTATCAAATCAACATTTAGATCAATTGGCCTCCCGAGCCAAAGGTAACCTCCATGAACGCAGGATAGCAGTGTTTTAACGACTGCGTTCACTTCATTGCTACGCCCAAAGTGCGGTAGCTTCAACAAATTCAAGAGTCCAGGGCGCTCAAGATTTGCTGCAAATCCCTTCGGGATAAACTCATCAACTTTTCTGGTGGGATTATGGACGATATCCAGATATCGGTCCAACTGGAACTGAGGATATGTCTTATAGTCTCCAAGGTTAAAATAAGAGAATTTAACCAATGGAATGTTTCCCAATAGTTGGCCTTCTACCCGCACACTAGCCGGTAGTGGCGGTAGCGGAATTGGATATTTTGCATTCTTCGGAATCTGTACATCCGGCGCATCATCTGGACGCGGCGGAATGTAGTTCACCATAGACGCGAGCGGCTCTGGAACAGGTTCCTCCGGCTGCTGCTGAGATGCTCTTGTGCCTGGAGATGTTCTGGGATCAGTAGCACCAGGGTGTACGTAGGTCGACGGCGTCACCGGAGTGGCCATGCCGAAATCTAAGCCGCGGCGTAGGAATTGACGAACAACTTCTTCAGTCGATAAATTCTCCGTCGTGAACCAATGTAAATAACAAAACTCCGGACAGCAAATGGCGGATCTGCGTAGGGTATGGATGCTGAAAACAAGGGAAAATAGTCTGCACACTCGGCTCTGAAAACAATAATGCAGATCTTCAAACACAACTTATGCAACTCGAGACGGTAACCCGAAAATGATACAAGTGTGAGGTATTTATAGCCAGCGGGGATAGTAAATGCGACCAAGTGGGGTTACGTAGCGGTAGGCGGCTACTGATGAGTTGACAACACGCTATCCTCCTTGCCGTAGCGGTGCATTTAGTGTGATTGACGGGTTCTGACAGCCTTCCGGGAGAAGCTAATGCTTTCGGCGCTTGGGTTAAATGCAAATCTTTCGGAGATTAAGCCGAATCCGTCAGAACGGGTAGAATTAAATAGCGGCCTTATCCTTCATTTATTCAAACGCGGCTACATAACTGCTGTAATTCAAAATTTTCGGCGGGTCATTTCAGCTTAGGAAACCGTGCCTCTATGGGTCCACAATAAAACTCTTTTAAGCGGCAAATTATGAAAGGGGACTTCGCAAGAGCGATAGTCCAATGGTCCACAAAGCAAAACTTCGCCAGAGCGGACTGGTAAGCTTTGTTTAAGCAATTTTTATTCAGGATGCGCGGATATTTCAAGGAACTGCGCAGGAAGCTGGAAACTGAGGGTGTGTCGCAGCTTCCGTGTAGACTAAATGCGATGTCTCTTTCAACTACACTGGGCATCTGCATTCTTGAGTAATATATTATGTCGACAGGGCGGAGTGGCCGTCGCAATAAAGCTTAAGCCGACTCCCGTTTATCATTGTAGGTAGTAGTTCTCCATTCAGCTTTGCAAGCTGAACTGCGCCTCCGTCTGTTATTTTTATTATCTGAAAAGGACCTAACCAATGCACACGAAACTTACCTAGAAACTTGATGAATTTACTATCATAAAGGAGTACCAAGTCTCCTTCTTCAAAGTGCTTATGCTTAATGTGCCTGTCATGCCAAGCTTTCTATCTTGCCTTCTGTACCTGTTGATGAAATCCGGCCAAAAGTCTGTCTTCTTCTAAGGAGAGCAGTTGCGAAAGTCTTTCATTCATAGTATCAGGGTCTGCCATTTCTGTAATTTGCGCGATTCGGAGACTGGGGACAATGTATTCCATGGGCATAACTGCTTCTTGTCCATACACCAAGCTGAAAGGTGTGTGACCTGTTAGTTTCTTGCAAGTAGTTCTGTAAGCCCATAATACAGCTGTGACTCTAAGGTCCCAATCATCTCTTTGTTGATTACAGATTTTCGTCAGGGCATTCTCAAGAATCTTATTGAATGCTTCCACCGTACCATTAGCTTGAGGATGGTAGGGTGTACTCTTATGGTGATTAATTTGAAATTCTTGAGTAAGGGCCTCTATAGTGTCATTGAGGAAATGTGTACCTTGATCACTTATGAGGATCACCGGCCATCCAAACCTAGTGATAATGTTCTCGAAAATGAACTGCGCGGCAGTAGCAGCGTCGCAGTTCTTAACTGGCTTCGCCTCAGCCCATCTGGTGAGGTATTCAGTAGCTGTAATGATATATCTTGCGCCAGTTCTTTTTCCTGGTGGGTTAATAGGTCCTACAAAGTCAATGGCCCATTTATCAAAAGCACGCAGTGTGATCTGGGGTCTTAGCGGCATTTCATCTCTCCTTGAGGGTTTTCCTGTGCGCTGGCACACATCGCAACATTTACAGAATTCCTTAGTGTCCTTGTGCAATGTCGGCCACCAAAGACCTGCGGCTAATATCTTTTGCGCAGTCGGTTTTCCTGCGAAATGGCCTCCTGCGGTACCTGAATGCGCTTCTGCGATGATAGAGCTCTTTTCATGTGGTAAGATACATCTGCGCAGAATTTCGTCAGGGCCCAACTTATAAAGCTGGCCTGCTATCAAAGTGAAGTCTGCGGCTCGAACAACAAGTTGTTTCTTTTGCTGGATTGTAAACTCAGCCGGCGCTTGTCCGGTAGTGAGAAACTCAAGAATATCAGAATAATATTCGTCTGCTGCTTGGATAGAAAAGAATTGTGCGTCAGGCAGATTGTCCTCCAGACTCGTAGGTTCCTCTCCTGACTCTATTCTGGATAGATGGTCAGGCCCTGCATTCAATCTGCCTGGCTTTACAATAACCTCAAAATCATACTCTTGAAAGAGCAGTAGCCATCTGCAAATTCTGCCTCCTAAAACTGGTTTATTGACCAAATATTTCAGAGCAGAATGGTCAGTATACATTTTAAAGTGAGCTCCTAACAGGTAGTGTCTGAATTTCTGTAGGGCATACACCATAGCTAGTCCTTCCCTTTCTGTAGTGGTGTAATTCTTCTCAGCTGTAGATAGCTTTCTGCTGGAGTAAGCAATTGGGTGGTCAATACTTCCTTCTCCAGACTGTGTAAGCACGATTCCTAGTGCTATGGAAGAAGCATCAACATGAACATGAAAAGGTTTTCTCCAGTCTGGGAAAACTAGAATAGGCGCCGTAATCATCTTTTCTTTAAGTGTGTCCAAGCTCTGTTGGCATTCTTCTGTCCAGGAGAACTTCGAATCCTTCTTCAGCAATCTTTCCATAGGTGCTGTGATCCTTGCATATCCTTTGATGAATTTTCTGTAGTATCCTGTATGTCCCAATGTAGTGCGCAATTGCTTAACTGAGTTGGGCGCCGGTAAATTAGCAATGATGGCAACCTTCGCAGGATCCATCAGGAGTCCTTGTCTGCATACAATATGTCCCAACAAAATACCAAAGGGCGCACAAAATATACCATTTTTCAAGTTAAGGGAAATCTGATGCTGTCTACATTTTTCTAGCATCATGCGCAGATTCGCAATATGGTTCTTTAGTAAACCAAATACAGTCCAGTCATCAAAATAGACTTCTAAAAACTTGTGGATAAATTCTTTAAAAACAGCAACAACAACTCTAGAGAAGATAGCAGGTGCGTTTTTAAGACCAAAGGGCATTACCGTATACTGGAATGAGCCCCATTCAGTTGCAAAAGTAGTCTTGTGGCGGTCGTCCGGATGGATTCTGATCTGATGATATCCCGAGAAACCATCAGTGAAAGAGTAAGCCTCTTGTCCTCCAACATTATCAAGTACTTCATCTGTGAAAGGAGTGGGAAATGGGTCGTGCGCTGATGCATCATTGAGTTTGCGCAAGTCGACACAAATTCTTATTTCACCTTTCGTTTTCTTTTCTTGGACCACCATAGGACTAATCCAATCGCTTTCCTCTACTGGCTCAATAATACCTGCTGCAAGCATCTTATCAATTTCCTCTTTGACTTTTTCTTTGTAGCGCGGGTTCAACCTGTATGGGCGCTGCTTTACTGGCTTGGCATCTGGTTTGAGAGGTATGCGCATCACTCCTAAGTCTCCTAGGATGCCTTTCATTTCTGTGAACTTGGTAGGAAAGATATCCTGGTAGTCACGTAATAAATCTGAAACATGCGCAACAGTTTCATCATCCCAATAATCTCCTATAGAAGCAAACTTTGGGTTAGCTTCTGTGCCAATGTTGACTTTCTTGAGCTTGACGTGTTCTGTGATGGCAGGAATATCAAGCTCAGGACCTTCAATATTGCGTGTCCCTTCTGATTCTGGGATATTGAGGTTGCGAGGATCGTCCTCCTCATCTTCGGCGGTGAAGTTATAACATTCCAGGGCATGTTCCATCTGGACAGCCCAATCTGGTTGGGAATACTCTGGTACTGGATAGTGTTCAAATACCTTCTTTCTAATACACTTCAAAGCCTGATCAATGCTTGGATGTTCTGACTCAAAGCTGAAGGTAAGTTGAAAGCTTTCTATCATAAGAGCCCAAGTAAGAGTGCCTCTGCGCAATTCTGTTTCAGTATACCAATTCCTTGGAATTGTATCTAATGTGTGGATGAATTGGTGAACCCATTCATCTTCCGGAATATCTGACCATTGCTGGATGCATGCTTCAATGTGTGACCTGGGGTCACTCTGTCCTTCATATTTGGGTAGCGCTTCGGCTGTGGTATCCTGAAATCTGCGCAGTATCAATCTGCGACAGTCTGTCCATGTATGAATATTCTCCTTGTGCGCAATCCACCATCTTGCGGGTGTAGCGCGCAATGCTATATCCAGTGCTTGTATGCGCTGCGGTTCTGGAAGCTTTTGTTCATATTCCTGTATGAATTTAGTTACTTCGGTTAGACCATCAAAAGTTGGAGTGTCAGTTAATTCTGTGCCAATCCATCGAATGGATTTAGTCATCATGGCGCAACGTCTTGCAGAAACCTCATGTAGACGATTCTGCCAATTTTCCAATCCTGCATCTGAATCTGATGTGCACGAGCTATCACATCGCCAGCTGATATGGCCGTCTGCTGTGGGGTTGACATAGTCACTGTGGTTAGTGGTCATCTGATACAAGCTTTCCATGTGGCGCGCTTCCTCTTCTGCGCGAATGGGTTCTATATATCTTGGTCCTTGAATAGGATCAAGAGGTGCGATGACCCTGATCTGGTCATCCTCAAAGGTCATCTGTCTTTTCTTCAGGTTAATGACAGCCAAATTATCTAGTGCCCAGTCTATTCCTAACAGCGCTGGGTATGGTCTACTATCATCCATAATTTTGATTACTTCAAAATCTGCAGAGCTTCTTACTCCTTCAATATCAATAGGTACATTGGGTAATCTGCCCAATGGAGAGACTCGTTGCTGATTTGCGAGTCTTAGCTGGATAGGGGATCTTGTAAGCTGAGGGATTCCCATCTGTTCCCATGTCTGCATAGTGAGAACATTGGCTTCTGAGCCCAAATCTAACATGACTTCGTCCATTTCAAATGCTCCAATCTGCGCTGTGAGCCTCATCTCTTTTCCTGTTCTAATGTGACTCCTAATCTGGTGAACAGCACACTGCGGTGTGTTCGTCGAAGCAGAGTGTTGGCACTGATCCAACAGGTGTTGGAGTTCTAGAGTTGCTTGTTCATTGCGCAACAATTTTAAACATTGTCGCAGGAACGCATGAACACTGCCTAGTGCATGCTCCTTATCGTCATCAGGTCTTCCAGCTGTAGTGGCTTGTTCTTGTACCAGGTTGTCTTGTCTTAGCACTTGCGATCTACTAATGGTCTGTGGAGTTGCGGCAGAACTTGAAGCTCTCGGATCTGAGAAATACTCTTGAGCTTGCTTAAATGCTTCTTTTTGCTTCTGTAGGTTAAGTGGAGCTGGTTTAATGTTAGCGCGGCGCACCCATTGCGTCGCTTGCTTTCCCGTTCCCATCTCTTGCGCACCAGTGGTAGCTCCACTGCGTGTCACTATATTAACTGTAGGGTCTGGTTCTCTTTTTTCTGCTCCAATCAACTGGATATTCTGATTGACCTGTGGTGTCTTTGCTTGCATCTTAGCCTGTAACTGAGGGCATTCTTCAATGATATGGTCAGAAGATTTACAATACCTGCAGAGGGTTGTAGGATTTTGGCAATCCCTAGCAAAATGACCTTGTGTTCCGCAATTATAACAAGTGATCTGTCCTCTTCCGCGACCAGAATTTGTTGTGCGTCCGCGTCCTCTGTAATTTGCTGCTCGGGCGTCCCGAGTTTGGTCATAAGGTGGTCCTGCTGTGGGTCCTTGTGTCTCTGCTTGTACCCTATAAACATCATGCTTTCTTTCTATCATAAGGTCATATGCTCTACAATTGTTCTCATCATGACCTACTGATTTACAGAAATTACAATATAGATTCTTTGGGGTTTGCACATATTTCTGGAGTAAGTGACATTCTTGTGGTCTATGACCTCTAGTTCTACAGATTTCACACCAAGGCCCTTGTGCCTGTGGTAGAGGATTAGGTGCTCCAGTTGCAATATAGTCTATGAAAACAGGACAATGGTCCTTTGAATGACCTTGGGCTTTACATTTTGTGCACCAAATTTCTTCCTTGATCTCCTTGCCTTTCTTAATATCATGCACTTGCAAGGTTAAGTTTGCTAATTGGTTCTGTAAATGCGCAACATCATTGCTTGTTCCTGCAATTGGTGAAGCTTCTAGTTTCATAGCCATCTCTAGAGCTTGTTCCTGAGTATTGAGATTCTGTTGCATAAGAGGAAGTCTAATGTGTGGGAGCAGCGCAGCAATGAACCATTCTTTATGTTGCTGTGGTGCAAACTCGAAGCTTACTTGATCTATCAAGGCTTTGAACTTCTGGTCAAAGTCCCATACTGATTCTGTAGGTAACTGTTTGATGTCTTTGAGCTCTGTTATACACTGTGATTCTGACTTAGGTTTCTTAAATTCCCGAATCATAGCATTTCTTACCTCAGCAAGCGTCCTATTCTGTGCTGCTGAGTATTTCATGAACCAAGTCAAGGCTCTTTCTCTTAGTGTGGTTGCTAACTGAACCAGTTTAACAGCATCGTCGTTAATTTGCTTAATTGTCCAAATGGCTTCACATAAGAACCAGTGCTGCTCAGGGTCTTCTATCCCTGTTCCTCTAAAAGTTGGTAGCTTCATGTCGTCACCCATCCTTCTTGCATGGGTTTGAGGTGGAGGTACTGTAGCAGTGCCTCCGGGATGGTTAAACAAAGGTGGTACAGAGGTACTAGAAGTACCGTGTGGGCTACTAGAAGGTGTTACTGTAGGATTATACTGAGCTCCGTCTGGTTTTTGCGGTGTAAAGGGGTGATACGGGATATGAGCACTCCCTTGTCTTTCTATATGGCTTGCTCTAGGGACTTGGCTATTGTCTGGGCTGGACTCAAAAGGATATTGGTCAAGGCCTACTTTATATCGTTTTCCACTACGAGTGCAACCAATAACTTCAGGATCACTATCAGAATCTACGGACATTACTTGACTATGCTATTCATCAGAAGCAATACATAGCTTTCCTTTTTCATACAGAAGCATTTTAATCCATAAGTTCAGAGAATTTAAGAACTTACCTCTGTGTACTTGGAAGAAACTCCTCTCAGCTTCACTGAAACTCTTTCGTGTATCAACTGCAAATTCAGTAATGAAACCTTTCAGTAGACTATTCAACCAAAAGTCTACTGCGCGGGAAACAGAATTGTCGATCCGCTTCACAATACTGGCTAGCTCAGGCGTCCACGTGACGGGTCGATCAACATGCAGCGTAGGTGTAGAATCTGCTAACTTGGCTATCCAAGCGTGTAACTCCAATGCAAACGTAACAAAGAAAATTTCGTAAAGGTCAGCATAAATATACTTCTGTAACCAATCTTCTGTTTGAAGCGTAGGGCTTCTATTTTCTTGTTCAGCAAACTCTTTAGCCTTTAAATCAAACCAATCTCCAATTTCCTTAGCTGTAGGATTCCAGTAACACATTTGTTAACTGAGCAAGTCTCAGTGTAACAGAACCTTATGTTGTTTTCAGCAACAATCTCAGATGTCACGTAACTAGTAAGTCTTACAACAAGAAGTGGCAAGGCAACGGAATCATTTGTTGACTGTTTAATCTCGCGCGTCGCCAAAATAACAAGTCTCATTCGCGCGGCAACGGAACCATTTGTTGGTCACTAGGCAACGGAACCATTTGTTGGCTCCTCTATCTCGCGCGTCACTGGAATAAGAAGTCTTGCTCACGCGGCAACGAAACCATTTGTTGGCTCCTCTATCTCGCGCGTCACTGGAATAAGAAGTCTTGCTCACGCGGCAACGGAACCATTTGTTGGCTCCTCTATCTCGCGCGTCACTGGAATAAGAAGTCTTGCTCACGCGGCAACGGAACCATTTGTTGGTCACTAGGCAACGGAACCATTTGTTGGCTGCTTTACTGGGCAGACCCGGGTTTTAATGAAGCGCAGCAACAAAACCCCTTGGCGCACTGGCCCTCTCGGCAACGAGCTGCGCGGCAGCTCGAGGTCTCACCCGAAGTGGCTATGGGGGGGGTAAGGAATCAGGTTTCCTTAACCTGGGTGACGCGGAGATAGCTCTTCCTTGAATGGTTCCTGCTAAATCGGCGGTCGGACCTTCCCGCAGGCCGCTCGGCGCAGCTGCGAGGATTCCTTCCTTGACCGGTCTACTGCGCAGTTTCTCCTTTCTACGCAGCAGGCAACTATCCCTTGGGTCGACGCGCTAAACACTTCCTCGCCCTTCACATCCAGCACAGTAGCGCAGTCTGTTCTCGCCGCAGCGACCGTGCGTTACTACTTCTTTAGTACTTAAGACACTTATAGTTATCAAGGGATCTTTCCAACTCGCTCAAACAGTCACAAAGATAAGACAGAAGTCTTGCATACACAAATAATGAACTCTAAATAGTTATCATTCACGCAAACATTATAACAAGAAGATATAAGTGAAGCTCATCTCCTCGAGGAAAACCACGTCCCCGGGAGTGTTATATTAACCAGAAAATGATAGAGTTATACAATATGCTGCGCACACAGCTGCAGCCTTAGATCCTTCCAGGGAACTCCATGCACACAGCTGGGAGCCCTTCTCTCAATCAAGTCTCCTCTCTATGGAGATTACAAAGGCACAGACGTCGACTCAGACTGTCTGGAAACTCAGGGATTAGCTCCTCGGCTATCCGATTTCCTCTCTAGTTCTACGCACTGGGTAGAAAATACAGTGAAGGATAATCAACACATGATCTATCCTTTAGACTGGCTGTCTAACAGTCTAACATCTAGCTCTCTCTAACTCTCTAACCCTTATCTATTACAATTATTCATATATATAGGTGGCCATGACGGTCACACCTTTACAAAACTGTGGGCCTTTCCCAACAGTGATTCCCAAAAACCCTAACCACGCACATGGCTAGGTGTACTGTAGGCGCCGCTTGCAGTCACGTCGCCGCTTCCTGCAGGCTCCGTGAATTCCGGCGCAGATTGTGGGTATGGGCGATCGTCCTTCGCCTTCAATGCTCTGGTCCGTTGCTCCTCCTTGATCCGAGCAACCATAACTTCTGTACTAAGCCTTTAAATGAGGGTAGCTGAGCCCTCTACTCCATCACCTTATTTATTATGGTAGCTGAGCCACCTTCATTCTTCGATGACGTGCGCGCGAGCTCCGCAATTTCCGGTCCGTGATCTGCGCTGAGATCATCCATCTGGCACCGTACTGCGCACCGTCTCCTTCTTACCCAAAACTTAGTGCTTGTCCCAAAATTAGCACTTTCCTTCCATACTCGTGCTTTTTCCCAAAATTCGCAGCTTTTACTATAGCTGCGACCTTGGCCCCAACAAAAACCAAATCTAAAAATTCAAAATCGATTTCACAACAATAATGGAAACAACAAGCTATCAAACTTATCTGTTGAGCTTCCCAATGGATTCTCTTCTTTCCCCACATTCCATCCATCACAAAAACGGGATTCTCAGCTTGAAAACCAGTGAATTTATAGCGTACTCCATGAGAGAAATGCCCAACAAGCTCCAAAAATGTGAGAGAGCAAAAAATCCTCATGAATAATGGCTTGGGAAGGAAATTCGTTGGTTTTTTCTTTCCCAAGAAGCAAAAACACGATTTTCCATGAGGGTGGCTTACCTATACTCAAATTTGGATAGCCATACCTCCCTAATCCCCAAGGCATTAACTACTTCACCCAACTCTTGGGAAAAATGAATGATTGGGCACCAAAGTCAACATGGGTAGTTGATGGTTGATGGGTTCTCTCATTGACACTTGGCTTGATTTCATTGGCTCAAGGGTTCGAATATTTCCCTCCCAATTCTTTGTAATATCATGCCCCCATCTCTTGTTGCATTGCATATCTAGTTGTGGGTATTTATATTAAAATGCATATTCACAATTCCAATGTGCTTGGCTAGCACGTAAACCATATGCATCAATAAATCGATGACGGGGCCCTGGCCTTGAGCTCCTCACCATGATTTTATAGCAATATTACATTATTTATGTTTTAATGCAATGGGGTCAAGATGTGGACGTGAAATTTCCCTCCCATTGGAATAACACCGTCCTCGGTGTTCCAATACTTCAGAATATATACCCACTTTACACATGCCTCAAAATTCACAACTGGTGATAGGTCTGTCCGGCGTTTCATTTTTTTACTTTGAACCTTCAGGATCAAGTCCTTTGGCTTCCACAACTACTCCTACTGGCTTTGACCTTCCATCTTTGCGGGTGGGCATTGCTCCATAGCAATCCCTTCCTTTTATCCACCTTCCAGCTACTCTGCAAGTCTGGAATTTCATGGATGCCATCTTTCTTGCTGTTCTGGAAACTATTTGAGGAATATTTTCAACCAAATCAAATAGCTTTTGGTATGTTGCCATGATCAAAGTGCGCAACTGGCTCTCACTTTTCTCACTAGCAACACTCGGCTAGTACTAGCTGCACTCAATGGCTTTCAACGTCTCACCTATGGAACTCATCATGGCAATTCCTGTTAGGACAAGCATAACACAATATTAACATTAGTCAATTATTTTCCCAATTGACTTGGAACGTCCATGCTTTACTCATGAGACTTCCACACATTTCATGCTTTTCCAACATATACATGAACTCATCCATGTTCATACTGTCACATGGAAATAGCTATTTCAGCATTCACAATTCATTGCAAGTAATTAAACACAATATATTTTCAACCATGACACGCACTCAACAACATTTTGTTTCTAAGATGCATCAGTCAAAAAGGAAAGAGGAGTAAGAGTTTCCCCCTCTTAGTCTTGTTCCAATCTGGAGCCACACCATCACTGTGGTTTCATGCTCCGTAGCCTCTTTCACTTCAATGTGAATGCTTGACTTGCCCGTTCTTGGTTATGACACTTAGTGTCTAAGGTCTGTTTAAGGATTTTCAACGTGGGATTCCTTCCCATTGTTTCTTATAGGACCTTTGGCTGCTAGGACCCACACATGTCCACTAGCACCATCTTTCATTATTGCTCATACTGAGCTCTTTAGAACAGCCACATGTCCACATGCATCCTCCAGATGCTTTCATAGTCCTTGCTTCCAGCAATACCTACACTTAAACATTGAGTCAATTCATATGTTTATTTTATTTCCATAGGGTTTGTCTCCAAACAAGAGTTTAAGAAATCATAAACAAATCATATACACACGTATTTCATAAGCAAGAAGCTGCAATGTAACCAAATACTTATCTGCATTGGATGTCTTCACTTTATTCCACAGGCTCCTTCTTCGCTTTATAAGCCTTGGATTTCCCGTGGATGCAATAATGAAAGTTGGGCTAGCACACAGGATACTCCACTACATAATGTAGTTAATTCCCAACCAGTTACTCTCTGGCTTTACCAAGAATTTTATAGAGCCCAACTAGTTACTCTCTGGATTTACTAAGAATTTTATAGCGCCCAACCAGTTACTCTTTGGCTTTACGAAGAATTTTATAGCGTCCAACCAGTTACTCTTTGGCTTTACCAAGCATTTATAGCCCCAACCAGTTACTCTTTGGATTTAACAAGAATTTATAGTTCTTTCAGGGTCCTTGCTTTCCTACAATGCCCAAGGTTTCCAACAAAGAAACAATAGTATATTAGCTTAGCTGTTAGAAGACTTATACCTGAAATCTTCATTATTCGAAACAAGAAATGAATGAAAATGAATACTTATCTGTATTGTGCATTTTCTTGCTACTCCACAGGTTTCCTTCTCTGCTTTACAATCCTTGGATCACCTGGGGTGGATGCTTGGCCAGCACACATGCTGCTCCACAACATCATCTGAATAGGCAATGCCAAGCCAGTACGCCGACTCGGTTTATCAGGCATCCCAAAAATCAGTATGCTAAGCTAGTACGCCGACTGGGTTTATCAAGCATTTCAAAAATTAGTATAATAATCCAGTACGCCGACTGGGTTTAGCAAGCATACAACGACCATTTCCAAGACAGTTCTCCAACTGGGTTTGTCAGGAAATAACACCCTTCACCAATACCTCCACAACATGCAAATAGCCAATGCCAAGCCAGTACACCGATTGGGTTTGTCAGGCATCCAACAACCATTCACCACAACTTCCAAATAACTAATGCCAAGCCAGTATATCGACTGAGTTTATCAGGCATACAACAACCATTTCCAAGCCAGTACACTAATTGGGTTTATCAGGCAATAAGAACAACATAATATGATTATGTGGCTCCTTCTCTTATGCAAACCAGTGGTTCCCTCCAGGAACTCCATAGGTGACTCACTTGACTGCAGACTAGCATGGCCCCACAATACCCACTCACACTACACAAGGATGATACCCCTTTTCTGCAACACAGCTCCTTGGGCCTATCCATCTCTTCTAGTGTCCTTTAGTGTGAGCGTAGAAAGGTTACCACTTCCCATACAATCCTCTTGAGCACCCTTTCTTCACTATGCCTCTTAACGTGCAACACCAAATTGCATCTGTGTAAGCTGATAGCACAAGAAGGATAAGCAGGCTCATAAGTATTGCTGTTCAATTTTGTAACCATAATCCATATCAATCACTATCAAGTATTGAAACACCAGAAATGTGTCCATTCCCTTAGGGTGTAGTCAATATAGAAAACCCTATCATGACCCAGCACCAGAAAAGGTGTGCACCCCTATTGCTTGGTTTTTCAACCAAGTATGTGCAATGGTGCACCTATTAACAATGTAATAGCAGTTTCAAATAAAAAGCAAATAACAATGAACTGAATCTAATATTAACATGTGCATATAACAATAAACTTTAAAAAATTAACAGAAAGAACAAGAAATGTAACAAAGAATGACTTTTGTATTATAATACCTCAAATGGTGAGGATGTTTGATGTTGAGTAGCTCCAAGGTTGAGGTGCTCTAGGCTCCAATGGTCTCTTCTCGAAGTTTGCTAAAATGGTTAAAGAACTCAAGATAGATTTTGACAACATGAGGATAGGATGGATGATGGATGGAAAGTGAGGAGCCCCTATCACCTTTTAATAGTTTTTGGTGATGGGGAATACCATTTATGGTTTTGAGGAAACCAATGGTATTAACCAACATGGTTTAGGTCTCTTTTTCCCTCTTTTTTCTTTTTTGAATATTTTGAATATTTTTATTCCCTTTTAATATTTTTTGGGAATTCTGGACCCTTTTTTAGGGTTTTTTTTTGTGTTTTTTGAGGAACAATATATATTTTTGAGGGGGAAAAGGTGTATTGTGGTCTTTTTGGTGACCTTTTGATGGTTTTAGAGGCTCAAATGGTGGAATAGTGAACAAATGGGTCATGTGAATAAGGGATTGAGATAGTGATCACTTTTTGGGTGTTAACAGATTGTCCCCTGATGTGTGAGGGCAGGAGCTCATCGTATGGCCGATAGACATCATAGTTCTTTGTCTTTTTCCTGGGGTTTGGAGAAGAGAAGAGACTGGTTGGAGATTGGAGCAACGACCCCTTGGAAGCTGCAAAAACAAAAAATATTACATGACCTCAAAATGAATGAGGAAAAATCTCTGATGACTTACAAGGCGGGCATACCCATGCTCGTATCAAGACATATACATAACAATTAGGCCCAAGAAGGGGGACCTTTCTAAAATATAAAAATATGTTGGTACATCATAATGGTCCAGAGGGGACACAAATCTGGGACGTACTCATGATCATATCATGACTGATCTGAATAACTGATACACTGGAAAGAAAGCAACAACTGTTCTGAATAAGGTGTCAGAAGGGTTGATGAACTGCTGAAACTGAAGGTGTCCAACATCTGTAGGGACTCAATAATTGTGATTCAATTATGAGGAGCATATGTAACTGTATACTCAAGGGAGTATAAAACTGGGGTACATCTGAATACTGTCGCCAAGCGCAACCCGAATATCTATAGGAAAATGTAACTGGTTGTATCCTTAATTAGACTCGCATATGTGGTAAAGTCAGATGATATCCGGGGTCTTCAACAAATAACTGAAAGGACCGATATCCTGTACGAGTCTCAACGATGTGATCAAGGTGTTGAATTCGAGCATGTGAGAAACAATCATTTGGAGAGGCGCTGAGGACTCCTTCCGAAATGATCCGTAGGCACTCATCATAAATGGTGATGAGTCTAAGGCACAGGGACCTCCGGGTCTATCCTCTGGAATATATTTGGTGGTGTCGAAAGAGGGAGACCTGCAACTACCAAGGAAATGATGTTTCCTTGATAGGAGTGCGAGGTGCACAACTGATATGTGATAGTATTGATGGTAGGACTGTCATACTATGGGAATGGGAAATAACTGGGGTAATGGAGTGGGTTGACTCAAACTTCCTTTGTTTAGAGCATGATGACATGGTTGAACTAGAAGCATATGGAACTGACTTGTAGGTGTGGGGATCATAGCTTTGAGGGATCAAGGGTATGTAATGTATACTGGAGTGACTCTGGGGGGGGGTTCAACGGATGGACGTTGTAGGGGGAGTATCGGGGTGACAAATTGTAGAATACTCTGAACAAAGGTGACCAAAATGGGGAAGCTGCCGTATGGGTAGACATGATCTGTTGTGGTGTCGAGAAGCACCATTGGGTCCTTCTTCATAGTTTTAATGAGCTCCAAGAAGGGATAAAAGTGTGCTCTGAAATGGTACTATCCTATGGATTTGTGCGAGCCCAGGACTATTCATGCTCGTAAGTGATTTCATTTTTAAGGAGTCTGAAAACGATAAGAAGACTCTGCAGTGGTGGTGGAGTACCATCTTGTGGATTTATACGAGCCCAAGACGATGATTTCTCATGGTTGCTTTCAATTTTAGAGAGTCTGAAAGCGGTAAGTAGACTCCATTGGTGTTCTTTTTCGTAAGTTAGTCTCCAAGGCCCGAAAAAGCATAAAATGATGCAAATGGAGAACTCTTCTAGCCGATGTGACTAGAGTATTCCTTTTTCGTAATTAGTCTACAAGGTCCAGAAAAGGGGTAAACTTATACTAGGTAGACGCCCTTTCAAATAATTTTAGCGAGCATGAAAGGAAGCAAGATTGCTCGGAAATCTTTTCATTGTTTTAGGAGTTAGAAAAGAGCTTAACAGAAACTCCCTAAGTGCCTTTTTCGTAAAAGAATTGCTCGGCCCGAAAAAGGGGTAAAATTATACCGAACAAAAAGGTATTGGTGAGAGTGAGGAATGATCTCGAGCATCGTCACGAGTGCGGAAAACTGAATCCGGTGATATAAAGATAGTAAAAATGGGCAACGATTGATGTGGCACGCAAACCGAGGTGATGAGTGGCATTTTGAAAAAATGCCCGAAAATTATGGGGGTGAGAGCAATAAATGGTCTCAAGCATTGTCACGAGCGTGGAAAACTGAATCCGGCAATGTAAGACTTGTAAAAAATGGACCACAACCGATGTGGCATGCAAATCGAGGTGACAAGGGACGGGTGAAAAAATCCCCAAAATATATGGTGGTGAGAGCGAGAAATGACCTCAAGCATCATCACAAGTTCGGAAAACTGAATCCGCACCCCCTTTTCGATGTGCGCCATGTAGGCCCTAATCATACTCAAGCAGTCTGCAATGATATAAATAAGATAGAGCATGCTCTGCATATTAACCCTAATAATTTAGCCATGCATGTTCTTGTCTAGGGTCACAGAGTACTCATTCATTTTGCAGATGTATCTCACATTCCTTGTGGGCATAGCTTTACCATCTCACTCTCATGGTTTACCGACATGCGGTTTGGCTGAGATATTATCAATGGCGTTTCACCCGAAACCCATTTCCAAAGCATGGGGTCTTTCCCATCTAGTCTGGCTTTTGCAGGCCATCACTCCTAGTCTTCCTGCAATGTGTCTTCCTGACACATTTATCAAATAGACAAATAGTGATTAGCAATTTCAAGCGATTCTCAAATCTGAAATTTGTAAATTTGTTTTCCTACAGAAATTAGATTTACCACCATGGGATTATTCTCACAAATTTATAAACCATAAAATTTCAGATTTGTTTCATGCATAAGTTACACCCATGAGAAACTTCTCATAACCTTTGGCTTCTGCACATGGTAGATCCCGGTCTCTACTATGGACTTATCCTCATTGCCATACGTAAGACTTTTCTACCGGGAATCTGAAACTTCAATCAGCCAAACACGTTGTGAGTATTTTATGCATATAATCATTTCATTGCTACAACAGTCACTGAAGTGATCTCGGAATTATAACACTCAATAATTCAAACATCTTCACCTGTTAACATTTGAAATGCAATGAAATATATACATGTCTATATATGCATCATTATCACAATAAAATTGCAAGACACGGTCACACTATCCATGCAATTTAAATAAACTGTAAATACTCATTGCTTCATATTCCATGCAATTCTGTCCTTCCAACAGAGTGCTCTGGTAGCCCATTACATGTCCACCTTCTTCTTGCAGTCTTTCCCCTGCATTCATAGAAGCTCATGAAATGGTATCAGGATTAACAATAGTTCACCATTTCATCTATTATCTAACTGCATTGAATCACACACACACACACACATATATATATATCACAACCATGCATTCCCATAATGCATTTCAACATGTGCACTTATACATATGCATGCACTTTTACATCACTCACATAATCTTTTAGTGTGCAATCACTCAATGTATAACCACAAGATTGTACATAATATTTTAATGCACATCTCCTCAATGCAACCCTGCATTAATTTATGAGTACTATGCATTCAAACATATTATGGCCTAACCATGTACTACCATGATAGGGCCATAAGTCCTCACTTGCTTTGGTTCACAACCGTCATGGCATGAAATAATTTCATATGAATGCATTGATATTTCTAAGCAATTATAGGGTGTAAGGATCATTGCCTTTACTTACCCATACCTCACCATACTTGGTAGGTTAAAATTCCCATTCGGCACTCAATACCATATGCAAACTAAATCAACATAGTTTAATCAGAGTTGAAGAGATCTCACCAAATCCTCTTTCAACATTCATGCAATTAAGCACAAATAACCATTTACCTGCATGGTTGTTATTAACATCTCTTGATGTTACCTGGTCAGTTGGCCTCTTACCAAGGCTACTCAATCCTTTTTCCAACATCATGATCACGGACTTGTTGCACCATCCTCTCTTCATAAGGTCGTTGGTCACGTGCAACAACATCATCCTCATCTTTAGCCATGCTTCAGTTGCCTTTGGTCCTATAACCAATGCGAACACAACTAATTATTAGCAACCACAATCATTATCTTAAGTGGCTCATTGCATATGCAAAACCTCACTATTTTACCGATATGCAATATCATACTCATGCATAAGAAATTCACATGCATTATTCTCTTGCATTTTCAGCATTCCTATGCCATAATTTTCAGTATAAAAACTTAGGGAATATAAATATAATAAAAATGGAGTTAAGGAATTCTCCCTTTCCCATTCCTCATCATAACATGGAGTTCCTCCTCCACATCATAGCTGATCCTTTTCTTGGCTTTCCTACCAAGAATACGAGCAACCATTAGCTATGATCTTCTCGTGAATTAGCAATTCAACATATACATACGTGTAATCATTTATTCTTGATCTTTTCCAAACATGCATTTATTATGCTATAAATGGAAACAGTTTAAGGTGAGGAATTTCCCTCTTATCAATATTGCCTTACTGCTCCCATTATATTATGTTTCAGCATTCTCAACATGTATGTTTTCCCCCATGGCATCTGTTTCAGGCTCATAGGGATCCTGTGCATCATTCATGATGTTGATATTCATGCCCTAACCAAGACCAGAACTTTCCAACTGCACTTATCTGGAATGTTGCCTTGATGTGGCTATAATTCTGCAAAATCTGTTTATAAACACAACTATTAGCGTCATTAAAATGCTATAAATGATTTGCATGTATGTGGGGAAATCCCATATTTCCAACTTTGTCCAATCCTAGACTTTCCCCGTTTGGCACAATTATTAAGGTTAAAATGGCCGCCATTGTCGCATAAATTCAGCTTAAAAAGTGTCGTCCGTGTCATGGAATTTTAAGCTAAAATCTGTCGTCGTTGTTGCGGATGTTAAGGTTATTTTTGCCGCCACGCACCATGCAAATCACAGATTTTATCCTTAAAATTGCTGCGGGTGGCACGGCTCCTATCGCTAAGTTGCCGCCGCGTGCGTCGCAGATATTAACGCTAACTTTGCCGCTGCGCACGCAGAAGTTAACGTTAATTCTATCGCCGTGCACGAAGAAGTTAACGTTAATTCTGCTGCCACGCACGCAGAAGTTAACGTTAATTCTGCCACAGCGCATGAAGAAGTTTAACCTTAAATTCGCCGACACAGCCTTTAGGCAAAAAATTTGAAACACTTAGAAAAAAATTTAGAATTTTCTCTTCCCTTTCGGCGTAGAATTAGCAACATCTCCGCCGATCGTGTCGCAAAAATATAACCTTCACTTCTACACCTGCAAGCCTTCGTCGGTGCAACAACGTCACAGGTTTTAAGGCTAAAATCACCGCCGCGCGCAAGCCTCCATTGCAACTTTTAAGTCTAAAATCCGTCGTCAGTGTCACTGCTTTTAACATTACTTTCGCCGCGCGCACATTGCAGATTTTAAAGTTAAAATTGTCGCCGCTGCGCGCAAAACTTATCGTTAAAATATCCTACCACCAACCCTGTGACCGTCGACCGCTTTCATTCGGTGCAGAGTTCAACAGCTATTTCGCTGACTGTTGTGGCGCTTTTGGGCTTATCTTTTCCGATAGAGTCGCAAGAGTTAGCCCAATTCTCGCCGCTGCACGTGCAGAAAATTGGTCTAACTTTCGCCGCCGCGCGCGCAGAAAGTTAGCCTAACTTTTGCCGCTGCACGCGCAGAAAGTTAGCTTAACTTTCACCACTGTGTCACACAAAGTTCACCTATTTTTCGCCACCACCACAGCCCTTAGCAGAAAACTCAGAAAAATAGTTAGAAATTTTTTTGCAAATTTTCAAAGACTGTTAGAATTTTTCTGGAAATATTTGCTTCATTTCTTTACAGAGGTAAAACTCTTAGAGATCATACTCGCATAGAACAAAACAGAAGAAGTATGTCAAGAAAATTGAACCTCTTTCATGTCAAGAATAAAACAACAAAACAACAAAATAATATAAGATGGAAGAGATTGCGCCTCCTTTCTCTCCTCCATGGAGGCAAACAGACAAATACAAAACTGAATGCTACTACAGTGGAAACAATTTAAAGCAAGCATTCAACCTGAAAAGGGATTTTCTCCCTCCTTCCTCAATCTCATAGAATGGAATCAATGCAAACAGTTTTTGAAATAATCCCCAAAACAGTCATGGGAATGATTTCCCATTCTAACAAATAGAAGCCATGAGATCTTAAGGTTTCTTTAATTCATTTTAATTCCAAATACAAAATACATGTACACACAATGATTTATATTTCTATGAAGGGCACAACAGTCGTAGTGTTGAACCTTAAGCTCTGATACAAATCTGTAACGTACCCACCCATCCATCCAAGGCAAGGGAAGGAACATGATTCTATGGGGTTTTTCATAAAAACTCATCCCATTCATTAGATTCATACAATTAAAAACCCATGTGTACAGATGTAAATTCAACAAACATGCACAGTGGAGATAAAATCATCCACACACACATAATTTCATATGCATTCAATATATCAATAACAGTCATTTAATTTAAACATTGCAGAGGCAAAACACATAGATAGAAAACACTTATCCTTGTTGTGCAATTGTCCCACATAACTAGCCATGTCGTTGCAACGTTCCTCCCAACCGTAGGTCTCTGCCCAACCTGTATTATTTCAACACTCAGAGACCACCCCCAAGTTGGGCATGATATCTACAATGAAAAGGGGACTCTCAAGCTCATACACAGCCAAATAATCATATGCATTTAAGCCAAGCCAATCCACAGCTAGGTTTATCAGTGTAAATCTGAACCCTCTTCATTTGTGGATGCTTCCACTCAAGCTCAAGCCAAAAAAATGGAAACCCATTTCAACCCCAACAATCTCATACACACAGAAAACTCATAAACTGAGCATGGATACTCATAACAACAAAATCATAAGTGTTGGGCATGTAGAAAAACGTTTTTACATTGGGATGCTGTGAAGAACCTGCAATAATTAATTAATGCAAATACACAAGATATAAAAAATAATAGAACTTAGAATCACTTTTATATTGATCACGGGCCACTTCGAGGGGGAAACCTCCTTTGAGCAAGCTCAATACAATTAACTTCATAGTAGCTTCAATGACCTCAACACACACTTATATACTAGTCTATGCCCAATACTATGAGTTAAAACCATGGGACATATAATACTACGGGATGACTTACAAAGCATATGCGTCCAATACTATGGGTCAATAGTATGGGCTAATATAAACTATGGATCAACAAATACTATGGGACGACTTACAAAGCATATGCGTCCAACACAATATACTAACATAGTAAAGAGAAGGGTTGACACTGGTTCCTAACATCCCCTCTCCCTTAGAAAAAGCTTTGTCCTCAAATCTTTGGTTGGGGAAAATGCTGCAGAATCTGAAGGAGTGGTTCCCCGGTGGCATCCTCGGGTTGCATTTCGGGCCACTGATGCCTTTGGAGTGTCAGGGAGGATTGCTTGAAAGGATGTAGATGAAGAAGAACCCTATCAGCTGCGTGAAAAGTGCACTCAGAATGGTGCTGATTGGCTTGTTGTTGCAGTCGAATTCTGGCCATGTGAAGATTGTCCTACAGAATGAGAAGAATCTGATCGCGGTTTGGAAGAACCGAGTCAATTGCCTGAACTGGGGAGTTGCTAAGGGTGTATGGAAGAAGAACTGGCAGTGTTTGTCCATAGACTGCTTCATATGGTGTCCTTGTAGATGTGGTATTGTACCACCAGAGGGCTTCTAAGAAATCCATAGAAATAGTTGGCCAAATCTGTGTAGGGATGGGCAAGAGTTTGAGCAGTTCCGAAAGGAGTTGCGTTTCACCCTTGTTGACCTGGAAAGTATCACAGTCAGCCACCATCTGTTGAATTGTCATTTTCAGTCCCTGCCAAAAGAAGTTACATTGTTCTCGGTCATACGTTTTGAAGAACCCAAAGTGCCCTGCTGATGAAGAAGCATGGAGTTCATAGAAGAGATAGCCCTGTTGAACATATTGCAACCAATTCAGAACAAGCATAGAAAGAGATGTAAGAGAAACTGGGTCATCAATTGTGCGAGAAGGAGCATTTGCCATGATATTGTCCTTACCCTTCTTGTAAGTGGTCACATAGGGATAACCCATGAGTTGGATAACCCATTTCAGATGTGTTGGGGAGGAGACCCATTGTTCTAGGAAATTTTCCAGACCTTGGAGATTAGTCTTGATGTCGAAATAATTCCCTAATAGGTATGGCTGCCACTTCTATACTGCATGCAAAATAGCCATCATTTCTTGCTGAGAGGTAGATGCGGCTAAATTCTTACCGGAAAGGTCTCTGGAAGGCAGCAAGCTCATTGGTTCAGCAAAGACACTTGCATATCTATCCAAGGAAGTAGTGGAGACTGTTGATGGGTGCATCTGAATGGAATGGAACTGGGTGATGACACCATGTGAATTCTTCTTAAGGATTTTTTCCAGGCGATGTGAACTGATGATGCAGAGAGACCCTGGTTGTAAGCCCATTAATTTGTGTTGTGCTC
Source organism: Larix kaempferi (assembly GCA_027924585.1). Taxonomy (NCBI): domain Eukaryota; kingdom Viridiplantae; phylum Streptophyta; class Pinopsida; order Pinales; family Pinaceae; genus Larix; species Larix kaempferi. The sequence goes on along the minus strand of BSBM01000293.1, from coordinate 17,920,651 downwards.
CATTGACTGAAAACTGCATCCAAAGTTCAGCAAAATGCCATAAGATGGGGCCAAGTGTGCATAACCATTGAACGCCCAAAACCACATCACATCCGCATAAGAACAAGGCAAACATGTCAGAGCGCAGGTTATAATCTTCCAGAGAGATACACACATTGTGACACTTCCCCTTACAAGGTAAGGTGCCCCCATTGGCAACCATGACTTCAAAGTTGGAGCAAGGGTGGATAAAACAATCAGCCTGTTTGGCGATCCGAGGGTCAATGAAGTTATGTGTGCTTCCGGAATCAATGAGTATTGTAAGAGGGAACTTCTTGAAGTATCCCTTGACCCGCATTGTTTGGGGGGTGGTGACGCCAAATAAAGCATTGAGAGATATCTCTGGTTGGTCTTCCTGATATGGGGGGTCAATAGGCAACTCTTGAATGTCGACCTGATCATCCATTGTATCTGGAGCTTCTTCACCAATTTTAGAAGCTGGCGGAGAATCCATATCCAATAAATAGAGCTTTTGTTGAACACATTTATGTCCCCAAGTGAATTTCTCATCACAATTATAACAAAGCCCTTTTTCTCTGCGTGCCTACATCTCTGTTTCAGACAAATGCTTGATAGGAGTTGGTCGAGGAGCTGGCGGGATGGGAGGTTGTTGAAAACCCATATTTTGGAAGGGAACAAAAGAGGGTTTGGAGCGTTGTTGGGATGCAAGCTTGTTTTCTTCCAACTTAGCCAACCCTAGGACTTCCATCATTGTGTTGGGACAGAACATTTTAACCTCTGACCGGATTTCATCCTTAAGACCACTGATAAAACAACTCTTGTAGAATTCATCAGACAATCCTTTTATGTGATTGGCTAGTTTCTCAAATTCTATCTGATACTCTCTCACAGTGCCACTTTGACGAAGTTTAGTGAGTGCTCCGGTGAAGTCATCAAAAACATTAGGACCAAATTGTTGCAAAATGAGTTGGCAAAAATCTGTCCATTTTGGCTCATCATGAGCCTTGATGTACCCACGGTACCATTGAAGGGATTCTAGTTCCAAATGAAAGGATGCAAGTGAAACTTTTTGGACATCAAAAGTATTATGAAGACTGAAATACTGATCTGCACGATAGATCCATCCAGTCAGATCAGTACCATTGAAGCGAGGAAATTCAAGCTTCAGAGCACGAAAATTGTTGGAAGAAGAGAACCCATTGGCTGTAGAAGATTCTTGTTGTCGATTATTGTTCATGGCTGAATGTTGAAGATGGAGGCTGAGAATTTTTTTATCAAGATCTTGGAGTTTGGTTTGGATGGCTGCAAGTACTTCCTCCATGGTTTTTACTCTTGCGCGGGTGACAGCCATAACCAGGAGATTTTTTTTTTTTGGAATGGATAGAAAAACACAAACAAAAGCTGCTTTAGTAAAGGAAATTTTGGATTTGGGAAAAACTTGGAGTGGTAATTGGGGCTTGAGTAGGCTTTAGACACTTTCTGATGGACAGGGAGGAAAAAAATGGGTATTTCAGAAGCGGGGTGAAAGAATGAGAAAATTTGGTAGAGAGGGACAAAGAAGCAGAATTAGGAAAGGAACACGGTAGCAAAATTTGAAGGCGTTTGGGTGAAAATTGGAGTTATGGCAAACCCTAAAAATAGACAAATGTGGGATTTCTGGTCTTGGGAAGTGGAATTTGGGATAGGGTCTTCAGGAATGAAATATGCAGAATGGGATTGCAGGGATTTCAGTGAAGTTTCAGGGAAAACAGAGTTGAAACAAGGGAGATATGGTCGAAAAACTTCTTCTTCTTCTTCTTCTTCTTTTTTTTTTTTTTTTTTTTTCCAGAAATGGATCGGCAACAGTGGCGCGGAAGGGATCCGCAACAGATGGATCTGCAACAGTGCGGAAGGGATCTAAAATGGCTGAATCTAAAACGACGACTGGATTTGAAACGACTTTTAGAATAGACCTGAAATGGCTGAATCTGGAGCGGAAGTGATCGACAATAGTTCAACTGAAAATAGATATGGACCCCAGGTATGTGTGTCTTCCTATCGGTTCAAGGGATTCACTCGGCCACCAATGCTATTTGACGGCTTGCATATTGGGGCAGTACCCTTCACTCCACGGCTCAGGTAAAACTGATAACCGCTTTGCCACAAACGACAGCTCTTTGTTTACCTCATGGGTGGGAACTAGTCAATCAGGTAGGGGTCGTTGCCCTTTTCACTGGAAGGTCCTCTCAATGGGCCAGCTACTTTGGGGTTCTTGTGGTACTCCTCACAATGAGTTTTAGAGATTATGTCCAAGTACTTCCCACAGTTAAGCGGATATGGGCTATTCCCAGATCCGAACTTGCAACAGATGCGAAAAAAAAAATTGGCAGAAATTCCACCCAACGAGCCGAAGAAAGTGCTCTGATACTAGATGTGAAGAACCTGCAATAATTAATTAATGCAAATACACGAGATATCAAAAATAATAGAACTCAGAATCACTTTTATATTGATCACGGGCCACTTCGAGGGGGCAACCTCCTTTGAGCAAGCTCAATACAATTAACTTCATGGTAGCTTCAATGACCTCAACACACACTTATATACTAAGTCTATGCCTAATACTATGAGTCAAAACCATGGGACATATAATACTACGGGACGACTTACAAAGCATATGCGTCCAATACTATGGGCTAATATAAACTATGGATCAACAAATACTACGGGACGACTTACAAAGCATATGCATCCAACACAATATACTAACATAGTATAGAGAAAGATTGACATGGGTTCCTAACAGATGCCCAAAATGGGGTTTCTACCAGTTCAGAAAAACGTGGGCAGCCAAAACGAAATTGGAGAAGGGGAAAACAACCCAGGGAGAGCAAATCGTTTTTAGAAAAAATATTATGGGCATTCAAAAAATGATTTTTGGGCATTCTAGGGCCAAAACGGCCTTCACACAATCATACAATTCGATGTAAACATTCAAAAACGATTTCTGAGGTAGGAGATAGCTGCTGGGTTCACAAAAATGATTTTTTCATAATGAAAACCAAATCTGGAAATTCAAAAACGATTTCATAACAATAATGGAAACAACAAGCAATCAAACTTATATGTTGAGCTTCCCAATGAATTCTCTTCTTTCCCCACAGTCCAGCCATAACAAAAACGGGATTCTCAGCTTCAAAACCAGTGAATTTACGGCGTACTCCATGAGAGAAACGCCCAGCAAGCTCCAAAAATGGGAGAGAGCAAAAACTCCTCATAAATAATGGCTTGGGAAGGCAATTCACGGGTGTTTTCTTGCCCAAGAAGGAGAAACACGATTTTCCATGAGGATGGCTTGCCCATACTCGAATTTGGACAGCCATACCTCTCCAATCCCTAAGGCATTAACTACTTCACCCAACTCTTGGGAGAAATGAATGATTGAGCACCAAAGTCAACATGGGTAGTTAATGGTTGATGGGTTCTCTCATTGACACTTAGCTTGACTTCATTGGCTCAAGGGTTTGAATATTTCCCTCCCAATTCCTTGTAATATCATGCCCCTATATCTTGTTGCATTGCATAGCTAGTTGTGGGTATTTATATTAAAATGCATATTTACAATTCCAATGTGCCTGGCTAGCACGTAAACCAAATGCATCAATAAATCGATGGTGGGGCCTTGGCCTTGAGCTCCTCACCACGATTTTATAGCAATATTACATCATTTACATTTTTAATGCAATAGGGTCAAGATGGGGACGTAATGTGTCACGTCCCCATCTTGACCCCATTGCATTAAAAATGTAAATGATGTAATATTGCTATAAAATCGTGGTAAGGAGCTCAAGGCCAAGGCCCCGCCATCGATTTATTGATGCATTTGGTTTACGTGCTAGCCAGGCACATTGGAATTGTAAATATGCATTTTAATATAAATACCCACAACTATATATGCAATGCAGCAAGAGATGGGGGCATGATATTACAAGGAATTGGGGGGGGGAATATTCAAACTCTTGAGCCAATGAAGTCAAGCCAAGTGTCAATGAGAGAACCCATCAAACCCTCAACTACCCATGTTAACTTTTGTACCCAATCATTCATTTCTACCAAAATTTGGTTGAGGTAGTTAATGCCTTGGGGAATGAGAGGTATCGCTGTCCAAAATTCGAGTATGGGAAACCACCCTGCATGGAAAAACGTGTTTGGCTTCCTTGATATGAAAAGAGCCATGAATTTTCTCCACAAGCCATAACCGATGGAGGATTTTTTCCTCTCTCACGTTTTTGGGCTGCTTGGGTGTTTTCTCTCCAGATTTTTAGTGGTTTTTTCCGGATTTTCTAGCTGGGAAATAGGGTGTTTTTGGGTTGCAGAGTGGTTGGGAGTATGGGATCTTGAATTGGGGTTTCAATGGGGCCATTTTGGCCATTTAGATACCCAAGATACCCATGGAAAATCATATTGGTCCCCTATGGATGATTTTCCTTTTCACATTCCGTTTTTGGCTGCCCACGATTTTCTGAAATTGGTAGAAACCCCATCTTTGGGCATCTCGCTGTAAAAATGTTTCTTCATGCCCAACACTTGTACTTTTTCTATTATGTGCATCCCTGTTTTGGTTTGAATGTGAGCAAGAACTTTGGAGTGGTAGTGGACATAATTGGCTTGATAAACCTAGTGGGGGGAAATAACCTCTCAAGAAGATCAAAAGGGTTGGCTTCTCTTCTATGCACACCTTGAACAACATTGAATTGGAAGGTATGGCCTAGGGGACTTTGTAGTAGTGAAGGGAATACTTCCTTGAATCAGGTGTGTAGGCATTGTGGGGAACCAAGCTGGATAGATCTTGTAGGGGTACCCATAGCTCTGTGGTTGAGTTCACTAGCTTAGCAATTCTTCATTTTCCATCTCCTAGCATCCTGATAAACCCAACTACTGATTGGCTTGGCTGATTTTGGTGTATTTTGCATATGTGTGAGTTTGTTGTTCCCTTCTTCCTTGTAAAAATCATGCCCAGCTCAGGGGTGGCAGTTGTATCAAGAGATTGATAAGCACAACTGGCCTATGGTTAGGTGGAATGTTGCAGATGCATAGTTGGTTTCTCATGGACTACTTTGTTTAAGATAAGTACTCTCATGTGCTAATTTTGTATTGTTTTAATTGATGAATGACATGAATATCTTGAATGTATGATGGATGTGTAATAGAATTTAATTCTGCTGTGTTTTCAAATATTTATGCATTTGCATATGTCCATCTTCATTTTATATAAATGTTTGTTTACTAAGTATGGGGCTAGATATCCGGAATTAGAGTGATGTTCTGTAACGTACCCACCCATCCATCCAAGGCAGGGGAGCGAACATGAAGCCAATCTATTGGGATTTTTAAACAAACTCAGCCATTCATTAAATTCATACAATTAAAAACCCATGTGTGCATATGTAAATTCAACAAACATGCACAGCGGAGATAACTCATCCACACACATAATCTCATATGCATTTAATATATCAATAACAGTCATTTAATTTAAACACTGCAGAGGAAAAACACAGAGATAGAAAACACTTATCTTTGTTGTGCAATTGTCCCACACAACTAGCTATGTTGCTGCAACGTTCCTCCCAACCGTAGGTCTCTTCCTAACCTGTATTATTTCAGCACTCAGAGACCACCCCCCGAACTAGGCATGATATCGACAAGGAAAAGGGGACTCTCAAGCTCATACACAGCCAAATAATCATTTGCATTTAAGCCAAACTAGTCCACAGCTGGGTTTATAAGGCTAAATCTGATCCCTCTTCATTTGTGGATGCTTCCACTCAAGCTCAAGCCAAAAAAAAGGAAACCCATTTCAACCCCAGCAATCTCATACACACAGAAAACTCATAAACTGAGCATGGATACTCATAATAGCAAAATCATAAGTGTTGGGCATGTAGATAAACGTTTTTACAGTGGGATGCCCAAAATGGGGTTTCTACCAATTCAGAAAAACGTGGGCAGCCAAAACGAAATGGGAGAACGGGAAAACAACCCTAGGAGAGAAAATCATTTTCAGAAAAATGATTATGGGCATTCTAGGGCCAAAATGACCTTCACACAGTCATACAATTCGATGTAAACATTCAAAAACGATTTATGAGGTAGGAGATAACTGCTGGGTTCACAAAAACGATTTTTCCATAATGAAAACCAAATCTGGAAATTCAAAAACGATTTCACAACAATAATGGAAACAACAAGCTATCAAACTTATATGTTGAGATTCCCAATGGATTCTCTTCTTTCCCCATAGTCCAGCCATCACAAAAATGGGATTCTTAGCTTGAAAACCAGTGAATTTACAGCGTACCCCATGAGAGAAAATGCCCAACAAGCTCCAAAAACGTGACAGAGCGAAGACTGATCATGAATAATGGCTTGGGGAGGTAATTCGTGGGTGTTTTCTTTCCCAAGAAGGAGAAACATGATTTTCCATGAAGGTGGCTTTCCCATACTCGAATTTGGACAACCATACCTCCCCAATCCCCAAGGCATTAACTACTTCACCCAACTCTTGGGAGAAATGAATGATTGGGAACCAAGGTCAACATGGGTAGTTGATGGTTGATGGGTTCTCTCATTGACACTTGGCTTGACTTCATTGGCTCAAGGGTTTGAATATTCCCCCCCAATTCCTTGTAATATCATGCCCCCATCTCTTGTTGCATTGCATAGCTAGCTGTGGGTATTTATATTAAAATGCATATTTACAATTCCAATGTGCCTGGCTAGCACGTAAACCATATGCATCAATAAATTGATGGCGGGGCCTTGGCCTTGAGCTCCTCACCATGATTTTATAGCAATAATACATCATTTACATTTTTAATGCAATAGGGTCAAAATGGGGACGTTACATTCCCCTCCCCTTGGAATAACACCATCCTCGATGTTCCAATACTTCAGAATATATACCCACTTTACACATGCCTCAAAATTCACAACTGGTGGTAGGTTTGTTCGGCGTTTCATCTCTTTACTTTGAACCTTTAGGATCAAGTCCTTTGGCTTCCACAACTGCTCCTGTTGGCTTTGACCTTCCATCTCTGCAGGTGGGCATTGCTCCACAGCAATCCCTTCCTTTTATTCACCTTCCAGCTACTCTACAAGTTTGGAATTTCATGGCTGCCATCTTTCTTGTTGTCCTGGAAACTACTTGAGGAATATTTTCATCCAAAACCAATGGCTTTCACTATCTCACCTGTGAGATTCATCATGGCAATTCCTGTAAGTACATGCTTAACACAATATTAAAATTAGTCAATTAATTGCTCAATTGACATGGAACGTCCATGCTTTACCCATGAGACTTCCACACATTTCATGCTTTCCCAACATACACATGAACTTGTTCATGTTCATCCTTTCACAGGGAAATAACTATTTCAGCATTCACAATTCATTTCAAGCAATAAACACAATCAACTTCCAGTCACAACATGCATTCAACAATCCTTTGTTTCTGAAATACATCAATCAAAAATTAAAGAGAAGAGTAAGAGTTTCCCCCTCTTAGTCTTTTTCCAATCTGGAGCCACACCATCACTGTGGTTTCATGCTTCTTAGCCTCTTTCACTTCAATGTGAATGCTTGACTTGCCCGTTCTTGGCTATGGCACTTAGTGTCTAAGGTCTGTTTAAGGATTTTCAACGTGGGAGTCCTTCCCATTGTTTCCTACAGGACCTTTGGCTGCTAGGACCCACACATGTCCACTAGCACCATCTTTCATTATTGCTCATATTGAGCTCTTTAGAACAGTCACATGTCCACATGCATCCTATAGATGCTTTCATAGTCCTTGCTTCCAGCAATACCTACACTCAAACATTGATTCAATTCATATGTTTAGTTTATTTCCATAGGGTTTGTCTCCAAACAAGAGTTTAAGAAATCATAAACAAATCATATACACACGTATTTCATAAGAAAGAAGTTGCAATGTAACCAAATACTTATCTGCATTGGATTTCTTCACTTTATTCCACAGGCTCCTTCTTCGCTTTATAAGCCTTGGATTGCCCGTGGATGCAATAATGAATGTTGGGCCAGCACGCAGGCTACTCCACAACCATTCGAATAGGCAATGCCCAGCCAGTACGCCGACTGGGTTTCATCAATCATCTCATTTAGCAATATGCTAGGCTAGTGCTCCAACTGGATTTATTAATTAATTAAATAATGTTTGGCCAACACACCGGCTGCTCCACAACATCAAGGGTTTAGTGCCCCCACCAAATACTCTCTGAATTTATCAAGCATTTGTAGTGCCCAACCAGTTACTCCCTGGATTTACTAAGAGTTTATAGCGCCTGACCAGTTACTCTCTGGTTTAACCAAGAATTTCAGCGCCCAACCAATTACTCTATAGATTTACCAAGCATTTCAGCGCCCAACCAGTTACTCCCTGGATTTACGAAGCATTTTATAGTTCTTTCAGGTTCCTTGCTTCCTGCAATGACCAAGGTTTCCAATAGTGTATCATCCTAGCCGTTAGAAAACTTATACCTGAAATATTCATTATTACAAGCAAGAAATAAATGAAATTGAATACTTATATGTATTGTGCATTTCCTTACTAGTCCACAGGTTTCCTTCTCTGCTTTACAAGCCTTGGATCACCTATGGGGTGGATGCTTGGCCAGCAGACATGCTGCTCCACAACATCCTCTAAATAGGCAATGCCAAGCCAGTACACCGACTCGGTTTATTAGGCATCCCTAAAATCAGTATGCTAAGCCAGTACGCCGACTGGGTTTATCAAGCATCCCTAAAATCAATATGCTAAGCCAGTACGCCGACTGGGTTTATCAAGCATTTCAAAAATCAGTATGCTAAGCCAGTACGCCGACTGGGTTTATCAAGCATACAATGACCATTTCCAAGCCAGTTCTCCGACTGGGTTTGTCAGGAAATAACACCCTTCACCAATACCTCCACAACATGCAAATAACTAATGCCAAGCCAGTACACCGACTGGGTTTGTCATGCATCCAACAACCATTCACCATAACATCCACATATCCAATGCCAAGCTAGTACACCGACTGGGTTTATCAGGCATAAAACGACCATTGCCAAGATAGTACACCGACTGGGTTTATCAAGCAATAAGAACAACATAATATGATTACGTGGCTCCTTCTCTTATGCAACCAGTGGTTCCCTCCAGGAAATCCATAGGTGAATCACTTGACTGCAGGCTAGCATGGCCCCCACAATACCCACTCACACTACACAAGGATGATACCCCTTTTCTGCTACACAGCTCCTCGGGCCTATCCATCTCTTCTAGTGTCCTTTAGTGTGAGCGTAGAAAGGTTACCATTGCCCATATAGTCCTCTTGAGTAATTTCTCTTCACATTGCCCCTTAACATGCAAAACCAAATTGCATTCGTATAAGCTGACAACACAAGAAGGATAAGCAGGCTCATCGGTATTACTGCTCAAAAATTGTAATCATATTTCATAACATTCACTATCAAGTATTGAAACAGTAGGAATGTGTCCATTCCCTTAGGGTGTAGTCAATATTGACAACCTCAACAAAACCCAGCACCCAAAAGGTATGCATCCCTTTCTGATGTGAGTCATGTAGGCCCTAATCATACTCAAGCAGTCTGGAATAATAATAATAAAACATGCTCTGCATTTTAAATCTAATAACCAGACATGTATATTCTTAGTTAGGGTCACAAAATACTCATCCATTTATCAGATGTATCCTTTTTCATTTGCGAAGAATGGGGGCTCCCTTCTCTGATTCAAAAGTCCTTCGGTTTTCCACCCCAATATTTTCACGTTCCATAACCCACACATGCCTTCTTGGCATAGTTTTACCATCTCACTCACATGTAGTGCAACTGAGGTATTATCAAAATTCACAATGGTGTTTCACCCGAAACCCATTTCCAAAGCATGGGATCCTTCCCATTTAGCTTGGCTTCTGCAGGCCATCATACATGGTCTTCCTGCAGTGTGTCATCCTGGCGCACTTATCAAATAGCCAAACAGTTAGCAACATTTAACAATAAACTTCAAATATGATTGTTCCATAACCAATCAATGTCATTAATAATTAAATTCAATATGAATTTTCAACTCTGTCTCCTACAGAAATTGATTTGTTTAACCATGAGGCCATCCTCATATTGTTTGGCTCTCGTAAGTGGTATCACCTTGTCCATTATGGTTTTACACTTGCTACCATACATGAACATCCACCTACAACATGTCCTCCTGACACAATTTATATAAGCCAAACAGTGATTAGCAATTATAAGCAAATTTTCAAATCTGAAATCTACAAATCTATTTTCCTGCAGAAATTAGATTTGCAATCATGAGATTATTCTCATAAATTTAAACCATACAATTTTTAGATTTGTTTCATGCATACTTTACAACCATGAGAACCTTCTCATAGCCTTTAGCTTCTGCACATGGTAGATCCCGGTCTTTACTATGGACTTATCCTCATTGCCATACGTAAGACTTTTCTACCTAAAAACTGAAACTTCAATCAGCCAAACACGTTGTAAGTATCTATGCATATAATCCTTTCACTGCCACAACAGTCACTGAAGTGATCTTGGAATTATAACACTCAATAATTCAAACATCTTCAGCTATTAACATTTGAAATGCAATGGAATTTTTGAGATCCCAACTAAAGGAAAGGGAAGACACTAACAACAATCTAGAATCTATCGTAAAAAACGCGAGCGCTAGGGTTTTCCTGCGACTGGTTGCTGCGAGGGTTTGATCATGTCCCCGTCCGTAGGAGGTCCGCCTCCTCCCCATACTATTGAGGAAGCATCCTTTGAGAGGCTTGTTAATATGAGCGGGAAAAAGATAGACGCCGCTCCGCCTCCCAAGTTTGTTAAGAAGATGGAATCGATACCTGAAATCGAGCTGCCGTCGGAAAAGCCCATTCACCTGGCAGTTTCCCTGGCAGACAGAGCACTTATTGGGCAGTTTACTGGACTGTGGCCATCTCCTCGCTCCATTGAAACCTGGATCCAAAACAACTGGCGGCCCCTGATTTCACAGGGAGTCCAAAGCTACGCAATAGGACGAGGGTACTTTCTTTTCGACTTCGTTTCAAAAGAAGATAGGGACCTGATCTTCAGAAGTGGCCCTTATTTTATGGGCCCTCAGGGTCTCTACCTGAACAGATGGACTCCTGATTTCGATCCTGCTCTGGATGTCCCCAAAGCAGTTCCAGTCTGGGTTCGGCTGCCGAATCTCCCAATGCATTGTTGGAGTGAAGAAACCCTAAGGTTTATTGGAAATGTTCTGGGTAAGTATATTGACAAAGTCGACCCAAAGGGTCAATACTCTTTTGCTCGTATTTGTGTGGAAGTAGATCTTGAGGCAGGGCTCCCTGAAGCAGTTAAACTCTCAATCAAAGGATGGAAGCATTTCCAACAACTAGATTATGAACAGCTACCTTTCAAATTCAGGCACTGCCATGAATATGGCCATTTCCAGAGGAACTGCCCAAAAATTCAAAAGTCAGAATCAGAAAAAAATCTAGAAGAAGATTGGCAACAAGCTAAGAGGCATAGAACGAATCCCAGAAGAAAGGGTTCCAAGGGAACCCCTCCGACGGGATCGACGAAGGAACAACATAACAATGTCCAGGAACTAGCAAAAGAAAATGAGAGTAACCCTAAGACTGGAACAGGAAATAGTTTTTCTATTCTGGGAGAACAAGAACCACAAGGAAATCCAAGTGAAGAAGGGGGCAAATCTCCAACGACCTCCTCCGTCCGGATCAAAAGAAAGGAGGCAGAAGCAGTCGAAAACATGGAAGAGGAAACAGAAGCAACTCAACAAACAAAGGAAGATCTGCAATTAGAACTAGCAAATGAGGGGGAATCAGAAGAAGAAGAAACGGATGAGGAAGAACCTGACCCAATGAAATCCATCAAAAAGGATCGTAGAGGAAGGAAAATGGATAAGGAAAGAAGGGAAGCAGCCTCATATAGGGATCGACTAGCTGGAGTTCAGTCAACCCTGGAAAAGCATATTATCCCTAGAAATACCAGACAACAAGGTACTGCCTCAAAAGGGGCAGTCAACACCAGCAAAGGTAAATAATGCAGATAGTCTCCTGGAACTGCAGGGGGTTAGGAAGCAAATCGAAAATATTGTCAATGAAAGATCTAATCAGAATTTTGAAACCCTCCATCCTCCTAATCCAGGAGACCAAAATGGAAGAGCAGGCCTTTCTGCAGGCTGCCTCTTCTTTCTGGAAACAAGCAGAAAACATAGCGGTTAGCTCAAGAGGAGCATCTGGTGGCATCGCAACGCTCTGGGACCCGTCTAAGGTTAGAATGGTAAGTCATGCTAAGTCCTCTCATTGGATTTTCACAGAATTTCTTTTTAAAGAAGATAATCTGCGACTAAGCCTTTTCAACATCTATGCCCCAAATGCTATCACCGAGAAACAATCCTGCTGGGCCAGTGTGAATGAACATATGTTATCTTCTCAATTGGATAACTATGTAATAGCTGGAGATCTAAACCTCACCCTCACCTCCGCCAAAAAAAAAGGAGGCAATATTGTAAGGGATCCTGCCAGGGAATGGGTGGAAGACATCATCTCGGACTGGGATATGGAAGACATCAAACCCTCCAAAGGGAAATTTACATGGACTAACAAAAGGATTGGCCCGGGCCATATAGCAGCAAGGCTGGATAGGTTCTTGGTCCAGCAGACTCTTCATATGCATGGTTTCGACCTCTCCTCAGCCATAATCCCCTTCTGTGCTTCAGACCATAAACCCATATCTCTCTCCTTTCTCAAAGACCAGAATCTGGGACCTATACCCTTCAGATTTAACCCAGCTTGGATTCAAACGGATGGTTTTATGGACTTAGTAGCAGCAGCTTGGAAAACCAATATCAGAGGGTCTCCCTGCTATGTCTGGGAAGCAAAACTAAGGATCGTTAAAAAAGCCCTCAAGGATTGCGCAAAGTCAATAAAATCGCCTAAAAAGCAAAGGATGGACACAGAGAAAACCCTGGAGGACCATATACTCAGCAGTGAAGGGAGCCTCTCTCAAACCTCTCTTGATAGAGAAATCTCTCTGAACAGTAAACTTCATGAAGCCTGCAGGCTTGAGGAAAACTACTGGAAAATAAAATCTAGAAATACCTGGCTTCAGGAAGGGGACCAAAACACTAAGTTCTTTCACAAGCAAGCAGAAATTAGGAAACATTTCAAGGCTGTCAACAAGATTGACCATTTGGGGAAGATGATAACTGAATTCGATGAAATAAAAAAAGTAGCTCATGATCACTTCGAGGAGGTGTACACGGAACCGCTCCCGGGGATGGAGTTCACCCAAACAAAGTCCCTTGATAACATCCCTCTCCTTGTCTCTGACCAGTTAAACCACCAGCTTCTCAGACCTATCTCCCGCGAAGAAGTTAAGTCTGCAGTGGATAGCATGTCCCCTGACAAAGCCCCGGGACCGGATGGATTTACTGCTAGATTTCTCACTTCCTGTTGGCCCATAATCCAATCTGATCTGTTCAGGATGGTCAAGAACTCTCAGACTCGTTCCAAGTTAGGGGGAGGCACAAACTCTTCCTTTCTTGCCCTCATCCCCAAAGAAAAAGGAGCCTCTTCCTACTCTCGTTTTCGCCCCATCTCCCTCTGCAACATCGGGTATAAAGTTATCACCAAAGTTATAGCCAACAGATTGAAAGCGGTCCTTCCCCTCATTATCCCTGAAAATCAAGGAGGATTTATCAAAGGACGACAAATATCAGACAATATCATACTTGTCCAAGAAGCCATCCACTCAAGTGTGTCAAGAAAAGAAAAGGGAATGGTTATTAAACTAGATCTAACCAACGCCTTTGACAGAGTACGTCATGCCTTTTTGTATCAGGTAATGACCAGATTTGGATTTGCACCAGGCCTAATTTCTTGGGTCAAGGCTTGTATAAGTAACCCCTGGATTGCCCCATTGGTAAATGGGAGAGCTGCTGATTTCTTCCAAGCTTCCAGAGGTCTCCGGCAAGGATGCCCTCTCTCCCCACTGCTATATGCCATTCAGGCGGCCTCGCTTAGCTTCCTTTTAGAAAATTACAGAGTCCAGGAAGATCTACTGGGACTTAAGATTGTGAGAGGAATTAAGGAAGTTAACCACACCCAATTTGCTGATGATACTCTCCTCTTAAGTGGAGCTAGTCCAACTAATGCTAGAAATTTCAAGGAGGCACTGGATATCTACCAAGAGGCTTCTGGAAGCAAAATCAATCATTCTAAGAGTAAAATCTATAGCTGGAATTGCTCACCCCTGGAGCTGAATGCCATATCTCGCATCCTGGAGATAGAAGGAAAGTACCAATGGATGGAATTCAAATATCTTGGAGTTCCAATTTTCAAAGATAAAGCCAAAATCTCCAGCTGGGACCCGCTTATAGAAAAACTAAATTCGAAAATCAAAGCTTGGGGAGCTTCTTAGCTAAACCTTGCAGGTAAATCTGTCCTCATCAAATCGGTTTTGGCAAGCATGCCGGTTTTTCAATGCTCTCTCCTCTTGGCTCCCATCACTGTCCTGAAGAAGATTGAAGCCCTTCTCAGAATATTCCTGTGGAAAGGAGGGAAGCACAATGAAAACAGGCTCCCCCTTGTCAATTGGGAAAAAGTCACGGCTCCTTATCTAGAAGGAGGATTACACCTGCGTGACCTTAGAGCTCAAAATCTGGCCCTGGGTGGAAAGCTGCTTTGGAATATGGTGACTGGGAAAGCCTCTTGGAGCAAACAGGTTCTGTGGAAAAAATACTTCGCAGGGACTAGGCTAAGATGCTTGGATCAAGGGCCGAAGGTGGTTAAAGGTTCTCCCCTCTTCTCCCTTTTCTCTAAAGCACATTCCTTCTTTGCTGAAGATCTCACCTGGATCCCAGGCAATGGGAGAAAAATCAGAATTTGGGAAGATTCAATCTCAGGGAACCCCCCTTTGGAAAAAACCGGAGGAATGGAGGGCATCCGAAGGCACCTCTCAAACCTTGGGATCACCAAACTACGAGACATCTCAAAATGGCATCCTGAAGAACACCACAGATGGATTGGATGGGACATTCCGGACTGTCCACCTAATCTTGAAGATGAAAAAGCTCTCCTCCTAAGCTGCTTGAATGAGAAAGCTCCGGTAGCTAAGAACTGTAAAGATGCCCGTGGTTGGGGCCCAAAATCTGGTCAATATACCGTTGCTGAAGGATACAGATGCATTAAAGCAACTCCCAATGTCCCCAGAAACCCTGCAATATGGAAGTATATCTGGTCTAACAAATCGCTGCCCAAAATTGACCATTTCACCTGGTTGCTAGCTCATAATAGCGTCCTCACTACAGATGCTCTTCGAAGGAAAGGATGGGAAGGCCCATCGCGCTGCCCTTTGTGCTCTGAAGAAGAAGAAACTTCTCCCCATCTGTTCATCACCTGCCCCTTTGCCGTTGCTGTTTGGAATTTAGTCTCTCTCCCCTGGCATTTCCCCTCACAGCATGAAGATATTCCATCCCTCCTCTGCAGTTGGTCTTTGTCTTCCCCTGTCAAGGCCCATGCCAAAGATCCTCTGGGAATTGCGTGGACGGTTCTCCCGAAATTTTTTTGTTGGAAACTCTGGCTCGAAAGAAACAATTGAATCTTCAGGGGAATTCGATCTTCTCCTATCCAAGTGGTAACTAAAACAAAAGCCCTGTTAGGGGACTTCATCATATCTAAACCACCTCTAAATCTGTCTTCTCCTCTGTCCAATGATGAAATCATCTGGTTCCACATCCTGAATCCGAGTCCCTTAGCCAGTCTCTCTGTTTGTTCCCCCCAGCTGCACAACTGGGAGATTAGAACAGAAGGAGCGGAATTTGATCTCTGGTGCCAAAATCTTGGAAAACATAGGCTGATTTTTGATGGAGCTTCGAAAGGGAATCCATGGGAGGCAGGAGGGGGAGGGGTGATCTTAAACCCCGATGGAGAACGAATTATCACATACTCCTGGAACTTAGGAATCGAATCCAACAATGTGGCGGAGGCTCTGGCTTTGTGGCAAGGACTAAATCAAGCTATCAAGCATGGTATTCAGACCCTTTCGGTGGTTGGGGATTCGAGGTTGGTCATTCATAGTTTAAATGCTCTAAATTTGCCCCCCTCCATCCACCTTCGCCAAATTCTCAGAAGAATCTTCCTCCTCATTCCTCTATTTCATGACATCAATTTTTATCATGTCATGCGTAAGAACAACGAACAGGCTGATAAAGCTGCGAACGAAGCAATACTCCTTGGTAAAGGGACTCTTAAAGTCAACAATGATCAATTCTTGGTCTCAATCCCGTAATATTATGGGGTCGGCTAAACGCAGGAAGACACTCACTAGCAGGAACTACAAGACAGGTGGCTTGATCTCCTGCCGACGGATGGGAACCCTCTCTGCATGCGACGTGGATACTCCAAGCGTGAAGTCTATTTCATACCGTGTCATTCCTCCTTTCTCGCATCAGAGCGTCCGCTTACCTTTCCTCAGAATGATGTCGCTCTCGTCCTTGCGGATGACGATCGGTACCAAACATAGTACTTTGGCACCGGAGCAATTAAGCAGAAAGATCTCTCATATTAAGGAAATCTCGCATCGTTCTGCCTTCAGGCACGTGAAGTCAATTTCATTCCGGCAAAGCGACTTAAGCTCTTTAACTACCAAAGGCTTCAGGCTCTCAGGGCCTGCGATCTGGGATACGGATAAACAGGGTAATGATTACCATGCGGCTCCCTCTTTCTGCAATAAATGAAGCTATTTATGGAATGGTACGGGAACCGGGAATAAGGGCAATAGCAGGTGGATAAAAGGTTCCCTACCCTGCTTCATCTCGAAGGCATTCAATCTTCTTTCAAGCCAAAGAAATGACCCCAATACTCTTCAAAATTCGATTCATTGCTCACTTTTGAATTCGAAAGGTTATACCACGCTGAAGGTGGTAGACTCTGGACGGCACAGTTACCTGGAGCTCTTCGTTTCCTGCACTCTGTATCCCCAGGGGAGCAATTGGAACGCACTTGACATAATGGCCTTCTCTGGGGACTCGGCTGCGTCCTCCCCAGACCTGCTCCTGGAATTGGAAGCCGACATAAGGATCCTTCGCA
This sequence comes from Larix kaempferi, assembly GCA_027924585.1. Classification (NCBI taxonomy): domain Eukaryota; kingdom Viridiplantae; phylum Streptophyta; class Pinopsida; order Pinales; family Pinaceae; genus Larix; species Larix kaempferi. The sequence goes on along the minus strand of BSBM01000293.1, from coordinate 17,903,468 downwards.
GGCGGGTAAGACGATAGGGGGATTTCATGCGACAAATGGATGTGCAGGGAGGGCATCGGCTTGACAGAATGGAAGATGAGATTGGTAGTTCGCGAGCAGAGTTTGCAGCAGCTCTCGAGACGCTGGAGACGAGGGTAGCAGCTGCTATTGAAAGCATGAATACCAGGCTGGACAAGATGGAAGAAGCTTTAGCGAGGCTGCGGGAGGCTGGTAATCCAGAAACTGGCAAGAATCAAGCTGAAGGCAACCCCTCCTCAAGGGCAAAACAGCGTCACCATCAGTCTATCTTCTGACTCTTTTACTTTTCAGTTTGTTTATTTCCTGAAAGTCCTGTTTTTGTTAATACACAGGCATCTGATTTTCCTGAAAGTCCTGTTTTTGTTAATACACAGGCATATGTTTTAAAGACTGAAACTCTGATAGACAGTTTACAGATTTGGAGTTGTAACCTTGCTGGTGGCTCTGCCACCTTTTTTTAATACAAAAACTAGCCGCTTATGTCAAAAAAAACATTTGAAATGCAATGAAATATATACATTTCTATATATGCATCATTATCGCAATAAAATTGCAAGACACAGTCACACTATCCATGCAATTTAAATAAACTGTAAATACTCATTACTTCACATTCCATGCAATTATGTCCTTCCAACAGAGTGCTCTGGTAGCCCATCACATGTCCACCTTTTTCATGCAGTCTTTCCCCTACATTCATAGCAGCTCATGAAATGGTATCAAAATTAACAATAGTCCACCATTTCATCTATTATCTAACTGCATTGAATCATATATATATATATATATATATATATATATATATATATATATATATATATATATATATATATATATATATATCACAACCATGCATTTACACAATGCATCTCAACATGTGCACCTATACATATGCATGCACTTTTACATCACTCACATAATATTTTAGTGTGCAATCACTCAATGTATAACCACAAGATTGTACATAATATTTTAATGCACATCTCCTCAATGCAACCCTGCATTAATTTATGAGTACTATGCATTCAAACATATTATGGCCTAGCCATGTACTACCATGACAGGGCCATAAGTCCTCACTTGCTTTGGTTCACAACCGTCATGGCATGACATAATTTCATATGAATGTATTGAGATTTCTAAGCAATTATAGGGTGTAAGGATCATTGCCTTCAGTTACCCATACCTCACCATACTCAGTAGGTTAACATTCCCATTCGGCACTCAATACCACATGCAAACTAAATCAACATAGTTTAATCAGAGTTGAAGGAATCTCACCAAATCCTCTTTCAACATTCATGCAGTTAAGCACAAATAACCATTACCTACATGGCTGTTATTAACATCGCTTGATGTTACCTGATCGGTTGGCCTCTTACCAAGGCTACTCAGTCCTTTTTCCAACATCATGATCACGGACTTGTTGCGCCATCCTCTCTTCATAAGGTCGTTGGTCACGTGCAACAACATCATCCTCGTCTTTAGCCATGCTTCAGTTTCCTTTGGTCCTATAACCAATGTGAACACAACTAATTATTAGCAATCATAATCATTATCTCAATTGACTCATTGCATATGTGAAACCTCACTATTCTACCAATATGCAACATCCTATTCATGCACAAACATTTCACATGCACTGTGCAATGTTTCTTAATATGCCTACTAGTGCATAGTCATATCATCTATCTAATCTCTTGCATTTCAGCATTCCTATGCCATAATTTATATGCACGACCACTCCAGAATTATAAATACAATATCAAGAGGGTAGTGGAGGAATTCTCCCTTCCAATTCCTCATTGTAGCATGGAATTTCCTCTTCCACATCATAGTTGATCCAATTTCATGGGCTCTCTACCATGCACACAAGCAATTATTAGCTATGATCTTCTCACAAAGTAGAATGTATTCACGTGTATAACATTTATTCATGATATTTTCCAAGCATACAATTATTATGTTATAAACATAAATGGTTTAAGGTGAGGAATTTCCTTCTTATCAATATTGCCTTACTACTCCCATTAGATTATGTTTCAACATTCTCAACATGTGTGTTTTCCCCCATGGCATCTGTATCAGGCTCATAGGGATCCTGTGCATCATCCATGATGTTGATATTCTTGGCCCAACCGAGACCAGAACTTTCCAACTGCACTTATCTGGAATGTTTCCTTGATGTGGCTATAATTTTGCAAAATCTCATTTGGCACAATTATTAAGGTTAAAATGGCCTCCATTGTCGCAGAAATTTAGCTTAAAAAGTGCCGCTCGTATCGCAAAATTTTAAGCTAAAATTCACCGCCATTGAGGTTATTTTCGCCACGCACACCGCGCAAACATTCAACATAACTTTGCCACTGCGCGGAGAAAGTTAGCGTAACTCTTGCCGCCGCGTCGCAAAGTTAATCTTAACTTCGCCGCGCGTGTAGAAAGTTAGCGTAACTTCTGCTACCGCAGCCCTTAGGCAAAATTTCAAAAACAATTAGAATTTTTTTTTGATATTTTCTCTTCCTTTTGGCGCAGAATTTCCAACTTCTCCGCCGACCACGTCGCAGATATTGAGGTTAAAATTACCGTGGTTGGCGCGGATGTTAAGATTATAAATGCCATGGGTGGCGTGGCTCTTATCGCTAATTTTGTCGTCGCGCAAGCAAAATTTATCCTTAACTTTGCCACGGACGTCGTAGATATTGACATTAATTCTGTCGCCGTGCACGCAGAAGTTAACATTAATTCTGTCGCCGCACACGCAGAAGTTAACATTATATCTATCGCCGCGCACGCAGAAGTTTAACATTAACTTCGCCGACACAGCCTTTAGGCAAAAAAATTCTAACACTTAGAAAAAATTTAGAATTTTCTCTTCCCTTTCAGCGCAGAATTAGCAACATCTTCGCCGATCATGTTGCAAAAATTATCGTTAAAATCTTCAACCACCAACCCTACAACCGTTGACTGCTTCCCTTCGACGTATAGTTTAACATCTATTTCGTTGACCGTTGCAGTGCTTTTGGGCTTATCTTTGCTGACAGAGTCGCAAGAGTTAGGCCAATTCTCGCCGCTGCGCATGCAGAAAATTGGTCTAACTTTTGCCGCTGCGTGCGCAGAAAGTTAGCCTAAATTTCGCCGCTGCGCGCTCAGAAAGTTAGCTTAACTTTCGCCACTGTGTCATGCAAAGTTAACCTATTTTTCGCCACCACTGTAGCCCTTAGCAGAAAACTCTGAAAAACAGTTAGAAATTTTTTTGCAAATTTTCAAAGACAGTTAGAATTCTTTTCTTGAAATATGTCCTTTGTTTCCTTACAGAGGTGAGGTACTTACAGATCAAACTCGCATAAAACAAAAAGTATTTCAAGAAATATTGCACCTCTTCCATGTCAAGCATGAAACAACAAAACAACAAAATAATATAAGATGGCAAGAGGTTGCGCCTCCTTCTCTTCTTCATGGGGCAATCAACAAATGCAAAAACAGAATGCTACTGCATTAGAAACAATGTAAGTAAGCATTCAACTTGAAAAGGGATTTTCTCCCTCCTTCCTCACTTTCATAGCATGAAATCAATCCAAGCAATTTTGCAAGAATCCCCAAAACAGTCATGGAAATGATTTCCCATCTTAATCAAATAGAAGCTATGAGATCTTCAGGTTTCTCTAATTCATTTTAATTCCATATACTAAATATATATATATATGCATGTAATGATTTATATTTCTATGAAGGGCCCAACAGCCGTAGTGTTGAACCATAACCTTTGATACCATTCTGTAACATACCCACCCATCCATCCAAGGCAGGGGAGGGAACATGAAGCCAATCTATGGGGCTTTTTAAACAAACTCAGCCATTCATTAAATTCATACAATTAAAAACCCATGTGTGTAGATGTAAATTCAACAAACATGCACAGCGGAGATAACTCATCCACACATATAACCTCATATGCATTCAATATATCAATAACAGTCATTTAATTTAAACATTGTAGAGGAAAAACACATAGATAGAAAACACTTATCTTTGTTGTGCAGTTGTCCCACACAACCAGCTATGTCGCTACAACGTTCCTCCCAACCGTAGCTCTCTGCCCAGCCTGTATTATTTCAGCACTCAGAGACCACCCCCGAGCTGGTACACAGCCAAATAATCATTTTCATAGCTCATACACAGCCAAATAATCATTTTCATTTAATCCAAGCCAGTCCACAGCTAGGTTTATCAGGCTAAATCTGATCCCTCTTCATTTGTGGATGCTTTCACTCAAGCTCAAGCCAAAACAATGGAAACCCATTTCAACCCCAACAATCTCATACACACAAAAAACTCATAAACTGAGCATGGATACTCATAATAGTAAAATCATAAGTGTTGGGCATGTAGAAAAATGTTTTTACAGTGGGATGCCCAAAATGGGGTTTCTACCAGTTCAGAAAAACATGGGCAGCCAAAACGAAATGGGAGAAGGGGAAAACAACCCGCGCAAATCGTTTTCAGAAAAAATGATTATGGGCATTCAGAAAACAGAAAACAATTTTGGGCATTCTAGGGCCAAAACGGCCTTCACACAGTCATATAATTCAATGTAAACATTCAAAAATGATTTATGAGGTCGGAGATAACTGCTGGGTTCACAAAAACGATTTTTCCATAATGAAAACCAAATTTGGAAATTCAAAAACAATTTCATAACAACAATGGAAACAACAAGCTATCAAACTTATCTGTTGAGCTTCCCAATGGATTCTCTTCTTTCCCCACAGTCCAGCCATCACAAAAACGGGATTCTCATCTTGAAAACCAATGAATTTACAGCGTACCCCATGAGAGAAAATGCCCAGCAAGCTCCAAAAACGTGAGAGAGCAAAGGCTGATCATGAATAATGGCTTGGGGAGGCAATTCGTGGGTGTTTTCTTGCCCAAGAAGGAGAAACACGATTTTCCATGAAGGTGGCTTGCACATACTCGAATTTGGACAGCCATACCTCCCCAATTCCCAAGGCATTAACTACTTCACCCAACTCTTGGGAGAAATGAATGACTGGGCACCAAAGTCAACATGGGTAGTTGATGGTTGATGGGTTCTCTCATTGACACTTGGCTTGACTTCATTGGCTCAAGGGTTTGAATATCCCCCCCCAAATTCCTTGTAATATCATGCCCCCATCTCTTATTGCATTGCATAGCTAGTTGTGGGTATTTATATTAAAATGCATATTTACAATTCCAATGTGCCTGGCTAGCACGTAAACCATATGCATCAATAAATCGATGGCGGGGCCTTGGCCTTGAGCTCCTCACCACGATTTTATAGCAATATTACATCATTTACATTTTTAATGCAATAGGGTCAAAATGGGGATGTTACATTTCTATCATAGAGTTATTCATTCAATGGCACGACATGCAACCAAAGGCTACTACATGGGCACCACTCCTTCAGCTTTAGCATCAATTTCCACATCTAAAGCTTTGAGGACAAAGCTTTTTCTAAGGGAGAGGGGATGTTAGGAACCCATGCCTTTACTTTGTTAGTATATTGTTGTTGGACGCATATGCTTTGTAAGACGTCCCATAGTATTTGTTGATCCATAGTTTGTGTTATTGTTGTTGGGTGCATATGCTTTATAAGTCGCCCGTAGTATTTGTTGACCCATAGTTTGTATTGGCCCATGGTTTTGACCCATAGTATTGGCACCTAGACTTAGTATATAAGTGTGTGTTGAGGCCAATGAAGGCACCGTGAAGTTATTTGTATTGAGCTTGCTCAAAGGAGGTTGCCCCCTCGAAGTGGCCTGTGATCAATAAAGTGATTCTGAGTTATGTTATTACTGCTATCTCGTGTATTCTCATTAATTAATTGTTGCAGGTTCCTCACGGCAATAATATGAGATTAGGGAAAATTATGTGTTATTTGTTTCTAGACTTTATACATGATGACTACTATTTTACTATATAATCATTTTTTTTCTGTGAAAAAAATATCACAGGCCAAAATTATATTAGAATTTGGAGCCATATTGTTCAAATGGCACAAGTGCCTTACATATAATCTTCAACATAAATTTAATTCTTCTATAAAATATTCCTTAATATTTTACAACCAAACCAAAATCTCTACATGAAGTTCCATTACTTACAAAAGTAACTATCAACCCAACAATGCAACGCTATACATCTTCTCTATATTGTCACTATAGACTAGCATCCATAGAGTGAGGAAACAAAATGTTAAACCCATGGGTAGAAACGGATACCCATGTTCAATAGCTTTATACAAAAAGAGGTCCTGGATCAAGTTCCTTAATGATATCTTTAGCAATCTCCCAAACTTTCCCTCTTCCTTCATCAAATTGCAAACCTGCTTTTGAGAGGAGATCATCTTGGGCATTCTGTTCCTTGTATATATGATGGAAAGAGACCTTGTCAAAGACAACTAGAAATATGCATATATCCTTATATAATGTCTTCAGGTAGATGTTCTTGGGTGGCCTTTTCTCCTTAATCCAATTGATCGCTAATTATGAATCGCCAAAAATCTGTAAATTGGAGACACCTTTTGACACAGCCAACTTCAAGATCATCATCATAGCAGACATTTCTTCCTTGATGTTGGTGGTTGGTCCAATGCTTGTTATCGATACATTTCTTCATTTTTATTAGCATATGAGTGAGGTGAGACATTTTGTGAGGCATTTATCTTCAATATGAATTTAAAAATTTGCTTATAACATGGTCAATTAGATTTTTATAAATTGTTGAACTTTTAAATTTTCACATATTCTAATATAAATAAATATTAAAATTTGCTTATAACATGGTTAATTATTTTTTTTTATAAATTGTAGAATTTTTAATTTTCACATATTCTAATATAAATACATATTTTTAGATTAATTTATTGTTTTAAAATATTTTAAATAAACTTTTAGGTGGACAATGTTTATTATATAAAAATCTTTCAAATAAAACAAGAACTCCTTGTTTATTAGATTTTAAAAAAATATTTAGACTTTTTTTGTTAATATCAGTTATAATGATTATTAACTTTTTTTAATTAATTCAAGCGTATTTTTAACATTTTGTTCAATCCTACCCATTTTGTGCCATGGACTCTACATGGTTATGGCATTAGCTATGAAATGCTTAACATTAAATCTATAGTAATATGGAAACAGGGTGAGAATTACCAATATAAAAATGAATGGTGTAATGGAAAATAATAATTCTAGCGTTTAGCATTTAGGTTTATAATATATATATATATATATTCAATAGGTGCCTTTTCCAATAATCATTTTGTCAACGTATCTTTACATTTTCAAGGACAATATTATTATTATTATTATAATTGATGTGAGAAATATATATTTATAAAATACTTAAAATAATAATAATAAAATGCATATAAACATAAAATTATATTTTTATTGAATAATTGAATTTAATCTAATTGAATTTATATATTAATTCTCATAAAACATTGAAGTTAATTTTATGGAAGAGGAGCATTTTACAATCCAATAAGAGAGATGTGTAACTCTTGTTGTACTTATTCTAAAGCTGACACATATTCTTATGTTTTAGATTTGATATTAATTATAAGATTAAGAATGTTTAGAATTATCCATGCAAGTTTAGCCATTTTCAAATCCAATAAATTGTGTGCTTGAGAAGTCTATCTTGGATAATGGCAATGTGCAATATAATTTGATATTTTTTAAAATTAAATATATAACTTTATTCTTGTTTCAAATAAAATAAAATTTAAATTATATGAATATAAAAAATACATAACTTTATTCTTATTTCAAATAAAATGAAACTTAACTTAAGTTGATAAATTATAAATTAAATTAAATATAAATAACCACAAATTTCTACCCATAATTCTCTATATACTTACAATATATAACTTAAAAACTTAAATATCTTACTTAAAAGATAATTATCCATTTTTATTTCAAATAAACTAAAACTTAACATTAATTCACAAATTATAAGTTAAAATAGATATAAATAGCCATAATCTTCACTAGATACTTACAATATTTCACATATAAATTTCAATGTTTCAACATTGAAGAGATACACCAATGTTTCAACATTAAAGAGATACACCATTTCTTTAATGCCTTTATTTATTTACAACACCCATTCAAATATTTTGTGTGTTGTTTACTTCTATGATCCATTGAAAGGATGAAGAAATACACAATTTACTTTTCATTTTATTATTAGGTTTGATTTTTTTACATAATAATTTTTTTTTTAATATAATGTTGGATTGAAATGAAATGATTATATATAATGATAATTTTTTTAATTATTATGTTATTTTTTAAAATATTATATTAATTATAAAGATAAATAATTTTTTTTTATTTTTAATTTTAATTTTTTTTAATAACATTGTTATTTATTAATTAAATAAAATAAATTTTAAAAACATACAAATATTTTATAGATTATCTATATTATATGTGAATTGTCACTCTCATCCTCTAGGTACACAACAAAGCTTTAAAATTTCTTATCAATATTGTTAGTGAGTTTATATATTTATATTAGAATGACTTAATCTTGAATCCATCACCAAATTTAAATTTAAATTATATATTTACGTGGTACATTGCAATAATATAAGATTAAAAAAAATTATATGTTATTTGTGTCTAGACTTTATACATAATAACTATTATTTCACTATATAGTTAATTTGTGTAATCCAAAATTATATTAAAATTTTGAACCGTATTGTTCAAATGGCACAGGGGCTTTATATAATATCTTCAATGGAAATTTAATTATGCTATAAAATATTCCTTAATATTTTATAGCCAAACCAAAATCTTTGCATGAAGTTCCATTACCTACAATATTTCTTGTTTATTAGATTTTAAAAAATAATATTTCTTGTTTATTAGATTTTAAAAAATAATTTAATTTTTTCAAATATCACTTATAATAATTATTAACTTCTTTAAATCAAATCAATCGTATTTTTGACATTTTGCTCAATCCCACCCATTTTGTGCCTTGGACTCTCCATGGTGATGGCATTAGCTATGAAATGCTTAACATTAAATCTATAGGAATAGGCAAATAAGGTGAGAATAACCAATATAAAAACGAATAGTGTAATGGAAAATACGAATTCTAAGTTTATAATAAATATATCTTTTTCAATAGATGTTTTTTACCATAATCATTTTGTCAATGTATATTTAAGCTTTCAAAGGACAATGCTAGTGTAATAATTGATGTGAGAAATATATATTCATAAAATATTTAAGAATAATGGAATGTATATAAATATAAAATTATATTTTATTGAATAATTGAATTGAATTTATACATTAATCTTTATAGAATATTAAAGTTAATTGCGTCAAAGAGGTGCATTCTATAGTCCAATAGGGGATGTGTAACTTTTTTTGTGCTCATTTTAGAGCTGACACATATTTTTTCTTTAAATTATAAAAAATAACATTTCGGCTATTTAAAACATTTACATAGACATATATATAAAATTACACAAATTAGATAAATTAAATCGCTTCCTCAACATTTGCACTCTAAAAAGGAATTTGCACTTTGAGAAGATTTTATCCCTCTCGACTCTAGATAGATCCCCTATAAAATGGATCTATGCTGATTTATAAAATTAAAAAGTAAAAAAAATGCAAACACAACTTTATATATTACATTGTAAAACCATAGTAAATACTAATGAAAAAAGAAGTTTAATAAAAAGAAAATGTCTTATCATATTAGATAGATATTTTTAACATTCTAAAATCATGAAAAAATGTGTGAGATATGACACACTATAGATATAGTCAATGTTAAGAAATTTCCTTTTCAAAATGTGAAAAAGAAAGTAATTAGGATTCTCAACCACTTGTCTCTAAAAAGTGATGAAAGTAAAGTAACAATGGATGGTATTTATCACAAACAAAGATGCCAAGGAAATAAATTCCTTCAATGGTGTACCATTTATATCACTCTCAACAACTTGTCTCTAAAAAGTGATGGAAGTAAAGTAACAATGGACGGTATTTATCAAAAACAAAGAAAGATGCCAAAGATGCCATGGTGATGGAAGTAAAATTCCTTTAATGTTGTACCATTTTTATCATTTTGTGTAGAAGTACAATAATGAAAAGATCTGTAATGATTATAGAAGATACTGATGAAAAGCCATTTATCTGAGCGATCATGTGAAATCGAAGCAAAGCGACAAGATCTCAACTGTTTTGTCTGGTTTCAATGGTGATCCATTTGGCTCCTAACAAGGACTACACATGCAAAAAGGTCTTTGATGTTGGACAAGCGTTGTACAAACATGTTTGAAGACTCCCTAGGGCCACTAGTTTGGAATCCTAGAAAGACGATAACGCAATCCCCCATGTTAACACATATTGTTATGAGTCCACGTCATCCATGTCATGTAGAAAGACGATAATGCAATCCCTCGTGTTAACCAATACTGTTATGAGTCCACGTCATCCATGTCATGTATTTGGCCTCCACATACATGTCATCCACAAAAGAAGGGGATTGATATTGATTGGACGAACCCAAGGCACTGAGGATGGATAATAATTGGACGAACCCAAGGCAGTGGATGATGGTTGGGCAAGGCTAAAAGGAGCCATCATGTGTATGGTCATGATGTGATGATTGCAAGCATATTAGGTTTAGGGTATTTGTTTAACATTCTCATCCCCTAGGGTTTAGGGCATATTAGGTGGATAAGATTGAAAAGCACGGCTCATAAATGGAATATTGAGTAGTAGTTATCATGTTTGGTCATCATATTCATAACTTCACTCACAAGTTAGGTATGTATGCATGAGGCAACTTTGGGTAGTAAGTTTATGGTTAACTTCACTCACAAGTTAGGTATGCATGGGGTAGTAGGTTTATGCTTAACTTCACTCACAAGTTAGGTATGCATGCATGAGGCAACTTTGGGTAGTAAGTTTATGGTTAATTTCACTCACAAGTTAGGTATGCATGCATGAGGCAACTTTGGGTAGTAGGTTTATGCTTAACTTCATTCACATGTTAGTTAGGTATGCATGCATGGGCAACTTTGGTTAGTAGGTTTATGGTTAATAACAAAGGGAATCAATATGCATGTATGGGGCAACTTTGGTTAGTAGGTTTATGGTTAATAACAAAGGGAATCAATGTGTTTTTCATTATGAATTTGATAATTGGAGGGGAATATTATTAAAAGGTTATACTATTATGATGTCTTTTTTGGTTTTAATAAGCAGATTATATGGTGAGTTTATTTATGGTTGTATTCAATTTATTACGTGTTATTTATTTAGTTTAAATAGAAATTATTTTTGATGAGGTTTTGAATTTGATGTCTTATATGATTTTTTTTAAATGTATTTGAAAATTATAATTAATTTTGTAATGTAGAAAATTATATCTTTAAAATATAAAAATGTAGTTTTGATGGTATGATGGTTGAGTGAGTATAATAGTTAAAAACATGTGTTTCCTCTTAGGATGTCACAAGTTCAAATATGGAGGCATGTAGGGTATGTAAACATCCGTAAACTTTAGCATTCAAATCGCTCCACGGAGGGGTCCATTGTCCCATAATATTCCTTTTTTTACTATTCAATGTATTTTTCCATTGTGCAATTAATTGTGTGAGTTGTACATATAGTGAAATGAATCCATGGCTTTTGTATTTGTGAGTCAGTTACCCACTCTTTGAAAATAGAGTAAGAGTTTCCTTGCTTGGATCTTATTGTCGTGCTTTTGCAAGTTGGAAATCCGTCACAAGATTGTACTAATAGTTTAGATGTTTCAAAAACAATATACTTCCATAACATCGAATCTTACCCTGATCTTCTTTGCTAATGAACATGTATTTTATTTTGCATGGGTAGTTTCTCATTGTTATATTGATTACACAATAATTGGGTCGTTCTGTGGTAACCCAGACCCATGCCATTGTTTGGGAAGTGGAACCATCTGTCTTGGTTGGGCTTCAAATCCATACTAATTGCTTACAATATTATGTTATCAATTCAATCCCTCTCTCTATCTTTAGGAGGAGGAAACTAGGGGGGCATGGTTGGAGAGAGTGGGTAAGGTACACTATCTTGACATATAATGTGGTGCCATCCATGCCTTATGCATGTCTTCAGGTGAGCAATAGTATTACCAAAGACTCTTTCATTTCAATGGTGCTACTTTCCTAGCTCCACGTGAGAAAGATGGGACTCAAAAATATTGGTAGTCCCCCACCCTAATCTTTGATGGAATGCAATGACATAGCTTAACTTAGGAGGATCATCAAGTCGTTGAGGCTCACAAGGAAGGAGGATCATCAAGTCATTGAGGTTCACAAGGAAGGAGAAGCATTTTTAAGGGGGAATTAGGAATTCAATTCTAAATATTTATGGCCTCAATTAAGAGCCATCTTCATTGGAAGGTCCTCAGGGCACAAATAAATCGACAATATATTATAATATATTATATTCAGTGTTCAAGAAAAAAAGAAAAGAGAAGAGAAAAAATTATTAAAAACATCACAACAAAGTCTGCGCCGCACCCCACCCCACCATAAAATGTTGAAAAAAGATATCAAGATTTTGAGTTTTTGTCATGTTATACAAACACACCATTGGAAATAATAATAATAATAATAATAATAAAGCTTTACAATGATACCATTGAAAATGAATAAAGCTTTACAATGATGCATTGCTAAAAACTACTAAGAATTTTAGTCTTGCAATGGGGGCATCAACCCCGATTTAATGAAATGGGTTATGAATTGAACATTCAATGTATATAAACTAGCATAACCACTTAACTTGTGCTTAGTGAAATTTGGAAAGACGACCATAAATCTTAAGAATATACTTACTTCATCTTCCTACAGTCTATGAAGAGAACTATTCATCATCCACTCTAAATTGTAAAATATAATACCTATTGATATAAAAATAAAAATGACAATTTATAAATTAATTTACATTTTTAAAATAAAAATTCCATTTTATAACTTAATTTACATTTTTAAAATAAATAAAAAAATACATTTTATAAATTAATTTACATTTCTAAAAAGATGGTAAAAGAATTTAGCCATCATCAAAATCGCATTTCTTGACAAACACATAAAACAGTACTTTGCGAATCAAATTGGTCTTGAATACCCACTCAGCATTTATACTTGCTCTCTCGAAACAGACGGAAAGGCTAACGACAGTCACGACAGATCGCTGTTAATTAACTTTAGCCGCTAAATAATAGCATTAGCTGTTGGGAATCTCTAGCATTTAGTGTTCGACAAAAGAATCCAAAATAGCAAGTCGGCAAGTTGGAGTACGTTTTGTACACATAAATCATACTGTTAAAGGTATCATATCTTTTGAAGCGACGGGAATCGGGAAGGTTCCTTTCGTTTTGTGTCTGTGCTGCATACCTATTTATTTATATATTTTAAAATGGAGTTGTAAATTTGTAATATTTGAAACTAACTCTATTTATAATAAAAAAGGATTATTAAAGGCCAATAGGAACACGCCGGAGGACATATAAATGTGTCTCAATTTTTATGAACAACTCCACAAAAAAACTATTCTCTTTGATGTGAAATTGTAGTTGAAATGTCGAAAGAGAGTACGTGTAATTCATAAACTTGAAGGGTAGTTGGTCTTGTTATATTAAGTTGTCTCGAGACAAAAGGACCATGTGGCCACCATATCAAATCTCATCTTTTTCCAAAAAAAAGCAAACAAGCATCCATGCATGCGCCAATCAAGTGTCGAATATGATGGCCTTTCTATACCTACGAAGTACTCTAAAACCACAACGTTTTTTTTTTTTCGTTAGGTTTTTTGGTAAAGTTTTTCGTCTATGGAGAAAAACTTTATCTCTAGGTTTTGGTCTATTTTAAACAAACTGTCACGTCCCCATTTTGACCCCCTTTGTAAATGATGTAAATATTGTAACTTAATCATGGTGAGGAGCTCAAGGCCAAGGCCCCACCATTGATTTAACGTTTATGTATCGGCAATTAAAATAGATGCCTATGGTTCTTGTGCGAGATGGGCACAATGTATATAAGACATCATGTAAATACGAATTTTAATGCAAAATACCCACAACTAGCTATGCAATGCAACAAAAGAGAAGGGGCATGGTTCTACAAGGAAAAGGGAGGGAAACTATTCAAACCCTTGAGCCAATGGTATTAATCCATGTGTCAATGGGGAAACCCATAAACCACCAACTACCCATTTTGTCTCATGTACCCAATCATTTAATTCTTCCAAGAAATTGGTTAAGGCAGTTAATGCCTTGGGAATGAAAGAGTATGGGCAAGCCATTTTCGTGCATGGGCAAGCCATCAACTTGGAAAATCGTGTTTTTGCTTGTGGGGCAAGAAACCACCCACGAAATGGTGCCCAAAGCCATGGGGAATGGGCAGTCTTCATTCATTCACGCAGTGGGAGCTATCTGGGTCATTCTCTTCACGTTTTTCAGCAAAATCTTGCATCTTCCCATGCCTGGGAGTTCGTTTTTGCATATACAGTAGTCTGGGAGTGAAGGGCCACGTTTTGGGGGCTGTAGGGAGGTCGTTTTTGCCCCTGGGGCGTTTTTCTGAAATGGGTTCTGTTTCCCCAGTCGAATTTTCCAAGTGCCAACATGTTTTGAGTCTACCCACGTTTTTCTAAAGTCCAGGAAACCCCATCTCATATATCCCATTGTTGGAAACGTTTTCTCATGCTCAGCAAGTGTAGTTTGCTGTTGTGTGCATCCTGGTTTTGATTTGAACCTGTAAGCAAGAAACTGGAATGGTAGTGGACAGAATTAGCTTGATAAACCTAGTGTAGGGAATATCCTCTCAAGAAGATCAAGAGGGCTGGCTACTTTTCTATGCACACCCTGAGAGCACTAGAAAGGAAGGTATGGCTTGAGGGACTGTGTGGCAGTGAAGAGAATACTTCCTGGTGTTGGGTGTGTAGGCATTGTGAGTGCCAAGCTGAATAGATCTGGGAGGGGTACCCATAGCTCTGTGGTTGAGCTCACTAGCTTAGCAATTCTTCCTTCCCATCTCCTAGCAGCCTGATAAACCCAATTGTAGATTGGCTTGGCTCATTTTGGTGTATGTTTGGCTATGTGTGAGTCTGTTGTTCCCTGGTTCCTTGTAGAGATCATGCCCAGCTCGGGGGTGGCAGTGGTGCCGAAAGATTGAGGAGCACACTGGCCTACGGTTGGGTGGAACGTTGCAGTTGCATAGCCAGTTGCGTGGGACTGCCTTATTGAGATGAGTATTCTCTTGTGTAAATTGGCAATTATCATTTGATGAACATCTTAAATGTATGATGGATGTGAAATTCTTATTACTCCGCTGTGATTTCTGATAATTATGCATCTTCATATCTCTCTTATGTATTATGTGAATGTGTATGCATATTTATTCTTCAATTTGAATGTTTGATTTCAATATATGGGGCTGGATGCCCGGTTCAACCGTCACGATCCTCTCCATCTAGCTTGTTGGATGGGAGGGGACGTGACACAAACCTAAATGTTCAAAAAATCGAACAAAATTTTAAATCGATAAAAACTCTACCAAAATTGAATTGTCGAATTTCAACTACCAAAATGCAAATCATTGTGTTTTAAACAACGCCATACCTACTACCCAACCCTTATAAGGTACCATGGGTTTTCAATCTTATCCACTTTCTTTCTTTCCACTTTCTTTCTTCTATCTAGATATGTGGATGGATGTTGTTTATTTATAAGCGTTTAACATGCACTTTGGAGTAGTGCATTTCCATTTCCATTCAAAGATATTTGTTTTCTAATTAGTTTTGATTATGAAGTCGATTAAGAGATATTATGAATTAAAAAGTTTTGAAATTGAAATAATATTATTAATTTATAATATGTTTTCTTATTAAAATTGTGTTGTTAATTTAAATAAAGAAATTACAATTAAAATTATAGATAATGGAAAAAAAAAAAGTAGAAATGAGATATTCAAATTTAATAAGTGGATGAGATGAAATTATTTTTTTCTTTCTAATATGGTAAAAAATTGTGGCATTTATAACTTACTGATGGGAACTTTGTTAAGCTTTTAAATATATAAGAAATATTGGAAACATAATTGAAAAGAAGGATTTACTTATAATATTAAAATATACATTTATACACTGAAGCAATTGATATAATCTTGTATTTTATTTCAAATATGGTAAAAATCTGTAGAAGGATTCATTTAAAATATGCATTTATTAAAATGAAATAATTGATACAATCATTTTTATCGTCAATTTTGATGGGTGTGATTGGAAATTCATACCCTGCAATCATGTACTTTTTTTTCAAAAATGGTAAAAATTTGTGGAAGTTATGATGCGCATTGATGGAAACTTTGTTAATCCTTTAAATATACAAGAATTGGAAACATGGTAAAAAAGGATTCACTTAAAATATGCATTCATTACAATGAAGTAATTGATACAATCTTGTTGATTCTCTTTTATACCATAGGCTAGGTAGTTGTATTGGCGTTACTAACTACTTTATTTAATATTATATGATTATGATTTTAATAGTAACTTAGATGAATGTAATTTTTATATTAGAATAAATCTACTATTGGAACATTATACTCCAACACCCCCACACCCCCATCTTAAAATATGCATTCATTACAATGAAGCAATTGATACAATCTTGTTTGTTATACCTCAAATTGACACACCATGTGTAAGTGAGGGTTTGCATGTTTTACCACCATGGAAAACATGATGTTTGTGCATTCTAGGAGTGTTAGGACCCTTTGTCATTATGTTGGTCCCTTCCCTTGTCACACTTGGAAGCAAATCCAACAATTTAGGGGTCGAAAACCACTTGACCTAACCCACTTTTTGGCCTCCTAATGATATTTTCGTGCCCTGACAGTTCATCAAGGAGGTAAAATTCCATATTTTCATGCTTTGCTCAGTTATGGGGGTGCGAAAATTACAACATTTTCATGTTTTGCTCGGTTATAGGGGTGCAAAAATCTCAGTTTAGGCTTATCCCTTTTATTTTGGATCTTGGATCTCATGGAGATTTTCTTGGGATGAGGTCCCCCTTCGAATCCCATCTCACATTCCCTCCTTGGCATGGTTTAGATCCTTGATCCACATCTCCCTCACTTAAATCCATCATCTCTAAGTGGTTGGGATCCATCATCTTCTCTAAGTGGTTGGCCTCTCAAATCCTATAAGAAGAGAGCCATCCAGGAGCTTGGGGGGTGAACTTGGAAACATAAAACTTATGATCCTAAGACTCTTTCAAGGGTGGTGGAGGAGAGCTTGGAGAAGGTGTGATCAAGCGTAAGATCAGGTATAACATATGTTGTATGGCTTCTTTATGGCTTTCTTTCTATTAATACAACTTAGCCTACTCCTCCCCATTTCATGTCTTTAATGGTGAATGCATGAAATTGTTTATATTTTCATAATTAGATCTTTAGTATACATATATTCCTTTGGAGAAATGTGGTTTGTGTTGTCTTTTGTAGATTGCATCAGGCCTAGTATTTTTGGAAGATTAAGCTAAAGGTTGGAGCAAGAAAGATAAGCTTTGGAAGACAAGTAAGGAATCTACTTTCTTCCCTATTCCTCTATCTTTTTGCTTATGTATGAGATTAGATCTAGGAGGATTAGTGTCTATTTGTTATCTTTCTGCCTTGGGTAGGTATCTAGTGGCCTTATTAATCCCATGAGAGAGTTTAACTGTTCGTTGGACGAATTCTCTAGTATAGAAATTGGCGACTCGGTTGGAGAATCATTTTCCCTAGATTTTTCCTGACTTTTGAATTTGGATCTTTTTCTCCGCAAGAATAATTGGATTCTGCTTGTTTCCATGTTCTATCTTTCACTGACAAACTGTGTGAGTCCCATACCTGATCCACTATTGGATTTAAACCTGAACCATTTCCAACTTTCTGCTCCCAGAATATTTTTGTGCCCCTGCTTCATCCTATAGAGCGAAAATATCCATATTTTCGTGCCCTAACAGTATACTGAAGCGTGGAAATTCCTAAATTTCACTCCGTGTTGATCACCGAGGGAGTGAAAATTCTCCGTTCTGTGAAGAAATTGAGTTGGTTTGCTTGGTTCCTGTTTGAATCTTGTTGTCAGTCACTTATTGCCACCTTTTGCTGTTAGATTGTGTGTGTGATCCAACATTGTTATTATTTGGGTGGTGTATGCTCTCTGGAAAACATTTGAGACTTCCTTTGAGTAAATGTTTTGTGTGCATTTTCGGGAATTTTTGCATTATATTTGATCGAAATAGACATCAAATATTCATGGGGGGGGCATGAATCATATATCCTACAGTCCCTTTGACTCATATTAAGGTTTTTTCAACCTTTTGGGATCTTTTGTGTGGTTTGGATTGCTTTGATTGGCTTTGAAAAACGTGGGATATCCTCCTTTTGAGCCTCATTTTCTTGGGTTGTGCATCTTGCTTCCTTTACATGTTGAGCTATCTATTGATTGTTGGAAAAGATTGATTCTTTGTCTCCACTTTAGTTCAAAGAGAAGCTTGATTTTGTTCCTCTTTTGTTAGTTTCACAAACTTGGAAAACAAAACTATTCTTCTTACCTTAGTTTGATCATTTGACATTCTTGGTCTTACACTCATAGGAAGAAGATTTTTTTTTTCAAATTTGTGTGCATTTGAGTTACAAAAAATTATTGAGTGATTTTCTTTGTCTTTCATTTGATTGAAAGCATTTGTGGAAGCATTTTTCTTGCATTTGGTGTTCATAGAAATATCTCTTTTTGTCACTTTGGGATAGTTTTGGGTACATGTTTTTTTAAATTTTGGGTTCTTTCTATCATTTTCAAAAAGCTAAAATTGCATGTGGATAGAGTTGTGCATTTGGGAAGAAAAACTATCTCTCTCTCCTTCTTAAGTAGGACTTCATCGAAAGAAGACTTGCATCTCATACTTGCATGGTTTTGAGTCAGGTCCAAATTTCATTTGTCCACTTAACTGCATAAGATAAAATCAAGTGCTAGTTAAGTTTAAATATTTTAGAAACTTGAGTGATAGGGTAGAGACGTGTTCCAGCATCTTTAAGCATAGGAGCTGTCGTTACTTTCCTGTACTGCATTCTAGGGGTTTGTATTTCTTCCACGTACTAGTCGGTATATCGAATGGCCTTTCACGTACTTAACGGTATATATGAAGGTTCTTCATGTACTCAAAAGTATATAGGAAGGCTCTTGTTAAACGGTTATGCATTAGAAAACACTACTACGGATTGGAGCTCCCACGTACCTTGCGTATATCGAGAGACCCCACTAGGATCCTGAAACCATCTAAGTCAACCATTGGCCATCTTGTTGTTGCAATACATCGAGAATAACACTCAAGGAGCTACTCTGCACGTACTATCAGGTAGTCGGGTTATATGGCTAAGGGTACGGTCCCAATCCTCCTTGGTTAGTGCTATGAAAAAATGGGCTGAGTATAACTGTTGGACCCTATAGTATATCGCGAGTTGTGACAACTTGACACACTTGTGAGAATCCAACTTTTACATCCCTCTTATTCACAAATTTTCCTATTGCTTTTAGTTTGAGTAACATTCGTCGTGCATGGTATTTAGAAGGCCTTAGAGAGTTGAGATATGGAAACCTCTTCTGGGACTACCAATCAAGAGGCCCCTTTTCAAGGCGTACCTTTTATCTTTCCTCTAGTTGGAGATATTGGTCCTCCCTTTATTGACACTGTAAATCTTCCTAGATTAACCATATGATTGCCAGTACGATTATTCAATCTGGTGATTTCGACTATACCCATTGTTTCAAATGTTAACTCTCCACCACGAGAGTATCAACCCCAAATTGATCATTTTACTTCTTCATCAAATGTAACTTCTTATTTCTCTTCCTCGCCTGATAAAAAAAGTGATGCTAGTAGTCAGGAGGATAAGAGGAAGAAGAAGAAGAATATTAAGAATAAGAAGAATAAGAAAGAGACCAAGCATCAACCAACCGCCTCTAATTGCACTCATTCTATACAAACACCTCGTAGACCCAAGTTCCCTTGCAGAATTTGCAAGGGAGATCACCTTCTTAAGGATTGTCCTGGTCTTTCCAAAGCGTAAGAAGAGTGGTCTAACGCATCCAAACAACCTATACATCAGCCTATGGTCATCATACTGATGATACCCCATCGACCTGGTCTTTCCAAAGTGTAAGAAGAGTGGTCTAACGCCTCCAAACAACCTATACATCAGCCTCTGGACATCATACTGATGATACCCCATCGACCAGTGACTCTATGGTTAAGGGTTAGAAATTTAAAGTCAAGAATCCTTGTTTGTTATGCAAGGGCATGCACCTTACTTACCTTTTTCCTCGCATGGATGAAGCTTCACAATTGTTGGAAGAAATTACTGTATCTCATAAACAACTTCCAACATGATACTCTCTTGACCCCTCATTGGTTAATGAATGTGAAGAACCTGCAATAATTAATTAATGCAAATACACGAGATATCAGAAATAACATAACTCAGAATCACTTTTATATTGATCACGGGCCACTTCGAGGGGGAAACCTCCTTTGAGCAAGCTCAATACAATTAACTTCACGGTGCCTTCAATGACCTCAACACACACTTATATACTAAGTCTATGCCTAATACTATGGGTCAAAACCATGGGACATATAATACTACGGGACGACTTACAAAGCATATGTGTCCAATACTATGGGTCAATACTATGGGCTAATATAAACTATGGATCAACAAATACTACGGGACGACTTACAAAGCATATGCGTCCAACAACAATATACTAACATAGTAAAGAGAAGGGTTGACACGGGTTTCTAACATCCCCTCTCCCTTAGAAAAAGCTTTGTCCTCAAAGCTTTGGTTGGAGAAATTATTGCAGAATCTGAAGGAGTGGTTCCCTGGTAGCATCCTCAGGTTGCATTTCAGGCCACTGACACCTTTGGAGTGTCAGGGAGGATTGCTTGGAAGGCTGTAGACGAAGAAGAACCCTATCAGCTGTGTGGAAAATGCGCTTAGAACGGTGCTGATCTGCTTGTTGTTTCAGGCAAATTCTGGCCATGTGAAGATTGTCTTGTAGAATGAGAAGAATCTGATCGCGGTTGCGAAGAACCGAGTCAATTTTCTGAACTGGGGAGCTGTTAAGGGTGTATGGAAGAAGAACTGGCGGTGTCTGTCCATAGACTGCTTCATATGGTGTCCTTTGAGATGTGGTATTGTACCACCAGAGCGCTGCTAGGAAATCCATAGAAATAGTTGGCCAAAGCTATGTAGGGATGGGCAAGGGTTTGAGCAATCCCGAAAGGAGTGTCGTTTCACCCTTGTTGACCTGAAAAGTATCACAGTCAGTCACCATCTGTTGAATTGTCATTTTTAGTCCCTGCCAAAAGAAGTTACATTGTTCCCGGTCATACATTTTGAAGAACCCAGAGTGCCCTACTGATGAAGAAGCATGGAGTTCATAGAAGAGATAGCCCTGTTGAACATATTGCAACCAATTTGGAACAAGTAGAGAAAGAGCTGTAAGAGAAACTGGGTCATCAATTGTGCGAGAAGGAGCATCTGCCACTATATTGTCCTTACCCTTCTTGTAATTGATCGCATAGGGATAACCCATGAGTTGGATAACCCATTTCAGGTGTGTTGGGTAGGAGACCCATTGTTCCAAAAAAAATTCCAGACTCTGGAGATCAGTCTTGATGCAGAAATAAGTCCCTACTAGGTATGGCTGCCACTTCTCTACTGCATGCAAAATAGCCATCAGTTCCTGCTGAGAGGTAGATGCGACTAAATTCTTACCGAAAAGGTCTCTTGAAGGTGGCAAGCTCATTGGTTCAGCAAAGACACCTGCATATCTATCCAAGGAAGTAGTGGTGACCGTTGATGGGTGCATCTAAATGGAATGGAGCTGAGCGATGACACCATGTGAATTCTTCTTAAGGATTTTTTCCAGGCGATGTGAACTGATGATGCGGAGAGACCTTGGTTGTAAGCCCATTAATTTGTGTTGTGCCCCATTGACTGAAAACTGCATCCAAAGTTCCGCAAAATCCCATAAGATGGGGCCAAGTGTGCGTAACCATTGAACACCCAAAACCACATCACATCCGCTTAAGGACAAGGAAAACATGTCAGAGCACAAGTTATAATATTCCATAGAGATACGCACATTGCGACACTTACCCTTGCAAGGTAAGGTGCCCCCATTGGCAACCATGACTTCAAAGTTGGAGCAAGGATGGACAAAACAATCAGCCTGTTTGGCAATCCGAGGGTTAATGACGTTATGAGTGCTACCAGAATCAATGAGTATGGTAAGAGGGAGCTTCTTGAAGTATCCCCTGACTCGCATTGTTTGTGGGGTGGTGACGCCAGTTACAGCATGGAGAGAGATCTCGGGTGGTTGTCCTGAGATGGGGTGTCAACATGCGGGTGTTGAATGTCGACCTGATCATCTACTGTATCTGGAGCTTCTTCATCAAGTTCTGAGGTAGGAAGAGAATCCACATCCAAGAGATAGAGCACTTGTTGAACACATCTATGTCCCCGAGTGAATTTCTCATCACAATTATAACGAAGCCCTTTTTCTCGGCGTTCCTGCATCTCTGTTTCAGACAAATGCTTGATAGGAGTTGGTTGAGGAGCAGGCGTGATGGGAGGTCATTGGGAACCCATATTTCTGAAGGGAACAAAGGTGGGTTTGGAGCATTGTTGAGCTGCGATCTTGTCCTCTGCCAACTTAGCCAACCCTAGGACTTCCATCATTGTGTTGGGATAGAACATTTTGACCTCTGAGCGGATTTCATCCTTGAGACCACTGATAAAACAACTCCTGTAGAATTCATCAGACAATCCTTCTGTGTGATTGGCCAGTTTCTCAAATTCTGTCTGATACTCTCTCACTGTGCCAATTTGGTGAAGTTTAGTGAGTGCTCCTGTGAAGTCATCAAAAGCACTAGGACCAAATCGTGGCAAAAGGAGTTAGCAAAAATCTTTCCAGTTTGGTTCGGGATGAGCTTTGATGTACCAACGGTACCATTGAAGGGCTTCTTGTTCCAAATGAAAGGATGCAAGTGGAACTTTCTGGACATCAAAAGTATTATGCAGACTAAAATATTGTTCTGCTCTGTATATCCATCCAGTTGAATCAGTACCATTGAAGCGAGGAAAATCAAGCTTCGGCCCATGAAAATTGCTGGAAGAAGAGAACCCAGTGGCTGCAAAAGATTATGGCTGTCGGTTATTGTTCATGGCTGAATGTTGAAGATGGAGGCTGAGAAATTTTTCATCCTGATCTTGGAGTTTGGTTTGGATGGCTGCAAGTGCTTCCTCCATGGTGTTTGCTCATGCGCGGGTGACAACCATAACCAAGAGTTTTTTTTTTTTTTAGGGGGGGGAGGAATTGATAGAAAAACACAAACAAAAGCTTATTTAATTAAAGGAATGGATTTGGGAAAAACTCGGATGGGTAATTGGGGTATGACTAGGTTTTGGACACTGTCGAATAGAGAAGGAAGCAAAAAATGAGGATTTCAGAAGCGGGGTGAAAGGATGGAAAAATTTGGCAGAGGGGGACAAAGAAGTAGAATTCGGAAAGGAACTCTGTGGTAAAATTTGAAGGTGATTGGGTGAAATCTGAGGAAGTTATGGCAAACCCTAAAAATAGACAAATGTGGGATTTCGGGCTTTGGGAAGTGGAATTGGGGATAGGGTCCTCAGGAATGAAATATGTAGAATGGGATTACAGGGGTTCCTAGAAAGTTTCAAGGGAAATGGAGTGAAAACAAGGGAGATATGGAGAAAAAACCTCTTTTTTTTTTCCAGTTCAGAATGGAGCGGCTACGACTCGGAAGGGATCTGAAACAGATAGATCTGAAATGGCGCCGTATGGATTGAAAACGACTGGATCTGGAATGGCTTTTAGAATGGATCTGAATGGCTAGATCTGAAACGACGCATCAGTGATCAACAACAGTTTAGTTGAAAATAGATATGGACCCCAGGTATGTGCAGCTTTCTAACAGTTCAGGGGTTTCACTTGGCCACCAATGCTTTCTGACGGCTTTCGTATTGGGGTAGTACCCCTCACTCCATGGCTCAGGTAAAACTGATAATCACTTTGCCACAAACGATAGCTTTTGGTTTACCTCACGGGTGGGAACTAGTCAATCAAGTAGGGGTCGTTGCCCTTTTCGCTGGCAGGTCCTCTCAATGGGCCAGCTACTTTGGGGTTCCTGTGGTACTCCTCACAATGAGTTTTAGGGCTTATGCCCAAGTACTTCCCACAATTAAGCGGATAGGGATTATTCCTAAATCCGAACCTGCAACAGATGCGAAAAAAAAATTGGCAGAAATTTCACCCAGCGATCCTAAGAAAGTGCTCTGATACCAGATGTGAAGAACCTGCAATAATTAATTAATGAAAATACACGAGATATCATAAATAATAGAACTTAGAATCACTTTTATATTGATCACGGGCCACTTCGAGGGGGCAACCTCCTTTGAGCAAGCTCAATACAATTAACTTCACGGTGCCTTCAATGACCTCAACACACACTTATATACTAAGTCTATGCCCAATACTATGGGTCAAAACCATGGGACATATAATACTACGGGACGACTTACAAAGCATATGCGTCCAATACTATGGGATAATATAAAATATGGATCAACAAATACTACGGGACGACTTACAAAGCATATGCGTCCAACAACAATATACTAACATAGTAAAGAGAAGAGTTGACACGGGTTCCTAACAATGAAGTAGTCGATCCTTCTCCATCCTCAGTTGATCCCACTCTTTCCTCAAAGAGTGGAGAACAAGTATTTCATCCTACTCTTCCTTTGAAAAGTGAAGTTGAAGAGGTCGATTTGATGTCATCTCCACTTGATCCCACTCTTTCATTGGAGAATGCTAATACTGAAGTAGTCACCATGACACAATCTTCATCTCCTTCTACTCTTCCAATTGAGAGTGAACCAAAAACCACTGATGTTTTCTTAGTCAGTTCAAGTTGTTCTGGACAAGGGGGCATTTTACCGATTTTGACGAAACCCCCTCCAAGCACTGAGGTTCTTTCCTTTGATTGGAGTAGACTAGCAGAATCTCGTCTTCCATCAGGTGTTCCTTTTCAGATATCTGTAGGAGTTTTCGATAAGGAAATATTTTTCACTATAATTGATGAAGGAGCTTCTGTTAGTATTTTATCCTCAACTACTTGGCAAGCTATAGGTTCTCCTCAGCTTGTGCCAATCACTGACCAAATAGTGGCTTTTAATAGAATACCTACTAGACCTTTAGTAATCCTTCCTCAGTTACCTATTACCTTAGGAGGGAAAATTGTCTACATTGATGTTATGGTAGTCCAAGGTGTCATGTGCCCTCATTGATGTTTAGTTGAAGGAGTTCCTAGCCGAACCAATCCTTTGGGTTGAGGAGGAAATTTCATGCACTTGGGGTTAATTCTGAAGTTAAGGTATTAATTAGTCAGGAAGTTTAATTTTATTTTATCCTAAGTTTGAAATGCACTTGGTAGAAGTAATTTTTATTAATTAGATATTTTTATTTTGGAATAAAGTGGATAATACTCCACAAGTGTGCCTTAGAGGATAATGTTGACTAAGATGTAACTTGCAAGACAAAAAAAGATAAAGCAGCCAAAGTAAGGAAAGTAGGAAAATGAGAAGAAATCATAATAAAGCAACAAAGCTTGGGAAAAGCATAATAAAGCAGAAAAGCAGAACAAATGTAGGACAACGCAAAAAAACAGGACAAAAACAGGACAAAGCAGAAAAGCAAGACAAAGACAGAAAAGTAGGATAAATCATAAAAGAAAGAAAAAGTAGGACAAAACAAAAAAGCAGGATAAGACAGAAAAGCAGGAAAAAGAAGGATAAAGCAGAAAAAAGCAGGATAGAAAATAAAAAGCAGGAGAAAGCAAAAGCAAAAGAAGAAAGAAAAAGAAAAAGAGGAAAGGAAAGGAAAGCAGAAAGCAAGGCAAAAACTAAAGCAAAAAGTAAAGAAAAATCTAAAGCAGAAAGCAAAGCAACCTTATCCACTCCATGAGGGTGCCTTAGCCTATCTTACTTGCTCAACAAGTCACCTAAATATATAAAAGAAGGATTACAACTTCATTTCACATCTTTTGGTAATTTGTGATTTGAATTGAGTGCAATTTTGCTTCTTTGACCTGGGAGATGTGCCCCTAGTCCTAGCTGGGAGATGTTCCCCATGCTTCTACTGAAAGGATGATGACATCCAGTGTTCATCATTGAGTCTATTGCAGATCCGATCCAATTATTTCATGTGAATATCAATCCTTCAGAAGTTGATGTAGAGATCCAAGTCGGTTTGATGTAGTTTTAATGAGTTCCTCTAAGAGAGAGAGATCAATTGGAGAGCTTGCAAGAAGCTACAGAATATCAATGCACCTCCCATGAGCAGCCAACATATCATTATCATCATACAAATCATATTCAGTGTCAACATCCCCTCTTCTTACTCTTCTGTAACATTCTTCTTCCATTCATTGTAATGACTCACAATTAATGACTCTTTGTGAAGATAGAGCCATGAGACTTATGTTTATTGATCAATCTAATTAGTGGGTATTTTTTAATTCTTTTAATGTCATGTATGAGTTACATTAAATATCATAAGAATATTTCAAGATCCTTAGAGGCTATTTGAGTCCATGACTAGCTCTTTGTGCAATTTTACTTCACTAGTTTTCAGGAAATGACAATTTACGGAGCTCCGTGAAGTTATTTATATTTATTTAAGTTGCTATAGGTTTTAAATTTCCTATAGAATCCATCCCAAGTAAAAAATAATATATTGTGACCTTCTCTTGCTATTTACTTTTAGATTTATCAAGACTAGCACATTGGGCACTTTAATTCGACTAGTTTTGCAGTATGTTTAATTAAAAGTAATATGAATGCCCATTTTATATTATATCAGCCATATGAGGTTCCTAAGACACCAATTAATCTCATACAAGTATCTTCCCGAGAGTTCGTAGCCCTCTCATCCAGTTTGGAAGAGCCTGGAAATAAACTAGTTGAGCAGTCCATCCTAGCTCTCTTTCTCCCCTTGACTCCAAACACTGCCAGAACCTACCAAAACCTATGTGAAACTGGTCCAATAGTATATTATGGTGTTACAAACTATTATCCATCTATGGTTGATTTCAAGTGCAAGTGAAAGAGTTTAGTATGCATATGTTGGTGTTCCCAGGCAACCTTGTAGTAGACTTCAGCCTGGCTGATGTTCGAAACATAAATGGCCCCAGTACATTGTGCTTAGAACTTAGAAGCTGGCCTTGATACTATTTTCCTTGCTACTGCACACTTCCCAGTACATTTTTCAGATCCAAAAGTGTCCATTAGTCAAGCTTTTGGTGTGTTAATCACTAACCATGACCAGTTTCATCTTAACTAGTTTTTGAAGACTAGTTCCTGTTATGCAAATTTATAATTTTTAAAGTTGAATTTGAGTTGATATCCTTTGAGATCAGATCAAGGAAATTACAAAAGGTCCCTTATATTTTAATCTTCTCTTTGGACGAGATTATGTTTACGCAATGAAAATTGTAGTGTCCTCACTCGTTCAAGTCATGTATTTTCCCCATGACAGGAGGATCGTGACCATTGATCAACTTTCTTTTTTTAAACCTAATCATCGCATGACTGCTAGTCATCCAAATTCCCTAAATGTTTTGCATAATTTAGTGGTTTATTCCCCTTAGGAATGGGGGGCATGTCTCCAGCCTTTGGACATCATGTTGGAGTTATTCCCCTAGCTTCTTATGCTGGGGGGCACACTACCAACCTCTGTATTTCATGTTGGGTAAGAACTAGTTCCAAGCATAGTTATTTTCTGTTTCAAGCTTGTGTAAAAATGAAATAGGCCATGAGCATAGTTCCCGTTCTGTGTCAATCTCGTTAAAAAATGAAATAGGTGTCTACGAGCATAGTTCATGTTCTATGTCAAGCTCGTTAAAAAATGAAATCGATGACTACGAGCAGAGTTCTATTCCCATGTCAATCTCGTTAAAAAATGAAACTGATGAATACGAGCATAGTTCTCGTTCTGTGTTAAGCTCGTTAAAGAATGAAACAGGTGTCTACGAGCATAGTTTTCATTCCATGTCAAGCTCGTTAAAAAATGAAACAGGTCCCCCACGAGAAGATTTCTATTCCTGTGTTAAGCTTGTTAAAAAATGAAATAGATGGCTACGAGCAGAGTTCTATTCCTATGCCAAGCTCATTAAAAAATGAAACCGATGATTATGAGCATGGTTCCTGTTAAGATCCTAGTGGGCGGCCTTCACTAACATCTCAGGGTTTTGGTGTAACGGTTCGGATAATTTGGTATCAGAGCCTCCACCTAGGTTCGAGTCATAGAGCAGGTGGCAACGTCAGCATTGCAGTGTTCGTCTGGGGCTCATACAACTCAAAGGGGACACCATCGTACAGGCACACATCCAACCCAGAGTCTGGACCGCGGAGCATGGTGGGATGTTAAGATCCTAATGGGAGGCCTTCATTAACATCTTGGGGTTTTGGTGTAACGATTCATATCAGTATCCTTTCTGTGTCAAGATCATTAAAAAATGAAACATGTCATCGTGAGCATAGTTCCTTTTTTGTGTCAAGCTCGTTAAAAATGAAATGTATTACTCTCCCATTGAGTCAAGTCTTCCACCAGACTTAGTACCTGAACCTTATTTTCATCCTCCTATGTCACTTGATCCTCATTCTTCCTACTTGTCTAGGTGAATAAGAAGAGTAGGTAGACGAAATGAAGCTTGGGGTGCATGTCTTCAACCTATGGACATCATGTTGAAGTCAACTTGATAGTCTTTCCACATAATGCTGGAACTAAGTCGCTTGATTCTAGAAATCACGCTGGGGCATGTACCAACCTCTGGATATCATGTTGGGAAAACATTCTCCAATGGGAATATTTTCGAGCATACTTTATTTTTGGTTTCAAGCTCGCTAAACCATGAAAATAATCCCAACCATAGTTTATTTTCTATTACAAGCTCATTAAAAAATGAAGCAGATACCATGAGCATTATTCCAACCTATCTTCGAGCTTGTTAAAAATAGTAAGATGGTGTTGAGATTTCTTTTTCACTTTTTTGTGCTCCAGTTGAAACATGAAAAAGATGTGTCGAGCTTACTTTTCACTCTCTCGTGCTCTGGTAAAAAACATGGAAAGTGGTTTGAGATTAATTTTTCCTTTTTTTGTGCTCTAGATTCAAACATGGAAAAGATTATGAGTGCTTTTGATACCCTCTTCGTGCTTGTTAAAATTAAGTTAAAAAGGTGTGTCTATTGAGTATAGGTTTATCTCTTTATTCTGCCTCGTTAGACTATTTATGGAAAATGAACTGTGTCGAGTTTACTTTTCACCTTTGTTGCACTCGGTTATCAACCATGACAAAGACGTCTTTCGAGTATACTTTTATCACTTTTTTGGGCTCATAAAAAATATTACGAAAAATGAATCCTTGGAGTTTCCTTTAAGTTCTTTTCAGAATCCCAAAACATGAAAAGATTGTCGAGTGAACTTGCTTCCTTTCACGCTCGTAAAAGGATTTGAAAGGGAATCTACTCAGTTTTGGTTTATCCCTTTTCCGGGATGAGTAGTATTAATTATGAAAAGGGAATAATTTAGTCAACCATTGACTAAGAGAGTTCTCCTTCGCATTATTTTACATTTTTTCGGGATTAGGGAACTAATTTTACAAAAAACGACACTTAGGAGTCTTCTTTTCACTGTTTCAAACTCTCTAAATGTGAAACATCGTTGATTTTACCTTCTCTGGAATCGTAAAATTAAACATTGAAGGACCCTTATGGGACCGAACCACTCCTTTCTCAGGTTCGTAAAACATGTGAGATTGGACTAATCGAAGATGATCTATACCGAGCATCTGTTATCCTCCTCAAGATCGTTAAAAAAAAAAAGAGGTACTCGTCAATCATGATGGGGGTTCGGGAGAAATAATCCAAGTTTGTTATACAAATATTTATGGCATATTGTTGTTGCCCTTGAATATGGAATTTGTTTGCATCTCATCATACGGTTGGATAATTTGATTGTCTCCAAGTTATGCCAATTCCATGAATAGTCCCGCTCATTCAAGTCATATGAAGAATGGCTCAGTCATTTTCGCATTATTTCTTAGTCTCTGCCTCATTGAGTCAATGATGTCGAGTCACTTGTTTTCATCCCATTCAATGTTCAAAGGGAAGTTTACTTGAGTCCGCCTCTGCAATATCGTCAGCCTTTACATACTTGTGTCATTCCATACTCATCTAATTCATTACTTCACGTCACTTTCCTATGTTGGTTTCATGTCGATGATGTGGGATTCATCATGTCCCTCCTTCGACGGGTTGGTTCCTGTCGACATCAGTACATCATCTAGGAATGAAACTTAGAAACCAACCTTAGTACCTTGGTACTTGCACGCCTCAATGGCAGGTTTCTTCACTTTTGATAGTAGGTTTTCAACATTGACCTCTGATCGAAAGATTCCACGAGTGTTCAACTTCATCTCATCTATTCACATTCGTTGGAATGTACTATGATAATTTGGGGATCCTTGTCATCATTGGTGATTTCCCTCACACTTGTTAATGATTTACATCATTGACCAATAATCTAGTGGTTTCTACCATGTTCGGCTTCAACACCTTGTAATCGCATGGTTAGATTCTTATGGTTTTGGGATTGGGTAGAAGACCCTGGGTTGTTTTGATATCTTGTTATCATACCCAAGTTGTGATGGATATTTTTTAGTAGGTTCCCACACAGATATTATGGTCGAGACCTCATTGATGTACTGTCACAAAGATCCACTCTTGTATTGGTCGTGGCTATGCCATTATCTCATCATGGATCTACACTTGTATTCTAGTAGCCATGATTGTGTTCAGTCATTTAGGTATGAATCCATGTTGTATGTTGGCGGCCATATCCTTGGTTAGTACCGCCATGGATCTGCAAAGTATTGGTTGAAAGCCATGTTTTGAGTTAGTTTTTTATGAGCATGGGTATGCCTGCCTCGGGGTTGCTAGACATATTGTTCGATATTTGCTTATAGCTCTTATCCAGTTCTCCTTCAGATATCCTTGAATACTTATTATTGGTAAAT
Source organism: Larix kaempferi (assembly GCA_027924585.1). Taxonomy (NCBI): domain Eukaryota; kingdom Viridiplantae; phylum Streptophyta; class Pinopsida; order Pinales; family Pinaceae; genus Larix; species Larix kaempferi. Next base: position 17,872,166 of record BSBM01000293.1, on the reverse strand, counting down.
TGTTTCGGCTGTCAGTTCCTTCCGACCTCACACTTTGGGGGGCACCTGTTATACCTCAAATTTCCACACCATGTGTAAGTGAGGGTATGAATCTTTTACCACCATGGAAAACATGATGTTTGTGCACCCTAGGAGTGTTAGGATCCTTTGTCACTATGTTGGTCCCTTCCCCAGTCACACTTGGAAGAAAATCCAACAACTTAGGGGTTGAAAACCACTTGAACTAACCCACTTTTTTGCCTCCTAATTATATTTTCGCGCCCTGACAGTTCATCAAGGAGTGACAATTCCATATTTTTGCTCTTTTCTCAGTTAGAGGGGTGCTTAAATTACAACATTTTCGTGTTTTTCTCGGTTGTAGGGGCATGGAACAATCTTATTGATTCTCTTTTATACCATTGGCTAGGTAATTGTATTACCGTTACTAACTACTTTATTTAATATTATATGATTATGATTTTAATAGTGATTTATATGAGTGTAAATTTTACATTAGAATAAATCTATTATTGGAGCATTATACTCCAACACCCCCTTCTTAAGGTTACAATCGAAAATGACAATAAAAACATAAAATGAAAAAGTCATGCTAGGTAATTGTATTATCCTAACTAACTTATTTAATATTATCTCATTATCACTTTAATTGTCAAATTTATGAATGTGACTTTTACATTAGAATATGCTTTCTATTAGATCATTATATTCCAACAACTCCACTTAATGCTACAATACAAAGTGGCAACAAAAACATAAAATGAAAAAGTATGCTCAAGTAACTTCACTCCTCCATAGTTCAAATTGAAACATGCACTCCATTAAGTTACCTTCTTAAGGGTAGTATTTTTACTTTTCAAATTCTTTGAATTCCCCTGAATTTTGAATTTCCAAATTCTCAAATCAATACAACTCTTTAAATCTCGAAGTTCTCAAATTCCTTGAATTCCCCAACTCCCAAATTAGTGTAGTTCTTGAATTCTCGAATCACTTGAACAACAATCCATACTGAGCTAAACTTTGATCGATTCCTCTCTATTTTGAGATTTCAACCACTAAAACCAAAATATTAAAAAATATTTTTGTTTAGTTCATTAGGGTAAATTTTGTTTTACTTCTCCAAAGGGTGCACTTTTTATACATTGATAAATAAAATATCCTTGTCTTTTTTATCTTGCTTTCCATATTTGTGCTTTTGTTAGGCCTATTATAGATGCATTAGCCTTCATAAGTCAAGTGTTAATTCAATTTATTTCTTCAACGATGGTCAAAGACATTTAGGTAATTCTAAATGTATCCAAGGCTTTCTCTATTCGGTAGATTGTAAGGCATGTTATTCCCCTTTAATGGCAGATGTGGGTCTTCCTTTTTTCCAATGAATTCTTTCTTTATCCACTAGTGTGCAAATTCTCTTCCATACTTCTAGGTTCTATTAGACGTTGTTCTCATTTCTCTAATTGTGTATCATGATATTTATGTAAGAAAAACAGGATCACAGAGCAATAACAATAAACATAAATGAAAATATAATCACAAATACACATTACAAGAGAGACACAGATATATCGTGGTTCACCCAAGATGGGTTATGTCCACACTGAAATTTTACAGTCCTTATTATTATACCGTCTAGCAAAGTGAAGGGATACAACCTGCAGCACAACCGCTGCACTTCCTCTTCACTTTCTCACAGTCTCTCTTCTTGATCTCAGAGATCTTTACAATGCATAATACCTAATACATCTTGCCCTAGCCGTATTACAATGTCTTTATTTTATAGGGGAAATACAATGGGAAAATACCACGGGATACCCATGGGTAAAACAACCCCAAAAATTTCCTTCGGGGGCTTCGCCCCCGAACCCCCGCCAAGGGACTGCTAGCCCCCAGATCCCGATGGGGGGAGGCTTCTCCCTGCCTACTGGGGTGAGTGTACAATCCTTTTACATATCATATAAAGCTGGGGTACAAACACAACTCAATAATAATGTCTCTGAATCTGGAGATCAGGCTCCACAACCAACAATCTCCCACTTGGAGACTAATCACAATAACTCCACCGCTGCTGCACTTGCTGGACCTTGGACTTGACAAATTTCTCATCTTCACCTTCACGCTAGAAGGCCAACTGAAACTGAGCAGGAACCTAGTTTCTCTTTGGTCACTACCTTTGTGAACATGTCTGCAAGATTCTGGCTAGTATGTATCTTTTCCAGCTTCAACAGTTCATCTTCCAGAACATAGCATATGAAATGGTACTTGAGTTGTATATGTTTAGTCCTGGAATGGAATGCCAAGTTCTTTGCAAGATAAATGGCACTCTGGATGTCACTATACAACCTGCTATCCTTCTACTTCCTACCCAATTCCTCCATAAACCTCTGCAACCAAATCATCTCTTTACTATCCTTTGTAACAGCAACATACTCTGCTTCCATTGTTGAAAGTGCAACAACCTTCTGCAGTTTCGAAATCCAACTTACTGTTGTTCCACCTACAATAAATACATACCCTGTGGTGCTCCTCCTGCTATCCTTATCACTTTCCATATCTGCATCAACATATCCCTGTAGAATAATGTCTGAGCCTCCAAAACATAATGCCTGAGTGGTAGTACCTCTCAAATACCTGAGAATCCACTGTACTTCCTTCCAATGTTCTATACCTGGATTGTTCATATATATGCTCACAACTCCCACTGCTTGTGCAATATCTGGTCTTGTGCACACCATGGCATACATCAAGCTTGCAACTGCTGATTGATAGGGAATCTTGGACATGTAATCTGTCTCTTCCTGTGTTTTGGGACACATTTCCTTACTTAGACTGAAATGGCTAGCCAAAGGTGTACTAACTGGTTTTGCATTCTTCATTCTAAACTGTTAGGATATTCATATACTCCATCCTAGTCCCACCAGTATTTTTATCATTTACATTTTCAGTCATGCATGCACTTCTAGGGTTTGCATGCATTTTGCATGCATCCGAGTCATCATTCCAGCACCTAGCCCTCAGTTAGCTAGCCCCTAGGAGCTTCTCACTATTTAGTTTTAACCCTCCAGATTCTTAATGCGCCCTTCTTCCTTGATTTTAGGGAGCAACTCGCCCTTCTTCACCTACCAGTCCAGTTGTCTTCAATTTATACTCAGTTACACTTACTTACACTCAGTTACACTCAGTTACAGTCAGTTACACTTAGTTACACTCAGTTACACCTACCAGACTCAGTTTGACTGATGGTTGATAGTTACTTGAACATTGATGACTCCACTAATGATGATGAAGACTTCCAGTTGTGCTCCGATGATCATGAGGACACCTAGTTGTGCTTTGATGACACTCTATTGATCTTATGATCACTCTGAGAGGCTAATTCGAATTTCCACCTTGGGCATTCGAATCCTCTCTACCATTATACTATTTATTTGTCCATATTGTGATTAATTAATTAGTGTGTGTGAAGTATTATTGCTTCTATCTGAGTTCTATTGTACCATATTATTCTGTTGCTCATTATACTGTATTGACCACTCTTCTTCTATTTTCTTGCTTAATCATAATCATTCTCTTGTGAGGTATACACCATCTCTTAGATCTGCTGTGAGGATTTTCACATGAACCTCTCCAACACCTTTTGTATGTAATTGCTCAGAGACAATGTCAATTTGTGATTTTTCCTGTCTCTCGTTATTCTCATACCAAGGATTTGCTTTGCAGCACCCAAATCCTTCATCGCAAATGAATTAGATATCTTCCTTTTGAGCACATTTATATCCTGCATGTTAGACCCTGCAACAAGCATGTCATCCACATACGATAAAAAGATAATAAATCTTTCATTGTCTAGCTTCTTGAAATAAACACAGTGGTCAGAATGACATCTACTATAACCTTGTTCTGTCATAAACCTGTCAAATTTTAGATACCACTGCCTTGGAGCTTGCTTCAAGCCATACAAGCTCTTTTTCAACCTGCACACCAAATTCTCCTTCCCTTTGGCCTCATACCCTTGTGGCTACTGCATATATATCTCTTCCTCCAAATCCCCATGGAGAAAGGCTATTTTTACATCTAACTGTTCAAGATGCAAATCTTCTACCACTACTAGACTTAAAATAGTCCTAATTGAAGTCATCTTAACAATGGGAGAAAATATTTCATCAAAATCTATACCTTTCTTTTGTGGAAACCCCTTTACAACAAGTCTAGCCTTATACCGCTTTTTACCTCCTTCTTCTTCCTTCAACTTGTAAATCCATTTGTTCTGCAATGTTCTTTTACTAGCAGGAAACTGAGCCAAATCCCAAGTCTGGTTTCCTACCAATGAGTCCATCTCCTCATTCATGCCTTGCTTCCACTTCTTTCTAGTTTCCACCTGCATTGCTTCTTCATAACATTCTGGTTCACCAACATCAGTCATCAATAAATAATACATTGAAGGAGAGTATCGTTCAGGGAGTCTACTTAACCTCGTAGATCTTCTTACATTTGCAGGAGTTTCAGGTACTTGCTGCTGTTCTTGATTTTCTAGCACCTTCAGAACTTCATTTTCTTTAATTTATTCAAGCACTGCATACTCTGTGTTTTCTTTTTCCTATTTCTTTCCCTGCAACTAATCTTTATACATGACCTTTTCATTGAATATCACATCTCTACTCCTGATGATTTTGTTATTTTCATAATCCCATAAGCGATAACCAAATTCATCAACCTCATATCCAATAAAGGTACATTTCTTGGATTTAGCTTCAAACTTTGTTCTATTATCTTTATCGATATGGACAAATGGTTCACAACCAAACGTTCTTAGAAATGAGTAGTTTACCTTTTTATCTGTCCATGCCTCCTCTAGAATACCACCATCCAAAGCACTTGAAGGTCCTCTGTTTATTAAATAAACAACAGTATTTACAGCATCCACCCAAAATTGTAAAGGCAACCCTGCATGCATTCTCATACACCTTGCACGCTCCATGATCATTTTGTTCATCCTTTCAGACACACCATTTTCTTGTGGTGTTCCTGGGGCTGTCTTCTCTCTACGAATCCCATGGTATGAACAGTAACTATCAAACTCCTTGCCGTAGTACTCTCCTCCATTATCAAATCTGAGACACTTCAACCTTTTTCCGGTCTCATTCTCAACCAAAGCTTTCCACTTCTTAAAAGTAACAAACACATCAGATTTATGTCTAATGCAATAAACCCAAGTTTTCCTAGTTGCATCATCAATAAATGTAACATAATAATGAGAGCCACCAAGAGATTGTACCTGATCCGGTCCCCATACATCAGTATGCACAAGCTCTAACTTTCATTCTTCTTCTATTTCCCAACCTTGAGAAATATGACTCTCTTCTGTTTTCCATAAACACAGTTCTCACAGAATTCCAAACTTACCTGCTTCAAATCTAGCAGCAAATTCTTTGAGTGGAGAATCTGCATCCCCTTCTCACACATGTGGCCAAGCCTATGATGCCACAATGCTGTATCTGTTCCTGTGGAAGCTAAATAGATAGAATGGTCAGTATTATGATAACATAAATACAACATACCTACTCTATCTCCTTTTGCTATCACCATTGATCCTTTAGTGATCTTCCACCACGTTTCTCCAAACGTAGATAGACAGCCGCCATATCCCAACTAGCCTGTTGAGATCAGATTTCTTTTCATAGAAGGAATATGCCTTACATCTTTTAGCAGCCAATCAATTCCATTCTTAAATTTTATCCATACCTTACCCATTCCAATAGTTTTACATGGATCATCATCACCCAATAAAACATGTCCAAAATCGCCTGGACAATAATCATGAAAATATTTCCTATGGGGTGTAGCATAACATGAAGCCCCTAAATCTACTACCAAATAATCACTAGTATTATCTAATGCAAGAATCAAAGCATCTTATAAGACATCACCTACTACATTTGCTTCCTGGGTAGTTTCCTTCTATCCATCTCCTTTCTTCTTTAGAGATATGCAGTCTTTCTTCAGATGTCCTTTCTTTCCACAGTTTCAGCACTATTTTTCCCAGTCAGGACTTGGATTTGCTCATTTTAGACTTGCCACGATTACCTTGGCTTTATTCTCTCCTTTTGTCTTCCTTTGCTCTCCATGGTCAACGCATTACCTAATCTCACCTGTTCTTTTTCTTCGCATTTCCTCGCTAAGAATAACACCAATAACATCATCAAATTTCAAGGTGTTTGAACTAGAGACATAGTTACTTACAACCATGACCAAGCTATTCCAGCTTTCTGGCAATGAACACAAGATTAGAAGAGCCCTAACCTCATCATTGAAGTTCACACTTACAGAACTTAGTTGATTTGTAACCGTATTAAAATAATTTAAATGATCAGTAACAGATCCACCTTCAGACATCTTTATATTAAATAAATGCTTCATTAGAAATACCTTGTTGGAGGCCGAGGGTTTTTCATACAGCTTACCCAATGCGCTCATCAAACCCTCCGTTGTCGTTTATTTTAAGATATTGAAAGCCACCGACGAAGCCAGGGACATCTATATTGTCCCCAGTGCCTTTCTGTCAAGAACCTCCCATTCTTCGTCCTTAATGGCCGCCAGTTGCTTTGCTCTTCCTCCCAACAACAGGAATAGATCCTTATGGTATAGATAGTCCTCCATTTGCATTTTCCATAACTAGAAGTTTTGGCCGTTAAACTTCTCGACCTTAAAATTTTCTTCTTCCGCCATTGCTACCACTCGAACCAGAAACCCTAGCTTCCTGTGGGTTTATCTGCCAAATAGACTTTTGGCTTTGATACCAATTGTTAGAAAAAGGATCACAGAGCAATAACAATAAACATAAATGCAAATATAATCACACATACACATTACAAGAGAGACACAGATATATCGTGGTTCACCCAAGATGGGCTACGTCCACACTGAAATTTTTCCAGTCCTTATTATTATACCGTCCAACAAAGTGAAGGGATACAACCTGCAGCACAACCGCTGCACTTCCTCTTCACTTTCTCATAGTCTCTCTTCTTAATCTCAGAGATATTTGCAATGCATAATACCTAATACATCTTGCCCTAGCCGTATTACAATGTCTTTCTTTTATAGGGGAAATACAATGGGAAAATATCACGGGATACCCAAAACCATGGGCCCATAAAACAACCCCAAAACCAATGGGGGGAGGCTTCGCCCCCGCCACACCCCCCCGTTGGGTGAGTGTACAGTCCTTTTACATATCATATAAAGCTGGGGTACAAACACGACTGAATAATAATGTCTCTGAATATGGAGATCAAGATCCCCAACCAACAATTTAGGATGAGGACATCTTCATACATTATTGAAGGCCAGGTTGGGTTCTCATTTGCCATTGTTTTTTTCTGCCACTATTTTTTTTAATTAGGCTAAATACTTTACCCTTAGTGCTAAATATTTTACCCAAATATAAAGAAAATTGAATATATGACACGATAAAAGTTAATTTGCCTCTACTATGTAATTTCTAATGTGTTGAGTTGTGCTACAATGTCACATTGAATGGTGTCACAAAGAATACATGAAGAATTCTCAATCTACGTAATGTAATAATCATTGATGTGTCTAGTTGTTCTCATTGTGTGATAGATTTTATGGATTCTTATGCATGCAGAATTATCAAATGGTTTGTTAAGCGCATGGTTATTGGTACTTTTAGTTCTTCTTGTTGTATAAGAGATTCTTTTAATATTTTTGCTTTTCTTCACACAAGACATCGTTGTATTCTTTGTGGATCATGTGCACTCCATCTCAGGGAAGGGAAGGAGGTATATTATATATCTTAGATTCACATTGGATCAATTTTTCAGCGGGTTTGGGTGATAATACAAATAATAAAGCAAATTTATTGGCTCTAAAGTTGTCTTTGGGGTTGGCCATTATGAAAAGCGTTATGAAATTATAGGTCTTTGGGGAATCTATACTAGTTATATATTAGATGAGACTAAGGAAACCCCCAATAAACATACTGCTCAAGCCCATTTATGAAAAAATACACAGATTGGTTAGGTTGTTCCAGGAATTAAAATTTGAGCACATCTACACAGAAAGAAATCACTTGGCTGACCAATTGTCAAAGACAAGACTCCAGGTTGAAGTGGGTACTTGGCATCGGTGGGAGATGGAGAATTATACAATGATAGAATATGATCCAGGATCACATCTAAGTTAATTTCAAAAGGGGCACAAGATGATCTGATGGTTTTCTTCACTTTTATATGAGGTCACATTTTCTTAATTTTTTAGAAATGGATGGAAATATGTTTTTGTACTGTTTTTTGAAAATACATGTACATGGAGATGATTTATATTTGTTTAACACTTTTTTTTTTGTTAGTTTTTGTGCTTAATATACTCATATGTCAATTTGGTAAGAAATACATATATAAAAGGCCATATGGTCTATGTACAAGGTGGTATTTTTTCAATATAATTAGACTATGCATTTTTTTCAAGGAAAAAAGAAAGACATCAAATTGACATTCACCCTTGTGGGCTTTGAGAACTATATTAATTAACTAAAGGCTTCCATAATAATATAGAATGATTGAACGTTTTACAATTTCAATACATTGTGAGATTTGCCTTTACAATTTTTGAATAATCATTTGACTATTTTATCAATTAAAAGAATGTATTTACTTCACTTGCCTTCATGTCTGCGTAGAACTATGAATTCACGCAATGTGCTAAACATGCATGAATTTTCATTGTAACTTTGAAATTATTTTGTTTTTATTATAAATAACTAAACTTAAATATTGATTTAGGTTTTCCACTATGATATCAAGTTAAAGCTTTAAATTCACACAAGAAAGATTGGTTAAATGATAAAAATGGTTTGACATAACATATCATTTTATTACAATGAAGTCAATTACAATAGCTAGGTAGTTGTGCTACCATTACAACATAACTATCTTAATTAATATTATCCAATTATCATTTTAATAGTCACTTATGTGAACATAAATTTTATATTAAAATACTTACACTATTGAAGCATTATATTCTAACAAATTTTGATCATGGAATTTTGCTCTTAAATATTTTAACCCACATTAAAAAGACATGTTTAAAAATCAATAAAGACATGTTTAAAAATCAATAAATCAAGTAAAAAATTATTTTATTAAAAAAACATCAAAAACATTAAAATTTGTCTACTTTTAACTCATTCTTTAAACGATTACCTTACATACTTATTATGCTTCGAGAAAACGATCATCACCATCATAATGCCTTCTTGTAATCATATCTCATACCCCATCATCATCATCATCCACAAGCGAGGTCGATCCAATAAGTGCTCATCTCCTTCTTTAAAATACACATATATGGATGCAAATGTAAAAGCAAAAAACATAAGATGGATGACGTGGATTCCTCATACCAAGTTGTCTTCAAAATAAGGATTGCATTATCCTCATTGAAGACCTTTTTCATGTATAGTCCTTATTAAGAGTTCAGTGGATCAGACAACACAATTGAGAACTTGTCGCTATGCTTCTATGTCACATGCTTGCTGAGATCAATAGCTTGTCCTTGGTATCTTCCGAAATCATTGTCGCATCTTTTCATTTAGTACTTCCCTCTACTTTGTCCTTTAAAAAAAATAAAATTGATAAACAAAATTGTTATCATATGGAATTCGAAATCAATTAAATGATGGAATATGCATTCTATGATTATGTACTTGTCATCAATTCGATTGGCCCCTCAAATTAACACCGAGCGTTCATTAACGTGCTTGTCTCATTCATTTATCTATATATTTCTTTCATCACCGAGATTTCTTTAGCTTGCTTCTAAAATGATTAAGATATAGATTGAATTTTATCAAACAACAATAACTTTATCGTAGCATAATCCTTGCCGTTGTCTTTATATATCATTGATTTTTGCAACTTGCTCAATATGATTTAGTGGTTTGTCATGTGTATACCTTCTCTTTTGTCCACCATAGTAGATCACTTTACTAAAAACACACATTTTTATCTGAGATGTGATGTCCAAGGTCTCGAGGACTGTAAACGTACATAAATTTGATCCCGTTGTTGAAATTCTCAATCCGGAACTCGGTAAATGTTCGACATAATGAACGTCTTTCTTCTTCATTGCCTTTTTGCTATTGGAAATTGATAAGATATCATATGGACACATTCTTTTAATTAGAAAACCTTGATAAAGCCTAAGCAAATAATCTTTTTTGTAGGCCTTTTGCCCTAAGCAAACCGTGAAGATACTAATACATTTCCCAACCTTATGTGTACTTGTTTCTATTACTTTTTCCTTCTTAGTTGGCATCTTCATTGCATCATTTTTGTGTTTCTTAGGGATTTGGATTAGGTAGAGAACATAATGAAGATGGAAATATATAGATATATTGTCAAGAGTATAGTAATATAGTGAAGCCCAAATTCTATTAATGAATGGAATAAAAAAAGAGTATAAAATGTAAAGCTATTTATTTACATTGGATAAAATTGTGGCAACTTATCTTCGAAGAGAAATGTGTAGACTACACTCATTCGCAAAAAGACCTCACAACAGACCAAGATTGCCATTTTAAAATAAAGTATGAAGTCATAAGAGGCAAAACCCTAAAAATCCAAACCCTAACCTTAGGAAATGATGTAGCAAAAGGAATGTAGGGCCTAAGGAGCCTAGTTGATACATCAACTTCTCAGGGTCATAAGTTTTGCATGCAAACATTATTTATGACATTTCTTGGACCGTTACAAAAACTAATCCATACACTATGTGTTTGGAAAGCCACACAATTGTGTGGCATGTGTCAATTGCCAAATATACACAAGGGAAATGCCCCAAAAATATGTTTTGTGTTCGAGATTTGAAAAACTACACTAGAACTTCCAAGATGTGGAAACATTGCAAGTCAATGTAATAGGTGGGTGGCCACTCGTATCTACCGGATTAGTCGCCCCCCCCCAAGAAATAAATGATCTCTATTGCATCAAGTTCTTCCATTAGATGATAATTTTTTTGATAAATGTCACTCCTAGTGAGCCACTTTCCATGGTAAAGGAGTTGCACTACTTTGACAACCTGATAGAGTTGAATGCTCTATTGGTGGGTGGCCTTTATCTTGGTGTCCATGATTAGGTTGATTGTAGCATGCTCAATGCAATAAATAGGTTGCAAGCCAAGGCAAGTGGGGATACTTGTTTCAAAAACATACTTACCCATAGCCTTGGTGATGATGTAAGGCCCATGTTAGAGTGGACAAATCTTTTGATGGAGTCTTGCGAGGCACTCCTACAAATGAAACCATACATTATCTCCCACTTGAAACTTGTGTGAAACTTGATATGGATCATGGCATTGCTTGTACTTGGCATTGATTTTTTTAAAAATATCATGAACTTATTGTTGGATGCATTGGATATGTGCAACACATTTAGTTGCTCTATTAACATCAATTTAAACATGGGAGGATTCTTCCTATGTAGATGAAATGGGTAGAGCTAAATTAATTGGGGCCAATGGTTAGAACCCTAAGCACACCTGAAAAGGGATATGGAAAATAGAGCTATGAAGTGCAATATCGTAGCTATGTTGAACATAAGGAAGGTTCTCATCCCATGTGTGTGGATGTTTGGAGTTGTACATTCTCAAGATATAAATTACAATCATCCGATTGACTACCTCTATTTTCCAATTGGTTTGAGTATGAAAGATAGTTGATTTGTTTAGTCTAGTGTGTCCATTATTGACCATTGGTTGAACTAGAAAGTAGTCAGGAACCACAACACCTATATGAAACAATAGTTTATGGGAACTTGAAATGAATGCAAACAAAATCGAATAATAGCTTAGTAGTGGATTCTACTTTGATACTCTTCTTGTAAACTGTCAAATGGCCATCCTAGAGTATTGATCAATAGCCACAAATATATATCCATTTCCATGCTTGGTTGAAGGCATCCAAAACATGTAGTCCATGGAGACAAATCCCCAAAGCCTACCCAAGGTAGGTAGAGGAGTGTACAACTCTTGCTTCTTGATGACAACTTTGGTGATGGAATTGGTAGTGCATAATCTAATATAGCTATTGGTGTCCTATCTAAGCTTTAACTAGTAGAAGTACTTTTGCAATATTACCATTTTCTTCTCTATGATGAATTTCCCTACCACACAACAATAATGTGCCTACCCAATCAACTTCTCATACTCGCTTGAAAGAACATAGAGATGGACTAAATGGCATAAAAGTTCATCCTGTAGATAAATATTTGAGACAAGTTTACCTACGCCTAGTATTCAATAGGTAATAATGAAGTAAGGGTTAATATCATACAATCAGGGCCACTTGGAGGTCTTGTGTCCATAAGAGTTGAGCATTGTGGTTAGCATCACAACTAAAATTTAGTTGAGGTAGTCCAAAATTTAATTTTTGCTACCGTTCTTGTACTTAATGTTCAAGTGGAACCATTGTATACATGTGGACTATTTAAGTTGAAAGTCAACATGAACTGTAAGGGATTGCAATTAATGACCCTCTCTTAGACACTTGGCTCTCATCTATAGGCTTCATGGATTAATACGTCTCTTCCTAACAATAGGAGAATCATACCCCTTTATCTTGTTTCCTTGTGTCATGTACCCTCATTGATGATCACTGGATTGAGTTCCTAGCCAAATCAATCCCTTGGGTTGAGGAGAAAGTTTCATATACTTGGGGTAGGAGAATCATACCCCTTTATCTTGTTTCCTTGTGTCATGTACCCTCATTGATGATCACTGGATTGAGTTCCTAACCAAATCAATCCCTTGGGTTGAGGAGAAAGTTTCATATACTTGGGATTAATTTTGAAAGACAAGGTATCAATTAATTAGGAGTTGTTAATTTCATTTCCTTAAGTTTGCGACGCACTTGATAAAAGTTATGTTTCATTAATAAATATTTATCTTAATGAAATAAAGTGGATAATGATCTACAAGGGCACATTAGAGGATAAGGTTTGAACAAGAGATAGCTTGCAAAAGAAGAAATGCTGAAAGCAGTTAAAGCTAGGAAAGCATGAAAAAGAAAGGAAAAGCTAGCACAAGGCAAAAAAACAGTAAATCTCAAGAAAAGCAGAATAAAGCAGAAAAGCAGAAAGCAAGATAAGGAAAAAAACAGAAAGCAGGATAAGGTAGAAAAGCAGGTGATCCAGATTTTATGAGCATAACGAAATGAATACATATTATTAAAAGATGTTTAACACCAAATAACAGAGATACAGTAAAACTGGTTTTCTATTCAATAAGGAAATAAGTTGAAACTGTAAAATGCAGCGGAAAACAAGCTTGTTGGAATGGTGGCAGCTTATCTCTGAGAAGAGATGTGACGGTGTTGGGCTTGGCCCAACAGGGCCATTTTTTATAACATTTTTTAGGCTAGATGGAGCTAAGCTGAGTGCAGCTTAGAAAATAAGTAAATTTTGGATAAGTATTGGGAGTACTGCGAAGTTGTGCGCAGTACTAAGTTTTGAAGGATGCTGCGAAGATCAGCGCTACATAGGTTCAGTGCTACGAAGGTAGTAGGCCACGTGGAGCCAGTAAAGTTGTGTACTGGACAGAGGATGGCCAGATATAGTGGATAGACCAGCGGTGGTCTACTTTTGGTAAGACTACTAGAAAGATGCCGAGTTGAGGGCATGAGCAGATTAGGAAGGCAGCCAACTGTATGAGTCTGTTAAGTAGAGGACGGGTTGGGAAAGTGACAGTTTGGCGTGCAGCAGGGTACGTGACTGTTAAGAGGAAAACAGCCGACGGACAATGACTGGAGCTGAGCTAGTTGTACACGGCCTCCAGAGGACGGACGACCTACAGGGAAAGCGACTGGGAGCTGAGCCAGTCGCACGAGTCCGTTAGTGGAAGGGCGGCTCGAAGTGGATGACCTATTGGTGTGTGCACAACAGGAAGGCTGAAAGTGAGGTTTCTAAGGCGTGGAGGACTGCCACGACAACAGAATCGCTACCAGAAGCCTGCATGATGGTTCAGAGGGACCATAATGGTTTGGAAATCCTAAGGGTTTTGGTTTTCAATGTTGTAAAGACACGAACTTCGGGCGTGATCTATATTAAGAGGACAATTTTGTATAGGGAGGGTTGGTTAGTTGCTCAAGATGAGAGAGGTTGGTCATTGTGACCATATTGTATTGTAATATCTTTTGAGTCAAGAAAACATTGTAAAGGCTCTGCAGCTGAGTGCGCAGAGACCTATCTGAGCAAGAAGAGAGCCATAGCTGAGTGCGTGGCTAAGAGTTGTGAACCCTTCCTTAAAAGAAATATCAACACAGTTCTTGTGGACGTAGCTTCCCATCCGAGGAAGTGAACCACGTTAAATAGTGTGTTGAGTGACTGAATGTTTATATGTGTGTTTATAATTATATGTTTTTGTAGTTGGATGTCTTAATATTGGATTACAGTCTGTTATGAGAAGGCTTTTATATGCATTTGCCATCAAGAGAGTATGGAATGATATGTTAGGTCTGCATGAATGGATGTATGGTTAATATTAGCTTTGCTTCTAGGAACAATGAATCTATCGTCTGCTTGAGCATGGGGAAATTTCTTTACGTGTTTGAATGGATGTAGTCGATGAATGTATAACAGTTATTTCACACCTGAGGGTTATGCTTAAACTAGTAACATTCTAAGTGTGTGTTATGAGCATTAAGTAGTAAGTAAGTTAAGTGTATGACTGAGTGGATAAGTGGTATTCAGCTCACTGCCTTAAGCATTTTGCACTTAGTCCCAGTATAGGAAGTCAGGTGGCAGTGTTCGCAGTGTAGTATTAAGTCTCGTAGTAAGGAAGAAGGTAGTGGTGCAGATCGCGGTGTTGACCATCGCCGCGTAGTCCGACCTTCGCAGCACACAGCCGGTGCGCTACCGCGAACTTCGTCACAGTCATCAACTCATCACTCACTGTGGACATCTGAGTCCGCAGTGCCCCATATAATGTCCCCATTTTGACCCCCTTTGCATTAAATCGTAAATGATGTAAATATTGTTATTTAATCATGGTGAGGAGCTCAAGGCCAAGGCCCCACCATTGATTTAGTGTTTTATGTATCGGAAATTAAAAAAAATAGATGCCTATGGTTCTTGTGCTAGATAGACACAATGTAAATTAAGACATCATGTAAATACGAATTTTAATGAAAAACCCACAACTGGCTATGCAATGCAACAAAGAGATGGGGGCATGATTCTACAAGGAATAGGGAGGGAAATTATTCAAACCCTTGAGCCAATAGTGTTAATCCATGTGTCAATGAGCAAACCCATAAACCACCAACTACCCATTTTGGGTTATGCACCCAATCATTTAATTCTTCCAGAAATTGGTTGAGGCAGTTAATGCCTTGGGAATGAAGATGCATGGTAGCCAATTTCGTGCATGGGCAAGCCATCAACCTGGAAAAATGTACTTTTGCTTTTGGGGCAAGAAAACACGCACGAAATGGTGCCCAAAGCCATTCTGAACCCATAGTCTTTCCTCTCTCACGCAGTCTGAACTATTGGGTCTTTCCTTCATCATGTTTTTCACCAATTTCTTGCATTTTCCCTAGCCGGGATCTTGTTTTTGTGTTGCACAGTAGCTGGGAGAAAGGGAGTCACATTTTGGGGGTTTATAGAGGTCGTTTCAGCCTCTGGAATGCATATAAATGTTTTCTGAAAACGAATGTCTCTCCCAGGGTTTATTTCCCATCTACCAGTTCGTTTTGGTTGCGCACGTTTTTCAACACTTGTATTTTGTTGTTGGTTGCATCCCTGCATTGGTTTGAACTGTGAGCAAGAAATTAGGAGTGGAAGTGGACCTGAATTGGCTTGATAAACCTAGTGAGGGGGATAACCTCTCAAGAAGATCAAAGGGTTGGTTGCTCTTCTATGCACACCTTGAAGAACACTAGAATGGAAGGTATGGCTTGAGGGACTGTGTATTAGTGAAGGGAATACCTCCTTGTGCCAGGTGTGTAGGTATTGTGGGGACCAAGCTAGATAGATCTTGCAGAGGGTGCCCATATCTCTATGGATGATCCCACTAGCTTAGCAATTCTTCCTTCCAATGCCTAATAGCCTGATAAACCCAACTGTAGATTGGCTTGGTTGATTTGGTGTATCTTTGGGCTATGTGTGAGTCTGTTGTTCCCTGATTCCTTATAGAGATCATGTCCAGTTCGGGGGTGGCAGTGTGTTGAGATATTGATGATCACAACTGGCCTATGGTTGGGTGGAACATTGCAGTTGCATAGCCAGTTGCTTGGGGCTATTTTGTTATAAGATAAGTACTCTCTTGTGTTAACTTTGCAATTATTTCTTTGATAGATGTGTTATTGAAATTACTTCCGCTGTGTTTACTTATAATTATACATTTCCATATGTCTTTTTATATTATGTGAATGCTTATTTAAAAGTTCATGGGGCTAGATGCCCAAATTTAGCATCATGCTCTCTCTATCATGCTGGTATGATGGGAGGGGACATTACACCCCATTAGAAGCACCTCGGGTGAGACCTCAACTTGCTCGCAGGCTGTTGCCGAAAGGGTAGGTGCGAAGGGGTTTTGTTGGTTTAAGGTAACTGCGCAGAACTTGGGTCTTCATAAAACCTTTGGTCAGCATTTTATAGCCAACAAATGGTTCCGTTGCCATGCTAGAATCCGTGATGAGTTCCAGTCGTGATGAGCAACGAAGAGTCTGAGTTCCCGGAAAGTTCACTGGACTAGCATCCTAAGAAGACATAAATCCAGGCTTGGTGGGATAAGACCATAAGAGACTTTAAAAGACAAGAGAACAGACATCCGCGTCTAAGTGACACACAGTGGTTAGATAGATATTTGTTGGACAACATTCACGATATTTTCTGGGCTACATTTTCGAACAAGCTGCACGCGTGGATCTCACGGCTCGCAGAAAAGAAAACCTGTTTTCAAGGAGATGTTCCTACAGATTGGAATCTTGAGCTCATATCACAGATCAAAGCAATAGACAGCGCATTGACGCACGCAATGGAATTTTGGGTCGATCATATGCTAGAAGGATTTGTCACAAAGTTTGCTGTGGATACGCTCAGATCCTACAGCCAAGTAGAGGCACACTTTTTCGAAGGTTCCAAGGTAAATTCCTGAACAATCCCAGTCTATACATTAAGATGCTGTTAGCTGAGAAAGGCATTTTAAGAATGCAGTAATCTTTTCAAGTTGTCATGGTAAATAGCATTTATAGCGATTCTGACGAAGATACTCACAACTTAAGAAGTGGGAAAAGATACAAGTTCAATAAGAATCCTGGACTCCATGTAGATACTGAGATTCCTTCTGATATTGAAAACGAAGCCGCACCCCCATTTACCCCTCAGAATCCTCCACTTGCAGAGCCAACCCTGATGAATACATAGCCTAGTATGTCTACCCCTATATGTCCATTTTTTTTCACTGCGCAGAGTCCTTTACGACACCCTAGTACCCATCAGGGCACACCTCAAGGTGCCCCTTCGAGTGCTACACCTCCCCCTAGAGCCATGGCCCATACAGATATCAAGCTGCCTATATTCAAAGGGATGGGTCTAGAATATCCTGATCAGCACTGGTTCCTTTGTGAAGCTGTCTGGAGTGTCAGATAGATCCGGGATGATGATGAGAAGAAAGCCCAACTTATTACCACATTCAGAGATAGAGCGCTGCACTGGTTCATGAAGTATTCTACCACGCAGCCTAGAACCCTGGCAGAGATTGAAGCTGCGCTGATAGCAGAGTTCAAGAAACCAAAGTCTGAATCTCAGTGTATAATTGAGCCGAAGGAAATCAAGCAGAGACCGATTGAATCGGTCTGGGAGTTTGATCAGAAGCTCAAGACCCTATTAGACCAAGTAAGCTTTGTTATAACTCTAGATCAGCACAAGGAATGGTTCATTGCTGCGCTGTTACCCTACATTAGATTACCATTGATGCAGTAGAAGGTTACATCGTAGGCAGAGGCCTTAGAGATCGCGATGAAGTTGGAGGCTTCGCCGATCGGTGAGTCTAGTTCTGGGATGACACAGATTCAGAACCAACTTACCACCCTGACACTAGAGCTGCAGAGCATGAAGAATGGAAAAGAGCAGTGATATGAACCTCGTCACGAGATCTGGTGCATGAGTTGTAAAGGAGAAGGGCATGACCGTGAATATTGTCCCTTGTTGGAGCCAAGGCCGCAGCTATGGTAAAAGCTGCGAATTTTGAGGAAAAAGCACAAGTATGGAAGAGAAAGTGCTAAGTTTTGAATAAGCACCAATTTTGGGGACAGAAGAAGATGGTGCGCAGTACGGTGCCAGATGGAGGAGCTCAGCGCGGATCACGGACCGGAAATCGCGGAGCTCGCGCGCACGTCAGAAGGGAATGAAGGTAGCAGAGTGGAAAGCCCAGCTACCATAATCAATGAAGCAATGGAGTAGAGGGCTCAGCTACCATCATTTAAAGCTAAGTACAGAAGTTATGGTTGCTCGGATCAAGGAGGAGCAATGGACCAAAGCATTGAAGGCGAAGGACGAGGCACCCATACCCGTAAGCTGCGCCGGAATTCATGGAGCCTGCAGGAAGCGGCGACATGACTGCAAGCGGCGCCTACAGTACACCTAGCCATGTGCGTGGTTAGGGTTTTTGGGGATTACTGTTGGGAAAGGCCCACAGTTTTGTAAAGGTGCGACCGCCATGGCCACCTATATATATATGAATAATTGTAATGGGTAGATGTTAGAGAGTCAGTTGAATAGTGAGTCAGTTAGCTAAGCCTGTGAGTGAGCTAGCTACGATAGTAGAGGCTAGATGTAAGAAGGATCGATCATGTTGATCATCCTCTGTTACGATCTTGTTGATGGTTTTCTACTGTGTTGCTAGAAAATAGGAGTTAGAACTGGTTAGCAGTGAGGCTAATCCTTGAGTTGCAGACAGTCGGAGTCGACGTCTGAACTATTGTAATCTCCGAAGAGGAAGAGAATAGATCGAGAGAAGGGCTCCCAGCTGTGTGCGTGGAGTTTCCTGGAAAGATCTAAGGCTGTAGCTGTGTGCGCAGCATATTGTATAAATCTATCATTTTCTGGTTAATATAAGATACTCCCGTGGACGTGGTTTTTCCCCGTGGAGGTGGACTTCATATTTCTCGCTATTGTGATGTTGTGATTGAGGTGATTACCTGTTTTAGTTTACTAACAGCAAATACAGAAATATTGCATTATCTTTAGGAGTGTATTGAGTAAGTTCTTGGAGCTTCCTTGAGGACTATAACCGTTAAGGGTCGAAGGACTCGGTAGATAACGTCGCCGCAGCGATAGGAGAACTTGTTGCTGCGACGGACGCGCTAGCGAGACGACGCATAGGATATCCGCGCAGAGGGTAATTGGCCCTAGTGCAGGAGGGAAAGTACCACGCAGCTAGGCTGCTGAGCAGGAGCTTGAGAGCTGTTGCGCTCATAAGTCTGAAGAGGGGTCAGACTGTCGCCTTAGAGGAATCATCAAGGAGGAAAGAGCAATCTCCGTGTCGCCTAGGTTAAGGAAACCTGATTCCTTAGCCCCCCATAGCCACTTCGGGTGAGACCTCGAGCTGCTGCGCAGCTCGTTGCCGAGAGGGCCAGTGCGCCAAGGGGTTTTGTTGCTGCGCTTCATTAAAACCCGGGTCTGTCCAAAAAGCAGCCAACAAATGGTTCCATTGCCGCGTGAATGAGACTTGTTATTTTAGCGACACGCGAGATTGAGGCGAAACCCAGAGAAAGAAGGAGCCAACAAATGGTTCCGTTGCCACGTGACTGAAACTTACTATTTCCGCGACGTATGAAATTGTTGCCGAAGCCAACAAATGGTTCTGTTGCCTTGAGACTTGCTCAGCTAACAAATGTGTTACTGGAATCCTACAGCTACAGAAATTCAGGAGTGGTTCGATTTAAAGGCTAAAGAGTTCGCTGAACAAGAAAATAGAAGCTCTAGACTCCAGCCAGAAGAATGGTTGCAGAAGTATATCTATACTGACCTTCACGAAATTTTCTTTGTCACATTTGCACTTGAGTTGCATGCTTGGATAGCCAAGTTAGCAGATACTAGACCCACTGTGTATATTGATCGACCAGTTGCTTCGACACCTGAGCTAGTCAGTATTCTGAAGCGGGTAGATAATTCTGTGTCCCGCGCAGTAGACTTTTGGTTGAATAGTCTGCTGGAAGGTTTCATCACTGAGTTTGCAGTGGATACAAGAAAGAGTTTCAGTGAAGCTGAGAGAAGTTTCTTTCAGGCACATAGAGGTAAGTTCCTAAATTCTTTGAACTTATCGATTAAAATGCTTCTGTATGAAAAAGCAAAACTATGTATAGCTTCAGATGCATAGTATAGACAAGTAATGTCCGTAGACTCTGATAGTGACCCTGAAGTTATTGGTTGCACTCGTAGTGGAAAACGGTATAAAGTAGGCCTTGACCAACATTCTTTTGAGTCGAGCTCAGAAGACAGTCCAGTTCCTAGAGCAAGCCACATAGAAAGACAAGGGAGTGTTCATATCCCTTACCACCCTTTTACATCGCAAAAGCCAGACAAAGCTTAGTATAATCCCGCAGTAACACCTTCTAGTAGCCCACACGGTACTTCTAGTACCTCTGTACCACCTTTGTTCAAACAGCCCATAGGAACTGCTACAACACCTCCATCTCAACCTCGCACAAGAAAGATGGGTGATGACATGAAACTACCAACTTTTAGAGGAATAGGGATAGAAGACCCTGAGCAACACTGGTTCTTATGTGAAGCCATTTGGACAATTGAGCAAATTAATGATGATGCTGTTAAACTGGTTCAGTTAGCAACCACACTAAGAGAATGAGCCTTAACTTGGTTCATGAAATACTCAGCAGCACAGAATAGGACGCTTGCTGATGTAAGAAATGCAATGATTAGAGAATTTAAGAAACCTAAATCAGAATCACAGTGTATAACAGAGCTCAAAGACATCAAGCAGTTACCCACAGAGTCAGTATGGGACTTTGACCAAAAGTTCAAAGCCCTGATAGATCAAGTAAGATTTGAGTTTGCACCACAACAGCATAAGGAATGGTTCATTATTGCACTGCTTCCACACATTAGACTTCCTCTTATGCAACAGAATCTCACTACTCAGGAACAAGCTCTAGAGATGGCTATGAAACTAGAAGCTTCACCAATTGCTGGAACAAGCAACGATGTTGCGCAGTTGCAGAATCAATTAGCAAACTTAACCCTGCAAGTGCATGATATTAAGAAAGGCAAGGATGCTAAGGAGGAGATATGGTGTACAAAATGTAAAGCACAAGGTCATTCAAAGGACCATTGCCCTGTTTTCATAGAGTATATTGCAACTGGAGCACCTAATCCTTTACCACAGCCACAAGGGTCTTGGTGCGAAATCTGTAGAACTAGAGGTCATAGACCTCAAGAATGTCACTTACTTCAGAAATATGTACAAACTCCAAAGAATCTATATTGTAATTTCTGTAAATCAGTAGGCCATGATGAAAACAATTGCAGAGCATATGAACTTATGATGGAAAGGAAACACGATGTTTATAGAGTACAATCAGAAGCACAAGGACCCGTAGCAGGTCCACAATATGACCAAACTCGCGACGGCCGAACAGGAAATTACAGAGGCCGCGGACGTACAACAAATTTTGGCCGCGGAAGAGGCCAGATCACTTGTTATAATTGTGGAGCGCAAGGTCATTTTGCAAGAGACTGCCAAAATCCTACAACCCTTTGCAGATATTGCAAATCTTATGATCATATCATTGAAGAATGCCCTCAGTTGACGGCTAAGATGCAAGCAAAGACGCCACAGGTCAACCAGAATATTCAATTCATTGGAGCAGAAAAAATAGAACCAGACCGTACAGTTAATATTGTGACGCGCAGTGGAACAACCACTGGTGCACCAGAGTCGGGAACTGGAAAGCAAGCGACGCAATGGGTGCGCCGCGCTAATATTAAACCAGCCCCACTTAATCTGCAGAAGCAAAAAGAAGCATTCAAGCAAGCCCGAGAGTATTTCTCAGATCCCAAAGCTTCAAGTTCTGTCACAACTCCGCATAATGATATTAGATCGCAAGTGCTCAGACAAGACAACCTGGTACAAGAACAGGCCACTACATCCGGAAGGCCCGATGAAGAAGATGCACTAGGTACTGTCCATAATTTTCTAAGGAACTGCTTAAAGTTGTTGCGCAATGAAAAAGCAACTATGGAACTTCAACACCTATTGGATAAATGTCAACAATCTGCTTCGACGAACATGCCGCAGCGTGTTGTTCACCAGATTGGGAGTCACATTAGAACTGGAAAAGAGATGAGGCTCACAGCGCAGATTGGAGCATTTGAGATGGATGAAGTCATTTTAGATTTGGGCTCAGAAGTTAATGTTCTCACCATGCAGACATGGGAATAGATGGGAAGTCCTCAACTTACAAGATCCCCCATCCAGCTAAGACTCGCGAACCAGCAACGAGTCTCTCCATTGGGCAGATTACCCAATGTACCTATTGATATCGAGGGAGTAAGAAGTTCTGCAGACTTTGAAGTAATCAAAATCCTGGATGATAGTAGACCTTACCCAGCACTTTTAGGTATAGAATGGGCATTTGATAATTTGGCTGTCATTAATTTGAAGAAAAGACAGATGACCTTCGAGGACGACCAGATTAGGGTCATTGCACCGCTTGATCCTATTCAAGGACCAAGGTATATAGAACCCATTCGGGCAGAAGAAAAAGCGCGCCACATGGAAAGTTTGTATCAGATGACTGCTAGTCAGAGTGACTATGTCAATCCCACAGCAAATGGCCATATCAGCTGGCGATGCGATAGTTCGTGCACATCAGACTCAGACGCAGGATTGGAAAACTGGCAGAATCGCTTACATGAGGTTTCTACAAGACGTTGCGCCATGATGACTAAATCCATTCGATGGATTGGCACAGAATTGACTGACACTCCAATTTTTGATGGTTTAACTAACGTAAGTGAATTCATACAGGCATATGAACGACAGCTTCCAGAACAGCAGCGCATACAGGCATTAGATGTATCACTGCGCGCTACACCCGCAAGATGGTGGGGTGCGCATAAAGAGAATATTCACACATGGCAAGACTGTCGCAGATTGATACTGTGCAGATTCCAGGACACTACAGCAGAAGTGTCGCGCAAATACGAGGGACAGAGTGACCCCAGGTCACACATCGAAGCATGCATTCAGCAATGGTCAGATATTCCGGATGATGAGTGGGTTCACCTATTCATCCACACATTGGACACAGTTCCAAGGAACTGGTACACTGAAACAGAATTGCGCAGAGGCACCCTTACTTGGCCTCTAATGATAGAAAGTTTTCAACTTACCTTCAACTTTGAGTCAGAGCATCCAAGTATTGATCAAGCTCTGAAGTGTATTAAAAAGAAGGTATTTGAACCATGTCTATTACCAGAATATTCCCAGCCGGATTGGGCTGTTCAGATAGAACATGCCCTCGAATGCTATAATTTCACCACTAGAGAAGAGGAGGATGATCCTCGCAACATCAATATTCCAGAATCAGAAGGGACGCGCAATGTTGAAGGTCCTCAGCTTGATATCCCTGCCATTACAGAACACATCAAGCTTAAAAAGGTTAACATTGGTACAGAAGCCGAACCCAAGTTTGCTTCTATAGGAGACTATTGGGATGATGAAACTATTGGGCATATTTCAGATTTATTACGTGACTACCAGGATATCTTTCCTACCAAATTCACAGAAATGAAAGGCATCCTAGGAGACTTAGGAGTGATGCGCATACCTCTGAAACCAGATGCCAAGCCAGTAAAGCAGCGCCCATACAGGTTGAACCCGCGCTATAAAGAAAAAGTCAAAGAAGAAATTGACAAGATGCTCGCAGCAGGTATTATTGAGCCAGTAGAAGAAAGCGATTGGATTAGTCCTATGGTGGTACAAGAGAAGAAGAAAAAAGGTGAAATAAGAATTTGCGTGGACTTGCGCAAACTCAATGACGCATCAGCGCATGATCCATTTCCTACGCCCTTTACAGACGAAGTGCTTGATAATGTGGGAGGACAAGAGGCTTACTCCTTCACTGATGGATTTTCGGGATACCATCAGATCAGAATTCATCCAGACGACCGCCATAAGACTACTTTTGCGACTGAATGGGGATCATTCCAGTATACGGTAATGCCCTTTGGTCTTAAAAATGCTCCTGCTATCTTCTCTAGAGTCGTTGTTGCTGTTTTTAAGGAATTCATCCATAAGTTTTTAGAAGTCTATTTTGATGATTGGACTGTGTTTGGTTTACTAAAGAACCATATGGGGAACCTGCGAATGATGTTAGAAAAATGTAGACAGCACCAGATTTCCCTTAACTTGAAAAAATGTATCTTCTGTGCTCCTTTTGGTATTTTGTTGGGTCATATTGTATGCAGACAAGGACTCTTGATGGATCCTGCGAAGGTTGCCATCATTGCTAATTTACCTGCGCCCAACTCAGTCAAGCAATTGCGCACTACATTGGGACATACTGGATACTACAGAAAATTTATCAAAGGTTATGCAAAGATCACAGCACCTATGGAAAGACTGCTGAAAAAGGATTTGAAATTCCAATGGACAGAAGAATGCCAACAGAGCTTGGACACACTTAAAGACAAGATGATCAGTGCGCCAATTCTAGTTTTCCCAGACTGGAATAAACCTTTTCATGTTCATGTCGATGCTTCTTCCATCGCATTGGGGGTCGTACTTACACAACCAGGAGAAGGAGGAATCGATCACCCCATTGCTTACTCTAGCCGGAAGCTGTCCACAGCCGAGAAAAACTACACTACTACAGAGAGAGGACTAGCTATGGTTTACGCCCTACAGAAGTTCAGACACTACTTACTGGGCGCACATTTTAAAATGTATACTGACCATTCTGCTTTGAAATACTTGGTCAATAAGCCAGTGTTAGGGGGAAGAATTTGCAGATGGCTACTGCTCTTTCAAGAATATGATTTTGAGGTTATTGTAAAGCCAGGAAGATTGAATGCAGGACCTGACCATTTATCCAGGATAGAGTCAGGAGAAGAACCTACAAATCTGGAGGACAATCTTCCTGACGCGCAGTTGTTCTCTATTCAAGCAGCAGATGAATATTATTCTGATATCCTTGAGTTTCTTACCACCGGACAAGCGCCAGTTGAGTTTACAGTCTAGCAGAAGAAACAACTTGTTGTCAAAGCCGCAGACTTCACTTTGATAGCAGGCCAGCTTTATAAGTTGGGCCTCGATGAAGTCTTGCGCAGATGTATCCTACCGCATGAAAAGAACTCTATCATCGCAGAAGCGCACTCAGGCACCGCAGGAGGCCATTTCGCAGGAAAGCTGACTGCTCAGAAGATCTTAGCCGCAGGTCTTTGGTGGCTGACATTGCATAAGGATACTAAGGAATTCTGCAAATGTTGCGATGTGTGCTAGCGAATAGGAAAACCTTCAAGAAGAGATGAAATGCCGCTAAGACCCCAGATAACACTGCGTGCTTTTGACAAATGGGCCATTGATTTTGTAGGTCCTATCAACCCACCAGGAAAGAGAACCGGCGCAAGATACATCATCACAACTACTGAATACCTCACCAGATGGGCTGAGGCTAAGCCAGTGAAGAACTGCGACGCTGCCACCACCGCGCAGTTCATTTTTGAGAACATTATCACTAGGTTTGGATGCCCAGTGATTCTCATGAGTGATCAGGGTACACATTTCCTCAATGAGACTATAGAGGCCCTTACTGAAGAATTTCAAGTTAGTCACCATAAGAGCACACCCTACCACCCTCAGGCTAATGGTACGGTGGAGGCATTCAATAAAATTCTTGAGAATGCCCTGACGAAGATCTGTAACCAACAAAGAGATGATTGGGACCTTAGAGTCACAGCTGTATTATGGGCTTACAGAACCACCTGCAAGAAACTAACAGGCCACACACCTTTCAGTTTGGTGTATGGACAAGAAGCAGTTATGCCTATGGAATACATTATTCCCAGTCTCAGAATTGCGCAAATTACAGAAATGACAGATCCTGATACTATGAGTGCAAGACTTTCACAACTGCTTGCCCTAGAAGAAGACCGACTTTTAGCCGGATTCCATCAACAGGTACAGAAGGCAAGATAGAAAGCTTGGCATGACAGGCACATTAAGAATAAACACTTTGCAGAAGGAGACTTGGTACTCCTCTATGATAGTAAATTCATCAAGTTTCTAGGCAAGTTTCGTGTACACTGGTTAGGCCCTTTTCAGGTGACGAAGATAACTGAAGGAGGAGCAGTTCAGCTTGCGAAGCTGAATGGAGAATTGCTACCTACCATGATCAACGGGAGTCGGCTTAAGCTTTACCGCGACGGCCACTCCGCCCTGTCGACTTAAATAGCTGCTCAAAGAAATGCAGATGTCCAGTGTAGTTGAAAGAGGCATCGCATTATCAGTCTACACAGAAGTCGCGAGACCCTCATTCTCTGGCTTCCCGCGCAGTTCCGTGAAACATCCGCGCATACCGAATAACAATTTGGGATTGAGCAAGCTCATATTTGCGCTCTTGCGAGGTTTTTCCCGAACCGTTGAACTGTCGCTCTTGCGCAGTTCCCTGTGTCAATTTGCCGCTTGAAGAATTCTTGTTGTGGACCCCTATAGGCACAGTTTCCTAAGCTGAAATGACCCGCCGAAAAATTTGAATTACAACAGTTATGAAGCCGCGTCCGAGAAATAAATGAAGGATAAGCCCGCCATTTAAGTATAGCCGCTCTGACAAGATTTGGCTTGATCTCCGTAAGATTTGCATTTAACTCATGAGCCGAAAGCGTTAGCCTCTCCCGGAAGCCTGTCAGAGCCCGTCCATCACAATAAATGCACCGCAAATGCGAAGCGGATCGTAGGGTTGTCAACTCATGCATAGCCGCCTATAGCTAGTAACCCCACTTACCCGCATTTACTATCACCTTTGGTTATAAATACCCCACACTTGTATAATTTCGGGTTACTTTTCTCGAACTGCAGAGTCTTGTTTCAGAATCTAAGCCATTGTTTTCAGAGCCGAGTTGTGCAGAGTGCTTCCATTGTTGTCAGTGCTCATATCCCACGCTGTTCCGCTGTTTCTGTCCAAATTCTTGTTACCTATACCCGTTCACGACGGAGAACCTGTCGACTGAAGAAGTCGTTCGTCAATTCCTGCGCCGAGGCCTAGATTTCGGCATGGCTACCCCCGTGACTGCTTCGACTTATGTACACCCTGGTTATCAGGACCCTAGACAATCTCCGGCCACACGAGCATCTCAGCCACAGCCAGAAGAGCCCGTCCCAGAGCCGCTGGCCACTATGGTGAATTATATTCCGCTGCGTCCAGACGATGCACCAGAGGTGCATATTCCGAAGAATGCAAAGTATCTGCTTCCGTTACCTCCACTACCGGTTGGCATGCGAATAGAAGGGTCCTTGCTCGGACACCTTCCACTGGTCAAGTTCTCTGATTTCAACCTGGGAGACTATAAAACATATCCTCAGTTCCAGCTAGACCGATATCTGACGGTAGTGCATAATCCCAGCAGAAAGGTTGACGAATTTATCCCGAAGGGATTTGCAGCAAATCTGGAGCGCCCTGGACTCCTGAACCTGTTAAAGCTACCGCATTTTGGGCGTAGCAATGAAGTGAACGCAGTTGTTAAAACACTACTATCCTGCGTCCATGGAGGTTACCTTTGGCTCGGGAGGCCAATCGATTTAAATGTCGATTTGATTCATCGCATTACTGGCCTGTCTAAGGTTGGTAAGGATCCCAATATCCATTTTATGGGAAAGGAGAAGGATAGAAAACTGGCTGCAAAGCTGGTGCAGAAATACAACCTTACAAGAGGAGGTCGGGCTTATGACCTCACAATAGTAGAAGACGAAGCACTCAGATTTACAGGAAGTCTGCTCGCAGGCAGACTTCTCATGAAGTGCAGACCGAAGGAAGTTACTGGAGCTGTCGTGGAACTTGCCATCGCAGCTGCGGAGGGGGAGCAGTACAACTGGTGCCTCTTCCTCCTCAATTCTTTTTTGGAAGACTGCCGGAACGTTCAAGATAACCCCGGTCAGTCGTTCCATTTTTCTTGGCTTTTAATTTTATGTGCTCTCGTCGGGTGGAAGGAGCCCCCGAACACTCAGTTCCTTCCGCGCCGCGCAGGAGAACCTGCCGGAATTCGCTATGTAAACCTTTGCGAATCTCCTAATCTCGCGAAGCGCAAGATGAACCGCGCTGTATTTTGTGAATACTACTATCTCCTCAGAGATACCATTCAGTAAATGCCAAGGCTGAGTGAGGAGACAACGACGCTCTATGAAGGAAAGTTGGCCTTTACTGCCGACTTACATCAACTTTATCTCCGTCCCTGCGGCATTCAAGAGGAATGGGCCGTAGGCCTTTACAGGATGACCACCGAAGATGTCGAAGAAACTATCAAGTCTTGGTCAGACGAATGGAGAGAAGCCGCCGACATCGCATCCGCGATGCCACCCGCCGCTGCACACGAGAAAGATAAGGGCAAGGAAGCCCCTGAGCAAAGAAGTGATGAAGGCTCGACAGAGCCAGCAACCAAGAAACAAAAGGTGTCGCATCCCTCTGAGGCCATTCCCTCGGGGATCGACCAGTATTTGAAAGAGCAATTTCGCGAGCTGCGGAACACGCACGCTCACATCAGAAGTGCTCTAGACCTCCAGTTTGTGGAAATAAAAGGTCTCGCAGGAAGGATTGCGCAGACCCATGCGCCAACATCTACTTCGCAGGCGCCACAAGTAACCACAAGTACTGAGCGAGTTGAAGAACTCATAGAAAGGCATACTGTCGTGCACATTCCGCCTACAAGCATGACACTTCCGGATCCTCTAGCTGCACTACAGGTAAGCGCCGTTGGACCTGTTGAAATAAATTTGTCTCTAATTCCTATAGAGACTCTACAGCTAGTACATGAGAAAGTTTCTCTTGAGTTGAGAGCCAGAGAGCTCTCTACATTCCAGGAAAACCAACGACTGCAATCGCAGGAAATAGAGCTGAAGGCAAGCCATAAGAATATCTCCGAGAAACTTGCACTTTATGAGGCGCAAGACATCGGCATAAGAAATGCAGTGGATGAGATTGCCCAGGAGTTGCCCGCTTGCGAAATTCAACCAGACCTCCCTCTGGTTGAGAAGGTTCAAATTATTGGAGGAAGGGTGAAAACCCTGGAGCATGAAATAGTTGCTATGGCTGAGGGCCATAGAACCCAGATCGCCGAGCTGGAAGCTCGTGTTGCCGCACAGTTTACAGATGATGCGCAGGAACAATTTGAAGCACTGAGCAGAGCTTCCACACAAATGAAGGACAGAATACAGGAAGCCGAGAACTTGATGAACCAAGCTATGGAAGCTTGGACGGAGCTTGAGAAGCTCCCTTTTAAAGTTGGTCTTTTGGAACAGGTGCAAGCCGCAGAACAGTCCCTAACTGTTCTGACTGAAGAAGCTAAGGCCTTAACAGGCTTACCAAAAATGAAGAAAATGAGCGAAGTGCGCAGAATGCAACAGCAACTGCACAAGCTCAGAACCGAAGATGAGAAGCTCACCAACAGCATTCAGCCATTTATGGATGAGTATGCTGACATCGTTGGCCAAGTCGAGGCAAAACTCATAGAAATTGCCGAATCTCAAGAGGTGATTGATGCCGTAACTAAAGAAGAAGCCACTGCAGAAACGGTCCAGAAAGCTGTGGAGTGTGTCGATGAATTGGACTCCGCTATTGCGCAGTGGAAGAAAGCATTCACGCAGACCCAAGCAAAAGCAGATGCGCAAGTAAAGCGCCCACACGCTAGTGCGAGTGGCTCAAGGGCGAGCCACAAGTAAGTGTTAGGGGCCTATTGGAGCCAAGGCCGCAGCTATGGTAAAAGCTGCGAATTTTGAGGAAAAAGCACAAGTATGGAAGATAAAGTGCTAAGTTTTGAATAAGCACCAATTTTGGGGACAAAAGAAGATGGTGCGCAGTACGGTGCCAGATGGAGGAGCTCAGCGCGGATCACGGACCGGAAATCGCGGAGCTCGCGCGCACGTCAGAAGGGAATGAAGGTAGCAGAGTGGAAAGCCCAGCTACCATAATCAATGAAGCAATGGAGTAGAGGGCTCAGCTACCCTCATTTAAAGCTAAGTACAGAAGTTATGGTTGCTCGGATCAAGGAGGAGAAATGGACCAAAGCATTGAAGGCGAAGGACGAGGCACCCATACCCGTAAGCTGCGCCGGAATTCATGGAGCCTGCAGGAAGCGGCGACATGACTGCAAGCGGCGCCTATAGTACACCTAGCCATGTGCGTGGTTAGGGTTTTTGGGGATTACTGCTGGGAAAGGCCCACAGTTTTGTAAAGGTGCGACCGCCATGGCCACCTATATATATATGAATAATTGTAATGGGTAGATGTTAGAGAGTCAGTTGAATAGTGAGTCAGTTAGCTAAGCCTGTGAGTGAGCTAGCTACGATAGTAGAGGCTAGATGTAAGAAGGATCGATCGTGTTGATCATCCTCTGTTACGATCTTGTTGATGGTTTTCTACCGTGTTGCTAGAAAACAGGAGTTAGAACTGGTTAGTAGTGAGGCTAATCCTTGAGTTGCAGACAGTCGGAGTCGACGTCTGAACTATTGTAATCTCCGAGGAGGAAGAGAATAGATCGAGAGAAGGGCTCCCAGCTGTGTGCGTGGAGTTTCCTGGAAAGATCTAAGGCTGCAGCTGTGTGTGCAGCATATTGTATAAATCTATCATTTTCTGGTTAATATAAGATACTCCCGTGGACGTGGTTTTTCCCCGTGGAGGTGGACTTCCTATTTCTCGCTATTGTGATGTTGTGATTGAGGTGATTACCTGTTTTAGTTTACTAACAGCAAATACAGAAATATTGCATTATCTTTAGGAGTGTATTAAGTAAGTTCTTGGAGCTTCCTTGAGGACTATAACCGTTAAGGGTCGAAGGACTCGGTAGATAACGTCGCCGCAGCGATAGGAGAACTTGTTGCTGCGACGGACGCGCTAGCGAGACGACGCATAGGATATCCGCGCAGAGGGTAATTGGCCCTAGCGCAGGAGGGAAAGTACCGCGTAGCTAGGCTGCTGAGCAGGAGCTTGAGAGCTGTTGCGCTCATAAATCTGAAGAGGGGTCAGAATGTCGCCTTAGAGGAATCGTCAAGGAGGAAAGAGCAATCTCCGCGTCGCCTAGGTTAAGGAAACCTGATTCCTTAGCCCCCCATAGCCACTTCGGGTGAGACCTCGAGCTGATGTGTAGCTCGTTGCCGAGAGGGCCAGTGCGCCAAGGGGTTTTGTTGCTGCGCTTCATTAAAACCAGGGTCTGTCCAAAAAGCAGCCAACTATACCACGACTATCTCGGTAGTGGTGCGCCTAACCCCATCAATCAGAACCAGGCACCGTGGTGTGAGATCTGCAGAACTACTGATCATAGACTTGAAGATTGTTACCTAATACAGAAATATGTGAAAATGCCTAAGAATCTATATTGTAATTTCTATAAATTAGTTGGACATGATGAATCCAACTACCGCGCCTATGAACTAATGAATGAAAGAAAGCGTGACATGGATTCAATGAGAAGCGTTGGCTTGTACAGAGTGCAAGAAGATAACCAGCCAAAGCAAGAAAACACGCATTATGATCAATCTGTCTACAGAGGCCGTGGTGGTGGATACCGCAGTAGAGGAAGAAATACCGGCCTAGCACAAGGAAGAGGCCGTGGTGGGGTCATCTGCTATAACTGTGGCCAGCCAGGTCACGTATCTAGAGACTGTGTAAACCCCTGCACCACCTGTAATTATTGTAAATCATTTGAGTATGTTATAGAAGATTTCCCGGTGCTAGAGGTAGAGATGCAGAAAAGAAGAAGGACAGACGCGCTAGCCCTGAACATCCATTGGATTGCAGCAGAGAACAGACCTGCGGATCCTAGCATTAAAGTAGTCACACGCAGTGGCGTGGAGACAGGCCGTGATAGGGGAGCAGAGGCTTCCACTTCAGGAGAGGCTCATGTGAAGTAGGGCCCTCTTGAAACAATATGGGTAAGAAAAGCTCTAGGAAAGATGCTTGCTCTGGATCTGAAGAAGAACAAAGAAGCTTTTGTTGACGCGCGGGATACCTTTAGAGAACCAACACCTAAATCACTAAGGATCCCGCTGTGCAGCGAAGTACCATGTGTTGAAGACACACCTGCTATGTATGACAAGACAAGACACATAGCGGATGTTAGCACCTCTATTGCACAGTTCCTAAGAAGCTTTTGAAAAATGAAAACGTGATAGCAGAGATGGAGAAGCTCATAAATCTATACGAACCACAGACAGAAGCATAAACTTTTGATGGCGTTGTAATGTCCCCTCCTATCATACCAGCATGATAGAGAGGACGTGATGCTAAAACTGGGCATCTAGCCCCATATCCATTAAGTAAAACTCATTGATAAAAATACATATACATGTGCATGTTATAGAAACACAGCGGAATTAAAAAAATCATGTTTAATATCTAACATACATTCAACATTTCTATGACAGCCATTAAATAAAGACATTGCAGAAGTTATAAAAGAGAATACTTATCTTATAACAAAGTAGTCCCAAGCAACTGGCTATGCAACTGCAACGTTCCACCCAACCATAGGCCAGTTGTGATCATCAATATCTCCACACACTGCCACCCCCTAGCTAGGCATGATCTCTACAAGGAATCAGGGAACAACAGACTTACACATAGCCAAGCATACACCAAGATGAGGCAAGCCAATCTACAATTGGGTTTATCAGGCTGCTAGGAAATGGAAAGGAATAATTGCTAAGCTAGTGAGCTCAAGCACAGAGCCAGGGATAACCTTACAAGATCTATCTAGCTTGGCACCCACAATACCTACACACCCCACTCAGGGAAGTATTCCCTTCACCAATGCACAGTCCCTCAGGCCATACCTTCCAATCTAGAGTGTCTAAGGTGTGTTGTGGGGAAAATGCACCTATAGTTCAGGGGAGAAACTACCAACTTACGGTGATAAAGATAGACTTACAAGCATTCTGCAAGTACAACAAATAAATGAAGAGATTAGGGTTTATAGATATAGGCACCTCATTCAGAAGGTTGATTCTAGATTTGCCTCCCTTGCTATTCAATACTTATCCAGTGTCGCAATGCCCAGACCTGCAAAACAACTTGATACCTTTCTCAAATACATTTGACTACACATATAAGACTGATATTTATAATAGAAGAAGACATAAGATTATAAACAATCTGTAATCAAATCTAAGACACATTAATAGGTCATATTTGGAAAGAGAAGAGTGTCTGATCTTTATTAATGAATGAAAGCAAGTACATACAGTTATACCTTCTTTCAAGCTTGGCACTTCACGAAACCTAGATTCAAGGTCTCCTGCTTCTGTTCTCCAAGGATCCCTGCCTCTAAGCAATTGTACTAGGGTTTACCAAAACTGAAGCACAAGAGAGGGGGGTGAGGGTCTCCATTCCTACAGCATAACTTTGTAATTGGGCTTAGTCCCCTCACATGACCCTTCTACCCTCCTTATATAGTCAATGAGGAAGAAGAAAAGAAGTTATAACCGCTCAAGAGGTTTCCCAACCAACTTAACTTACTCGAATTTCGAGATTTTGACCAAAACAGGGGTGTACGCTACTCTATAGTAGACAAAGTCGCGTACACATGGCAATGGGTGCTACTTTAAATGAGACAAAGTCGTGTACACACGCTACTATTTCAACAGTGGAGTCGCGCTCATGTTAAAAAATGGCCAAAAACAGGCTTTTCTGCTCATTTTCAGGAGATGGTTTGGTCTGGAAAAATGTTCCTAAGGGTCATATACATCAAGTGGGTCAAGAATGAGGTAATTTCAACCATTTTTAGTGTCCCAAATGACTCCTCCATCCACAAATGTCCTATTGTGTGACTGAACTTATTCTCAAGAAGTGTCGTCATGTGACCAAGGGAAGCAAGTGTTGTCACGGACGAAGAGGTATCATTTCAAGCTATAACAAGGTGTGCATAGAAGAGTATCCAACCCTCTTGATCTTCTTGAGAGGTTATTTCCCCCCCCAACTAGGTTTATCAAGCCAATTTTGCCCACTACCACTCCAAATCTCTTGCTCACAGATTCAAACCAAAACAAGAATGCACATAACAACAGAAGTATAAGTGCTAGGCATGAAGAAACGTTTTTACAGTGAGATGCCCAAATATGGGGTTTTCATTAGCTTCAAAAAAATGTGGGAAACCCAAAAATGAAACTGGAAGATAGGGAACAACCCTGGGAAGCCAAATCCGTTTTCAGAAAAACGTCCATGGACATTCTGGGGCAAAAACTACCTCCATAACAGTCCCAAATCGTGGTCCTCCTCTCCCAGTTGTTGTACAATGCAAAAACGAGCTCCCAGGCATGGAAAAATGTAGGAAAATGATGAAAAATGTGATGGGGAAAGACCCAGTAGTTCAGACTGCGTGAGAGAGGAAAGACTGTGTGTTTAGAATGGCTTTGGGCACCATTTCGTGGGTGTTTTCTTGCCCAAGGAGACAAAATACGATTTCCCAAGTTGATGGCTTGCCCATACACGAAATTGGCTGCCATACCTCTTCATTCCCAAGGCATTAACTACCTCAACCAATTGTTGGAAGAATTAAATGATTGGGTGCATAACCCAAAATGGGTAGTTGGTGGTTTATGGGTTTTCTCATTGACACATAAATTAACACCATTGGCTCAAGGGTTTGAATAGTTTCCCTCCCTATTCCTTGTAGAATCATGCCCCCATCTCTTTGTTGCATTGCATAGCTAGTTGTGGGTATTTTCATTAAAATTCGTATTTACATGATGTCTTATTTACATTGTGCCTATCTAGCACAAGAACCATAGGCATCTATTTCTTTAATTGCCGATACATAAAACACTAAATCAATGGTGGGGCCTTGGCCTTGAGCTCCTCACCATGATTAAATAACAATATTTACATCATTTACAATTTAATGCAAGCGGGTCAAAATGGGGACATTACAGGCGCACTATATCATATAAAGAAACAGAAGAGGTTGGGCCGAGAGATGAGGCTCACTTCGCAGATAGGAGACTTTGAGATGGACGAAGTTATCCTTGATCTGGGATCAGAAGTAAATGTCTTGACCAAGCAGACATGGTAGCAGATGGGTCGACCAAAGCTATCGTGGTCACCTATCCAGCTGAGAATGGCCAACCAAGAGAAAGTTATACCATTTGGCCTCTTAGCCAATGTTGCGATTGATATTGACGGAGTACAAAGCCATGCGGACTTTGAAGTCATCGAGATTGTCGATGATAGCCAGCCCTTTCCTGCACTGTTAGGAATTGACTGGGCTATTGACAATTTGGCCATTATAAATTTGAAAACAAAGAAGATGATATTCGAAGGCAAGCATCTGCGGGTTATTGCACCATTGGATCCTGTAGATGGGGACAGATATAGCGAGCCGATTCAGGAGGTATCTAAGGCCCAAGACTTGGACCGACTGTACCACATGACTGCGAACCACAATGATTACATTAATCCTACTACGGAAAGTGCACTCAGCTGGAGATGCGATAGCTCCTGCGTTTCTGACTCGGATGCTGGACTGGAAAACTGGCAGAATCGCATGCACGAAGTGTCAGCTAGAAGGTGCGCGCAGGTAACGAAATCACTGCACTGGATTGGAAAGGAGGTAAGCCCGATCCCTACATTTGATGGTTCTGCTAACGTTTATACTTTTATTCAAGACTATAATACAGCAATTCCAGAAGAGCACAGGTTGCCAGCATTGGATATGGCGCTGCGTGGCATACCCGCCAGATGGTGGGCTTCACACAAACAGAGATTGATCACTTGGGATCAATGCAGAACAAAGATGCATATTCGGTTCGCAGAAAGGGTTACCTTACCCTTTGAGAAGTTCAACGGGCAGATAGATCCTAGAAAACATTTGGAATTCTGTTCGTAGGCATGGGAAGAAAGGCCACATGAAGAGTGGGTGCACTTGTTCGTGCATACTTTGGAAGAGGATATTCCGAAGAAATGGTATCTAGACCTGGAGTTATGCAGGGAGACCACGGATTGGGATACATTAATTGCTAACTTCCAGAGAGATTTCAGCTTTGAGGATGAGAACCCTTTGATACATGAGGCACTGTAGATAATCAAGGAACGTGTATTCATAGGAGATTGTCCTCGCGAAGATATGTCATGGGAAGAATTCTTCAGCACAGATGACAGTCCTGCGAACATACACTCAGAATGGAAAGAACATGAAGAACATCTGATAGAGTGTTATAATCTAGTTGAAGATGATGAGCATGGAAGAGAAGAAGATGAAGATGATCCGTGCAATATCAATATACTAGAGTCAGAAGGTGTGCGTGATATAGAAGGACCACCATTGGAAATGCTGAACATGAGTGGACCGGTTAAGACACAAAAGGTGAACATCGACACGAGTGAAGAGCCAAAGTTCACATCTATCGGAGACTACTGGGATGATCAGATTGTTGCAGAGATTGCAGGCACTTTGCACGGATATCAGGAGCTATTTCCGACCAAGTTTACAGAGATGAAAGGAATATTGGGTGACTTAGGAGTCATGAAAATCCCTTTGAAGCCAGGTGCTAAGCCTGTGAAGTAGCGACCGTATAGACTGAATCCATGGTATAAAGAGAGAGTCCGTGCAGAGTTGGACAAAATGTTAGAGGCAGGAATCATTGAACCTGTCGAGGAATCTGAATGGATCAGTCCTATGGTTGTCCAGGACAAGAAGATGAAGGGCGAGATCAGGATTTGTGTCGATCTCAGAAAACTTAATGATGCCTCTATGCATGACCCATTCCCTACTCCGTTTACAGATGAGGTACTTGACAATGTTGGAGGGAATGAGGCCTATTACTTTACTGATGGTTTCTCCAGTTATCATCAGATCAGGATTGATCCCGCAGACAGGCATAAGACAACATTTGCTACAGAATGGGGGTCATTCTAGTATACAGTCATGTCGTTTGGTCTGAAGAATGCGCCTGCCATCTTCTCCAGAGTTGTCGTTGCGGCGTTCAAAGATTTCATTCATAAGTTTCTGGAAGCATATTTTGATGACTGGACTATCTTTGGTTTGCTGAAGAACCATTGCGCGAACCTGAGGATGATGCTTGACAAGTGGCGCCAGCATCAAATATCATTGAATTTAAAGAAGTGCATCTTATGTGTGCCCTATGGAATTTTACTGGGACATATTGTTTGCAAACAAGGATTGATGGTGGACCCTGCGAAGATTGCCATCATTGTAAATTTGCCTACACCAAATTCAGTTAAAATGCTGCGCTCTACCTTAGGCCATACAGGCTATTACAGGAAGTTCATTAAAGGTTACGCGCAGATCACTGTAGCAATGGATAAGATGTTGAAGAAGGACATGCCGTTCGTTTGGAACGAGGAATGCGAACAAGGTTTTGACACCCTTAAAGCAAAGATGGTTACCGCGCCAATCCTAGTCTTTCCAGACTGGGCAAAGCCGTTTCATGTTCATGTGGACGCATCATGCATTACCTTGGGCATTGTGTTAGCTCAACCAGGAGAAGGGGGTATTGACCACCCCATCGCATTTTCTAGTAGGAAGATATCGACAACAGAGAAGAACTATACCACTACTGAGCAGGAAGGACTTGCGATGGTATATGCCCTTCAGAAGTTTATACATTATCTACTCGGTGCGCACTTCCTTATGTTCACTGATCATTCTGCATTGAAATACTTGGTCAATAAGCCAGTGTTAGGGGGGTGTATATGTAGATGGCTGTTGCTATTCCAGGAGTACGACTTCGAGATCGTTGTTAAACCTGGCAGGATGAATTTGGGACCTGACCACCTGTCTCGAATTGAATCGGGAGAGGAGCCGACGAACATTGAAGATAGTCTGCCTGACGCGCAGATGTTTGCTATATAGGTTGCAGATGAGTACTATAAGGATATCATTGATTTTCTGACAATAGGGCTGACACCGTAAGAATTTTTTGTTCAGCAGAAGAAGCAGCTAGTACACCGCGCCGCGGATTTCACTATCATTACAGGTCAGTTATACAAACTTGGACTAGATGAAGTCCTGCGTAGATGTGTACTCGACCACGAGAAACCATATATACTAGCAGATGCACATTCAAGAATTGCGGGAGGTCATTACGTTGGAAGGGCTACTGCAAAAAAGATATTGCGCGAAGGGATGTGGCGGCCTACCATCCACAAAGATTCTAAGGAATACTGCAGGAACTGCGATGTCTATCAAGGAAGCTGTCGCGGAGAGACGAAATGCCATTGAACCCGCAGTTGACCTTACAGGCCTTTGAGAAGTGGACAATTGATTTTGTGGGACCTATAAACCCACCAGGGAAGAGAACTGGTGCAAGGTATATCATTACTGCCACGGATTACCTCACCAGATGGGCAGAAGCTAAACCAGTGAAGGACTACAGCGTAGTTCATTTTTGAGGAAATTTTGTCAAGATTCAGCTGTCCGAAAATTTTGATGAGTGATCAGGGAACTCACTTTCTGAATAAGACCATTGAAGCCCTCACAGAGGAGTTCCACATTTGGCATCACTACAGTACGCCATATAATCCACAGGCGAATGGAACTGTTGAAGCTTTCAATAAGATACTGGAAAACGCGTTGACGAAGGTGTGCAACGTAAACAGGGATGATTGGGACCTGCGCATCTCTTCTATGCTATGGGCATACAGAACAACTTCTAAGAATTTGACGGGACAGACACCCTTCCGGTTGGCTTATGGGAAGGAGGCTATAATTCCAATGGAGTACACTGTCCCCAGTCTGAGGATTGCTGCGTTCACCGGAATGGCAGACCACGAAGCATTAGATGAAAGATCGCTACATTTAGTCGGCTTGGAGGAGGATCGTTTCATTGCAAGCTTTCAACAGCAAGTCTAGAAGGATCGTGAAAAGGCATGGCATGATCGCCATATCAGGAACAAATGCTTTCAGGTAGGTGACTTAGTCCTCCTCTATGATAGCAAGTTCATGAAATTTCCTGGCAAGTTTAAAATACATTGGCTTGGTCCATATATTGTTATGTATGTCACTAACAGTGGTGCAGTCCAGTTAGCCACTTTAGCTGGTGATACTCTACCCACTATGATAAATGGAAGCAGACTTAAATTGTACCGCGATAGTCCTGCTTCGCAGCATACGGAAAGATAAACGCGGGGAGAAATTTCCAAGTGTCAGGCACAGTTGAAATTGGACACTGGAAATGTCAAGGAGCCTGTACATGTATGTTAAATAGAGTGATGTGTGTACCGCACAACACTGCTGAAGTTGCGGGGGAAAAAAAAAAAGAAAAAAAAGAAAAAGAGAAGTAGGAAAAGAAAAAGGAAAGCTGTGCAGTTGAAATTTTTTGGCACTGCTAAGTAACTGCACAGGATCTCAGATGGCTTGCCGCGCCGCTCGGCGCAGCACTCAGAAAAATAGCCGTTACACTGCTGTTGGAAAAATATAGCCGCTATGTGACCGTTGCAACGAACCGCTTGAGCATTTAAAGGAAAGATAGCCATTCTGGACATGCTGACGATGAAAGAGACGGAAGGATCTGTTCAAATTGGCCAACGAACAACTCATTAAATGTGGATATAGCCGTTGGGAAGCATGGGGAGGACCCAGCTACGCCTATAAATAACACCGCTATAGGACTCATGGGCGTTACTCAGCACTTAGAATTTTCTTGCGATCACTCCCTGAGCTAGTATTCTTCTATCATCTAATTATCACAACCTTTAGCTAACCAGTGAATGTCCGAACCCTCCTACAGAGAAGAAGAGTTGACCATTGAAGAAGCACTTGAAGTCTTTCAGTACGGGGGAATTGCAGAGTTAATGAAAACCCTTGCCAAGAAGGTTGTAATCGAGCCAGGGAAAGCATCCAGAATATCACCTCGTCATAATCCCGTTATGCAGGAAAAAGGGAAATATAAAGTGAAAGACGTAACTGCACCACGAAGCAAGATCATAAAGATGGGATCGTCGGCAAAAAAATCGCCAGTCTTTCAGAAAGAACCACTGAAACTCACACAAGAGTATATATCACCACGAGCGTTGGATGCCCCAGTCTTCAAATTGGTCAAGAGCACTAAGTATGAGATCCCATTGTCACCGATCTCAAAGCATGTAGAGGTTTCCAAGAATTTGCTTGGAAAGATTCCGGATTGCAAGTGGGAAGATTTTGACCTCCTAGGCATACAAAAGGAAGAGCCCCACGTGCCTAAGTACCCACAATTCCATCCTGACCAATACATGTGCTAGAAGAAAGATGCAAAGGGCACACCTAACTTGGTTTCTGAAAGTTGGTTGACACCGGTAGTTCCGTCAGGCTTGTTAAACCTCCTTAGACTGCCACATTTTGATCGTTCAGCGGAAGTTAATGTTGTGGTTCGCACGCTGATGGCACGAACCCACCAGGGATACCTGTGGCTAGATAAAAACATTGATGTCAATATTGCCTTGATCCACTGCATAACAGGTCTCAACAAGCGCGGTAAGGATCCCAAGCAGTTCTTCCAAGGGAAGAGTAAGGAAAAATAAGTTGTCGAGAAAATGAAGAAAAGCCAGCCATTGGTGAAGGGGAAAAGGGGTTTTCCCACAGAAGACATCGAGGACAGAACGACAAAATTTGTCACCTAGTTACTCGCAGGAAAAATCCTCAGAATGGCTAGGCCTTCGGAGGTGCCTGCGGGCGCAGTATTACTTGGTGCCGCAGCAGCTGAGGGCACCAAGTTCAATTGGTGTCAATTTCTTCTGAATGAGTTCTTGGATGAACTCAATGATATCCAGGAAAACGGTGGACAGTTCCACTTCACATGGCTCATCATCCTCATCACCTTTTGTGGATGGAAGGAGCCAAGGGACTATGTGGGCATCAACATAGAAACCAATGATCCCAGAGGATTCCAGTATGCCAACCTCTGGGAAAATGTCATCGTAGAGCGACAACATGCGACAGCTGAG
Organism: Larix kaempferi; assembly: GCA_027924585.1. NCBI lineage: Eukaryota > Viridiplantae > Streptophyta > Pinopsida > Pinales > Pinaceae > Larix > Larix kaempferi. The sequence continues at coordinate 17,830,990 of BSBM01000293.1, read as the reverse complement.
GTGTTTTACCGATATTACACGCAGCTGCGCGATGCGATTGTCCGTACGCCCCGCATCACAAAGTAGATAACATCGAAGTACATTCGCATTCTGGACTTCAGCGCAGACATGCGATATATCTTCATCTCACCAAAGGCAAGAATGAAGAAACCAGAGTGGTTCCCAGGTAACTACCACATGTATGAGGAGGACATTGAAGCCCTCATGAAGTATTGGCCTGCCGACTTCCGTGTGGAAGTCATGGATGTTGAGATAGACTCTGAAGAGGATGAGCCAATCCCGCTGGCATGCCCAATAATTGAAGAGACAGCAAAGCGGAAAGAGCCAGAGACTCTGCAGAAGCCGAAGGCAAGGAAGAAGATGAAGGCTACAAAGACTCAATCTGAGGCAGTCCTGAATGAAGATGATTATGAGATGATATACGAAACAGTCTCAGAACAAATGAAGGAGCTCATGGCGGCTAAAGATAAGAAGAATATGGTCATCCAGGATGACCTGCAGAAGATGCGGCTCACAATGCAAGGCCTGATTAAGAAAATGGACGATGTCTAGAAAATCCTTACCTTGCTGTGTGACACAGGAGCTAAAGGGAGGTCGGTAGGGACCTCGCAGCAAGAACCATCGCAGCTAGCAATAACGCTACCGTCGAAGACTAGAATTGTCCACGTGGACCCACTGGCTATTGCATTGCCAATGATAGAGTAGTTGGTCTTGGACACAAAGGGAGTCGAGCGGGTAGAGCTCGACTTGGCAAAAATCCCCTTACCAGGATTGCACTTCATCCACACGCAGATCGTTGAGGAGATGCATGAACGGATGGTGGAGTCGATGAAGTCACAAGCTGAGCTCACCGCAGCAAACAGGCAGCTCGAGTTGCACGCAGAAATGCAGCTTCGATGATCCGGATCTTGGGGGCTGAGACCTGGAAGGCTTGAATGCCAAGAGAAGAGGAGGTTAAGCATGCAAATCTGTCATAAAATTCACATGAAAAACACTAATCTTGCATGAGAATAAGCATGAACAAAAACATATAAAATGAATGGGAGGTGAGGCTCAAAGAGGAGCCCCACCTCTGAAACTAATTATCAATAAGTCACTCAGATCTAATTAATCTCACAATGAACAATAGAAAATATGAGAGAAACCAAATGAGTAACTTGATATCATGAGAAGGCTTGCTAGGCCTTTATATAGCATTATTACAATGTGTTTTGAGGCCATACCATGGGCCAAAACTATGTGCTACTAAATACCATGGATGAGAGAGGGTGGCCTCTCTATTTAATACTTTTATGGCTTATACATCCGAATTTAGACCATATGCCCCCTAAAATTCGGATCATTCCTCCCCCCTTAAAAAATGATGGTCCCGATCATTTCATACTAAAAAGAGACCCATGATTACAATGTGCTAGCTACCAATGAAAAGAAGGGTTTTGTGTGGTTGACCCATAACCGTGGATTTTGTGAGGTTGACCCATAATCGTGGGTTTTGCAAGGGTGACCCATAACCATGATGGAAATGGCAAGCTTGATTCCAATGAAAAGAAGAGTTTTGTGTGGTTGACTTGGAACCATGGGTTTTGTGTGGTTGACCCATAACTGTGGGTTTTATGTGGTTGACCCATAACCATGGTGGCAATGACAAGCTTATTTCCACTGAAGATAAGGGTTTTGTGTGGTTAACCCATAACCATGGGTTTTGTGTGGTTGACCCACAACCATGATTACAATACACAACTGTGGGTTTTGTGTGGTTGACCCATAACCATGGGTTTTGTGTGGTTAACCCATAACCATGATTACATTAAGATTTAAAAAAATTGAAAATTCCTGATCTTTGGTGCAGTTGATGTCTTGCTGCAAATTCATTCATAGCTTCTGATGCATGTACTGAAATTGAATTCCATTGAAGACCCATTTGAGATATCGAAAAGATCTTTTCGTCCATGTGTGGAAATCCCTCTATATATGGATGAGGCGAGAGAAAGACCTTGTTGAATATGAAGGTACGGGCGGTCATCCTGGGTCAAATACATGCCGATGATCAAATGATCATATCTCTCAAACCAGGAAGCGAAATGGAAATCCGTGAAATACCCATTTGAGATATTGAAGAGATCTCTCCATCCATATATGGAACTCCATCTGAAGTTTCTTGAGTAGTGAGAAAAAGTCTGTTGAAGACAGTGAAACGCGCGGCCTCCTAGCATAAAAAATATGCTGAGATTCAATTGATGGTACCTCTCAAACCAGGAAGCCAAATGGAATTCCGTGAAATACCCATTTGAGACATTGAAGAGATTTGTCCAGCCATATATGGAACTCCATCTGATATTTTTTGAGCAGTGAGAAAATTTCCGTTGAAGACAGTGAAACGCGCGGCCTCCTAAAAATATGCTGAGATTCAATTGATGATATCTCTCAAACCAGGAAGCCAAATGGAATTCCGTGAAATACCCATTTGAGATATTGAAGAGATCTATCCAGCCATATATGGAAATCTATTTGATATTTCTTGAGCAGTGATAAAATGTCCATTGAAAACCGTGATACACACGGCCTCCTTGGGTCAAAAATATGTTGAGATTCAAATGAGCATATCTTTCAAACCATGAAGCCAAATCTGATTCTGTGAAATACCCATTTCAGATCTTGAAAAGAGATTTCCAATTAGCTATGGCATAGCTTTTGAAACCTCCTATAGAGATCGTGGCATCTCTCTAAATTTTTTTGAATGTGAGAGTGCTAATTGTTGCAGGGCACATATGAAGCCAAGGGTTTGTAGAGCAACATGGTCTGTTGTAGAGGTTGTGGAACCTCCGTGGGTAGCATGGACACCCTAAAAAATTGTTGAAAATGTTGGAGACCAATGGATGTAGCAGATCCAGATCTATGTATGGATGTAGTGAATCCATGTATGGATGTAACAGATCCAGATCCATGTATGGATGTAGTGAATCCAATAAACCATGTAGTGCATGTGAACCAACTGTGATGCTTATAGTGTAACCCTTGTTCCAATGAAGAGCAAACCCGCTCTGATACCACTGATCCAGATCTTCGGGGCTGAGACCCGGAAGGCTTGAATGCCGAGAGAAGAGGAGGTTAAGCATGCAAATCTGTCATAAAATTCACATGAAAAACACTAATCTTGCATGAGAATAAGCATGAATAAAAACATATAAAATGAATGGTAGGTGAGGCTCAAAGAGGATCCCCACCTCTGAAACTAATTATCAATAAGTCACTCAGATCTAATTAATCTCACAATGAACAATAGAAAATATGAGAGAAACCAAATGAGTAACTTGATATCATGAGAAGGCTTGCTAGGCCTTTATATAGCATTATTACAATGTGTTTTGAGGCCATACCATGGGCCAAAACTATGTGCTACTAAATACCATGGATGAGAGAGGGTGACCTCTCTATTTAATACTTTTATGGCTTATACATCCGAATTTAGACCATATGCCCCCTAAAATTCGGATCATTCGAAATGAACAGGACCGCCAAAAAAATTTGGAGACTACCATATCTAATGTTGCGCAAGATATTGAAGGGGTAGAACTCCAGGATGATCCTGCAGACACAGTTCTGAGGATCGGAGATAAGGTGAAATCCTTGCAGTCAGAGATGCAGGATAAAGAGATTTTTTATGAGGCCGATATTGCCTCGTTGAAGGCAAAAATGAACATACAGGTGCCATTAACTGAGCAGCAGTTGAGAGAGCTAGTCGTCAATACTGCCGCGCAGAACATAATGAGTGGTATGGCTTAGTGCCAAGATTTGTTGGAACAAGTTTCCAAGGAATTCACTACCCTTGAAGAGGATCAGGGGCTGCTACAGGTAAAGACTGCGACAAAAGAAAAGAAGACGGCACTAGAAAAGTTGGACACAGAGCTCAAGGCTCTGCCACCAAGGGAGAGGCTGGCCAAGTATAAGGAAGTATCAGGCTTGAAGAAGCAAGTCTAGGCATTAAGAGAGAAGGAGGCCGAGATGGACAATCAGTCACAGCAACTCCTGGAGGATGCTACAGCAGTGTCGCAGCAGATAGATGACAAGTTGAAGGAACTGCGCGACAACTAGGAGTAGGTACAGGGACAGATTGGAGCAGAGATAACTCCAGCGCTGCTTGAAGCAGTACAACAAGTTGAGCAGGATACCAAAGAAGCAGTGGGGCAGTTGCTCGGTGTATATAATGAGTTCGCGGCCAAACTAGTTCCACCGGTCGCGGAGCAGAGTGAGACAACTGAAGTAGCAAGTGGCTCAGGGATGAGCCACATGTAAGTGTTAGGGGCATGTTGGGCCTGGCCCAATAGGGCCATTTTTGATAACATTTTTGAGGCTAGATGGAGCTGAGCTGAGCGCAGCTCAGAAAATAAGTAAATTTTGGCTAAGTATTGGGAGTACTGCGAAGCTGTGCGCAGTACCGAGTTTTGAAGGATGCTGCGAAGATCAGCCCTGCGTAGGTTCAGTGCTGCGAAGGTAGTAGGCCACGTGGATCCAGTAAAGTTGTGTACCGGATGGAGGATGGCCAGATATAGTGGATAGACCAGTGGTGGTCTACTTTTGGTAAGACTACTGAAAAGATTCCAAGTTGAGGGCATGAGTAGATTAGGAAGGCGGCCAACTGTACGAGCCCGTTAAGCAGAGGATGGGTTGGGAAAGTGACAGTTTGGCGTGCAGCAGGGTACGTGTCCGTTAAGAGGAAAACAGTGGATGGACAATGACTGGAGCTGAGCTAGTTGTACGCAGCCGCTGGAGGACGGACGACCTGTAGGGAAAGTGACTGGGAGCTGAGCTAGTCGCACGAGTCCGTTAGTGGAAGGGCAGCTTGAAGTGGATGACCTGTTGGTGTGCGCACAACAAGAAGGCTGAAAGCGACGGATCTAAGGCGTGGAGGACCACCACGACAATAGAATTGCTACCAGAATCCTGCATGACAGTTCAGAGGGACCATAGTGGTTTGGAAACCCTAAGGGTTTCAGTCTTCAATGTTGTAAAGACACGACCTTAGGGCGTGATCTATATTAAGAGGACAATTTTGTATAGGGAGGGTTGGTTAGTTGATCAAGACGAGAGAGGCTGGTCATTGTGACCATATTGTATTGTAATATCTTTTGAGTCAAGAAAACATTGTAAAGGCTCTACAACTGAGTGCGCAGAGACCTATCTGAGCAAGAAGAGAGCCGCAACTGAGTGCGCGGCTAAGAACTGTAAACCCTTCCTTAAAAGAAATATCAACACAGTTCTTGTGGACATAGCTTCCCATCTGGGGAAGTGAACCACGTTAAATAGTGTGTTGAGTGACTGACTGTTTATATGTGTGTTTATAATTATATGTTTCTGTAGTTGGATGTCTTAATATTGGCTTGCAGTCTGTTATGAGAAGGATTTTATATGCATTCGCCATCAAGAGAGTATGGAATGATATGTTAGGTCTGCATGAATGGATGTATGGTTAATATTAGCTTTGCTTCTAGGAACAGTGAATCTATCATCTGCTTGAGCATGGGGAAAATTATTTACGTGTTTGAATGGATGTAGTCGATGAATGTATAACAATTATTTCACACCTAAGGGTTATGCTTAAACTAGTAACATTCTAAGTGTGTGTTATGAGCATTAAGTAGTAAGTTAGTTAAGTGTATGACTGAGTGGATAAGTGGTATTCAGCTCACTGCCTTAAGCATTTTTCACTTAGTCCTAGTATAGGAAGTCAAGTGGCAGTGTTCGCAGTGTAGTATTAAGTCTCATAGTAAGGAAGAAGGTAGGGGTGCAGACCGTGGTGTTGACCATCGCCGCGTAGCCCGACCTTTGCAGCACACAGCCAGTGCACTGCCTAGATGGCACAACAAATTGTCCTGAAGATGGAAATTAGTGACCACTGAGTTGGTTCCCAACATTTGGTAGGTGGTGGAGAAGTCAGGGTCTGTCTCGTAGAGGTGGGGCCATCTGGAGGTCTCGTGGCCGCAAGAGTCTAGCACCGTGGTGAGTGCTGCGACTGGAGGTCGACGGAGGCAGTCAACAACTCGGTTGGTACTTCCTGTTTTATACTTGATGTTGAGGTGGAACTGTTGTAAGTATGTGGACCACTTTTGATGGCGGTCATTTTGCAATTTTCCTTGGGTCCACATGAACTGTAGGGGCTTGTGATAAGTGTGGATGACTGTCTCCTTCCCAAGAATGTAATGTCTCCACTGGCGGCAGGCTTGCACAATGGAGTACATTTATTTGTTGTAGGTAGGGTACTTATGAACAACATCTGATAGTGTCTCACTATGATATGCCATGGGGTGGCCGTGTTGGGTGAGAACGATGCCCACAGCATAGTTTGAAGCATCTGTTTTGATCTCAAATGGATGTTGCAGGTCCGGTAATGAGAGTACCGGGGATGGGAAGAAACGATTCTTCAAGTCATCGAAGGCTTGTTGTTGGGATAGGGCCCACACAAATTTCGCCTTACCGCCACCCCTGGTTAGTTGGCTGATGGCCCATGCGATATGAGAGAATCCCAACACGAACATACGATAGAAATTGGCGAGGCCCAAGAAGCTCCGAAGTTCAGTGAGTGTGGTTGGGGCTGGCCAGTCACAGATGACCTAGATCTTGGCTGGATCCACATGCACAACATGTTGATCAACGATGTAGCCTAAGTAATGGACCCTTTCCATGCCGAAGGAGCATTTTTCCAAGTTCACATATAGTTTGTGCTACCGCGGGGTGTGCAGAACCTGCTGAATATGCTGCAAGTGTTCCGCCCAAGTCTTACTATAGATGAGGATGTCATCCATATACACCACTAAAAATGTATTGGTGAAAGGTCGTAGGATATCGCCCATCATCCTCATAAAGGTTGCTGGAGCATTTTTCAGACCAAAGGGCATGACCAACCATTCAAAAAGACTTTCTTTTGACTTGAAGGCAGTCTTCCATACATCTATCTATTCTATTGGGACCTGGTGGTATCCAGACTTTAGATCAATCTTACTTTAGTATTTGGCCCCTGTGAGCTGATCAAGGAGGTCGTCGATTCGGGGAATTGGGTACCGGTTCCGGACTGTGATTTTATTCAAGTCCTTGTAATCAATGCAGAGTCGCTAGGTCCCGTCTTTCTTCTACACCAGCACAATTGGGCTCCCACAAGGCGATGAGCTAGGATGGATGTGCCCCTTGTGGAGCAATTCTTGGATCTGCCTCTTGATCTCCTCATTTTCTAACAGCGAGCGACGATAGACTGGCCCATTGGGAAGCAGTGAGCCTGGGGTCAGATCGATGGGATGCTTGACCTGGTAGTATAGAGGTACCCCGGTAGGAGAGGAGAATATATATGAGTATTCTTCCACAACCTTATCCACTTGCTTCTGTTGTGTGGAGATATCAGCCGCTGATGCCCTGGATGTGGCTGCGATCTTTCTCTCACTCCGAGAGTGAATCATGAAGTAGACAAATTTACCGGTTTGAGAGATGACCTTCCTACATTGCTTGGCAGAAATCAAAGAAATAGCACTAGGAGGGACTACCTTGGGTATCCTGTACAATTTTCTCTTCAAAGTAATAATAACACTATGAGGCCTAGACTCATATACAACATGACATTTCCATAAATAAGGTTGGCCCAAAAGAACATTACAAACTTCGAGAGGAGCAATATCACACAATACCTCGTCCTTGAAGGGCTTGATGCCGTACGAGAGTCGACACTGTTGGCTGACGCAGAGATTGCTTCCTTGGTGGAGCCATCCAATGGTGTAGGGTTGTGGGTGCAGCGTTGTTGGTAGGGCCAACCGCTTGATGACCTCTGTTGAGATGAGGTTCTTTTGGCTACTGCTATCAACGATGAAGTGTAGCAAGGTTCCTTTTACCCACATCCGTGAATGGAAGAGGCGCTCTCCTTCTTCTGGCTCATTTGGTTCATCAGGATGGATCTTGGTGGTAGCCACGGTGGCGCTGGGTTCCGCGTCAATGATCTGTCTTCCCCTTTCTGGTTCTGACTTAGAGTCAGAACCTGCATCTGATTTGGACGCTTTCACTTCGGCCACCAGCGATTGCTTTGAGCGGCAGTCAACAGTGTTATGCTAAGGGCTCTTGTGGAAGTCGCACCACTTCCCAGTATCTTTCCTTGTCTTTCCGGTGTCCTTCTTTGCTTGCGGCTTGGACTAGCTTTCCTGATACTGTCCATCTTTGCTCTATCCTTTATTCTGTGGGTTGGAGCCGCCCTTTCTTGTCTTTTGTTATGATGAGTTCCCAGGCCCAAGTTACTGCCTCTTTTGTTTGAGCTTTTGCTCGATTTTGACGGCATATAGGTAGGCCGCGCCTAAGGAGGAGATGTCCATAAATTCCATTTCGGTCTGGATGTATCTATGTAGAGCACCGCGATACTTGAGCACCAGATGTCGCTTTGAATTTTTGATACCCAGTTTGGTGCACAAGGTATGGAAGATATTTGTGAACTCTAGCACTGCTTGGTCTCTTTCTTGTCGAAATGTGGTCCATTTGGTATACAAGTCATCCTAACTTCCAACAGGGTAGTATTGTTCCTTAATAGCATCCCGAAAGGATTCCCAGGTGGCCGTGATTGTAAATAATGGAGGTTCCTCTATTTCCTTTTGCTCACAGAAAGTTTCCCACCAATATTTGACATGGGGAGCGGCTTTGAGGAGTGCAAAAGTAATCGTTTCTCTATTCGAAAAGTTATGGATAGAAAAATACCCTTCTAGTAGATTCAACCACTTGTCTACAACATCTGCATCTATCTGACCTTCAAATATAGGAATATCGAAGTTGATTTGTACCTTGAAGGGGGTGGCACTTTCGCTCGAGGAAGACGTGTCATCTGTTGGTAGCCGCCGAAGGATTTGCGTGAAACTATCCATCATCTCGTTCCTCTGTTGTGTGAGGGCTTCTTCAAGCAACATTTTGAAAGGATCTCCTATCCCGTCATATTTCTTTTCTCCTACCATGAGAGGTCACTTGGGCGTGCGAGAGCTTTTGTCCTCAAGAGAAACAAGCTCGAGACCGAATTCTTTGTACCCTGACCTCATTGGGGACATGAATTAAGACGACAAGTAGTAGACCGCTCTGATACCACTGATCCAGATTTTATGAGCAGAACGAAATGAATACATATTATTAAAAGATACTTACCACCAAATAACAAGGATACAATAAAACTGGTTTTCTATTCAATAAGGAAATAAGATGAAACTGTAAAATGTAGCGGAAAACAAGCTTGCTGGAATGGTGGCAGCTTATCTCTGAGAAGAGATGTGACAGCTATGCTCATTCGCAAGAAGATAATTACAATGAGGCTCTGAAGGCCTTTTTACAATACCCAAAATCCAAAACCCTAACCCCGAAAGATGAAAATCCAACAGTTTTGTGGACCCCATTTTGGGTGGTTTGGTGTATCAACTTCCCGGAGGTGTAACTTTGGCATACGATCTCCATTTGGGGTGCATGATAGCTCATTGGAAAGATCTATCCGATAACTACAACTGTTGGGACAATCATACCCCCAAAAAAGTCATTTAGGGCCTCAAAACGACTCCCGAAGTTTAGGACCCGAAAAACCGCTAAAAATAGTAAATTACCAGAATTGCTAGAAAGTTGTTTTGAGCCAGTTGGAAAAGGTGGGTCACCACCGATATCCATCTGGATCAGTAGAAAAAGTAGGATAAGGTAGAAAAGCAGGAAAAAGCAGAAAAATAGGAAAGAAAAGCAAAAGTAGGATATAGCAAAGGCAGAAAGCAAAGAAAAAAAGAAAATCTTGAAAGCAAGCTATCCTTATCCACTCCATGAGGGTGCATTAGCCTAGATTACTTGATCCACAAGTCACATCAAACCTATAAAAGAAGGAGTGCGCACCACTTTCCCATCTTTTGACAGTTTGAGAATTGGATTGAAAGCAATTTTGCCTCTTTGACTTGGGAGATGTGCCCCCCGTCCAAGATGGGAGATGTGCCTCTGCTTCTTCTGAGAGGATGATGACATCTAGTCTTCATAATTGAGTTTATTTCAGGTCCTGAATTCTGATCTAGTGAATTTCTATATTGTTTACAGAGATTGAGAAGCCTCTCATTCGAAATCACGAAGATTCTTAGTCTTTCTATGATGGATAATTCTTCTTCTTATGTATTTTTTCCCGATACTTCTATGAGATGTATTTCAGATTTTGATGGATGTCATTAATGTAATGTTTAACCTATGAAGTCCATTCTTCATATTTAATAAAGAGAAGTCAAGTTTCATATCAATTTCTTGCACCTAGTCTAGATTGCCATGTAAAATGACTAGTTTTTGGTATTTGAGCAATATATGAACTTATACAACTCCAAATTGATTTATTTCAGTTTTTTCTATCACTTAACATGTAAAAAAAAAATTCAATGTCTAAAGCCAAGAATTCGTATCCTTCTCCCCCTGTTTGGGAAATCCTGAAGTTGAACTAGTTGTGTAGTCCCGGGAGACAATTTTGCTTGTTTGCTTTGTAAACCTGACCAAAAATTCCTCAAACTTTCTAGAGTGAACCAAAATTTATATTTGACAATAAATTGATGTTTTTAAGCCTTACTGAGTCGAAATCCTTCACCATTGGTTCTCAGGTAGTGCCAAGTTGAAGTTATAGTTTGCATATGTTGGCGTTCCCATGAGCCTTTGAGTAGACTTCAGCCTAGCTTATGTTTGATAAATTAATGGTATCAATACATTTTACAAATTATGTATCAGTTATCATGATCCTAATTCCTTTTAGAGTTGTTTGAAATTTCCTTCCAACAACCAGTCAAGTCACTAGTGTTCACTATTTTGCCTTAAGTCTTGTCGGAGAGTCAATTAGTGTACAATCAAATCTGATTGATAAATTAAAGTGGTATCCGAGCATGGTAATATGAACCTTATCTTGGTATTATTCTATGGGTTCTAAAACAAATTCATATCCAAAGAAGAAAGATCCATTGACAGAAGAAGGAGAGGAAGATGTCAATTCCACTGAAGGAAAGTTACAAGGAGAGAGTATGGATGAAAGAGATGAATACAAACTCTTTTTTCAAAGCACATTGAAGTTGTACAAGACATATATCACAACATCAACCAATCCAAACAAGAAACAAGAGAATTCTTAGCTAAGTAGTTGGGAAATAAAGATGGGGAAGGGAGCAATAGTGGCTCCCAACATGGTGAAAATAAGATCACTGGTGGATCTATCTTCTCTAAAAATGGGCCTCACAATCATCTTGATGAATTCAATATGGAGTCTCGGTACAAACCAAGGCCTACTATTCCCAAATTCACTCAAGAGCAAAGAGAGGAACCTGAAGTTCGAAATGAAGGCCTTGCTTCATGGGAGGATAAGTATGTTGAATAGCTTACACTAAGTGAAGAATATAGAAGAGCTTTGCCATTCAAAGATTTCTATGATGCGTAGTACAAGATCAATCCAAGAGGGGTATTTTAGATGCATAATCAAAATTATGAGTTGAAGAATGTTATTGGTAAGATTTATCTACCATACTTTGATGGCTCATCAAAGTGCACGACTAGTTCTTGGATCTAGAAGCTAGCCACCTATTTTCAGTTGAATCCAATGGCTAAGAGAGATTCCAACAAGATGGATACTCTACAATTGGATGGATATGTTAGAAAAATATTAGATCTTAGTACCTTAATCATTAATTAATTGATGGTTATTAGGTGGTAAATTGGTTAATAATCACATCCCTAGGTTGTTAGGAAGTTGTTAGAAGTTGGTTAGAAGTTGTTGGGGAAAGTGTGAACATATACACCATTGTATGGGCCAAAGGGTGGTCAAATATAGCTGTTGGGTGCTCTCATTATGACCACCACATGCATTCATTACCACTTCCATACCTAAGGCTCTCTCCTTTCACCGTTTTATGGATCTGGGTTTGACCAAGGGTGCACATGCATTAGACCTAGTCGTTTGACCCTCTTTTGGCTATTTTGGCCTACCCTAGCCTACCTAACTTCCACCCAACCACCTCCTACACATGTGTGAACCTCATTTTGGTCCCCCATGCTCACCCAACGTTTACATCCACAATTCGGACATGTTTTGGATAATTTGGGAACCATTTGGTCAACATAGGGGGGATTGTGGTTCAATCTAAGCTAGCCAAGTGTGGAAACTCCAAGTGAATCCTATTTCTTCCTATTGTTATATAAGGATGATCCAAACTCATTATTGGGTTGGATTGTTAATAGAATCTGATATTTTATCATTTATGTTTTCTGGTTTTTGATCATTTGTTCTGATATTTGATCATTGATACCTGGTTTTTGATCTTTTGTTTTTCCAGAAATGTATATGCACATTTTTCTTGCATAATAAGTTAAATATTTCAATTGTGAGGTATATATAATAGCTAGATCCTACTGTGATATATATTTTACATGGTATCAGAGCTCTTGGAGCTATTATTCGAACCAATAGACTGTTTTAGTGGTGTGCTAGAAGCAGTGGAGAAACCACAGAAGTCCCTGGAACCATTGCATTGAAGCAATTGGAGAAATCCATTGGAGTCTATGCAGGGCGTGATACTCTCCCAAATGCACACACTATCAAGCAGGATTTGAATATGTTAGTATATATCCCCTCCTGAGTGTTGAGAGTTTTATCACAGGTATTCAAGTGCACCATTGTCACCAAGTGTGCAAGCAACAGAAGAAGATGGATCAAAATCACCCAAAATTTCTCACTCCATTCAACTATTTCGAATGGAAGGATGAAATGGTTATTCAGTTGAGATCCAAGGGTCTTTTCAGGATCACCATGGGCACTGAGGTTGAGCCCAACTCTGTTGTAGAGAAGTCGAAGTTCTTCAATAGAATGGATGAAGCATTCAGCCTCCTTTGTCTCAGTATTTCGAGAGACCTCCCATTTCATGTTGAAAGTATAGCTACACCAAATTAAGTATGGCTCAAGCTTGAGTCTTTGTTTGGAAAGACTGATTAAATGAGGGGCCATCATCTTGAAAATGAGCTTCTCTCACTGAGCCCAAGCAACTTTGATTCCATCCAAGACTTCTTCACCAAGTTAAAGTGCTCGTTCTTGCAAATCAGACAGTGTGGCATTGACAAGAAGGAAGAACAATTGGTTCCGTCCATCATTTCGAAGCTTGGCCCTGAGTATTCAATTTTTATCTCTATAGTTCACTCCAAGGGTTCAAATCCTGTCAAAGACAAGGGAAAGAAGAAGGATAAGAGAAAATGGTCTTATTTTCAAAAGGGTTGGCACCCTGAAATTTCTTGCATGAAGAAAACCATTGACATGATGACCCATCTCCTACAGAAAAAAAAACATTCCTCTTCCAAAAATTTCGAAGAAGAAAGAGGGTGTTTCTGAATACAAGGAGAGGTTCCATGCTTTGATGGCTAGTACCTCAGAGTCCTCTTCTTTCATCATAGATTCAGGTTCCTCAAGGCACACAAATTATTCAAAAGATTCATTCTCTACTCTTGCTCCATACAGTGGTTCTTGCATTCTCATGGGAGATGACTCAGAAATCCCTGCTAAAGGCATTAGGAAAATCTCCCTGGAAAATGGGTATTTCAGTAATGTACTGTATGTACCTGATCTTGCAGGAAACTTAATATCTGTATACCAAATGACCCACAATGGTTCAGCCAAGAGACTGATATTCACTCAAAATGATGTGGAGATATCAGAAATTTCCAATGGAAAAATTGTTGCAGTGGGTGTTGTAGACCATGATTCGAGGATGTACAAGTTCTCTCATTTTCTTGGGTATTCTTCTCCTAATGCACTTTTGTCACATGGTAATGAATTCAACAAGATATGGAATGAGAGATTTGGACACCTCAACTACACATATCTTCAAGCATTGAGCAAAGAAGAGATGGTTGAAGGGCTTCCAAAAATCAGATTTTCCAATGGCACTTGCAAAGGGTGCATTGTTGGGAAGCATGCTGAGAAGAAGTATGAGAAAGGGAAGTATGTTGAGAAGAAGTATGAGAAAGGGAAGGCAAGGAGAGATACTGAACCTCTTGGTTTAGTGCATTCAGATCTTACTGGTCCTCTCCCCACTCCCTCCTATGGAATGTCAAAGTATGTACTTACCTTCATTGATGATTTCTCAAGGTATTGTTGGTTGTATTTTCTCAAGAAAAAATATGAAGTTTTTCAATGTTTCAAAGTTTTTAAGAAATTTGTGGAGAGATTTAGTGGGAGAAGTATGAAGGTATTGAGGACTGATAATGGAAGAGAGTATGTTAATAAGGACATGCAGCAGCTTTGTGAATATTTTGGCACTCAAATGCAACATTTTGTGCCCTACACACCTCAACAAAATGGTGTTGCAGAGTGCAAGAATAAAGCACTCAAGGAGATGGACACATGCATGATGGAGGCTAAGTCTTTGTATCCTAAGCTATGGGATGAAGATATGAATTGTGCTTAATATGTTCAGAATAGAGAACCACATAAATCCTTGGAAGGAATGACTCCTATTGGGCATGGCCCAAGTTGGCATAGTTTTGGCAAAGCGAAGTCCAAGTAAGCGCAGTTGGAAAAGGGAAGTCCAAGCATGGCACAGTTTTGTTGAAACACAGCTCCAACGCAGCCATTATTTTTGGCAATAGGGACAAGTGAAGAGAGGTCCAACAACGACCTATTTTGGGTAAGTGACTCCATAAATCCCAGGAGCAGGGTGAGGAGCGGCGTGGAAATGGAGGAAAGCGACCTATCTCCTTCACAGACATAGTACTAAGACAACCAGGGCAGCAGAGACCGTTAGAAGAAGAGCGGCGGATCGACAGTGATAGAAGAAGCAGAGAGGCTAAAATGGACATGTTAGTATGTAGTTAGAGCCACGCAATCAGAACTGTGGCTGTCAGAAGAGGTTTCAGATCCATAAGTGGCGCAGAAAGGCGGCCGAAATCACATGATGTAGCTATCGACTATGACAGGCCTGGTTAGCGGGGTAACCACGCCAGTTTGTGGGGATTTTTGAGTAGCATAGGATTCTTGGCCCGCAATGATTGTAAAGATGTGACCCTTAGGCATGATCTATAAAAGGGGCAATTTTGTAAGAGAAGGGTTGGTCTCTCATGGTCTAATTTTTGGTCTTAAGTCTTTTGGAAAAGACTAAGTTTTGTAAAAGAGAAAGAAGAGAGAAAGAGGCTTTGCAACTGTGTACGCAGAGACCTATTGTAGAGAGAAGATTCCGTAGCTGTGTGCATAGACTGGAACTATTGACCCTTCCCATTAATATAAACAACAGTTCACGTGGACATAGCTCCCAGCCTGGGGGTGAACCACGTAAATACTTGTGCAGTGACATTGAATATGTGAGATTGTTTATCTATGTTCGTTCTTTATATGTATTTTCACATGAATAATGGATGAGAATAATATGTTAAGTATTGAACATATATAACTGAATCTGCAAGTAATTCTGAGTAGGTTGAATGCATAAGTCATATGGACAAAAACTAAGTTAGCGAAGTCTATAAAGTGTGCAATTGTTTAGAAGCGCAGTCTGGAGTTGCGCTATCATATTGTATTGTGGTCGTTTTGAAGTGCGCATTCCCATGTGTGCGCAGTAACAACAAAGTATATGCGGAGTCAGGAGAACTTCACCTGATCCAATCCTACAACCGTGCATCACCTGATTACATAAAATTGCTTTTGTAGTCCCCCATAACTTTGCCTCGGGTGAGACCTCAGCCTGTTCTCAGGTTTTTTCAAAAGGGCCAGTGGATAAGTGGTATTGTTGATTCCCTAACCACACCGAACCTGGGTTAGTACAAGAAATTAAAAGAACAAAGAAGAAGGCCAACAAATGGTTCCATTGTCGGGACTGAACTGGTGATGTGCTCTGATAACTGGAATCTCGAGCGGACAGAGATACCGAAATGGGTAACTAAGATAGAGGAGGAGTTCACGAAGAAAGAAAACAGACATTTGCGCTTATCTATGGAAGAGTGGTTACAAAGATATCTCTTCTCTGACATACATGAAATTTTCTTCGTATCCTTCAACAATGAGCTACATGAGTGGATATTAAGGCTCGTAGAGTGGAAAAATTGCTTTAAAGGTGGATAACCTACAGAGTGGATTCCATAACTGATTCAGATACTTAAAGTAGTGGATAACCCAATATCAATAGCAATAGACTTATGGCTCGATAGCGTACTAGACGGCTATGTTACAAAATTTGCTGTGGACAATCTGAAGTCTTACAACGTAGCAGAGGCAGATTTCTTCAAAGGATTCATAGGTAAGTACCTGAAAAATATCATTTTATATATTAAAATGTTGTTAACAGAAAAATATGTCTTAAGAATGCAATAAGATTCCTAGGATGTGAATCTGTAATGTTTAGTAACACAGACAGTGACACTGAAGAAAAAATCTATACATTACGAAGTGGTAAAAGATACAAGTTTAGCACTAGAAAGAGGTCTCATGAATCTGAACCTCACATCTCTCTAGAAAATGAGTTAGGAAGCGACATACACTCATATTAGGTTGAGGCTGATAGCGAAACAAAACCTCGAGTAACTACCTATCAACCCATCACTCCGCAGAAACCTCCAGTTGACAACAAAAATACTACTAACCCACAGAACACCAGTAGTAGTAACACCGCAGGATCCAGTGCTCAAAACGTTCCAAGTAGTAGTATACCTAAGACATCACAAAACACTACACCTCCTAGAAGAAGAATGAAAGATGACATTAAGCTGCCCATATTTAAAGGAATTGGTCTTGAGGACCTAGAGCAACACTGGTTTCTTTGTGGAGCCATGTGGAATGTTAAACAAGTACACAATGATGCTATTAGACAAGCAAAACTAGTTACCACATTCAGGGACAGAGCCTTAACATGGTTTATGAAGTACTCTATCGGAAAAAATAGGACACTAATGGAGATCAAAACTGCGCTCATTAGAGAGTTTAAAAATCCTAAGTCAGAATCCCAGTGTATCATAGAGCTAAAAAAAATCAAGCAGAAACCGAGTGAGACAGTATGGGAATTTGATCAAAAGTTCAAAGCACTGTTAGATCAAGTGAGCTTTGACATAGCACCACAACAACACCAGGAATGGTTCATAGCCGTGCTATTGCCACATATTAGGTTACCGTTGATGCAACAAAAGGTTACTTCACAGACAGAGGCCCTAGAAATTGCGATGAAACTAGAGGCTTCACCTATAGGAGAGACTAGCGTAGGTATGGTTCAGATACAAACCCAGCTAGCAAATTTGACATTACAACTGCAAGATATGAAGAAAGGAAAAGAAACCCGAGAAGAGGTTTGGTGTACAAAGTGTAAGGGAGAAGGAAACTTTAAAGAACACTGTCCGGTATTTAGATATTACATCACTAGCGGAGCTCCAAACCCATTGAATCAATGGCAAGGACCATGGTGTGATATTTGCCGATGTAGAGGACATTGCCCATAAGAGTGCTACTTACTTCAGAATTATGTGCAAACATCGAAGAACCTATACTGCACATTCTGTAAGTCATTTGGCCATGATGATAACAACTGCAAAGCATATGACCTCATGATAGAAAGAAAACATGATGTCTACAGAGTTCAAGGGGAAACACAGAACAACAATGAAAACATGCAGTATGATCAAGGCATGTACATAGGACATGGTGGATTTAGAGGAAGAGGACAAAACATTGGACAAGGATGAGGAAGAGGCCAGATTGTGTGTTATAATTGCGCTCAACCAGGACATCTAGCTAGAGACTGTATGAACCCTTGTACTACTTGTAAATACTTTAAATCATTTGAGCATGTCATTGAGGTATGCCCTGTTTTGCAAGCAAAAATGAAAGAGAGAATACCAGAAGCAAAAAATCAGAACATACAAATGATCGCAGTTGAAAAATGGAATACAGATTACAATATTCATGTTGTGACGCGAAGTGGAGCCATGATAGGTGGAGATCAAACAACTGAAGCTTTGACTTTTGAGAATCACCAAGCTAGATAGAATCCTATTGAAGGGGCTTGGATAAGAAAAGCAATTGGAAAAACACCTTCTTTCAACCTGAACAAAGAAAAATAAGTCTTCATGGAAGCAAGAGAAACCTTTAAAGAGCCATAACCTTTAACTTCAAGAATCAAGTTGCAAAGTGAGACTATGCTTGTGATGGATATGCCAGCTTCGTATGATCTATCACATACTACAACAGACATGATGAGTCCTGTTACGCAACTTTTATAGAGCTGCCTAAAGTTGCTAAAGCATGAAAATGATTTAGAAGAGTTACAACACTTACTGAGTCATTAGGAGCAGCGTAAGGTAGTAATTGAAGTGTTAGTTTTTCAACATTTAATTCAATATAATCTAGGATCTTAACTGAGAGAATAAAACATACAACATATCAAACACAAGAGACAAGAGACACAAAGCATTTCATCGGGGAAAACCAAGAAGGTGAAAAACTCGCAACTTCCTCAGAGATAGAATGAGCATCAATACAGATATCATAAAGATCAAACCCCACAACAAGAGATATTCTCCTAGTAGCTGCTCCTCCTCCACTTGTGCGCACTCCTCCTCTCTCTCACTAATGCTAAGTGAGTGAGTGTTTGAATGAATAAATGAGAGAGTCACACTCTTTATTTATACTTTACTTCACTTGGCTTTTAACTCTAACTAGGTCAGCCCCAACTTAACAACTTAACATAATGCTAACTGGGCCGACCCCACTAGGGTGGTCTAATAACCCTTTGACCCACACAACTTTTATAGGGATGACCCCACCGAGGTGGTCTAATAACCCATCAAGTATAAGTTGCAACACTTACAATAATACTTGCGACACTTGCAAAAACTCGAAAGAGAATCCGAGCTTAAACTATCGTATCTCCCAGGATATTTTCTATGCTACCTGTAGCAAAACTTCGAAAGAGTATCCGAGCTCAGACTATCGGATCTCCCAGGATCTTTTCTATGCTACCTGCACAATCTGTCCACGACTAACTTGTAGTGAAAACTCGAAAGAGTATCCGAGCTCAGACTATCGGATCTCCTAGGATCTTTTTTATGCTACCAATACAAACTGTCCATGGCCAACCTGTAGCAAAACCTAGAAAGAGTATCCGAGCTCAAACTATTGGATCTCCCAGGATCTTTTCTATGCTACCTACATAGTCTGTCCATGGCCGCGAAGTATCATCCTGATACTCATGATCATACTAATCATCATCATATAGTACATCATCCTGATGCACACCATCATCACATGATTACCGTGATCATGTACACAACATCATCCCGATGCATATCATCTAGAGCATCATCCTGATGCTCATCACACATGATCATCCTGATCATCATTGTAGCATCGTCCTGATGCCTATCATCTGGAGGATCATCTTGATGCTCATCACACATGATCATCCTGATCATATAGCATCATCCCGATGCCTATCATTTGGAGCATCATCCTGATGCTCATCACACATGATCATTCTGATCATATAGCATCATAGCAGTAATTGAAGCATCATCCCGATGCTCATCACACATGATCATCCTCTTTAGATCATCTCATTGCCCACAGAGCACACACCAGATGCACATCATACAACACTTACACCATCGACATGGGAGAACACATCTACCACCATTCGAGGAGGGATCCAACCCTTACTTTTTCACCATGGGAGAACACATCTGCCACTATGTGAAAAATGGCTTCAGGCCTTACATCTACACCATGGGAGAACACATATACCACCATGTGAGAATGGATCAGCAATTACATCACGACCATGGGAGAATACATATACAACCATGTCAGAAAATCCCATGTGCATCTGCGTCTTTCAGACTCATCAGTTCCCCTTGGAAGGAACCTCGATCTGAAGTACACCAAGCCTCTTTCTGAAGTACTCGAACTTCACTTTGTCTAGTGGTTTGGTCAAACACATATGCAATCTGCTCATCCATCGCAACATACATGAGCTTCACTACTCCTCTGTGCACCATATCCTTAATATAGTGATATTTGATCTTGATATGCTTTGACTTGTCATGGAACACCGGGTTCTCTGACAACTTCACACAACTCTAGTTGTCATAATAGATACAAGTAGCATCCAACTGGAGATCAAATAAATCAGACAGTAGCTTCCTTAGCCATACTTCCTCATAACTAGCCGAAAAAGCTGCGACATACTCTGTTTTGGCTATACTCAGTGCTACGTAGGATTGCTTCCTGCTAAACCAAGATATCACACCTAATCCCATACTGAAGCAACACCCCAAAGTGCTCTTCCTATCTACAACACTACTTACCCAATCTGAATCAACATAACTGTCTAGGTTAACTTTTTTATTTGCATCATACTTGAGCCCATAATCAACTGTACCCTTCAGGTACCTCAGAATATGCTTTACAACAATCAGGTGAACATGTCTAGGATCCATCAGGAACTGGCTCAAGGTGTTCACCACAAAGCAAATTTCTAATCTTGTGTTCGTCAGGTACATCAAGGACCCAATCATCTGATGACACATCATGGCATCAACCGACTCTGATGAAGCATCACTCAATAGATTTAGGTTCGATGCCATAGGTGTGGCCATGGCCTTGCAGTCCATCATCTCGAACCCTTCAGTATATCTACTGCATACTTCCCTTGTCCAAGGAGGATTCCATCTATACTCTGCCACACCTCCATACATAGAAAGTAATGCATCATACCCAAGTCCTTCATCACGAACTCAACAACAATCTTCCTCTTTGTGTCGGTAATCAACCTATCCTCACCTGTCACGAACAGATCATGCACATACAATAGGAGTATCACTGGATTGCCTTCCTCAACCTTGTTGTAAAGGTTGGAATCTGCTTTACTCTTGGAAAATCCCAAACTGGATAGGATGCTGTCTATCCTGTCTTACCATGTCCTGGGTGCTTGCTTCAAGCCATACAAGGCTTTCTTTAAATTGTACACATATGACTCTCTGTCATGTGTCTCAAAACCGAGTGGCTGCTCCACATACACTTCCTCTTCAAACCATTCAAGAAAGATGTCTTGACATCCATCTGGTGTATCTTCCACTTCATCACTGTAGCCAGATCAAGTACTGTTATGATGGAAGTGTATCTGGTTACGAGTAAAAAAGTCTCTTCATAATCTATCCCTTCTTTATGGGAGAAGCCACGAGCCACAAACCTTGGCTTGTATTTCTCTATGCTACCATCTGCAGCATGCTTGATCTTATAGATCCACTTGGAAGTCACAACAGACTTCCCTTCTGGTCTTGGGACCACATCCTAAACATCATTCTTCATGATCGACTGGTATTCCTCGATCATGGCATCTTTCCATTACTCCATCCCAGATCATGGGAACTTTAGATTTTTCAATATCTTCAATAGGTAGTTTTCTGGATTTATTGAGTCTTCGTCGCTTGTTCTTTGAAACAAGTCTCTCTTGTAGGTGATGGTACACAGTATTTCCTACAAGACAAGTTCAATTGCATGATTAGAAACATCTCATATATTTTAGAACAAATTCTTACACATAAAGACATATGTCATACAATCATGCAATTATCTTAGCCAATACTTCAATACAACATTCATCCATATCCCGTATTCATACGGTAACTTTCTAGATGCCTTCCATCTCTACCAGAACATTGTTAAGAGTGTTCACTACTCCAACATGTCAGCAAAGAGGTTTCATTCTAGATAAGTAGCAATGGAATGTTGTATAGTACCATAGGCCACTTACCCATTACTTGTATATAGTAGTATCTTGTTCATTAATGCAACTTTTCTAAAATGCATAATATACATCCTAATTCTAGGAACATAAGTATATACATGACTGAACAACATTATTTAAGTAATCATATACAAGAAATGACAATTCAAATAATTATCTTTGTTTGGTTGTTGGGTGGACTCCCTCTCGATCTTTGCTTCCTTGCAGGAACTACTGGAGTGAGCTCCCTCTTGATCTCTGCTTCCTGGATTATCTGTCTTTGAACTTATATCCATCCTGGACCACTATGCATGCTTAAGTGTGCACTAGTGTCATCCTCAAGATCTCATACATAATCATACATGCATTAGTATAATTTCAATACTATCAAAACATTATGATTGTGAATAATCTTAAACATGTATGGTTATGGTCATTTCATACACAGGTAATTTATCACAAGCGTTAGTATTCAAGATTTGAGGGAGGACTTCTTTTACTCATGCATATTCTTATATGACCATAGGACTCTTCATTAAGAAGCATAATATGCATAAACCCATGATTATTCAAACTTATAACTTCATGAATAATCATTATCAATCATACAAAAGTATACTTATATAATATACTAACACAAGGTAGGATTCTAACTTGATATAGGAAAACATACCTGGATTATCATGTTTGCTAGTTATGTCTAACATACCCAAACGATGTCTTCTTAGTAACCTGCATATCTCATAAGTTAAGCATTGTAGAACCAAATTATACATACCTCGTAAGTAGAGATTTTGTGTGATCAATGGCTATGGATGAGTCTTTTTCTTCATGTCACCATGGTCATATGTTGTTTATCTAGAACTTGATTTGTCTTTCTTGATGTACCTTTC
Organism: Larix kaempferi; assembly: GCA_027924585.1. NCBI lineage: Eukaryota > Viridiplantae > Streptophyta > Pinopsida > Pinales > Pinaceae > Larix > Larix kaempferi. The sequence goes on along the minus strand of BSBM01000293.1, from coordinate 17,808,360 downwards.
ATGTTAGCGGACAACATCATCCTCATACAACACCACAGTGCATTAGTACAATCATAAGTGTCATAAGCTTAATCAATGAATGTCTTCTATAATTCACATGCACTCATACTTTTACTAAGGTGATAAGACAAGTCTAAAATTAATCAAGATTGTACTAACCTCAATAATATGAAGACAAACATAACATAAACTTAATCATGAACATATTTCAAAACATATGTGAATCTCCTTAAGTCATACCCATCGGGATTTCTTGTAGTCTTCTTATGTAAGGCCTTAGCCTCATCTCCCTCTAGAATTGGAATCTCTTCACTTATGTAGGTATCCAAATCATTATCTTCTAGGATTAACCCAATCCACTTTGATTTGATGAAGCTGGATTTGGAGTTGGCTAGGGTTTGTCAGAGAAACCCTAAAAATTGAAACTTTGAATTTCAAACTTCTGATTGGATGAAAAGATGTGACTTGCTGAAATGATAAAGCTAGAATACTTCAATTTTGAAACTCCAAAATTTGACCCCTCAAAATTGACTTTGAAAGTTTCGGATTTGCAGCTTCTGTCAAATTCTGGTTTTTTGGGTTTTTGGTCAAAATCCTGAACTAGGGTTTGATAGAGCCCGGGGTTCTACCCAACCAAAAACTTCGATCTTGGTCTCTAAATTTTGATTTTGATGAGGAGAATCCAGCCGTGGTCTCCGATTCCAAAAATTCCAACTTTTTCAGAAACCCTAATTTCTCGTAGCAGTGACAAACCAAGAATGAAAGTGCTTAGAATCCAATTCTATTTTGAACAGAAATATATGTCCTATTGTTTCTGATGTATCTCTGAAATTTTGGATCCTTAGGGTCTGAAACTTTGGCCTCTGCTATATTGACCTATCATCTTTCCAACTCCAAATATTTGACCTCAAATGGATTCTCTGAGAGAGAGATATTCCAAGTGTTGCAACGTGACCTATTTATGGGATGAAACAGTATAGAGAACTTGTATGGAGTGCCACGTGTCATTGTTTCAACTTCGGCCTTTGAAACCCAGACCTGTGAAACTATAGTCCGTTCCCTAACTGTTAATTTTTACAGAATTCCATTTGGAGCTTCCTAGTCCGGGATATGACCTTTTTTCGTAGGTCACCTGTTTAGGACTGTATTCTGGAAGAGGCAGAAACCCTAACTTGTACGGATCATATCTCACAAAGTACAATGAATATGAGGGTATCCTTAAGACAAAAGGTACATGGACATTTGATATTCGACCTATAAAGGTTTTAGATCCTAAAACTTTTCCAAAATGTATTTATAGCGAAAGTTCCACGGTGACTGGTTTTTACTATACCAATCCCTAACTTTCGATTTTTCGCAAGTGCAACAAGTGTCATAAATGCCATACCATGCCTTCCTTCCAGCTGGATCTGATACCATGTTAGTTTTTTAGCATTTAATTCAATCTGATCTAGGATCTTAACTGAGAGAACAACATGTACAACATATCAAACACAAGAGACAAGAGACACAAAGAATTTCACCAGGGAAAACCAAGAAGGTGAAAAACCCCGCAACTTCCTCAGAGATAGAATGAGCGTCAATACAAAGATCACAAAGATCAAACCCCACAACAAGATATATTCTCCTAGAATCTTCTCCTCATCCACTTGCGTGCACTCCTCCTCTCTCTCACTAATGCGAAGTGAGTGAGTGCGTGAATGAATAAATGAGACAGTCACACTCTCTATTTATACTTTACTTCACTTGACTTTTAGCTCTAACTAGGTCGGCCCCAACTTAACCACTTAACATAATGATAATTGGGCCAACCCAACTAGGGTGGTCTAATAACCCTTTGACCCACACAAATTATACAGGGTCGACCCCACCAAGGTGGTCTAATAACCCATCAGGTATAAGTTGCGACACTTACAATAATACTTGCGACACTTGCAAATACAAATGACGACACTTCCAATCGGAGGAATGATACATCTCTATTGGGGATACAATAAAGTACAAATGTAATACATAGAAGAATATCTTTCGAAGTTACAAATTCATCAACATGAAGCACATAGAGTGGTTCACCACATTAAGAATCATAAAAGAACCGGCAGGGAAATGAGACTAAATGCGTAGATCAGGGAATTTGAAATGGATGAGATTATACTTGACTTAGGATTGGAATTAAATGTCTTAACCAAGTAGAAATGGGAAAAATTGGGAAAGACGAAGTTAACATGGTCACCAATACAGTTGAGACTATCCAATCAGCAAAAGGTTCTACCATTTGGGAGGTTAGCAAATATTGTTGTTGACATTGATGGAGTGCAAAGTAGAGCAGACTTCGAAGTGATTGAGATCGTATATGATAGCCAACCCTATATTGCACTATTGGGGATAGATTGGGAAATTGATAACCTCGCAATTGTCAACCTGAAAAAGAAGAAGATGATATTCGAAGGACCAGATATAATGGCCATCACACCTTTAGACCCTTCATAAGGACCTAGATACATTGAACCAATAAGTGAAGAACACCGAGCTTAAGATATGGATCATATCTACAAGATGATGGTGAATTAGGAATATTACGTCAATCCAACTGATGATGGAACATTGAGTTGGCGATGTGACAATTCTTGTACATCCAAATCATATGCAGGACTAGAGAATTGGAAGAGCAGAATGCATGGAGTATCTGCAAGAAGATGCGCGTAGCTCACGAGATCACTGCATTGGATTGGAATAGAGGTAAGTCCAATCCCTACTTACGATGGATTGAGTAATATTCATGCATTTTTTCAAGAATATCTTATATCAGTTTCAGATGAACACAAGTTAGCAGCATTGGATACAACACTGTGCACTACACCTGCTAGATGGTGGTCTACGCATAAGCGGAATCTGACCATGTGGGAAGAATGTAAGAACATGATGAAGATCAGATTTATAGAAATGACTGAGCTTGTAAAAATGAAATATAATGGTCAGAATGATCCTAGAGATCACATAGACCGTTTCCTAAAAGCATGGACACATAGACTGCAAACAGAATGGGTTCATCTATTTGTACACAGATAAGAGAAAATTACGAAGAACTGGTACAAAGAAACAGAACTTCGGAAAGGGACAGTAGAATGGTCTGTCATGATTAAGAACTTCCAAGCGACTTTTAGCTTTGAGGATGAATTTCCAATTATAAATGAGGCATTACAGATCATAAAAAAGAACGTATTCAATGACACACCGGAACCTGTGTATCAACAACTAGAATGGGAAAGACAGCTAGAACATGCCCTGGAATGTTATAACTTCACTTTAGATGACGATGAAGAGGAAAGCAAGGATGATGACTCTCGCAATGTTAACATACCCAATTCAGAAGGAGAGCGAAAGTCGAAGGACCTCCATTGGAAATTCCAGATCTAAGCAATCCTGTAAAAAATTGAAAAGTGAACATTGGAACTAGTGAAGAACTGAAGTTCGCTTCTATAGGGGATTATTGGGACGAGGATACAGTTGCGCAGATAGAATATTTACTCTGTGAATATGAATACTTATTTCCTATGAATTGTTCCGAAATGAAAGGCATTTTCAGTGACTTGGGAGTTATGAAAATACCTCTCAAGCCAGATGTGAAGCCTATTAAGCAGAGACCTTATCAACTAAATCCAAGATATAAAGAAAGGGTAAAAGCAGATCTTGATAAGATGCTTGAGGCAGGAATCATTGAACCTGTAGAAGATTCAGAATGGATAATTCCCATGATTATCCAGGAAAAGAAAGCTAAAGGATAAATTAGGATATGTGTAGATCTCAGAAAGCTAAATGACGTGTCGCTGCATGACCCATTTCCTACTCCAGTCACAGATGAAGTGTTAGAAAATGTTGGAGGGAATGAAGCATACTCTTTCACTGATGGATCTTCTGGATATCATCAAATCAGAATTGATACAACAGACAGATACAAGACCACATTTTCCACTGAATGGGGCTCATTTCAGTACACAGTTATGCCCTTTGGTATGAAGAACGCACCTGCTATTTTTTCAAGAGTAGTTGTTGCTTTATTCAAGGATTTTATCCATAAATTTTTAGAAGTGTATTTTTATGATTGGACAGTATTTGGGTTATTGAAGATCCATTATGCAAACTTAAGGATGATGTTAGAAAAGTGTAGACAACATCAGATCTCCCTTAACTTGAAGAAAAGAATCTTCTGTGTTCCTTATGGAATTCTACTGGGACACATTGTTTGTAAACAAGGACCGATGGTCAACCCAACTAAAATTGCAGTTATTGTGAATTTTTTAGCACCTAATTCAGTAAAATAGCTACGCACCACATTGGGGAACATAGGCTACTATAGGAAGTTGATCAAAGGATATGCGCAGATCACTATGCCTATGGAAAAATTATTGAAAAAGGAAGCAAAGTTCATATGGACTGAAGACTGTTAGAAAGGATTGGACACACTGAAAGAAAGGATGGTTAATGCGCCTATTCTAGTTTTTCTAGATTGGAGTAAACCATTCTACGTACATGTAGATGCTTCATCCATAGCACTTGAAATCATTCTAGCTCAACCAGGTGAGGGAGACATTGACCATCCTATTGAATTCTCAAGCATAAAACTATCCTCAGTAGAAAAAACTTATACCACGACAGAAAGAGAAGGCTTAGCCATGGTGTACGCTCTGCAAAAGTTCAGACACTACTTGCTAGGTGCACATTTCTGTATGTTTATTGACCATTCAACTTTGAAATGCCTTGTTGAGCTCAACCCAAGTAATGAATTTTTGTCAAGACAGTTTTGGGGAGCTGTGAAGTTACAGCACAACGCAATATCGACAGGGTAAGAACCATGCGACTAAGTTCCAGCTCCGCGAAGTGGAAAAACCGCGCAGTGCCAGCAAAGCAGCTATTTTGGGTAAAGAGTATAAGGAATGGTCAAGCAGACAAAAGCGACCTGTTTGGGTAAGTGACTCCGTGATTCCCGGGAATGGGTATGGAGCAGCATGAAGGAAGATGAAAGTGACATGTCAGTTGGAGTAGTGGAAAACAGTTAGAAGCTAAGCCATGAAGTCGACAGTGATAGGCATGCCAGAGGGGCGGAAAGCGACACACCATGATGCAGTATAACTATTTAATGAAGACAACAGATTTCAGAAGGGCATGTGAGATGCGAGTGGTCCAGTAGAACGACCAGAAACGTGTGGAGCAGCTGTCGACTGTGATAGGCCGAGTCGGCGAGTAACTGTACCATTTTGAGTAACCTTAGGGTTTTGGCCTATGTATTGTAACATACGTGACCTAAGGGAACGATCTATATAAAGGGAAATTTTGTAAGGGAAAGGGTTAATCTTCATTAGTCTTCATTTTGAGTATTGTTGAAGAGTGATCTCTGTTGAGAGAAGATTGTAAAAAGGCTCTGCAAGCTGTGTGCGCAGAGACCTACTAAAGAGAGAAGAGAGTCTCCAGTTGAGTGCACAGACTAGAACTGTTGTACCCTTCCCATTGATATTATAACAACAATTCCTGTGGACGTATCTCCCATCCTGGGGGTGAAACACGTTAAATTCTTGTGTTATATGATTGATTATATTTGGTTGCTTTGATGAATGGTTAAAATCTTGCTTATAAGTATAAGTATCTTTGATTTCATGTGTAATCGTCATAGAATGAATGATGGAATGTTATGTTAAGTGTTGAACGCATAAGAGTAAATGTTGAATGCTGAAGTATTTCTGAACACGATGGATGCATAAGTAAATGGGTAAACACTTAAGTCAACGAATTCTGTGTAGTGCAACTCCCTGAGTGCAGCACTAGAAGTGCGCAGTTGCATTGTAGTTTATCAGATTACATAAGCTTACAAGGTTTTACAGTTTGAGATGCTTGTTGAACGTATAACTTACACTAAGTAAAGTCTATCGAAGTTGGTTAAATTCTGAAGAGGAAGAGTAGAACACCGTTGCGCTATCCTGTATCGAATAGCCATCCCGAGCCGTGCAGTCCTTCGATGTGCTATTGTATAAGTGTTAACCATCGAAGAAGGAGAAATTCGTGCTGTCCCCAGTTCGCAGCACGAGTCCTGTAGCACACTTCTCACTATTCTGTTGAAGCGTTGATCACCCAGTTGTGGAAACTTGATTCCGCAACCTCCCCATTAACTTCGCCTTGGGTGAGACATCAGTCTATTCGTAGGATGTTGCCGAAAGGGCCGGTGAAAAGGGGTTTTGTTGGTTCCTTGAACTGCGTAGAAACTGGGTCTATCTTGAAGAACTAAAGAACAGTTTATATAGCCAACAAATGGTTCTGTTACCACGCTTGAACTGGTGATGATTACCGAAAATTGACAGCTAAACAAAACAAAAATATGGAACTGGGTGGAAAAGACAGAAAGGGATTTTGCAAGAAAAGAGAATAAACATCCACATCTCTCTGACGTAGATTGGTTAGCGAAATACCTGTGGGTGGAAATTTTGGAAATGAGTTGCATGAGTGGTTATCAAGACTCGTAGAGTGAAAGAACTGTTTCCAAGAAGGAGTACCTACCGATTGGACCCCAAATCTCATTCAGATACTTAAAGAAGTAGATAGCCTAGTCGCATGAGGAGTCCACTTTTGGCTCGACAGTATACTACAAGGCTTTGTGACAGAATTCACTGTGGACAGCCTGACGTCCTACAATGCAGCAAAAGCAAAGTTCTTCAAAGGATTGAGAGGTAAGTATCTGAACAATCTGATTTTATATATTAAAATGCTTTTAACTAAGAAAGGTGCTTTAAGAATGCAGTAAGATTCCTAGAAACTTTTGCATATGTATTGGTCGATAACACATATAGTGACTCTGACGAAGATACACACAATTTAAGAAGTGGAAAAAGATATAAGTATACCACTAAGAAGAATCCTAGTGAACATGAACTCTGTGTAGATACCAAGTTCCAAGTTGATTCTGATAGCAAGACAACACCTCCATCGGCTAACTATCAGCCCATTACTCCGCATAACTGACCAGTTGATAATACCGCGCCTCCTATTCCATAGAATGTCAGTAGTAGTAACATTGCAGGAATGAGTACTCAGACCATTCCAACTCAGACCATTCCGAATCATACCATCCTGACTCAGAACATCTCGAATCAGAACATTCCCACTCAGAACAGTCTACGCAGTAGTATCCTTACCACAACATAGAACACTGTGCCACCACAAAGGAGAATGACTAACGATATTAAAATGCCAATATTTAAAGGAACGGGTCTAGAAGACCTAGAGCAACATTGGTTTTTGTGTGAAGCCGTGTGGAGCGTCAATCAAGTTCAGGATGATGCTGTTAAGGAAGCACAACTCATCACTACATTCAGGGATAGATCCTTGAACTGGTTTATGAAGTATTCTTAGGGACAAAATAGAACTTTAGTGGATATTAAGGCTGCCCTCTTAAGAGAGTTCAAGAAACCTAAGTCAGAATCACAATGTATAACAAAACAAAAATAAATTAAGTAGAAAACGACTGAGTCAGCATGGGAATTTGACCAGAAGTTTAAAACATTGTTAGACCAAGTTAGTTTTGACATCGCATCGCAAAAACACCAAGAATGGTTCATAGCTGCGTTGTTTCCCCATATTAGACTACTGCTGATGCAACAAAAGGTTTCCTCGCAGGTAGAATCCCTGGAGATCACGATGAAATTAGAAGCTTCACCAATAGGAGAGACTAGCATAGGAATGGTCCAGATCTAGAACCAGCTAGAAAACCTAACACTACAATTATAGGACATAAAGAAAGGAAAAGAAACCAGAGAAGAAGTCTTGTGTACAAGATGCAAAGGAGAAGGGAACCTGAAGGAAACCTGCCCTTTGTTTCAAGAGTACCTCGAGAGTGGAGCACCAAATCCACTAAATCAGCAGCAAGGGCCATGGTGTGATATTTGTATAACTAGAGGACACCGCCCAGAAGATTGTTATTTGATCCAAAAATATGTGAGAACACCCAAGAATTTGTATTGCAATTTCTGTAAATTAGTTGGCCATGATGATTCCAACTATAGGGCATATGAACTCATGATAGAAAGAAAGCATGATGTTTATAGAGTTCAAGAAGAAACAACGCAGAAAAAGGATAACACGTAGTATGATCAAGGCGCATATAGAGGCCGTGGTGGATTCCAAGGAAGAGGAAGAGGAAGAAACAATGGCCCAGCATAAGGAATATGAAGAGGTTAGTTAATATGCTATAACTATGGCCAACCTAATCATCTATCCAGAGATTGTACCAATGCTTGTACTACTTGTAGTTACTGTAAATCTTTTGATCATGTCATTGAAGCATGCCCAGTGATAGAAGCAAAAATGAAAGAAAGAAAACAAGAAGCACTGAACCCGAATGTTCAGATGATCGCAGCCAATAAAAGAGATAGAGATCCAAATGTTAATGTTGTGACGCGAAGTGGCATTCCCACAGGAAAAGATAAAGAACCAGAAGCTTCAAATTCTGGAGACCACCAAGCTAAGCAGACTCCAGCTGAAGGGGTCTGGGTCAGAAAAGCCACTAGGAAAGCACCTGCTTTCAATCTAGAAAGAAACAAGGAAGTCTTCTCATAAGCACGAGACACATTCAAAGAACCGCCACCTGTGACATCGAGAATCCCGTTGCGAAGTGAAAAAGTGCATACGAAGGATATGCCAGTAGCATATGATCAAACAAGTATCGCAACAGAAACAATGACTTCTGTTGAGCAGTTCTTACGGAGCTGTATGAAGCTACTGAAAAGTGAAGATGCTTTAGTAGAATTGCAGAACCTACTAAACCAATATGAACCACGCAGTAGCATGAATACTATTCAGAGCCTAGTTCATCAGATAAAAAGCCATAAGAGAACAGGTCGAGAAATGAGGTCAAGTGCACAAATTGGAGATTATGAAATGGATGAGATAATCCTTGATTTGGGATAAGAGGTGAATGTCTTGAGAAAAGAGACATGGGAACAGATCGGGACACTAGTACATGTGACCATTTTTGCCACGCAACTTCATTGCTATTACAACACATTTTCGTCTCTATAGCAATGAACAGGACTCCCATTTTTCGTCGCACTAATTTCGTCCCTACAACGACACTTCAAAACATCCGTCGCTATAGCCACGTGATATGGATGACACGTGTTGGTTGTAGATGTGCTTTCAGAAGACTAAAATCTGTCACTCTAGTGATGATTTCCTGTCTCTCTAGCGATGCACATACTTTTGCTTATCCCGTGGTATTGCTAAGGTGTGTGTCGCTATAGCCACGAAAATGTGTCTCTATAGCCACAAATAAGTGTCTCTATAGCCACGAATATGTGTCGCTAAAGCCACGAAAATATCGTTGCTTGTTTCTGCTTGTGTCGCTATAGCCATGAATGTGTGTCCCTAAGACCATGACTGTGTGTCTCTATAGCAACGAATATGTGTCGCTATAGCCACGAAAATACAGTTGCATGTTTCGTTGTGTCTCTAAGGTGGGTGTCGCTATAGCGACACACAACCTAACAATGTGCTATCGCTATAGCGACAGATGGCCTAGCAAATGGCGACGAATTTGCTATACTAGCGATGGAATTTACTATGAAATATCCGTCGCTAGTATAGCAAATTCGTCGGCATTTGCTAGGCCATCTGTCGCTATAGCGACGACCATCTCTATTTAAAAAAAAATAATAATAAATGAAAATTCCAAGTGAGGTATGTAGTATTTTTCTATTTTATTTCTTTGTCAAATTCCATGCTAGATCTATTCTATTGGGGATGAATATATCAAGGTTTCATTTCCTTACCCTAGGTTTAGTATATGATTTACTTTGTAATACTTAGGTTTCTATTCTATTGCTAGATCTAATTCCATGCTAGATCAACTATGCATCATACAACTATCACGAAACATCTGGCATAATATAATAGCATGGCATAAACTTAGCATGGACTAAAAATAACCCCATAAGCATACATCCTAACTGATACTGGAATAAAAATGAACATCTTAAAATATAACATCATCACATGGCATAATAAACATCATATAAAGTTTATCATCAAGCAAATTCTTGGATTTCATAATGAAAACTATCAATTAGGAGTGTGACAGCACTAACTAGCTTGATTGGGAATCTTATCAAATAAACATGGATAAGAAAATGATCAACACTGATAGCTAAGATTGTTGAACATTGGGAGGAATGTAATTGGATCCACGAACTGTTCATGTAGCATATGAAATGCAGAACAAGGCCTACATCTTGGTTCGATCTACTTAAAGAAGCAACATACTTAAGTATATGCACATTAATCTATGTAACATACCATCCTTTATGTCCTGCAGCAGCTCAGATAAGGGACCTGATTGGCTCATTATTGTAGCATTTTGCAGCAGCATACATTTAAAAAAAAAGACATACAAAATATAATTCAAGTCCAAATGAGATCTTGGCTAGGTACCTCATCCCACAGATATCATTGCAAGGTTGAGAACATATCAAAGGAGAGGGAAACATGTCAACCAAACATGCAGTTGAGAACATATCAGTTGAGAATATAGTGGGAATCAAAGGAGAGGGAAACATGTCAACCAAACCTGCAGTTGAGAACATATCATTGAAAAAGATTGCAAGGGGAGCACTTCTTCCCCTAATACCTCAAATGTCTTGATCGTAGATGCACAAATTTAAATCACCACTGAAAAATAAATTTTCCAAATCCAGAACCCTATCAAGATTAATTCCTTCCTAGAAGTCTGACGATTAGCATATTGAGCATACAAATTTACAACACTGATTGGTATCACCAAATACCAGGATTTCCCAATTAAAAAGATACGATCAGTAGAGAAAAAAAGCATAGAGAAGAACTGAATGGGGTTCCATAAAAAGAATACCCCCTAGAAATACCAACAACATTAGTAGAGCAGAGCTGGCAGAATGCGGGAAAACGTTGAATCTCAGAATCAATAGTTTTGTCTTGCATGGAAGGATAACTTGGCCTTCTCCCTGATTTAATGCAAACAACAAAAAGCCATCTGAACAACAGTAAAAGGTCTAAGGCGATTTGCATTAAAAGCATGGGGAGTTTTATGATGATTACCTTTCCAAAATAGCAGTAAGGTCAATTTGGTGGGACTAAGCACTCTGTATATTCAGATTTGAGCAGAGAACATGCAATATCCCACTTAGATACTAGCTAACATTTTCCTCACTATTATGGCTACTAGTCTAGTCCAATGCTTTCTTCAAACACTTTAGATGCCAATTAGTTACCCACTGTTTGAACCCAAACTGGACCACTTCCTTTAGTGGTAGCATTATTATATATTTATTATATATTTTTCCAATGTATCTGATGAGGTGGTTATGGACTTCCGTCAACACTTGGTTTTATACACCGCTGTAGCTTACTTTATGAGTATCTTTGAATTAGGATGAACTGTAGAAGTCAACTTGGTTGTGGTGTTTGACACATATTTGGGAGTTTACTGCTGTAGCATAATTTTACCATTTCCCATCAAATCTGGATGCGTGTTGTATTGTTTATCTTCATGTAGATACCTTATTCTATTTCAAATCTCATAAAACCAAGTGTACACCATATAACAAACACTTATAAACCAATTGGAAAAAGGTACTGTAAACTTACTAAATGCAACAACAGAGAATGCAAGAAACTTACAAATATTATTGAAGAACTGTGTTTACATGCCTGAATGTGCTAGATGGGAAGATTTGGAAATGACAGTTCTTTGCTACAATGAATAAGACTATGTGATTGCTGATCCCACCAATATATCATTAAAAGAAACATCATCGGATCTGACATTCTTCATCTGAAATTGAGTGGCAGATAAGAGACACTTTAGGGATTCCCAACTTGGGCAAGGAAAGCAACAAGCACAACTCATCAATTGGAAAACTTATGGTCTAGCACGATTCTACCTCCGCCCATGGGCATTCAATTTGCAAGAGTGAAAGCAGGATATTTGGGAAGTTGTTATTGTATTAGGGAGAGGACATGTCATTATATTGTTGGCATCACTATCTATGTTTTCTTTCCTTACAGTCTCTGATACCTTCCAGAATTCTAAACTTCTAGGAAGACTCTTGCCAATGCATATAGAGCAATGTTCCACCAAGTTTTCAGGACATGAAGATGCACAAATGTGTAAACACATCAAGGAGATGTGTGGAAGCAACCCCCCAACATTTACAGAACATCATAAGCAACGTCCAGTTCTCCATTGTAGTGGACCTTGCCTTAAATATTAAAAATTTGAAATTTAATTATACAAAAAAGATAAATGTAAATTCAAGTTTGGGTGAGTGTAGAGGCACCATAAGACTAGATTTGTCTAGATCTCTATGAAGGGATGCATTGATGGAACATCAAGTGCTTTGATGTGATGTGGCTCATCGTGCCAGGTCCCATGCTTAAATACTCAATCATTCGTTGTAGATGCTCAAAATCTAAAGAATACCTCTCCACCTATATTTGGATATGTAATGAAAAGTTGTCCATAATGGAGATCTTTTGTTCGGGTACACAGGGTACTACCAAAGGACCGAACACCAAGAGCAACCACTTCACACAAACAGATCATAGATCAACACACCGATGTTTTGACGTGGTTTAAACCCTCTTGAGGGAAACACTCCACGGCCCCGACCAAATAGCTTCTACGGGACAATTTATTATGCAAAGAAAGAAAGTTACAAATGAGCTTCTCATAATCGATCAACTAAACAATGACCCTCCATGCTCTTTAAATAGAGATCATGGACCAATCAGGTGTTAAGCCATGGATCAAGGTTAGGTTTGATCTAAGAGAAGTTGAACCGTCGGATCACTCTATGTCGGAAACATATTGTGACCGTCGGATTAAGTATTTACAAATGCATACTAAAGAAACACACTATCCCTAATGGATATATTACACAAGTTGATCTTAACTAACTCCTAAGTGTCTAAATATCCTAACATCCCCCCTTAAGAACAACTGGGATAGGATTGAAGGATTTACAAAAGCGACACTATTAGGAGAAGGAAGGAGGCATTAGACCTATCCCCCCTTAATGACAAGTTCCTGAACTCCTAACATAGATCGAAATTTAGAAAACTTCTCTTATGTAAGAGACTTGGTGAAGATGTCTGCAACTTGATCATCTGTAGGGAAAAAGAGCACTTCAAGAACCCGATCATGAACAAGATTTCTGATGAAGTGTATATGTAGCTCAATGTGTTTGCTGCGTTGATGTAGAACTGGATCTTTGGCAAGTTTGATGGCACTTTGATTGTCGCACCAAAGTGGAGTAGGTTGCTGCTGCTCGAATCCAAACTCTGAAAGGATCTGTCGAAGCCATAAAGATTCCTGACTGGCATTAACTGCTGCTTGATATTCTGCCTCTGCTGAAGAAAGAGCAAGAGTTTGTTGTTTCTTACAAGCCCAAGTAATAGGTCCAGATCCCAGACTGAAAACATAACCTGCAGTAGACTTTCGATTATCAGGATCGCCGTCCCAATCTGAATCAATGAAACCAACCAACAAAGGTTTCCCCCCTGTACTGTAATGAATCCCAAACTGAACTGTACCTCGAATATATCGAAGTATTCTTTTAGCTGCTTTCCAGTGACTTTCATGAGGTGTCTGCATATAATGGGCAACTCGACCAACGGCAAAGGAAAGGTCAGGACGGGAATGAGTCAAGTATAAGAGACTAATAACAAGCTGACGATACAAGGTGGCATCGACTTCAGGTGAAGTACAAGTGGCAGAAAGTTTGACTCCAGACTGGAAGGGAGAAGGGGTTGGTGTACAATCTTCCATGTGAAAGTGACGAAGAAGGTCACAAGCATACTTAGACTGAGAAAGAAGGATTCCTTCTTTGGTTTACAGGACTTGGAGACCAAGAAAATAATGCAAATGTCCTAAGTCTGACATTTCAAAATTTTGTTTAAGACTGGATTTCACATGGGTTATAAGCTTAGGGTCACTACCAGTAAGAATAAGGTCATCAACATATAGAACAAGTATGATGAGATGGTTTCCTACTTTCTTGCTATAGACATTGGGGTCAGAATGACATCTAGAAAAACCAGTGTCAAGGAGAAAGTTATCCATTTTGGCATACCAAGCTCTAGGATCTTGCTTAAGGCCATATAAGGATTTCTTAAGGCGACAGACAAGGCTAGAGTTATTCTGAACATAGCCAGGAGGTTGTTCCATGTAAATTTCCTCCTGTAAATCACCATGTAAGAAGGCAGACTTGACATCCATTTGATGGACTTCCCAATTGTGTAAGGCTGCAAGGGAAAGAACAAGGCGGATCGAGTTCATTTTTGCGACGGGAGCAAAGGTTTCATTGTAGTCAATCCCTTCAACTTGGGAAAAACCTTTGGCAACTAACCTTGCCTTAAGTCTTTCAACACTTCCATCTGATGCATACTTAGTTCTGTAGACCCATTTACATCTGACAAGTTTTCTTCCTTTTGGAAGAGGTACAAGATCCCAAGTATCGTTCGCCATTAAGGAACGATATTATTCATCCATGGCTGCATCCCAATCTGGATTCCCTGAAGCTTCTGCAAAAGTTTATGGATCATGATTCTTGGAAACTTGAGCCAAAAGAGAAGAGGCTCGCTGAAACTGAGAACGTGTTCGACATTGATCTCTAGGATCACCGGCAAGATCACCAGCTGCTTCACATGTTGAACGGACCCGTCGAGGAAGCACTTGTGCTGGTGCAACTGGAGGAACATGAGCAGGCGGAGGTGGATTTTCATCCTCACTGTCATCATCAGAAACTGGAGTTGGAAACCTGTCAAGGAAGTTGGGAGAAGAAGAAGAAGGCACAAACGCCGAATCAGGCTCGCAGGCCAAAGATGGCACAATTGTCGAGTTAGGCTGGCAGGCCAAGAGATTTTCATCAAATTTAACATCTCTTCTAATGATTATAGCATGGGAATGTGGTTGAAGAAGTCTATAACCTTTTACATCTGCAGAATATCCAACAAATATGCACTTTTCACTTTTAGGCTGCAATGCTTTCCATTTTTCATCCGAAATGTGAGCCCATGCTTCACTACCAAACACACGAAAGTGACTTACATCAGGTTTAATTTTACTCCATGCTTCTTCCGGTGTTATACCTTGTAATGCTTTTGTGGGGGTGCGATTAACTATGTAATTTGCACAATTTATGGCTTCAGCCCAAAATTGAAGACTTAGTACCTTAGATTGGATCATACAATTAGCCATTTCTTTTAAAGTGCGGTTCTTCCACTCAGCTACACCATTTTGTTGTGGTGTATATGGAACAGTGTGCTATTGTTGGATGCCTTGTTCAGTGCAGAAAGTAGTGAACTGTTTGTTAACATATTCTCCTCCATTGTCAGATCTTAACTTAATAATTTGATGACTAGATTGTTTTTCAACAAGGGCCTTGTAGGCCAAGAATATGTTAAATACTTCGATCTTAAGTTTTAGGAAATAAACCCAAGTGCGTCTGGTGTAATCATCAATGAAAGTTAAGAAATATTTGAAACCAGAAAAGGAAGCAGATGGAAGAGGACCACACAAGTCACTATGCACAAGCTCCAAGGGAACCGAGGCGTGCCAAGAGGCACGTTTGTCAAAACTGTCCCGATGATGTTTTTCGAGTACACAACCGGAATAAACACCATCTCTGCAAGATACCATCGGAAGACCTGTCACCATATTTTCTTTACATAGTTGTTGCAATGAGCGATAATTTAAGTGACCAAATCGCTCATGCCAAAGTTTGCTCAAGTTATCACTATGAGCAACAAAAACTGAAGGGAAAGGTGATGACCCAAAGTTGTTAAACTTGTACAACCTGGTAATATCATCAACAATTTCGGTAGCTAGGACCTGTTGAGGATCTTTAAAATCCTTGATTACAACTTGGTGAGGTGTAAAGGTCACAGTTTTACCTTCACTAGAATGAGTGATCTGATAGACTGATAACAAATTGCAGGAAATTCTTGGAACACATAGTACATCACTAAAATGACCATTATCTACTGGAACTGTTCCAACTCCTACAACACTTAGAGATCTATCATCACCAACAAATATTTGTTTGGTGTTACATTCATGCATAGTAGAAAAGATGGCTTGATCCTTAGCCATATGATAAGATGCTCCAGAATCAATGAGCCATTCATTTGAAGTAGAAGAAGAAGAAGCATTATAAGAATAACCAGAAGCACAAAGTGCATGTCCATGAGAGGCAGATTCTGAAGGCAAATCTAGGCTGATGTGGTGCTTCTTCATTGCTGCTTCCAACGCTGCCATCTTCTTGAAACACTTAGATTCATCATGATTATCTTTCCCGCAATAGTTGCAATGACGCTCAGTATTCTTGCCTTTTGGCTTGGATCCTTTGTCATTTTTTAAAGAAGGAGTTGACTGAGAGGGTTTGGGACCCTTGTTTGACTTATTATTGCGAAAATTTTGTTTCTTGGGAGGCTTGGACTTTTCTTTCTGTTGGGACAATAAGGCTTTCCCAGATGTATCTGCATTGTTGATTATTCCAAGGTGAATGAGTTTATCTTATTCTCTAATCAAGGAATCACAAAAGGATTCAAGACTAGGCTCTTGATAGCTAGCTGCATTCAAGGATGCTTTCATGGAGTAAAATGTAGATACAAAAACAGAATATGCAGGTCCAAGTTTGGAAAGAATATGATAAATGCATTGTTTGTCTTCCCTCTCAATCTTACATTATGCACATAAGAGTTTAAGAGTTTTGTACTTAGATAAATAATTTTGAATGCATGAAAAGTCACTTGGATTTAAAGAAATCAACTCATTTTCGAGTTGGTGACCTCAAATTTCATTGTGTTTACCAAACACAGATTCCAACTTGTCCCAAGCGGCATTAGGTTCATCAATTCCAGATATGTGGAATCGCAAATCAGTAGAGATTGACATCCCAATCAATCCACGAGCTTCATCACATCTATTTGCCCATTTTATTTTCTTATCATCATCAGTGGGTTCTTTTTCTTTCCCTGTTGTAATTATGAAAAGTCCCCTACTTCGTAGAACATCCTCCATACGAGATTTCCATGAGAAATAGTTGGAACTGTTAAGTAGAATATCACAAAGGTCGGCCATATTTATAAATTAATGGCTGTAAAAGTAGAAACCAATAGTCTGGATGTGAAGAGCTCGAAAAAAAAGGCGGTTTCCAAAAAAACGACACTGAAAACGGACTCTGTATGATGAAGTTATGCTTGAACAAAGAAACTGTTGAAGATGTCCCCAATAGTGACGTGGCAGGTAGAGAATGTCCAGCAAAAAAAAAGAACCCCCCTCTTCCCAAGATGAACCTTTTGACAATCACTTTTCAAGAAAGTTGCTTTAAGTGAACCACTTTTGTAAAATAAGTGATTTCACTTTTACAATGATATTACTTTTAAATAGTGCAACAATAAAAAACTTAAGTGACTCACTTGTATTTTTATTTTTTATTATTTAAGTGAGATGCACTTTTACAATAAAGTAACTTGAAATTAGAAATTCCATGCACTTTTTCTTTTAAAAGTAACTTCCTAAGACTTGAACTCAAGACCTATTAAGGAATAAAGCAACTTTGAACCAAGTGAGCTAGATTAAAAGGTATGTAAAATATGGGAATGAGGAAGGGGGCTTTTTTTTTTTTTTTTTTTTTACTCTTCTTGCTCGGTTTGCGTGCTTGCCCTTTTTCCTGCAAAACAGACCACAAAACGAAACAAAAACAACTTTTCCACACTTGTGGAGTTAGATCTTGTTAGCTTGCCCGGAAAGTCTACGTTTTCTCTCTGTTTCTGATTTGCCGAGATCGCGCAAGGTGCACGGCAAAGAGCATACGCAGCCGAGAGAAACCCTTTCCCTTTCTGTTTCTGATTTGCCGAGATCGCTCAAGTGTTAAAAATTCAATATGCTAAGACAGAAAATAGCAGCATTACATTCCATTTCACAATAATAGCATATACAGGATCACTGAAGAAACAACAAGCATAGCATAAACACAAGAGACAGAGATTTATCCTGGGAAACCCTCATGGGGTAGAAAACCCAGCAAAGCTTCCTCAATATAGATGACCAACAATATACAAAGATGAAACCCTGAGACATGATCTCCTCCTCCACAATAGCAGACCTCTCCTCCACAAGTGCGCTATCCTCAAGTGTGTGTGTGTGTCGAATGAGGAACACACCTCCTCTATTTATACACTATACTGACATGTATTTTACATAGGTACACGTAGGCTCGTATTTAACCAATGGGTTAAATACCCCACTACAACTGACTGGGCCGACCCCTCTAGGGTGGTCTAATAACCCTTTGACCCACATAACACATAAAGGGCCGACCTCCACTAGGGAAGTCTAATAACCCAAGTTACCACATTCTGACGGAGGAATAAACATCTCCGGATATACAATAAGATCTTTACGGAGGAATGAAACATCTCCGGAATAATAAAGTACAATTATAATATTCTTTGAAGTTACAATATCTCAACACTCCCCCTTAACGAGAAGGATATTATAACAGCATCTGCACAAGCAAGGAGTCATCAACATCATACATGATACATCTATAAATCATTGGAAGCTTTCTCAACATCATCAATAACTCAACTAGTTACTGGAACATCTTCAATACTAGAACATCAACATCATCAGAGTTGATAGTACTCAATCATCAGCATCGTCAACACACGATCAACACAATCATCAGCATCATCATCACACGATCATCAGCATCGTCATCACACGATCATCAGCATCGTCATCATACGATCATCAGCATCGTCATCATACGATCATCAGCATCACGATCAACATCGTCATCATACGATCATCAGCATCACAATCATCAGCATCGTCATCATACGATCATCAGCATCGTCATCATACGATCATCAGCATCGTCATCGCACGATCATCAGCAGTTCTCTATGTCCAGTCATGTACCTTTTGAACCAAAGTTCAGGGACGATCCAGTCCTATCATGTTCTCGGAGACCTCACGTCTACGGCTCAGTTTATAGGACGAAAGTCCAAGGATGATCCAATCCTTCACCGTGCTTTTAGGACCTACGTCCAAGGATGACTTAATCCTCAACCGTCCACCAAGGACTTCATTCTCGAAGACATACGTCTACGGCTCTTCTTTCGGACTGAAGTCCAGGAATGATCCAATCCCTTCATTATCGAAGACATACGTCTATGGCTCTTCTTTCGGACTGAAGTCCAGGAATGATCCAATCCCTTCATTATCGAAGACATACGTCTACGGCTCTTCTTTCGGACTGAAGTCCAGGAATGATCCAATCCCTTCATCATCGAAGACATACGTCTACGGCTCTTCTTTCGGACTGAAGTCCAGGAATGATCCAATCCCTTCATTATCGAAGACATACGTCTACGGCTCTTCTTTCGGACTGAAGTCCAGGAATGATCCAATCCCTTCATCATCGAAGACATACGTCTACGGCTCTTCTTTCGGACTGAAGTCCAGGAATGATCCAATCCCTTCATCATCGAAGACATACGTCTACGGCTCTTCTTTCGGACTGAAGTCCAGGAATGATCCAATCCCTTCATTATCGAAGACATACGTCTACGGCTCTTCTTTCGGACTGAAGTCCAGGAATGATCCAATCCCTTCATTATCGAAGACATACGTCTACGGCTCTTCTTTCGGACTGAACTCCAGGAATGATCCAATCCCTTCATCATCGAAGACATACGTCTACGGCTCTTCTTTCGGACTGAAGTCCAGGAATGATCCAATCCCTTCATTATCGAAGACATACGTCTACGGCTCTTCTTTCGGACTGAAGTCCAGGAATGATCCAATCCCTTCATCATCAAAACATGTATAACCACAACATGTATCATCATCATCAAAACATGTGTAACCACAACATGTAGAAAATGTATAACCACAACATGTATCATCATCATCAAAACATGTGTAACCACAACATGTAGAACATGTATAACCACAACATGTATCATCATCATCAAAACATGTATAACCACAACATGTATAACCACAACATGTATCATCATCATCAAAACATGTATAACCACAACATGTATCATCATCATCAAAGCATGTATAACCACAATATGTATAACCACAACATGTATCATCATCATCAAAGCATGTATAACCACAACATGTATCATCATCATCAAAGCATGTATAACCAAAGGCATGTATACATCTATCATCAAGAGCATGTATACATCTAATCATCAAAAGCATCTATCATCAAAAGTATCTAGCATGTATACATCTATCATCAAGAGCATGTATACATCTAATCATCAAAAGCATCTAGCATGTATACATCTATCATCAAGAGCATGTATACATCTAATCATCAAAAGCATCTATCATCAAAAGTATCTAGCATGTATACATCTATCATCAAGAGCATGTATACATCTAACCATCAAAAGCATCTATCATCAAAAGTATCTAGCATGTATACATATATCATCAAGAGCATGTATCAAAAGCATCTATCATCAAAAGTATCTAGCATGTATACATCTATCATCAAGAGCATGTATACATCTAATCATCAAAATAAAGAATATAAGAGTCCTAAATCTAAATAATTCTAGGTGAGTAAGTGCAAAGAAAAATAAGTAACCTCATCATTGATGAGATAGGCTTGTCTGTCTCATACTGTGCTACTCCCCCTTTCGAGGAGGGTTCTTCTGAACTACACCAAGCTTATCTCGGAAGTGTTCAAACTTTACTCGAGACAGAGGTTTGGTCAGGATATCATCAATTGATCCTTAGTGCTTATATACTCGAGCTTGATAGCTCCTCTCTGCACCATATCTCGTATATAGAAGTATCGGATCTCAATGTGTTTTGACTTATCATGGAATACAAGATTTCCTATCATCTTGATGCAGCTTTGATTGTCACACATAATCATAGTGGAATCCATTTCTAAGTCAAACACTCCATATAATAGCTTCTGAAGCCACACTGCTTCACAGCTGGCAGAGCAGACAGCTATATATTCTGTTTCAGTAGTACTGAGAGCCACACTAGATTGTTTCTTGCTAAACCATGAGATCATGGTAGATTCAAGACTATAACATCCACCTAAAGTACTCTTTCTGTCTGAGACACTTCCTGCCCAATCAGAATTTGAGTAACCATGTAAACGGAGTTCATGACCTCCAAGATTATATAGACCAAAATCTAAAGTACCTTTTAGGTACCTCACTACATGCTTTGTAGCTATTAAGTGAACCTTTCTAGGTTCTACTAGATACTGACTTACGGTATTTACAACAAAGCATATATCTGGCCTAGTATTTGTTAAATACATCATTGGCCCAATGATTTGTCTATATAGGGTTAGGTCCACTAAATCCGATGAGTTATTAACTAATAACTTCAAGTTGGAGTCCATGGGAGTGGCCATGGCTTTACACTCCAACATATCAAATCTTTTTAGAAACTTCACAGCATACTTACCTCGATTTAAAAGATTCCTTTTGGATCATGCCATACTTCTGGACCTAAGAAGTAGTGCATTAATCTGAGATCTTTCATTTTTATTTCTGCAGCCATTTTCATGATCTGTTTCTCATTCCTTGTCAGAAAGAGATCATCGTCACATAATAATGGTATGATAGGTTTGTCATCCACAACCTTTAGGTAAAGGTTAGGATCAGCTTTACTTTTGGTAAAGCCCAAGCTTTGTCATGAAGCTGTCAATTGTCCATTATTCACACTCTGCATTGAGTGATCTTCTGCATATTTATCTGTGCCATCTCTCGTCAGATGGGTCTACTAATATGAGCCTCAAAGTCATTCGAACTCTATGGTGAGTTTCTTCTTGCATTCATGTCATATGTGTATAGAAGCCATATTCAACCTTGTAGCAAGGGTTGAGATCCACATCACCCATGATGATCATTAAGCTCATCAATTGACTAACGATCCTGGGAACCCATACAGAACCTGATTACATTATTAAGAGAATGGTCAAAACATCTCATCATGATTCTCTTCCTCTTTCTAAGAGAATCTCTTAACCATAAGCTTTCTATAGTGTGTTTGATTTGTAAATCCTTTTGTTGAACATCCATCGCTTGTTCATCATTCATCATGATTTTTCCTACAAATCAAAATTAAGTACAGGATTAGTAATACTTCATAATCATCAAATCATATTGACATAATAACCTATTATGCATACAGATATCATTTACATAGTTATGCAACTAATTTGACCAATACTTTGGCACAACACTTTCCCATATCTTGTATGCATACAGTGGCTATCTAGATGCCTTCCATCTCTACTAGAACATACTATCGAGAGTGTGCACATCTCTCGGTATGTCAGAAAAGAGGTTTCATTCTAGACAAGCAATAATGGAATGTTTGTCCAACTTACCAATCATATGCACATTAGTAGTATACTGTTCAATGCTCTATGAAAGTTTATACTCAGCATTATATATTCTAGGAATACAAATATGCATACAACCTATTACAGGCAATATCATTACTATTTCAAATAACAACTCAAATACTTATCTTTTATGTTTGTGTGGTTGCCTCCCGCTTGATCTTCTGTATGTTTTTTTTTTTTTTTTTTTGAACTTCTATTCATTCTGTATCACTGTGCATGCTCAAGAGTCATCCTCATGATCTCATGCACAAACATACACTCATTAGTATATTCTAAATGCTATCAAAACATTATAGTACTAAATAATCTTGAAAATGTATAGTCATGATTATAGTTAATAAACATTAGTATTCAAGATTTCAGGGAAGTCTTCTTTTACTCATGCATATCATCAATCAAGATAAAAGATATAATATGCATAATCCCTTGATTACTAACTTTATGAATAAGCATAACCAATCATTCCAAGTATACTTATATAAGGGATCCTAACACAAGGTAAGATTCATGGGAAACATACCTGGATTAGTATACCTACTTGGTTATGTACAACACACCTAAACAATCTCTTCAATGATTTAGAGATCCTGAGCTAGAACCTGCATGTCTCATAGGTTAAGCATAATATAACAAAGTCATACATACCTTGTAAGTAGAACAAAGATTATGGATGAGTCTTTGTCTTCATGTTTTCATGGTCATGGAACCTGATTTGTCTTTTGTGATGTACCTGTATCTTGTTAGCAGACAACATCAACCTCACACAACATCATAAATCATTAGTTATAGTTCTTTGGCTTTCCAAAGCATTTGTTCTGGAACAATTATTCCATATGTGAATTGGCAAGGATCTCTATCATAGTTGAAATATATCTTAAATAAGTAACACTTGCAAACGGAAACCCTAAGGGTACAATTTGACAAAAAGGAAGGCTATGTCTTTAATCTTACAACCTTCAATCCCCTAAGTGAACTGTGAAATATAGGCATGTGTTAACTTTTCATCTAGTTCATTTTATAACATCAAGAAATATCATACCAGTATCTTATCTTTCAACCAGTTCATATTATCATATAAACGTAGTATAAATATAATAATACATTAGCCTTTCATAGTATCCCATAAAATAATTATGAACTATAAACAAGGCATTAACCTTTCCTTTACATCTTGCTATCCCATTAACGAAATATGAAATATGGTGATGCATTATCCTAAATTTACCTAATTCATTTCATCACATAAACGTAATATAAAATATAATATAATAATACATTTAACTTTTCAAATTACATAAGAAAGTACAAAATATATACAAAATATTAATCTTTCTTCTACTTCCAGTTATCCCCCCCAAAAAATGTAATATCACACTACTTTATACTATCATGCATAAATAAAAAATATTACAATATCTTTCAACTAAATCTTATAATTATAATAAGGTATTATAAAATATAATAATACATTAACTTTTCATCCATGCCATAAAGAAATATGAAATAAGAACATGCCATAAAGGAATATGAAATAAGAACATACCATACATTATCATCCATTTCATGTCATTGCATAAATGAGAAATATTGCAATATCATTCAACTAGTTTTTATAATTATAATAATGTATTATAATTATTGACGTAGTACCACACGAAGCGCCATACAGTCCCATCGAAAACGTGCAGCTTGATCATGAGCCAGCTGCAGCCATATCCTGGAGATCTCATCGTACACAATCTCGCTCCCGCCATATTCTCAAGGTTCAACGCCCACCTACCTGCATTCAACGCCCATCTACCTGCATTCAAGGCAGTGCAGTCCATTGCAAAATGCCAAGAGACCTGGTCCTCATTCTCGTCCTGCAAATTCTTATAGCTGGAGCTGCTGAAACATTGTTCTTGTCCTCTGCAAATTAGAACCTGAATCCTATTGCAAGCAGCTGGAGCGGCTGAATCGTCCTCCTGTAAATTAGAACTTCAGGTACTCCTCGTCCTACAAATTCCTATCATTCTCGTCCATTTAGTTTAGTATCTGGATTTTGTACAAGGCCCATGGGGTATGGGTATTTTTGTGCCTTCTTCAAGTTATAAGAGGTTGCATATTTCAGTTACTGGAGATATCTGCGAGTCTGTTGTATGCTTGAGAAACTTGATCTGAACATTCCCATATAAATTTCGTAGCAACGTTTAAATTTGTAGTTTGTATGTTCTTATTTCAAACTTTATCAGTTTTTAGAGGTTTGTACTGGACCGTTCTTATACTTTGTAGTGCAACTTATAACGTAGCATGGATTTATATTTAGTGTACCTGACTATTGCTCAAGGGACGCTCCCTCCAGTCACTCATCCTAGTACTTTTGTTTAAAGCACTTCCCAGCACAGTCTTTGCAAGGTCGGAAAGCCCCCCTGGAACAGATGGAAAAACCTTTTGAAGGTCTAATTTAGGCGCTTCACAGTAGCGAAAACACTCCAGCTCTCCATAGGAATCAGAAAGACGCTTCAGGTCAGAGTGCAAAGCATACCCTAACTTCAAAATGCTAGTTGAATGATATTTAAGGCACAAGTCCAGTGCACCATCTCAAATATAAAAACCTTTTTGCAGTAGCAATCTCTGATATTGAAACCTACAGAATTGAAGGTAATTCAAGGTTCCAAAAAAATAAAAGACAAATCATCCTTGGTTAATCGAGACGATGGAAGGGATGATTTTCCATAACTTGATTGCAATTATCTTTTTGAGGATCTTGTATTAAACGTTGTAGAGGGAGATGGGCCTAAATCTATCTACAGATGTCTATATTAACGTCGTTTTCCATGAAACCGTTTTCCTGTATCGCCCATTTGAATTTTGAATTTTGAAATTTTTTGTTCCGCCTTACTACCAGATACAAGTGACATTGCCGCTTCCCGCCCTCGTTTGAGTTCGAACATATTCATAGATAGGAGCACACGATATTTTTTTGTCACTGGCCTGGTGAATCTTTACCGCCAACCTTTACAGGTTTTGTAAATGGGAGTAAAATGGTACTAGTGTAGTGTTCTTCCGTAAAAATATATTAAGAAAGGGTTCACTCAGGTGTAGAACTATAGACTTTTGATTATTCTGCCAACTCAATGCAAGTTTTGGTTACAACTCTTTTGACATTAACATGGTTGGAAACTTTTAATGTCAAAAATAAAAATGTCTTTTATTTTTAGATAATTTATTTTTTATTTATCAAATTTAAAAAATGTAGATGTTATAAATAATTGTGAAAACTTCAATTTTATAATACCATGAATCTGGGTTTTTGACAAATGGTACTGACATGATAACCTGATAGTAATTTCACAATTGCATTTAATATAGGCCGTTATTAGGTTTTCTTAATATAGGCCGTTATATATGATAACCTCTTCTCAATTGAAATATATACTTATTGTTGTGCTCCAAACTAACTTTATATGAGTCGATTGAATTGTAAAAGTTTGTAACTTCATATGAGTAGGCTGATTTGTAAAAGAAATATATACTTAATATTCTTGTGTTCCAAACTAACGGCATATGACTGGGTTGAATTGTAAAAGTTTGTAACTCCATATGAGTAGGCTGAATTGTAAAACGAAAATGCAATTTCAACGATCATGAAATGCAATGAACCAAGAATTGAAAAATTAAAGATATTGTAATTTTTTTATGAGAAATTGTAATGTGACCATCCAAAAATTATTATATAATTACACCTACATATTTTTTGAATTTAATTTTATGTAGGATGTTAAATATAATAAATACTAAGACAATTTGATTAAATACATAGATTTATAAAACCCTAGATCTTCACCAAACCACTTAAACCACTCTTTATTATTTATTTATTTATTTCTTTTCCAAAATTTTAAATATTTATATATATTAAATTTCTCCCTTAAATATAAATTATAATTTAAATTTTATCTATGCTAATTTAAATATAACTTCACCAACCACTTCAACCTTACTATAATTGACATTAAAACTTTAAATCTATGAAGAACTTTTAAATTGAAAGTTCGTGAGTAGCTTTATATTTTTAAATATTAACTTTTAATTTTTTAAGAAACCTAGGTTATAACATTATATGGAATCTAATTAAATTTAAATAAAATAATACTAGCGCTATATAATTATACACGAAATTTAAATAAAAATATATACGAAATTTAATTAAATATAAATAAAATAACACTAGCATTATATAATTATATAAGAAATTTTGCCGAAACCCCTTTTATTTTGACATGGTATTTTTTTTTTTTTTTTAAATTCTTATCAACAACTAAATTAAATTAAATTAAATAGTAATTAATAAAAAAAAAAAAAAAAAAATAAATTAAATTGAATTAATTAAAAAAAAATTAAATTGAATTAATTAAATTAAATTAATTAATTAAATGACATTAAATTAAATTAATTAAATCAAATTAAATTAAAAGTCATTAAATTAAATTAATTAAATTAAATTAAACGAATTAAATTAAATAAATGTTAAGAGACACTACATTAAATTAATAAAATTAAATTAATATTTAAAAAACATTAATTTAAAATAATAATAAAAAAAATTAAAACAATATAAAACGCAAAAAAAACCCTTTTCTTTTACATGGTATTTTTTTTTTTTTTTTAATTTTTATCAACAACTAAATTAAATTAAATAAAATAATAATTAATAAAACAAAATAAAAAAAATTAAATTAAATTGAATTAATTAAAAAAATTTAAATTGAATTAATTAAATTAAATTAATTAATTAAATGACATTAAGTTAAATTAATTAAATCAAATTTTCTTTTACATGGTATTTTTTTTTTTTTTTAAATTCTTATCAACAACTAAATTAAATTAAATTAAATAATAATTAATAAAACAAAATAAAAAAAATTAAATTAAATTGAATTAATTAAAAAAATTTAAATTGAATTAATTAAATTAAATTAATTAATTAAATGACATTAAGTTAAATTAATTAAATCAAATTAAATTAAAAGTCATTAAATTAATTTAATTAAATTAAATTAAACGAATTAAATTAAATGAATGTTTTTTAAATATTAAATTAATAAAATTAAATTAATATTTAAAAAACATTAATTTAAAATAATAATAAAAAAAATTAAATAAAAAAAAAATTAAAACAATATAAAACGAAAAAAAAAAACCTTTTCTTTTTCGCATGGGGATTGACGCCAAGGCAGGATCGACGGCTCTCCTTATTCCGCGTCAGCAACATGCACGCATGGTAAGGGTGGTTGGTGGTCGCGGAAAGGAAACCACCATCCCACGTGTTCATTCCTTACTCGTCCGCATTCCAATAAAGCGGTATAGTAAACCGCTCATGGGCAACGCGGAAACCGTCTCACGTGCTGTCAAAAGTATGCCTATTTAAGGAGGAAATAAGGTTTTATTTGGCATTGTAGGGTGGCAGATTCAAGACCCGAGGGCTGGGGCTTGTAATTTCACTGCAATTTTCAACTTTGGACACTCGAATTATGACATAGGCGGCCTTGTGGCAGGAGTGAGGCTGCATTCTCTCCTTCCCAGCCAGGAAAAACACACTTGGAGATACTACGAATCTGGGGAGAGCTTGGTTATCGATTATTTTTTTATGTACCTGGACGTTTTATATCTTGTTGGGTAATTTCTTGATGTAAAGATTTGAAAGTCTAGACTGACTGTTTGTTAATGAATGAATTACAGACGAGGCAATGAATCCAACATTACTGAGCTAGTATTTGAAATTGGTGGGATCTAACTTTAAACATGGATCAAACTTTGCATGCGTTGCTTCTACCATTAATCCAACCGCCACCACTTTCCCTTTGTTTGTTGAAGTAAATCATTTTAATAGATTCAGAGCTGAGGCTATGGATATATTTTCCCAAGGTAAATTTTTCATTTCTATTGTCATTTTTCATCAGCATAGGTTTATCTATTTGACTGGTTTTTTAGTCTCTCATTTAACACAGTTAGTGTAGTTAGTATGGGGAATTAATCAAGCCCTAAAATTAAACTAATTTTTTGGAAATCTATATCTAAAAAATGGATAAGTTTTGTAAAAAGAAAATTGCATCTAAACTGCAAAATTGTCTTAATTGAGCATAAATATATTTCTATTTCCTTTAAATTATTAAATTCGGAATCTTACTTTCAATATATTTTAATTTTTTATGAAAATTACAATTTTATTTAGAGTCTAAACTGTAAATGTTGGTTAAGAGGTTACCTTATTTTTGATAGGCCCAGCCGTCGGCTATTGTCAACCTCCCACAGCCGAATGTATTTGACAAGGACCTTTACTCCATGGACATGAGCTAGAACGATATCTCACACTCCTTCAGTTCCAATATCAGAGAGAACCAAATAAATACCCTGGCCATTCCCCATATTATTAACAAATTAACATCTTAACTTAAGGTTACTACGGTTTTCTTCGCCAATGGAATCTTATTTTCTTCGCCAATGGAATCTTATAATTATAGCTTTAGCTAATGGACATTTGTAATGTTAATATTTTGCAAAATTGGTACCAGCAAGGGGGTTGAAGTTTCATGGTTCACAATACGGTACCTACCTCTGAGAAGGATGTTTTCCCCAAGAGCCCGAACCCTTGCATTCGCAGCGATTTATTGGAACTTGATGCGGATGCCTATGGGCTGTAGCGAGAGTCTCCCTTAAGCATAAAGTGCAATCAGCCGGAGTACCTGATCCGAAACCCTTGATGGTCCAATTTGGTTCCAGAAGCTCTGGTCCCTCGGGGCATGGTTGTTTCAGTGCAAATGATGTTTGACTGCCATAGCTTATTGGATAGCTCAATACCCTGGAGATAAAGTCTGCCAAAATTTTAATCTGCAACTGGAAAATGTGTGCCCAATGCCATGAATCACGATGGAAGAAGCCGGGAAATGGCATTGGCAACACATTAATTATGGTGTTCATTCAAAATTTATTATCTGTACGATGGACAGATATGATGTGAGAACCAAAGATTGCACAACAGTGTATTAGGTGAAATTAATTAATGGCATTGGCAATTACACATTAATTATGGTGTTCATTCAAAATTTATTATCTGTACGATGGACAGATATGATGTGAGAACCAAAGATTGCACAACAGTGTATTTGGTGAAATTAATTAATTATAGCTTTAAAAAGGGGCATGGTTGAGAGACACTACATTAAATTAATAAAATAAAATTAATATTTAAAAAACATTAATTTAAAATAATAATAAAAAAAATTAAAACAATATAAAACGCAAAAAAAAACCTTTTCTTTTTCGCATGGGGATTGACGCCAAGGCAGGATCGATGGCTCTCCTTATTCCGCGTCGGCAACATGTACGCATGGTAAGGGTGGTTGGTGGTCGCGGAAAGGAAACCACCATCCCACGTGTTCATTCCTTACTCGTCCGCATTCCAATAAAGCGATATAGTAAACTGCTCATGGGCAACGCGGAAACCGTCTCACGTGCCATCAAAAGTATGCCTATTTAAGGAGGAAATAAGGTTTTATTTGGCATTGTAGGGCTGCTTCGACTTGGCTCTTGGTTTCATGTAAGAGCCTCGATGCTGGGAAGATATGTGGGTAATCTCATGGACGATGGGAGATATGAAATCCATGGGACCCGCCTGGCTTGGCATTCGGTTCCCTGATGAGTCCTCGGCGTTGAGCACAACGCATCTTTTATATATTCCCGTCCTCTTATGTGAACTCAGTGCATGGGATTCGATGGTGGGCATTGATGTGTTAAGTGCGTGGGCCAATTGGCTCTAGTTGTTGAGTTCGGGCTGGGCACAAAGGAAAGAAGAAAAACGCTTGGAGGACAATTGATGTGGCGTTGGGATCCGGGCGCTTGGTACACCTGGCTTGAGCGCTAGGGTTTCAAAGGAAGCAACATTTTGTATGAAATTCGTTTCGGACAAAACAAGCAGCAACAATGGAGAGCAGTATGGAAATCGTTTCATGCATTTGCCATGCTTGTAAATCTTCTTAGTTATTGGTCAAAATGGATCATATCGAGCTCAAATGAAACGATTTCTGCGTCGAAATTGCTGCGATGCTTGTATTATAAACAATATTGCAGGAAACAATATTATTTGAATATTTGTTTTATGCCACATTTATTGAAATGAATGTTTAAAGCAAAATGTTACAGGCAAGAAGGCAGATCTGCATTAAAATAATAGGAAATGAAAACTGATCACTTTGGCTGCAGGTCTGAAATTTGGAGAACCCTCTGTAAATCCTGTGCGAGACTCATTGTTTCGTATTTATTATGAATACAATTTCTTTCTATAAATGCAATGAAGTGTTTTTTTTTATCCCAAATGCTTTAGCATTGGATTAATATTAGGGTTTGAATATTAAAAGAGTGTATATAGAAATGTTGTTGTTTTTCTGGAAAGGTTTGTTTAATGGGGTCTAGACTGAGCCCTAAATAAGCAGTTATATATATATATATATCATTCAAATTCTGTTTATGTTACGCCTTACGAATAAATGGGAAAAGGCTCTTCAAATTATCTTTTTGCAGCCATCATACTGGTTTGTTATTTTCTAGTAAATTTCACTAAAGTTCCAGGTGTAGTTAGGCCCTAAGGTCTCAGTGTCTGAGCCTTGCGCTCTGATACCAACTGTAGTGCCCTATCTAGGCACTGGGTCTATTCCGGGTTATCAGGTTATACCTAGTTTTTCCCTTAATTATTGTTAGAAGAAAACAAGAGATTCAACCATCTATATTTCTGTTTCTGTAAATGTTTAACTGTCTGTTTTCTATATGTTTACATGTCTCTGCAGTTAAATAAACATAATCCTAAAACTTTCCATTTAATTCTGTTCGTTTGACATGCATAGCTTGGAAATAAAAGAAAATACATTCTAATTAAGCTGGTTCAGAAAAATACCTGAAACCGTCGATTGCAGTAAGATAAGAAGATTTCTGGAATGGATTCTGTAAGTTACCTTAACAACCCCAAAATGATGTGTCCACCCTGCCGATCAGCTATTATCGTGCTGACCCTAGGAAATCAACGAATTTCCTAGCCCCCGAGCAGCCCACAGACCGATAATACCGACAGCCACTTTCCATGGTAATCATTAATGCATCCCCTTTTGAGGTAATAAGGTGGATTATATATTATTTTATATCATCCCAATTTCTCTCTAGTAATGGAATTATTCAATAATTTATTCAAACATATCCTTTTAATTTACTTGGGATGATTTTGTCCGTTAATTAAATTAATAATTTATTTAATAAATTCATTATAATTCAACCCACTATACTTTATAAAAGGGATTATTATCATTATTATTATTAATTAAATAATATTAATAATATAATAATAATAACAATAACAATTAATAATAATAGTAATTAATTTAAATTGTGAATAGTAATTTAAAATATTTATTTGGTTAATGGATAAGTGTCAACATAGTACCTCTGTGTATAAACAATGAAATATAATAAATGATTTAATTAATCATGATCAACAATTATATAGCACACTCCTCTATTATTAATGTTTAACTTTTATACTTCACCTTGAAGACACCTTTACTTGAGGATACTTACAATTAATGACATTTATTTTACACATGAGAACTTGATAATCTTTTACTAATTAAGTCATCCACTAAACACTTAATTGACTTATCCATGATAACTTATATCATTGTTAAATCTTGATAAGTAGGAAGAAGTTCAACGTGTCTCAACGTGTTTGAAACCAATAAATTTAAACAGTATTTATAGATAATCTGCTGGGGTTAATTTTTTTTAAAGACGTTACATGTCAGGTCATATATCAGATCCTTTTTTAATCCAAAGAATTGGGTGGGTTTAATTTTGGTTTTAAAGGATACAAGTTACCTCATATATGTCGGTTAGCTATCTTGTTGGTGTATGAGACTCCCTTGTTTACCCTTAAATACGATAGCTACTATCATTAAATATTCATCTTTAATAGGACTAATAAGAAGAAATCCTCAACTCAAAGATGTAGTTCTTGAGCGTATGAAAATGAGAATCTAGAGTATGATTGATTCCTTTGAATTCTTCCAATTGTTTCATACTTGATGGAGAAACAATAGTTGAGAAAACATGGTTGCAAATAAGGTTGCATGTTTACCAAAGGGAAAACTAGTGGAAAATGGGGACACCCCCAAAGTGGTTTTGTTACCATAGATATCATGAATTGAGTTGTACGCCAAGGAAAGAATCCAACACTGTCAATGCATGTTAATCGTTCCTATGAATGTATATAAGTATATGGCATTACTTGTACATAAAAATAGTTATCAATTCTATGAATGTATATAAGATGTAATATATAGCATTACTTGTATATAAAAATAGCTAAATAGCTAGTGTTTTTTATATTTAATTATTTGATATAAGTTTGTAACTTATAGATAGTTTCAATATATTGTACAGTTTCCATTCAAGTATTCTTGGCTTCATAGCTTCTAGATTATTGTCTATCAAAGAAGCAAGACCAACTAAGATGAAGATGAAGTTATGGGAAAAAATGGCATTGGCATTGGCATTAGCTTTAGTCTTAGCCAAACAAAAATTAAAGAAGAAGACTGGATTAAAAAGAGGTTGAAAATCTTGGTAAGTCTATAGATTTTTTTTTACTTTTACAATTTTATTTATAGATTTTTTTATTTTATTTTTACAATTTATTTTATTTATTTTTTTTACATGGTTTACATGGTTTATTTAGTTGCTTTTCTATTAGGTTGAGTTGCATTATTTTCATTTTAAAAGAAAAGCCTTTTCATTTATATGCAATATCTCATGTGCGCTCAAAACCGTCACTTTCTTTGATGCACACACACACACACAAGAAACTCTCTCGTCACTCACTAAGTTCAAAAATAGCTTAAATCTACTCACTTAATACTTCCATAGGAGGGCACAAAAGAATCTTGTAGTTTAGGTACGATTTTGGGGCTAGGCATCCAAAAACATAGTTGTTGTCCTTAGGGTGCTTTATAAATCCTTCTAAATCAAGTGGTCATGTATAGCCACATGGGGCAAGTGAAAGAGCGGCGCCGCGCCATAGGAGGTCAAACCCAAGGTTGCGGGTGTATGTTCTCTCAAGTGGGCTCACCACCACTTGTTGAAAAGGAGACGACCCAATACCGTTCGAGGGATAACTGCTCTTTCTCCACTTGACGAAGGTACTTAGTGACCAACTTAGGATGTCATTCCTTATAGGTGACTGTCGTGGAAGCCGACAGTACCTGAGACAGATTTTGTCACAAGATCAAGGAAAGCACACGTCACAAGATCACATACTTATGATAAGAAGAAAAGCTAATAGTCAGTAGCTTTCCAATAGAAAAATCATGTACATGGTGATTGGTGGTTGCTAGCTTATACCTTGAGCTTGTTCCATGTGATGTATTTTGAAATAAGCACATGTCAAAAGATCAAGGAAAGCTAGCGACTGCTAGCTTTCCTTCTAGCATAAGCATTTTCTTCTAGTATAAACACACATGCTTATGCTAGAAGGAAAGCTAACAGTTGCTAGCTTTCCAATAAAAAACCATGTCCATGGTGATTGGTGGTTGCTAGCTTATACCTTGAGCTTGTGCCATGTGCTCTATTTTGAACGAATGCTAGCTTTCCTTCTAGCATAACACACATGCTTATGTTAGAAGGAAAGCTAGCAGTCGCTAGCTTTCCAATAGAAAAACCTTGGGCATGGTGATTGGTGGTTGCTAGCTTATACCTTGAGCTTGTGCCATGCTCTCTATTTTCAAATAAGCACATGGCACAAGATCAAGGAAAGCTAGCGACTGCTAGTTTTCCTTCTAGCATAAGCATTTTCTTTTAGGATAAGAACACATATTTATGCTAGAAGGAAAGCTAACAGTCGCTAGCTTTCCAATAGAAAAATCATGTCCATAGTGATTGGTGGTTGCTAGCTTATACCTTGAGCTTGTGCCATTTGCTCTATTTTGAAATAAGCACATGGCAAAAGATCAAGGAAAGCTAGCGACTGCTAGCTTTCCTTCTAGCATAAGCATTTCCTTTTAAAATAAACACACATGCTTATACTAGAAGGAAATCTAACAGTCGCTAGCTTTCAATTAGAAAAACCCTGTCCATGGTGATTGATGGTTGCTATCTTATACCTTCAGCTTGTGCCATGTGCTCTATTTTAAACGAATGCTAGCTCTCCTTCTAGCATAAGCATTTCCTTCTAGCATAACACACATTCTTATGCTAGAAGAAAAGCTAGCAGTCGCTAGCTTTCCAATAGGAAAATCATGTCCATGGTGATTGGTGGTTGCTAGCTTATACCTTGAGCTTGTTCCATGTGATGTATTTTGAAATAAGCACATGGAAAAAGATCAAGGAAAGCTAGCGACTGCTAGCTTTCCTTCTAGCATAAGCATTTCCTTCTAGTATAAACACACATGCTTATGCTAGAAGGAAAGCTAACATTCGCTAGCTTTCCAATAAAACACCCTTTCCATGGTGATTAGTGGTTGCCAGCTTATACTTTCAGCTTGTGCCATGTGCTCTATTTTAAACGAATAGCTCTCCTTCTAGCATAAGCATTTCCTTCTAGCATAACACACATGTTTATGCTAGAAGAAAAGCTTGCAGTCGCTAGCTTTCTAATAGAAAAATCATGTCCATGGTGATTGGTGGTTGCTAGCTTATACCTTGAGCTTGTGCCATGCACTCTATTTTCAAATAAGCACATGGCACAAGATCAAGGAAAGCTAGCGACTGCTAGCTTTCCTTCTAGCATAAGCATTTCCTTCTAGTATAAACACACATGCTTATGCTAGAAGGAAAGCTAACATTTGCTAGCTTTCCAATAAAAAACCCTGTCCATGGTGATTGGTGGTTGCCAGCTTATACCTTGAGCTTGTGCCATGTGCTCTATTTTGAACGAATGCTAGCTTTCCTTCTAGCATAACACACATGCTTATGTTATAAGGAAAGCTAGCAGTCGCTAGCTTTCCAATAGAAAAACATTGGGCATGGTGATTGGTGGTTGCTAGCTTATACCTTGAGCTTGTGCCATGCACTCTATTTTCAAATAAGCACATGGCACAAGATCAAGGAAAGCTAGCGACTGCTAGCTTTCCTTCTAGCATAAGCATTTCCTTCTAGTATAAACACACATGCTTATGCTAGAAGGAAAGCTAACATTTGCTAGCTTTCCAATAAAAAACCCTGTCCATGGTGATTGGTGGTTGCCAGCTTATACCTTGAGCTTGTGCCATGTGCTCTATTTTGAACGAATGCTAGCTTTCCTTCTAGCATAACACACATGCTTATGTTATAAGGAAAGCTAGCAGTCGCTAGCTTTCCAATAGAAAAACCTTGGGCATGGTGATTGGTGGTTGCTAGCTTATACCTTGAGCTTGTGCCATGCACTCTATTTTCAAATAAGCACATGGCACAAGATCAAGAAAAGCTAGCGACTGATAGCTTTCTTTCTAGCATAAGCATTTCCTTCTAGGATAAGAACACATACTTATGCTAGAAGGAAAGCTAGCAGTCACTTGCTTTCCAATAGAAAAATCATTTCCATAGTGATTGGTGGTTGCTAGCTTATACTTTCAGCTTGTGCCATTTACTCTATTTTGAAATAAGCACATGGCAAAATATCAATGAAAGCTAGCGACTGCTAGCTTTCCTTCTAGCATAAGCATTTCTTTCTAAAATAAACACACATGCTTATACTAGAAAGAAAGCTAACAGTCGCTAGCTTTCAATTAGAAAAACCCTGTCCATGGTGATTGATGGTTGCTAGCTTATACCTTCAGCTTGTGCCATGTGCTCTATTTTGAACGAATGTTAGCTCTCCTTCTAGCATAAGCATTTCCTTCTAGCATAACACATGACCCTTATTATACATCATTTGTGCAGATCATGGTCTGGATGGATAGATGTCTTCTTGGATACCTTCTGTCCAAGAACAGATCACATGGCAAAAGATCAAGGAAAGCTAGCGACTGCTAGCTTTCTTTCTAGCATAAGCATTTCCTTCTAGCATTTTTGAGAAGGAAAACTTTTCTTTTTAATGAGTCTCTACTTGTGCTAGATGCAATGGATTTTTATTTATCTTTAAGTATTTAATATGTTTCCAGGACACATGACCCTTATGTTGTTTAATGAGTTAACAAAATGTAATGATAAAAGAACTACTTGGTTAATGACATAAAAATATGATGATTTAAAGGTCTTCTCTGACGGACAAGGGGGTTCGGTGCTCCATCAGGAACTGTTAGTGCTCAGTTGCATCCTTAATTGCTCAGCGCGTGAGGTTTCGTGTAGTAATTTAACTACTGATTCTTTGCTCAGGCAGTTTGACTGTCTTGTTATTTCCTCTGCTTTTGGCAGAATGGCTCAGCCAGGGGACAATACCGGCATCCAGGACATCAAGAAAAGTTTGGGGCGGCTGTATGAGATAGTCTTCATAGGAATTATGGATAACAAGGAGATAGCCTGCGTTATAAAAAAGCTGGAGGACACTGTGAGCTACACTTCCCTTCAAATCAGCAACCATGACTCTAGGATCGATGATAATGAAATATCCTTGCGCGAGATGATGGGGAAGGTTGATATGATCCAGGAGGACCTTGCGCGACTCATTTCCATGAACCAGGGCAGCAGGAACAATGCACTAACTATTGAAGGGGAGCGTCAGATGGAGGAAGAATCAGTGGTGCAGCCAGTCCACTTCAGGGGCCATCTGTAATCTGGTTTTTATGGATATATGTTTTTTTGTCTTTTATTATGTAAGCAATATGTTTCCAGGACACATGACCCTTATGTTGTTTAATGAGTTAACAAAATGTAATGATAAAAGAACTACTTGGTTAATGAATAAAAATATGATGATTTAAAGGTCTTCTCTGACGGACAAGGGGGTTCGGTGCTCCATTAGGAACTGTTAGTGCTCAGTTGCATCCTTAATTGCTCAGCGCGTGAGGGTTCGTGTAGTAATTTAACTGCTGGTTCTTTGCTCAGGCAGTTTGACTGTCTTGTTATTTCCTCTGATTTTGGCAGAATGCCTCAGCCAGGGGACAATACCGGCATCCAGGACATCAAGAAATGTTTGGGGCGGCTGTATGAGATAGTCTCCATAAGATTTATGGATAACAGGGAGATAGCCTGCGCTATAAAAAAGATGGAGGACACTGTGAGCTACACTTCCCTTCAAATCAGCAACCATGACTCCAGGATCGATGATAATGAAAGCTCCTTGCGCGAGATGATGGGGAAGGTGGATATGATCCAGGAGGACCTTGCGCGACTCATTTCCATGAACCAGGGCAGCAGGAACAATGCAGTAACTGTTGAAGGGGAGCGTCAGATGGAGGAAGAATCAGTGGTGCAGCCAGTCCACTTCAGGGGCCACCTGTAATCTGGTTTTTAAGGATATATGTTTTTTTGTCTTTTATTATGTAAGATATATAAGGGTATATATTGCCCGTTCTGTTAGTCATCATGGAAGAACTCTGTATATAGTTTTTTGGACCCTTTGCAGGCTTAGTCTACAATGCTCTATCTCTGCTCTGAAGGACTATTCTTCCTCTCTTTTTGCTATGTACTGAATGGCTGTGCACAACCCCTTTATAATATACTCCTTTTTAGTTTCTGTTCAAAAAAAATATATGATGATTTATAGTCTATCATTTATATGGGTTCAATTTATTTATTTTTTTGTTCACAGGTCTTTAAGTAAACCAATAAACTTAATTTGGTATAAACGCTATAACGAAGGAGGTTTTCTTTATGTATATTTTACTATGTTTATGTCTATTTTTGCACTAGAGGTAATCTATGTGTAACATTTAATTGTTATTAGCAATAGAAAACTAGAGGTAGTGTCTTTGTATAATTTACTTGTTATTAGCAATAGAAATTATCTCAAAAATTATATTCTTGGTGTAGCCTCCAAGTTTCACATGAGGTCACAAAACATAAATTAGTTAGGTAAGGAAAGCCTTGAACTTGTGCCATGTACTCTATTTTCAAATAAGCACATGGCATAAGATCAAGGAAAGCTAGCGACTGCTAGCTTTCCTTTTAGCATAAGCAAAATACTTATAGGATAATAACATATACCTATGCTAGAAAGAAAGCTAGCAATCGCTAGCTTTCCAATAGAAAAATCCTGTCCATGGTGATTGGTGGTTGCTAGCTTATACCTTGAGCTTGTGCCATGTGCTCTATTTTGAAATAAGCACATGGGTAAAGATCAATGAAAACTAGCGACTGCTAGCTTTCTTTCTAGCATAAGCATTTCCTTCTAGCATTTTTGAGAAGGAAAACTTTTCTTTTTAATGAGTCCCTACTTGTGCTAGATGCAATGGATTTTTATTTATCTCTAAGTATTTAATATGTTTCCATAACACATGACCCTTATTATTCTTGTGCATGTGAATAAAAGACATGTAATAGAATATTCTTTGATAATGCTCATTATTTCATGTATTTTTAAAACAATTTAAACTTATAGTCGACTATTTATTATTGTTTTTAGAAGCTATGGACTCTGGTGCAATGACAATTCCAAGGAATAATTTGAAGAAAAAACGAATTGCAAGTGACACACAAACAACGTCTCCCCCATGTGGTATGGTGGTTTTAAATATTATTCTCTCATTTCTAAATGGTTAGACTAGAAGACTATATGGTAATATTTGTGATTTTGGTTTCATTTTATTTATAGTAATAATTGCTTATTATTGTTTTTTGAAGCTGTCGTCTCCAAAGCAAGTAAAATGCCACAATCGGCATTCAAAAAACAAAAGCTTCATTCAACTCAGATTATAAATTCAACAATGGGTTCTAATTTTGAAATGATTAAAAAATTCAAAACATCTGCTGCATTTGAGTATGTCGAAGATTGGTATGTTGAGATTGAAAGTCCCATGAATATGTTTCCAGATATGTATCTATTTGGATCCATGGATGGAAATGATATACAAAGGATAGGGATAATTGTTAATTGCTATGCTCTCAATCATAGTCAGATTGATTTTCAAATGGAGGTAATTGAAGAAAATGAAGTGAAATTATTTTCTTGCCAAATTGATTACACAAAATTTAGACCAGATTTGATTGATACTAATACAGAATTTCCAGAGTCAATAAAAAAGTCACAGTTTAAGTTGGATAGTTTTGAGAGCTTCAATGAATCTGGTCTAAAGAGTTGTGATGATCTTGTACAACGTATTACCAATGTTATGAAATATCATTTTGTGAGATGTAAGAAAACATCATCCGTGTTTCTTTATTTGCAACAAAGAGGTAAACTACTTGATAAAATACCAGATGATAAACTCGAGGCTCAAATGCTTGCTTTGAGAAGGGTATATTTAGTTGAGCTAAAACAGAGCATTAAAGAAAGTGAGTTCATGCCTACTACAGAGTTTGTAAAATCCCAAAAAGAAGACTCTCAGATAGAGAAGCTTGCTGACCAATGCGATGAAATCCATGAAAATTTCAAGGATAGTTATTTATTTTCAAGCTCTTTTACCATGAAGGTGGATGTTCGAAGATGTGTAGAAGCACCCAAGTTATATAAATTGAGATCACGGGATGATTTAAATGTTCGAGTATTATTAAAATCGTTCCTACAGAAATTTCAAGCATCATTGCCTGATGCTCTTCTGATTCCATTTGACAAAAAAGAGTCTGATCCGATTGGAAACCCTGTGAAAATCATGAATGAAATGGATATAAATGCCAAGAACATCAATTTTTGGATAGTTGATGGGCAACACACCATTGAAGCAGCAAAAGAAATATTATCAAATCCTAAATTCAGTCTATCTGGGGAGGCAAAACAGAAGTACAAAGAACGTAATGCTCGATTCTTAGATCCATTAGTTGCTCCCAGTGTGGTGATTCGTATTTGCTGCCAGTTAAATTCTGCAAACACAATGTTCTTCAAAACTCCATTCATTGATTCTGTGCGATCTGCAAGACAATTCCTAATTGCCACAAATAAATTAAAGAAACAAAAATGTGGGAATGCTAAGACGGCTGAAGACAAGGTATGCAATTTTTTTTTTTTGCACTTAGTTTATATTGTTATAACTAAATTCATGGCTATTTTATTTTTGATATCACATTCTTACTAATTTATATTTGTTATTTTTTAACAGGTTGATGATGAAATGTTGTGCTCTTTCTTCGATTGTCCACTAACAAACTTTGCTGAAAAAAAAGTCTTGTTATATCTTGATGATACTACTTGGGATAAATGGGAAGTTGTTTTTAATTGTTACAAACTAGGGACATTAATGTGTTCTCCAAACCAACCTAAGGATCCAAACTATAAGACAAATAGTCTGAACAGTTTGGTATCAATTTCTTTCCGTCCCCTTCAGGGACTAACCGCTGAAGAAATGTGTTCTGTAGCAGATAAACTATTGGATGGAACTGTCTGGTTTTCTATTCCAGTGAACCATCCAACCAATGCTATAAAAATGAAAGATTATTGTTCACAATTGAAAACCAAAAGAACAATTTTGGAGGCAATGGTAACATATTGCAAAAGTCATGATAAGAATCTGAATGATAAGATTCTTACAATATCCAATATTCTTGAGCATTATGGAATTACTGATATCATATTTGCCAACTTCTGTAAGACAATGGAAGGGTGTAAATATGTAAAAGGATCACGAAATACAAAAATAGAGTCCCTTTCTCCACAAGCTTGTGTGGTCCTTGATAGAATAATTGATGCATCGACAGATATACAGGAAATTGAGAACAGTTTTGAATTCGGTTGTCATTATGGGGGTCCTAGCCTCTTGTCAACACTTTTGCACTCTTTTCCTTGTCTGTTTCAACCAATGTTATACACTGACTTTGTTGTGTTGGATACATTGGCTTTGAAAGATGAATCATTCCTTAAGGATCACTATATTGAATTGTTTCGATTTTTAATCGAAAAAAATGGGTTGAAAGATTTTACTATGATTATCTTAGTAGAAATTTGGTCTTGTAAGGATGTACGCCAAGCTCTGGAGATTGTTGTCAAGGACTCAAATGTCAACTATAAAATGGCTACCGGTCTTTATGAATATAAAGAACAAAATAACTATAGTTATGATATAGTTTTAACTATACATTTCTATAGTGAAGAGTCTAAAAGTTTACAGGCCTCAATATACTCTCACAGTTTTAGAGACATATCTGATGAAAAAGAGAGAGATTTTGAATTCTGGGAAGAATTATTGCAAATGCATCAACAACATAGTGATCTAAATTTGATTATTTCTCTTTATGCGGGGAAAAATTTACAGCAGGCTTGCTGTACATATGGAAGAAGAATGGCATGTGTCGTAGAAAACGAGTTACAAAGGACTACCATGCTGACTAATCAAGAATCCTTCCAATTGCAAAAACCAATGTCTAATATATTGCTGTTGGAATATCCAGGTATTGTACTTTTTTTGTTCTTTCTCTAGTGATTCGTTGGATTCTATGCTATTTATATATCTTGATTAACAAGATGTTTACTATAACTACTAATGGCGGAAATTGTAAAGAAAACAACGACACTTTGCAACAAAGCAATGATCAACATAGTGTGCACAATGTCGAAGAAGTTTTCGAGATGCAAATACAAGACGAAGAAAATACCATACCAGGTACATAATTTATTTTGTTTCTTTTGTTGTATTGTACTTGTTTTGTTCTTTCTCTAGTGATTCTTTGGATTCTATGCCTATTTATTTAATGAATTTCATTCGTTGATACATTTTATAACATTTCATATGTTTATTACAGTAGCAAACGAGGAGAAAAAAGACAGTGATCAAGGGAATGTGACAGAAAGCCATAGTCAAGAACATGATATCATATCAGGTACTTCACATGTCTCTTATTTTCAATTAAACATAAAATATGTCTTATAAAAAAAAAATTGATTTAAAGAAGTATTATTGGTATTTGATTGAAGGTTTGTTATTTTGGCTCTAGGTTCTATGAAGACAATACAAGAGAAGTGTGGCTTATCAATAACTAGTACAAAAAATACTCAAAGTGAGTGTATTTCTTCAACAATTTTTTTTAATAATAATTTATGTAGCATGAATAAAATGAATTTACTATGATCCATTATTGTTTTGCAGCTATTATAAGTCAAAAGAAATTAGTTATTTTTGAATTGAATAACATTTTCTATCAGAGCGTTGATGGTGATGCATCACAAAAAGAATTTATCGAGAAAATGGGAAGGGCCGCAGATTACACGATAGAGAAAAAATCATTTTGGTTTCGTCCACATGCAAAAACATTTCTTGAAATGTGTTCCAAAAATGAATCTCTTGACATTGCAATTTGGACGACATCTTTGAAACAAAACACAACAAGAGTTATGAAAAAGCTGGTTTCAGAAACATTACAAGCTAAATTTTTGTTTACATGGACTGCTTCAGATTGCAAACAACAAAAGGGAAAAAATGACATTGATAATTCAACACAAGTTATATACAAAAAACATCTGAAAAAAGTGTGGAGAATGTATTCTCAATATGATGCTACTAACACTATTCTAGTGGATTGTTCAATGGAGACAAAGAAAGAAAATCCCAAAGAAAATGTGATTATTGCCCCTTCGTTTGATGGAAAGAATGAGGATAAATGGTTGATCGCTGATCTGTGGAGCTTATTGAATAAATTGTACAAGGCACTCGATGTTCGAGATATTTTGAAGAATCTTCAATGACTTTTAATAGTACATTAAGATGACTGTTATTCATTTCCTCTATAAACAAAATCTTGAAGTTTATGATATAAATTCTTGGTCATTGTACATTTGATGACTTAATTCTACATGTGATGTGTTATTACTTTGTTTTATTTTATTATCAATTTAATGTCTATTATTTCATAATACACATATAAGGATTGTTGTTGTGTCATTATTATAAATTAACATATTATTATTTTGTTTATTTATATTGAGATATTGAGTTATAAAAAGTTAGTGATTTGAATAATAGTCTTA
This sequence comes from Larix kaempferi, assembly GCA_027924585.1. NCBI lineage: Eukaryota > Viridiplantae > Streptophyta > Pinopsida > Pinales > Pinaceae > Larix > Larix kaempferi. Next base: position 17,764,824 of record BSBM01000293.1, on the reverse strand, counting down.
TGTGTTTGCATAAAAATGTAGTATTCCATATTAATTAAATAATTGTATTAGGTTGTATGTATAAATTAACGTACAATTACTATGTTTGAGCAATTGCAGTTTATTTATCAATTGCGTCTTAATTGATCATTATAACTCTTACAAATCAGTGATTTGAATGTTAGTTCAATGTTATCATATGAAATTTTCTTATTTCTTAGAAATTAAAAAAATGGAAAATCATATCAGGTTGTATGTAAAAATTACCTATAATTAGCTTGTTTAATTGAAATTTAAAAAATTGTAAATCTAGGTGGTGGGTATAAATTAACATATAATTGGTTTGAATTGGACCATTGTAACTATATTTTTAAATTGTGATTTGAATTTCATTGCAATGTGCTTATATGAATTTTTCTTATAATTTCTTGAAAATTAAAATATCGCATGAGGTTGTATGTAAAAATGAACATATAAATAGTTTGCTTGATTTAAATTTAAAAACTGTAAAATTTAGGTAGTATGTAGATATTAACATATAATTAGTTCAAATGAATTCGACTATTGTAATTATATTTTTAAATTGTAGTTTATCTCATTACAATTCTTAAAAATTATTGATTTGAGTAGTAGTTGAATGTGTTTGTATAAAAAAACTATTCCGCTGAAATTACTTTTATTTTTTTCATTAAGTTGTTTGTTTGGGAGTGGAAATAAATTGGATATGTTTTGATGCCATTAAGCAATGAAGTTTTGAAGTGAAAATATGTTAATGTTATATATGTGGCAGCAATGCATATGGGAGTTAATATCAGTCGGAAGATCTTGTTGATCTTTGAAATGGAAGGAGTATTCTTCTCGTCGTATTCCAAAGATGATATGAGTTGTCAAATTCAAAGAAAACCAGATTGGGAGCTTGGTGATAAATCCTACTTTTGTAGGCCTTTTCAACTAGAAGTATTAAAATACTGCCTAAAACATTATGATGTTGCGATATGGACATCAAATGTTACTAACAAGTACATTCGACAAGTACTTGAAAAATCAAATATTGATACAAGTGACTTTCAATTCATATGGGATAGGTCCCATTGTCACTTGCAAACAAAATTCAAATCATGTAGTATGATACAGTTTTATGAGAAAAGGCTAAGCGACATGTGGTCCCAATATGGAAATAAGTACATAGAATCAAATGTATTGCTAATAGATACATCAAAGCCTACTTCTCAATTCCTCGGATATCGGTCAAACTGTATCTTAATAAAGGCTTATATAGGACATGAACACGATACTTGGCTTGTGCAAGTTCTATTCCCCTTTTTAAAGACACTTCATCGCATCAAACAGAAACGCAACTACATTCGAATGTTCAATAGAACATTGAGTTCTTTGTATTAAGTGAAGATATTATTATATGAAAATTTGTTGACGATTACATTGCAATATTTCAATACAAGTTGGACACATTTTTTAGTGAATTAATTTGTATGATTTTATAACTTTTATAGATAGATGATAATTGACAATGATATATAAATACAATTATTAGTATTATTTATGATTGCTTTTAGATTGACAAGTTTTTGCATCATACAACACTTGATTTCCCCATTCAAAATATTTTCTAAATTTGTGCTCTTAAATCAACTATTTGTAATTTAAATCATCTCATAAAAGCCAACAAGGCGTGCAAGAAACTCTCTTTAGTTTTATTTATCTATATGTATTAATACAAGTGCATTACAACACTTGATTTCTCTATTCAAAATATTTTTTAAATTACATACTCTTAAATCAATTATTTGTAATTTAAATCATCTCACAAAAGCCAACAAGGAATGAAGTTCTCTTTAGTTTTATTGATCTATATCGATTAATACAAGTGACACACAAATTTTGAATTAAACCTCCATCTATATAAAAGCACATTTCTTACAAAAAATATTACTTCAATGATAATGAGTGCTAAGTGTACTAGAATTTAGATTGAAGCATGATGAGTCATAGATGAATGATTTTGAAAGGTATAGGCATTTGATTTCCCAATCTATAACTTATTGTAAATGTGTATTCTTAAGTTAATAGGTTATAATTGCAATAATCTCATATAAGCCAACTGGACATGAAATAAATTATTGACTGTTATTAGCCTATATTCATTAATATGAGGAGTTTATCAATGCAATATGTAATTTTTGAAATAAAACCCCATATAATTGAAGTTGCAATTGTTTTAAAACACAAAATTAATTGCTAATGAGTGCTAAGTGGTATTAAGGGTAGTACGAGATTGGTCATAAGTGAGTGACATTGAACTATAAGAAATTTGATTTCTCATTTCATTTTTTTGTAAGTTTGTATTATTAACTCAATTACGATTAATTGAAATAATCTCATAATAGCCAACAAAGCATGAGATACGCTCTATCTTTTATCTTCTTGTATGCATTAAATGAATGTATAAATGTGATGTATTTTTTGGAATAAAATACAATGTAAAAACATTCCACAAGTAGTTGAAAAATCAAATACTGATACAAGTGACTTTGAATTCATATGGGACAGCTCTCATTGTCACTTGGAAACAAAATTCAAATAATGTAGTGTGATACAATTTTATGAGAAAATGTTAAGTGATGTGTGGTCCAAATATGGAAATATGTACGAAAAATCAAATATATTGCTAATAGATACATCAAAGCTTATTTCTCAATTCCCCGGATACCGGTCAAATTGTATCTTAACAAAGGCTTATATAGGACATGAACCTGATACTTGGCTTGTCCAAATTCTATTCCCCCTTTTTAAGACACTTCATCGTATCAAAGAGAAACGCAACTACATTCGAATGTTCAATAGAACATTGAGTTCTTTATAGTAGGTGAAGATGTTAATTTTTAGAAATTGGTTAACGCGTACATTGCAATATTTCAATACAAGTTGGACACATTTTTTGATGAATTAATTTGTATGTTTTTAAAACTTTTATAGATAGATGAGAATTAACAATTATATTTAAATACAATTATTAATATTATTTATGATTGCCTTAAGTTTGACATTTTTTTGCATTACACCACTTGATTTCCCCATTCAAAATATTTTTTTAATTTGCGTTCTTAAATCAAATATTTGTAATTAAAATCATCTCATAAAAGCCAACAAGGCACGCACAAAGTTTTGTAAATGTGTATTCTTAAGTTAATAGTTTATAATTGCAATAATCTCATATAAGCCAACAAGGCATGAAATAAATTATTGACTTTTATTTGCGTATATTCATTAATAAGAGGAGTTTATCAATGCAGTATGTAATTTTTATTGCTAATGAGTGCTAAGTGGTATTAAGGGTAGTACGTGATTGGTCATAAGTGAGTGACATTGAACTATAAGAAATTTGATTTCTCAATTCATTTTTTTGTAAGTTTGTATTACTAACTCAATTATGATTAACTGAAATAATCTCTTACAGGCCAACAAAGCACGAGATATGTTCTATCTTTTATCTTCTTATATGCATTAAATGAATGTATAAATGTAGTATGTAATTTTTGGAATATAATACAATGTAAAACCATATAATTAATTGATAATGAGTACTAAGTGGACTATTTAGACTCATTCGATATGTGCCATAAATAAATTCAAAAGAGCATGGGGTCATATATAAAGTTCAACTAAAAGATTTGAAAAATATGTTTCAACATCTATTTCTTCGACATTTAAAAATCTTATCATTTTCTTTGCCTTTTGGTGAAAGTAATTCTCGGCCATGATTTTTTAATTCGATTTCTTCACACTTTCATTGTGTATGTATAATGTTGTACCTAACAACTATCCCAATTTTGACGAATTTATAGTTATTATTTGGTGACATCAATACATTTCTTATAATTTATTTTATTTTAATTTAATATTGTGATTTCCTTCCATTCATGCTATATTATAATATGTTATTTAACAATGAAAATATTTAATATGATACTTTGTTCACTTCAAATATAGATAGAGATCTTCTTGTAATAAAACATGCAATTATGTGTGCAACTTAACTTCATTAATCCTACATTTTATATCTTCATGAATATTTTTTCTCACGATTCAACAAATTACAGATTTTCATATACTCCTCCTAATTTATGGCATACCGAACTAGTTATAAATGATACAACATTTCATTTTTTATGATTGTATATTAAAAACACTTGGAGTAAATAAAATTTGTGATCAATAAAAACATTCTTTCTAGGATTAGTTTTTCCAATTTTAATGGAATATTTCTTTAATGCATAATTTTTACAAATTAAATGAAATAAATAAAATATTTACAAAAAAATTCAATGTCATAGAAGTCCTTGTAATAGAATTTTTCTAGATTTAATGAAATAGGTGTTTAACCAATGAATATCTTCTATCATGCATTCATAATTTTGTTAAGGTTATACGACAAATCCAAAAATCAAGATTGTACTAACTGTAATAACCTAAAGACAAACATACCATAAACTTAATCATGGACAAATATCGAAACATACCTCGATGAGTCATACCTGTAGAGATCGCTTGTATTCTTCTTATGTAAGGCCTTATCCTCATCTCCCTCTGAGACAAGAACTTCTTCACTTATGCAGGTGACCAATCCATCTTCTTCTAGGATTAACCCAATCCACTTGATTTGCAAGAACTGGACCTGGAGCTGGATATGGGTTTGTCAGAGAAACCCAAAAAATTCAAACTTTGAATTTCAAACTTCCGAAAGGATAGAAATATGAGCCTTGATGAGCTGATCAAACTGGTATATTCAGAATTTGAAAACTGCAAAATTTTACTCCTCAATTTTGCCTTTGAAACTTTTGGATTCACTGGACATGACCCTGAACTGGGGTTTGATGAAGCCCACTCTTTTGCCCCATCAAAAGGTTTGATCCAAAGCTCTAAGCTTCTATTTTTTTTTCTGAGGAGCTTCCAGCCGTGGTCACAGATTTCAAAAATTTCCATTTTTATAGAAGCCCTAATTTTCCACTTTTCTGATCAAAGTCCCGAACTAGGGTCTAATCAAGCCCGGCCTTCTTCCCAACCAAAAATTCTGATCTTGGTTTCTAAATTTCTATTTTGATGAGTAGCATCCAGCCGTGGTCTCCGATTACAAAAATTCCAACTTTCTTCAAAGCCCTAAATTCCGGAAGCCATGAATGAAGGTACCAAAAAATAATTCTGTTTTGACAGAAATATGTACCTGATTGTTTCTGGTGTAACTCCGAAATTTTTGATCCACAGGGTCTGAAATAGAGTTATGCCAAATGTCGCAACGTGACCTGTTTTGGGAAAATACAGGAGAGCGAACTTGTACGGTGTGCCACGTGTCATTGTTTGACCTTCGGCCTCTGAAAAAGTTTTCTGAGATAGCTCGGCCTGTTATCTTTCCATCCTGACAGGTCTGACCTCAATTGGATTCTCTGAGAGAGAGTTATGCCAAGTGTCGCAATGTGACCTGTTTATGGGATAATACAGGAGAGCGAACTTGTACGGCGTTCCACGTGTCACTGGTTCAACTTCGGCCTCTGAAAACGTTTTCTGAGATAGTACCATCTGTGTACTACCTGTCACTTTTCACGAAATGTCATTTGGAGCTTCCTAGCCCAAGTTATGACCTTTTTCCCAAGGTCACCTGATTTTGACTCAGATCTGGAAGAGGCAGAAACCCTATATTGTACAGATCATAAATCACAAAGTACAACGAATTAGAGGTTGTCCTTTGGACACAAGGTACCTAGAGATTTTATCTTCGTCCTGTAACAATTTCAGATCCGAAAACTTTTCCAAAACGGATTTATAGCGAAAGTGCTACGATGACTGGTTTTTGCTATGTAAAACCCTAACCTTCAAATTGTCGTAAGTAAAGCAAGTGTCTTTAGTGCCATACCTTGTCTTCCTTCAGGTTAGCTCTGATACCATGTTAAAAATTCAATATGCTAAGACAGAAAATAGCAGCATTACATTCCATTTCACAATAATAGCATATACAGGATCACTGAAGAAACAACAAGCACAGCATAAACACAAGAGACAGAGATTTATCCTGGGAAACCCTCATGGGGTAGAAAACCCAGCAAAGCTTCCTCAATATAGATGACCAGCAATATACAAAGATGAAACCCTGAGACATGATCTCCTCCTCCACAATAGCAGACCTCTCCTCCACAAGTGCGCTATCCTCAAGTGTGTGTGTGTGTCGAATGAGGAACACACCTCCTCTATTTATACACTACACTGACATGTATTTTACATAGGTACACGTAGGCTCGTATTTAACCAATGGGTTAAATACCCCACTACAACTGACTGGGCCGACCCCTCTAGGGTGGTCTAATAACCCTTTGACCCACATAACACATAAAGGGCCGACCTCCACTAGGGAAGTCTAATAACCCAAGTTACCACATTCTGACAGAGGAATAAACATCTCCGGATATACAATAAGATCTTTACGGAGGAATGAAACATCTCCGGAATAATAAAGTACAATTATAATATTCTTTGAAGTTACAATATCTCAACATCAAGGTGCACGGCAAAGAGCATACGCAGATGGGAAAGGAACAATCCGAACCAAAAAAAAATATAACCGTAAAAAAAAAATGAAATATGAGATTTGTTTTTTCTTCAAAAAACGAAATAAAAAAAATGCGTCACTGTAGCATTATACCTTCAGATCTGATGAAATACGCGTTTCTGGAACAACCGGGAACCGTTTTCGATCAAACGAAAACTATTTCCCAATGGAAACGACGCTCCGGACACAATGGAACACCTCCCACAGCCCAGAAATGCACAGAAATACCAGAACTAGAAACTCTTTCGAGTTTCAGCAACAACGGTTCAAGATCTAGATCATAACCGTAAGCGGCACTTCATAAAAGCTCTGATACCATGTTCGGGTACATAGGGTACTACCAAAGGACCAAACACCAAGAGAAACCACTTCACACAAACAGATCACAGATCAACACACCGATGTTTTGACGTGGTTTAAACCCTCTTGAGGGAAACACTCCACGGCCCCGGCCAAATAGCTTCTACGGGACAATTTATTATGCAAAGAAAGAAAGTTACAAATGAGCTTCTCATAATCGATCAACTAAACAATGACCCTCCATGCTCTTTAAATAGAGATCATGGACCAATCGGGTGTTAAGCCACGGATCAAGGTTAGGTTTGATCTAAGAGAAGTTGAGCCGTCGGATCACTCTATGTCGGAAACATATCGTGACCGTCGGATTAAGTATTTACAAATGCATACTAAAGAAACACACTATCCCTAACGGATATATTACACAAGTTTATCTTAACTAACTCCTAAGTGTCTAAATATCCTAACATATTTAAAGCCCATGGAAATGCAATTTTTGGCTACTTATGTCTAGAGAATATGTGGTGTTTGTTTTTTTAGAGATTAAATCAAATATCCATTCTAAATTTTAAAAACATGATAACAGAGTCGCCTTCAAAGAGAGCTGTGTGTATGCATTACTTCTTTCAAATTCTTTATTCCTATTCATATGTACACTGCTTGAAATATCTTTCTTCCCATTCTTAGGCAGTCTGAGCTTTATGACAAAACCCAAAGATATTCTTTAGTATCTTTCCTTGGCCAGAAAAAGGAGACAGTGATTGGGCCGACTTGAAATGGAAAATGTGCTTGCCTACAACCAATCCCCTATGAACAAACCATCAAGCAATATAGCTTTTCTTGGCTCAAGTTGTGATTTCCAAATTGACCAAAGTTGACAAGGCCAAGTGTTGAGATTAGAATGAGTTTTCCATATCTTGTTTAACAACAAATAAAACAACAGATCAAGTCCAAGCCAAAGATGGCCTTCGACTAGTTTATGCCTAGTGAGAATTTTCTGATATGGCCACGGACAATCATTCAACAAATTTATTGGAGTCTTGACACCGGACTTAAAAAGGAGGCATTGTGAAACATGAGAAAAGATCTATAATCAAAGATGAATTAATTTTAGCAAAGGGCTTTCCTTCATTTAGTGTGATAGGGGATCATTGAAGGGAATGCTCATTCACATAAATACCAAACCTCAAACATTTCACTTTCCAATATAGAAAGAGTTTGACAACGTCCCAGGCTTTCTAATGGCTCTTGGAAACAAAAAATAATCCCTCCAATTTTAATAAGGGCTTGAGTAATGAAAAGGCATTGAAAATTCAGGCCTATTCACTCATTGATAGTTCTCATTCCACCTTTAGCATAGCAGTGCAACAAATACTTTAGTTTACCTTATGGAGCATATTTACTGGTCTGAGTTGGTCTAGACTCTAGAGGAAGTTGCAAAGAAGTTTCTCAACCTTGGCATAAGTAGTTGCCGAAGGTCCCAGCAAGATGAATAATGGACATGGTTGGAAACTAGGATCTTCAGTGCAATTTTCATTTTGTGTCGTTAATGAAAGTGGCTTGGTGTCATTTTGCTACCTTCTTTTCAATGCTATCAACCAAAAACTACCATACGTTCTTTAGGGAGGCTTGAAAAGAAAAAAAAATGCTAAGATATTTAAAAATTTACCTAGGTTGAATTCATACCACATGGTGTCATCTAGCCTAGCCATTTCTGAAATGGGCTTGATGCTCTGTTGTCAACAATTTTTTCCTTTTCATATTAAAACTTGATGCCAAGCAGAAGGTGTTGAAACTTGAGGCAAATGATAGTGGATCAATAAGAAGTTTCATCTTCTTGAATGGGAAGAAAGGATTCATAAGCAAAATGACCATTGATATCTTTCGGTCCCTGTGTCTAGGAAGAGGGATGACTCATATTCTGCCAAGGCTTGCACTTTTTTGTAATAAAAATTACCTAAAGCATTGACTACCATTATATACAGTGTTGTTGTTGGCAGGCAACCCTAGCAAATAGATTTAACATGCAAATCTCTTGAGATTTGATACCATTAATGGAAAGACACATCAGGGCATTGGCAAACAGGTTTTCAACAGCTGAAATGAAGGCCTCAAGATTAAGGTCTTGGAGCATGGTGAGAATGAATGAGCATTCCATAGGAGCCACCCTAACCTACAGGTTTGTTTCATCATTAGAGATAGGGTGCACCTCTTCTCATCCCTAGGAGTACCGAGAAGTGATATAGACATCAGGAGGAGGATTTTCTAGCTTGTTTTGGATTCCTGTAGCAGTTGCCTCTATCATTAGTAACTATTCCCTAATCATGGAGCAACATCCAGTATATGAACAAATCCAGGAATATATTCCATATCCTCCACATGTGCATGTTGTCATAGACAATGGAAATAGTTAGTTGAAGCAATTCAATCCTATTTCAATACATATTAATTCAATACCAACCATTTCTTAAAGTTTAATTTCTAAAAAATAGAATAAATTCAACATCGAATGGGGATGCAAAACATTAAGAAGCACCCAAACTAAACACACCCACACACAGAAAAATAAACAATCTTTTGTAACAAATAGCGAATAATCTACATAAGTACCAACTCCCCAAAGCATGAAAAGTTATTAGAACTGTAGCGGTGCACAATTGTGCCAAGTTCCTCCCCGGGACTACCTTCCTTGGAAATCAAGACTTCAAACTCTCCTTTTTGAACAATATAGAACCAATTTCCTTCTCCACCCTGTTGGATAACAACATCTCCTACACCAACTTGAACCTTTTCCATGCATTCATATAACATCTCAATTGTGCCTTTGATAATTTCTTGAACACAAAATTTCTTTGCAATGCCCGTTCTATATGATCTAACTCTTCGGGAGTCTTGTGATAAGATAAACTTGGAGGAGCCCAAGCAGGACCATGCTCTAAAGAAGAATCAATTTCCCCAACGTAACATTGACGTCAATACCAAGTGGGAGCACTAAGGCGACTCCTATACAACTTCACGTTACATTTACACCACCCCCCTCAAGGGGTCAACCAACCTTTTTAAGACCTATGTTTCAGCTCTAAGAAAAAGAGTGCACACTACCAACTAAGCAGAAAAGATGATCTCTAGGCGGATCCAAAGTACCAATGCACCACTCCTCAAGTTTGCTCAAGCAACTAGCCTTCTATCAAGAAGTTCATTCCCATAGCCTTGGATGTTAGGAGAGTTGATTTACCTCATTCTTGTGCTCCCCCTAAGATCAGACAGTTAGGCCCTCTCTGTCACAACCACTAACCCAAGGGACATTACCCCCCTCTACAACTATCGACAATTCTAATGAGGACCATGTATTGCGACCCCTTCACTTATCCTCAATAGACAACTCCAGTGCTAACAAACCTCGGCATCCTCTCATTTGTTTTAGCTTTAAGGCTTGGTTGTACTTGTACCCTTCTTTTGTATCTTCTTTTGTCTAAAGATTTCACTCTTGGCTAGACATACTTCTTTATCTTTCTGTTTTCAATATTCATATAAGACTTGCTTTTGCATTCCAATGTTGTATTTACTCGAGATGTACCTTTTAGTCCCAGTGACCTACTTTTGTGGTCATTTGTTGGACATTAATAAAATTATCTTTTCTACCTTTGTAATATGTAGTATGGGGAGAGCCCAATGGATTAGCTCAACCGGTTAGAACATATTGTTTCAAGACAAATTTCATCGTAAGGTCTTTGGTTCTATTCCAACTAAGGTTTGATCCTTTTTAAGTCTCATTAGGTTACAAACTACTATCATGATCGACACTTGATCTTCCCTTCATCCAAATATTCGATGGAAGAATGGGGGGAATCCTACAAGGTTTACCTTGGGAAAAAAACTACACTTAAGAGGGGGGAATCCTACAAGGTTTACCTTGGAAAAAAAACTACACTTAAGAGGGGGGAATCCTAAAAGGTTTTCCTTAAAAAATCTATACTAAAGTGGGGGGAATCCTACAAGGTTTTTCTTGGGAAAAAAATAATAAGAGGAGGATTTGAGTTCTCAAAAGCAATATTGTACATTGGTAAAGGAAATATTGTATATTGGCAGTCAAGTTTGGGTCTAGATAATTAAACACATTTTAATACCCCAAAAAAACATTTGAGGAATGTAGCCTCATAAAGGAGAAGGATGAGGAGAAGCAGAATGTTGCTTTTGGAAGGTAAGTTCATCTTGTCTTCCTAACAAACCTAGATTATATGAAAATTTTGCTCACTTCTATTATGGGAAAAATTTTGCACAAGAGAGAACGATTTATGTTAGGAGGTGAATATCATTCATAGCATAGTTGTGAGTCTCATGGAAGACTCACCAATCTTCATGACTTTTGACAACTCATTCCCAGGACGGATACTCACCCAAGCCTCACCAATTGGTCAAAACTTGCCAAACTCACCTGGAAACGTGCCAATTGCCACACTTGCCAAACTCACATGACCTCTCCTTTTCTCATTCCTTGCACAACCCAAGGGGCTCAATTGTCCTAACAAATCGACGTCACAATCTCTATATGAGACAGTTTTCATCCTTACAATACCCGCACCCAAACAATACCCATGAAACATGTGTGCATATGGACGTTTACTACAATTGATGAAGCTATATCAATATGATGAATACACCTTATTTTGGTTATTTTATAAATTATCTATGGTTAATTCATATGTGAACATAGTTGTGTTGCTTCTCTAGGGTTATGGATTCCTCAGAATCTTATCAGTTCATTTTACATGCCCTTTAAGACAAATTATGGCTGCCTAACTTAAAATCAGAAGGATTTCTTTCAAAATTGAGTCATCAGAAGCTACTCAGTTCCACTAAAGAAAACAATGATAAAAATTTGCTATAAAGGGCTTCAAAGAACTTATGCAAACAGACTACCATATTGAAAATTATATTGCAGAGGCTAACTTATTCTTTTCGCAAACACATTACTAAAATTGATCTTTCTCACTAAACTAAAGCTACATGAGCTTTCCATTGCTAGTTTGGTTATTTAGATTAGAATGAATCTGTATATTTGTGTGATCACTCTGTTATTGTTCCCCTTGCACCATATTTCATTCATCATTATGTTTGTTCCCCTTACAAACTATGCTATGGACTGCCTGTGTTGTGAGAAATAGTCCATAGCATAGTTTGTAAGCCACCTCAGATATTCTAAGAAGTTTAGTGCTCACTTGCATTTGGTTATTCCTCAGAAGAGTCTCATAACTTTAGGGACACTCTTCCTCAGTTTGAAATATGCCTTGTCTCATGAAAAATTTCAGAGGAGCCACCCTAACCCAAAGGTTTGTTTCATCATTAGAGATAGGGTGCACCTATTCTCAGCCCTAGGAGTACCCGGAAGTGATATCGACATCAGGAGGAGGATTTTCCAACTTGTTTTGGATTCCTGTAGCAGCTGCCTCTATCATTAGTAACTATGCCCTAATCATGGAGCAACATCCAATATATGAACAAATCCAAGAAGATAGTCCATATCCTCCACATGTGCATGTTGTCATAGACAATGGAAATAGTTAGTTGAAGCAATTCAATCCTATTTCAGTACATATTAATTCAATACCAACCATTTCTTAAAGTTTAATTTCTAAAAAATAGAAGACATTCAACATCGACTGGGGATGTAAAACATTAAGAAGCACCCAAACTAAACATACCCACACACAGAAAAAGTAACAATGTTTTGTAACAAATAACGAATAATCTATTAAAGTTCGGTTGCGAACAATCTTCACTATATGCATAATATTCATTGTAGCAGACGTCTGAAGAATGGTATGCGTGATGAAAACCTAGGTTTTGTTTTCCTTTTCCGATTTAAGGAGACAAAACATTGTATTTTTTTATTATATTGTGTTCGCTGCTGCTATTTATAATTTCAGTATGTATAGCCCCGTAGGCAAACTGTATTTGGTCAAACCTGAAATATCTACACGGACAAACTTGCAAGGAAATTTATCATGGTTCTACTCTTACAAAATTTTTGTCTTCCATGGTCGTCAAATTCAGAAAACACATAAACCATGTGACATAGAATCCTTCCTTGTGCTTCATTTGTTTCATCGTGGAATCTGATTCTGGATAAAACTAAAGAACGCATCATTCACTGCCTTTGCAAGCATATGCAAAAAATGGATATTGCAAAAGGTTTACCGAAAGAAAGTCAATTAAAAATGAGTGATACTACAAGGAAATATATATTGGACTTCAATCAAATGCAAAGCATTCAAACAATTTCCTGCCATAACAAAGCATTCAAACAATTTCCAGGATTTGGGAATTTTGTATACTTCTAAAGACTAAGGACTACTATTTTTCCTATGTCAAATTGAAGGTTGACAAAAATGACATCAATCAACAGATCCTGGACAGTCACTGCTACCAATTATTGGCAATCAATATTCTGATATAAAAAAACAAATTATCAATGCTTTAGCTTCTCATTAAGTTTAGTTTCCTGAACATAGTCGATGCTACATGCCACACTAAGAAGTCTAAGTACCTTCTCTCAATGAACATTTGGAAGAAGCATACCATCACCCACACCCAATGATCATCATGACACCCCACTAATTTAGGGCTCATTTCATCAGTGACCTGATTTATGGATCTTGATGTTTTGTGTCTCTTGTTCTATGTGTTGGAAAGCTAGACCTTATTTTATTAGCTCTTTTGTATGTCGAGTCGCAATTTTCAATGCAAAGTAATGGCTCGCAATGAAAGTACACATCGGACACAAACAGTAGAAAGCAAACTACAGAGAACCAGAAGGAAATTTAGGGCCATATTTATTAAAATTCAAATAGCCAAATCTATTGGCCTTATAACAAAATTAGTGTTGAATTTGGAGAGGTCTCAGTCTCTATATACACGAATTCGCTCTTCAGAAGGTACAAAACTGATAAAAAACTGAGTGGCCTTGACTAGATCAAAAAACTTGTTACAAAACTGAAAAGAGTTCATGGCTTCACTCAGTTAAATAAAAATCTTAAAAGTTTACAACTACATTTTTTTTTTGTTTTGGTTTTTTTCTCATAAATTGTAAGAGGGTGGCTTCATCTTCTGGGTCTTTCCCTGTTGTAGTTGTTGTTCCCTCTTTTTCCATTGATTGTGTGGATAAGCACTCCTGCACCATATTTCTGGTACGTTGATTAGTAGGGGGTGGAGGTGGATGGACAGGGTCATCATCTGCAAAAACCATTACAGTTATATAGATATAAGTGCGTAGTTATTATTGATATACATTTTTCATTATTTTGAATTTCATTACAATTATCTTTACCTGCTGGCTGACTAGCCGAGTCAATTGGATTGTTCATTTCCTCTGCCATTTGTTCCTCTCCCGACTGAGCATGAGAAGGTATATGCTCTACCATTCATAGAAAAAAATTTAATTAGTAAACGTCATCAATTATGTATTTATAATAATATTGAATATATCTATTTTATAGCATACATACCTAAATGGCTAGGTAGCTCACCACCATCTTGTGGTATTGGTTCGGTACTGCTAGCCTCACTGCTTTTGTTGGTCTCACACTGAAAACAAAAAAAGACACTCGTTTTTCGATGTAATCATTCATGGATAGGTTACGCAAGTTCATTTTAATGATGTCCTTATTGATTTTATTTACCTCAGAGTCAATCGATGGGGAAATTGGGGTTTGCCCCATGCTTTTTCGACATTCCAGCACATGCTGATAACCATACTTGTAGTCGAGCTTCAAGTCTTCCTCAGTGGCTTCATCAAAAAAAGAATTTCCATGCAATGCATAACACCATGTAAATTGCTTGTTAGAAAAATCAATTAATTGTTGGCTACAGATAATGATCAAATGATTCTTACAATTCGTGCCCTTAGCTTCTGATATCCACCCTGGCCCAGTTTGTGCTGCCCATGTTTTTCCATTCTTACCTTTGTTGCTTTAGATGTGTCAGGGAGCCTATGAGAGGCTGCAAATATGTTAGATATTGCAACTTAAATATATTTAAAAGTTTTAAAAAAATATGATATGTGCCATACCTTCTTGAACCAATTGGCTTAGTCTTTCCTTGTTTTCTCGCTGCCTGCTCCTTTGCATCCTCCATGAGCACCTTCCACTCCTTTTCTAGAACCATCAGAGGATGCTCATACTTGTGGTTAGTTTGCAGATTGTCCCTATAATCTACCCTGACATATTTCAAATTTATGCCAGCTGCTGCGGTGACACCTTTTTGTTGAAGGTTTCACCAAACAAGTTGACCATGTGGTTCATCAAATCACCTTTCAAATTGTCATTTTGGGCATTCCACCGTGTACGAATGGTGGGCCCAAAAATATCTAAGGCCTTTTCATGCAGGTTCTTATAAAAGACATTATTTCCTGCAAAAAACATATGATCATTAATTAAAACTAGGTTGAGTAATGTGGCTTAGAATTACATGAATAAAAAACACATAGTAAATTAAATAGTACCTACAATCTTCAGTATCTTGATTGGAATACACTCGCCATCCACCAAGAAGCTAACGGGAAATGATCCCTTGCTAACCACCACACGCATTGAGCCAAGATAACAACTATCACAATCGGTGATACGGTCCTCTGTATCATCATGTGGAGTAGCGGTGTTTGAAGGGCCATCTTCACCTCCAACATCCGTTGAGGGTGTGGCATCTAAAGTGCGCTCTTCTGTAGGAGTGGAAAACATCCTCGTTGGTATGGTAGATCTAAGAAGTGTTGAAGCATCGCTACTAACTATACCGCCCTCTGCAGTATGTTCTTCACACATTTTTTTGGCTCCAAATAACTCCAAGGAATCCAACTTCAATTGATTAGAACATATCTAAAAAGGAGAACTAAAATATCATAAATGAATATATGTAGTTCGTAAAAACTTTCAAAGATGCCACTTACCGCATATTTTTTTATCTTTCTCTCCAATTCATCAATTTTTGCTTGTATTTCTTCGGTCATTGGATCGATTAAAATCAGTTCAAGAAGTTCATCATTGCACTTATTCAAAGCCATTTTCATAGTAAGCATTGGGTCGGTTGAATAACATATCCCTACTTCATCACCTTGACGTGGTGTGCTCTGCGAACATCAATAAAAAAATCACGTAAAAAATATATAATGCATATTATAACTAAAAAAAGTACTATAATCATGTTTAAGTACTATTACGCTATCATTTACCTGATGTGACGACATTGGTGCCTTCCCACGGTCGCCCTACCACAATATAATAAGCAAGACATATTAATATCGATAACTAAAAATTGAACCATGTATAATAAACTTTTTTAATATAAAAAACCTTTATTGTTACTATGAGAGTCAACTTTACTTGTCCTGAAGCTCTGGGTGTGCACATAGTATTGACCACCTGCCACAATACAATAAGAATGATATCATATTGAAATTTTGAGCTCAATATAAAAAAAATGTCAAATGTTAACAAATGTAATATAATGATGAGTTGTGGTTACTATTACATTGATGCTATTAGGTACTATTTAACTAACATTTACCTCATCTATCACCATTGGTGACTTTCCACAGCCAGCTTCCGGCATATGGCCACGATCACCCTGCCACAATATAAGAATTAAGACATATTAAAAATGAAAAATACATATATAACAATCTATGTTAAACGTGATTAATGAAAAGCATGACATATAATTAACCATGTGTATATTATAAAAAGCATTACATATAATTAACCATGTGTATATTATAAAAAGCATGACATATAATTAACCATGTGTATATTATAAAAAGCATGACATAAATAAACTTGATGCAAGAGAAAAATAACAAGTCATCAATCAAAGGTTGAGTTAAATGTTGTATCAGAAACTTACCCCCATAATAGAAACCCCCGCATCTGTTCGATTCAAACCGTAATTGATCAACAACTCTTCACCTGCAGCTATTGATTTTGTTGCACATACGAATACACGATTTCTTTCACGCCCCTCAAATAATAAATTAGGTAGCTTATGTGTTGACCCTGGTCGTGTGCTATTTATAAACCCTGCGATATTCCATTAGAGGAAATTTGGGTAAAAAATGGGCCTCCTAAGGAAAATAATAAGAAAATAATAAAATAATAGTAGAGAGAGAGTAAAAAAACTACTTTTTTTGATCGTATTTTCAACTTATTTCCTTGTAGGTTTACTCAAATTTCAAGCGGGAGGACTCGTTGGATGCATAATTAAATTATGCATCCAACGAGTACCCATGTTGCATACTTTTAACAACATCCACACCATGAAAAAATGAAAATACATTAAAAACTGGGTTTCTAGTGAGAGAAAACATGTTTTCTCTCACGCCGCTCAACATACGAATACATGATTTCTTTCATGCCCCTCAAATAATAAATTGGGTAGCTTATGTGTTGAACCTAGTCGTGTGCTATTTATAAACCCTGCGATATTCCATTAGGGGAAATTTGGGTAAAAAATGGGCCTCCTAAGGAAAATAATAATAAAATAATAATAGAGAGAGAGTAAAAAAACTATTTTTTTTTTATTGTATTTTCAACTTATTTCCTTGTAGGTTTACTCAAATTTCAAGCGGGAGGACTCGTTGGATGCATAATTAAATTATGCATCCAACGAGTACCCATGTTGCATACTTTTAACAACATCCACACCATGAAAAAATGAAAATACATTAAAAAACGTGTTTCTAATGAGAGAAAACACGTTTTTTAATGTATTTTCGATTTTTCATGGTGTGGATGTTGTTAAAAGTATGCAACATGGGTACTCGTTGGATGCATAATTTAATTATGCATCCAACGTGTCCTCCCACTTGAAATTTGAGTAAACCTATAAGGAGATAAGTTGAAAATACGATCCAAAAAAGTAGTTTTTATTTTTTCCCTCCAATTTTTTTAGGTGCTCCCTTTTTGAATTTTAAAGCATTTTGATTGGCTAATACATGATGACATGGAATTTGTATTATTTTTGGAAGGCCCATTTTAAATTGAAATTTCCTCTAATGCCTGAAGCTTTTGGACTTCCATCAATATACACAGTTGCTCCTTTGTGGAAATTGTTGTCCAGTAATTGACAATAATTGGTTGCCACTCCGTATGTCCGCATACTTCTTGTATATCGGACCAACAACAACCAGTCATTGTATTTGTAGCATGGACCGACATAATCCATCAATTCAGTTTCACTACCATATGACACCTTAATGCCATCCATGGAAAATAGCCCCAGTCCATGTAAAGAGGATGGAGCAATGTGATAATTCCTCCCATTGAGGAAGAAATCAGTGTCCACTTGGGGTAGCTCCTTGGGTAGGCATCGTTTGACAAGATGTATATACCCTAGGGGCAACTCAATGTCACCTACGCACTCGGTATCATAACCACATGATCCTCCTTCAGAAACAAAAAGTTCCATGCGTCTACAAAATTTTCTCCTTACCTTTTCACCTCTAGTTGATCTTGACCTGTTAGATCTTGTATTAGACGTCTCGCTTTCAACCTCTTCTAGTCTATCTTCCTCACTTGATGAAGATAGATCTGACAAGTACCTATTTGGTGGTACCTACAATCATTGAAAGATACAACGTGTTGCAATTGAATTTTCAATACCGAAAACATCATTCATGGCTCATGGTTTCTAGCAAGCATGGTTTGAATAAAGAAAGAGATTTTTGTTAAAGATTGAAAATTTATTTCAATTTTAATTCAAAAGCCAAATTGGCCATTATTGAAGACTAATTATGGTCTATGTGTGGTGTGCGACTATTTCTTTTACTTGCTGATGCTAGAATGGATATAAGGATGTTTAGTTTGTTCTTTTCTCTAAGAGTTAGATAATCTTTTCCCCTTCTTGTGCTACCACTAATCTCCATCCCCAAACTCCTCTAACCATTCTATCAAAAAATCTGCTCAAACTTGACAAAATATAACAATAACTAACTCCCAATGAAGAGGGCTAGAAAATCAATTTATGTTTGATTCCTCAAAATAAAGGAACATCAAAATTAAGTTCCACCTTAAAGGCTACCATTCCTTCGAAGTGAATTCTTCTCAAAGGTGCCTTCATCATTTTTGGGAGTTTGCAAAGGATCTCAGTGAAATAATGAGCATATCATTCATCTATCACTCTAGGAATTTTTTGGGAAACATCATGTCCTCAAAGGAGGCCACTTGGGTATTTGAGAAAGACTTCACGAAGCTCGATTAGTTCAAGGCCCAACTCCTTGTAACTTGATCTCATTGAGGACATGCACGAAAAAGCCACAAAGAATGTATTGCTGCGATCACATTAATCTAAATTGGATCGATACTGAAATGAAACAACATCCAATATTGCAAAGATAATACATAAATTGTATTGGAAGCTAAGTTTTACATTGAAAGTCAATTTATATTAATGAAATGGTGAATAACACTAAATATCCATAGCAACACACTATGGCTAGAAAGGTGGTAACTCATCTCTAAGAAAAGATGTTGCAGCTATGCTCATTCACATATTCCCCATAAAAAGAAATTGAAACTACATTTATAATGATGCTAACAAAACCTTAGAAAAAAATAACATAAAATGCAAGATCCCTAACCCTAGCATGAATAGGGTTGAGAGGGAATGCTACACTAGATGAACTCGAGATATATATAAAAAAAGAGAGGACCCTTAAAAAAAAATAAAAATAAAAATCAATCTATGCTCATTTCGGGTCTTCTTTAGCTCATTGGAAAGAACATTTGAATACTAAGTTGGGTTACCATCTTTCTGCATGACTATCCCCCAAAATACATATGAAGCGGAAAAAAAATTGTGACAAATAAATTGTTGGTATCAAGGCCATTTTCCAGATGGACTTAGATGGCCATATGGACCAAAGGATGTATTTACCAAGGGAGAGGTGCATGCTAGATTTATATGGGACTTCAACCAAAAGTTCAACTCATGAAAATCTCTTGACATGATGTAGATATGTAGAAAGACATCCATGAGGTGGCCAAATAGTTGGCCTATGAAATAAGGATGCATAAATAATATGTACCTATCCATTATAGCAATGATTTGGTGGTTGAATTGCTATTTCCTATCTACTATAGTGATTATGGATATGACCTAGTTACCTTGATTTAGCGCAATGAATGGACAAACTTGGGAGCTAGATGATACAATATTTCTCTACTAGGATAAGATTAGTGGGGAAGTATTAGCTTCCTTCCCTTCACTCCACTATGCTTAATAACCTCATGCAATTAATTTAGGTAGGACATGTTGACTAGGGATCCCAAAGTTAGGTACTTCTAGGGACAATGTGGAGTAGTATGGAGACAACTAAGGGTAGTTGTTTCTCTAACCATGAGGGATTTTTTGTTGTTGTCATTTCCTTTATCTTGGCATGAACTAATGATTTTGTAGTTAACAAATATGGTTGGGCATGCCTTGGTCACCTAAGCTTAGTGCAACATTGAGATGGACCATATCAAGTTGACAAGGAAGGTAGTTTGGGATGGACAATCAACAAGTTGAGGTATGTGAGTTATTTGACTTTTTTTGTGTTTCTTGGACATGTATGTATAGCACCTTGGGTGTTGCAATTGGATGAACTTTAACTAGATGAGATGTACCATGCATGAAAATAGTAGTTATGCTAGGACTGGATGAAGTGTTTTGCACTATACATTTGTTTAATTTTTGAATGTCATTGTTTCACTCGAAAACTAGCTTTTGTGAGTTCTGGGCCAAATTTGAATGTTAAATTTCATTTATGGGCATAGGCAGCAGTGGTAAGATTCTTGAATTCTCAGTTGCATGTTGTTTAGGACAGTCTAGGTGTATTGTGTGCCCTCAAACAACAATATAGTTATACAGATTTGATTTAGTCTTTGAAGTAAAAATTGTGCCAAAAAGTTGAAACAGCAGTCAAAGAGCCTTGAAAGGTCATCATTTGGAGCCTTGAGCAGACTTGTAGTAGGACAAAAAAGCAACATTACTCCACTCTAAGACAACATCTAGCATTTTGATGCCAAATGGAAGGGCCGCTCCACTTTCAAATGAGTCATATTGTTGTTAGAGGAGTGATCTAGTGTTTTTGAATGGTTTTCCTTTGTCATGTGGAGCAGGCCGCATCCTTATTATAATCCTCTCCCCACATATCGCTGGCTTTTTAGATCACTATGGTAAGTGCGAACAAGTAACTAGTTTGAATCCCCTTGGGGGAGGGGCACTAATCTACACAAATCCAACTAAGATGGAAGTTGAGCAAGTGGTAATAGACCAAGTACTTCATCTTGTGGGTCAACTATTACCATAGTACCCAAGAAAGATGGAACCCTAACAAGATTACCCTCAAGAACTTGGACCTAGTGGCTAGGATCAATGACTTGTTGGATTGGCTAGGATTAATGACTTGTTGGACCAACTACAACATGTAAATTACTTCAAACCTAGGTTTCCAATTCATAGAAGAAAACCAAATCATGTTTTTATTGAAAAGAATGCCAAATAGAGGAAGAGGGTATGGATTACCGAAGACATCGTGCCCCTTTTATGTCTCTGTTAGTATCCTCACAATCTTCTCTATAAATCCCTTATGGTCTTTGCTCCTCGTAGTGTGCTCTCCATGACCAACTCTGTCAAATCCCTGTGCTCCTCATAGGGTCTTTGCTCCTAGTGGCACTGTGATTTTGGTATACCAGAGAATGTGGGTGCTCTGGAAATACCTCCAAGTCTACTCCTCGCGGCACTATGCTCTCTATATATCAAATCCAAAAGCGAATGTGGTTCTACTCCTCGCGGTCCTCAGCTGAAAGAGAATGTGGGTCTAATCCTCGCACTCTACTGCTCAGAGGGTCACAATGAATGGTGGCTTCACATGATGATGGCTCTACTTCTCATAGTGGTACTGGTGGCTATGAATTGCTCTGATCAGGATTTACTTTTGGCTTCTCCAATGCGGCTCGAGCTATCTCCCACAATGTCAACAAACACCCTCATGATTTCTCTAATTCATGGATAGGATTTGAGTTTCCCTTTTTATCTGCTATCAAGTTTTGTGTAATATCATAAGGTCTTAGTGCACATTAGAGAATGGGAATGAACTCTAATCATCCTTTACCCTTTTTTTAATACTATAGCAATACCTATGGGAATGAACTCATATTTCTAGGTTACCTCTTCTCTAATTATAGGCCACAACATAATGTATGGTTTTTTTTCACATGAAAAATAGAAGTACATGAATTTTTGACATTAATTGGTCATTAGTTGGGCATTAATAAAATTATCTTATCTTATCTCCAACTTTCACAAATATGGCTTTTCATTATGTTCAAGCTAAGGTGTGTGTAGCTCGATCTTGATTTATGCAAGCACTTTGATTGTCAAACTAGATAATAATTGATCTTTGAGGAAGTTATATTTCATCAAAAATATTTATATTCTATTCCAATTGCATCATTGTTGCTTCAAAAGATAACACTTGTATTAAGTGTAAGCATATATTACAGTCTTTTGAATTATCTGTCCAATCTGAATCTGTAAAACCCATCAAACACAACTTCATTAGAATTTAGGCGCAATGTTTCTTTAATATTACTTAAGAAAATGTTTAGATGCTTTTCAATGAAGATCCTATGGATTATCCATGTATCTTGAAAATATAAGGCCTATTCTAAGTCAATGGTGTATATTACTTGCCAATCACGTTGAAATTTAGTGGAAATATCGTGGATTTCTGAATTGACTAGTCTAAAATTTGAATCAACTAGCTAAATTTACATTGGTGTAGTTGAAAGTATTGAGAAAGACCTGTAGAAATATTGATTTAGTTTTGATGGAAGACAAAACCTAAATTGTTTATATCTTTATTACAAAATATGAGAAATCATGAAAAAACATTTAGACGTCATATGCATTCCTCCTCCCATCTAAACAATAAATATAAAAATGATATCCTAGTGAAAATGAAGTGAACTTTTTTTTTAATTTAATAGGTATCCCAATAAGATCATTGTGAAGTGAACTTTTATTTTAATTTAATAAGTATCCCCATAAGATTGTTAATCCAACTATTTTTATCTTTCATATTAGTTGAGCACATTCACAAGTGCACATCAATATGAACTTTCCAATTTTTATGATGAACTAACTACAACCAAACTTCTTATGCTTATCCTTTTGCAATTCATTTGCTTTATTAATTAGAATTTCATGTTTTTATATGGAAATAGAGAACCAAATTGTTTTTGGGGGGTTAATCTTATGTAGTTCATTTGCTTCATTGATATCTATATGAATAGGTAACAACTTAATATTTTCTTAAAATGGTTTTCAAAGACGATTTATCTTTTGAATGACATTTTTAAATAAATATTTAAATATTATTATTATTATTATGAAACCTTTCTTATGTAGGTTCTTATTCGTATGGAGGGAATTTGCACTATAAACAATTATGTGTGTATACTTTTTGAATATCCTTATCTAATTAGATAATTGTTATTTCGTGTGCATTTAATAGGTTAATATATTTTTGAAAAGGAAGAGGGTGATGACGACGATGATGATGATGATGATGATGTTTGAGTCTTGAACTCTCCCACCCTGTTAATGCATGTGTCTAGTCTATCCATGCCAAATTTTAGTCCAAGCGAACACCTATGTAAAAAATTTCAACGTTGGCCCCATGTATCACATTATTTAATCTATAGGTATGTTTTTTATTCTACAATGGTTAGTGTCAGTCATGGTAGAAATGAAGAGATGATGATGATGATGCTGATGATCATGACGATGATTATGATGATGGTGGTGGTGATGATGATGATGAAGATGATGATGATGAAGATGATGGTGATGATGATGAAGATGATGATGATGAATATGAAGATGATGATGATGACGATGATGATGATGATGATGAAGATGATGATGATGAATATGACGATGATGATGATGATGAATTCAACGACCTCACTGCATCGGATATCATACAACGATGATGATCATGATGAAGATGATCGTCATGATCAAGCATGCCATTTGGGTTAGCATGATAAATGTGCATTTCCTTACTAAGCTTCTCTCTGTTTCGAGAATAATTTAATACTCTCTACTAAACAGGGCCAACCACGTGAAGGTAAAAGCTCTTATGGCCCCTCCCCCCCCTCACATCACTCTCAATTCCCCATAACCCGACAAAAATCTATCTAAAAAAGCATCTATCTAAACATACAGGAAAATGTAAATAACAATAAAAACATACCTCCTAGATTCCAACATTGCTACAATGTCATTCGGATTCTTCTTCATCTAACGTAACATCTGTATCATCATCTAGTTCTGAATCGCTATCATTGAAAAGATTGCTCATATCAGGATCATGATTAATGTCATTTTCGGTTAGATATTCATCATCAATTTCAATTTCATTGTCTGCTACATCATTTGGATGATCAACTTCTTGATTGGATTCTTCATCTGACACATCTACGTCGAAGACCAACTGCTCCTGATCTACATCACCTTCTTCTTCAACATTGTCTTCTTCCTCTATTGCATTATACTTGACCGGTCTTCCTCTTGGATCGTATCTAACAACGTATGACCAACCTGCTTTACCTAGAACCTCTGAGTAAAATACCTTCTCACATTGACTTGGAAGAGCATAAGGCTCTGTACTTGGTTCAAGTGACCTTGTATTAACCATGGTAAATCCATTGGCATGCTCAATAACAATTCTTTCGGGATCACATTCATTCATTCGCAGCCTGTACCATTTGACCTCAAACAGGACTACTTTAAAGGAATTAAAGTCACACTCAAGTATATATTCCAAATAACCATAGTACTATTTTCAGATACTTCTAGATGCCTTTCACTTCTAGAGGAAACATTATTGACTTGAAAAATTGAAGTTATCCCACAATCAAATGTTTTCCTCTTGTCATCCAACTTTTTGATGCGAAATTTACGACCATTGCACCACATAGCATTGTGATGTATCAACTGCATCATTCATGACTCGGTAAATAAATATATAAGAAGACATAAACGAGATAAATATTTTGATACAATGCGAAACAACGAAAAAATGAGTAGGGTAAATATACTTGCCTTTTTATCTTTTAAACCGCATGCTAAATCAATTTCACATTGTGTAAGATCAGGATATTCTTCTGGATGATGATGCACTGTTTTAATCATTTTACTAACCCCTTCCCATGACAGGGTACCATAGTATTCTGTACATCGTTCAATCCATTCCTCCATTCATTCATGATTGTTTGCAATGTATAAATGTATTGCATCCCACACGCGGCCAACTATATGAAAAAATAACAATTAAGAATTAATGTTAGTTAGATATCATTAAAGGTAATTAAGTTTACCTTTAAATAAAATACTGCTAGAATAATAAAAATTACATAAATTGAAAACTTAATTGTATAATAAATAAAATGTACATCATTCAATTACCTTTGACTTTCCTCTTCTACCTTTCCCCAACAGGACCTCCCCTTCAAATTTGTTGATGGAGTCGACATGCCAAATGCGAGGCAGATTGATATTTTTTGATAAATTTGGAAGATACTGACTAATGCACAACATGGATTGATATAGCATATAGCCCTGCACCATAGAACCCTCAGCGCGTTCTCTTTGTCTAACAAAAGCCTTCAATGCCTTCAAATTCCTTTCCACCATCCACATTGACCTTGAGTTTACAAGTCCACACAATTCAATCTCCTCAACTTGGTGTATGAGATAGTGTCTTGTGCTTTGAAAAATGCCAGAGGTAAATACTTCTGCATTTCACACATTAGATGAGGAATTTCTCTCTTCCAATACCTAATATCTTCTTTATGAATTTATTTAGATGAAAGCCACCTACAAAAGATGCAAGAAAATAACATGACTATTGACCAACCAGATTAATGAGGCATATAATATATAATAAAGTTCCAAGCTGTAAAACACAATATGTCGATAAGCAATGCAACCAAAAGAATGAACATTTTTGATGCATATTAAATTGTTACTTACCTCATGTATTTACCAAGATCATATATAACTTGTTTTATGTTTTCGTCAAAGCTATCTGGGAGAGCTAGAGGTAGAACATACTGTAGCAAAAAGCAAATCATTATCTAATGTTTCCAAATAGGAGAGAACTATTACTAAAAAGATTTACTTAATGGATATTATATACGTAAATAATTACCTTAAAGAATGTATGCCAGTCATGAGTTTTAACACCGCCAAAATCAACTTTTTTGGTTAAGATATTTTGTATGTTCGACGCAAACCCCGTTGGAAACCTTATTTTCTGAATGACCTCTTTTATAGCATTGCTTTGTTGCTCCGTCAATAACCATGGAAGACTAATATTCCGGTTCCCATTTGTGGCATTGGAAATAATTACACTTTGCAATGCGTGATTGGCTTCTGCAATTTCACTACAAATTTTTCCAATTTTATCTTTGTCTGACCTTCCATCTAATGTCCTCCATACCATTTCTGTTACATTCTTCCCAATATGCATTGTATCAAACAAATGAGCTATTTGTAGGTGCTCGTAGTAAGGAAACCTACTGAATTGTATGGGATAAATCTTCATTCCTCATGGAAGCCCATTCGTGCCTTAAATACAATCATTAAACATAAACGAAAACATGTTAACAATAATTCATGACACCCATGGTAGAGAAAATTTAGTAAAAATATAAAAATCATAATATTACTTGAACATGATATTGTATGATGCATATACAATTTGCATACCTCAATGATTTCTATTACATTCCAACTTCCATAGGTGAGGTGTCATTCTTCGTGGTTTCTTTGCATTCTTCAGACCGGTGCAGGAAGGAGTCACCAGAAGCAAGGTAAATTTGAATTTCGACTTCTAGGTTTTGCTAGATAGAGAAACCATTAAGAACATAATTTTTTTCCAGAAGTTTAGAATTTCAAAGCTAGGGTTGAGTTTTACTTGTATGTTTTGTTTGCATAAAAGGATTCTTCATGTAGAAATTACAAGATGGTGTCTATATTAGAACCAGAGAAATTTGATCCCACTGTCATTCATGAAAGATGTATGGAAATTTTTGAGAAGAAATAGTGGGTTTCCTTCTTTGAAAAGTTTGATGGACAGAATGAAAATGTTAGCCTAGATTTTGCTGGTTCATTTGATGGAGAGAGGGCTACAGTAGGAAATTTAACTTTCAGACTATCTAAAGATATTATGGCTCAGATCACTGGCTTACCTCAGTAGGGAGAGAGGCTCTTTAAACCAAAACAACTTGATAAGAAGGCATGGACACCCTTCTTATGTAGGTCAAGAGAAGGTTCAGTAAAATGGAAGAATGGAATCCCAAGGAGTTGGTTGATTCATCCTTGGGATGAAATAGCATACATCATTTAGAGATTCATCACTCGTGAGGGAAGATTCAATATTATATATATCTATCATATCAGGTTATTTCAGCATTTGAGGGGTGACCGTGAGATGAACATGCCTCATTTTCTATTGTAGAGCCTTTGTAAGATGGCTAAAGCTGTTCAAAAACGTGATGAAGACAAGTTAACAAGCCTTTTTCATTGTGGGCTCATTAAGATAATCATCATACATGAGTTACAGAAATAATCCTTGACATGGAAGCAATTTATCATTTATAATGAGTTTGAAGAACCAGAAGAAATACTTGGAGAAGGAGCACTCATAATAGAAGGCACTGAAGTTGAAGAAGATAACACTAAGGAAACAAGCTCAAAATCGCCTAAGGGAGGAATGGAATAGGATGAATTACTAATGATGGCAGGCATTGAAGTTGAAGAGGATAACCGTAAGGCAATAAGCTCAAAACTGCCTAAGGGAGGAAAGAGAGAAGATGAAGTGCAGATTATAACAGATAATGAAGATGACTCTAAGGAAACAAGCCCAAAACAGCCTGAGAAAAGAATGAGAACAAGGAGCATGGTGAAAGAAGAGAAGAAATTCCAAGAGAAAGATAAAATCTTCAGCACTTATGAGAAGAAATCAAGAAAATGCCAGCAAGCTAAGAAGAAGCAAACACTGGAAAATGATTGTGAAGCACAGCAAAAACATTATGAATACATTCAATCTTTGGAAGGTCAAGAAGAAAGTCCAGCAGGTGAGATTGGACAACATGATGAAGAGGTAAATATCATCTCTGAACAACAAACTATAGAATAAATTATGGAGAAAAATGTTCAAACAATTGAAAAGACTTCAACTGACAGAGAAGAGCAAGATAATGAGGATACAACCATCATTTCTCCAGTCTTTGAGCAGCAAGTCACAGAGAAAGATGAGGATGCAACCATCATTTCTCCAGTATTTGAACAACAACTTATAGAAAAAGAAGGAAAAGAGTATCCAGGGCAGGAGAATGAAGAAGAGGAAGTTGGAGGGGACACTGTCTCTGAGCAACCTTCAATAGAGATAAAAGAAAAGAATAATAATTCCAAGAATAACAAAAGGATTAAGAGGTTAAAATTGAAGGTGAAGGAATTAAAGCTTGAGAATGAGAAATTAAAGAAGAAAAATAGAAAACTTCAAGTTCAAAAGAAGAAAATCTCTAAACATTCATACAAATGGTATCAGCAGAAGAAAGTTTTCAAGACAAAATATCAAAAGTTGAAGGTCCTTTTTGCAACTCGAGCTAGTACAGATGCATCTTCACAGATAGGGGATATGTCAGAGGATTAGTGGTAGCAATACAACAACAATTTTTTGCATGGGAATATGCAGAGTCAGTTTTGGAGACATTTTTGTGCATGAGGACATGCAATAGCTTCCTCTTGGGGGAGATGTTGGTCACTATTTTGATACCTATTTTTCCTTATAAATCCTTCAAGCTATCCCTATTATCCTTCATATTTTTCCATAAATCCTCATTCTCATCCATAGAACCTTGAAATTCGCTTATGTAAGGTATAAATTGTTGTTGTTTTTAAATAAATTGAATTATGCAGTTATTAAAGCATTTAAATTGAGATTTTAAATAAGTTACAGGATTAATTGACTTCCCGTAATTGCTCCTAGATTGGATACTTGCAGGCCAACTGGGCACGAACTGAAAGATGGAATAGGATCCTCGATGTGATGGATAAATTTCTAACAAATTCATGAAATAGGTTCTACAAGTGTCGAGTCAATGCCAGTCAAAGTGAGCCTCCAATGCTGCCACTTAGCACAAAAACATGACAGTTTCGATTTTATATCGTTATGGTCTATTTTTATGGATCTAATGGACAATATCGAGGATAGTAGAGATATTAGGGGATGTAATTATGAATCTCCTAGGATTGTAGCGTTTTCAGTTCTAAAAAAAATTTGTATAAGTATTTGAATTTGAGATGTAACCAACCCCGGATGGTGAACTTATGCTAAAGAAATAAAGACTTTGAATTCCAAATATCTTTGTGTTTGTTCATTCTTATGCTGTGAATGCGATTCTAGTGTTGAGAACTTGGTGATTACTTCTGCGTGTGTGAGTGAAGCAGTGGAGGGCCCCCTCTGACGATCCTGCACACCTAATTTCCTTACTGATACGTATTGGTATGTGTTTTTCAGTTTCTGTAGAATTCAACTTAATTATCAATCTGCGTTTTAAATCAAATTCTTTCTCACATGCTGCAAGTAGGGTTTCACTCTAGAACAGGGTTAAGTGTTTTTATTTTGATTGATCAATCACTGTAGATGGTTTTTAGTTTCATTTTTCATTAGAATATACTTTGAATTATTGAGGAATTCCAAATACTTTGTGAGCTGACTTCTTGTAAAAGAACTCAACGTATTCCTGCACTCAACAACATAGTTTTTAGTGTTATAATTTAATTTAATGATTCTGTTAATGCAAATATTTAAGTGCTGAAAGATTGCAGGATTCAAATGAGTACACTTATGTAAGGGAGTTTTTGCATTCCTTAAGTTTACAGTATTTAAGTAGCTTTAGGTTCATTTCCATATCTTAAGTAGTTTTAGATTCATTTTTAGAAATAGTTTCAGAGTATTCCATAAATGAATTGCTGATTAGATTAAGAAATCAAATGAAGGTATTTCTGTAAGGAAGTTTTGTGTCTCTTATTTACAGCATTCTAGTATCCATTAGATTTAATTCATAGCAAACTGAATTCTCAGCTAAGTCTAGGTCTGAATCTCTATATTTGGGATATTCCTCTAAGTCTTACAAATTCCGGATTGACATAAATATAAACTCTGATTTACAATAGTAGATTGGAACCCAACAACCGTATTGACAAAAAAAAATATTTTCAACGTTTTTATATAATAGGTACATAATAATCATAATGTTTATGGATCATAATTTATTGACTATAATAAAGTGCATCTCACAATGAACAAAATAAAATAAAGCATCTATTTCAGAGCCTTACAAGCAAATTTTCTACCTAGAGATAATGCATATTTATAATAATTAATTTTATTCTATTCCTAAATATAATCATTTAATCATATACAATCAACTTCCCCATAAGTGCATCCAATTGAATACTCTTTGTATTCCAAATCAAGCCTCGTAATCTTCAATATCTAAACTAGTTATTTTATTGTCATCCATTGAGATGGGTTTGACAACAATGGATGTGTTGTGACTTATTTTTTCACTAATTGAATGTGATGATTGAGTTGTATCCAACAAAGTAGTGTCTTTGGGTCTAACTGTTAGGATAAAATGATGCCATGGGATACCTATGATCTTATTTCATGGGAATTTCTTTTCTAAGTATGATATTTTAGTTTTTTCTTGGAAAATAGGTGATAAGGAGGAAATGATATAGACTACGAGGGATGAAGTCCACCTGAGGAGAGGGTATAGGTATGGTAGAGAATTTATTGCCATGGTGTTAACACCCAGAAAGTGCTCACTAGCTCATTCCCTTATTCACATGACCCATTTGTCCACTTTTCCACCATTTGAGCCTCTAAATCCATCAAAAGGTCACCAAAAAGACCACAATACCCTTTTCCCCCTCAAAATATGTATTTTTTCTTCAAAAAACACAAGAAACCCTAAAAAAGGGTCCAAAATTCCCCAAAAATATTAAAAGGGAATAAAAATATTCAAAAATATTCAAAAAAGGAAAAAGAGGGAAAAAGAGACCTAAACCATGTTGGTCCATACCATTGGTTTCCTTAAAACCATAATGGTATTACCCATCACCCAAAAACTATAAAAAGGTGATAGGGGCTCCTGATTATCATCCACATTTCATCCTATCCTTATGCTGCCAAATTCCCTTTGAGAGCCATTGCCTCCCATTTCAAGTTTGAAGATCCCCATTGAAGCTTTGGAGAAGAAGAGACCATTGGATATTGGAGCTTCTCAACCTTGGAGTTGCTCAACACCCATCATCCTCACCATTTGAGGTAATACAAAATCAAATATTTTTCAAGTTATTGTTTTTCCATAGATCTTATTGCTCATGTTCTTAAATTCAGTTTTTTATTTCTTTTACACATGCTTATGTTAGATTAAGTTAAATTAGTTTTTACACACTTTTATTGAGATTGCTGCTACTAGTTAGCAGGTGCATCCTTGCACATGCTTGGTTGAAAAACCAAGCAACAGTTTTTGGCGACTCTGCTGGGTTTTGAACTTTAAATTTTTTGCTTTAGATCTTCATTTTAGTTGTTTTTTCCATTTAAAACTGTAGATATGCCATACTAGTTAACTTCTTGATAGCTGCCCTAGCCATTGGCCCTTTTTGTAGCGTGAAACAACCCAAAATTTCCATTTTCGAGTTCGTTTTTCGACGGCTGTTTTTTCGTCTGTACATCGTGACTTTCGGCCCCACAGTCACGTGGTCCATCATGACTGTGAGCCTTTTTTCCGCGTGGTCCATTGTGACTTTTCGACTTTTTCCCACACGACGCATCATGGTTGGGCGACCTTTTCCCGCATTGCACATCGCGGCTGGGCGAGCTTTTTCCGCGTGGCCCATCGCGACAGTTTCGCACTTTCCCGCGCGGTCCATCGCGACGGTTTCGTACTTTCCTACGCGGTCCATCGTGACAGTTTCGCACTTTCCCGCGTGGTCCATCGCGACTTTCTCCCATATCACAGTGCGTCTCATCGCGGGTTTTGACCCAAAAGCCGCGCTATTTCCTGTTTTGTTTCGGCCAATTTTTTTCAAATTTTGTTTTTTCACCCAAAGTAGCTTATTTTTCCAGCATTAATTTCTGCAATTTTTACATCCCACTGTGTTATTATTGCAACATTATTAAAGTGATATTTGTTCAATACTTCATTT
Organism: Larix kaempferi; assembly: GCA_027924585.1. Classification (NCBI taxonomy): domain Eukaryota; kingdom Viridiplantae; phylum Streptophyta; class Pinopsida; order Pinales; family Pinaceae; genus Larix; species Larix kaempferi. Next base: position 17,732,606 of record BSBM01000293.1, on the reverse strand, counting down.
ATCTTTTAAAAAATTTTCAGATAATTGAAAGAAAGATTTTTAAGTATTTCCGTTCTAAATATATACATTGCAAAGTTAGAACCATATTTCTAAAGTTGCTTAATTTTTTGCCCAAGAAAGACTCTAAAAATCCATTTATTTTTACATCTTTTATGTGCTTTACTTTTTAAAGGATCCATATTTTTTGAAAAGGTTATTAAAGCATTTATATTTGAAACGTCTTTCATTTTTTCGCAAATTAAATTCATTATTTTGGTTTGTGATTAAATCGCCCATGCGAGGCACATTGTTTTGGTATACACCTACACCAGCACACAATCTGTCACAATAATTTCAAGTGAGTCTAAAAAATTACCCTAACTCAACCAATATTCTAACCCCACTTGGGGAACACAAAAAGAATTTTGTAGCTAGGTAGGACTGAGGGGATAAGTATCCAAATAACACCCCTCACTCATTTTTCATGTTGAGACATAGTGATTTGACATTTAGGGTGCCAAAATCCCTTATTATTTGTTGACACGGTTTAACACCAATTTCTTAGGAAGGCCTCTCCCTTAGGAGGGTTGAAGTAGCCAGATTGGTTCCGGAATCCTGAGTGGAATACTGCTATCCATTTAGTAGCCAAAGGATACCTTTCGCAGTTCTTGTTGTACCACCCTTATGGGAGTACAACGACGGTAGAACCAAACTGCAGATTCACCCAACCGAACGTGTCATGAACGAGGTATCTTAGTGGCCAAACTTTTAGGATTGTCTACCCGATGTCCCTCCCGGTAGGGGGATATCTAGACTTTGATTCCACAACTCATATTGTCTGACTTGGATTTCATCACCTTGCAGAGGATATGTTTTCGTTGAGTCATAATACCACTTCTAGTTAGGTGTTTGCATGATCCATTACCCACCATTAGTTAGTGAGTACACCTTTTTCTATTTTTAGGAGCCATTTGCATGTTGGTTTTTTGACCACATTTTTTGATTGCTCCACTTACTATAGCACAGCTGTTATAGTAAGTGTTTTTGAGATTGTTTTTGGCCTGAGTGCCATTTATTTTTTACACTCTCCTCTTGTACGCACGGTTGCATTAGGGCTTTAGAGCTTTCCAGTCACCACCACCTGGTAGTCTTTTGATAAAACTGTCACCATTCATTCCCCGAGACGTTCTTGGCGCTTTTGGGGAGACTCCCCACAGTATGGTTCCCTTGAGTCCACACGTCATTGGAATAGATCCCCGTCATCCGATTCCGACGTGCCTCATTTCATATCAGATTCTGAGGTAGAATCCAAAAATCCCACATACACCGCACCCACTAGCCCTATGGCTGATTTTTCTTCCAACCCTTTCAACACAGGGACTGTTGGTGGAACGTCTTCCACCATCCCATCTACCACATTGGCCACCACTCCCACAACCAATGTTGGTATGCCCAACCTGGGAACTGCTTCCACTCTAGGCATGCCTAATATGGGAACTACATCTACTCTAGGGATGCCCAACATAGGACCTACACCTTCTATAGGTATACCTTTGACTGGAATCACTTCCAGCATACCAAATCCTGGGTTTACTATACCAAATCCAAACCCATCTGTAACTCAAGCTACACTTGGGAACACAGTTCCCACCCATACCCATTTGATTGGAGGACATATCCCTTTCACACACATTCCCCTAGGAGGATGTTAACACCCAAAAAATGCTCACTACCTCATCTACCCCATTACATGACTCATTTGTCTATATTTCCTACATATTTGCCTCAACCTTAAAAACCAATTAAAAAGCCTCTAAAAGGCCAAAAAACCATTAAAAAAGCCTCCAAAAGGCCCAAAACCCCCTTTTTTCCCCAAAATAAAGTAAATTCCTCCAAAAATAGCAAAAACACTCTAAAAAGGGAATAAAAAATACAAAAAAGAGGAAAAAGAAGGAAAAAATGAAGCAAAAACCCTATACAGCTGACCTAAACCATATGGTGCCCAAAACCATGGGTCAGCACTCCACCACTAAAAACCTATAAATAGGTGATGGAGGCTCCCCATTTTTCATTCACAGTCATCCATATCCTTACTCTGCCAAAAGCACTCCTGAAACCCTAGCTCACCCTTTTGAGCTATTTTCACATTTGAGTGCCCCTTTAGCCCATTTCCAAAACCCTTTGGAGAAGGAGAAAGGAACAACACTGGAGCTTGGAAGCAACCCTCTTGGACTGCTACAAAGGCTTCATCAACCTCTACATTTGAGGTATATTCAATACAAAAATCAATTTTTACAATCTTGTCATTTCTTTTTATGCACATGCTTAGAGTAGTTTACTGTTTTATTTACTATTTTCTGAACTGCTACTAAGGAGGCCCTTCTCCTTAGTAGGTGCTCATTTGCACAAGCTAGGGTGAAAACCCTAGCTACAGTTTTGGCGACTCCCCTAGTGTTCCTTTGAATTTTTGGTTATAGTTTTAAACGTTTTTAATTTTCTTCCATATTTTTCTGTTTTTTCCTTTCGGCTGCCGTAAACCGCGTCTTTTGTCCCCGCAGTTGCATTCCGACCACATCTTTCAAACTGTTACCTGCGATCTGACTACGGCTCTCAGAATGTTATCGGTGATCTACCAGTAGTTTTCAGTCTGTTACTTGCGATTTGACTGTGGCTCTTAGCTTGTTTCGTGCGGTCTGACCGCGGCTGTTCATCCATTTTCCTGTGGGCCGCGGCTTTCATCCATTTTCCTGCTATCCACCTGCATCTTTCGGCCTTTTTCCCGTGGTTCGCCTGCGGCTTTCAGACATTTTCCCGCTACCCACCCGTGACTTTCGGCCCTTTTCCTGCGGTCCGCCTGTGGCTTTCAGCCATTTTATTGCTATCCGCCTGCGACTTTCGACCCTTTTCCCACGGTCCGCCTGCGGCTTTCAGCCATTTTCCTGCTATCCACTTGCGACTTTCGACCCTTTTCCTGCGGTCTGCCTGCGACTTTAAGCCATTTTCTTGCTATCCGTCTGTGACTTTCGGCCCTTTTCCCGCGGTCCACCTGCATCTTTCAGCCAAATTCCCGCAATCTGCTCGTGATTGTTGACCTGTTTCCCACGGTCCGACTGTGTAGATTTGCCACAGACCCGCGGTCTACTTTTTGCATTTTTTCCCTGTTTGAACCTAGCACTTTGCTGCAATATTTTCTGCGCCTGCACAACCATATGTCCTATCTGCAACCTTACTTCCCTACAGCCTATTTTCTGCAGTATTATTTCTTTTCCATTTACAACACTTTTTAAATTTCAGCATTTTAATTGAAAAGAGAAAATTTTGCCTTTCAAAGTTTAATTTCTGCATTGTTATTTTTAGTTAGAAAGTTGCCCACCCTGTGGCACTTTTACTTGGGTTCATCATCTCACACGCACACACTCTGTCACCTAATTCAAGTGAGCCCTAAAATACTACTTAACACAACCAACATTCTAACCCCACTTGGGGAACACATAAGAATTTTGTAGTTAGGTAGGATCGGGGGGATAGGCATCCAAATAACACCCCTCGGTTGCTTACACTTGAGACATATCTGTTGTCCATTAGGGAACCAAAATCCCCTAGTATTTTTTGACACGGCTTAAAACCAATTTATTGGGAAGGCCTCTTCCCTAGGAGGGTTGAAGTAGCCATATTGGTTCCAGAATCCTGAGTGGAATACCGCAATCCATTCAGTAATCGAAGGATACCTTTTGTAGTTCTCGGTGTATCACCCGTATGGGGATACAACGGCGATAGAATCAAACTATAGATTCACCCAACCGAACGTGTCATGAACAGGGTATCTTAGTTGCTTTTCTTCTAGGATTGACTACCCAGTGTCCCTCCCGGTAGGGGGATATCTTTAGCCACTTGGCTCTACTATCCATATTGTCTGACTTGGATTTCATCACCTTGCAGAAGATATCTCTGGTTGAGTCAGAATACTATTTAGCTAGGTATTTGCAAGCTCCCTTACCTCCTTTTGGTCTAGCGAGTCCACTATTTTTATTTTTTAGGAAACCTGCTGCTTGTTGGTATTCTGACCATTTCTGTTGATACTCCACTTATTGTAGCACAACTGTTATAGTAAGTGTTTTGAGTTGGTTGTTGGCCTGAGTGCCTTATTTTTTGCGCTCTCCTTCTGCGCACTCGGTTGCATTAGGGTTTTTGAGTTGTTTTTTCACTCAACACAACCCCCAGATACTTGACACCATCTGTCACCATTGAGTCCTCTAGACATTCTCAGCACCTCCGGGGTGAGCCCCCACAACACCGTTCACTTGACATCACCCGTCATAGATGTAGATCTTCATCACTTGATACCACTCATCATAGATCTCGAGCTTTGTCACTTGAATCCACTTTTCAATGGCATAGACTCCTCCGTCACCCGATCTAGACGTCCCTTATTTTACCTCTGATTTTGAGGTAGAGTCCAAGAACCCCACTTACACTGCACCAACCAGCCCCATGGCTGGCATGGCTTCCAACCCTTTCTTTGTAGGGACCATTGGTGGAGCATCCACCACCACACCAACTACCACACCTGCTTTGGGTATGCCCTCGATGGGGCCCGCATCTACCATTCCGATCACTGTACCCATTCCAGTAGCTAGCATACCCATCCCAACTCCATCAGTGACTCACACTACCCTTGGCGGTGCAAGACCATCCCATACCACTTTCGTTCCTCCACTTGGGGGCAACATCCCAAACCCAGCCCCTCCACTCAGGGGCATTGGCCCCAACATGGTCACAACCACTAGTATGTCACATCCTTCTATTAGTTTTCCATTCATGGCTAGTCTCAACCTTCCTGACCTGGCCAGACTGACTAACGATCCCATTAGACACGACCCTACATGGCCTCACATGCCCACCAAGATCCCCTCTGACATCCCTAAGTTTGAGGGAAAAGCAGATGAGGACCCCCAAAACCATATTATGTCCTTCTATCTATGGTGTTCCTCCAAATCCATAGTGGACGACTTTGTCCACCTCCATCTGTTACAGCGCACCCTCACTGGCTCTGCAGCTAAGTGGTACATCGAGCAGCCCCATGGGACCCATGCCACCTTTACTTCCCTTTCCTCGACCTTCCTGCAGTTCTTTCAGTTACCTGTCTGCTATGATGTGGGAGTTGAGATCCTATTGTCTTGCAGACAGAACACGGCTACCCACATCACTGACCACATTCATGAGTGGCGTTGACGCCGCAGGCTCTGCAAAATCAAGTTAGATGACCGTATCTTAGATTGGTTTGTAAAATCTCTCCTTCTTGTCATTGCCAAGGATGTGGCATCCGAATGACCCCGGTTTGAAGAAGAGGCCATCCTCAAAGCCCATAAATTTTACCTCATTTACGCCCAGTCTGGTTACCTATATTCCATCATCCCTGACGCCCCCCGCGGTGATTCCTCCCGACATGATGCGCTGGGGGAATCCCATGCCGCAGATGGCATCATTGGCCGGATAGCCTCACATAACCACCCCTTTTCCATAGCACATCCTAGACATGGCCCCGACCTTTCACGGGATACATCTCAGTCTGGAGCAACCAATTCGTATGCTCCCATGGCACATCACCATCATTCCCATGGACCCTCGTGTCCACCTCACTGCTTTGGCCATGCCGTCCCTGCTTACGCCCCACTAATCGCACCTCAGCCATATTACCACCCATAGGCTGCACCAACTCCTGTATCCTCTCAAGCCCAACCTACTTATTACCCACCACAGGAAGCCCCTGTGGCAAACCCACAACCCATTCTGTAGACATATCAGCAACCCCCACAAGGTTCAGCACCTGCACTGCCTCCACCTACTTATTATCCACCGCAGCTTGCTCCCGCACTTGCACAACCCTAGAACCCACCTCCTGCCCAAGGGAAAGTGTATGCCCAACAGAATCCACAGCAAAACCAAAGCAACTAGCACCAACAGGGTCAACAAAACCGTAGCAAAGGCCATAACCGTGGGAACAACCCCCGTCCAGACCAAGGTGGTCAACCTCCCAATCCCCCAAACAACAATAACGTGGCACCTGCCAACTAGAACCCTGATCGACCTCCCAAGCAAGCCAAAAATTCTAATTTGCAAACAAACCATCCTTGTTCTATTTGCGGGGTCTATGGCCACTACACACATGCTTGCCCACATTTGGAGCGAGATCGGCAACTCTGGACCGATGATGCCCATTTCCAAGGGCATGCGGCTCCTCAGGCGCCGCCCAACCCCCCACCACCTCAGCATCAACCCTTGGTGCTACAAAACCCTTTACTGACTCAAGGCGTAGTGAACACTCAGCTGTTGGTTCCCCCTCAAGGAAACGCGCCACCACAACAGCAAATCACTTATGCCACTCCTGATCAACCCATGTTAGACTCAGGTACCCATCACTTGTTAATGATGTCATCTACCAATGTCAACCTTCAAAGCCGTCGGAACCAATATGGCTCCACCCCCAAAGCCCCTCCCGCCGATAAAAACACTAACGCTTATCCCATTGATCAGTCATTACGTATACCTCCGGCTCCACTAGATGGCACCTCCAAAGCACCTTGCTTCCCACTCCGTCGCATCAACAATAATCCCAATGCTCGCGCTGCGTCTAATTACAACATTGTAGATGACTTAGCCCAGTCCCCCGCAGCCATGTCTGCGATAGAGGTCTTAAAAAACTGTCCTTCACAGCGTAAGACTTTGATCTCCGCCATTGGTGCTATTGACCCAAATGATTCATGACTGATGGCCTTCGATTTGGACCAATCTGAACCACGCCTGCCTTCCACTTTAGCATTCCAAGTTTCGGTATCCGTTCGGAATCTTGTCATCCATCGGTGCATTATCGATGAAGGTGCCTCTACATGTGTTATGTCCACATTCGTTTGGTAGAAGTTGGGATCCCCTACTCTCCAGCAGTCCACCACTGCTTTGCGAGCCTACGACGGCCGTTTGGCTCAACCCCAAGGTCTCTTAGCTAATGTCCCCATCCAGTTGGTTGGTAAAACAGTGCTCATTGACATAGAGGTCATCAACGCCCAACTTGATTATAACCTCTTACTTGGCCGCAACTACATGTATGCCATGTGGGTGGTTTCCTCATCCATTTTTCATACCATGATGTTCCCCCATGACGAACGCATGGTCAAGGTCGATCAACTCACCTATTACAATCCCAATGCCCCTGCTGCACCCGAAAATGTTCTCCCCATGGTTGAACAACTTGTTTGTGGTGCATCTACCTCGTTGGTTTCCTCCTTGGGACCCAGAGTTTACTTAGATACGCCGATGACCTCAACATTCCAATTCATTCCACCCCCATCACCAGCGACTGAAATATCACCTATGTACCCTTTCCCACAATGCACAAACACCCAACAATCAACTGCCCTTGTTACCCAAATCACCATTGGTACCTAGTCATATTGGTGTTACACCCATCCACACAATCCCCTTCCTATTCCCTCCCTCGGGAGTAGTAAGCACCCCGGTTATGGCTACTCTCAGCCTCCCTGGGTTAACCTTAGGATTCCCGTGGTATATTTCGCCTCCTATTCCCCCACCGACACCAAATGTCATCCTACAACCGGTGCAACCCATCACCACTACTAGTCAACCACCCCCCGGTGTCTCTACTCCTTCCTCATCCACCAATCCACACCCCATTATCAAGAACACTGGGGGCAAAGGTCCATAACCATACATTGCTGTACCCCCACCCAAAATAGTTAAAAACCCCCCCGTGTTTCGTGCTCCTCCTAAATGCTCATTGTGTGATGAGTTAGGTCATCCTACCCATCAATGTCCATAATTATCTACATTACAAGGGCACATGCAAATGCTTGATGACGACCCCAACATCCTGGTTGTCCAACTCAATCCAGCCCCTAAGCCTTGTGATAAATCATTGCGTACCAACCACCCTTGTGCAATATGCGGTATTTACGGCCATTACTCACATCACTGTCCTGATCTCCCAGATTACAGAGTAGCTCTCTACGAGATGAATAATTTGGACCTTGAGACGGAACCCCCCACAATTGAGGAGATCCACCCCCTAGTATCCCCCTCATCCGGCGATATTAATACCATCTATATGATCTCTTCTACTACCACTCCCTCGTCAACTGATTTGACAACTCAAAGTTTCCGCAATGATGAGGAGATTCTAGAGGCTCTCACTGCCCCAGATTACCCCTGGGAAGACATGCACCATCGTTCCTACTTCCTCCCAGAAGAGTCCTCCACCACAGCCACCCAATTTGCGATTGAGTCCAAAGATTTCCTCCCCACCAAAGTCGACTAGTTTAAGGATCCCATTCCCGCTCCGGATGCCTTTGAGGAAGGTAACATGGCCAACATCTCACCCGTCATCCACATCGATATCTCTGACCCACACGGTGCTCTTGAAATCATTACATTAGGAGCCTCCTGCAGTGAGTAGAGATCAGAGAGTACAAAATACTTTTCCAAGAGTTCCACGATGTCTTTGCCTGGTCCTACACCGAAATGCCTGGTCTTGACCCTGCTATCATCGAGCACCACATTGACACCTCTGAGTTAGGGGGCATAATATATTACCTCGACCCTAGGATAGGGGGCATGATCAATCATTTTGAACCTTCCCCATCACATCTATCTCAGTGTTTCAATGATCCCATTGTTCAAACCAACACATATGTGATCCACAATCACAAACCCCATGCGCATAGCATGGGGGCAAGTCATTAACCCTGCTCACTTTTTCACATGTGTGATCTCAACCATTTTTGAGGTCACATGTCACTTGAATATATGATTTGATTCGCTAGACCTAGTATTCTGCCCCCACAGGTCATCATTTCTCCCCACCACTGCATCCTTGGCTTGGTGGACTCACCTTTATTTATAGTCATTTTTAACCTAGTTATTTCCTTTGATCATTCCGGAGTCCTTATGACCTCTGTTTTTCACACCATTTGCATTGCCGGATTCATATTTTCGTGCTCGTGATGATGCTTGAGATCATTTCTCGCTCTCACCCGATACAGTTTCAACATTGTCTCTCGACACCTTGTTGCCTTGGTTTGCATGCCACATCGTCCGTATCCCGTTTTTGATATACTATATGTCATCGGATTCATTTTTTCGTGCTTGTGATGATGCTTGAGATCATTTCTTGCTCTCACCCACAGATTTTTTGGGTAATTTTTCCAAAACGCCCCCCGTCACCTCGGTTCGTGTGCCACCTCGATCGTCGCCCGTTTTTGACACTTTTATATTTCTGGATTCAATTTTTCGAGCTCATGATGATGCTTGAGATCATTTCTCGCTCTCACCAGGACCAGTTTCAACATTGTGCCCTGACACCTTGTTGCCTCGGTTTGCGCACCACATCGGCCGCCATCGGATTGTTCCACATTTTTACTTGAGCCATTCACTCCATTCATACTGCAATTATTTCATTATTTTGCCACCATTCATTACCCCGCAAGGAGGCCCACCAATGTTCCCCCCTACCCTCGTTCTTGGCCATCATCAATGTTCCTTGATTGAGCACTTCTTCCTTGCCTGACCATTCCTATTGTTCGATATAATTTTATCCCTTTTTCGGGCCGGACAAGTCCTTTACGAAAAAGGCACTTAGGGAGTTTCTGTTAAGCTCTTTTCTAACTCCTAAAACAATGAAAAGATCGCCGAGCAATCTTGCTTCCTTTCATGCTCGTTAAAGTACCTGAAAGGGCGTTTATCTGGTATAAGTTTAACCATTTTCCGGACCTGGTAGACTAATTACGAAAAAGGAATACTCTAGTCACACTGGCTAGAAGAGTTCTTCATTGCATCCTTTTATGCTTCTTCGGGCCTTGGAGACTAACACACGAAAAAGAAACCCCCTAGAGTCTTCTTATCGCTTTCAGACTCTCTAAAATTGAAAGCAACCATGAGCATGAACTGTCTTGCGCTCGTACATATCCACACGAAAGTACCATTCCATTATTTCAGAGTCTTCTTACTGCTTTCAGACTCCTTAAAATTGAAAGCAATCACGAGCATGAACTGTCCTAGGCTCGTATAAATCCACACGATAGTACCATTTTCACCACACTTCTTCTAGTTCCTTAACCCATGAAGAAGTTCCCCCCATGTCTCTTGGCACTGTAATCGATCATCTCGGCAGTACCCCCAATAAGGTCTCCTTTGTTCAGAGTATTCTGCAGTCTCTTGCCATCTTACACCAACTTGAGTATCACTCATCCTAGTCACCATCCTTGGTCCATTACAACAATGATCCCTCTCCCACCTGTCAGTTTCATATGCTTCCCGATCATCCCTGCCATCATACTATGAACAAAGGAAGTTTGAGTCCACCCACTGTACTTGCCCAGTTATTCCCTACCCCCACAGTATGTCAATCCTACCATCAATACTCTCACACTTCGGTTCTCCACCTCGTGCTCCTATCAAGGAAGCTTCATTGCCTTACTAGTTGTAGGTCTGCCTCTGTTGATGACAGCCCATCTATTCCAGAGGATAGACCCAGAGGTCTCTGCGCCTTGGACTCATCACCATTTGTGGTGAGTGCCTACAGACCATTTTGAGAGGAGTCACTAGTACCTCTCCGAGTGATTGTTTCTCACATGCTCGACTTCAACACCTTGATCACATCGTTGAGAATTGTGCAAGGTATATATCCCTTCAGTTATTGGTCGAAGACCCCGGATCTCCCCTGACTCTAGCACATTGGTGAGTCCCCTCGGAATGCCCAGTTATATGTTCTCGTGGATGTCCAGGTTGCGTTGGAGATTGTATTCAGAAGCCATCCAGTTATATGCTTCCTTGAGTACGCAGTTCAGTTCCAGTTCAGTGTACCATTGAGGGTATGACTCCCCGTCACTATGATCCAGCAGCTCATTAGTTCCTCTGGTACCACACTCAGCAGCACTGTTGTTATTCCCGTGTATCAGTTCTTCAACTCAGACATGGTCAGCCCAGCAGTATGTCCCAGATTTGTGTCCCCTCTGGACCCTTATGATGTACACAGTGGTTCTCCATGTATCCTTCAGGTCCCCACTTTTGGGCCTCATTGTTATTTTTTTTTATGTCTCTTGATACGAGCATGGGTATGCCTGCCTCGTCCATATATTGAGATTCTTCCTCAGTTGAGGCCATGTATATTTCAGGTCCCCATTTTTTGGACCCTCTTGTTATTGTTCTATATCTTGATACGAGCATGGGAATTCCCGTCTCGTCCATATGTTCAGATTATTCCTCATTCATTATTGAGGTCATGTATTTTCAGTTTTTGCAGTTTGTTCGGGACTGTTGTTTCGGGCTCTAGTTCATTTCTTCTCCTCTCCACACCCCATGAAAACCATAAAAGACTTATGATGTCTATCGGCCATACGATGAGCTCCTTCCCTCACACATCAGGGGGCAATCTGTTAACACCCAAAAAATGCTCACTACCTCATCTACCCCATTACATGACTCATTTGTCCATATTTCCTACCATATTTTCCTCCAAAACTTTAAAAACCAATTAAAAAGCCTCCAAAAGGCCAAAACCCCCCCTTTTTCCCCCCAAATAAAGTAAATTCCTCCAAAAATAGCAAAAACCCTCTAAAAAGGGAATAAAAAATACAAAAAGGAGGAAAAAGAAGGAAAAAATGAAGCAAAAACCCTATACAACTGACCTAAACCATATGGTGCCCAAAACCATGGGTCAGCACTCCACCACTAAAAACCTATAAATAGGTGATGGAGGCTCCCCATTTTTCATCCACAATCATCCATATCCTTACTCTGCCAAAATCACTCCTGAAACCCTAGCTCACCCTTTTGAGCTATTTTCACATTTGAATGCCCCTTTGGCCCATTTCCAAAACCCTTTGGAGAAGGAGAAAGGAACAACACTGGAGCTTGGAAGCAACCCTCTTGGACTACTACAAAGGCTTCATCAACCTCTACATCTGAGGTATATTCAATACAAAAATCAATTTTTACAATCTTGTCATTTCTTTTTATGCACATGCTCAGAGTAGTTTACTGTTTTATTTACTGTCTTTTATTTACTATTTTTTGAATTGCTACTAAGGAGACCCTTCTCCTTAGTAGGTGTTCATTTGCACAAGCTAGGGTGAAAACCCTAGCTACAGTGGAAGTGGCCTAATACATAATTCCACCACCAGTACTTATGCCCCCATGACAACATCACACCCCTCTGCCAGTTTTCCATTTATGGCTAGCCTTAACCTACCAGACTTGGCTAGTCTAACAAATGATCCCATCTGACATGACCCTACTTGGCCCCCTATGCCCACAAAGATCCCTTCGGACATCCCAAAATTTGAAGGAAAAGCTGGGGAAGACCCCCAAAACCACATCATGTCATTTCACCTATGGTGTTCCTCAAACTCCATAGTAGATGATTCTATTCGACTCAAACTTTTACAAAGAACTTTCACTGGATCTACAGCCAAGTGGTACATTGAGCAGCCACATGGGACACACCCCACTTTGACATCCCTCGCCTCAACGTTCCTTCAGTTCTTTCAACTACTTGTATGCTATGATGCAGGAGTGGAAATACTTTTGTCTTGTAGACAGAACACCGCTACACACATCACTGATCATATCCATGAGTGGCGTAAGTGCCGTAGCCTCTGCAAGATAAAGTTTGATGACCATATCTTTTTGGATTGGTTCCTCAAATCACTCCTCCCCCTCATAGCCAAAGATGTAGCTTCTGAACGACCCCAGTCGGAAGAGGAAGCCATCTTAAAATCCCAGCAGTTCGACCTCATATATGCCCAGTCTGGATATCGATACACCATTTTACATGACACCCCGCACGACGATCCATCCCGCCATGACACACCGGGGGCATCCCATGCCACCGACGGTATTATCGGCCAGGTTATGATACAAAACAAACCTTTTACCATGATGAGTACAAACAATGCCCCAGACCTTTCTACGGCTACATCTCATTCTGGAGCTACAACTTCGTATGCTCTAGTAACGCACACCCACCACACTCATGGACCCTCATGTCCACCACAGTGTTATGGGAAAGCACCATCAGCTTATGCATCACCTCCATACTATAACCAGCAATCCCATCAGACTCTGGTTTAGCCACAAGCCCAATCGGCTTATTATCGTCAACAGGCAGCATCTCTTGCTCCAACACTTCTAGTAGCTCAAAGTTACCCACAACCACAACAAGCAACAGGTTCACCTCATAACCCTCCTGCTTGCTACCCACTGCAACATGCTCCAGAGCCTCCATGACCTCAAAACCCACCTACTACCCAAGGGCTGTGTATGCATAGCAAAACCAACCTCAAAACTAGAACAACCAGCGTAACCAAGGAGGTCAACAAAATCACGGAAGAGGACGTAACTGCGGAAACAACTAGCAACAAAACCAAGGTGGACCACCACCTAATCCCCCAAATAATAACAACGCTGCTCCCCCCAACCAAAACCTTGATCATCCACCAAAACAAGCCAAAAATAATAACTTGAGAACAAACCATCCATGTTCCATATGTGGAGTCTACGGCCATTACACACATAATTGTCTCCATTTAGATTCAGCACGTCAACTCTGGACCGAGGATGACCAACGACAGGGACATGCTGCACAACTAGCACCTCCTCCTCTACCAGAACCCATGATATTTCAAAATCCCCTACCAAACCAAGGCGTGGTAAACACTCATCCAAATGATCCCCCTCAAGGATCCGCTGCAACAAAACAACAAATTACCTATGCGGCAGCCGATTATCAGCATAATGAGTCCAACACTCACCATTTTCTAATGATGTCATCAAATGATGTCAATCTTCAAACCCATCGAAATCAACATGGCTTCGTCCCTGAGGCCACAACTACCGACCCATATTCCAGTACTCTCCCAACCGATCAAACACTTTGCATACCCAATATGCTCATGGACGGAGTTCCAAAAGCACCTCGTTTCCCTTTGAGATGAATTAACAATAACCCTAATGCTCGTGCAACTTCCAACTATAACATTGTAGAGGATTTAGCTCAGTCCCCCACCGCTATGTCCGCTCTAGAAATCCTAAAACATTGTCCTGCACAGAGAAAATTGTTATTATATGCCATCAGTGCCATAGACCCTAATGACTCCAACATGATGGCTTTTGACTTAGACCAAGCTGAACCTCGTATGCCTTCATCTCTAGATTTTCAAGTTTCTGTGTCCATTCGCAACCTCATCGTTCATCGATGCATAATCGATGAAGGTGCCTCCACCCGCGTTATCCCGACTTTCGTATGGCAGAAACTTGGATCCCCAACGCTACAACCGTCAACTACCTCATTGCGAGCTTACGATGGCCGTGAAGCTCAACCTCAAGGTTTGTTAGTGAACGTACCCATATAGCTTGGGGGCAAATTGGTTCTCATAGATATAGAGGTCATTAACGCCCAACTTGATTACAATCTCCTTCTGGGATGAAGCTACATGTATAAAATGAAAGCTGTCACTTCTTCAGTTTTCTGCCTCATGATGTTCCCCCATGAAGGACGTGTAGTCAAAATCGACCAGATTACATACTATGATCCCAATGCCCCCGTAGTGCCTGAAAATGTTCTTCCCATGATCAAACAACCTGTTCAGAATTCACCCACATCGTTTGTCTTCTTAGTCGGACCTGGGATATATTCCGATAATCCCATGACCACCACTTTCCCTTCTATCCCACCCCCTCTCCAGGTAACTGAAGTATCCGATCTTTGCACCCTATCACACAAAGAACAACAACATCCTCAACAACCTCAACCACCGCCACAAGCACCCATTGTGCCTAGTCATATCGGAACAACACCGATTCATACTATCCCATTCTTGTTTCCATTTTCAGGAGTTGTTAGCATCCCAGTAATGGCTACACTCAACCTTCCAGGTTTAACATTAGGATTACCTGTATGGTACTTTCCTACCCCAACCATTGTTTTATAGCCGGTACAACCCATGAATATGTCAAACCATCCACCACCTGTCATACCCAACCCCCAAAATCGTCCACCACTAGGTGTTTTGAACCCCCAAAACCGACAACCTCCAACAGGGGGCACTACATCGACATCTAGTTATGTCCCCCCTCAATCCCGCCAAAATGGGGGCAGAGGTCCACAAACCTACAACACTGCACCCACAACTCGCACCCCCCTAGTGACTCCCAAAGTAGCTAAGAATCCCCCAACCCGTGTGCTCCCTAAGTGCACCTTGTGCGACGATATAGGCCACGCTACCCATCTATGTCCACAACTACTGGCACTTTAAGAACACATGAATATGTTGGATGATGACACCAACGTTCCAGTCGTCAAACTAGAACTCCCCCCTCATCCTCACGATAAATCATTGCACACAAACCACCCTTGTGAAATATGCGGCATCTACGGCCATTATTCACATCACTGCCCCGATCTCCCAGATTACAGAGCAGCACTATACGAGTTGAATAATGCCGACCTAGAGATATCCCCACCACTTATTGAGGAAATATTCCCCCCAAAATCTTTCCATTCAGAAGAAATCAATACCATTTATATGATTTCAACTACCTATAAACCTGAACCAATTAATTTAATGACACACTACTTCCGCACTGATGAATAAATCCTAGAAACACTCACTGCACCGGACTACCCTTGGGATGATATGCACCATCGATCATACTTCCTCCCTGAGGCGTCTACGTCCACCACGGCAAACCAACTATCTGTTGAATCTAAGGACTTCTTACCAACCAAGGTCGATTGGTTCAAAGATCCAATACCAACTCTAGAAGCCTTCGAAGAAGGTAACATGGCTAACATTTCAGCAATTATAAAAATCGACATCTCCACCACCCCAGGAAAACCTGAGCTTATCTCTTTAGGCATATCATGGACTAAAAAAGAAACCCAAGCTTATAAGAAACTCTTCCAAGAATTTTGAGATGTCTTTGCTTGGTCTTATACCGAGATGCCTGGTCTTGATCCTACCATCGTAGAACATCACATAGACACTTGGCCCAACATATCACCGGTCCGCCAGAAATAATGTCCCATTCACCCATCCAAGCTTCCAGCCATCAAAGCAGAAATTGAGAAGCTTCGAGAAGCAGGTTTCATATACCCGATTGCATATACCACCTGGGTTTCAAACCCAGTACCAGTCAATAAAAAAGTCAGCACCATCCGCATCTGTATTGACTTCCGTGACCTCAACCTATCTTGTCCCAACGACAACTTCCCCACACCATTCAACTAATCGATGCATGTGCGGGGCATGAGGTACTTTCTTTTATGGACGGTTTCTCCAGATACAACCAAATCAAAATCCATAAAGAAGATCAATACAAGACCACTTTTACTACCCCATGGGGCACCTTCGGCTATCGGGTCATTCCTTTCGATCTCAAGAACGCTGGAGCCACTTTCCAATCAGCCATGACTTATTGTTTCCATGATCTGAATAAAATCATATTAGTTTATCTAGACGACCTCATGGCTTGATCTAAGAAACAATCTGACCACTTAGATGATCTTCGACAAGTCTTCTTGCGTTGTCGAAAATACAACATCCGCCTGAACCCACTCAAGTGTGTCTTTTGCGTTCCAGTAGGTCGCCTGCTGGGATTTGTCATTTCAAAAAAAGAGATCACTGTTGACCCCCTAAAATTCCAAGCCATAGTAGACCTACCATCACCACGTACATTAAGACAACTACAAAGCCTCCAAGGGAGGTCCAACTTCCTTCGTCGCTTTGTCCCAGATTACGCCACCATAGTACATGGTTTCCTCCGTTTACTTCGCCTTCATACCCGTTTTTGTTGGGACGACCAAGCAGAAGGGGATTTCATAGACCTGAAAAAAGCACTTATGAGTGCCCCCTTTATTTCTCCTCCAGATTTCACGAAAGACTTTACCCTGTAGATTTCAGCATCAGATTACGCCGTTTATGGAGTACTCGTCCAAGAAGACTCCGCTCGTCAAGAACATGTCATTTACTATGTGAGCCAAACCTTGTCAGGCCCACCATTGCGCTACCCACATGAAGAGAAAATGGCCCTCGCCGTTGTCTTTTCAGTACAAAAGCTGCGACATTACATTCTCCTCAGCCACACCACAGTTGTGTCCAATTCCAACCCAATGGTATATCTCTTGAATCACCGCCTTCTATAAGGCCATGTTGCCAAATGGGTGATTATCTTACAATAATATGACCTAACTTTTAAAACCCCGAAGAGCACAAAAGCATTAGCACTCGCTCAACTCATTACGGACTTACCATCCTCATCATCGTCACCAGCTATCCACATTGAAATAATCGACGAACATTTGTTCATGTGTTAGAGAAAACTCACTATGGCTTGGGAATACCACAAAGATAGATGACTACCAGAAATCAACTCAATTCTCAAAACAATGCTATTATAAATGACAATGTTAAGATAATGGAGAAATGTAACCAACCTCGATCCAAACGTTTGATGTAGATCCCTGTTGGAGCTTTCAATCCATGCACTTGAAATATGCAAATTAGTCTTGAGAGCCAATATCCAACAAGTACATATAATATATAAATGACATTAACATTATCAATAACAATGGTCCATAATATCACAAGCAAATGTAACCCAATGTATAATAAACAACATTCACAACATGATGGACGAGAATATGAGTATTTCTATTAATAAACAAGAAGAAGTACAAGGTGATACGACCTCTTGCCGGCAACCAATCTGAACCAAGATCTAGATCAATCCACTTATGCCTCCACCACTTCAATCCTCCATGAATGGAAAACTAAAACTAGATAGGAGTTTGGAAGGTGAACATAAAGGGTTCACAACTACAAGGATCAATGAGTGTAGACTCAAGATAGGGCAAAACTCCACTAGAGTTCTCTTGCTATTCTCTTCTTCCTGCTGTCCATAAGCCATATGTGCTCAATATATAGTCCTCTCAAAGGTAGGTGAAAGGACACATCGAGGCGTTACTCGGGAAGATGGAGAGCCAAAGGTGACCCAATGATCGCTTTCTAGGAGTAAAAAGTAATAAATATTGATTTTTACCATTTTACTTGATACCTGTGGGCTATAGTGATGCAACTTGCGGGTACGCCTGCTATAGTGATGCAACAGGCAGGTAGGAATAAAAATAGGGAAAAATAGTGTCTGAAGGATATAAGTGGATCCGAGTCACTGAAAATGGATTCTATAGGCCAAATAATGCTGATGCTCACAGGGTGGAAGATTATGATGTAACAGATGCCCCCTAATGTGTGATGTCAGAGACTGATGCTACGATGGCCGAAATACATTATAAAACTCAGAAGTGGAGTGATGGAGACACAAGTGGAAAGAGAAGCTCACTCGTCATAATACAATAGTATCTCTGAATACATGTCAGTATAGTACAACAATCTGATACAATGGCCTTGAATAGGCAGTACATAGTGAATACATGTCATAAGTGATCATAGCCATGATTTCTATACAGTAAGATATGGTTTTCTGCTGAAAAGAAGACAACTGGTGCAAAATGGAGGTACAAACTGCTGAAATCTAAGAGGTGATATCTCAGATGTAAGGTCAACGTCATATGTAGCATACTGAATGCCACAATCACATGGGGTCTTCTACACAAGTCTTCGACGGTGCAAGTCCCATCAAGTAAATAAAGGAGTTGGGGTCGAACTTGATGAGACATCGTCTGATTACTGGTCAATGATGTATACCGTTAATAGACGCAATATGACCGATCAATAATGAAAATGGGCATCAAGTGACAGAGAAAAATCATCGGAGTGTGAATAAATGGGTTGAAATCGAACACTAGGATGAATCCATCGATCAGGGGACATTGATGTATTCCCAAAAATGTCGATGGCGAGAGAACCTGCCACTAATGACTGCAAGCCTCAAGGTACTCAACTGAACTCTAAGTCTCAAGTCCCAGAATAAATGGGTTGAAGTTGAAGGAATGAGACTCGCTGGAAGGAAGGCAGTAAGGCATCCCCCATCGACCAGCACGAGGTACCAGCAATGCTGAAAGATTTGGAAGATCTCAGGTGAAATGAACTAACTCAATAAGGATGGCCAACATGCAATAGTCAAGAAAACTGAGGAGTGGCTGACACTGGTTTCAGGACTTCCTTTGAACAAGAGCATGAGCAGATGGATAGACTTAGGTATCATAGACTTGACATAAACTGTGCAATGCAGGTGGCATTATAAAGGGCTTCGTAATGACTAGAAGCTTAACCAATCGGTTGAGTAAACTGAGAAACGAGTATAGCTCCTAAGGGCCAACTATAGTCTCGACTCATAATATATGGAGTGGAATGAATGCTCTGTTCAAAGGAGACACAACAGCTACCAACAAGAAATAGTGATCATAATCCCGTCCGGCTTTTTGGAATATTTGATTTTTTTGGTCTTTTTCATGTTTGGGAAAAGCTTGAAAAAGAATAAAATTGCTTATAGTACAATAGGTGAGGGAATGAGTGTCAAATAGCTAGTAGACTAGTCCCAAGCAGTGGACCATACCTATGCTCGATGCAAGGTAGTGCGTGCAGGATGTGGACACTTGCAGGTATGTTCCCTCAAGGTCAAAAGGTCATCAAATTGTGAAGGACAAATATAAGCTCTGCAGGGCTCGAT
Organism: Larix kaempferi; assembly: GCA_027924585.1. Lineage (NCBI taxonomy): Eukaryota > Viridiplantae > Streptophyta > Pinopsida > Pinales > Pinaceae > Larix > Larix kaempferi. The sequence goes on along the minus strand of BSBM01000293.1, from coordinate 17,712,929 downwards.
AGGGAAAAGTGCTCAGGCACCAAGCTAACAATTGAGTAAGCAGGAGTTGGCACAAGGCTCAAGCAACAAGCAGGATGATGCAATGCAATCACAACATGATATAACTAAGGGGAGTCCTTAAGGGAGATGGCCAGCATAAGACAAAGTAAAGTATGAGTCTTTATCGCAACGTCATGGCGTGACTACAAAGGACTCCCAATCCTAAGGACAAACAACGACATGGGCACCAGAATGCATAAAGGGGTTCTAAATAGGGTACATGGATAATTTTAAGGACACATACTTATTTAAAAGTGTATAAACCTTGGCAAAACTTTCCAATTCTTAAAATGTCAACTATAAAATATTTGGCGATATTTTTCTAAAATTATTTCAATTTCTAAGGATTTTATATAGTTTATATAATAATTTGGCGAATTTTAGAGTGAAAAAAGTTTACCCCATCAAAATTGGGGGAAATGGGGCTTCAAAAAATGCAAATTGGCGAATCTTTTTTTGGAAAAAAACATGGAAAAATAGCCCATGGACTAAATTTCGCCCCTAAAATTATCCTTGCTAGGGTACCCATGTTCGGAAAAGCCCTACCGCCACATAACGACACTTCTATAGCAGTATGAAGGTTCCGTGTCAGTTACGAAGCAGGGTTGCACCTAGGGTTTATGAAAATGGTCAATAGGTCAAATGCACAATGCATGCGAAAATGGCATCTAACCTATATGCTAGGTGTGAAACGTACCTGCTGTAGGTGGAAAATAGTTCAGAACAACTTTCGCCGAGGAAATCTGATTAAAAAACACTACTCCATGACACGATATTAGTTCATAACGGCTCAAAATGGCAAAAAACTATAGAGAAGTGGGTCCAGAAAATTATAAATAGTAATAAAATTTTCCAAATTACAATTCATTTGCACTATTCACCAATTTGGAGTTATTTGGTTAGTTTTCACCTAAAACTTCAGTTGCCGATCCTGGGAGTTACAAGCGACCGTTCATCAAACCGTCCGGAGTAGGTTGGTAGTTACTTCCATACCTTTCATTTCAATGCTTTTATTTCATTTTTTGTTGGTGGATTTTTGAGTTTGGCCAAGCCCTAGATGGCTTCGGCGCTACCCGCGGGCTATAACTATGTGGGTCGCGGGTAGGGCACCAAACGCGTAGTCAAAAAATAGACTGCCTGCGGGGTACCCGCCACTGTATACAAATTAGCCCGTGGGTACAGCCGTGAAGAAATTTTTAATCATGAAACTGACCAAAACTTACTTGTTTTCCACTCCAGGATGGTTCTAGAGTGGAGGGAGAGAGAGCATGACCAGGTTGATGAGGCCATGCACAATTATTTGCAAGCGCAATAGGCATTGCAAGCATGTGGGTTGTACAAGTTCTGGAGTATAGGGGGTTTACGGGCCCAAAACCTATTACTCCATCACCTGATAGACTACTAGGATGTGGATGCACAAAACTTTATCCTCAATGGGAAAACCCTTACACTGGAAGTGGAGGATATCTACTTCATTACCGGTTTGTCCCGTAGAGGGGAGGTGGCCAGTCTTCGGTCTCGGACTGTGGGTGGTGGGATCACTATTTAGGATTACATAGCACGGTATTGTCCCGCAAACACACGAGCGGTGGGAAGCCAAGTGCCCGTCAAATCCATAGTAGATCTGAGCACGAAGATCATTGTAGCTACCCTGGTGCGGATCATTGGATCCAAAGCACTGCATGAGGCATCCAGGCCGGTGATGTTTTATACATCACAATGCATGCAACCTCCGATATTCGACTGGTGTACTACTCTGCTGGTGTCTATGAAGACACAATTGACGGAATGCAAAGAGGGGAAGGCCAAAAATTTGGGTATGGGAGCATCCTATGCAGCTTCTTCTTTGAGAGGGTTCCAGGGCTTAGTCCGAGGGTGGATGTCCCCCCTCACAGTCTCCGTGATCCAGCCTTGACCCGGTGGGATCAGATCCTGACACGACAGGGTGGTGGCCATCTGGCGTCACCATATACTGAGGAGTTCTTTCGCTGGTGGAACCGGCAGGTGATCGCTATAGAGGACTATCCCTATGTGGGGAGACTATCCCTATGCAGGGATAGACTTCAGACAAGATCGTGACATGCTGCTGCCACCAGGCACAGCGTTCAGAGACATCGGTGAGTACTCTTTTTGGTTTTGTGTTTATTAAATTTTTATGGATTTTTTTACTATAGTTGAAATGCAAAAAATATTTTTGGTGGTAGTGTCATGTGCTAATGGTTGACTGTTTGCTCGTAGACAAAGGCCCAGTGAGACCTGATGGCTTCTCGAGACATGGTCGTTGGGGTAGAGGTGATGAGGCAGCAAATGCTGCAGCAGGGTGCACACTTCAGACGTTGAGGCGCAACATGTCACAGATGGTTTCCCGAGTATCACATATAGAGGTAGCCCGACTACTTGAGGCCATGTAGCGCCAAGTAGTGGGTGTTCCTGGTGAGTGGGTGCGGCTACTGCAGCTGGTAGCCAATGCAGTACAGTACTTCTACGAGAAACATCCCGTCCAGGCAGCATCTAGACCTCCTCGGAGGGAATAGATATACCAGGGTCTCATTTTTTGTATCGATATGTATATTTTTGAGGGCTACGGGCTCCAGTATTGTATGAGACTACCATTTTTGGACATATTTATATATATATATATATATAACTTTGGTTCTCAATTCTACTACATGTGTGTATGTACAAATGTATGAATGTCTTTGTATTTATGTGCTTCATGATGAATGTGAAAAATTCCAATCTAATACATAGTTAGTGTATGCATCAGATATGTAATTAAGACTTCTTGGAATATGAATATATGTAATTGAAACAAAATGTCTCTCCAAGAGTCGCACCTTAAGGAATATCCGTAGTAATGTAGGGTTTCGTACACAGTACTGCCCATTCAGCTGAGACACAACTAGTTGTGAATCCAGGTGGACTTCTAAAGACTGGATGTCATGTGAAATATCATCCTAAAGTAGCTCAATAACGGCACTATACTTAGCCACATTATTAGATGTGGGACTAAGACAAGCACCTTCTGAGGACACAACTAGGTGGTTAGGTGAGAAGATAACCCAAGCAGCAGAAGCAAGCTGCTGCATATGTCGGCTAGCACCATCCGCAAAACCTAAGAATGAAGGAGATCCCATTGACATTTTTCAATCAAACAGAAGCTAATCAGTAGACCCGATAACCAAAAGGCAATCTAAACTATGTACAGAAAAACTATACAATAGTGTACAAAAGTATCAGCCTGAACCAAAGGTTCAAGCGTAACACCGCTTGAGGTAGAGCCCATTTCTAGGCTCCTTCAAGGAAACTTGCTCATAGTCTTCTAACTCATAAGCTACTTTTTCGAGGACACGCCTCACAATGTAAGGACCGTGCCACATGGGATTGAACTTGCCTGCCCCCAGGGGTTCTTTAGCTTGGTCATACAAAAGTACCAAGTCACCTTCAGCATATTGCCGGGGACGGACATACCTGTCATATTGAACCTTGACACGACGCTTGTTAACATCAATGGCCACAGCAGCATCTCAACGTTGCTCGTCAAGTTACTCGAGGTGTACTAAATGTTGCTCAATATCTGTCGTATCAGGGAGGATCTCTATGGCTAGCTTGAGTGAAGGGATTTTGCATTAAATTGGTAAAAGTGACTCCACACCATGAACTAACTAGAATGGTGAGAACCCGGTGGCAGTCTTTGTTGGGTATGTTATATCTCTTCACATGGTTGCTGCGTGTAAAACACGATCCCCTCCCCAGTATTGATTCACCTGCGTCGGGCGCGTCCGGAGGGGAGGGTTAGAGGGGGCGGTAGCCTGACAGGGCCCACCCCCTTCGTTTCGGACCATTAGGCCCCCAGTGTTCGTGCGGAGCACAAAAGTTTTTTGGGTTGTTTTTTGCTTTTTCGCGTTTTCGACCCATTGTACTCTATCTAATCCCGATAAAAGGGATTAGGGTTGTAACCTAATTTTGGGTAAACGAATTAGGGTTTTAGATGCTACGGAATACCATATATTGTATTGTAAATGGTTGAATAAACATATAATGAAAAGGAGCAGTGCGGCTCTAAGTTTTGTTGGTTTTTTCCCGGTTAAGGGTTTCCAGGTGAAAATCTATGTGTTATGTTTGTGCCATTGTGTATTTTCTATTAATGCTTAAGAATCAATATAAGTTTGTACTTCACTGTTAAGGTTTAAAACTTACAGTCTTAACTGCGGTTCGATATGCCCACAAAGCAGGATATAACATGATATGCCAATTAGTCTTGCTTCGTTGGATGGTTCGTTGGAGAATGGTCTTCAAAGACTTATTTACTGCTTCAACTTGACCATTCGCTTGAGGATAGTAGGAAGACGAGTGTTCCTAACAAAACCCATGCTTGAGAGACAAATCCTCCATCGACTTGTTTTCAAAGTGACTACCATGGTTAGTGACAATCTCTTTCAGGATACCGAACCGAGTGATAATCTGGTTGAACACGAAATGGGTTGCAGTAGCACCGTCAGATTTTACGGTAGGCATGGCCTCATCCCACTTGGAAAAATAATCCACGGCCATGATAATATGGTGATGCCTCCCAGCTGAAGCTGGTTTGCAATCCATGAAATCTACCCCCCACTTAGTGAAGGGATCGACAATGACGACTGGATGGAGTGGCGCTGGGTGCGAGTGTATGTTTCGAGAAAACACCTAGCAAGGGTGACATCTCTTCATAGCGTTAATACAATATTTAAAGATGGTAGGCCAAAAATAACTAGCTCGCATGATATGCTGGGCTATAGCAAGCCCGAATAAGTGACCGCCACACGCCCCCGCATGGCAATCATTAAGTACCCGTTCTGCTTCTTCGTGAGTCAAGCAACGACGGAGAATGGAATCCTTTCCTCATCGATACAGAGTATGACCGACGATAGTATAATCTTTAGCGTGACGTCTCACACACCGTCGCTCATCTCGTGAATAATGCAGAGGAAACTTCAAAGTTTGGAGATATAAAATGACATCCCCATACCAAGGGTCCTCGGATGAGATAAGAAATAAGTGTTCATCCACGAAGGAATCTTCATGAATGACATCCTCATCAAGTCGTGGAAGGTCCGACATAAGCTCAACGAACACCAATTATTTCACCGATTTTGCCGAAGCAAAATCAAGATCAAATTCCTAAAGGATCATAATCCATTTATTATACTTACCCTCGATAAGGCATCGTGATAGCACGAACTGAAATGGATTGATGTGAGCTACAAATGTGGTTGTTTGAAGCAAAATGTAATGTCGTAATCGCTGGATTGCGTGGACAGTCGTAAGTGCCAGTTTTTCTACGTGAGTGTACCTTAGCTCAACATCTACTAAATTTTGACTGAGATAATAGATAACATGCTCGACGAGCGCATCATCTACCTGAACCAAGACCATGCCAATAGTCTCTTGAGATGCGGCCACATAAAGAATGAAATCTCATGTAAAGTCTGGCAGACTAAGCACAGGGGCCGATACCAAATCTTTCTTAAGGGTGTCGAAAGACTGCTGGGCTTGCTCATCCCAGATAAAAGGTGTGTCTTTCTTCAATAAGCGTGCGAAACCTTTGGTAATATTAGCATAATTGGCTATGCACCGATGCAGAAAAGTAGCTCTCCCTTGGAGGCTTTGAAGTTATAACAAATTACGCGGAGGAGGCAACTGAAGTATTGCCTCAAGTTTGAGAGGGTTGATTCTAATACCCTCCCTCGAAACTATGAATCCTAGAAGGCGACCGATCCTAACAGCGAAGATGCATTTGTTTGGATTCAATCGAATTTTGTAGTGGATACATCATTCGAGAATCATACGGAGGTGCTTGGGGTGGTCCACTCTCTTGCGAGAATGGCCAGCAAGATCATCTAAGAAAACTTCCATAATCATCTTAAGATCATGAAAGGCATAGGTCATGGCTCGCTGAAAAGTAGCTCCGACGTTTTTAAGGCCAAAGGGCATTTTTTGATATGCAAACGTTCCCCATGGACAAATAAATTTCATCTTATGTTAGTCCATGGGTTTGATTTGAATATGATTATAACCCGAGAAGCCGTCCATGAATGAAAAAATCTCACTCCCTGCACAAGCATCCAATATTTGATCAATGAATGGCATGGGAAAGTTGTCTTTTGGACATGCACAGTTCAAATATCTAAAATCAGTGCATACACGGATCGTTACCTTCTTCTTATCCACAGGAATGGGGTTTGACACCCATTCGGTAAGGGGAACGGGGTAGATGAAAACAACTTTGAGCAGTTTCTCCACCTCTTCCTTAATAGCAGCTTCCTTCCTAGGGTTCACAACACGTAAGCATTGTTGAACCAGTTTAGCATCAGGATATGTTCTAATCTCGTGTTCAACAATGCAGGGGTCTATTCCTGGCATCTCCTCGTATGACCAGGCGAAAGCTTCTCGGAGTTCTGTAAACAAGTTAGTGTAAATAGCGATCTCCTCAGGAGTGCAATTGGCACCGATGTAAATGTTCTCTATCTTTCCGGGAGTGCAAGAGATGTTGATCGAAGTGGTTGGGGAAATATTGGCCATATTCCCCTTCGCAAAAACATCATGCGACTCCAAAAGAGCCACAGGGTGACCAACCATCTCTGCTAGAGTCATCCTAAACTCCTCTTTCTCAATGAGATCGAGGTTGGGAAGGAAATAAGAGAAATGGTGCATATCTTCCCAAGGCCTCTCACTACCACACATGGCCTTGAGGATAGCTTCATCAGATGGTAAAGTATCATCAAGGAAATCGTGGAAACAAGACGAGCTAGCTGCCCAAACTGGCAGCGTAACGGGATCTTCTTCGACTGTCTGGGAAGAAGAGAGATTCAGATCTACAATGGTTTGTTGGATATGATCATAAGCGAGCTCTGCTATAGATAAAGGCATAGACATATCGACGTGCGCAATGTCTCCAGATGTGGAACTCGTGGATGGTAAAGTCCACGGATCATCTAAATAGGAGGTCTGGAATAACATATTATTCGAAGGAGGAGACGCATTGTCGGTAATGGTTCCAATAAAATTCACAGGTGCAGAAAGATTATAAGTTCTTGTCAATGAGGGGTACATTCCAACACCTATGTTCCTAGTTTTCGGCTGAGAATTAGAAACTTGCAGGACTACATATCCCGTGGATTCTGTGGAAGGAATGCCAACAAAATCCAGCTGATCGATCATCACAATATTGCCTTCATGGGGAAAGCAGATAACTCTAAATACAGTAGATGCGACAACCTTCATAGTGTACATCCAGTTTTGAACCAGTAAAAGGTTGTAGTCGATGGGCGCATCAACCACTTTGACTTCAATAGGAACAGACTTACCTCCCAAGGAGACAACAAGGAAATGGATAATTCCATGCGGCGTAAAAGATCTACCGTCGAATGCAGTGAGTGTAGTTCTAGACGCGAGTAGAGGAGGAGAGCCAAGATATTTCCAACAAGTTAATGACATTACTGACGCGGAAGCACCTTCATCAACCATAGTACATTTGACAAAGCTCTGAAGGCAAACCACCTGGATTTGAAAAGCCACGTGGTAAGGTAAGCGAGGCTAGACATCAGTAGTATCAAACTTGATAACACTAGGATTTCCCCCATCTTGAACTCCTAACACACTCAAAAGAGCATGCTTCTGAGAAGGACAGGCTTGCAAAACTTCAAGAGCCGACATGGCACACGGAGTTTGGCCCAAATCTTCTACGATGGAGTAGTTCTGGGCAGCTCGAGCATTGGGATTATGCGTGGAGCGCTTGAGAACACCTTTCGGTATCTATGGCATAATGGAGGGCTTCTCGATATGCAAGGAATTGTCAAGAGGAGGGGGAGGCTCACTCCCCAAATTAGGTTGTGGTGAACCATAATCGCGTTGACGAGTAGCAACACAAACCTCTGACTGAACCATATTCACACATCCATAACCACTAGTATTGGAAGAAGACATTTCCGTTTCATTAGTACCATAACCAGTGGTGGGAGCATGCGAAGCCATGTTTTGATGATGAGGAAGGGGATCCTTCAACACAGCTGGGCTCTGTGCCAAATGCATCGATGCTTCTTCAATTCGAGGACATAAGTGAGTAAGATGATCCTCCCCACAAAGCTTGCAAGGGAATTTCACCTTACGCCTAGGTTTATGATCCTCGCCAGCATTACCGCCTTCCCTAGGAGGGTTGGCATTCTCTTTATGAGGAGTATTACGATTGCTATTGTTATTACTTCCATTGTTTCCACCCCTACGATTGTTTCTCCCCTTTTTCTTACCACTAGGTTGTTAGTTACCCAACGGTTTTGTTGATTGCACACTGTGTATATTAGACGACGGACTGGAAGTGGACACGGTGTGAACCTGTCCGGAAGTAGACTGGTTTAGTGACAAATTTTGCATTTGATTAGCTACCAAGTCTATAAGGCGAGTGCATGTGGACCCCATGATGCCGTAGGCATGTGGTCCAGGAACTGACGTGGGCTCATGTCTTGTTCTCGGTGCATCAAGAATAATGTCATACAAAATGCATGACTGAGAATAAAGTAGATATAACTGCTGGATTTCCAAGATAGCTTGTTCCTCAGTCACAATGCCAGGCATTGAAACATCCTTAGAATAGTATGGGAGTAGAGACTTGAGGAACCATTCCAACAGGAAATCTGGAGGAATGTTGGCTTTCGCTAATCTCTTTCGCCGACGCCACTCTTGAATGTGGTCAGAAATATGTGTGGCCTTATTCTGATGGAAGGTGGACAACAACTCAGTACCAGTATCATAACGAACCAGTAACTGGAAATGGTCTAAGAAAACCAAAGCAATCTCGTTGAATCCCCTATAGGTGTTCCCAGGAAACTCTACATACCACTTTGCGGCTTCCCCTATCAGGGTGCGTTGAAATAGTCATAATCTAATGGAATCATGATTCAAAGAGTTGGAAGAGCACCAAAGGTGAAACGTTGTGACATGATCTCCCGGGTCCTCACCACCTTTCCCTTCAAAATTTGGAATGTCCAAAGGGAGCTTGGTAAGGACTGAGGGCCAAGTAGGGTCGTGACACACCGGATCATTCGTGAGCTTCAAAAGATCTGGGAGATTCAAGCGTGCAAGGAACGGGAGCTGAAGCTGGAAAGCTGGATTATAAGCTCCCATAAAAGGTTGGTTAAAAGGAACTGTGTTATAAGATGGACCAAGAGCTTGACCATGAGGGTTAAACTGTTGATAATGAGGACCTGACGGACCATAAGCTTGTCCATGGCCATAAGATTGATAACCTCGTCCTGGCTGACCCATTTGAGAGTAAGCAGGTATATGCGCGTTTTGGACACCATATTGGGGTGGTGGATGATACTGGTGGCCAGCACTGACTGTGTTGTAGTAAGGGTTTCCACCATGAGTATGGGGCATGTATGTACTATTCATAGCAGGAACCATGTTGTAATGACTGTAATGGTATGGTATGTTCCCACCCCCAGCATTAGGATTAGCTTGAGCAGTCGCGTGGTGACCAGAAGCATGAGAAGCATTCCCCACTCCAATATTGGTGTGACTAGTAGCAGGGATGGTGGCGTGATGTCCATGTGGATAGGAAATATTCCCACCCCCTACATTATCATTACTAGTGGTGATAGTGGATGCAAAAGTATGCGGTATGTGTCCACCCCCGTGGTTGGGAGGAACATTATCATTCGTAAAAGTAGTCTTGGGTTGATGAGTAGCGACATGTGTATTAGGTGGTGGATGGCGAGTCGTGTTTCGAACAACATTCCAATTAGGTTGGGTAATCCTAGGAGGTGGCCGTATTCCAACATTAGCATTGTTAGGAATCTGACCAGTCCCCATACTATGTGTGTGGGTGGACAACGTAGTGCCCCCAACGAGGGTAGTGCCCCCAGTGGGTATAATATGGCTACCACTTTGACTAGTGCCAGTGTGACTACCAAACGTAGTGGAAGGTTCGACAGTACTATGACTAGGAATACCAAAAGAGAGTGTTGTCAGGTTGATCGTAGGGCCAGTGTCATCATGTGACTCAGGCATCCCGTATCTATAACTGCGTGGAAATGAAGGAATGAAAGGATCTTCCTGTTCTTCATCCTCGGGTAAGTTGGGCATTCCGTAAAGATAATTATCCGGATTCGAAGGATCAAATGGATCTCGTTCAAGTGGATTAGTCCAAATAGAACCAGGTTGAGTCTCAGGTGGATCACCTCCCCACTCCTCACGAGGAGTATGGGGATAGGAAGTTTGGTCAACCCTACTCAACGTAGTCGAAGGTTTTTCCTCAGTATCGGGATGTGCAGCCATGAATTATTGGATGTAAGTCGTGTAAGAATTTGAAGACTTAGAGGGAGCCCTCTGGCGTCCTCTAGCAACACGGCCTGAAAGCTCGGCTGGCTTTAAACCAGCCAACCGATGGGATCGACAGAGAGTAGGGCTCTGCACCACGATATCTCCGGAGAGAATATATAGTCAAAATGTCCCCTAAAGGCCAACTATCAATCAAAAATAGTAAATCAAAAGCACACACCTAGAGAAACTACAACCAAGAGCAGACAAACAGAGTGGCTAAATGAGCTCCCGACAGTAGAGTCGGTATGTCTCTCCTAGGAGAGGCTTGAGACTCCCAAACTATAGCCGGAGGTAAAAAAATCAGTTATAGAGACACCCAGGATTCACTGCATGTACAGGTTCAAGTCCACTGCACAAACACAACTGTGCTGTCCAATCCCTATCTAACTCAGAACATAAACAACATAACCACTGCAAGTACCCTATGCGATACCTAGGTAAGGAAACTATGGTCACCGCAATATAACCAATTCTTAGGGGGACAGTCGCAGGTGGGATTCATCGTATGGGCAGGGTAGCTAAGCCCGAAACTCAATCAGGGTCAAATCCCCCAAGAGTCCCCAGATAGGAACAAATCCTGGATATATCTCCCACGTTCAGCCGATATCAGAGGGATATCTGCTCAACCAACCGCCCGTGACCTCGTGCTTAACTCTGGATTGAGTAGATCTTCCTGAGAACACCGATCTATACCATGGATTCCTCCACTCCCTGGTCAGACACCTAATGTTTCATCTAGTAGTCTTGGATTGTTAACTCACAATGATCTATTCCAAGACTCTAAACCTATGCTAGTTGGTGTACCCTATAAATAAAATCAGTCTAATCAATTTTAAGATTAAGGGTTAATTGTAGTGGCTATGGTTACTCAAGGGATATGATCGTGAAACTAGTGATGTGTAGACTCAATAGTATGCAAAATCGTCCAATCCTAGCCTCATCTATCCAATAAAACAATGTCACTAATATGCAAAATCAACCAACAATTCCGAAATAAAGATGCAATCTTTTATCTTTTCTATGCACAAGAAGAACCTAAATGTAGGCAACAAGCACTCAATGCAAGATGTAGTACATGAAAGTAAAATATTTTTGTATTTTCGATTACAAACAGGAAGGAAAATGCAAAAAAATACATGTATATTTTTGTATTTTTTCAATATAGATGGAATGAAAAAATGCAAGCAAAATCCTACTATTCAGTCATTGAAGTGCTGAGAAGATCACTAAGACAACCCAACAGATCCTAAACAGCAAGACTCAGCCAAAGGAATGAGCTCAAAAGTAAAAAACCAAGAGGCTAAATCCAAAGATTGGTAAAAAAGCAAGAAGGCTCAACCAAGAGAAATGAAGAGTTCTGGTCACAACCAAGGCATGAAACAGTCAAGAAAGAGGCCAACAAAGACTCAAGAACAACCAAATCCAACCCAACAACAACCAATAGCCATAAACCAACAAAAGCTGGAGTTGTATGCTACTGTCGAAGGAATACCTGCGGGTACCCGCGAGTAGTAGAGTAAACAGAGGCAGGTATACGCAAGTTGAGCTAAGCTAGCCCGTAGGTGAGGAAAGGAAAATGGGAAAATAAAGAGTCCAAGGGCTCAGAAAAAGCAAGTTTTCTATGGTGTATATTAACGACCGATCAGTGACATAGAGCTTCGATAAACAGTAACTCTAATCAAGGACTAATGCTCAAAAAATTTCCCAAACATGGATGTTTTCCCCAGTGGAGTCACCATTTCTGTGTTGGAGAAAACTCACTATGGCTTGGGAATACCACAACAGACAAATGACTGCCAAAAATCACCTCAATTCTCAAAACAATGCTATTATAAATGACAATGTTAAGATAATGGAGAAATTTAACAAACCTCGATCCAAATGTTTGATGTAGATCCCCGTTGGAGATTTCAATCCATGCACTTGAAATATGCAAATTAGTCTTGACAACCAATATCCAACAAGTACATATAATATATAAATGACATTAACATTATCAATAAAAATGGTCCATAATATCACAAGCAAATGTAACCCAATGTATAATAAACAACATTCACAACATGATGGACGAGAATATGAGTATTTCTATTAATAAACAAGAAGAAGTACAAGGTGATACGACCTCTTGCCGACAACCAATCTGAACCAAGATCTAGATCAATCCATTTGTTCCTCCACCACTTCAATCCTCCATGAATGGCAAACTCAAACTAGATAGGAGTTTGGAAGGTGAACATAAAGGGTTCACAACTACAAGGATCAAGGAGTGTAGACTCCAGATAGGGAAAAAATCCACTAGAGTTATCTTGCTATTCTCTTCTTCCTGCCGTCCATAATCCATATGTGCTCAATATATAGTCCTCTCAAAGGTAGGTGAAAGGACACATAGAGGCGTTACTTAGGCAGATGGAGAGCCAAAGGTCACCCAATGACTGCTTTCTGGGAGTAAAAAGTAATAAATAGTGATTTTTACCATTTTACTTGATACCCGTGGGCTATAGTGATGCAACTCGTTGGTACGCCTGCTATAGTGATGCAATAGGCGGGTAGGAATAAAAATAGGGAAAAATAGTGTCTGAAGGTTATAAGTGGATCTGAGTCACTAAACATGGATCCGACAGGCCAAATAATGCTGATGCTCATAGGGTGGAAGATTACGATGTAATAGTTCATCATCTCGTCTGATGACCCTTGGTACGACGACATTTTGGTATACCTCTGCACACAGAAGTTTTAACCCAACATCAACCATGATGGACGCCATCGCATCCGTCACCATGCCCCCCGTTATCTCCTGTTGGGTGATTTCCTCTATCGACGTAGCGTCGACACAATACTACGACGATTCCTTTCCCAAGACGAAGTAGAACGAGTTCTTAATGACTGTCATAGCGGTGCCTGCGGCGTCCATTTATCCGGAATGGCCACCGCCCAAAAGGTAATTCAAGTAGGTTATTTTTGGCCATCATTATTCACTTATTGTATCACAGTAGTCAAACATTGCCAAAATTGCCAGCTTTTTGACCCCAAGGCAAGAACCCCCCCTGCCCCCCTTCATCTAGTCGTCACCGTTGGGCAATTTTGCAAATGGGCCATTGACTTCATGGATTGCAATCCACCATCCGTAGGAGGCCATAAACACATTATAGTGGCTGTCAATTACTTTACTAAATGGGCAGAAGCCATGCCTACTTACAATTGCAAAGCGGACACTGCAACCCGTTTTTTCCTCAACCAAGTTATCGCTCGTTTCAGAGTACCAAAGCAACTCGTCTCAGACCACGGTTCTCACTTCGAGGACTTCGTTTGGAGATAATTGTCAATACTCCTTAAGTTTGAACATAATTTCTCCTCTGCCTACTACCCCCAAGGGAACGGCCAATTCGAAGCTGTTAACAAAATTTTGAAGACCATCCTCCATCGCACTGTTGACAAACATAAATCCAATTGGCATCATATGCTTTTTCCTGCATTATGGGCATATTGCACGTCGTCTAAAACCGCCACCGGCTTTACCCCATTCCATTTAATTCATAGCGTGGAATATGTCCTCCCCATTGAATGCCAGATACCAACATTACAAATTTCTGTAGAACTTCTCCCCGATATGTCACTAATTGAAGAACGTTTACTTCTTTTAGATCAGGCCGATGAAGATCGCCGCGTAGCTCTCCAAACAATCGAAGCCACAAAGAACAGATCTAAACTTCATTACGATAAACATGTTCACCCACGAGCATTTAGTGAAGGAGACCTGGTACTTGTTTACGACCAAGCCCATGACAAAACAGGCAAAGGAAAGTTCCAATCTATGTGGCAAGGCCCATATATCATACACACTTGCCTTGGACATGGAGCATACATTTTGACCGAATCAGAATGAAATCCCGTGTGCAACCCCCGTAACGGGTTGTACCTCAAAAGATTCTACCCATAAAAACTCCTGGACACCATAGTCCATATTGTACAGTTTTTTTTCATCGATTTTTTCACTGTAAATTTTCAAAACCTTACATTTTCTTTCTTTCCTGCATGAACAAAGATGGATCCTATCCCACTCTACCACATCGGTTTTTTCGATGGTGCGAGCCGTTGGTCTCCAAATCTCGCTTCAGCGGCTTGGGTAATTTATTCTCCTTCACATGAGTTGATCCACCTTGACAGAGTGTGCATAGGTGCTGCCACAAACAACTAAGCTGAGTATGATGCCGTAACGGGTCTACTGTCTGCTACTCTCCAAATGGGCATAAGTCACATTAGTGTTTTCCTAGACTCCCAGCTCCTTGTTTCCCAGCTCAACAACTGTTACCAGGTATGTGATCCTTGTCTATGTATAAAATTCCTGTGCACAAAACAAATGATTTGACATTTTGAATCCATCTCTTTCACTCATGTCCCAAGAAATCATAACACTATAGCATACCAAATGGCTAACAACATTCTAGATTGGCACGTCAACCAAAACATGTAGGATATTAAGATATGCCTCCACGGGCGTACAAAAAATCAAAACATTGCATCCATGTGCATAAGATATGCCTCCACGGGCGTACAAAAAATAAAACATTGCATCCATGTGCATAACATATGCCTCCATGGGCGTACAAAATCATAACTTTGCATCCACGTGCATCAAACATGCCTCCACGAGCAAACAAACAAATTACAATTGCATCGACGTGCAACAAAATGTAAACGAAAAGACAAGATGTGCATCCACGTGCATACACGACTATATACCAAAACACACACACACACACACACACACACATATTTATCATCATAAGAGTCATAATGTCAGTAGTGCTCTCAGCACCCAAATATACAAAAGGTACACTAGCCTACAAAATGTGTATCAACAAAATACATCCCCATATGCTCATCAACATTTGGGGGCAGGTATAAGATCACCTAATCATCACGATCAATGGGATCCTATGGCTCCTCTGGATCATACTGATCCCGAGCTCTCCTCTTGGCCATCACCACAACTACTCTTAGCAGAATCGACCACCACTCACGGGGAGCATTGAAACAACGCTCGATAGTAGGCCGATTTAGATCCCTCCAACCCTCCTCTGGTGCACCCACTAGAAGCCCCTCTAACGTATTGCGTACATCCTCTAGGGCGTCATCTCGCGGGCGCACAAGTCCTTGTGCATGAGGCGGTGGTGCTACTACCGGCGGAGGTACCACCACCACCATCCGTCCTCAACGTCCTATATGATCCATTGGTGGCCTCGCACCAACATCTGCAAGAAACCCACAATAAATCAAGTCAGTATCATATAAACATCTCTAGCTATACTCATAACAATAACATCTAAACATGATATAATAGAGAAACAAAAACAAAGGCATATCATCCAACCCCCAAGCCTATCCCTGAGCTTGAGGCATCTCAGGGTCTCCTCGGAAGTCCATACCAGCATATGGATAATCATCAATACCAAAGGGCACCTGCTCCCACTGGTCATACATCTCCGACGAGAAGAACCGTCAGATACCACCACCACCCTGGGACATCATCTCCCCCCACTGCACCATCCATGGCTCACTCCTCAACCCATCCCGAACCAGCACACTGGGCCGCAAGGTAGGGACCCAGTCAAAAAAGAAACAATAGAGGAAAGAAGCATAATTGAACTCTGCTCCTTCCTGACTAACCTTGTTCAGCTCTCGCCAAACACAGGCCAAAAACAACTGCCCCCAAGCAAAATAGGTCCCCCTCAGGACACTATCTACCATCATCATTTCCCCCCTAGACAAATGATGGGACGCCTGTGCACCAAGAAGACGCAAAACACAGGCCGCCACCGCCTGCATTTCCAGCTCTCGCAGATCAGAGACACTCAATGCACTATTTTGTATATGGGCCCCCAGAACGCAGAATCTCTCTAGTAGATCCTCAATATCCTTGCCAGCCAGAATCCTTGGCTGCAGCTCCCCTATCTCACCCAAATGGGGCAAGCTAGTAAGAAAGTACACATCGGTCAAGGTGATCTCCAGTCGCTCACCTTGCACCATGAAAGCCACGTCCTCTGGGACCCAGAAGTCAACCAACTTGTTCAGCAAATCTTTGACTGAATGCATAATAGGAATTTGAGCAAACTTTAGTAGTCCACCTAATGCCAAGGCCGCCCGCACATTCGGGTCATCTCGAATCTTGCCCATTAGCTCCACATCAATCTACCTCTCCCTCCACAACACCAATGGCCTCCTCAACATCCTGCCAAAAAACAAGGAAAATTTTTTAGAAAACAATTTTTTTTTTCACCAAAATCCCCCTTGCAAATTTCAGGCTCTTAGCCGCGATGAGCATCGCGACTTTCAACCTCACAGCTGTGATGAACATCGCGGGTATCCGCCCCACAGTCGCGATGGGCATAGCGGCTGTACGCTCCATAGCCGCGATGAACATCGCAACTGCTATCCCCCATAGCCGCGATGAACATCGCGACTATCAGACCCACAGTCGCGATGCACATCGCGGCTATCAAGCCCATACCCGTGATGTGCGTCGCGGAAAATGAGCCGAAACCCATGATATTCCACGTTGGGAAGCCAACGTGGAATTACGCAGCCTCCGGGGCCCCGACACTAACCAGAGAGGAAATAATTTGAAAGGCTAAGGCACATAGGCTTACCTGAAACTCGCAGAATGAAAAACCAACGGTCGAATCTCCCACAAATCAAGAAAATGCTCTGACCAACTCAATTACTCTGTGAAACTCAACGGTGAAAATGACACGTGTCACATTGGGCCCACTTGCTATTTATAGAAATTTGACCATTTTCAATCAACCATTTTGGCATCATATGACATCCATTTTTCAAACCGTTGGAATTAGCGTAGCGAGAACTTCATGATAGTCCAGTCCTTTTCTCGATTCCACCAGGTCCCTTTTTCGGACATTTTTTCCCATGCCCCTCGTTGCCTCGATTTGCGTGCCACATCGGCTGTGGTCCATTTTTGACGAGTTTTATATTACTGAATTCAGTTTTTCACGCTCATGATGATGCTTGAGATCATTTCTCGTCCTCACCAACAGATTTTTTGGGCATTTTTTCCCATGCCCCTTGTCACCTCGATTTGCATGCCACATTGGTCATGGTCCATTTTTGACGAGTTCTATATCGCCGGATTCGGTTTTCCGCGCTCGTGATGATGCTTGAGATCAGTTCTCGCTCTCACCAACAGTTGTTTTGGGCATTTTTTCCCATGCCCCTTGTTGCCTTGATTTGCATGCCACATCGGTCGTGGTCCATTTTTCACGAGTTTTATATCGTTGGATTCAGTTTTCTGCGCTCGTGATGATGCTTGAGATCATTTCTCGCTCTCACCACCTGATTTTTTGGGAATTTTTTCCCATGCCCCTCGTCGCCTCGATTTGTGTGCCACATCGACCATGGTCTATTTTTGATGAGTTTTATATCGCCGGATTCAGTTTTCTGTGCTCGTGATGATGCTTGAGATCATTTCTCGCTCTCATACCATAGTTTTTGGGCATTTCTCCAAAATGCCCCTCATCTCCTTGATTTGCATGCCACAACGGTCGTAGTCCATTTTTTGACGAGTCTTATATCGCCGGATTCAGTTTTCCGCGCTCATGATGATGCTTGAGATCATTTCTCGCTCTCACCACCCGATTTTTTGGGCATTTTTTCCCATGCCCCTCGTCGCCTCGATTTTCATGCCACATCGGCTGTGGTCCATTTTTGACGAGTTTTATATCGCCGGATTCAGTTTTCCGTGCTCGTGATGATGCTTGAGATCATTTCTCGCTCTCACCCCCATAGTTTTTGGGAATTTCTCCAAAATGCCCCTCATTGCGTCGATTTGCATGCCACATCGATCGTGGTCCATTTTTTGACAAGTCTTATATCGCCGGATTCAAATTCTGCTCTCATGACGATGCTGAAGATCATTCCTCACTCTCACCAATAATCTTTTTGTTCGGTATAATTTTATCCCTTTTTTGGGCCGAGCAATTCTTTTACGAAAAAGCACTTAGGGAGTTTCTGTTAAGCTCTTTTCTGACTCCTAAAACAATGAAAAGATCACTAAGCAATCTTGCTTCCTTTCATGCTTGCTAAAAGTATCTGAAAGGGAATCTACCTGGTATAAGTTTATCCCTTTTCCAGACCTTGTAGACTAATTACGAAAAAGGAATACTCTAGTCACATTGCCTAGAAGAGTTCTCCATTTGCATCATTTTATCCTTTTTCGGGCCTTGGAGACTAACATACAAAAAAGAACACCAATGGAGTTTACTTATCGTTTTCAGACTCTCAAAAAATGAAAGCAACCACGAGCAATCATCGTCTTGGGCTCGTACAAATCCATAGGATGGTACTCCTCCATCAATTCAGAGTCTTCTTATCATTTTCAGACTCGTTAAAAATGAAAGCACTCACGAGCATGAACAGTCCTGGGCTCACATAAATCCACAGGATAGTACCATTTCAGAGCACACTTTTATCCCTTCTTGGAGCTCATTAAAACCACGAAGAAGGACCCAACGATGCTTTTTGGTGCCACAACAGATCATCTCTTCTCATAAGGAAGCTTCCCAGTATGGTTGCCTTTGTTCAGAGCATTCTGCAGTATGTCACCCTGAGAGTCTCCAAAAATCATCCATCAGCTTGTCCCCCCAGAGTCATTCCAGTATATAATACATACCCCTAAGCTATGATCCCCACACCTAAAAGTCAGTTTCCTATGCTGCCAGGTCAACCATGTCATCATGCTCTGAACAAAGGAAGTTTGATTCCACCCAGTATATGACCCCAGTTATTCCCCAACCCACAGTATGTCAGTCCTACCATCAGTACTACCACACTTCAGTTGTACACCTCGTGCTCCTATCAAGGAAACATCATTGCCTTGATAGTTGCTGGTCTCCCTCTGTCGACACCAACCAAATCTATTCCAGAGGATAGACCTAGACGTCCCTGTGCCTTGGAATCATCACCATTTGTGATGAGTGCCTATGGATCATTTTGAAAGGAGTCCTCAGTGCCTCTCCAAATGATTTTTTCTCACAAGCTCAACTTCAACACCTTGATCGCATCGTTGAGACTCATACAGGGTATCGGTCCTTTCAGTTATTTGTTGAAGACCCCGGATATCACCTGAATCTACCACATTTGAGAGTTTAATTGAGGAAACAACCAGTTAGATTTTCCTATGAATATCCGGGTTGCGCTCGGTGACAGTATTCAGATGTACCCCAGTTTTATACTCCCTCGAGTATACAATTACAAATACTCCTCAGAAGTTGACTCACAGTCATTGAGTCCCTATAGACGTTGGACACCTTCAGATTCAACAGTTCATCAACCCTTCTGACACCTTAATTAGAATGGTTGTTGCTCTTTTCCAGAGTATCAGTTGTTGAGATCAGTCATAGTATGACCATGAGTACATCCCAACATTGCTTCCCCTCTGGACCATTATGATGTACCATCATATTTTTATGTATTATTCAGGTCCCACTTCTTGGGCCTAATTGTTATGTATATGTCTTGACACGAGCATGGGTATACCCGCCTCGTCCATTATCAAAGATAATTCCTCATTCATTTTGAGGCCATGTATTTTTTCAGTTTTTGCAGCTTCCAAGGGGCCATTGTTCCAGTCTCCATTCGGTCTCTTCTCTTCTCCTCAGCCCAGGAAAAAGACAAAAGAACTATGATGTCTATCGGCCATACGATGAGCTTCTGCCCTCACACATCAGGGGGCAATCTGTTAACACCCAAAAAGTGCTCACTAGCTCATTCCCTTATTCGCATGACCCATTTGTCCACTTTTCCACCATTTGAGCCTCTAAAGCCATCAAAAGGTCACCAAAAATACCATAATACCCCTTTTCCCCCTCAAAATATGTATTTTTTCCTCAAAAAACATAGAAAACCCTAAAAAAGGGTCCAAAATTCCCCAAAAATATTAAAAGGGAATAAAAATATTAAAAAATATTCAAAAAATGAAAAAGAGGGAAAAAGAAACCTAAACCATGTTGGTCCATACCATTGGTTTCCTTAAAACCATAATGTTATTACCCATCACCCAAAAACTATAAAAAGGTGATAGGGGCTCCTCATTATCATCCACATTTCATCCTATCCTTATGTTGCCAAATTCCCTTTGAGAGCCATTGCCTCCCATTTCGAGTTTTAAGATCCCCATTTAAGCTTTGGAGAAGAAGAGACCATTGGATATTGGAGCTTCTCAACCTTGGAGTTGCTCAACACCCATCATCCTCAACATTTGAGGTAATACAAAATCAAATATTTTTCAAGTTATTGTTTTTCCATAGATCTTATTGTTCATGTTCTTAAATTCAGTTTTTTATTTCTTTTACACATGCTTATGTTAGATTAAGTTAAATTAGTTTTTACACACTTTTATTGAGACTGCTGCTACTAGTTATCAGGTGCATCCTTGCACATGCTTGGTTGAAAAACCAAGCAACACATGGCCACTAGGGCCAACTCTTAGAAAACGAAAAACTATCTATCTCAGGTTCCTACCCAATCTCATGGAATCCAACTTATAAGAACCTATTATTGGGAACTCAACCATGATGCTAAACAAAAACATACGACACTAAATGATATATTGCATCAAACCCTATGTATTTCTAAAAAATGAACCATTTCATTTTAACTTCAAGTTGTTGGGTGTATCTTCTTGGAGGAGAAAGGAATTTGTGGGGGCACTGAACAAGATAAGGGAAGGGATATCTATGGAGCATCCTAAAAAATATTGGCTTCAAAGTAACTTTTTTACCATGCAACTCTTGTTTTTTTTAATTTCTACATATAAATCAATATGTGAATTGGGTTTTGGATATGGAGTTTTATTTTTTGAATGTGGAACTTGAGTCAATAAAGATGGGTTTTGGATATGGGAGATGGGATTTTGCATATAATATTAAAAAGTGAAAAAAAAGTTGATAAAAGGATTACATTTTCCTCTTCCTTCCTCATCTTCTCATTCATCTTCTACTCTTCTCCTTCCTCCTCCTTGTAGGTCTTGGACCCTACTTATCCTTCCTCCTCCTTGTAGATATTGGACCCTACTTGCATGATAATTATATTTTTAACTAAGATGTCACCTAACCATATCTCCTTATCCTCACATGGAATTTTCTTCAATGAAATCCGATTTGATTTCCTTTTTATATCTTCTTATATTTTAATTTATCCCATTTCATTCTTATTCTTTTATTAATTCATGGTCTAAATAGTTTCAAGTATTTGAGTAACCAACTTTGGGTATTGAATCATGTTGTAGATTATGCTCATACCAGTTTATATTTACTAACCCAACCTTCTCTCCCAAAGGACCTATTTCCCTTACCCATTTCTCTTACATCGGTTCATGTCCATATAATAAGTAGTTTGGGAAAGTCTCATCTGTCTTGCATGATACACAAAATTGCCAAAACATCAAGCATATAAGCATTTAAAATTATGAAACAATGCAGAGTCCTAATATCCTCCTCAATATTAAATTAGAGCATGGTGTTATTATCTCAATATTATCACAAAATATCAATCTACAAATTAGTTTAAAATACATTTATATACAATATCATCCCAAACCTCTCTAGAATTGCATACACAACTCCTAACCAATTGTTGAAATTGTGGAGAATCAACTCTCTCACTACACATGTCTCCATGTGTCAAATAATCCAATAAAACATACATAGCATCGATCATGCTCCCATGGATAATATTATAACAACATCATGCATAATGACATAAAAATGTATTTACATAGACATAACCTCTTTTTCAATTAGCACATTTCCATAAACATCACATCATCAAATGATTTCATATGTTTGATTAGTTTCTCTAGTTAACCCCTTGGCTTTTGTGATTGAATTGATAGAATATATACTACCATTTTGAAACTTATTTTAGTTAGTAAATACAATTGTAGACCTTACATACACCCACCCTTTAGGAAAATCTAGCCCGGAGTTATGGTTAGTCCTTAGGTGTAATGTCCCCAGCTTGACCCTATTGCATTAATATTGTAAATGATGTAAATATTGTTATTTAGTAATGGTGAGGAGCTCAAGGCCAAGGCCCCGCCATTGATTTATTGTTCTATGTATCGGCAATTAGAATAGATGCATAGAGTTCTTGCGCTAGGGATGCACAATGTAAAATCGGACATCATGTAAATATGCAATTTTAATGAAAAAAAAACCCACAATCAGCTACGCAATGCAACAAAGAGATGGGGGCATGATCTTTACAAGGAATGGGGAGGGAAAAATAACCAAACCCTTGAGCCATGGTGTTAAGCCATTTCATTGAGGAAACCCATGAACTCTCAACTACCCATTTGGTCTCATGCACCCAATCATTTAATGCTTCCAAGAATTGGTTGAGACAATAAATGCCTTGGGATGGGAGAGGTATGGCTATCAATTTTCGTGCATGGGCAAGCCATCAACTTGGAAAATCTTGTTTTTGCTTGTTGGGCAAGAAAACCCCCACGAAATTGGCCCAAAGCCATTCTTCACCCATGGAATTCATCCTCTCACGGAGTCTGAGCATGTTGGGGGTTTCATCCTTCACGTTTTTCACCATATCCTGCGTTTTTCCATGCCCATAAACTCCTTTTTGGTTAGCTCATTGGCGGGGGAGAAGAGAGCTACGATTTTTGGGGTTATGGAGGCCGTTTTTGCCCACGAAATGCTAGGGAGCATTCTTCTGAAAACGATTATGCTCTCCTGGGGTTGATTTCCCATTTTCTCCTTTTCGTTTGGTTGCCCACGTTTTTCTGGAACTGTTAGAAACCCATTCTTGGGTACTTCACTATAGAATCATTTTTCTCATGCCCAGCACTTACTCTTTTGCTGTTATATGCATCCATTCCCTAGCCACCTCAGAAACCCAACTGCTGGTCGGTATGGCTGATTCTGGTGTATCTATGGCTATGTGAGACCCTGTTGTTCCCTAGTTCCTTGTGGAGATCATGCTCAGCTCGGGGGTGGCAGTGGTGCTGAGAGATTGAAGAGCACACTGGCCTATGGTTGGGTGGAACGTTGCAGAAGCGTAGCTAGTTGTTTGGGACTACTTCATTAAGATAAGTATTCTCTTGTGCTATCTTTCAATTGTTTATTCGATGAATATCTTGAATGTGTGATGATTGTGTATTTCATAATTTAATTTCGCTATGTTTTCTGATAATTATGCATCCTTATATCTCTGTTATATTATGGGAATGCTTAGTGGTTTAAAATTTATGGTGCTAGATGCCCGGTTTTAGCACAATGATCCTCTCTATCATGGTATGATAGGAGGGGACATTACATTAGGTCTCTATCCATCCAAGATCCTAACCGACTTCCTAACTCGTAAAAACTATTTTAGCTTCCAAGCCTCACATACCTAGGGATATTAGAATATAAAGTTCACAAATACCTAGATAAAGAACCATGGTGCTATGTAGGTACAATGCCTCAAGAATGAAACTAATTTTTCATGAATAATATTTTCATTTTTCCTTGAAGGGAAAATAAAAAAAAAATAATATCTCCTAGAAGAAGATGAAATAATTGGAACATAAAGGGAGCAACAAAAAAAAAGACTAGTGCATTGCAGTCAAACTAACCTGGAAAACAAATGAGATAAAAAATTCGATGTGTCAAGCCAGTACCAGAATCTTGAAATCACACAACGAATAACCAATAGAAAGATCGCTGCAACTCTAGCAAATGATTCTAAAAATATGACTTAAGAACATGTACTTATAGATCAATGAGGGTTGCGGTTCTGACAAAAATGCACAATGGTCAAATTTCAAAAAAACAAAAAGTCAGTGACCGTTAAAAAAGAAAACAAGCTCTAGCGATGGTATGGACAGTTCGTTGCTATAGCAATGAACTGTTGTCTGTATAGCGACTAAATGTCCATGACGTCGCTATAGCAATGAACGTTGGGGAGTTTTCATTTTTTTCCAAAAATTTAAACTGTTTTTCCATGAAAACATAGATTTTAACTGTTTCATGGAAAACTTTTGTGGGACTTTTGAGCCATATGTAGTAGTGGGAAACCAAGGTTATAATGGTCACCTATCCAGTTGATACTAGCGAATCAACAGAAAGTGATTCCCATTGGAAGACTCGCAAATGTACTTGTGGACATCGATGGAGTCAGAAGTTCAACAGACTTCAAGGTTATCCAGATGACCAATGACAGTAACCCATATCCAGCATTATTGGGGATATACCAAGCGATATATAACCTCGTGATCATAAACCTAAAAAATCAATAAGATGATCTTCGAAGGGCAGGATATTAGGGTCATCACACCCTTGGACCCTTCGCAAGGAGAAAGATACAGTGAGATGACACAGGAAGAATCTAGAGCACAATATCTTGATCGCATCTACAAGATGACTGTGAATCAGGATGACTACATCAATCCTTCGATGGATGGAACCCTCAGTTGGAGATGTGACAGTTCTTGCGTATCAGACTCCAACGCAGGATTGGAGAATTGGAAAAGCCGTATGCACGAAGTATCTTCCGGGCGATGTGCACAATCGCAAAGTCACTACGTTGGATTTGAACAAAGGCAAGTCCAATCCCCACTTATGATGGTTCAACTAACGTCTATTCATTTATTCAAGAATATACTGTATTAGTTTCAACTGAACATCGAATAACAACATTGGATATAGCACTGCGCGCTACACCTTCCAGATGGTGGGCCATGTACAAGCAAACTTTGACCACATGGGATCAGTGCAGACACATGATGCAAATAAGATTCACAGAGAAAGTGAAGCTGACAATAGAAAAGTATAGTGGACAAATGGATCCAAGGGATCACATAGAAATTTGTTGAAAAGCATGGGAAAACAAACCACAGGAAGAATGGGTTCATCTGTTTGTGCACACATTAGAGAAGATTCTAGAGAATTGGTATATGGACACATAGATTCGCATAGAAACAACAGATTGGTCTATTTTGACTATGAACTTTCAAAGAACGTTTAGCTTTGAAGATGAATCTCCAAGCATAAACGAAGCTCTGCAGATTATCAAACAAAGGATATTCAAAGCCGAATTCCCAAGTATAAACAAGGCATTAGAGGAAACCAAAGAGAAGATATTTGAATATGTAAAGCTACCTGTGAACCTACAACCAGAATGGGCAAGATAGATAGAACATGCCCTTGAATGTTATAATCTCGCTGAAAATGGAGAAGAATAGGAGGAGAGTGATGAGGAGGATCCGCGCAATATCAATATACCTGAGTTAGAAGGAGCACGCGATGAAGAGGGACCTCCATTAGAAATTCCTGATATGAGCGGACTTGTCAAGACAAGAAAAGTGAACATTGGCACAAGTGAAGAGCCAAAGTTTGTATGCATTGGAGATTACTGGGATGATGAGACGGTCGCGCAGATCGTAGAACTTCTACATGAGTATCATGATTTATTTCCAAAAGAGTTTTCCGAAATGAAAGGAATTTTGGGAGACTTGGGGGTTATTATAATACCTCTCAAGCCAGGCGTGAAGCCCATTAAGTAGAGGCCTTATAGACTGAATCCCATATATAAAGAAAGAGTGAAGGAAAATATTGATAAGATGCTTGATGCAAGGATCATTGATCCAGTTGAAGAATCAGAGTGGATAAGCTCGATGGTTATCCAAGATAAAAAGACAAAAGGAAAAATTTGAATATGTGTGGACCTAAGGAAGATGAATGATGCTTCACTGCATAACCCATTTCCTACTGCATTTACAGATGAAGTATTAGATAATGTTGGAGGAAATGGGGCCTACTCTTTTACTGATGGATTTTATGGATACCATCAGATAAGGATTGATGAGGTAGACAGACATAAGACCACATTTGCTACTGAATGCAGATCACATCAGTATACAGTTATGCCTTTTGGATTGAAGAATGCACCTGCTATATTTTCCAGAGTTGTTGTGGCTGCATTCAAGAACTTTATCCATAAGTTATTAGAAGTCTATTTTGATGATTGGATTGTCTTTGGTTTACTCAAGAATCATTATGAGAACCTTAGAATGGTGTTAGCTAAGTGCAGAAAGCATCAAATTTCTTTGAATTTGAAGAAATGTATCTTTTGTGTGCCCTATGGAATTCTCTTGGGACACATTATCTGTAAACAGGGTTTGATGGTTGATCCTGCGAAGATCACAGTTTTTGTGAACCTTCCAGCATTGAATTCAGTGAAACAACTTCGCACCACGTTGGGACATACATGATACTATATCAAATTCATTAAGGGTTGTGCGCAGATAACCGCGCCCATGGAGAAGCTGTTGAAGAAAGAAGTGTAGTGCATATGGAACACAGAATGTGAGAAAGGCCTAGATACAGTAAAGGATAAAATGGTAACTACGCCTATCCTTGTCTTTCCAGATTGGGACAAGCAATTCCATGTACACATTGATGCTTCATCCACTTGGTGTGGTGCTAGCACAACCAGGAGAGAGAGGCATCGACCATCCCATTGCATTTTCGAGAAGAAAGTTGTTATCAGCTGAAAATAAATATACAACCACAGAAAGTGAGGGTCTAGCTATGGTGTATGCACTACAGAAATTCAGGCACTATTTGTTGGGTGCACACTTCTCAATGTTTACTGACCATTCTTCTTTAAAGTATCTAGTCAATTAACCAGTGTTGGGGGGGAGAATTTGAAGATGGTTACTACTCTTCCAAGAGTATGATTTTGAAATTATTGTCAAACCAAGCAGACTGAACCTAAGACCTGACCATCTCTCAAGGATTGAGTCAGGCGAGGAAACCACAAATATCGAAGACAATCTACTTGACGCACAGTTATTTTCCATACAAATTGTCGATGATTATTACAAGGATATTGTAGACTTTTTTACTACAGGATTCACACTCACAGAGTTCACTATGCAGCAGAAGAAGCAACTAGTAGTCATAGCAGTAGACTTCACTATCATCGCAAGACAATTATACAAGTTGGGACCAGATGCAGTGCTGTGCAGATGTGTGTTGGAGCATGAGAATCCATTTATATTGGCTGATGCACACTCAAGTGCATCTGGAAGTCACTACCCAGGAAGAGCTTCTACACAGAAGATATTAAGAGCAGGGCTATGGTGGACTAGAATCCATAAAGATTCAAAAGAACATTTCCAAAGTTGTGATGTCTGTCAGAGAACAGGAAAGCCATTGTGAAGAGATGAAATGCCATTAAAACCACAGTTGACACTACAAGAATTTGAAAAATGGGCTATTGATTTCATGGGACCTATTAAACCATCGAGAAAGAGGACTGGTGTGAGATATATCATCACCGCGATTGATTATCTCACCAAATGGGCATAGGCTAAACCAGTGAAGGATTGTAGTCCAGCCATTGCCGCACAGTTCATCTTTGAGAACATCCTTACCAAATTTGGATGCCCAAATATTTTAATGAGTGATCAAGGAATTCACATTTCAAACAGAACTATTGAAGCCCTTATTGAAAAGTTCCACATCTACCATCAGAGGAGTACACCATACCATTCTCAAGCCAATGGAACTATTGAATCTTTCAACAAGGTATTGGAGAATGCGCTGACAAAGGTATGCAATGTAAACAGGGATGATTGGGATCTGCATATTCCAGCCATATTATGGGCATACATAACAACTTGTAAGAAGTTGACAGGCCATACACCTTTCAGATTGGCCTATGGACAGGAAGCTCTGATGCCGATGGAGTATATTGTACCAAGCTTAAGGATTGCTGCATTCACATGCATGGAAGATGAACAAACAATATAAGAAAGGATTATACACTTGGTTGGATTGGAGGAATATCGCTTCATTGCAGGCTTTCACCAGCAAGTATAGAAAGACAGAGAAAAAGCATGGCATGATCACCACATCAAGAACAACTCCTTTCAGGTAGGTGACCTTGTCCTTCTGTATGATAGTAAATTCATGAAATTTCATAGAAAATTTAAAATGCATTGGTTGGGCCATATATTTTTAAGCATGTTACTAATGGTGGCACAGTTCAGTTATCCATGTTAGCCGGAGATAACCTACCAGGTATGGTTAATTGAAGTAGAAAAAAACTCTACAAGGATAGTCCTACTTCGCAGAACCGTCAGTGATCAGAAGAGAAGGGAATTTCTAAGTGTCAAGTATAGTTCAAATTAGGCACTAGAAATTCAAAAGAGTCTGCACACAGTTTTGGTCCGATATGAAAAGTTCGATGGAGATGTTAACACCCAAAAAGTGCTCACTACCTCATCTACCCCATTATATGACTCATTTGTCCATATTTCCTACCATATCTACCTTCAAAACCTTAAAATCCCATTAAAAAGCCTCCAAAAGGCCTAAAAAGCCTTCAAAAGGCCACAAAACCATCAAAAAAGCCTCCAAAAGGCTAAAAAACCCCTTTTCCCCCCAAAATTATCCAAAATTCCTCCAAAATAGCAAAAACCCTCTAAAAAGGGAATATAAAATATAAAAAAAGGAGGAAAAAGAGGAAAAAGGAGGAAAAAACCCTATACAACTGACCTAAACCATATGGTTCCCAAAACCATGGGCCAACACGCCACCACTAAAAACCTATAAATAGGTAATGGAGACCTCTCATTTCATATCCACAGTCAAATACACCCTTACTCTGCCAAAATCACTCTCAAAACCCTAGCTCACCCTTGAGCTACTTTCATCATTGAGTGCCCCTTTTGGCCCATTTCCAACCTTTTGGAGAAAGAGAAGGAGCAAAGCTGGAGTTTGGAGCAACCCTCTTGGACCATTGCAAGAACTTCACCAACCTCTACACTTGAGGTAAAATTTTAATACAAAAAAGAAAGATCTTCACCATATTTCATGTTTTTGTTATGTTTATTAATGCTCATGCTAGTTTAGAATTCGTGTTGTTTTATTACTTTAATTTACTATTTATTGAACTTCTACTAAGGAGTCCATTCTCCTTAGTAGGTGCTCATTTGCACAAGCTAAGGTGAAAACCCTAGCTACAGTTTTGGTGACTCCGCTTGTGTTTCTTTTGAATTTCTGGTTATAGTTTTAATAGTTTTAAGTGTTTTCAATTTTCTGCAATATTTTTCTTTTTTTTCCTTTCGGCTGTCCCTTTCGGCTGCTGTAAACCGTGTCTTTTACCCCCCACAGTTGCGTTTCGACCGCGTTTTTCAGGCCTTTACCTGTGATCCGACCGTGGCTCTCAGACTATTTCGGGCGCCCTGCCGGCGGATTCAAGTCTGTTACCTGCGATTCGACCGTGGCTAGTAGCTTGTTTGGTGCGATCCGACGGCGACTGTTAACCATTTGTACGCGTCCTACCTACGGCTTTCAGCCATCTTTCTGCAACCTGCCGGTGTCTTTAAGCCATTTTCCCGCGTCTTGCCTGCGGCTTTCAACCATTTCTCTGCAACCCGCCGGCGTCTTTAGGCCATTTTCCTGCGTCCTGCCTGCAGATTTCAGCCATCTTTCTACAACCCACCGGCGTCTTTAGGCCATTTTCCTACATCCTGCCTATGGCTTTCAGCCATCTTTCTGCAACCCGCCGGCGTCTTTAGGCCATTTTCCCGCGTCCCGTTTGCGGCTTTCAGCCATTTTCCTGCAACCCGCCTGCGGCTTTCGACCTGTTTCCAGCGGCCCGACTGCATCTTTCGGCCAAAATCCCGCAACCTATTCGCGACTGTTGAGCTATTTCCTGCGGTCCGACCGCCTAGATTTGCCACAGACCCGCGGTCTATTTTCTTCCTTTTTCCCTGTTTTGAACCCAGCACTTTGGCTGCAATATTTTTTGCACTTGTACAACCATCTGTCCTGCCTGCAGCCATCCTTCCCTACAGCCTTTTCTGCAGTATTATTTCTGTTCCATTTACAGAATATTTTGTTTTAGATTTCAGCATTTTAATTGAAAAAGATAAAATTTTGCATTTCAAAGTTTAAATCCTGTATTGTTATTTTTAGTTAAGTTGCCCACTCCGTGGCACTTTTACTTGGGTTCATCATCTCACACGCACACACTCTGTCACCTAATTCAAGTAAGCCTTAAAAAACTACTTAACACAACCAACATTTTAACCCCACTTGGGGAACACATAAGAATTTTTGTAGTTAGGTAGGATCGGGGGGATAGGCATCCAAATAACACCTCTCGGTTGCTTACACTTGAGACATAGCTGTTTTCCATTAGGGAACAAAAATACCCTAGTATTTTTTGGCACTGTCACAACCAGTTTATCAGAGGGCCTCTCCCCTAGGAAGGTTGAAGTCGCCAGACTGGTTCTGGAGGCTTGAGTGGAATACCGCAATCCATTCAGTAACCGAAGGCTACCTTTCGCAATTCTCATGGCATCCCTGTATGGGGATACTGCGGTGATAGAACCAAATGGAAGATTCACCTTTTCTGGACGTGTCATGAACGGGGTATCTTAGTTGCCTTTCTTCTAGGATTGACTACCCGGTGTCCCTCCCGGTAGGGGATATCTTTAGCCATTTGGATCTACTTTCCATATTGTCTGACTTGGATTTCATCACCTTGCAGAGGATATGTCTAGTTGATTTAGAATACTATTTAGTTAGGTATTTGCATGCTCCCTTACCTCCTTTTGGTCTAGCGAGTCCACTATTTTCATTTTTTAGGAAACCTGCTGCTTGTTGGTATTTTGACCATTTCTGTTGATACTCCACTTATTGTAGCATAGCTATTACAGTAAGTGTTTTGAGTTGGTTGTTGGCCTGAGTGCCATATTTTTTGAGCTCTCCTTCTGCACACTCAGTTGCATTAGGTTTTTTGAGCTGTTTTTCACTCAACACAACCCCCATATATTTGACACCATTTGTCACCATTGAGTCCCCGAGACATTCTCGGTGCCTCCAGGGCAAGCCCCCGCAGCACGGTTCACTTGACACCACCCGTCATAGACATAGATCTTCATCACTTGATACCACTCATCATAGATCTCGAGCTTTGTCACTTGAATCCACTCGTCAACGGCATAGAACTCCGTCACCCGAGCTAGACGCCCCTTATTTTACCTCTGATTCTGAAGCAGAGTCTGAGAACCCCATTTACATTGCACCAACCAGCCCCATGGCTGGCGTGACTTCCACCCCTTCCTTTGTAGGGACCATTTATGGAGCATCCACTACCACACTAGCTACCACACCTCCTTTGGGTATGCCCTCAATGGGGTCCACATCTACCATTCCGATCACTGCACCCATTCCAGTAGCTGGAATACCTATTCCGACTCCATCAGTGACTCACACTACCCTTGGACGTGCAGGATCGTCCCATACCACTTTCGTCCCTACACTTGGGGGCAACCTCCCAAACCCTGCCCCTACACTTGGGGGCATTGGCCCCACCATGGTCCAACCCACTAGTATGTCACATTCTTCTACTAGTTTGCCATTAATGGCTAGCCTCAACCTTCCTGACCTAGCGAGACTGACTAACGATCCCATCAGACATGAAAATACGTGGCCTCACATGCCCACCAAGCTTCCCCCCGACATCCCTAAGTTTGAGGGAAAGGCAGGTGAGGACCCCCATAACCATATTATGTCCTTCCATCTATGGTGTTCCTCCAACTCCATTGTGGACGACTCTGTCTGCCTCCGTCTGTTACAGCGCACCTTCACTGGCTCTGCAGCTAAGTGGTACATCGAGTAGCCCCAATGGGACCCATGCCACCTTTAATTCCCTTGCCTCGACTTTCCAACAGTTCTTTCAGTTACCTGTCCGCTATGACACGGGAATTGAGATCCTACTGTCTTGTAGACAGAACACGGCTACCCACATCACTGACCATATTCATGAGTGGCGTCGATGTCGCAACCTCTGCAAAATTAAGTTAGACGACCGTATCTTCTTAGATTGGTTTCTAAAATCCCTCCTTCCTATCATTGCTAAGGATGTGGCATCCGAACGATCCCAGTCTAAAGAAGAGGCCATCCTCAAAGT
The DNA here is from genome assembly GCA_027924585.1 of Larix kaempferi. Classification (NCBI taxonomy): domain Eukaryota; kingdom Viridiplantae; phylum Streptophyta; class Pinopsida; order Pinales; family Pinaceae; genus Larix; species Larix kaempferi. The sequence continues at coordinate 17,680,529 of BSBM01000293.1, read as the reverse complement.
CTAGCAATTTGACCTCATTTACGCCCAGTCGGGTTATCTATATACTATCATACCTGACACTCCTCGCAGCAATTCCTCCCCACACGATGCGCCGGGGGCATCCCATGCCGCAGACGACATCATTGGCCTTATTGCCTTGCATGCCCAACCCTTTTCCATAGCATTTCCTAGCCATATTGGCCCCGACCTTTCGCGGGCTACATCACAGTCTAGAGCAACCAATTCGTATGCTGCCATGACACCTCACCACCATTCCCATGGACCCTCATGTCCACCTCAGTGCTTTGGGCATGCATTCCCTGGTTACGCCCCCTCGGTCGCACCTCAGCCCTATTACCACCCGTAGGATGCACCAGCTCCTGTTCCCTCTCAAGCCCAACATGCTTATTACCCACCACAGGTAGCCCCTGCGGCTAACCCCCAACCCACTCCGCAGACGTATCAGAAACCCCCACAAGGTTCAACACCTGCGCAGCCTCCCCCTACTTATTATCGACCGCAACCTTCTCCCGCACCTGCACAACTCCAGAACCCACCTGCTGCCCAAGGGCAAGTCTACACCCAGCAGAATCCGCAGCAGAACCAAAACAACCAGCACCAACAGGGCCAGCAAAACCATGGCAAAGGTCGTAACCGTGGGAACAACCCTCCTCCAGACCAAGGTGGTCAAACTCCTAATCCCCCAAACAACAATAACGCGGCACCTGCCAACCAGAACCCTGATCGGCCGCCCAAGCAGGCCAAAATCCTAATTTGTGAACAAACCATCCTTGTTCTATTTGCGGGGTCTATGGCCACTACACACATGCTTTCCCACATTTGGAGCGAGATCGGCAACTCTGGACTGATGATGGCCATCGCCAAGGGCATGCGGCTCCTTAGGCGCCACCTAACCCCCCACCCCCTCAGTAGCAACCTTTGGTGCTGCAAAACCCCTTACCTACCCAAGGCATAGTGAACACTCAGCCGTTGTCTCCCCCTCAAGGCAACGTGCCCCCACAACAAAAGATAACTTATGCCACTCCTGATCAACCCATGTTCGACTCAGGTACTCACCACTTGTTGATGATGTAATCCACTGATGTCAACCTCCAAACCCGTCGGAACCAATATGGCTCCACCCCTGAAGCCTCTCCTGCCGACAAAAGAAATAACGCTCATCCCACTGATCAGACGTTACGTATACCTCCGGCTTCACTCGATGGCGCCGCTAAAGCACCTCGCTTCCCACTTCGTCACATCAACAATAATGCCAATGCTCGCGCTGCGTCAAATTACAACATTGTAGATGACTTAGCCCAATCCCCTGTAGCCATGTCTGCGTTAAAAGTCTTAAAAAACTTTCCTTCATAGTGCAAGACTTTGCTCTCCGCCATTGGTGCTATTGACCCCAATGATTCACAACTGATGGCATTCGATTTGGACCAGTCCGAACCACGCCTGCCTTCCACTTTAGTGTTCCAAGTTTCTGTTTCCGTTCAGAATCTTGTCATCCATCGGTGCATTATCGATGAAGGTGCCTCTATATGCATTATGTCCACATTCGTTTGGTAGAAGTTGGGATCCCCTACCCTCCAGCAGTCCACCACTACGTTGCGAGCCTACGATGGCCGTTCGGCTCAACCTCAAGGTCTCTTAGCCAATGTCCCTGTCCAGTTGGCTGGAAAAACCATACTCATTGACATAGAGGTCATCAATGCCCAAATTGATCATAACCTCTTACTTGGCCGCAGCTACATGTATGCCATGCGGGCGGTTGCCTCATCCATTTTTCGTACCATGATGTTCCCCCATGACGGACGCGTGGTCAAGGTCGACCAACTCACCTATTACGATCCCAATGCCCCCGCTGCACCCGAAAATGTTCTCCCCATGGTTGAACAACCTGTTTGTGGTGCAACTACCTCGTTTGTTTCCTTCGTGGGACTCGAACTTTACTCAGACACGCCGATGACATCCACATTCCAATCCATTCCACCCCCGTCACCAGTGACCGAAGTCTCTGACCTCTGTACTCTTTCCCACACTACAAAAACACCCAACCATCAACCGCCCTTGTTACCCAAACCACCATTGGTACCTAGTCACATTGGTGTTATACCCACCCACACAATCCCCTTCCTATTCCCTCCCTCGGAAGTAGTAAGTGCCCCGGTTATGGCTACTCTCAGCTTCCCCGTGTTAACCTTAGGATTACCCGTGTGGTATATTTCATCTCCCGTTCCCCCACCGACACCAAACGTCATCCTACAACCGGTGCAACCCATTGTCACTACTAGTCAACCACCTCCCGGTGTCGCTACCTCTTCGTCATCTACGAATCCCCCTCCTCTTATCAAGCCCACTGGGGGTAGAGGCCCACAACCATACACTGCTATACCCCCTCCCAAGGCAGTTAAACCCCCTCCCGTGTTTCATGCTCCCCCCAAATGCTCGTTGTGTGATGAGTTAGGCCATCCGACTCACCAATGTCCACAATTACCTGCATTACAAGAACACATGCAAATGCTTGATGATGACCCCAACATCCCGGTGGTCGAACTAGATCCAACCCCTAAGCCTCGTGATAAATCACTGTGTACCAACCACCCTTGTGGCATATGCGATATTTACGGCCACTACTCACATCACTATCCCGATCTCCCAGATTACAGAGCAGCTCTCTATGAGATGAATAATTTGGACCTTGAGACGGCACCTCCCACAATTGAGGAGATCCACCCCTCGGTATCATCCCCATCCAGAGAGATTAACACCATTTATATGATCTCTTCGACTACCACTCCCTCGTCAACCGATTTGACTACTCAAACTTTCTGCAATGATGAGGAGATTCTAAAGGCTCTCACTGCCCCATATTATCCCTGGGACGACATGCACCATCGTTCCTATTTCTGTTAACACCCAAAAAGTGCTCACTACCTCATCTACCCCATTATATGACTCATTTGTCCATTTTCCTACCATATTTGCCTTAAAAACCCTAAAAATCCCACTAAAAAGCCTCCAAAAGCCCTAAAAAGCCTCCAAAAGGCCACAAAACCATCAAAAGAGCCTCCAAAAGGCTAAAAAACCCCTTTCCCCCCAAAATTATCCAAAATTCCTCCAAAAATAGCAAAAACCCTCTAAAAAGGGAATAAAAAATATAAAAAAATGAGGAAAAAGAGGAAAAAGGAGGAAAAAACCCTATACAACTGACCTAAACCATATGGTTCCCAAAACCATGGGCCAGCACTCCACCACCAAAAAAACCTATAAATAGGTGATGGAGACCCCTCATTTCATATCCATAATCAAGTATACCCTTACTCTGCCAAAATCACTCTTGAGACCCTAGCTCACCCTTGAGCTACTTTTACCATTGAGTGCCCCTTTTGGCCCATTTCCACCATTGGAGAAAGAGAAGGAGCAAAGTTGGAGTTTGGAGCAACCCTCTTGGATCATTGCAAGATCTTCACCAACCTCTACACTTGAGGTAACATTTTAATACAAAAGAAAAACCATTTATATTCCATGTTTTGTTATGTTTCTTAATGCTCATGCTAGTTTAGAATTTATATTGTTTTAGCATTTTAATTTACTGTTTATTGAACTACTACTAAGGAGTCCCTTCTCCTTAGTAGGTGCTCATTTGCACAAGCTAGGGTGAAAACCCTAGCTACAGTTTTGGCGACTCCCCTTGGTTTGAATTTCTGGTTATAATTTTTAAATATTTTCCTTTCGGCTGTCCCTTTCGGCCACGTCTTTTATCCCTGCAGTTGCATTCCAACTGCGTCTTTCAGGCCTTTACCTTTGACGCGACCGCTGCTCTCAGACTGTTTCCAGCGCTCTGCCGGCGGATTCAAGTCTGTTACCTACTATCCGACCGCGGCTAATCAGCCTCTTTGTTGCGATCCGACTGTGGCTATTACAAATTTTCCGGCGTCCTGACCATATCTTTCAGCCCTTTTGCTGCAACCCGACTGCGTCTGTCGGCCCTTTTCCTGCATCTTGACCGCGGCTTTCAGCCCTTTTACTGCAACCCGACTGCGTTTGTCGGCCCTTTTCCCACGTCCCGACTGGGGCTTTCAGTCCTTTTGCTGCAACCCGACTGTGTCTGTTGTCCTTTTTTCTGCGTCCCGCCTGTGGCTTTCAACCACTTTCCTGCGACCCGCTTGCGGCTTTCATCCTTTTTCCCACGGTCCGAATGCAACTTTCGGCCAAAAACCCGCAACCTGTCCGCGATTGTTGAGCTATTTCCCACGGTCTGACTGCCCAAAACTACCACAAACCCACGGTCTGTTCTCTGCACTTTTTTACCCTGTTTTGAACCCAGCACTTTGCTGCACTATTTTCTGCACCAGCACAGCCATCTGTCCTCCCTACAGCGTTTTCTGCAGTTTTATTGCTGTTCCATTTACAGAATCATTTTTTAAACAATTTGAAAAAGAGAAAAATTTGCATATTAAAGTTTACATTCTGTCTTGTTATTGTTAGTTAGAAAGTTGCCCCCCTTGTGGCACTTTTATTTGGGTTCATCACCTCACACGCACACACTCTGTCACCTAATTCAAGTGAGCCTTAAAAAACTACTTAACTCAACCAACATTCTAACCCCACTTGGGGAACACATAAGAATTTTTGTAGTTAGGTAGGATCGGGGGGATAGGCATCCAAATAACACCCCTCGGTTGCTTACACTTGAGACATAGCTGTTGTCCATTAGGGTACCAAAATCTCCTAGTATTTTTTGGCACGGTCACAACCTGTTTATCAGAGGGCCTCTCCCCTAGGAGGGTTGAAGTCGCCAGACTGGTTCCGGAGGCCTGAGTGGAATACCGCACTCCATTCAGTAACCGAAGGGCTACCTTTCACAGTTCTCGGAGTATCCCTGTATAGGGGTACTGCGGTAAAAGGACCAAATGGCGGATTCACCTTTCTGGACGTGTCATGAACGGGGTATCTTAGTTGCCTTTCTTCTAGGATTGACTACCCGGTGTCCCTCCCGGTAGGGGGATATCTTTAGCCACTTGGCTCTCCTATCCATATTGTCTGACTTGGATTTCATCACCTTGCAGAGGATATGTCTAGTTGAGTTAGAATACTATTTAGTTAGGTGTTTGCATGCTCCCTTACCTCCTTTTGGTGTAGTGAGTCCACCATTTTTATTTTTTAGGAAACCTGCTGCTTGTTGGTATTTTGACCATTTCTGTTGATACTCCACTTATTGTAGCACAGCTGTTACAGTAGGTGTTTTGAGTTGGTTGTTGGCCTGAGTGCCATATTTTTTGAGCTCCCCTTCTGCACACTCGGTTGCATTAGGGTTTTTGACCTGTTTTTCACTCAACACAACCCCCAGATATTTGACACCATTTGTCACCATTGAGTCCCCAAGACATTCTCGGTGCCTCTGGGGCGAGCCCCCACAGCACGGTTCACTTGACAACACCCGTCATAGACATAGATCTTCATCACTTGATACCACTCATCACAGATCTCGAGCTTTGTCGCTTGACTCCACTCGTTAATGGCATAGAACTCCGTCACCTGAGCTAGACGCCCCTTACTTTACCTCCGATTTTGAGGCAGAGTCCGAGAACCCCATTTACACTGCACCCACCAGCCCCATGGCTGGCATGACTTCCACCCCTTTCTTGGTAGGGACCATTGGTGGAACATCCACCACCACACCAGCTACCACACCTGCTTTGGGTATGCCCTCGATGGGGTCCATGTCTACCGTTCCACTCACTGCACCCATTCCAGTAGCTGGAATACCTATTCCACCTCCATCAGTGACTCACACTACCCTTGGTAGTGCAGGACCGTCCCATACCACATTCGTCCCTCCACTTGGGGGCAACATCCCAAACCCAACCCCTCCACTTGGGGGCATTGGCCCCAATTTGGTCACACCCACTAGTATGTCACATCCTTCTACTAGTTTTCCATTCATGGCTAGCCTCAACCTTCTTGACCTAGCCAGACTGACTAACGATCCCATTAGACACGGCCCTGCATGGCCTCACATGCCCACCAAGCTCCCCTCTGACATCCCTAATTTTGAGGGAAAGGCAGGTGGGGACCCCCAAAACCATATTATGTCCTTCCATCTATGGTGTTCCTCCAACTCCATAGTGGACGACTCTGTCCGCCTCCGTCTATTACAGTGCACCTTCATTGGATCTGCAGCTAAGTGGTACATTGAGCAGCCCCATGGGACCCATGCCACCTTTACTTCCCTTGCCTCGACCTTCCTGCAGTTCTTTCAGTTACCTGTCCGCTATGACGCGGGAGTTGAGATTCTACTGTCTTGCAGACAGAACACGGCTACCCACATCACTGACCACATTCATGAGTGGCGTCGACGCCCCAGTCTCTGCAACATCAAGTTAGATGACCGTATCTTCTTAGATTGGTTTCTCAAATCCCTCCTTCCTGTCATTGCCAAGGATGTGGCATCCGAACGACCCCAGTCTGAAGAAGAGGCCATCCTCAAAGCCTAGCAATTTGACCTCATATACGCCCAGTCGGGTTACCTCTATACCATTATCCCTGACACCCCTCGCGATGATTCTTCCTAGCATGATGCACTGGGGGCATCCCACGCCGCAGACGGCATCATTGGCCGTGTTTCCTGCATCCCCAGCCCTTTTCCATAGCGCGTCTGAGCCCCGCCCCCGACCTTTTGCGGGCTACATCTCAATCCGGAGCAACCAATTTGTATGCTCCTGTGACTCATCACCACCATTCTCATGGCCCCTCATGTCCACCTCAGTGCTTTGGGCATGCATCCCCCGCTTATGCTCCCCCGGTCGCACCTCAGCCATATTACCATCAATAGGCTGCCCCAGCTCCTGTGACCTCCCAAGCCCAACCGGCTTATTACCCGCCACAGGAAGCCCCTGGGGAAAACCCACAGCTTGCTCCACAAATGTATCAGCAACCCCCACAAGGTTCAGCACCTGCACAGCCTCCACCTACTTATTATCCACCGCAGCCTGCTCCTGCACCTGCACAACCCCAGAACCCACCTGCTGCCCAAGGGCAAGTTTACGCCCAACAGAATCCACAGCAAAACCAAAACAACCAGCGCCAACAGGGCCAACAAAACCGTGGCAAGGGCTATAATCGTGGGAACAACCCTCCTCCAGACTAAGGTGGCCAACCTCCCAATCCCGTGGACAACAATAATGCGGCCCCTGCCAACCAAAACCCCGATCGACCACCCAAGCAGGCTAAAAACCCTAATTTACGAACAAACTATCCTTGTTCTATTTGCGGGGTCTATGGCCACTACACGCATGCTTGACCACATTTAGAGCGAGCCAGGAAACTCTGGGTTAATGATGCCCATCGCCAAGGGCACGCAGCTCCTCAAGTGCCACCCAACCCCCCACAACCTCAGCAGCCACCTTTGGTGCTTCAAAACCCCTTACCAAACCAAGGTGTAGTGAACACTGAGCCGTTGGCTCCCCCTCAAGCCAACATGCCACCATAGCAACAGATCACTTATGCCTCTCCTCATCAACCCATGTTTGACTCAGGTACCCACCACTTGTTGATGATGTCATCCACTAATGTCAACCTCCAAACCCGTCGGAACCAATATGGCTCCACCCCTGAAGCCCCTCCCGCTAACAAAAACAATAATGCTTATCCCACTGATCAGGCGTTACGTATACCTCTGGCTCCACTCGATGGTGCCCCCAAATCACCTCGTTTCCCACTTCGTCGTATCAACAATAATCCCAATGCTCACACTGCGTCAAATTACAACATTGTAGATGACTTAGCCCAGTCTCCCGCAGCCATGTCTGCGTTGGAAGTCTTGAAAAACTGCCCTTCATAGCGCAAGACTTTGCTTTCTGCCATTGGCGCTATTGATCCCAATGATTCACAATTGATGGCCTTCGATTTGGACCAATCTGAACCACGCCTGCCTTCCACTTTAGCGTTCCAAGTTTCTGTTTTCGTTCGGAATCTTGTCATCCATCGATGCATTATTGATGAAGGTGCCTCTACATGCATTATGTCCACATTCGTTTGGCAGAAGTTGGGATCCCGTACTCTCCAGCAGTCCACCACTGCATTGCGAGCCTACGACGGCCGTTCGGCTCAACCCCAACGCCTATTAGCTAACGTCCCCATCCAGCTGGCTGGCAAAATCGTTCTCATCGACATAGAGGTCATCAATTCCCAACTTGATTATAACCTCTTACTTGGTCGCAGCTACATGTATGCCATGCGGGCAGTTGCTTCTTCTGTTTTTCGTACCATGATGTTCCCCCATGATGGACGCGTGGTCAAGGTCGACCAACTCACCTACTATGATCCCAATGCCCCCGCTGCACCCGAAAATGTTCTCCCTATGGTTGAACAACCTGTTAGTGGTGCCACTACCTCGCTGGTTTCCTCCATGGGACCTGGATTTTACTCAGATCCGTTGATGACGTCCACATTCCAACCCATTCCTCCCTCGTCATCTGCGACCGAAGTATCTGATCTATGCACCCTGTCCCACAATACGCAAACACCCACCAATCAGTCGCCCTTGTTACCTAAACCACCATTGGTACCTAGTCACATTGGTGTTACACCCATCCACACCATCCCCTTCCTAATCCCTCCCTCGAGAGTAGTAAGCGCCCCAGTTATGGCTACCCTTAGCCTCCCTGGGTTAACCTTGGGATTACCTGTGTGGTACCTTTCGCCTCCCATTCCCCCGCCGACACCAGATGTCGTCCTGCAACCAGTGCAACCCATTGTCACTACTACTCAGCCACCTCCTGGTGTTGCTACCCCTTCGTCCTCCATGAATCCCCCTCCTCTTATCAAGCCCACTGGAGGTAGAGGCCCACAACCATACACTGCTGTACCTCCTCCCAAAACAGTCAAAACCCCCCCGTGTTTCGTGCTCCTCCCAAATTATCATTGTGTGATGAGTTAGGCCATCCAACTCATCAATGTCCACAGTTACCGGCATTACAGGAACACATGCAAATGCTTGACGACGACCCCAACATCCCCGTTGTCGAAATCGACCCAACCCCCAAGCCTCGTGATAAATCACTACGTACCAACCACCCCTGTGCGATATGCGATATTTACGGCCACTACTCACATCACTATCCTGATCTCACAGATTACAGAGTAGCTCTCTACGAGATGAATAATCTGGACCTTGAGACGGCACCACCCACCATTGAGGAAATCCACCCCCCAGTCTCCCCCCCTTCAGGAGAGGTTAACACCATTTATATGATCTCTTCAATCACCACTCCCTCGTCAACCGATTTGATGAATCTGATTTTCCGTTCTGACGAGGAGATTCTTGAGGCACTCACTGCCCTGGAGTATCCCTGGGATGACATGCACCATCGTTCGTATTTCCTCCTAGAAGAATCCTCCTCTAGCACCGCTACCCAATTTGCGGTTGAATCCAAAGATTTCCTTCCTACCAAGGTCGACTGGTTTAAGGATCCTATTCCTGCTCCTGATGCCTTTGAGGAAGGCAACATGGCAAATATCTCACCCGTCATCCACATTTATATCACTACCCCAGGAGGTGCCCTTGAACTCATAACCTTAGGAGCCTCCTGCAGTGCGTATGAGATTGAGGAGTACAAAAAACTCTTCCAAGAATTCCATGATGTCTTTGCCTGGTCCTATACCAAAATGCCTGGTCTGGACCCCGCCATTATAGAGCACCACATTGATACATGGCCTGATGTACCCCCCATTCGTCAGAAACAGTGCCCCATTCATCCCTCAAAGCTCCCAGCTATTAAAGCAGAGATTGAGAAACTTCGCAAGGTAGGATTCATTTATCTTATTGCTTATACCACCTGGGTTTCAAACCCCGTTCCCATTAACAAAAAACAAGGCACCATTAGAGTATGCACCGACTTCCAAGATTTAAACCACGCCTATCCCAAAGACAACTTCCCCACGCCATTTATTGACCAGCTCATCGATGCATGTGCGGGACATGAAGTCCTATCTTTCATGGACGGTTTTTTCGGATACAATCAGATTCAGATCCGAAAGGAGGATCAGTACAAAATTGCCTTTACTACCCCATGGGGCACCTTTGCCTATCGTGTCATGCCTTTCGGCCTCAAAAATGCTGGTGCCACCTTCCAGTGGGCCATGACCTATTGCTTTCATGACTTGGTTCATATCCTGCTAGTCTACCTTGATGACCTTACAGCTCGTTTCCGGAAATGATCATACCACCTTAACGACCTTCGGCAAGTTTTTCTGCGTTGTCGCAAATATCAAATCCGCTTGAACCCACACAAGTGTGTCTTTTGCATTCCAGTAGGCCGATTGTTGGGTTTCATTGTTTCCCAGAAAGGAATTACTATTGACCCCCTGCAAGTCCAAGCCATATTAGACCTTCCCTCTCCTCGCACACTCCGACAGCTCCAAAGTTTGTACAGGCGATCCAATTTCCTCTGTCGTTTCGTTCCTGATTATGCTACTACCATTCATGGTTTCTTGTGCCTGCTTCGTACCCACATACCTTTTGTCTGGGATGAGCAAGCAGAAGTTGCATTCGGAGCCCTCAAGAAAGCTCTCACACAAGTCCCCTTGATCTCCCCTCCGGATTTCTCTCAGGACTTCATCCTCTATGTCTCGGCATCCGAGCATGCCGTGTCCGGAGTCTTGGTTCAAGAAGATGCTTCTCACCAAGAGCATGTCATTTATTACGTCAGCAAAACCTTGTCTGGACCACCACTACGTTACCCATATGAGGAGAGACTCGCCCTAGCTGTGGTCTTTTCCGTCCAAAAATTGCGACACTACATTTTACTTAGTCATACCACAGTCGTCGCCGACTCCAACCCCATGGTATATCTCTTAAACCGACGGCTAAAGCAAGGTCATGTTGCTAAATGGGTCAATATCCTCCAGGAATATGACCCTACTTTCAAAACCCCTAAGAGCACCAAATCCCTCGCACTTTCGCAGCTCATCACCGATCTCCCCTCCCTTCTACCGTCCCCTCAAATCTTCGATGAGTTACCCGACAACCATTTGTTCACCATCTCGTCTGATGACCCATGGTACGGTGATATTTTGCTATACCTTCGCACGCAGAAGTTCCAACCCAAAGTCACCCACAATGGACGCCATCGTATCCATCACCAGGCCTCTCGCTATCTCCTCTTAGGCGATGTCCTTTACCGGCGAGGGGTCGACACGATTCTTCGTCGTTACCTTACACATGAGGAAGCTGAAGACGTCCTCAATGACTGTCATAGCGGTGCCTGTGGCAGCCATTTCTCTGGGATGGCTACCGCCCAAAAGGTCATCCGTGATGGACATTTTGGGCCCACACTCTTTACCGACTGCATCACAGCGGTCAAACATTGCCATAATTGCCAACTTTTTGCCCCCAAGGCCCAGACACCACCTACTCTGTTACATCCAGTCGTCACAGTTGGTCCCTTTTGTAAGTGGGCCATCGACTTCATGGAGTGTAAACCCCCGTTTGCTAACGGCCATAAATACATCATTGTCGCCGTCGCTTACTTTACCAAATGGGCCGAAGCCATGCCTACTTTCAACTGTACCACTGATACCGCTGCCCGTTTCTTTTTTAACCATGTTATCACTCGATTCGAGGTTCCCAAACAGTTGTTCTCAGACCATGGTTCACACTTCGAAGATTCCGTTTGGCGTGAGTTATGCACCCTCCTCAAGTTCAAACATTTCCCTGGACCTCGGTCCCAGAATTGAGCCGTAGACTGATGTCTCCAAAAAATTGAAGATAGGACTGCATCGTCCCTGAACTAGGTTCAAAATGTATGTGAGGACTGCATCATCCATGAACTGGGTTCAAAATGTACGTGAGGACTCCATCGTCCATGAACTGGGTTCAAAATGTACGTGAGGACTGCATCGTCCATGAACTGGGTTCAAAATGTACGTGAGGACTGCATCGTCCATGAACTGGGTTCAAAATGTACGTGAGGACTCCATCGTCCGTGAACTGGGTTCAAAATGTACGTGAGGACTGCATCGTCCATGAACTGGGTTCAAAATGTACGTGAGGACTACATCGTCCATGAACTGGGTTCAAAATGTACGTGAGGACTGCATCGTCCATGAACTGGGTTCAAAATGTACGTGATGGGATTGCATCGTCCCTAGACATGGTGAGGTGTCTTAAAGTGATAAGGACTAATCATCCTGTAAGTATATTGGGATTGCATCATCCCTAGACATGGTGAGGTGTCTTAAAGTGATAAGGACTAATCATCCTGTACGTAGATTGGGATTGCATCGTCCCTAGACATGGTGAGGTGTCTTAAAGTGATAAGTACTAATCATCCTGTAAGTATATTGGGATTGCATCATCCCTAGACATGGTGAGGTGTCTTAAAGTGATAAGGACTAATCATCCTGTAAGTATATTGGGATTGCATCGTCCCTAGACATGGTGAGGTGTCTTAAAGTGATAAGGACTAATCATCCTGTAAGTAGATTGGGATTGCATCGTCCCTAGACATGGTAAGGTGTCTTAAAGTGATAAGGACTAATCATCTTGTAAGAAGATTGGGTTTGCATCGTCCCTAGACATGGTGAGGTGTCTTAAAATGATAAGGACTAATCATCCTGTAAGTAGATTGGGATTACATCATCTCTAGACATGGTAAGGTGTCTTAAAGTGATAAGGACTAATCATCCTATAAGTTGATTCGGGATTGCATCATCCCTAGACATGGTGAGGTGTCTTAAAAGGATAAGGATTGATCATCCCATAAGTTGATCTGGATTGCATCGTCCATAGACATGAGAGATGTCTTAAATTGAGAGGGATTGATCATCCCATAAGTGGATCAAGATTGTATAATCCTTGGACCTATGTCCTAAAGTGAGAGGGATTGACCATCCCGTAATTGGATCATGTGTGTTGCAGGGTATGCTGTTGTTGTGTATACTTGTATCGGTGTGGATACTTGTATTGATAGATGTATTAGTGAGAATACATGCTTTTGATGATAGATGTATTAGTGAGAATACATGCTTTTGATGATAGATGTATTAGTGAGAATACATGCTTTTGATGATATATGTATTAGTAAGAATACATGTTTTAAATATAGATGTATTGGTGAGAATACATACTTTTGATGATACATGTATTGATTAATGTACTTGTATGGTTGAGGATACTTATGCTGTAGATCGAGATGATCCAGATGTTGTAGATCGAGATGATCCATATGCTGTAGATCGAGATGATCCAGATGCTGTAGATCGTGATGATCTAGATGCTGTAGATCGAGATGATCCAAATGCTGTAGATGGAGATGATCCAGATGCTGTAGATGGAGATGATCTAGATGCTGTAGATCGAGATGATCTAGATGCTGTAGATCGTGATGATCCAGATGCTGTAGATCGAGATGATCCAGATGCTGTAGATCGAGATGATCTAGATGCTGTAGATCGAGATGATCCAGATGCTGTAGATCGAGATGATCCAGATGATGTAGATCGAGATGATCTAGATGCTATAGATCAAGATGATCCAGATGCTGTAGATCGAGATGATGTGACGATGCTGATCGTGTTGATCTAGACGACGATGTTGATCGTGTGATGACGATGCTGATGATTGTGTGATGACGATGCTGATGATCGTGTGATGACGATGCTGACGATCGTGAGGATTCAGATATTGATGTTGCTGTAGTTGTTCGAGTGTTGCAGAAGATGAAGACTCAATATTGAAGATGTTGATGTTCCAGTATTGAAGATGTTCCAGTAACTGCTTGAGTTACTGATGATGTTGAGAAAGCTTCCAATGATTTTTAGATGTATCATGTATGATGTTGATGACTCCTTGCTCGTGCAGATGCTGTTATAATATCCTTCTCATTAAGGGGGAGTGTTGAGATATTGTAACTTCAAAGAATATTATATTTGTACTTTATTATTCTGGAGATGTTTCATTCCTCCTTGAAGACCTTATTGTATATCCGGATATGTTTATTCCTCCGTCAGATTGTGGTAACTTGGGTTATTAGACTTCCCTAGTGGGGGTCGGCCCTGCATGTGTTATGTTGGTCAAAGGGTTATTAGACCACCCTAGAGGGGTCGGCCCAGTCAGTTGTAGTGGGGTATTTAACGTATTGGTTAAATACGAGCCTACATGTTTTGTGTAAAAGACAAGTCGGAGTAGTGTATAAATAGAGGAGGTGTATTCCTCATTTTACACACACTCACTCACTTGAGAGTGGTGCACTTGTGGAGGAGAGGTCTGCTATGGAGAAGGAGGAGCTTATGCTTAGGGTTACATCTTTGTATATTCCTGGTCATCTATATTGAGGAAGCTTTACTGGGTTTTCTACCCCATGAGGGTTTCCCAGGATAAATTTCTGTCTCTTGTGTTTATGCTGTGCTTGTTGTTTCTTCAATGATCCTGTATATGCTATTATTGTGAAATGGAATGCAATGCTGCTATTTTCTATCTTAGCATATTAAATCTTAACAAGACTATTGTTGGAATGCTATTTAAATATGGTATTAAGTCTTTAATTCATGAATGATTTTTTGAGGATATGTGTCAGTTTTCAGCTGCAATTTGTTGAAAATGATATATGAGGAGAAAGAATAGAATTGAAATGTAAGAACCTAAATTGTGATGGCAGCTTTTGGAGTTTGATGAGAGTGCCACTTAACGCAGTAGAGGACATGCGTCAATCTGAGTCACGTCACCAAATTAACAAGATAAATCTATGTCAAGTTCTAATGGAAAGAGACTAATGTATGCTATAGAAATACCATTTGAGTACAAATATTTTATGCAAGGAAAGACATCATAACAACTGTCTCAAATCAGCCTCAATAAGATAGAATTTTGGACACAACAATGAAGATAAAGGTATGCATGTAGACATGTTTTTCATTCAGTTTGGCGGAAATGACTATTGAGATGACAACCCTTCTTTTCCATGAGGGCATGGAAACAATTTCAGTTTGGCGGAGAAGAAGATTTACCATGCTTGTTGGTTTTCCATTCATATTTGTATTACTCATGCACATTGTTTTTCCATATTTAATGCAGAAATTGAATTGATGATATATTGAAAACCGAGAATTGAATTATTGTGATTTTTGGACAGGGAATGCATAATATCATGAAGAATAAATATGGTAATATTTAGCTCATTCCAATGCACGGTTTTAAAGCAAATGGCCATCATCACCTACAACCATTTTGCCTATATCTCGAGATCCATGCATAATATGGATTTGATTTTTGGTGAGAAGAAGCATTGTGGTAAGAGGAATATACTCACCAATTTTCAGAAAACAATTCTTCATGTATTTTGAAAAAATGACCATCATCACCTATAGCCAATTTGCATTTTTTGTCGAAATCTGTGATGTGGGTATCTCTAATTTTCGGTGTGGAGATGCATTAGAGTAGTAAAAACTTTCTTGAAAAATTTCAGCCAAACCCAGTTTGTATTTTATGATATATTGGTTTAGGAAGTTTGTTGAAACACCTGTAGTGGCTTATTTGTTGATACATGGTTTATTTGCTTATATCTTGGGATCGGTGAACTGAATTGTCATGAGTTTTGGTGTGAAGAAGCATTGAAAAAGTATGAATATGCTTGAAAAATTTCAACAAAAACCACTTTGTACTTGGGGAGAAAATGGTCTAAGAAGTTCACTGTTATAATGGCCGCAACACTGCCAAAATTTTCCATTTCGTAGCTCCAACTCTGCCAAACTTCTCCATTTCGCAGCTGCAACTCTGCCAAATTTTTCCATTTCGCAGCTGCAACTCTGCCAAACTTTTTTATTCTGCAGCTGCAACTCTACCAAACTTCTCCATTTTGCAGCTGCAACTCTGCCAAATTTTTCCATTTCGCAGCTGCAACTTTGCCAAGCCTTTTCATTTTGTAGCTGCAACTATGCCAAACTTCTCCATTTCGTAGCTATAGCTCTGCCAAACTTTTCCATTTCGCAGCTGCAACTCTACCAAAATTCTCCATTTCACAGCTGCAACTCTGCCAAACTTCTCCATTGCACAGCTGCAACTCCGCTAAACTTTCCATTTTTCTGTTGCAACTCCACTAAATTTTCCGCCAAATTCTCCGCTAAAGTTTTTGCTAAATTTTTCGCTAATTGATGAAACTCCATCAGAATTGCTAGAGGTCACTTGATGTCTATTTTTGAAGATTATCCTTTCGTGAGAAAAGAAACAACCATTGTTTGAAGGAATTTCAAGAATTATTTGGAAAGAAGCATCATATTCCATTAGCATCATCAGTGGGAAAGTAGAGTGGTCACTATGCATGGTAAAATTAAATCAACAATTGAATATGTCCTTCTAGTTTGGATGCTACACATGTATTGGATTTCATGAGGACATGCAACAAGTTTAGTTTGGGGGAAATGTTGGGTCACGGATTTGTCCCTATTTTCATTACTTATCAACACCTATTTCATCCATCTTCTTCCTATTATCGCCCATTTATCATTCCATTTTCCATCCATTTGTTGTAACTGCTCGAGAAATTCCATATTAGTCTCATTGATGCTTTAGTGGATAATCATGATTATTTTCCTTTATTTTTGATGAATTGAAGACTATTATGCATAATTGTACTGATGACAGTTTATGGAGTGATTTTTCATATTAACGGCAGTAGAACTCATGGTTCAAGCCTCCAAACTTGGCATGCTACGACACGTCCACATGGATATTCACAACATGGTTTCATTCCTAGGATTGATTATGTGTATTTGTGATTTCAATTCGTTCCCAAGTCCAACATGGCAGCCTCCAGCTCATGATCGAACGGTTCCAACCAAAAACGTGTTCCAAATAAGAACACATCGATTTGCATCATGATTTTTGGGTAGATGAAAAAGAATCACAAAAATATGGGACATGGGTTTTGTATTTAATGGCCTCAATTACTTGAATCAAGAGGAAATCGCCAAACAAAGCCACAATTTGAGATATACAACTGGTTGGTAATTCGAAGATTTGCAGTTACGATCGGTTTTCAAATTAGCAAATTTGTTGAAACAGATTCCAAGGTGGTGTCATGTCCCCTTCCCTCAAATCCGATGCCAGGAAGGAAACATGACCAACATACTGGGCTTATTGGCAATCTCAGCCCTGTTCATTACTAAGAAATTCATAACAATTAAAAACTCCTGTGTGCAAATACATAATCAATATAAACACATCAGAAATAAACACAATTGCACACACACATACAGTAATGCATCAACTTATTTGACCTGGGCAGATGATGAATCAAGATGCAGAGAATTCAGTTTCGTCCTCATGCTATGCACAGACTTCATGTCGATTTCATTAAGACAATCATTTCATCTCATTAACATGGGAAATTATCATTCAGAATTAACACACTGCAAAACACATAATGCATATAATGTTAATCACAGAAAACACTTATCTTGAAGATGAAGTTGTCCAACAACTAGCTATGTGAGAGAAACGTTCCACCCAACCACAGATCTCTATCCAGCCTGTATTCTTTCAGCTGAGAGATCACCCCCAAGCTGGGTTGTGTATCCACTAAGGTGGAACTAGATGGGCTCACTCACAGCCATAGTTTCACTCAAATAGTCATGCTAATCCAACACACAGTTGGGTTTATCAAGCATGAAATAGGAAAAGGAGGAGTATGCTAAGCCAGTGAGCTCAACCACAGAGCTACATACATCTCAAGATAAATTCAAGCAATCCAATCCTCTGTTCAAACATCCACACTTGGATTTCTCACCATTCTGTCAACGAATAACTCAATCCTGTCACAAGTTTTCTGGGCTATCAAAACTACGTTTTCCAATGGATTTCGGGGTAGCTAATGCTCCCAAATTCACCCCAAGGTTCATACCTATGGATCCCCCATTGTATTTCACTGTCCAATACCAATTCTGGGCGTTTATGGCTCTTCAAAACGTGGGTTCTTTCACAATTGCGATTTATGTTTTTTCTCACTGCTAGGAATTCGTTTTTGGATGAAAATTGATGCTGGATTCTTCCACAATGGAATGGAAATGAGGAAGAAGCAATCCCCATGAGGTAGAGTGACTTGTGGTACAAATAAATAGAGCCCATACTCTGCCATATGAATTTATGGGCTTCCCATGCTCCATTGAAGCCATGGACTGAAATCTTCAACTACTTCCTTACAACATAAATAAATGTCATTAAGAAAAGTCAAATGGGTTCTCACAATGACATTTGGAAGCATATGGTTCATCTCCACATCCCCCTCACCACTCCCTAGTGGATACACATCGCCCCTTCTCATTCATTGCCTCCATAGCCAGTTTTGGTATTTTATTGCATGATGTCTATTTACATCATTTTTACAATGTTCCATGGCTAAATACCACATGGGTAACATAATATCCAATACTTTCCTTTTAAATAAAATTCGAGCATCCACTAACAGGGCCTTGGCCTTGAGCTCCACGCTAGGAACACATATATCACATGTATACAATATGTACGTTAAAAGTTAATATATCCGAAGGGTCAAAATGGGGTATTAGAGTTGGGAATTCGGTTTCTCATTCTCATGAGTGTTAACACCAAAAAAATGCTCACTAGCTTATCCCTTTGGACATACACCTCTGTTGACCAACTTTCCTACCAACCTCGCCTCCAAAACCCCAGAAAACCCAAATGGGTATTAAAAATACCCAAAATTCCCTCAAAAACATACTAAAACCCCAAAAGAGGGTCAAAATCAAACAAATAGGGAATAAAACTCAAAAGAAACTAAAAAAAAGAGAAAATAGGGAAAATAACCTAAAAAGACCTAAAACCCTAATCTAATTTTATAAAAAGGGGTGGAGGCTGTTGATGTATATGTAACTTCGGAATGTATTTCATATATGTATGTTGTATGTACTCCTATAGAGATGGTATTATTCCTCTATACAGAAGTGTCGTCATTTATATTGTAAATGTCGTAACTTATACTTGATGGGTTATTAGACCACCTTGTTGGGGTCGGCCCTGTATAAGTCATGTGGGTCAAAGGGTTATTAGACCACCCTATTGGGGGTCGGCCCAGTCAGCATTATGTTATGTGGTTAAGTTTGAGCCTACATGATTTATGTAAAAGGCAAGTCAAGTCAAGTATAAATAGAGTGCGGGGAGCACTCTATTTGATCACTCACTTCTCACTCATGCACTCAAGGAGGAGTGGCGCACTTATGGAGGAGGAGGATCTGCTACTAGGTTATGTCTATCTCTCATGTTTGGGTTGTATCATTTCTCTATCTATCTCTGAGGAAGTTATTGGGGTTTTTCACCATTATGGTTTTCCCCAAGTAAATCTTTGTGTCTCTTTTGTGCTTGCATTATTGTCTCCATGATTGATATGTTGTAGATATGCTGTACATGTTGTTCTCTCAGTTAAGATCCTAGATCAAATTGAAGTAAATTCTGAAAATTTAACATGGTATCAGAGCTAGCCTGAAAGAAGGCATGA
The DNA here is from genome assembly GCA_027924585.1 of Larix kaempferi. Lineage (NCBI taxonomy): Eukaryota > Viridiplantae > Streptophyta > Pinopsida > Pinales > Pinaceae > Larix > Larix kaempferi. The sequence goes on along the minus strand of BSBM01000293.1, from coordinate 17,661,030 downwards.
TATGGCATGTATGACACTTGTTGCACCTACGATGCTAGGGCTTGATATAGCAAAAACCAGTCATCATAGCACTTTTATTATAAATCCGTTTTGGCAATGTTTTCGGATCTGAAACCTTTACAAGTTGAAGACTAAATCCCCATGTACCTTGTGTCCAAAGGACAACCTCTAATTCGTTGTACTGTGTGATAAATGATCTGTACAATATAGAGTTTCTGACTCTTCCAGATTTGAGTCAAAATCAGGCGACCTTGGGAAAAAGGTCATAACTTAGGCTAGGAAGCTCCAAATGAAATTTCATAAAAAGTGAAAGGTAGTACACAGATTGTACTATCTCAGGAAAAATTTTCAGAGGCCGAAGTTGAACCAGTGACACGTGGCACGCCGTACAAGTTCTCTCTCCTGTATTATCCCATAAACAGGTCACGTTGCGACACTTGGAATAACTCTGTCTCAGAGAAACCAATTGAGGTCAGACCTATCGGGATGGAAATATAACAATTTGGGATATCTCAAGAATATTTTTCAGAGGCCGAAGTTGAAACAGTGACATGTGGCACGTCGTACAAGTTCGCTCTCCTGTATTATCCCATAAACAGGTCACGTTGCGACACTTGGCATAACTCTCTCTCAGAGAATCCAATTGAGGTTAGACCTATCAAGATGGAAAGATAACAGGTCAAGATATCTCAATAAACTTTTTTAGACCCTGTGGATCTAAAAGTTCGAAGTTACACCAGAAAAAATCAGGTACATATTTCTGTCAAAACAGAATTGTTTTTGAGTCCCCTCATTCATGGCTTCCGGAATTTAGGGCTTTGGAGAAAGTTGGAATTTTTGTAATAGGAGACCACGGCTGAATGCTACTCATCAAAATAAAAATTTAGAGACCAAGATCAAAATTTTTGGTTGGGCAGAAGGCCGGGCTTGATCAGACCCTAGTTCGGGACTTTGATCAGAAAAGTGGAAAATTAGGGCTTCTGTAAAAATGGGAATTTTTGAAATCTATGACCACGGCTAGAAGCTCCTCAGAAAAATAGAAGCTTAGAGATTTGGATCAAACCTTTTGATTGGGCAGAAGAGTGGGCTTCATCAAACCCTTGTTCAGGGTCACGTCCAGTGAATTCAGAAGTTTCAAAGGCAAAATTGAGGAGTGAAACTTTGCAGTTTTCAAATTCTGAATATACCAGTTTGATCAGCTCATCAAGGCGCATATTTCTATCCTTTCGGAAGTTTGAAATTCAAAGTTTGAATTTTTGGGGTTTCTCTGACAAACCCTAATCCATCTCCAGATCCAGTTCTTGCAAATCAAGTGGATTGGGTTAATCCTAGAAGAAGATGGATTGGTCACCTACATAAGTGAAGAAGTTCCTGTTTCAGAGGGAGATGAGGCTAAGGCCTTACATAAGAATATTACAAGCGATCTCGACAGGTATGACTCATCGAGGTATGTTTTGAGATTTGTTTAAGTTTATGGTATGTTTGTCTTCATGTTATTACGGTTAGTACAATCTTGATTTTAGACTTGTCGTATCACCTTAATAAAATTATGAATGCACGATAGAAAATATTCATTGATTAGGGTGTTGACACTTATGATTGTACTAATGCATTATGGTGTTGTATGAGGTTTATGCTGTCTACTAACATGAAAGGGACACCAAGAAAGACAAATCATGTTCTGGTTCAAGAACATATGATCATGATGACATGAGGACAGAGATTCATCCATTGTCATGGATCTCATAGAAGATCCATTTACGAGGTATGTATAACTTGGTTTTATAATGGTTAACCTATGAGATATACAAGTTACTAGCACAAGTCACTGAAGAGAACCAGAAGACATTATGCGGGTATGTTAGACATAACTAGGTAGCATGGTAATCCAGGTATGTTTTCCTATATCAAGCTAGAATCCTACATTGTGTTAGGATCTTATACTATTGTGTTGTTGATAATGATTATTCATGAAGTCATAGATCATGGTGGTATGCATATTATGTTTCATACCATAATTGATGATATGAGTAACCAGAAGAATCATGAAGGTATAGTTTTGAATAATCATGGGTTTTTGCATATTATATCTCTTCTCTTGATTGATGATTTAACTAACCAGAAGAATCCTATGATTAAATAAGAATATGTATGAATAAAAGAAGACTTACTTGAAACCTTGAATACTAATGTTTATTATCTGTGTTTGAATTGATCTTGACTATACATGCTTGAGATTATTGTGTCTTGATAATATTAAGATTATACTAATGAATTATGTATGAGACCTAGAGGATAACAGAATGATGATACTAACAAGCATGCATAGGGATCGAGAATGGATGTAAGTTCAAGGACAGATAATCCATGAAGCAAAGATCAAGAGGGAGCACACTCTAGTTGTTCCTGCAAGAAAGCAAAGGAGCACACTTCAGTAGTTTCTGCAAGGATGCATATATTCAGAGGGAGTTGACCACTTCTCACAATCCACATCATAATGGAGTTGCATAAAAGAAGCAAAGACTGAGAGGGAGTCAACCCAACAAACAAACAAAGATAAGTATTTGAATTGTCATTACATGCATATTTTATTGTTTAAATAATACTGTTCAATAATGTATATAGTGATGTTCCTAGAATTAGGTTGTGTATTATGCATATTAGAATAGTTAGTACTAATATGCATGGGTAAGTGGCCTATGGCACTGTACAACATTCCATTTCTACTTATCTAGAATGAAACCTCTTTGCTGACATGTTGGGAGTTGTGCACACTCTTAACAATGTTCTGTTAGAGATTGGAAGGCATCTAGAAAGTTACGGGATATGGATAAATGTTGTATTGAAGCATTGGCTAAGATAATTGCATGACTGTATGACATATTTCCTTATGTGTAAGAATTTGTTCTGAGATGTTTTCTAATCATGCAATTTAACTTGTTGTGTAGGAAAGATCGTATGCCATCTCCTACAAAAGAAGAACTACAACATTTGTTCAGCAACAAAAATTATCTATTGAAGATATTGAAGTTCCCAGGATATGGGAAGAATGCCATGATCTGTCGATCATGAAGAATGATGTTTGGGATGTAGTCCCAAGACCTGAAGGGAAGTTTGTTATGACTTCCATATGGATCTATCAAGATCAAGCATGCTGCAGACGGTAGCATAGAGAAATATAAAAGTGATGAAATAGAAGATACACCAGATGGATTTCAAGACAGCTTTCTTGAATGGTGTAGTTGAAGAAGAAGTGTATGTGGAGCAGCCACTTGGTTCTGAGACACATGACAGGAAATCATATATGTGCAGAACTTGGTATGGTAGGATAGGCAGCTTTCTATCCAGTTTGGTCTTTACCAAGAGTAAAGCGGGTTCCAACCTTTTCTACAAGGTTGAGGAAGGAAATCCGGTGATACTACTTTTGTATGCGGATAACCTGTTTGTTACAGGTGAAGATAGATTGATTGCCGACATGCAGCGGAAGCTTACTGTCGAGTTCAAGATGAAGAACTTAGGGATGATGCACTATTTGTGTTTGGCATGGAGGTGTGGCAGAGTGCAGATGGAATCTTCCTTGGACAAGGGAAGTATGCAGTAGAGATCCTGAAGAGGTTCGGGATGATGGATTGCAAAGCCATGGCCACACCTATGGCATCGAATCTGAAGCTTCTATGTGATGCTTCATCTGAGCCGGTTGATGTCTCTATGTATCGTCAGATGATTGGGTCCTTGATGTACCTGACGAACACGAGACCAGACATTTTCTTTGCTGTGAACACATTGAGCCAGTTCCTGACGGATCCGAGGAGTGTTCACCTGGTTACTATAAAGCATGTTCTGAGGTACCTGAAGGGTACAGTGGATTATGGGCTCAAGTATGAAGTGAATCAAAAGTTTAACCTACAGGTTTATGTTGATTCAGATTGGGCTGGCAGTGTTGTAGATAGGAAGAGCACATCTAGGTGTTGCTTCAATATGGGATCAGGTGTGATCTATTGGTTTATCAGGAAGCAGCCCTGCATAGCACTGAGTACAGCTGAGGCAGAGTATGTTGCAGCCTATTCAGCTAGTTGTGAGGCAGTATGGCTACGGAAGCTACTGTTTGAGTCATTTGATCTTCCGTTGGATGCTACTGGTATCTTCTATGATAACCAGAGTTGTGTAAAGCTGTCCGAGAACCCAGTGTTTCATGACAGGTCGAAACACATAGAGATAAAATATCACTATATCAGGGATATGGTGCAGAGAGGAGCTGTGAAGTTCCTGTATGTTGCGACAGACAAGCAGATTGCAGATGTGCTGCTGAAGCCACTAGCCAGGGTAAAGTTCGAGTACTTCAGAAAAGAGGCTTGGCATTCTTCAGATCGAGGACACTTCGAGGAAGAAGTGATGGACACATTTGCTGAAGCCATTCCAAGCATGTTGGAAGGAGGATCCTTAACATGGCTGTGGATGTAAGCGCTGCATGATGAGCATTAGGATGATGTTCTGGTTTCTGCTTGGATATGATCAGTTGGATCATTTTTATATGTATGTATGCATCATGTTGGATGCTGGATATGATCAGTTGGATCATTTTTATGTATGTATGTATGCATCATGTTGGATGCTGTATATGATCAGTTGGATCATTTATATGTACGCATCATGTTGGATGCTGGATATGATCAGTTGGATCATTTATATGTACGCATCATGTTGGATGCTGGATATGATCGGTTGGATCATGTGTATGTATTTTTGTATATGCATCATGTTGGATGCTTGGACCATGTATCTATATATGTATCAGGTGGATACATTGTATGATCAGGTGGATCATGTATGGTGATATGTATCATGTATTTGTATCAGGTGGATGCATTGTATGATCAGGTGGATCATGTATGATCATATGTATCAGGTAGATACTTGGTATCCATAAGGTAGATGCATTGTATGATCAGGATGATCATGGATGACGAGCTTCAGGATGTTGCTCCAGATGACATGCAGCAGGATGTTACAGTGATGGTGATCAAGATGATCATGTGTACATCAGGATGATGTATGGTGAGTATCAGGTTGATACTCTATGGCCGTGGATCAGGTTGTGCAGATGAGCATGTAATTCGATGCCCTGGGAGATTTGCAGATAGTCTTTCAAGGTTTTGCCTATGGCATGTAATTTGGTGCCCTAGGATATCTGGAAAATGCTCTTTCGAGGTTTTGCTCTAGAAGGACATGTAATTTGGTGCCCTGGGAGAATTGCAGATAGTCTTTCGAGGTTTTTCCTATGGCATGTAATTCGGTGCCCTGGGATATCTGGAAGGTGATCTTTCGAGGTTTTGTCCTATGGCATGTAATTCGGTTCCCTGGGAGATCCGATAGGTTGGGTTGTGTGCCCGTAATCAGTCCTGGGATGCTCTTGCAAGGTTTTGCCATGACCACATGTAATTCGTGCCCTGGGAGATCCTATAAGTAGAGCTGCGTGCTCGTAACAGCCTCGGATGCTCTTGCAAGGTTTTGTGGTGGGGTCACATGTAATAAGTCTTGGAGATCTGGACAGGATGAAAAAGGCCTCAGATGCTCTTTAGAGTTCTTGCTAGTCAAGAGACTCTTTTATGGTTTTGTGACGCATGTAATAAGTCCTGAGGATTCCACAGTATGGCCAGTGATGATGAAGACCTACAGGTGGTGGGCCTGCATCTAGTATGAAAAAGGACTGGCTCTGTAGAACTTCCTATGATGAGTAGATAGTGACGATGATCCAGAGAAGAAGACTTGTGCTAGAAGACCTGTGCTGAGAAATAGCTTCCTAGTTAAGAGGGACTGTTGATGTATATGTAACTTCGGAATGTATGTCATATATGTATGTTGTATGTACTCCTATAGAGATGGTATTATTCCTCTATACGGAAGTGTCGTCATTTATATTGTAAATGTCGTAACTTATACTTGATGGGTTATTAGACCACCTTGTTGGGGTCGGCCCTGTATAAGTCATGTGGGTCAAAGGGTTATTAGACCACCCTATTGGGGGTCGGCCCAGTCAGCATTATTTTATGTGGTTAAGTTCGAGCCTACATGATTTATGTAAAAGGCAAGTCAACTCAAGTATAAATAGAGTGCGGGGGGCACTCTATTTGATCACTCACTTCTCACTCATGCACTCAAGGAGGAGTGGCGCACTTATGGAGGAGGAGGATCTGCTGCTAGGTTATGTCTATCTCTCATGTTTGGGTTGTATCATTTCTCTATCTATCTCTGAGGAAGTTATTGGGGTTTTTCACCATTATGGTTTTCCCCAAGTAAATCTTTGTGTCTCTTGTGTGCTTGCATTATTGTCTCCATGATTGATATGCTGTAGATATGTTGTGCATGTTGTTCTCTCAGTTAAGATCCTAGATCAGATTGAAGTAAATTCTGAAAATTTAACAGAGGCCCCTCATTTCCACATCCCTCAATCACTCTACCCTTATGTTGCTAAATTTTTTCCGAAGCCTTAAGCCATCCATCTTTGAGCTTTTGGCCTCCCTTGAGATAAAATCTTTAGCCACCACCGAAGCATAGGAGAAGAGAGCACGGAACCAAAGGAGCTCCGGGGCACACTATTCAGCCATCAGCTTCACCACACTTGCCTTCGAGGTAAATTCTTTGCAAGCCCTCGCTTGCCCTTAATACAAAGTTAAAGATTCTTTATTCTACAAGTTTTGCAAGTGTATCGTTTGTTGTTTCAAGTTATTTTTATTTCATGCACATGTTAGATTGAATGGTTTACTGCTTTTTATGGTTAGTTTAGTTTTTTGCTACTTCCCTTCAAACTCCTACTAAGGGTCCTTTCCCTTAGTAGGTGCCATTTTGCACAAGCAGGGGGTGAAAAATCCAGCTACATATTGGTGAATCCACTGTCTAAACCCTTCTCTGATAGTTTTTAGTTTTGATTGTTATTTGCTTAAAAGTTCTATTTTTTGCTTTCATCTACTTAGTTACAGTCCTGCGAGTTTTTATGTGTCAATGCAACCAGTTTGCATCATTTTCCATGCAGAAAACTGCAACTTTTTCCCTCACAGTTGCGACTCGTACCGCGGTTGTTCACCATTTTTGCGCAGTCTGCAGCTTGGCTCTTTAGCCCTTTGCTACGGTCCAGAGCACAGCTTTCATCCACCTTTGCGCTGTCCACACCGCACTGTCCTAGCACCTGCGTGTGGTTCAAAATCACGGCTTAACCCATTTACAGACGTAGTCCACACCACAGTCTGCATAAGACTACCCGTGCTGCGTCCTCTGCAGATAGGCGGCGCAGCTCACACCCCGCCATCTGCTCGCCCCCCACCGCCCTCCACCTTGTGATTTCCACGGCCCCGACCGCTGACTCCCCAATGCATCTTGTACTACACACTGCACTGACCACTGCGTATATTGCGCTGCACACTGCACTATCCGCCGCGTAAATTGTACTGCACACCGCACTAACAGTCGCTTAAATCACGCTGCACACCACACTGACCACCACTTAAATTGCGCTACACACCGCACTGAACGCCGCATAAACTGCGTTGCACACCGCGCTACTTGATGATACTTCCGCACTTCACACCACACACTCCGGATCGAGAAGTGCGCTGCACACCATAGTTCATAGCCCGAAACTTGCACTGCACACTGCACAGATCGGGCACTTAGTCGTGCCCTGATTTCTAAATTTTTGTCATTTTCTGTTATTCAAAAATATATATATATATATTTTCCAAGTTTTTGATTCAGCAATCAGTTTCCAGCATTATATCCATTTTTCTAGCATTTAAATACCATCTTTTTATTTTCTAGTTAGCTACCAACATTATCATTGCGCACACTCTATCACCTAACGCAAGTGAGCCCTAAAAAACTACTTAACTCAACCAACTTTTAACCCCACTTGGGGAACACAAGACAATTTTGTATCTAGGTAGGACAAGGGGGATAGGTATCCAAATAACACCCCTTTGTTGCTTACATTTGAGACATAGTTGTTGTCATATAGGGTGCCAAAATCCTTTAGTATTTTTTGACATGGTTACGACCAATTTGTCAGAAAGGCCTCTCCCTTAGGAGGGTTGAAGTGGTGAGACTAGTTCCAGAGGCCTGAGTGGAATACCGCAATCCATTCAGTCACTGAAGGCTACCTACTCGTTGTCCGTGTGTGGTGATTGCTTTTAGGCCCACATGGTGATAGGACTGGAGCCACAGATTCACCTTTCTGGACGTGTCATGAACGGGGTATCTTAGTTTCCTTTCTTCTAGGATTGTCTACCCGGTGTCCCTCCTGGTAGGGGGATATCATTGGCCTTTGGTTCAACTTTTCGTATTGTCTGATTGGGATTTCATCACCCTGCAGAGGATACGTCTAGTTCGAATCAGCATACTTCCTAGTTAGGCATTTGCATGCTCCATTACCTCCCCTGAGTCCAGTAAGTACACCTTTTTCACTTTTTAGGAGCCTTTGTCTATTGGTATTCTGACCATTTTTATCACCGCTCCGTGTGATTGTAGCACAGCTGTTGCAATGCATGTTTTGAGCATTGTTGTTGGCCTGAGTGCTGTTTTTTCTACACTCTCCTTGTGCACAATCAGTTGCACTAGGATTTTTTGAGCTTTTCACTCACCACACCTCACCCAAAATACCCTCATTGTCATCACTGAGTCCCAAAGACAGTCCCAGCGCCAATGGGCCCAACCCCCGCAACACGATTTACTTGGCTCTCCTCACCATTAACATAGAGCCTCGTTACCTGACCTAGACGCTCCTTATACCACATCCGACTTAGAACCAAAATACAACACATACACCGCTCCATCTAGCCCCTTGGATGGTATGATGTCCAACCCCTTTTTTTGCGGGATGGTCGACGCAGGACTCAACAACCACCTAGATACAACAACAACGTCTATCCCTATCATGTCATCTACACCTAACATCTCTGCCACCTCATCTATTCCTGTAGGGAGTGGATTGGTCACCAATACAAATCCACTGGTGACTACTATCATACCTGGGGGAAATGGCCCCACCATTGCTGCTATGACCCATACCCCTACCCCAAACATTGGGGTCAGCAGCCCCACCATGGCCACCCTATCCCACACCGTTGCCCCACACATTGGGGGTAGCGCCTCCACCATGGCCTCTATAGCCCACATCGTTGCCCCACACATTCAGGTACCACCCCCACCATGGCTTCTATGGCCCACACCGTTGCCCCACACATTGGGGGCAGCACCACCACTATGGCTGCTATGGCCCACACCATTTCCCTGCCCATTAGGGGAAGTGGCCATACCATCACCGCCACGGTGAACACACTTCTGCCACAGCCCTTGACGTACCTTCCTGCTAGTTTGCCAGTTATGGCTAGTCTAAACCTCCCCAACTTGGCTAAGTTGACTAATGATCCAATATGACATGATCCTATGTGGCCTCCTATGACCACCAAACTCCCCTCAGACATACCCAAATTCGAGGGAAAGGGAGGAGAAGATCCTCAAAATCATATCATGTCTTTCCACTTATGGTGTTCCTCTAACTCCATCGTGGATGACTCTATTCGCCTTCGACTATTACAGAGAACCCTTATTGGAGCTGCAACTAAGTGGTATATTGACCAACATCATGGGGCCCACCCTACATTCACATCCCTTGCTTCCACTTTTCTGCAATTCTTCCAGCTACCCATTCGTTACGATGCCGGTGTAGAGATCCTCCTATCTTATAGGAAAAATACGCCCACCCACATCGCGGACCACATCCATGAGTGGCGTAAACGGTGCACTTTATGTAAGATCAAGTTGGACGACCGTACCTTCTTAGATTGGTTCTGGAAGTCTCTCATACCAACCATCGCAAAGGACGTGGCCTCCGAGTGACCTCAGTCTAAGGAAGAAGCCATCCTCAAAGCCCAACAATTTGATCTTATCTACGCCCAATCTGGATACCTATACTCTATTTTATCGGATGCCCCCCACGCCGACACCTCTTGAAGTGATGCCCCAGGAGCATCCCATGCCACCGAAGGCATCATCAGGCATGTATCATCACACACCCAACTGTACACAACTATGCCCACTCCTTCTGGCCCTGACCTTTCTCGTGCCACGTCTCATTCTGGAGCAACTACATCATATTCCTCGGTCATTTGGCCCCCTCATACTCATGGACCATCATGTCGACAGCATTGTTATGGCCATGCACACACCCCTTACACTCCTCCTGCGGGCCAACCCACCTTTTATCAACACCTGGCTCCACCCGCACATTCTCACCCCCAAGTTCCGCAGGCTTACTACCCCCCGCAAGCCCCAATTGTGCAACCACAAGTTCCCCTAGTTTATCATCCACCACCGACCCCACCTATACCGGCTCAACCGCAAGCACATCCCAGTTACTACCCGTAGCCGGCACCGTCACCACCTGCTCAGTCATAAAATCCTCCCAAGCCCCAAGGGAAAGTCTATGCCCAACAACATCCACAACACAACCAGCCTGCTCAACACAACCATCAAGGCCAACATAACAGAGGGAGAGGATGAAACCGTAGGAATAACCAATCTCAAGACCAAGGCAGTCAACAACCAAACCCTCCAAATAACAACAACGCCGCCCCACCTGAACAAAACCCTGATAGACCACCTCGTCAGGGCAAGAATCCCAATCTACAAACAAATCATCCTTGTTCCATATGTGGGGTCTACAACCACTATATGCACAATTGTCCGTATTTAGATCGTGCCTGTCAACTCTGGATGGATGATGCCCAATGCCAAGGACAAGCTGCTCCTCCTGCACAACCCAACCCCTAGCCACCTCCCATGGTGCTGCAAAATCCTTTTCCCACGCAAGGAGTAGTAAATGCCCAACCACTACCTCCTCCTCAAAGAACCGCACAACCAACTTAGCAAATCACATATGCTACACAAACAAACCACCGATGGATTTGGGTACCCACCATCTCCTCATGATGTCATCAACCGACGTCAATCTTCAAACACATCGAAATCAATATGGACCCAACCCAAAAACCCCCCCATCGAGACTGCTGCTCCCACAAATCATCCCTTACGCATACCCCTACCACAAGGAGATGGGGCCCCTAAAGCCCCTTGCTTCCCACTACGGCGGATCAACAACAATCCTAACGCTCGCGCCGCAACAAATTATAATATTGTAGAAGATCTAGTGCAGTCCCCCGCTACTATGTCTGCCTTGAAAGTCCTAAAGAACTATCCTGCACAGAGGAAATTGTTGTTATCTTGGTAGGAACAATTTAATGGTTGTGTCTTTTGTCTTTTAATGACGTCATGAAAATCAATTAATGAATTTGTACTTTATTCTTATGCTGGAATGATTGAAAATTATGATGCATTGGAAAACAGAATTCTTTTGACAAGTGCTGACCATTTAACTTTTCTGGATGATGAAAGGGGTCCCACGAGGTGCCCCGAGGCTTACTTAGCTACTCCGCTAAAGCATTGCACTCATCCTTCATGCACAGATTCGCAGGTAAGAGATAGCGATAAAATTCAGAGTGTTTAATAACTGTGATATAAATCGAAACTGCTTGTGAATTTCCATGCTATAGGTATGGTCTCCTTCTAATTCTGTAAGATGAACCTGTCTATCTCAAGACCACAGATAATGTCTATTTCAGGTTGTGTTTGTTATGAATGTTTCCATTAAGTGTTGATGAAATTACGTATGGTCATTCCATAAATTCCTTGCGGGTGTTAAATTAATCCTTTTATAAAATTGACGGTGACAGGTTGATGGAAAGGGCGCATGGTCTTAAGTCATACTATGGAGAGTTTGATAAGTTGGTTTAAATCTCTATTGCCAGGGTAGTTAAAATGGTGGTGCATTAAACATTGATACCCTACCATGCAATGTATGCTATGGGTCCTAGGGTGGCACCATACCCTAAGGGTGTGTTTCAATAACTTGTAATGTGAACAAAGCTTTAGGAGCTTTATGATGATCCAAAGATGAACTTTATAGTTGACTTAAAGTGATGGGCGGAGTCAAACCATGCCCTATGATTGCTTGCGACCTTAGTGGATATTCATATGCTATGAATGTGTTTCACAATTGATTAAATGGATCGTATGAGACCTTTGTCATATGCTATTGGAGGTCGTTATACCTTAATAATATTTACATGTTAATGCTTTTAACGTTGATTCGTATGGATTGGCAGGTGGAATGATGGCCCTGCCAAATCCTGCGTACGAATCGAGAGTGTATTAAATGATTAGGTTTGTAATTATTGTGCCTGGCCACCATGTTAGGGATAGTGTTACGTGCACATCTATGTGGATGTTTCGGCGTGTGATAAGGTTTGGCAATTGCTGAGTTGTGACGGCCTCTTGCCTTGGTGTCAACAAAAACGGAAACTCCATGGCTTGGGTGGTATATGAGCAATTTAATGCTACTCCTACCACCTTCCAGTGTGGCTTGATGAGGATGGATCTCCATTGTTGATCGTTGTGTATTGGGATGAGCTGAACCCTAGCGTAACTTATGGGTTTTGTAACGTTTCTTGGTCATTGTCCAGTGGTAGGGTTTGGGAGGTGAGGCCAACCGGCCAAGAGGCACTTAGGGTTTGCTGGTTTTTCTAGCCTCCCTCGCGCTTGATCCTAAGACTGGTAGCAACCTTGGTCTGTGAGTAAATGTTATCCATGGAAGCCAAGTCTGGAATGATGGTGTGGTAATCTACAGGTGGGATGAGTGCAGCTGTGCTAGCGTTGCCATAGCTTGCAATTCTGGGTTTTTCAATTGAGTTGGAAGTTTTCAGGAGGCATCCCTCATCGTGGTCTTCAAGCTGAGTATACCTCCTTCACAATGGATGGATGCTGGCTACGTCGAAAACTCTGTCACAACTCAGGTAATGTAATGTTGCAAAGGTTTTCATACTATTCTTTGTTGCATGCGTTTCTACCTCATGATCTGATGCTCAATTTAATGTATGGTTGTTGGCAGGTAACCCTCGGTCAATGACAGGGTGCCAGAATAGTTGAAGGGGAAAAGAAATTGAGCGAATCTACCGGTAAGCTTCGGTGGTATCCCTCCTTAGCGGTTCTCCTGGAATCGAACTTGATGAGCAAGTGCTGGTAGCATGCCTTCGCGGCAATGGCTTTTGTCTCGCCTGCAGCATTTGGGCAACCTTCAGTTTTTGAGTTTTGTTGATGGAGTATGTGATGTAAATGTTTAAAATATATGGCCGACCATTCTTGGCATCGGCGAGTTTAGCAGGGTTGAACCCTTGTGTTTGCAAATAGTCTTGCATCTTTACGTATTATGTCTTATTGTTTTGAGTACTTCTGGATTGATGCATGACGAGATACGTTGACCGTAACTTTGTTTCAGTATTTGCTGTGTGTATAAATCGCATGGGGTTTCGAATGGAACCTCCGGCAACAGAATGTGGCAACCGTAGGGTGTAACCACTGTTAATTTAAATGGAAACGATTACTGTTTAGGGTCTAATGTTTCGTTTGGTGAATTGAACTTCTCATTTTTGTATCTAAATCTAAGAAGCATGTTTAAGATATTTTAGGTTTCATGTCTGCGTATGGTGTTTTTGATCTCCTCATTCTTGAACTCTGATTCAAGGAACGAAAGGCATGTTTATTTAATTAAAAAGTGGCTATAAGCCGAGAATAGAAAGGAAATGGTTTTGTTTGGAAAGCATAAGTGATAATGTTAAACCCTAGCTGTCGATGTGAATGAAATCTACATGTCTATATTGATGTTTTAAAAGAACAAGAATAGCAACTCTTGATTCTACAGTTAAATTGTCTATGGTAATGAAACCTTCGATTGGAAACTGTTTAAATGTTTATAAATAATAATGTGATGAGACAGGTCGACCCTAGCTGGGTGTAGAGATACTGTAACTCAATCTATCAATTTAATAAATCTATGTTTGTCCTAGCTGTTAATAACTTGGTATTCTGCGATGTAAGTTCTATCACATGCAATTGATAATTCAAGAAAAAAAGAACAAAGAAAATAACAGTGCAATCGTCAGATAATGTGATTGCTTATGAATATACAGTTTTTCTATTCTAACTATATATTCCTGTATTCATCCATTTTGGACCTCTGATGAAAAAAATAACACAATAGCTTTCTTTCTTTCTATACAATATAAAATACAGTGAATACAATATTGATATAAGATCAATCAGATTCTAAAAAGAGTAATAAGATAGAAGAAAAAAAAGAATATGGTTAACAGAATGCATGGTATTGTTTTTCTTTGAAGTAATTAGTAAGGATCAGTGCCCTAGTTGTTAACATAATGTTCACCTCTCAGAAATCAGAAAAGAACTTACTGCTAGAATTGGTTTCAGTTAAGTTGTTTTAGCATACAGAATTGAACAGTAAAACAATACATGCATAGATCTAATCTACATATGCTAAAATATAAGATGCATGATAACATAGTCTGTGCATGGGTGGTCTTTTGGTTTAGATATTTAGATGCATGCTAGGTTTCATTTTTAGCTGGGCAGATTTAATGCTACCTCTCTGTACTGGAGTACGATGTAGCTCCACGCATGGGAAAAATGCAGAGGAGTCATTTTATCAGTTCAGAAAATCTAAATTAATTAGGATCTGCCATTTTCTACTATTGATTATTAAATAACAATACTAAGCCGTTTTTTGAGAGCATTCATATGATTTGAAAGAGAAAAGACAGCAGAATAGAACCTGAGTGTAATGGGAGGAACAAAACACTCAAGAAACCTGTTCCACTCAACCTGCTCCCAAACAGCCAAGATGTCTGCCTTAGGATCCCCGATCCTATCCACTGATCCACCAGGAGGAAGAAGCTTCTATAGCTTAGGAATTCAACTTGCAGCAGCAAGAAAATTTACATATACAGCCTTACAGGCTTAGTAATCAATGGGATCAGCACCAACACCTCTGGTCTATCCTTCTCATAACATTTGCAGACTTATACTTGCACTCTCCACAGCCTCCCCTATTCGAATCTCTCAGCCATCACTTGATGAGCATGAGGAATGTTTCTGCAGAAAACATTGTAAGAGCTGCTTGCTCAATTTGAATTGCCCTTTATAGGTTGCCTAGGTATTTTGTAATTAACTGGTCATTAGTGAGCTACTTGCTCACCTCTCTCCACCTGGAGAGGGAAATGCCACAAAATTAGGGGGAGTTGTCCCATACCAATAGCTAATGGTAGAGTGCAAATGCTTCCATCTGTCCCAATCCTTCCAGCAACTTCCATTCCTCCTAGTGGGTCAGTGGATACTCTTGTAACAGCTTTCTTGAGTGTTTGTCTCCCATTTTCATTTATTAAATAATAATAACGAGTCATTACATTCATTTTTGACCTACTTGGTCATAATTACAAACTTGAAATTATAATTTAACACAAAGTATTTTTTTGAAAAAGGATAATAGTAGAAAGTAACTATTCTCAAAAATTGGGTAGGTGACAAAAATGTACATCAAGGAATTTCTTAGGATCATGCTTCCTTTTGGGAGAAAAATCCAACTTTAAAGGAGCCACCTGGTCACCAAGCACTACAGCCCAATTTGAGGTTGGGATGACTAATGGCCCAAGGTTTAAAGAAAATTCAGGCCAACCTTTCTTTTTGGGACCAGCGAGTTTTCTGTAGACACCATCAGTAACAGTCTGATAAGAGACTGCTAGAATGACCAATCTGTTAGGCACTATTCTATGCAGAAGATGAACAATGTCACTTCCCCAGAATCTAATATATGAATAGGACTCATAGACATACCAATCACCAATTGTATTGATGAAGGTCCTGGCATTAGTTGAAAAAGCAGGTGCCTCTTGTTTGAATATCTTGAAATAAATGGTACCCATGAAATGGTCACAAATGTCATAGAGTAAGGGCACAAAATTGCTCTCCCATAGTGCTGAGTGATAGATATGAACTGGTGGATCTGTAGGGGTCCAATTACATCCCAAGTTAGGATATTGGAACTCTGAGCAAAAGACATCAATAATGTAGGTTGAAAAGAAGAAGTGTGGCGTCCTCAAGGAAGGTGCCTTTTGATAGTCTTGGATAGTTGTTTTAAGTTCCAGTGACAAGATAAATGCCCAAGGGAAGGACTCACTCATTGTTAAGACATGATGAGATATTGGAGCCCATTCATCTTTGAAGACTGAACAATTTGGAATGCCAAAGAGCCTGCAGAGCATGGATTCCAATAAAGAAAAAGGCTCCCTGAACCAGGAAATTGGGTAGAGCTTATCAACCTTAGGTACAAAACTGCTAGGCTTAATCAACCATGATTTCAACATTTCGTCGAAATTATACCTAATTTTAGAGGATTGTATGAATTCAGGGCTAAGGGTCTGCACAACCAGCTTAAGAGAAAAATCTCTGATAAATACTTCAGGGCAGAAAGTTGTCAATTGTGACCTTGTACTGTCATTAGCTGACCGGTCTTTAGGGTTAGCATTGTCCACTATCCATTTAACTAGGTCTGTGTAAGGTAGGACAGCGGGTCGGGAAGCAATGGCATGCAATTGAGAAGCCCTAATCTTCTCAGATGTAGGTCGGTCTTCTTTAATGTCTAAAAGGTCATCATTATCAAAGATTGAATAAATTTTGGACTAGTCCATTTGACAAGTTTCAGTAACCCTCTCACTAGTATCTGAGAAGATACCAAAATTCGGATCTTTGGTTAGCAAATCCCTGTGAATTGTCTTAGACTGAGTGTTCCGTGACATTTTTGGAAAAGCTTGGAAATTCTGGTAAATAAATTAAAACTCAACCATAAACAGCAAAAACCATAAATAGCAAATGCGAAACTGACACAAACCAACCTACAAATAACTGAAAATTCGTAAGTATGACCCCCGGTAAGAAATACACATTAAAATCAACATATCAGAGTAAATTCCAACAATGAAAATGATAAAGAAAAATAGAAAAAATCTTATATTTATCGATTTATTTGTTGGGTCAAATCTGAACCATAGGATTGTAAGAAATGAGCGGCTAAGATTAACCCCTACGAGATGCGGGATTGGGTCATAGATTTTATTTTCAAACTTTATTCAAGATTCCGGCAATCCACAATCTACAATTGTGGGTTGCACGTTTCGAAAATGAAAACAATCTTTAAAATTAGAATAACATTTTTCGCATCCCGCAATCTACAATTGCAGGTTGCTGCAGGTTGCGGGTTGCGGAAACACACAATGCAATTTATTTAAAATAACAACTATTTGTGCGAGAAATTGTCCCTAGACTACGGAGGAACAAGATAGTACAATCTAAAAATAATCAATAGAAAATAATGTTTTTTTTTGTGATTTTTTGGTTTGAGGGTTTCATATTCAAGAAGATAATCAATCATTCAACCAATGCAAAAAATAAATCATGTAAATACAAGAACTGAGATATAACAATGTAAGATGATAAACATAAACCCTAAGCATTCATTTGCACAGTACTGATTCAGTCCACAACACATGAGCATTCACATGAGTAAAAACTTTAAACAAGGAATGAAATCATAGGTTGAGTGGTAAAAATGACCATAAAAAAAATCAATAGACAAAATATAGTGGCTTATATTCATATATAGATCAATCTCAGTCTTAAAAACTTACAACAGAGCCATATGCATAAGTCTGAATGTGTATCTCAATGCTCCAGTCTATATATTGCTTCTTGAAACAAAAATCCCACCACTCTAGTCTAAACTTTTTGTCTTTCTATCCTTTACAAAATAAAGTAGTTTAACAATTACCTTTAGGTCTATTCAAAAAAACAGTTACATTACTTAACTTCGAATCTCTAAACAACCTACTAAAAACTATGTATATGATAAAAAAAATAGAATACTTGAGAGTTGGAGATAATAACTCATAACTGATTGGCAGCCTCAGCTAGCATGGCTATATCTTCCAAGGCATGGGATTTCTTCTTATCTCGAGTCTGCTGAATCTCCAATCCTCGAACTTTGTTGACTAATCCACTATTCTGCTTCTTTAACTCCTTGATTTCTTTTCCATTTCTTCATCCTACACCTTGTTAGAACAGTAACCACACTTAGTACCATAATCCATAAATTTTAATTATCCATGTGCTTAATTAAACCATGTTTTGGATTAAGTGACTATAGTTGGTCAAAAACCCACTTTGAGAGTGTTCACACCCACTTCTGAGCAAACCAGTTCACCCAGCCTCCAGTTTTGTCCACAAGTGCGCCCTCATTTATTGCTGGTGCGCCCTCTCTCCTTGTTTTGGGGAATTTAGTTGACCAAGGGCGCTAGGGTGGATTTTTGCCCACTTTTGGCTAGATTTGGAGCATTTAATGCTCCCTTGGGCCCCCAAACCTCCTCTATTTGCTCACCCACGCCTGCCTTGAGCTAATTAATGACTCAGCATGCTTCAGCCACCTCCACACCAGAATTCGTAGCTGTTTGGGGTGATTGGGATTGAGTTGGACCCACCTAGGGGGGATTGAGGCCAATTTGGCATTGATGACTTGTACACTCAGCTTGAGCCACCTAATGCTCTCGATTTTATCATGAATGTAATAAAAACCTGTTACTAACATTTTCACAGGTTAGACAGTCAGTTAATCAAAGATTTGAGCATACATTGTGTGTAAATTTATCTCTTTTTTCAAGTTTTTCCACAGTTTTTGCAAACTAATTCGATTTTGTGAGGTTCTCCATAGCTCCTCGATCTTCTGTGATCAAAATACTCACACACCTCTCTCTGTCCCTTTCTTCCAAAGCATTCTTAACCCTATCTCTAGCAACCTCTGAGAATGCCCTATCTCCTACTTCGACTTCCTCACATCCAGAAGCTTTTGATTCCGACAGGTCCGAGGAACAAATGTCAACTTTCCACATGCATCTTTATATATATAAGCTCATTCTCTTATCCTTCGATCTTCTTTGCCATCGATCAGTATTTTCATCCATTGATTTATTGTACAGTGTTCTCAACCATTGGATCTGCTCTTTTACCATCGTGATACTATGTCTCTGTCAATCGTCTGATCACATCTCTCTTATCTATGCGAGCTTGAGAAGTGAGTGAATGAATCAAATGAGACCGACTTGCCTGACTTGGCCTACCAATAAATCATTGGGGCCGACTTTCTACTCAAGTATAATAACCCAACCACATGACATAACTAGGGTTGACCCCTCACTGGTGGTCTAATAACCCCTCAATAAAAATGATGACACTTACAATGTAACTTGTGACACTTGCAAATACAAATGACGACACTTCCAATCAGAGGAATAATACATCTGTGTGGGATATACAATAAAGTACAAATGTAATACAAAAAAGAATATCTTCCGAAGTTACAAATACATCAACACTCCCTCTTAACTAGGAAGGTATTCTGAACACAAGTCATCAATACATATTGGTGCAAGTCTTCAATTTGGAGCTAGATCATCATCATTGGATCATGGAGCATCATCATCATCACTGCTACTGTACTCGACATCTTGATCACTGGGCTATCTCTGAATTCTTCTCCTCATAGGAAGTTCTACAGAGCCAACCCTTTTTCATGCTAGATGTAGGCCCACTACCTGTAGGTCTTCATCATCATTCCAAGTGGTATGATAGAGGTGGTCTCTCATGACTCATTACGTGTATAGGGAATGTCTAATAAGAGTATCCAAGGAACAATTTACGTGCCTAAACACGACCGGCAAGATCTCCCAGGGCTTATATGCATCCCTTTACAAAACCTTTAAAGAGTATCCCATGATTAGTTTACGTGCCTCAGCACGACTGGCAAGATCTCTAAAGAGAATCCCAGGAATTATTACGAGCACCCATCTCAACCTATCGGATCTCCAAGACTGATTACATGTGATTAGGAAAAACCTTAAAAGAATATCCCAGGAACAGTTTACATGCCTCGGCATGACCGGAAAGATATCTAAAGAGCATCCCAGGACTTATTACGAGCACACAGCTCAACCTATCAGATCTCTAGGAATGATTACATGCCTCCCTAAAAAAACCTCTAAAGAGAATCCCAAGATTGAGAACGAGCACACATCTCAACCTATCGGATCTCCCAGGATCTTTTACATGCTATTTGCACAACCTGCCACATATCCTTGACCTCTAAGTATCATCCTGAAACACATGATCCACCTGATCATCCTCGCACAGAGCATCATCTTGATGCTAATGATCAACCTGATCATCATCATACCGTACATCATCCTGATGTACATTGTCACACATGATCATCCTGATCATCGTCATTGCATCGTCTTGATGCATATCATTCAGAGCATCATCCTGATACTCATCACACATGATCATCTTGATCATTGTCACTGCATCGTCCTGATGCATATCATCCAGAGCGTCCTGATACTCATCACACATGATCATCCTGATCATACAAATCATCCACCTGATGCATATCCAAAGCAGTAATTGGAGCATCGTCCTGATGCTCATCACACAATGCTTACATCCACAGCCATGGGAAGGATCCTCCTCTCACCATGCTTGGAATGGCTCCTGCAAATGTGTCCCATCACTTCTTCCTCAAAGTATCTTCAATCTTAATAACACCAAGCCTCTCTTTGAAGTATTCAAACTTCACTCTGGCTAGTGGTTTAGTCAACACATCTGAAACCTGCTCATCCATTGCAACATACAGGAGCTTCACTGCTCCTCTTTGCACCATATCCCTAATATAGTGATATTTGATCTCGATGTGCTTCGACCTGTCGTCAAACACTAGGTTCTCAAATAGCTTCACACAACTCTGGTTGTCACAAAATATACTAGTAGCATCCAATGGAAGATCAAATAACTCAAACAGTAGATTCCTAATTCATACTGCCTCACAACTAGCCGAACAAGCTGCAACATACTCTGCTTTGGCTATACTCAGTGCTAAGCAGGACTGCTTCTTGCTAAACCAAGATATCACAGCTGATCCCATATTGAAGAAGCACCCAGAAGTGCTCTTCCTACCTGCAGAACTACCTACCCAGTTTGAATCAACATAACCCTCCAGGTTAAACTTTTGATTTGCATCATACTTGAGCCCATAATCAATTGTACCCTTCAGGTACCTTAGAATATGCTTTACGGTAACCAGGTGAACACTTCTCAGATCCGTCAGGTACTGGCTCAATGTGTTCACTGCAAAGCAAATATTTGGTCTTGTGTTCGTCAGGTACATCAAGGACACAATCATCTGACGATACACAGTGACATCAACTGGCTCAGATGAAGCATCACATAGAAGCTTCAGGTTTGATTCCATAGGTGTGGCCATGGCCTTGCAGTCCATCATCTTGAACCGCTTCAAGATCTCTATTGCATACTTCCCTTGTCGAAGGAAGATCCCATCTACACTCTGCCACACCTCCATGCCTAGAAAGTAATGCATCATCCCCAAGTCCTTCATCTTGAACTAGGTAGCAAGCTT
This sequence comes from Larix kaempferi, assembly GCA_027924585.1. Taxonomy (NCBI): domain Eukaryota; kingdom Viridiplantae; phylum Streptophyta; class Pinopsida; order Pinales; family Pinaceae; genus Larix; species Larix kaempferi. Next base: position 17,639,558 of record BSBM01000293.1, on the reverse strand, counting down.
CCTCTTGGTGTCGACAATCAACCCATCCTCACTTGTAATAAACAGGTCATCCACATACAGTAGTAGTATCACAGGATTACCTTCCTCAACCTTGTAGTAAAGGTTGGAATCCGCTTTACTCTTAGTAATGCCCAAACTGGATAGGAAATTGTTCATCATACCATACCAAGTCCTAGGAGCTTGATTCAAGTCATACAAGGCTTTCTTCAACCTGCACACATATGAATTCCTATCATGTGTCTCAAAACCAAGTGGCTACTCCACATACACTTCCTCTTTGACTACACCATTCAAGAAAGCTATCTTGACATCCATTTGGTGTATCTTCCACTTAATCACTGCAGCCAGAGCAAGTACTGTTCTGATGGAAGTGTATCTGGCTACAGGAGCAAAAGTCTCTTCATAGTCTATTACCTCTTTCTGGGAGAAGCCACGAGCTACAAACCTTGCCTTGTATTTCTCTATGATAATATCTGCAGCATGCTTAATATTATAGATCCACTTGGATGTCACAACAGACTTCCCTTCTGGTCTTGGGACCACATCCCAAACATCATTCTTCATGATCGATTGGTATTCCTCGATCATGGAATTCTTCCATTACTGCATCCCGAATCCTGGGAACTTCATATTCTTCAATATCTTCAATAGATAGTTTTCTTTGAATTTCATTGCTGGAACAAATGTTATAGTCCTTCTTTTGTACGTGATTGTACATGATCTTTCCTACAAGTCAAATTCAATTACATGATTAGAAAATTCTCATAATTTACAGAACAAAGTCTTACACATAAAGGCATATGTCACACAGTCATGCAATTACCTTAGCCAATGCTTCAATACAACATTTATCCATATCCCATAAACTTCTAGATGCCTTCCATCTCTACCAAAACATTGTTAAGATTTTGCACTACTCCCAACGTGTCAGCAAAGAGGTTTCATTCTAGATAAGTAGCAATGGAATGTTGTACAGTGCGATAGGACACTTACCTATTACATGCATATTAGTAGTATACTGTTTATTAATGCAATTATTCTAATATGCATAATACACAACCTAAGTTTAGGAACATAAGTAAATACATCATTGAACAATATTATTTAAACAATCAGATATACAAGAAATGACAATTCAAATACTTATCTTTGTTTGTTTGTTGGGTGGAATCCCTCTCAATATTTGCTTCCTTGCAGGAGCTGCTGGAGTCCGACTCCAAAGTAGCTTCTTCTACTCCTTTCTGTTGTGGATTGTAAGGAGTGGTCAACTTCCTCTTAACCGCTGAATTATTGCATAGTATCTTTGAAGTCTGCTGAAGTGAAATCTTCACCATTGTCGAATCTAAAGGTCTTGATCTTCTTCTTAGTGTGGTTTTCTATCAAGGCTTTGAATTCCTTGAATTTGTTGAATACTTCATCTTTGTTCTTCAAGAAATAGATCCAATTCTTCCTAGAGAAATCATCAATAAAAGAAACATAATATACATACCCACTCAGAGAACTGGATGACATCAGACTGCATACATTGGAATGGATAATTTCCAAGATTCCTTATTCCTTGCTTTAACGGCTTGGAAATGCCTTCTTTGTGTTCTTTCCTTTTGTACATTCTTTGCAAACACCTTCATGCTTTGACTGGATTTCAGGAAGACCCTCTACTGCTTTGCTTGCAATTGGAAGTGCTCTATAGTGCATGTGTGCAAGCCTTCTATGCCAAATTTCACTTGGCTCCATGGATTCATGTACCATGCCATGTTCAGGTTGTCCCTTCAACTTGTACAATCCCCCCTCTTTCTCTCCAATCACGACTACATCATCTATTGTCTTACCCTTTAGCCACATGAGTACTTGTCCATCTATAAATGCAACTTTCATTCCCTTTGCATCCAAAGATGATATGGAGAGAAGATTCTTCTTGAGTCCAGGTACATATAGAACATCTTTCATCTTCAAAGACTTCCCAGAGTCTAACTTGTAGGAGGCTTCACCACTTTCTTTTATAAGATATTGATAGTCATCTCCAAGTTTCACCTTGTGAGGTGACTCATGTTCAGATAGGTCTACAAAGGATTCTTTAAATCCCATCATGTGTTTGGAAGCCCCACTATCAATAATCCAATCATTACATCCTTGTGAGATAGTACCTGTGAGAGCAGAGATCAACACATATTCTTCCTCATTTGAAGAGTCTTCACTTTCTGCCCTATTCTTCTTCTTGGGAGGTTCATCATCCTCAATAGCATGAGCATGATGCCTCTTCTTGATGTTCTTCTTCTTATTGTTGTTGGAGTCCTTCCTTCTCTTGGGACATTCAGAAGCAAAGTGTCCTTTCTCATTGCATGAGAAGAATCTTAAATCTTTCTTATCTCTTGGATGCTAGTGAGAATATTTCTTGTGATGATGAGATGGTTCTCTCTTGAAATTGCTTTTCTTGGTGTGTGTTATGAGAGCTTGATCCTCACTTTCCATCTTTCCTTCTCGAGCCACAAGCCTAGCCTCTTCTTGTGAACATTCCTCCCATAGTCTACTGAAGGAGATCAATTTCTTTCTTGCACAGATTCCTTGGATGAAGGAGTCCCATGACCTAGGTAGGCCATTTAATGTGTTCATGGAAATTTCTCCCTTCTCCACCACTTCATCCACAGCTTCAAGTTGTTCCTTGATTTGAGAGACCTTAGAGAAGTAGGATTGAATGGTCTCTCCATTCTGGATCTTTACATCTTTTAATTGGTTCTGCAGATTCATCTTCCGATTTATGTTCTTTCCTTCAAACAACTTAGTAAAGAGTCAAACATCTCCTTAGGTGTCTTTAGGGAATACACATGGGGAATGAGATGGTCCTTAATAGAACCAGCAATGATTTTTTTGGATTTGACCAAGTTCTTATTGTGTAAGGCCTTAGCCTCATCTCCCTCGGGAACTGGAACCTCTTCCTTTATGTAGTTGTCCAACTCATTCTCTTCTAGGATTAACCCAATCCTATACTTCCAGGCTCGAAAATTATCAGCCCCTTAAGATTATCCTCAAGCTTGGTGTGGTGAGACATTTTAATGAGAAACTCAAATTGAAATAAAAGATTTAGGTCTTACCACTTGATTTGCTGAAAAATTGGATCTGGAGCTGGATTAGGGTTTGTCAGAGAAACCCTAAAAATTCAAAATTTGAATTTCAAACTTCTGAAAGGATAGAAATATGCATCGTGCTGAGTTGGTTAAGCTGGTATACTCGGAATTTGAAAACTGCAAATTTTCACCCCTCAAAATTGCTTTTGAAACTTCCGGAATCATTGGGCAGGACACTAAATTAGGGTTTGAATTTCCCAGAGCTTCACCCAACCAAAAAGTTCGATCCAAAGCTCTTAAACTTCTATTTATCAAAGGAACTTCCAGCCGTGGTCTTGGATTTCAGAAATTCCAATTTTTGCAGAAACCCTAATTTTTCGGTCAAAAACTGAAAATGATTAGAATTGAATTATGTCTCGACAGAAAGATGCGCCCTTGCTAGGAGAGTCAATCTAGCCTCCTTCCTTTGATGATCTATGGAGAGAAACCCAAATATTAAGAATCCCTAGCTTCTGTAGCTGCACAGTTCCTTCTTCTTAGGCCAGGTCTGATACCATGTTAATTTTTCGATAATTTCATTCCATTATCGTTCATGATCACTAAGAGAATAACATGTACAACATATGAATCATAGACACAATAGCAATCACACAAGAGACAAAGAGTTTCATTGGGGAAAACCAAGAAGGTGAAAAACCCCGCAACTTCCTTCAAGATAGAATAAACCCCAATACAAGATCACACGGATCAAACCCAATAAGATGTCTCTAGCAGATGCTCCTCCTCCTCCACATGTGCGCCAATTTCTCTCTTTGCTATGCAAGCTTGAGAAGTGAGTGAATGAATCAAATGAGGGACACAACCTCTCTATTTATACACTGACTTAACCTGCCAATAAATCGCTGGGGCCGACTTGCTACTCAAGTCTAATAACCCAACCACATGACCTAACTAGGGTCGACCCTTCACTAGTGGTCTAATAACCCATCAATACAAATGACGACACTTATAATGTAACTTGCGACACTTGCAAATACAAATGACGACACTTCCAATCATATGAATAATACATCTCTGTGGGATATACAATAAAGTACAAATGTAATACATAGAAGAATATCTTTCGAAGTTACAAATACATCAACATACATTAACACTTATCCCCCTTGCGACAAAATATGGAGTTGACACATTTTAGGTGGTATTGTTCGTCACGACCACCTACATCCTCTAACCATCATACATCTCTTCAATGCATCAATCATCCATGACCGTCAATCAATCCCACAATGATTTGGACTATCGTTTATTCCAGTGCACTTGCACTTTTCGAAACTTTGAATTTTAGCCGCAGGATCTTCCCTGGCTCATGTTAGTGATCCACGTAGTCAGCAACTGTAGCTAGGGTTTTCACCCTAGCTTGTGCAAATGAGCACCTACTAAGGAGAATGGACTCCTTAGTAGTGGTTCAATAAACAGTAAATTAAAGTAATAAAACAATACGAATTCTAAACTAGCATGAGCATTAATAAACATAACAAAACATGGAAATATGGTGAAGATCTTTCTTTTTTTGTATTAAAATTTTACCTCAGGTGTAGAGGTTGTTGAAGTTCTTACAATAGTCCAAGAGGGCTGCTCCAAACTCCAGCTTTGCTCCTTCTCTGTCTCCAAAGGGTTGGAAATGGGCCAAAAGGGGCACTCAAGGGTGAAAGTAGCTCAAGGGTGAGCTAGGGTTTCAAGAGTGATTTTGGCAGAGTAAGGGTGTATTTGACCATTGATATGAAATGAGGGGCCTCCATCACCTATTTATAGGTTTTTAGTGGTGGAGTGTTGGCCCATGGTTTTGGGAACCATATGGTTTAGGTTAGCTATATAGGTTTTTTTTTTCTTTTTCCCTCTTTTTCCTCTTTTTTTTATTTTTTTATTCCCTTTTTAGAGGGTTTTTGCTATTTTGGAGGAATTTTGGATTATTTTGGTGGAAAAAAGGGGTTTTTTGGCCTTTTGGAGGCTTTTCTAATGGTTTTGTGGCCTTTTGGAGGCTTTTTATGGTAGGAAATATGAACAAATGAGTCATGTAATGGGGTAGATGAGGTAGTGAGTACTTTTTGGGTGTTAACAGATTGCCCCCTGATGTGTGAGGGTAGGAGCTCATCGTATGGCCGATAGACATCATAAGTCTTTTATGGTTTTCCTGGGGTGTGGAGAAGAGAAGAAATGAACTAGAGTTGGAACAACGGTCCCGAACAAACAACAAAAACTGAAAGTACATGACCTCAATAATGAATGAGGAATAATCTGAACATATGGATGAGGCGGGCATTCCCAAGCTCGTATCAAGATATAGAACAATAATAATAATGGGGTCCAAAATATGGGGACCTGACATATACATGGCCTCAAAGAATGAATGAGGAAGAATCTCAATATATGGATGAGGCGAGCATACCCATGCTCGTATCAAGATACATAAAAAATAACAGTGAGGCCCGAAAAGGGGGACCTGTAGGATACATAGAGAACCACTGTGTACATCATAAGGGTCCAGAGGGGACACAAATATGGGACATACTGCTAGGCTGACCATGTCTGAGCTGAAAAAATGGTACACTCGAATAACAACAGTGCTGCTGAGTGTGGTACTAGAGGAACTGATGAGCTGCTGGAGCAGAGTGATGGGGAGTCATGTCTTCAATGGTACACTGAACTGGAACTGAACTGGGTACTCAAGGAAGCATATAACTGGATGGCTTCCGAATACAATCGCCAACGCAACCCGGACATTCACGGGAACATATAACTGGGGGTTCTGAAGTGACTCACCAATGTGCTAGAGTCGAGGGAAATCCAGGGTCTTCGACCAATAACTCAAGGGATATAAACCCTACACGATTCTCAATGATGCGATCAAGGTGTTGAAGTCGAGCATGTGAGAAACAACCATGCAGAGAGGCAATGATGACTCCTCTCAAAATGGTCCGTAGGCACTCACCACAGATGGTGATGGGTCCAAGGTGCAGGGACCTCTGGGTCTATCCTATGGAATAGAGGGGCTGCCGTCGACAGAGGGAGACCTGCAACTAGCAAGGCAATGATGTTTCCTTGATAGGAGCGCGAGGTGGAGAACCGAAGTATGAGAGTACTGATGGTAGGATTGACAGACTGTGGGGGATAACTGGGCAAGTAGAGTGGGTGGACTCAAACTTCCTTTGTTCAGAGTATAATGGTGGGGACGATCGGGCAGCATATGAAACTGACTGGTGGGAAAGGGATCATAGCTATATTGGATCGAGGATAGTGACTGGGATGAGGGATACTCAAGCTGGTGTAAAATGGTAGGAGACTGTAGACTACTCTGAACAAAGGCGACCTGATTGGGGGTGCTGCCGAAATGATCGATCATAGTGCCAGGAGGCACGGGGGGACTTCTGCATGGGTTAAGGAACTAGAAGAAGTGTGTGTAAAATGGTACTATTGTGTGGATTTGTACGAGCCCAGGACAGTGCATGCTCATGATTGCTTTAAATTCTAAGGAGTCTGAAAGCGATAAGAAGACTCTGAAATAATGGAATGGTACTGTCGTGTGGATTTGTATGAGCCCATGATAGTTCATGCTCGTGTTTGCTTTCAATTTTAGAGAGTCTGAAAGCGAGAAGAAGACTCCAGGGGGTTTCTTTTTCGTGTGTTAGTCTCCAAGGCCCGAAGAAGCATAAAAGGATGCAATGAAGAACTCTTCTAGCCGGTGTGACTAGAGTATTCCTTTTTTGTAATTAGTCTACCAGGTCCAGAAAAGGGTTAAACTTATACCAGATAGACACCCTTTCAGGTACTTTAACGAGCATGAAAGGAAGCAAGATTGCTCAGCGATCTTTTCATTGTTTTAGGAGTTAGAAAAGAGCTTAACAGAAACTCCCTAAGTGCCTTTTTCGTAAAGGACTTGTCCGGCCCAAAAAAGGGATAAAATTATATCGAACAAAAGGAACGGTCAGGCAAGGAGGAAGTGCTCAATCAAGGAACATTTATGATGACCAAGAGTGAGGGTAGGGGGGAACACTGATGGGCCTCCTTGTGGGGTAATGAATGGTGGAAAAATAACAAAATAATTGCTATATGACAGGAGTGAATGGCTCATGTAAAAATGTGGAACAATTCAATGGTGACCGATGTGGTGCGCAAACTAAGGCAGCAAGGTGTTGGGACACAATGTTGAAACTATACCAAGTGAGAGAGAGAAATGATCTCAAGCATCATCACGAGCTCGAAAAAATGAATCCCGCGATAAAAAATTGTCAAAAACTGATAACGGCCGATGTGGCACACAAACCGAGGTGACGGGGGGGTCGGGACACAATGTTGATATTGTCCCTAGTGAGAGTGAGAAATGATCTCAAGCATCATCACGGGCTCGAAAATATGAATCCGGCGGTGCAAATGGTGCGAAACACGGAGGTCATAAGGACTCCGGAATGGTTAAAGGAAATAACTAGGTTAAAAAATGGTTGCAAATAAAGGTGAGCCCACCAAGCCAAGGATGCAGTGGTGGGGAGAAATGATGACCCGTGGGGGAAAAATACTAGGTGTATCGAATCAAATCATATAGACAAGTGACATGTGACCTCAAAAATGGTTGAGATCACGCATGTGAAAAAGTGAGTAGGGTTAATGACTTGCCCCCATGCTATGTGCATGGGGTTTATGATTGTGGATCACATATGTGTTGGTTTGAACAAGGGGGTCATGGACGTGATGAGATAGATGTGATGGGGAAGGTTCAAAATGGTTGATCATGCCCCCTATCCCAGGGTCGAGGTAATCTATTATGCCCCCTAAGTCAGCGGTGTCAATGTGGTGTTCTATGATAGTGGGGTCAAGACCAGGCATTTTGGTATAGGACCAGGTAAAGACATTGCAGAACTCTTGGAAAAGTTTTTTGTACTCTCTAATCTCATACTCGGTGCAAGAGGCTCCCAAAGTAATGATTTCAAGAGCACCGGGTGGGTCAGAGATATCGATGTGGATGACGGGTGAGATGTTGGCCATGTTACCTTCCTCAAAAGCATCAGGAGCGGGAATGGGATCCTTAAACCAGTCGACTTTGGTGGGAAGGAAATCTTTGGACTCAACCGCAAATTGGGTGGCTGTGGTGGAGGAGGACTCTTCTGGGAGAAAGTAGGAACGATGGTGCATATCCTCCTAGGGGTGATCCGGGGTAGTGAGAGCCTCTAGAATCTCCTCATCATGGCGGAAACTTTGAGTTGTCAAATCGGTTGACGAGGGAGTGGTAGTCGAAGAGATCATATAAATGGTGTGAATCTCTCCGGATGAGGGTGTACTGGGGGGTGGATCTCCTCAATTATTGGGGGTGCCGTCTCAAGGTCCAAATTGTTCATCTCATAGAGAGTTGCGCTGTAATCTGGGAGATCATGACAGTGATGTGAGTAATGGCCGTAAATACGCATATTGCACAAGGGTGGTTGGTATGCAGTGATTTATCACAAGGCTTAGGGGTTGGATCTAGTTCGACAACCGAGATGTTGGGATCGTCATCAAGCATTTGCATGTGTTCCTGTAATGCAGGTAGTTGTGGACATTGATGAGTCGGATGGCCTAACTCATCACACAACGAGCATTTGGGGGGAGCATGAAACATGGGGGGGTTTAACTGCCTTGGGAGGGGGTACAGCAGTGTATGGTTGTGGGCCTCTTCCCCCAGTGGGCTTGATAAGAGGAGGGGGATTCATCGATGATGAAGGGGTAGTGACACTGGGAGGTGGTTGACTAGTAGTGGCAATGGGTTTGCACCGGTTGAAGGACGACATTTGGTGTCAGTGGGGGAACGGGAGGAGAAATATACCACACGGGTAATCCTAAGGTTAACTCGGGGAGGCTGAGAGTAGCCATAACCAGGGTGCTTACTACTCCCGAGGGAGGGAATAGGAAGGGGATGGTGTGGGTGGGTGTAACACCAATGTGACTAGGTACCAATGGTGGTTTGGGTAACAAGGGCAGTTGATTGTTGGATGTTTGTGTATTGTGGGAGAGGGTACATAGGTCAGATACTTCAGTTGCAGGTGACGGGGGGGGAATGGATTGGAATGTTGAGGTCATCGGCGGATCTGAGTAAAGTCTGGGTCCCATAGAGGAAACAAATGAGGTAGTTGCACCACAAACTGGTTGTTCAACCATGGGGAGAACATTTTCGGGTGCAGCGGGGGCATTGGGATCGTAATAGGTGAGTTGGTCGACCTTGACCACGAGTCTGTCATGGGGGAACATCATGGTACGAAAAACAGATAAGGAAACCGCTCGCATGGCATACATGTAGTTGCATCCAAGTAAGAGGTTATAATCAAGTTGGGCATTGATGACCTCTATGTCAATGAGCATGGTTTTACCATCCAGCTGGACGGGGACATTAGCTAAGAGACCTTGGGGTTGAGCCAAACAGCCATCGTAGGCTCACAACGCAGTGGTGGACTGCTGGAGGGTAGGGAATCCCAACTTCTTCCAAATGAATGTGGACATAACGCATGTAGAGGCACCTTCATTGATAATGCATCGATGGATGACAAAATTCTGAATGGAAACAGAAACTTGGAATGCTAAAGTGGAAGGCAGGCATGGTTCGGACTGGTCCAAATCGAAGGCCATCAATTGTGAATCATTTGGGTCAATAGCACCAATGGTGGAGAGCAAATTCTTGCACTGTGAAGGATAGTTTTTTAAGACTTCTAACGCAGACATGGCTGCAGGAGATTGGGCTAAGTCATCTACAATGTTGTAATTTGACCCAGCACAAGCATTGGGGTTATTGTTGATATGACGAAGTGGAAAACGAGGTGCTTTAGAGGTGCCATCGAGTGGAGTTGGAGGTATACGTAACGTCTGATCAGTGGGATGAGCATTAGTGTTTTTGTCGGCGGGAGAGGCTTCAGGGGTGGAGCCATACTGGTGCCGACAAGTTCGGAGGTTGACATCAGTGGATGACATCATTAACAAGTGGTGGGTACCTGAGTCGAACATGGGTTGATCAGGAGCGGCATAAGTGATCTGTTGTTGTGGGGGCACGTTGCCTTGAGGGGGAGCCAACGACTGAGTGTTCACTACGCCTTGGGTTGGTAAGGGGTTTTGCAGCACCAAAGGTTGCTGCTGAGGGGTGGGGGGTCGGGTGGCGCCTAAGGAGCCGCATGCCCTTGGCGATGGGCATCATCAGTCCAAAGTTTCCGAGCTCGCTCCAAATGTGGGCAAGCATGTGTATAGTGGCCATAGACCCCACAAATAGAACAAGGATGGTTTGTTCGTAAATTAGGATTTTTGGCCTGCTTGGGCGGCCGATCAGGGTTCTGGTTGGTAGGTGCCGCGTTATTGTTGTTTGGGGGATTGGGAGGTTGACCACCTTGGTCTGGAGGGGGGTTGTTCCCACGGTTACGGCCTTTGCCACGGTTTTGTTGGCCCTGTTGGCGCTGGTTGTTTTGGTTTTGGTGCAAATTCTATTGGGCGTATACTTTCCCTTGGGCAGCAGGTGGGTTCTGGGGTTATGCAGGTGTGGGAGCAGGCTACGGTGGATAATACATAGGGGGAGGCTGTGCAGGTGCTCAACCTTATGGGGGTTGTTGATACGTCTGCGGAGCGGGTTGTGGGTTTGTCGTAGGGGCTGCCTATGGTGGGTAATAAGCATGTTGGGCTTGAAAGGACACAGGAGCTGGTGCAACCTGCGGGTGGTAATAGGGCTGAGGTGCTATAGGGGGGACGTAAGCAGGGGATGCATGACCAAAGCACTGAGGTGGACATGAGGGTCCGTGGGAATGGTGGTGATGTTCCATGGGAGCATACGAATTGGTTGCTCCGGACTGTGATGTAGCCCGCGAAAGGTCGGGGCCATGGCTAGGACGTGCTATGGAAAAGGGTTGGGGATGCAAGGCAATACGGCCAATGATGCCGTCTACAGCATGGGATTCCCCCAGCGCATTGTGTTGGGAGGAATCACCGCGAGGGGCATCAGGTATGATTGTATATAGATAACTCGACTGGGCGTAAATGAGTTTAAATTGCTGGGCTTTGAGGATGGCCTCTTCTTCAGATTGGGGTCGTTCGGATGCCACATCCTTGGCAATGACAGGAAGGAGGGATTTTAGAAACCAATCTAAGAAGATACGGTCGTCTAACTTGATTTTGTAGAGGCTGCGGCGTCAACGCCACTCATGAATGTGGTCAGTGATGTGGGTAGCCGTGTTCTGTCTACAAGATAGTAGGATCTCAACTCCCGCGTCATAGCGGACAGGTAATGGAAAGAACTGCAGGAAGGTCGAGGCAAGGGAAGTAAAGTTGGCATGGGTCCCATGGGGTTGATCAATGTACCACTTAGCTACAAAGCCAGTGAGGGTGCGCTGTAACAGATGGAGGCGAACAGATTCATCCACTATGGAGTTGGAGGAACACCATAGATGGAAGGACATAATATGGTTCTGGGGGTCCTCACCTTCCTTGTCCTCAAACTTAGGGATGTCGGAGAAGAGCTTGGTGGGCATGTGAGGCCACGCAGGGTCATGTCTAATGGGATCATTAGTCATTCTAGCTAGGTCAGGAAGGTTGAGGCTAGCCATGAATGGAAAACTAGTAGAAGGATGTGACATACTAATGGGTTGGACCATGTTGGGGCCAATGCCCCCAAGTGTAGGGGCAGGGTTTGGGAGGTTTCCCCCAAGTAAAGGGATGAAAGTGGTATGGGACGGTCCTGCACCGCAAAGGGTAGTGTGAGTCACTAATGGAGTGGGAATGGGTATGCCAGCTACTGAAATGGGTGCAATGATTGGAATGGTAGATGTGGGCCCCATCGAGGGCATACCCAAAGCAGGTGTGGTAGCTAGTGTCGTGGTGCATGCTCCACCAATGGTCCCTACAAAGAAAGGGGTGGAAGTCACGCCAGCCATGTGGCTGGTTGGTGCAGTGTAAATGGGGTTCTCGGACTCTGCCTCAGAATCAGAGGTAAAATAAGGCGCGTCTAGATCGGGTGATGGAGTTCTATGCCATTGACGAGTGGAGTCAAGTGACAAGGCTCGAGATCTATGATGAGTGGTATCAAGTGATGAATATCTATGTCTATGACGAGTGGTGTCAAGTGAACCGTGCTGTGGGGGCTCGCCCCGGAGGCACCGAGAATGTCTCGGGGACTCAATGGTGATAGATGGTGTCAAATATCTGGAGGTTATGTTGAGTGAAAAACAGCTCAAAAACCCTAATGCAACTGAGTGTGCAGAAGGAGAGCTCAAAAAATATGGCACTCAGGCTAACAACCAACTCAAAACACTTATTGTAACAGCTGTGCTACAATAAGTGGAGTATCAACAAAAATGGTCAGAATACCAACAAGCAGTAGGTTTCCTAAAAAAGAAAAATAGTGGACTCGCTAGACCAAAAGGAGGTAAGGGAGCATGCAAACACCTAACTAAATAGTATTCTGACTCAACTAGACATATCCTCTGCAAGGTGATGAAATCCAAGTTAGACAATATGGATAGTAGAGCCAAGTGGCTAAAGATATCCCCCTACCAGGAGGGACACCGGGTAGTCAATCCTAGAAGAAAGGAAACTAAGATACCCCGTTCATGACACATCCAGAAAAGGTGAATCTGTCGTTTGGTTCTATCACCGTGGTATCCCCATACGGGTGATACCCTGAGAACTACGAAAGGTAGCCTTCAGTTACTGAATGGATTGCGGTATTCCACTCAGGCCTCCGGAACCAGTCTGGCGACTTCAACCCTCCTAGGGGAGAGTCCCTCTGATAAACTGGTTGTAACCATGCCAAAAAATACTAGGGGATTTTGGTTCCCTAATGGACAACAACTATGTCTCAACTGTAAGCAACCAAGGGGTGTTATTTGGATGCCTATCCCCCCGATCCTACCTAACTACAAAAATTCTTATGTGTTCCCCAAGTGGGGTTAGAATGTTGGTTGTGTTAAGTAGTTTTTTAAGGCTCACTTGAATTAGGTGACAGAGTGTGTGCGTGTGAGATGATGAACCCAAATAAAAAGTGCCACGGGGTGGGAAACTTGCTAACTAAAAATAACAATACTGAATTTAAACTTTGAAATGCAAAATTTTCTCTTTTTCAATTAAAATGCTGAAATTTAAAAAAAATATTCTGTAAATGGAACAGAAATAATACTGCAGAAAAGGCTGTAGGGAAGGATGGATGCAGGTAGGACAGATGGTTGTGCAAGTGCAGAAAATATTGCAGCAAAGTGCTGGGTTCAAAGAAGGAAAAAGTGCAGAGAATAGACCACGAGTCTGTGGCAAATCTGGGCTGTCGGACCGTGGGAAACAACTGAATAGTTGGGAACAGGTTACAAAATTTTGGTCGAAAGATGTAGTCGAGCTGCTGGAAACAGATCGAAAGTTGTAGGAGGGTTGCAGGAAAATGGCTGAAAGCTGCAAATGGGACTCAGGAAAATGGCCTAAAGACACCGACGGGTTGTAGAAAAATGGCTGAAAGCCGCAGGCAGGATGTGGGAAAATGGCTTAAAAATGCCAGTGGGTTGCAGAAAGATGGCTGAAAGCCGCAGGCAGGACGCGGGAAAATGGCTTAAAAATGCCGACGAGTTGCAGAAAGATGGCTGAAAGCCGCAGGCAGGACGCGGGAAAATTACCTAAAGACGCTGGTGGGTTGCAGAAAAATGGCTGAAATCCGCAGGCAGGACGTGGGAAAATGGCCTAAAGACGCCGACAGGTTGCAGAAAAATGGCTGAAAGCCATAGTCGAGACGCGTGAAAAGGGTTAACAACCGCAGTCGAATCGCAACAAACAGGTTAATAGCCACATTCGAATTGCAGGTAACAGACTTGAATCCGCTGGTAGGTCGCCGGAAATAGTCTGAGAGCCGCGGTCGGATCGCAGGTAAAGGCTTGAAAGATGCGGTCGGGATGCAACTGTGAAGGTAAAAGACGCGGTTTACGGCAACTGAAAGGAAAAAATAGAAAAATATTGCAGAAAATTGAAAACACTTAAAACTTTTAAAACTATAACCAGAAATTCAAAGGAACACTAGGGGAGTCGCCAAAATTGTAGCTAGGGTTTTCACCCTAGCTTGTGCAAATGAGCACCTACTAAGGAGAATGGACTCCTTAGTAGCAGTTCAATAAACAATAAATTAAAATAATAAAACAATACGAATTCTAAACTAGCATGAGCATTAATAAACATAACAAAACATGGAAATATGGTGAAGATCTTTCTTTTTTTGTATTAAAATTTTACCTCAGGTGTAGAGGTTGGTGAAGTTCTTGCAATAGTCCAAGAGGGTTGCTCCAAACTCCAGCTTTGCTCCTTCTCTTTCTCCAAAGGGTTGGAAATGGGCCAAAAGGGGCACTCAAGGGTGAAAGTAGCTCAAGGGTGAGCTAGGGTTTCAAGAGTGATTTTGGCAGAGTAAGGGTGTATTTGACTATGGATATGAAATGAGGGGCCTCCATCACCTATTTATAGGTTTTTAGTGGTGGAGTGTTGGCCCATGGTTTTGGGAACCATATGGTTTAGGTCAGGTGTATAGGGTTTTTTTTTTTCCCTTTTTAGAGGGTTTTTGCTATTTTGGAGGAATTTTGGATTATTTTGGGGGAAAAAAGGGGTTTTTTGGCCTTTTGGAGGCTTTTATGGTAGGAAATATGGACAAATGAGTCATGTAATGGGGTAGATGAGGTAGTGAGCACTTTTTGGGTGTTAACAGCAACATACCATTTTACTTTGGTTGTATCGCATCCTCTCCAGTTGGTTTTACATACCAGTTTTCCCATTTGCAACACTCTCTGCATTTGACACATAGCAGCTGCTTTTCCCTTTCGAAACCACTTATTGTCTTACCTTCCGCACGTTTTATCCATGCAACATCAAATGTGAACCGTGGATCTCCTATCTGTGTCCAATCAACGACATAACCTGCTCCATAGTTAATACTTGCAATTTTATTTTCGGCCTTTAGCTTTTAACCCCCTTTTGATCATTTTGATCGAATTTTTCACATTTGCTTTGACATTTCTTTGATTTTTCTCGTATTAAATGTTTCCCAATTAATTCTTTCACACCATAGCAACCTAGTTCATGAAAATAAAGACAATTTTAGGCTTCTCAGGAAATTTTGTTTCTCAGGTCTGGATTTAGCAAAACCATATAATTATGTAAGCATTTTGAAACCCTTGAAGAGAAATATAATATTTGATAAGCCACTAAGGATTAAATTAATTAAAACAAAAGAAAACTATAGCATGAAACTAAAAGAAAATCAAATTAATTTATCAGAAACATTTAAAATCTAAAAATAAAAATAGCATGAAAGTGAAAAAGAAGAATAAATATTTGAGAAAAACACACAAAGACTGAGGACAATTTCAGTGTTAACATCTGGCTCCTACTGAGGGATGAAATCCTCCTTGTGAGGTTTCAAGAACCTGTAGACCTTGTGCCTTATTCATTGGGTGATGGAGTTAGTTATACAACCAACCTCTACAAACTTTCAAAATCTACAACGTATTTAAGCAAACTAACTGATGCACGTGCTACAAACTGAGGGAAAGCAAATACTCTAAAGGCAAGCTTATTTCCTATGCTACCCTACTCTAACCAGCTCTCCAATCTACTCAAGTAAATGCAAACTTCCACAATAACCATTCAAACAACTTGATAATTGAAATGATCTCATCTTTGCGACTGATCAATAGAGAATGACATAAATACAACAACAGCAATATAAACTCCTTGAGAAAACCATACTCACCCAGAAGTGTCAATGATATGATGTAATCTGAAATTTTCAGAGAATGCGAAAGATATGACTCCAATAAAACTACTACTGGAGCCTTGTAACCATGTTCGAAGACATGTTGATTCAGGAAAGATAACTGCCTATGCATAGATTCCCTTTTGCTGAAAAAAAAATGAGTAGAGTCTTATTGTTATTCATGTGCATACAGATTTTCAAGATAATCCTGATCATGTATATTACTTTCAAGCTCAAAGGTCCTTTAATTTTCTTTTCATCCACTGTCAATGGGAAGGGGATCAACAATTGCTCATATAATCCTTCTTTATCACCTTCATCATATTCCTGTGACTCAGATCCAAAATTGTCACACGCTGATATATTGATATGCTCATTACCATTTAAATAATCAAAGGAAATAATTTGATTTTCACCTTTTACAAACTCTTTCTGAAACTCATCATAAGACATGAATTACTGCTGATTTCTTATATCAGGAGTAAGATGCTGAGGAGCAGCAAATTCTTCTTCATAACATGATAATCTCATAGTAGGAACTAGAAAATTTCTATTACAATCAACTAAAAGTATATTATCATCTAAAAATTCATCAAACTGATATGAAGAATGAGCACAAGCATCATTTATATGCTTGTCCATAGGAAAATCCGAAAATGATGAAGAAAACTGTCTTAAATCTGAATGATACCTATGTTCTTCTTCCTGTTCATAAGCTTGTATATCTTCAACATGAACCCGATCTCGAAGCATTTTGCAAGCTTGGATATTCTCCTTGAATTATCTAACATTCAATTCTGGTCTTTGTTGCTCATAAACTTGTTCATTTTTAGCTTCATTTTCTGCCTGTAACAATCCTTGACTGAAATTTCAGAAGATAAAATCATGAAAATCATTAAAAGTTAAAAATGACAGTTGATTTTTAATAGCAACAGCAAGACAATGAGGAGCAGTTGCTTTTTCTTCCTCAGATTCCTTTGCACCCAAATAAGATTTTTGTTGTCCATAGACTTGTTCTTGTTTCAAATCTTCATCTCTGTTTTGAGCTGCAAGATTTCTACAAGCTCGTAAATTGTTTTCAACCTCTTTAGCATTTCAAAACATTTGATGTAAGGAAGATGAATTCCTCTCTCTGAGATAGAAGACTAACTCTGGATGTTGATGAGCTAGTTCATAATATAACACAGCAAGTATTTCCAAAGGTATGATATCCGTAGGCATACTGATATAAAAGGTTTGAAACCTCCAATTAAACTTAATAATTGGCTCATCATTCTCCCTTTTCAAACCATAAAATTCGAAAAGAACTTGATCATAAGATTTATTCTTACTTCAATACTTGTAGAAGACCTTGTGTAAATCTCCCCATGATCCAATTCAATTAAATTTGTTAGAACATTTTTCCACCTATGTACATTAATCATTTATTAATGATGATTAATTAGCCCAAGTGATTAATGATTACATCCCTAAGTTGATTAGCTACTAAATGGTCAACTATCATGAACTAGATAGCAAATGTGAACAAGTGCTGAGTCAAACCAGCTAAGTGGAGCGCTCCCCAGGGTAATTAATGCACTCAGCATGCCTAGAGCGCCCTCCTCAGGTCATTTAATGCACTCAGCATGCTTCTCTTCTACCTAGGGCGCATTTGCTCTCTTGTGGACAATTTTGCCTTGTTTTGTCACATTTTTGACCAATTTTAGACTCCAAACCTCTACCCAACCAGTTTCTTCACATGTGTGAGGTCACATGGGCCTGTCCAGTCATTCCCAGCATTCACACTGCAGATTCGAACCAGTTTGGGATGGTTTGGGATATTTTGGTCAACCTAGGGGGGTTTGAGTTTTTTCTAAGCTAGATCAGTGTGAACACTCCAGATGGATTCGAATTCTTCCAGATTTGTATATATGAGTGTTCTTAACCTTTGTTAAGGTTGGACAGTTAATAATATTGACATTATTCACCAATTCATGTGTATTGTTCTTCATTCATTTAAATTTTTTATGCTAATTCTTGCAAATGTTGTGCAATCTTTCACCAGTGAGGAATCCACAGTAGCTAGATTCAACTGTGCTTGAGATTTTACATGGTATCAGAGCTCTTGGAGCTAGAATTCGAACCAGCAGACTGTTGTAGTGGATTGCCAGAAACAGTGGAGAAACCACATAATTCCTGAGGCCATTGCCTTGAGCATACTGGAGAAATCTAGTGGCTCCTCTCAGGTGTGATGCTCTCCCGAATGCACCCACTATCCATACAGGGTTCGAATCTGTGAGTGTAGATCCCTCCAGAGTGATTTGAGAGTTGTTTGCAGGTATTGGAGTTCAGCATTGTCAGCAAGTGCGAATTGCAGCAGAGGAGAATGGAGCCATCTCACCCAAACGTGCTCACACCCTTCAACTATTTCGATTGGAAGGCAGAAATGGTGATTTTGCTGAGATCCAAGGGTCTCTACAGAATCACGATGGGCACTGAGGTTGAGCCAAACTCAGCTGTGGAGAAATCCAAGTTTTTCAACAGAATGGATGAGGCATTTGGCCTCCTTTGTCTCAGCATTTCGAGAGACCTCCTGTTTCATGTAGAAAGTCTAGCAACTCCAAATGAAGTGTGGCTCAAGCTTGAGACACTGTTTGGAAAGACTGATGAGATGAGAGGCCACCAGCTCGAAAATGAGCTTGTCTCACTGATCCCAGGGAATTTCGATTCCATCCAGGACTTCTTCACCAAGTTCAAGAACTTGGTCTTGCAGATCAGACAATGTGGCATAGAGAAGAAAGAAGAACAGTTGGTGTTGTCCATTCTCTCAAAATTGGGTTCAGAATACTCAGTTTTTGTGTCTTCCTTCAACTCCACAAGGCTCACAGTCAGAGGTTGGAAGATGCCATCCTTGGCTGACTTCATGGAGATGCTAACTCAAGAGCAAGACAAGCTAGTCTTGATGGGCTCCATCAAACAAAAAGATCAAGTTCTTGCAGCTGGAGATTCGAAATGTGGAAGAAGCAAGCAAAAACCCAGGGTTTCGAAACCTCAAGAGAAGAAGAAGAAGGATGAGAGGCCCAAATCCTCTGAGGGGGTTTCGAATTCTATCAAGAACAAGGGAAAGAAGGCTGAGAAGACAAAGTGTAGCTACTGTCAAAGAGGTTTTCATCCAGAGAGCTCATGCATGAAGAAAACCATAGACACCATGACACATCTCCTACAGAAAAATAACATTCCTCTTCCTGAAAGTTCCAAGAAGAAGGAGTGCGCTTCTGAAGACAAGGAGAGCTGCCATGCTTTGGTGGCTAGCTCATCTCATTCACCGTTGTTCATCATTGATTCAGGTGCCTCAAGGCACATGGCTTCCTCAAGAGACTCGTTTTCTGAACTTGCTCCCTACAGTGGTCTCTCAATTCGAATGGGAGATGACTCAGAAATCCCTGCTCATGGCATTGGGAAAATCTCTATGGAGAATGGCTTATTCTCAAATGTGCTGTATGTGCCAAACCTTGCAGAAAACTTGCTCTCTGTGTACCAAATGACACATACTGGAGCAGCAAAGAAGGTGGTCTTCACTCAGGATGAAGTGGAGATATCAGAAGTTTCCACCGGGAAAATTGTTGCAAAGGGTGTTGCAGACCATGACATGAAGATGTACATGTTCTCCCACTTCCTCGAATTTTCTTCACCAAGTGTGCTTCTGTCACATGGGAATGAGACCAGCAAGCTATGGCATCAAAGGTATGGGCACCTAAACTACAGATATCTTCAAGTTTTAAGCAAAGAAAATATGGTAGAAGGGCTGCCCCAAATCAGATTTTTGAGTGGAACATGCAAGGGTTGCATGATTGGGAAACATCCTGAAAGGAAGTATGACAAAGGGAAGGCTAGGAGGGCTGATCAACCCCTTGGGATAGTACATTCTGATCTCATAGGACCACTCCCCACACCCTCCTATGGCTGCAGCAAATATGTGCTCACCTTCATCGATGACTACTCAAGGTACTGCTGGTTATTTTTCCTTAAGCAAAAATCTGAAGTCTTTGATTGTTTCAAGATTTTTAAGAGCATGGTTGAGAACTTCAGTGGGAAGGCCATGAAGGTTTTGAGGACTGATAATGGCAGAGAGTATGTCAATAACAATTTGCAGCAGCTCTGTCAAGAGCATGGCATTCAGATGCAACACTCAGTACCCTACACACCTCAGCAAAATGGTGTTGCAGAGCGCAAAAATAGAGCACTGAAAGAGATGGCAACTTGCATGTTGCAAGCAAGGGATTTGTCTCCTAAATTATGGGCTGAAGCTATGAATTGTGCAGCATATGTTCAGAACAGGGCACCACACAAAGCATTGCAAGGAATCACTCCATTTGAAGCTTGGATGGGCCACAAGCCAAATGTCTCACATTTCAGAATTTTTGGCTCAAGGGCTTGGGCCAGAATTCCACCGGAGAAGAGAAAGGCATTGCAGCCCCAAAGCAAGGAGTCAATCATGGTTGGGTATGCAGAGGATTCCAAGGGCTACAAGCTCTTTGATCCATCCACTCACAAAACTTTCATTGAAAGAAGTGTCAAATTCGAAGAGGAAGAATTTTTGCAAGCTAGTGAACAAGGTGATGGGGAATGCTCATTCCCTCGTCTTGATGATGAAGTAAGTAGTGATTCATTCTCTGATATTTCTGATTCTGAGATTGCTGAAGATGATGTTGATATGGATTCTGAACATATCCCCCCTTCAAGGCCCAAGTGGGCAGAGAAAACAATTCAAAGTGCCGGAGAGCTAGTGGGAGATCCCCAAGATGCTAGGAAAACTAGATCTCAATTTCACAATTCCTTTGCATATAATAATTCTGATCTGAGTGAGGCCTGTTATTTGATGGTTGGATCTGATCCAATGTCATATTCAGAAGCATGTACAGACCCAAGGTGGCAATCAGCCATGCAAGAGGAGATGAACTCACTCCATGAGAACAAAACTTGGGATTTGGTCCCTCTTCCTCCCAAGAGGAAACTAGTGCAATGCAAGTGGATTTATAGAACCAAAATTGGATCTGATTGCTCTGATCTGAAGTATAAGGCTAGGTTGGTGGCTAAGGGTTACTCTCAGGTCCAAGGAGTGGACTATACAGAAACATTTGCACCGGTGGCAAAGATGGACTCCATAAGACTAGTTTTGGCAATTGGGGCTTCCAAGCGATGGGAGATTCATCACATGGATGTAAAAAGTGCCTTTCTTCATGGGGATCTGAATGAGGAGATTTATATGCAGCAGCCTGAAGGTTTTATTTCTGATCATACACTTGTTTGCAGGTTGAACAAATCACTCTATGGGCTCAAGCAAGCTCCTAGAGCATGGTATGCAAAAATGGACAATTTTCTGCTATCTTTGGGGTTTGAGAGGTGTAAGTCTGATCCAAATGTGTATATGCAGCATGTTAGTGATCTGATATTGATTATTGTACTGTATGTTGATGATCTTTTGATCACTGGTAGCTGCACCAAAGAACTTGACTCAGTTAAGAGAGCATTGCACAGTGCATTCTCCATGACCGATCTAGGATTGCTAAAACAATTTCTGGGTTTGGAGATTGATCAATCTGTGAATGGAATTTCTGTAAGTCAGTCAAGGTATGCTTCAGATTTGCTGCAGAAATTTAAGATGGCTGAATGTAAGTCTGCAAAATTTCCATTTCTTTCAGGAGTTAAGCTTACAGAATGGGGTTCTTCACCACTAGTTGACAGTTCGTTGTATAGACAACTAGTTGGGAGTTTGTTGTATCTTACACACTCTCGACCAGATTTGTCTTATGCTGTTGGGGCTGTTGCAAGGCACATGCAAGAGCCTCATGAGATCCATTGGAAGGCATCCAAGAGGATCCTTCATTATGTTCAGGGTACTAAGTCTTTTGGTATCCATTATGCTGCTGGTTCATCCCTTGAACTAGTAGGATTTACAGATTCTGATTGGGCCGGTGATTGTATTGATCGGAAGTCAACTTCCGGTTATGTCTTTATGCTTGCACATGGACCTATATGCTGGTCAAGCAAGAAACATAGCACTATTTCCTTATCTTCAGCTGAGGCCGAGTACAGGGGATCAGTCAATGCAGCCACACAATGTGTTTGGTTGCAAGGTATTCTTGCAGAGTTCGGGATTGTCTTTGATTCACCCACTATTCTTTGGTGTGATAATCAAAGTACAATCAAGATTTCTACCGATCCAGTACAGAGGCAGAGGACCAAGCACATAGAGATACACATGCATTACATTCGGGGTTTGGTGCATGACCGGATCATAGCATTGCAGTATTGCCCATCCAGTGAGCAAACTGCTGATATCTTCACCAAGTGTTTTACCGAGAAGACCTTCACTCACCTTAGATCTTTGCTTGGGGTGAGTGATGCATGGTGATGATTGGTGTATTTTGATATATGCCACATGTCCATTTTAGAGGGGAGGTTTTATTTCCCATGTGGTTTTCCTCCTTACCTTGGTTACATGGACAAATAAATTTTCATGATGTAAAAGGTGACTTGAGCCTAGTTGCCAAGGCCTTAATTTTTGATATTTCACTAAGTCTAGCTTAAGGGGGGGTGTTAGAACATTTTTCCACCTATGTACATTAATCATTTATTAATGATGATTAATTAGCCCAAGTGATTAATGATTACATCCCTAAGTTGATTAGCTACTAAATGGTCAACTATCATGAACTAGATAGCAAATGTGAACAAGTGCTGAGTCAAACCAGCTAAGTGGAGCGCTCCCCAGGGTAATTAATGCACTCAGCATGCCTAGAGCGCCCTCCTCAGGTCATTTAATGCACTCAGCATGCTTCTCTTCTACCTAGGGCGCATTTGCTCTCTTGTGGACAATTTTGCCTTGTTTTGTCACATTTTTGACCAATTTTAGACTCCAAACCTCTACCCAACCAGTTTCTTCACATGTGTGAGGTCACATGGGCCTGTCCAGTCATTCCCAGCATTCACACTGCAGATTCGAACCAGTTTGGGATGGTTTGGGATATTTTGGTCAACCTAGGGGGGTTTGAGTTTTTTCTAAGCTAGATCAGTGTGAACACTCCAGATGGATTCGAATTCTTCCAGATTTGTATATATGAGTGTTCTTAACCTTTGTTAAGGTTGGACAGTTAATAATATTGACATTATTCACCAATTCATGTGTATTGTTCTTCATTCATTTAAATTTTTTATGCTAATTCTTGCAAATGTTGTGCAATCTTTCACCAGTGAGGAATCCACAGTAGCTAGATTCAACTGTGCTTGAGATTTTACAAAATTTTAAATTCCGAAACCAGAACCCAACATCTCCAGCTAAGGACTTGAAAAATATCCTCATGACGATATCCTCGTGTACAATCTCAAAATTGTCAATGAAATTGTGAAAAGATTCCAAGTGCTTTTCCGCTGTGACATGGTCTTCTCCAGTAAACAGAGGAAGATACTCAACAAAATTGGGAGGGTAAGGATGTAATTGAGATGGCAGCATGAGGGGTTTAAACATATTCTGTCTAATTCTAGACTGAAAATCAGTGGGCTGAAGGTAAAGTTCAACAAGCTGTTTGCAAGTTTCAGCAGTGGTGGTAGAAGGTAATAGATCAGCTTTATTACCTACAGGATGACAAGAACAATCAGGCTTGTGAGATATGAGTATATATACGCCATTTTTCTCATGGATTTCAACTGAAGGGATAGGATCAACATCTACAACATAGGAAAAATGAAAACTTTCTTCTTCCAAAGAGGGATATATAATTGAAGGTTCAGAGTAGACAAAGCAAAGAATGATTCGTTTGCCATGTAATGGGAAAGACAGGAAAGAGTTGATGAATAAGAACAAGAGTTCATGGAAGAAACTAACAAGATGATACCTGGTCTTTCCATTTGGTTTCTTCATTTTTCTGTCAGCAAAATTCTCCTTCCAGTGGAGTCTTTGATTGTCGAGTCACCATGAAAATGATTGCAGTCTATCTGTATGTTTGTCGCTTGTCTGCCATCAAGACTTAGATCTATGTCATTATGGTTCTTCCCGGGGAAGATAATCTTCACTTTCGTCCCCGACAATGGTGCCAAATATGTATGTGCTAGAAATTTTCCCTAGACTATGGAGGGAACAAGCTAGTGCAATCTCAAAATAATCAACAGAAAATAAAGTTTGTTTTTGTGATTTTTTGGTTTGAGGGTTTCATATTCAAGAAGATAGTCAATCATTCAACCAATGCAAAAACTAAATCATGTAAATCAAAGAACTGAGATATAACAATGTAAGATGATAAACATAAACCCTAAGCATTTATTTGCAAAGTACTGGTTCAGTCCACAACACATGAGCATTCACATGAGTAAAAACTTTAAACAAGGAATGAAATCACAGGTTGAGTGGTCAAAATGACCATAAACAAAATCAATAGACAAAATATAGTGTCTTATATTCATATACAGATCAATCTCAGTCTTCAAAACTTACAACAGAGCCATATGCATAAGTCTGAATGTGTATCTCAATGCTTCGGTCTGTATATTGCTTCTTGAAATAAAACTCTCACCACTCTAGTCTAAACTTTCTGTCTTTTTATCCTTTACAAAATAAAGTAGTTTAACAACTACCTTTAGGTCTATTTAGAAAAACAGTTACATTACTTAACTTCGAATCTCGAAACAACCTACTATAAACTATGTACATGACAACAAAAAGAGAATACTTGACAGCTGGAGATAATAACTCATAACTGCTTTGCAACCTCAGCTAGCATGGTTGTATCTTCCAAGGCATGGGATTTCTTCTTATCTCTAGTCTGGTGAATCTTCAATCCCCGAACTTTGTTGAGTAATCCACTGTTCTACTTCTCTAACTCCTTGATTTGCTTTTCCATTTCTTCAGCCTGCACCTCTATCTATCCCTTTCTTCCAAAGCGTTCTTAACCCTGTCTCTAGAAACCTCTGAGAATGCCCTGTCGCCTACTTTGACTTCCTCACGTATAGAAGCTTCTGAGTCTGACAGGTCCGAGGAACAAATGTCAACTTTCCACATCCATCTTTATATATATAACCTCATTCTCTTATCCTTCGATCTTCTTTTCCAGCGATCAGGCTTTTCATCCTTATATTTCTCGTACAATGTTCTCAACCGTTGGATATGCTCTTTTTACCATCGTGATACTCTTTCTCCATCAACCATCCAATCACATCTCTAATTTCAATCTCCACTATTCAGCATCAATACCGTATATCTACAAAGTAGTATCGTGAACCTCTATGTGGTTTCCATTACCTCTTATCCCCTTTGCGACAAAATTTGGAGTTGACACATGTTAGGTGGTATTGTTCGTCGCAACCACCTACATCCTCTAACCATCATACATATCTTCAATGCATCAATCATCCACGACCGTTGTTCAATCCCGCAATGATTTGGACTATCATGTATTCCAATGCACTTGCGCTTTTTGAACTTTGAATTTTAGCCGCAGGATCTTCACTGGCTCATCTTCGCGGTCCATGTAGTCAGCAACATACCATGTTACTTTGGCTATATCGTGTCCTCTCTAGTTGGTTTTACATACCAATTTTCCCATTTGCGACACTCTCTGCATTTGACACGTAGCAGCTGGTTTTCCCTTTAGTGACCACTTATTGTCTTACCTTCCGCGCGTTTTAGCCACGTGACATAAGATGTGAACCGTTGATCTCCTATTTGTGTCCAACCAAGGGAGGAACCTGCTCCAGAGTTAATACTTGCAATTTTATTTTCATACTTTAGCTTTTAACCCCCTTTTGATCATTTTGATCGAATTTTTCACATTTTCTTTGAAATTTCTTTGATTTTTGTCCTATTAAATGTTTCCCGATTAATTCTTTTTCACACCTTAGCAACCTAGTTCATGAAAATAAGGACGATTTTAGGCTTCTTAGCAAATTCTATTGCCCAGGTCTGGATTTAACATAAGCATATAGTTAAGAAGGATTTTGAAACCCTTGAAAAGAAATTTAATATTTGATAAGCCACTAAGGATGAAATTAATTAAAACAAAAGAAAACTATAGCATGAAACTAAAAGAAAATCAAAATAATTTATCAAAAACATTTAAAATCTAAAAATAAAAATAACATGAAAGTGAAAAAGAAGAATAAATATTTGAGAAAAACACACAAAGACTGAGGACAATTTCATTGTTAACGTCTGGCTCCTGCTGAGGGATGAAATCCTCCTTGTGAGGTTTCAAGAACCTATAGACCTTGTACCTTATTCATTGGGTGATGGAGTCAGCTATAAACCAACCACTGCAAACTTTCAAAATCTACCACGTATTTAAGCAAACTAACTGATGCACCTGCTACAAACTGAGGGAAAGCAAATACTCTAAAGGCGAGCTTATTTCCTATGCTACCCTACTTTAACCAGCTCTCCAATTTACTCAAGTAAATTTTAACTTCCACAGTAACCATTCAAACAACTTGATAATTGAAATGATCTCATCTCTGCGACTAATCAATAGAAAATGACATAAATACAACAACAACAATATAAACTCCTTGAGAAAATCATACTCACCCAGATTTGTCGATGATATGATGTAATCTGAAATTTTCAGAGAATGTGAAAGATATGACTCCAATAAAACTGCTATTGGATCCTTGTAACCATGTTCGGAGACATGTTTATTCAGGAAAGATAACTGCCTATGCATAGATTTCCTTTTGCTGAAAAAGAAATGAGTAGAGTCTTCTTGTTGTTCATGTGGATACAGATTTTCAAGATAATCCTGATCATGTATATTACTTTCAAGTTCAAAAAGTACTTTAATTTTATGTTCATCCACTGTCAATGGGATGGGGATCAACAATCGCTCATATAATCCTTCTTTATCACCTTCATCGTATTCCTATGACTCAGATCCAAAATTGTCACACGCTGATATATTGATATACTCATTACCCTTTAAATAATCAAAGGAAATAATTTTATTTTCACCTTTTACAAACTCTTTATGAAACTCATCATAAAACAGGAATGACTGCTGCTTTCTTATATCAGGAGTAAGACATTGAGGAGCAGGAAATTCTTCTTCATAACATGATAATCTCATACCAGGAACTAGAAAATTTCTATTATGATCAACTCAAAGTATATTATCATCTAAAAATTCATCAACCTTATATGAACAATGAGCACAAGCATAATTAATATCCTTGTCCATAGGAAAATCTGAAAATGATGAAGAAAACTATCTTAAATATGAATGATACCTACGTTCTTCTTCCTGTTCATAACCTTGTATATCTTCAACATGAACCTGATCTCGAAGCATTTTGCAAGCTCAGATATTCTCCTTGAATTATCTAACATTCAAGTCTAGTCTTTGTTGCTCATAAACTTGTTCATTTTTAGCTTCATTTTCTGCCTGTAACAATCCTTGACTGAAATTTGAGAACATCAAATCATGAAAATCATTAAAAGTTAAAAATGGTAGCTGATTTTTAATACCAACAGCAAGACAATGAGGAGCAATTGCTTTTCTTCCTCAGATTCCTTTGCACCCAAATCATATTTTTGTTGTCCATAGACTTGTTCTTGTTTCAAATATTCATCTCTGTTTTGAGCTACAAGCTTTCCACAAGCTCGTAAATTGTCTTCAACCTCTTTGGCATTTGAAAACATTTGTTGTAAGGAAGATGACTTCCTCTCTCTGAGATAGAAGACTAACTCTGGATGTTGATGAGCTAATTCATAATATAACATAGCAAGTATTTTCGAAGGTATGATCTCCATAGGCATACTGATATAAAAGCGTTGAAACCTCCAATTAAATTTAATAATTGGCTCATCATTCTCCCTTTTCAAACCATAAAATTCGAAAAGAAATTGATCATAAGATTTGTTCTTAATCCAATACTTGAATAAGACCTCGTGTAAATCTCCCCATGATCCAATTGAATTAGCTTTTAAATTCCGAAACCAGAACCCAACATCTCCAGCTAAAGACGTGGAAAATATCCTCATGACGATATCGTCATGTACAATCTCAAAATTGTCAATGAAATTGTGAAAAGATTCCAAGTTCTTTTCTTCTATGTCATGGTCTTCTCCATTAAACAGAGGAAGATACTCAACAAAATTGGGAGGGTAAGGATGTAATTGAGATGGAAGCATGAGGGGTTTAAACATCTTCTGTCTAATTCTAGAACTAAAATCAGTGGGATGAAAGTAAAGTTCAAGAAGTTGTTTGCAAGTTTCAATAGTGATGGTAGAAGGTAATAGATCAGCTTTATTACCTACAGGATGACAAGAATAATCAGGCTTGGGAGATTCGAGTATATCTACATCATTTTTCTAATGGATTTCAACTAAAGGCATAGGATCAACATCTACAACACAGGAAAAATGCAAACTTTCTTCTTCCAAAGAGGGATATATAATTGAAGGTTTGGAGTAGACAAAGCAAAGAATGATTCTTTTGACATGTAATGGGAAAGAGAGGAAAGAGTTGATGAATCAGAACAAGAGTTCATGGAAGAAACTAACAAGATGATACCTAGTCTTTCCATTTGGCTTCTTCATTTTTTTGTCAGCAAAATTCTCCTTCCAACGGAGTCTATTGTTGATGTATATGTAACTTCGGAATGTATTTCACATATATGTATATTGTATTCCTATAGAGATGGTATTATTCCTCTATAAGGAAGTGTCGTCATTTATATTGTAAATGTCGTAACTTATACTTGATGGGTTATTAGACCACCTTGTTGGGGTCGGCCCTGTATAAGTCATGTGGGTAGAAGGGTTATTAGACCACCCTATTGGAGGTCGGCCATGTGGGTCAAAGTTTTATTAGACCACCCTATTGGGGGTCGGCCCAGTCAGCATTATGTTATTTGGTTAAGTTCGAGCCTACATGAGTTAGGTAAAAAAAGGCAAGTCAAGTCAAGTATAAATAGAGTGCGGGAGGCACTCTATTTACTCACTCACTTCTCACACATGCACTCAAGGAGGAGTGGCGCACTTATGGAGGAGGAGGATCTGCTGCTAGGTTATGGCTATCTCTCTTGGTTGGTTGTATCATTGCTCTATCTATCTCTGAGGAAGTTATTGGGGTTTTTCACCTTTATGGTTTTCCCCAAGTAAATCTTTGTGTCTCTTGTGTCCTTGCATTATTGTCTCCATGATTGATATGCTGTAGATATGATGTAAATGTTATTCTCTCAGTTAAGATCCTAGATCATATTGAAGTAAATTCTGAAAATTTAACATGGTATCAGAGCTAGCCTAAAAGAAGGCATGATATGGCATGTATGACACTTGTTGCACTTACGATGATAGGGCTTGATATAGCAAAAACCCGTCATCGTAGAACTTTCGCTATAAATCCGTTTTGGAGAAGTTTTCGGATCTGAAATTGTTACAGGACGAAGATAAGATCGACATGTATCTTGTGTCCAAAGGACAACCTCTAAGTCGTTGTACTTTGTGATTTATGATCTATACAATATAGGGTTTCTGCCTCTTCCAGATCTGAGTCAAAATCAGGTGACCTTGGGAAAAAGGTCATAACTTGGGATAGGAAGCTCCAAATGAAATTGCGTGAAAAGTGCCAGGTAGTAAACAGACTGTACTATCTCAGAAAATTTTTTCAGAGGCCGAAGTTGAACCAGTGACACGTGGCACACCGTACAAGTTCGCTCTCCTGTATTATCCCATAAACAGGTCACGTTGCGACACTTGGCATAACTCTCTCTCAAAGAGTCCAATTGAGGTCAGACCTATTAGGATGGAAAGAAAACAGGCTGAGCTATCTCAAGAAACGTTTTCAGAGGCCGAAGTTCAAACAGTGACACGTGGCACACCATACAAGTTCGCTCTCCTGTTTTATCCCAAAACAGGTCACGTTGCGACATTTGGCATAACTCTCTCTCAGAGAATCCAATTGAGGTCAGATCTATCAGGATGGAAAGATAACAGTTTAGGCTATCTCAAGAAACTTTTTTTAGACCCTGTGGATCAAAAAGTTCAGAGTTACACTAGAAGCAATCAGGTACATATTTCTGTCAAAACAGAATTATTTTTGAGTACCTTCATTCATGGCTTCCGGAATTTAGGGCTTTGAAGAAAGTTGGAATTTTTGTAATCAAAGACCACGGCTGAATGCTACTCATCAAAATAAAAATTTAGAGACCAAGATCATAATTTTTGGCTGGGCAAAAGGCCAGGCTTGATCAAACCCTAGTTGGGGACTTTGATCAGAAAAGTGGAAAATTAGGGCTTCTGTAAAAATGGGAATTTTCGAAATCTGTGACCACGGCTGGAAGCTCCTCAGAAAAATAGAAGCTTAGAGCTTTGGTTCAAACCTTTTGATTGGGCAGAAGAGTGGGCTTCATCAAACCCCAGTTTAGGGTCACGTCCAGTGAATCTGAAAGTTTCAAAGGCAAAATTGAGGAGTGAAACTTTGTAGTTTTCAAATTCTGAATATACCAGTTTGATCAGCTCATCAAGGCGCATATTTCTATCCTTTCGGAAGTTTGAAATTCAAAGTTTGAATTTTTGGGGTTTCTCTGACAAACCCATATCCAGCTCAAGGTCCATTTCTTGCAAATCAAGTGGATAGGGTTAATCCTAGAAGAAGATGGATTGGTCACCTGCATAAGTGAAGGAGTTCCTGTTTCAGAGGGAGATGAGGCTAAGGCCTTACATAAGATGATTACAAGTGATCTCGACAGGTATGAATCATCAAGGTATGTTTTGAGATTTGTTCATGATTAAGTTCATGGTATGTTTGTCTTCATGTTATTACGGTTAGTACAATTTAGATTTTAGATTTGTCGTATCACCTTAACAAAATTATGAATGCATGATGGAAAATATTCATTGATTAGGGTGTTGACACTTATGATTGTACTAATGCATTATGGTGTTGTGTGAGGTTTATGTTGTCTACTAACATGAAAGGTACACCAAGAAAGACAAATCATGTTCTGATCCAAGAACATATGATCATGATAACATGAGGACAAAGATTCATCCATTGTCATGGATCTCATAGAAGATCCATTTACGAGGTATGTATAACTTGGTTTTGTAATAGTTAACCTATGAGATATACAGGTTACTAGCACAAGTCATTGAAGAAGAACAAGAAGACATCATGTGAGTATGTTAGACATAACTAACTAGCATGCTAATCCAGGTATGTTTCTCCTATATCAAGATAGAATCCTACCTTGTGTTAGGATCTTATACTGTTGTTGATAATGATTATTCATGAAGTCATAGGTTTGAATAATCATGATTGTATGCATATTATGTTTCTTACCATAATTGATGATATGACTAACGAGAAGAATCATGATGGTATAGGTTTGAATAATCACAGGTTTTATGCATTTTATATCTCTTATCTTGATTGATGATTCAACTAATCTGAAGAGTCATAGGTTTGAGTAATTACAGGTTTAGACATGTTATGTTTCTTATGATTTGACTAACCTTAAGAATTCTACATAAACCTTGAATGCTAATGCTTATTATTTTCTGTTTGAAATGATCATGACTATACATGCTTGAGATTATTGTGTTTTAATAGTATACTAATGAATGTATGATTTTATATGAGATCACAAGGATAACACAATCATGATACTAATAAGCATGCATAGGAACCAAGGATGAATGTAAGTTCAAGGACAGGTAATCCAGGAAGCAAAGATCAAGAGGGAGTACACTCCAGTGGTTTATGAAAGGATGCAGATATTCAGAGGGAGTTGATCATCTCTCTACATCCCACAACAGAAAGGTGTAGAAGAAGCTACTTCAGATTAGGACTCCAGCAGCTCCTGCAAGGAAGCGAAGACTTAGAGGGAGTCCACCCAACGAACAAACAAAGATAAGTATTTGAATTGTCATTTCTTAAATAATACTGTTCAATAATGTATATACTGATGTTCCTAGAATTAGGTTGTGTATTATGCATATTAGAATAATTGCATTGATGAACAGTATATTCCTAATATGCATGGGTAAGTGGCCTATGGCACTGTACAACATTCCATTGCTACTTATCTAGAATGAAACCTCTTTGCTGACATGTTGGGAGTTGTGCACACTCTTAACAATGTTCTGGTAGAGATTGGAAGGCATCTAGAAAGTTACGGAATATGGATAAATGTTGTATTGAAGCATTGGCTAAGATAATTGCATGACTGTATGGCATATTTCTTTATGTGTAAGAATTTGTTCTGAAAACTATGAGATGTTTTCTAATCATGCAATTTAACTTGTTGTGTAGGAAAGATTGTATGCCATCTCCTACAAAAGAAGAACTACAACATTTGTTCCAGCAACAAAGATATCTATTGAAGATATTGAAGTTCCCAAGATATGGGATGAAGAAATGAAATGCCATGATCCGTCGATCATGAAGAATGATGTTTGGGATGTGATCCCAAGAGCTAAAGGGAAGTCTGTTGTGACTTACATATAGAACTATCAGATCAAGCATGTTGCAGATGGCAGCATTGAGAAATACAAAAGTGATGAAATAGAAGATGCACCATATGGATTTCAAGACAGCATGGTGTAGTCATATATGTGTGCAGAACTTGATATGGTAGGATAGACAGCTTTCTATCCATCTTGGGCTTTACCAAGAATAAAGCGGATTCCAACCTTTACTACAAGGTTGAGGAAGGCAATCCAGTGATACTACTTTTGTATGCGGATAACCTGTTTGTTACAGGTGAAGATAGATTGATTGCCGACACGCAGCGGAAGCTTACTACCGAGTTCGAGATGAAGAACTTGGGAATGATGCACTATTTGTTTTTGGCATGGAGGTGTGGCAGAGTGATGGAATCTTCCTTAGACAAGGGAAGTATGAAGTAGAGATCCTGAAGAGGTTCGGGATGATGGACTGCAAGGCTATGGCCACACCTATGGCATCGAATCTGAAGCTTCTATGTGATGCTTCATCTGAGCTGGTTGATGTCTCCATGTATCGTCAGATGATTGGGTCCTTGATGTACCTGATGAACACGAGACCAGATATTTGCTTTGCTATGAACACATTGAGCCAGTTCCTGACGGATCCGAGGAGTGTTCACCTGGTTGCTGTAAAGCATGTTCTGAGGTACCTAAAGGGTACAGTGGATTATGGGCTCAGGTATGAGGTGAATCAAAAGTTTAACATGCAGGGTTATGTTGATTCAGATTGGGCTGGTAGTGCTGCAGATAGGAAGAGCACATCTGGGTGCTGCTTCAGTATGGGATCAGGTGTGATCTCTTGGTTTAGCAGGAAGCAGTCCTGCGTAGCACTGAGTACAACTGAGGCAGAGTATGTTGCAGCCTGTTCAGCTAGTTGTGAGGCAGTATGGCTACAGAAGCTACTGTCAGAGTTATTTGATCTCTCGTTGGAGGCTACTGGTATCTTCTGTGATAACCAGAGTTGTGTGAAGCTGTTCAAGAACCCAGTGTTTCATGACAGGTCGAAACACATAGAGATCAAATATCACTATATCAGGGATATGGTGCAGAGAGGAGCTGTGAAGCTTCTGTATGTTGTGACGGACGAGCAGATTGCAGATGTGCTGGCAAAGCCACTAGCCAGAGTGAAGTTCGAGTACTTCAGAGAGAGGCTTGGCATTCTTCAGATCAAGGACACTTCGAGGAAGAAGTGATGGACACATTTGCTGAAGCCATTCCAAGCATGTTGGAAGGAGGATCCTTCACATGGCTGTGGATGTAAGCGCTGGATAATGGGCATCAGGATGATGTTCTGGTTTTTGCTTGGATATGATCAGTTGGATCATTTATGTATGTACGCATCATGCTGGATGCTGGATATGATCAGTTGGATCATTTATGTATGTACGCATCATGTTGGATGCTGGATATGATCAGTTGGATCATTTATGTATGTACGCATCATGTTGGATGCTGGATATGATCGGTTGGATCATGTGTATGTATTTTGTATGAACGCATCATGTTGGATGTTGTTGGATACATTGTGTGGATCATGTATCTTTGTATGATCAGGTAGATCATGGATGCTGTTGGATACATTGTGTGGATCATGTATCTTTGTATGATCAGGTAGATCATGTATGTTGATGGGTACATTGTGTGGATCATGTATCTTTGTATGATCAGGTAGATCATGTATGATTGATGGATACATTGTGTGGATCATGTATCTATGTGTGCATCAGATGGATGCATTGTATGATCAGGATGATCGTGGATGATGAGCTTCTCCAGATGACATGCAACAGGATGTTGCAGTGATGATGATGAGTATCAGATGATACTTTGTGGCCGTGGATCAGGTTGTGCAGGAAAGCATGTAATTTGTGCCCTGGGAGATTTGCAGATGGTCTTTCGAGGTTTTGCCTATGGCATGTAATTCGGTGCCCTGAGACATCTAGCAAATGCTCTTGCGAGGTTTTGCTTGGGAGGACATGTAATTTGTGCCCTGGGAGATCTGCAGATAGTCTTTCAAGGTTTTGCCTATGGCATGTAATTCGGTGCCCTGGGATATCTGGCAGATGCTCTTGCGAGGTTTTGTCCTATGGCATGTAATTTGCTCCTGGGAGATCTGGACAGGATGAAAAAGGCCTCAGATGCTTCAGCCAGGTTTTGCCATGACCACATGTAATTTTCTCCTGGGAGATCTGGACAGGATGAAAAAGGCCTCAGATGCTTCAGCCAGGTTTTGTGGTGGACCACATGTAATGTGCTCCTGGGAGATCCGACAGGTAGAGCTGTGTGCTCATAATAGCCTGGGATGCTTCAACCAGGTTTTGTGGTGAGATCACATGTAATGTGCTCCTGGGAGATCCGACAGGTAGAGCTGCATGCTCGTAACAGCCTGGGATGCTTCAGCCAGGTTTTGTGATGGGTCACATGTAATGTGCTCCTGGGAGATCCTACAGGTAGAGCTGTGTGCTCGTAATAGCCTGGGATGCTGCAGCCAGGTTTTGTGACGCACGTAATAAGTCCTGAGGATTCCACATTATGGCCAGTGATGATGAAGACCTGCAGGTGGTGGGCCTACATCCAGTATGAAAAAGGATTGGCTCTATAGAACTTCCTATGACGAGTAGATTCAGAGATTGATTGAGATAGCAGCAGCAGTGACGATGATGATGATGACTCGATGACGGTTATCCAGTGATGATGATCCAGAGAAGATGACTTGTGCTAGAAGAACTGTGCTGAGAAATACCTTCCTAGTTAAGAGGGAGTGTTGATGTATATGTAACTTCGGAATGTATTTCACATATATGTATATTGTATTCCTATAGAGATGGTATTATTCCTCTATAAGGAAGTGTCGTCATTTATATTGTAACTGTCGTAACTTATACTTGATGGGTTATTAGACCACCTTGTTGGGGTCGGCCCTGTATAAGTCATGTGGGTCGAAGGGTTATTAGACCACCCTATTGGGGTTCGGCCATGTGGGTCAAAGGGTTATTAGACCACCCTATTGGGGGTCAACCCAATCAGCATTATGTTATGTGGTTAAGTTCGAGCCTACATGAGTTAGGTAAAAAAAGGCAAGTCAAGTCAAGTATAAATAGAGTGCGGGAGGCACTCTATTTACTCACTCACTTCTCACACATGCACTCAAGGAGGAGTGGTGCACTTATGGAGGAGGAGGATCTGCTGCTAGGTTATGGCTATCTCTCTTGGTTGGTTGTATCATTGCTCTATCTATCTCTGAGGAAGTTATTGGGGTTTTTCACCTTTATGGTTTTCCCCAAGTAAATCTTTGTGTCTCTTGTGTGCTTGCATTATTGTCTCCATGATTGATATGCTGTAGATATGCTGTACATGTTGTTCTCTCAGTTAAGATCCTAGATCATATTGAAGTAAATTCTGAAAATTTAACATCTATAATTATGGAGTTGCCAGGAAAATGATTGCAGTCTATATCTATGTCCTTCTCTTGTCTTCCATCAAGAGTCAGATCTATGTCGTTGTGGTTCTTCCCGGGGAAGATAATCTTCACTTTCGTTCCCGACAATGTCGCAAATATGTTTGTGCTAGAAATTTTCACTAGACTACGAAGGGAACAAGCTAGTACAATCTAAAAATAATCAACAGAAAATAAAGTTTATTTTTGTGATTTTCTTGTTTGAGGGTTTCATATTCAATAAGATAATCAATCATTCAACCAATGCAAAAACTAAATCATGTAAATCCCAGAACTGAGATATAACAATGTAAGATGATAAACATAAACCCTAAGCATTCATGTGCATAGTACTGGTTTAGTCGACAACACATGAGCATTCACATGAGTAAACACTTTAAACAAGGAATGAAATCATAGGTTGAGTGGTCAAAATGACCATAAACAAAATCAATAGACAAAATATAGTGGCTTATATTCATATATAGATCAATCTCAGTCTTCAAAACTTACAACATAGCCATATGCATAAGTCTAACTGTGTATCTCAATGCTCCAGTCTATATATTGCTTCTTGAAACAAAAATCCCACCACTCTAGTCTAAACTTTCTGTCTTTTTATCCTTTACAAAATAAGGTAGTTTAACAACTACCTCTAGGTCTATTAAAAAAAATAGTTACATTACTTAACTTTGAATCTCTAAACAACCTACTAACAACTATGTATATGATAACAAAATTAGAATACTTGATAGCTGGAGATAATAACTCATAACTGCTTGGCAGCCTCAACCAGCATGGCTATATCTTCCAAGGCATGGGATTTCTTCTTATCTCGAGTCTGTTGAATCTCCAATCCTTGAACTTTGTTGAGTAATCCACTGTTCTGCTTCTTTAACTCCTTGATTTACATTTCCATTTCTTCAGCCTGCACCTCTATCTATCCCTTTCTTCCAAAGCATTCTTAACCTTGTCGCTAGCAACCTCTGAGAATGCTCTGTCGCCTACTTCGACTTCCTCATGTCCAGAAGCTTCTGAGTCCGATAGGTCCGCGGAAAAAATGTCAAATTTCCACATGCATCTTTATATATGTAACCTCATTCTCTTATCCTTTGATCTTCTTTGCCATCGATCAGGATTTTCATCCGTTGATTTCTCGTACAGTGTTCTCAACCATTGGATATGCTCTTTTTACCATCATGATACCCTGTCTCCATCAACCGTCCGATCACATCTCCAATTTCAATCTTCGTCGTTCATCATCAATACCGTATATCTACAAAGGAGTATCGTGAACCTCTAAGTGGTTTCCATTACCACTTATCCCCCTTACGAAAAAATCTGGAGTTGACACCTGTTAGGTGGTATTGTTCGTCATGACCACATACATCCTCTAACCATCATACATCTCTTCGATGCGTCAATCATCCACGACCGTCAATCAATCCCGCAATGATTTGGACTATCATTTATTCCAGTGCACTTATGATTTTTGAAAATTTGAATTTTAGTTGAAAATTTGAATTTTATTCCAGTGCACTTATTCCTCATGTCCAGAAGCTTCTGAGTCCGATAGGTCCGCGGAAAAAATGTCAACTTTCCACATGCATCTTTATATATGTAACCTCATTCTCTTATCCTTTGATCTTCTTTTCCAGCGATCAGGATTTTCATCCGTTGATTTCTCGTACAATGTTCTCAACCATTGGATATGCTCTTTTTACCATCATGATACCCTGTCTCTGTCAACCGTCCGATCACATATCCAATTTCAATCTTCGTCGTTCATCATCAATACCGTATATCTACAAAGGAGTATCGTGAACCTCTAAGTGGTTTCCATTACCACTTATCCCCCTTACGACAAAATCTGGAGTTGACACCTGTTAGGTGGTATTGTTCGTCGTGACCACCTACATCCTCTAACCATCATACATCTCTTCGATGCGTCAATCATCCACGGCCGTCAATCAATCCCGCAATGATTTGGACTATCATTTATTCCAGTGCACTTGTGATTTTTGAAAATTTGAATTTTAGTTGAAAATTTGAATTTTATTCCAGTGCACTTATTCCTCATGTCCAGAAGCTTCTGAGTCCGATAGGTCCGCGGAAAAAATGTCAACTTTCCACATGCATCTTTATATATGTAACCTCATTCTCTTATCCTTTGATCTTCTTTGCCAGCGATCAGGATTTTCATCCGTTGATTTCTCGTACAGTGTTCTCAACCATTGGATATGCTCTTTTTACCATCATGATACCTTGTCTCCGTCAACCGTCCAATCACATCTCCAATTTCAATCTTCGTCGTTCATCATCAATACCGTATATCTACAAAGGAGTATCGTGAACCTCTAAGTGGTTTCCATTACCACTTATCCCCCTTACGAAAAAATCTGGAGTTGACACCTGTTAGGTGGTATTGTTCATCGTGACCACCTACATCCTCTAACCATCATACATCTCTTCGATGCGTCAATCATCCACGACCGTCAATCAATCCCGCAATGATTTGGACTATCATTTATTCCAGTGCACTTGTGATTTTTGAAAATTTGAATTTTAGTTGCAGGATATTCCTTGGCTCATCTTAGCGGTCCATGTAGTCAGCATCATACCTTTTTACTTTGGTTGTATCACGTCCTCTCCAGTTGGTTTTACATACAAGTTTTCCCATTTGCGACACTCTTTGCATTTGACATGTAGTAGTTGGTTTTCCCTTTCATGACCATTTATTGTCTTACCTTTCGCGCATTTTAGCCATGAGACATCAAATGTGAACCATGGGTCTCCTATCTAAGTCCAATCAACAACGGAACATGCTCCATAGTTAATACTTGCAATTTTATTTTAGGACTTTAGCTTTTATCCCCCTTTTGATCATTTTGATCGAATTTTTCACATTTTCTTTGAAATTTCTTTGATTTTATTCCTATTAAATGTTTCCCAATTATTTTTTTTTCACACCTTAGCAACCTAGTTCATGAAAATAAAGACAATTTCAAGCTTCTCAGGAAATTCTGCTGCCCAGGTCTAGATTTAGCATAAGCATATAGTTAAGTAAGCATTTTGAAAACCTTGAAGAGAAATATAATATTTGATAACCCACTAAGGATGAAATTAATTAAAACAAAAGAAAACTGTAGCATGAAACTAAAAATAAAATCAAAATCATTTATCAGAAACATTTAAAATCTAAAAATAAAAATAACATCAAAGTTAAAAGAGGAATAAATATTTGAGAAAAACACACAAAGACTGAGGACAATTTCAGTGTTAATATCTGGCTCTTGCTGAGGGATGAAATCCTCCTTGTGAGGTTTCAAGAACCTGTAGACCTTGTGCCTTATTCATTGGGTGATGGATTCAGCTGTACAACCAACCTCTGCAAGCTTTCAAAATCTTCCACTTATTCAAGAAAACTAACTAATGCACCTGCTACAAACTGAGGGAAAGAAAATACTCTAAAGGCGAGCTTATTTCCTATGCTACCCTACTCTAACCAGCTCTCCATTCTACTCAAGTAAATGTAAAATTCCATATTAGCCATTCAAACAACTTGATAATTGAAATGATCTCATCTCTGCCACCGATCAATATCGAATGACATAAATACAACAACAACAACAATATAAACTCCTTGAGAAAATCATACTCACCCAGAAGTGTCGATGATATGATGAAATCTAAAATTTTCAGAGAACGTGAAAGATATGACTCCAATAAAACTGCTACTGGATCCTTGTAACCATGTTCAAAGACATGATGATTTAGGAAAGATAACTAACTACCTATGCATAGATTCCCTTCTGCTGAAAAAGAAATGAGTAGAGTCTTCTAGTTGTTCATGTGGATACAGATTTTCAAGATAATCCTGATCATGTATATTACTTTCAAGTTCAAAAAGTTCTTTAATTTTCTGTTCGTCCATTTTCAATGGGATAGGGATCAACAATCACTCGTATAATCCTTCTTTATCAACTTCATCATATTCCTATGACTCAGATCCAAAATTGTCACACGTTGATATATTGATATGCTCATTACCATTTAAATAATCAAAGGAAATAATTTGATTTTCACCTTTTACAAACTCTTTATGAAACTCATCATAAGGCAAGAATGACTATTGCTTTCTTATATCAGGAGTAAAATGCTGAGGAGCAACAAATTCTTCTTCATAACATGATAATCTCATAGCAGGAACTAGAAAATTTCTATTATGATCAACTCAAAGTATATTATCATCTAAAAAGTCATCAAACTGATATGAAGAATGAGCACAAGCATCATTTATATCCTTGTCCATAGGAAAATCCAAAAATGATGAAGAAAACTGTCTTAAATCTGAATGATACCTACGTTCTTCTTCCTGTTCATAAGCTTATATCTCTTCAACATGAACCTGATCTTGAAGCATTTTGGAAGCTCGGATATTCTCCTTGAATTCTCTAACATTCAAGTCTGGTCTTTGTTGCTCATAGACTTGTTCATTTTTAGCTTCATTTTCTGCCTGTAACAATCCTTGACTAAAATTTGAGAAGATAAAATTATGAAAATCATTAAAAGTTAAAAATGGAAGATGATTTTTAATACCAACAACAAGACAATGAGGAGCAATTGCTTTTTCTTCCTCAGATTCCTTAGCACCCAAATCGGGTGTTTGTTGTCCATAGACTTATTCTTGTTTCAAATCTTCATCTTTGTTTTGAGCTACAAGCTTTCCACAAGCTCATAAATTGTCTTCAACCTCTTTGGCATTTGAAAACATTTGTTATAAGGAAGATGAATTACTCTCTCTGAGATAGAAGACTAAATCTGGATGTTGATGAGCTAATTCATAATATAACATAGCAATTATTTTTGAAGGTATGATATCCGTAGGCATACTGATATAAAAGCTTTGAAACCTCCAATTAAACTTAATAATTGGCTCATCATTCTCCCTTTTCAAACCTTAAAATTTGAAAAGAAATTGATCATAAGATTTATTCTTACTCCAATACTTGAAGAAGACCTTGTGTAAATCTCCCCATGATCCAGTTGAATGAGTTTTTAAATTCCGAAACCAGAACCCAGCATCTCCAGCTAAGGACTTGGAAAATATCCTCATGACGATATCCTCGTGTACAATCTCAAAATTGTCAATGAAATTGTGAAAAGATTCCAAGTGCTTTTCTGCTGTGACATGGTATTCTCCAATAAACAGAGGAAGATACTCAACAAAATTCGGAGGGTAAGGATGTAATTGAGATGGCAGCGTGAGGGGTTTAAACATCTTCTATCTAATTCTAGATTGAAAATCAATGGGGTGAAAGTAAAGTTCAACAACTTGTTTGCAAGTTTCAACAGTGATGGTAGAAGGTAATAGATCAGCTTTATTACCTACAGGATGACAAGAATAATCAGTCTTGGGAGATATGAGTTTATGTACGTCATTTTTCTCATGGATTTCAACTGAAGGGATAGGATCAACATCTACAACACAGGAAAAATGCAAACTTTCTTCTTCCAAAGAGGGATATATAATTGAAGGTTCGAAGTAGACAAAGCATAGAATGATTCTTTTGACATGTAATGGGAAAGAAAGGAAAGAGTTGATGAATAAGAACAATAGTTCATGGAAGAAAATAAGAATATTATACCTGGTCTTTCCATTTGGTTTCTTCATTTTTCTGTCCGCAAAATTCTCCTTCTAGTGGAGTTTTTAATTGTGGAGTTGCCAAGCAAATGACTGCAGTCTATTTCTATGTCCTTCTCTTGTCTGCCATCAAGAGTCAGATCTATGTCATTGTGGTTCTTCTCGGGGAAGATAATATTCACTTTCGTCCTCGACAACGGTGCCAAATATGTTTGTGCTAGAAATTTTCCCTAGATTACGAAGGGAACATGCTAGTACAATCTCAAAATAATCAACAGAAAATAAAGCTTGTTTTTGTGATTTTTTTGTTTGACGGTTTCATGTTCAAGAAGATAGTCAATCATTCAACCAATGCAAAAACTAAATCATGTAAATCCAAGAACTGAGATATAACAATGTAAGATGATAAACATAAACCCTAAGCATTCATTTGCACAGTACTAGTTTAGTCCACAACACATGAGTATTCACATGAGTAAAAAATTTAAACAAGGAATGAAATCACAAGTTGAGTGGTCGAAATGACCATAAACAAAATCAATAGACAAAATATAGTGGCTTATATTCATATATAGATCAATCTCAGTCTTAAAAACTTACAACATAGCCATATGCATAAGTCTGAATGTGTATCTCAATGCTCCAATCTGTATATTGTTCTTGAAACAAAAATCCCACCACTCTAGTCTAAACTTTCTGTCTTTTTATCCTTTACAAAATAAGGTAGTTTAACAACTACCTTTAGGCCTATTCAAAAAAACAGTTACATTACTTAACTTTGAATCTCTAAACAACCTACTAACAACTATGTATATGATAACAAAAATAGAATACTTGACAGCTAGAGATAATAACACATAACTGCTTGGAACCGTTAGCCAGCATGGCAATATCTTCCAAGGCATGGGATTTCTTCTTATCTCGAGTCTGTTGAATCTGTAATCCTCGAACTTTGTTGAGTAATCCACTGTTCTGCTTCTTTAACTCCTTGATATGATTTTCCATTTCTTCAGCCTGCACCTCTATGATCTGTCCCTTTCTTCCAAAGTGTTCTTAACCCTGTCGCTAGCAACCTCTGAGAATGCCCTGTCTCCTACTTCGACTTCCTCATGTCCAGTATCTTGTGATTCCGACAGGTCTAAGGAACAAATGTCAACTTTTGACATGCGTCTTTATATATATAACCTCAGCCTCTTATCCTTCGATCTTCTTTGCCAGCGATCAAGCTTTTCATCCATTGATTTCTCGTACAGTGTTATCAACTGTTGGATATGCTCTTTTTACCATTGTGATACTCTGTCTTT
The DNA here is from genome assembly GCA_027924585.1 of Larix kaempferi. Taxonomy (NCBI): domain Eukaryota; kingdom Viridiplantae; phylum Streptophyta; class Pinopsida; order Pinales; family Pinaceae; genus Larix; species Larix kaempferi. The sequence continues at coordinate 17,596,869 of BSBM01000293.1, read as the reverse complement.
GTCAACCGTCTGATCACATATCCAATTTCAATCTCCGTCGTTAATCATCAATACCGTATATATACAAAGTAGTATCGTGAACCTCTAAGCAGTTTCCATTACCACTTATCCCCCTTGCGACAAAATCTGGAGTTAACACCTGTTAGGTGGTATTGTTCGTCATGACCACCTACATCCTCTAACCATCATACATCTCTTCGATGCGTCAATCATCCATGACCATCGATCAATCCCTCAAGGATTTGGGCTATCATTTATTCAAGTGCACTTGTGCTTTTCCAAACTTTGAATTTTAGCTGCAGGATCTTCCTTGGCTCATCTTAGCAGTCCATGTAGTTAGCAACATACCTTTTTACTTTGGTTGTATAATGTCCTCTCCAGTTGGTTTTACATACCAGTTTTCCCATTTGCGACACTCTCTACATTTGACACGTAGCAGCTAGTTTTCCCTTTCGAGACCACTTATTGTCTTACCTTCCGTGCATTTTAGCCATGCAACATCAAATGTGAACAATGGATCTCGTATTTGTGTCCAATCAACAGCAGAACCTACTCCAGAGTTAATACTTGCAGTATTATTTTCGGACTTTAGCTTTTAACCCCCTTTTGATAATTTTGATTGAATTTTTCACATTTTCTTTGAAATTTCTTTGATTTTATTCCTATTAAATGTTTCCCAATTAATTTTTTTTCACACCTTAGCAACCTGGTTCATGAAAATAAAGACAATTTCAAGCTTCTCAGGAAATTCTGTTGCCCAGGTCTGGATTTAGAATAAGCATATAGTTAACTAAGCATTTTGAAAACCTTGAAGAGAAATATAATATTTGATAAGCCACGAAGGATGAAATTAATTAAAACAAAAGAAAACTATAGAATGAAACTAAAAATAAAATCAAAATCATTTATCAGAAACATTTAAAATCTAAAAATAAAAATAACATGAAAGTGAAAAAGAAGAATAAATATTTGAGAAAAACACCCAAAGACTGAGAACAATTTCAGTGTTAACATCTGGCTCCTACTAAGGGATGAAATCATCCTTGTGAGGTTTCAAGAACCTATATACCTTGTGCCTTATTCATTGGGTGATGGAGTCAGCTGTATAGCCAACCTCTGCAAACTTTCAAAATCTGCCACTTATTCAAGCAAACTAACTGATGCACCTGCTACAATCTGAGGGAAAGCAAATACTCTAAAGGCGAGCTTATTTCCTATGCTACCCTACTCTAACCAACTCTCCAATCTACTCAAGTAAATGCAAACTTCCATAGTAACCATTCAAACAACTTGATAATTGAAATGATCTTATCTCTACCAATGATCAATAGAAAATGACATAAATACAACAACAACAATATAAACTCCGTAAGAAAATCATACTCACCCAAAAGTGTCGATGATATGATGTAATCTGAAATTTTCAGAGAATGTGAAAGACATGACTCCAATAAAACTGCTACTGGATCCTTGTAACCATGTTCGGAGACATGCTGATTCAGGAAAGATAACAGCCTATGCATAGATTCCCTTTTGTTGAAAAGAAAATGAGTAGAGTCTTCTTGTTGTTTATATGCATACATATTTTCAAGATAATCCTGATCATGTATATTACTTTCAAGTTCAAAAAGTTCTTTAACTTTCTGTTCATCCATTGTCAATGGGATAGGGATTAACAATCACTCATATAATCCTTCTTTATTACCTTCATCGTATTCTTGTGACTCAGATCCAAAAATGTCACACGTTGATATATTGATCTGCTCATTACCATTTAAATAATCAAAGGAATATTTTGATTTTCACGTTTTACAAACTCTTTATGAAAATCATCTTAAGATAGGAATGACTGTTGATTTCTTATATCAAGAGTAAGACGCTGAGGAGAAGCAAATTCTTCTTCATAACATGATAATCTCATAGTAGGAACTAGAAAATTTCTATTACGATCAACTCAAAGTATATTATCATCTAAAAAGTCATCAAACTGATATGAAGAATGAGCACAAGCATCATTTATATCCTTGTCCATAGGAAAATCCATAAATGATGAAGAAAATTGTCTTAAATATGAATGATACCTACGTTCTTCTTCCTATTCATAAGCTTGTATATCTTCAACATGAACCCGATCTCGAAGCATTTTGCAAGGTCGTATATCTCCTTGAATTCTCCAACATTCATGTCTGGTCTTTGTTTCTCATAAACTTGTTCATTTTTAGCTTCATTTTTTGCCTGTAACAATCCTTGACTGAAATTTGAGAAGATAAAATCATGAAAATCATTAAAAGTTAAAAATGGTAGCTGATTTTTAATACCAACAGCAAGACAATGAGGAGCAGTTGCTTTTTCTTCCTCAGATTCCTTTGCAGCCAAATCATATTTTTATTGTCAATAGACTTGTTGTTGTTTCAAATCTTCATCTCTGTTTTGAGCTACAAGCTTTCCACAAGCTCGTAAATTGTCTTCAACCTCTTTGGCATTTGAAAACATTTGTTGTAAGGAAGATGACTTCCTCTCTCTGAGATAGAAGACTAAGTCTATATGTTGATGAGGTAATTCATAATATAACATAGCAAGTCTTTCCGAAGGTCTGATCTCCGTAGGCATACTGCTATAAAAGCTTTGAAACCTCCAATTAAACTTAATAATTGGCTCATCATTCTCCCTTTTCAAACCATAAAATTCGGAAAGAAATTGATCATAAGATTTATTCTTACTCCAATACTTGAAGAAGACCTAGTGTAAATCTCCCCATGATCCAATTGAATTCAATTTTAAATTCCAAAACCAAAACCCATCAGCTCCAGCTAAGGACTTGGAAAAGATCCTCATGACGATATCCTTGTGTACAATCTCAAAATTGTCAATGAAATTGTGAAAAGATTCCAAGTGCTTTTCTGCTGTGACATGGTCTTCTCCAGTAAACAAAGGAAGATACTCAACAAAATTGGGAGGGTAAGGAAGTAATTGAGATGGTAGCATGAGGGGTTTCAAGATATTCTTTCTAATTCTAGACTGAAAATCAGTGGGATAAAAGTAAAGTTCAACAAGCTGTTTGCAAGTTTCAGCAATGATGGTAGAAGGTAATAGATCAACTTTATTAGCTATAGGATGACAAGAATAATCAGGCTTGGGAGATATGAGTATATGTACGTCATTTTTTCTCATGGATTTCAACTGAAGCGATAGGATCAACATCTACAACATAGGAAAAATGCAAACTTTCTTCTTCCAAAGAGGGATATATAATTGAAGGTTCGGAATAGATAAAGCAAAGAATGATTCCTTTGACATGTAATGGGAAAGACAGGAAAGAGTTGATGAATAAGAACATGATTTCATGGAAGAAACTAACAAGATGTTACCTGGTCTTTCCATTTGGTTTCTTCATTTTTCTATCAGCGAAATTCTCCTTCCAATGGAGTCTTTAATCGTGGAGTCGCCAGGAAAATGATTGTAGTCTAACTCTATGTCCTTCTCTTGTCTTCCATCGAGAGTCAAATCTATGTCGTTTTGGTTGTTCCCGAGGGAGATAATCTTCACTTCCATCCCCGACAACGGTGCCAAAGATGTTTGTGCTAGAAATTTTCCCTAGACTATGAATGGAACAAGCTAGTACAATCTCAAAATAATCAACAGAAAATAAAGTTTGTTTTTGTGATTTTTTGGTTTTGGTGTTTCATATTCAAGAAGATAGTCAATCATTTAACCAATGCAAAAACTAAATCATGTAAATCCAAGAACTGAGATGTAACAATGTAAGATAAACATAAACCCTAAGCATTCATTTGCACAGTACCGGTTCAGTCCACAACACATGAGCATTCACATCAGTAAAAACTTTAAACAAGGAATGAAATCACAGGTTGAGTGGTCAAAATGACCATAAACAAAGTAAATAGACAAAATATAGTGGCTTATATTCATATATAGATCAATATCAGTCTTCAAAACTTACAACAGAGCCATATACATAAGTCTGAATCTGTATCTCAATGCTCCAGTCCGTATATTGCTTCTTGAAACAAAAATCCCACCACTCTAGTCTAAACTTTCTGTCTTTTTATCCTTCACAAAATAAAGTAGTTTAACAACTACCTTTAGGTCTATTCAAAAAAGCAATTACATTACTTAACTTCGAATCTCTAAACAGCCTACTAATAACTATGTATATGATAACAAAAATAGAATACTTTCCAGTTGGAGATAATAACTCATAACTTCTTGGCAGCCTCAGCCAACATGGCTATATCTTCCAAGGCATGGGATTTCTTCTTATATCCAGTCTACTGAATATCCAATCCCCGAACTTTGTTGAGTAATCCACTGTTCTGCTTCTTTAACTCCTTAATTTGCTTTGTCATTTCTTTAGCCTGCACCTCTATCTATCCCTTTCTTCCAAAGTGTTCTTAACCCTATCGCTAGCAACCTCTGAGAATGCTCTGTCACCTACTTCGACTTCGTCACATCCAGAAGCTTTTGAGTCCGACAGGTCCAAGGAACAAATGTCAACTTTCCACATGCGTCTTTATATATATAACCTCATTCTTTTATCCTTCAATCTTCTTTTCCAATGATCAGGATTTTCATCCATTGATTTCTCATACAGTGCTCTCAACCATTGGATCTGCTCTTTTTACCATCATGATACTCTGTCTCCGTCAACCATTTGATCACATATCCAATTTCAATCTCTGTCGTTCATCATCAATATTGTATATCTAAAAAGTAGTATCGCGAACCTCTAAGTTGTTTCCATTACCACTTATCCCCCTTGCGACAAAATCTGGAGTTGACACCTGTTAGGTGGTATTGTTCGTCACGACCACCTACATCCTCTAACCATCATACATCTCTTCGATGCCTGAATCATCCACGACCATCGATCAATCCCACAATGATTTGGACTATCATTTATTCTAGTGCACTTGCATTTTTTGAAACTTTGAATTTTAGCCGCGGGATCTTCCTTGGCTCATCTTAGCGGTCCACGTAGTCAGCAACATACCTTTTTACTTTGGATGTATCGCATCCTCTCTAGTTGGTTTTACACACCAGTTTTCACATTTGCGACACTCTCTCCATTTGACACGTAACAGTTGGTTTTCCCTTTCGCAACCACTTATTGTCTTACCTTCCGCGCGTTTTAGCCATGCGACATCAAATGTGAACTATGGATCTCCTATCTATGTCCAATCAACGGTGGAACCTGCTCCAGAGTTAATACTTGCAATCTTATTTCCGTACTTTATCTTTTAACCCCCTTTTGATCATTTTTATCGAATTTTTCACATTTTCTTTGAAATTTCTTTGATTTTTCTCCTATTAAATGTTTCCCAATTAATTCCTTTTCACACCTTAGCAACCTAGTTCATGATCATAAAGACAATGTCAGGCTTCTTAGGAAATTCTGTTGCCCAAGTCTGGATTTAGCATAAGCATATAGTTAAGTAAGCATTTTGAAACCCTTGAAGAGAAATATAATATTTTATAAGCCACTAAGGATGAAATTAATTCAAACAAAAGAAACCTATAGCATGAAACTAAAAAGAAAATCAAAATCATTTATCGGAAACATTTAAAATCTAAAAATAACAATAACATGAAGGTGAAAAACAAGAATAAATATTTGAGAGAAACACACAAAGACTGAGGACAATTTCAGTGTTAATAACAACTTTCCGCAATCCAAAATCTGCAATTGCGGGTTTCAGGTTGCGGTTTGCGTGATTGAAATTTCCCAAAAAATATTAACAAAGTCTTCTCGCAATCCGTAATATCGGGTTGTGGGTTGTGGGATGACAAAATTCGAAAAGAGAGAACAATCAATTCCCACAATCTGCAATTGCGGGATTTCGGATTTTTGGATTTTCGGGAAGAAAATAACATTTTGGAAGAATTGAAAGCTTTCCGCAAGTCAAGAAAACAACCAAAAACTTAGAAATTTTTCAGCAGGTAAAATGATAATTACACAAACCAAAAGAAAAGTTATGAGATCATACAAACAAGGTTTAAGAATCTCATTTTGATAAAAAGAACTTACCCAAAAACCTTTGTATTTACAAAAATTGGGGTTCCCATGATCAAATGAAGCATGAGATATGTTGTACCTACAACAAATGGAGACTGGATGGGAAGAACCAGTTATCTCCGCAAACAAAACTTCAATTAAAGAAAGTATGTCAGCCAATAGATTTTCAACCTAAATTTTTAGAAAATGTTTATAAAAGGACAATCAATCAGTAGAATTTAAACATAAGATTGATATACTCCCATCTATGATCCATTTGAAGATAATGCAAATCTGATAAGGAGATTTAAGAAATAACAGGAACCATTTTCCAATATGTAATCATAGGAAGACAACTTTTAGATGAACCTGGGGGTAAGCTTAAAACTACTCTGGATATCCAAATGATAAATCACCTTGATTTATTAATTGCTTTATTATATACAAATAGTTCTTTTGGCAATATACACATTTTTATTTTTCTTTTTTTCCTTTTTTCATATCTTTTCTTTTGAAACAAAAGGGAAAGTTGTACATAAGACCTTGTTGATATAACACCACTGCCCTGAATTGGTGATCAGATTATGGCAATGCCACTCACAGACCTGATCTGGAAAATGAAAATGCTAGCTCAGTAATGAGACTCCTTGTCTTCTAGCTATGACACTGAAAGCAATTATCATGGCTTGGTGACCACATAAAGATAATTTCAGTCCAAAATCAAACCCATGATCATAGTAGGGATGGCTTGTAATAAGACCCCCCTGTCCTTACATACAACCTTGTCTTATAAAGAAAAAGTAAAACATAAATTTTATTAGGGTGTAAATTACAAGACACCACCATGGCTTGGTGACCATATGATAGTGGCATTACTCACTGATGCTTTGTAGATCATGAATGGACCGACCTATGATAGGATATTCCACCTTTCAGTAAACTAAAATTCATCTTCCAAGTTTGGTGGCTTGGTGTGAAGATGTCATTCCACTCACATCTATGAACCTAATGGGATGGCTTGTAATGAGACCCCCCATCCTGTAATCCACAATTATTAAGTAATATTATTTTTGTCACCTACCCAAATTTTGAGAATAATTATTTTCTATTATTATCCTTTTTGCAAAATACTTTGTGTTAAATTATAATTACAGAGTTTTTTAATTATGACCAAATTAGGTCAAAGATTAATGTAATGACTCATTATTATTATTTAATAAATAAAATGGGAGACAAACACTCAAGAAAGTTGTTACAAGAGTGTTCACTGGCCCACTAGGAGGAATGGAAGTTGCAAGAAGGCATGGGACAGATGGAAGCATTTGCACTCCACCATTAGATGTTGGTTATGGTACAACTACCCCTAAAATTGTGGCATTTCCTCTCCAGGTGGAGAGAGGTGAGCAGGTATCTCACTAATGACCAATTTATTTACAAAAGACCTAGGCAACCTATAAAAGGAAATTCAAATTGAGCAGGGAGCTCGTATAATGTTTTGTACAGAAAAATTTCCTCATGTGCATTAGGTGATGACTGAGAGATTCAAATAGGGAGGCTGTGGAGAGTGCAAGTGTAAGTCTGCAAAATATTATGAGAAGGACAAACCAGAGGTGCTGGTGCAGGTCCCATTGACTACTAAGCCTGAAGGGCTGGATAAATTTCTTGTTGCTGCAAGTGGAGATCCTAAGCTTCTGAACTTTCTTCCTCCTGGTGGATCAGTGAATAGGATCGGGGGTCCTAAGGCAGGCATCTTGGCTGTTTAGGAGTAGGTTGGGTGAAATAGGCTTCTTGAGTGATTTGTTCCTCCTACCACACTCAGGTTCTACATTTTGTTTTTTGTGTTTCCAATCGCATGGATTCTTTCAGTAATTGGCTTAGAAAGGTTATTAATGATCAGAAGCAGTAAAATGTTAAGATCCTGATTTGATTTTAATTGCTTAAACTCATAAAATGACTCCTCTGCATTTTTCCCCATGCGTGAGGCTGCATCGTACTCCACTACAGAGAGGTAGCATTAAATCTGTTAATTTAAGTAAAACCTCACATGCATCTAATTTCATAAACCGAGAGACACCGATGCACAGATCTAAATTCTCTAGGCATTTCATTTTCTAGATATTTTAGTAGCTGCAAATTAAATCTCTTCACCGACTGATTATACTGTTCAAACTCTGTATGCTGAAACAACATATGAGAAACTAGCTATAACAATAATTTCCTTTCTAACTTCTGAAGGTGGACATGGTGTTAGCATCTAGGTTTTACTGATCATTAGTTATTCTTCAAAAGGAAACCAATATCATGCATTCTATTTAACCACATTCCCATATTTCTATTTTAATTGTTATTTGAATCTGATCGATCTTTATAGAAATTATTATCATTACTGTATTATCATTGTTCAAAAAAGAAAGGCACTGTATCATTCCATCATTTCTCCAAAGATCCAAACTGGTCATGTACAGAGAAATAGAGTTTAAAATAGATGAAACGATAAACTGATAGGCAAATTAAATGACTGGTGAATACTCTGTTAATTTCTTTTGATTCTGTATTATCAACTGTACATGGCAAACCTTAAATCACAGAATAACATGTTCTTAAATAGAAAAGGGGTAGAAATCATTTTATCAACTGGCAGAGTAAAATACTGCATATCTACACCAAAAACTATGGTTTGATCTATTCTTACCTTACTAATATTTATGAACTTTTAACATCTGTAAGAATAAATGTGTTCATTTCATAGAATTAGCATAGGTATTCTAACTATAGAGATAGAACTGTTGTATTTGCATGCAAACATTTTTACAGCCCAGTACTTTTCATTACTCCATTCTCGCATTATCATCGACAGGATAGGGTTTAATATCACACATAGTTGTATTCAAACTAAACCTAACACCCTTTTATTTACCACTCAACTCAAAATATGCACAGGTGTATTGTAAGCCAGGTATTCCATTATCGGCTTACAACGATCCTTTGGATAAAAACTTTAAACATGCTTTTCATTCTTTCAGAAAACAAATTCAAAAATCAGAGTTCAAGACATTATACGCAAACATTAAACCCTAGCACTGAAAGTTTCCATTTAAAAATAATACAACCATGGCATCTTACAGAAAACCCTTTTTAGTTTGTTGTTGTTTCATTCAAAATCCGTTTTCACACTACACAGCTAATTGTAGAGACGAATCATAGTCAACATTTTCCTTATGGTTCAACATTTGCTTCCATCATCGAATTAGAAGTTTAAAACTATAAACATTAAACATCTAAATACTGTAAAAATCCATTGCAAACATTGAAGGTTCAACCCTATCGTGTTCGACGAGCCAAGGCATGGCTGGTCTTACATTTCATAAATATTTACATCATCTACGCTAAATTAAAACCTTAGTAGTAATGATCTCCCCAAAAGTTGCAGGCTGGGCAAAAGCCATTACCGAGAAAACACATTTCCAAAACCCTGCCGACACTCACAACTGTCGACCAAAATCGAATCCAAGAGATCCATGAGGTAGGGGTAGCACCGACGCTTACCGGTGGTTAAGCTGTAGCTTCCCGTCAACATTCTAGGCATACCACTGTTTGCTGAAAGCCGACCTGACAAGCAAAACATACTCAGGGTTAAGCAATACTCATGAAAATTGTCGGTGCATGCACAAAGAAAACTCAGAGTCATTCAAACAATACTGTACCTGCGTCATTGACAAAAGAATGACGAAGCCATCCATCCCCCCTTGAAGGAGAAAGACCCAAATCGGAGGGAAAACTGTGTCGACACTTGTGAAACTTTCAAACTTGATTCTGAAACCCTAGACTGTTACTCACTCAAGAAGTTCACTTAGAGTTGCGACCCCCCCAGACCTTTAAGTCACTGTAATGCCACCGAATGGAAGCACTCATCCAATACTATGGTTGCTGCACAATTCTTTTTCAGACTCGGTCCCTTAATGATCATATTTACTTGCAGGTTGAAGGTTGTTGCAGGTCTCAGGTTCGATCCTAAGGGAGGCTAAAAACACCAAAACCTAAGAGCCTCTCAGTCGGTTGGTCTCACCCCAAACCCTACCACCGAAACGAATGCAAAAGAAAACATTACAATGCCCTGAAGGTTACATTTAGGGTTCACTACAATCCCAACGCACAACAATCGACGATGGAGATCTACCACCGATGAGCCATGTTGGTGAATGGCAGATGCAGCATTAATCACCCATCTACTTACTAATCCACGACTTTGCCAACTCAGTCGACACCAAGGCAGGAGGCCTGTTACAACTCAACATTGGTGAACCCTTTCACATGCTGGTCATCCACTATAACATTCACTTAATACTACCATTAATGTTGTATCCCAAAAACTTAATTACAAAACCAATTCATTTACGATACCTTTAACTCGTATGCCAGGAATTTATCACGCCATCATACCCACCTGCCAACCATAGAAGCGACGAGTATTACATTCACCTTACCATCATACCAAAGTCAAATTATATATCGGTTGTATGCATAAAAGAATTCGTAGGTCCTACTTAAGTTAGTGTAGGTGCATTAATATCATAACATTCTATCCTTTGACAAATCAACCTAGGTCGCATTTGATACTTAAGGTATGGATAGGTTCTGCCTTGCTTATTGTAAAGTTCATCAAGCATGCTCATGTCATAAAATTTATAGGGTTACACTCTTTAGTGTATAGTTTCCACATAAAAATCATCGCATAAATTGCGATGATAGGGTAATAATGCATATTACATTACTAATATAATTTCCTATGTAATAAAAGACTTAGAATTATCTTTGTCACCCTCACTATTGTTTGTATAGGAGCATGTTTCATTGCATTAGATACTTCACAAGTCAAAAATATAAAGGATTATTTTAAACCGCAAGTCATTCATGGAATGGTAACAAGGGAAGCCATAAACTCTTAAATGTAGAAATCTACTAACAACCATACTCAGAAATTCATGACTTCACCAGCTTTTGAGCTAGTCAAGATACTTCATACGAAAATTGAAAAGAAACCATACCTGTAGCATCAGACTACTAGCAGTTTTCATTGATGTAATGGTTATTAAACACTCTGGAATCATTGCTATCTCTTACCTGCGAATCTGCGCATGAAGGACGGGTACAATGCTTTAGCTGAATAGCTAAGTAAGCCTCGGGGCACCTCAAGGGACCCCTTTCATCATCATCCAGAAAATTAAAACTGTCAGTAACTTGTCGAGGAGAAATATGCTTTCCAATGTTTCGAAATTTCAATTATTCAAGCATATAAATATATGTCGTAATCATTAATTGGATTCATGATGTGTCACTGACACAAAACACCATCAGTTAAAAAGGACATAGCAGTTAAGTTGTTTATACACTATGACTTAATTATTAATTATTGCTTTAATAAACATTTATTATTTCCGCATTTTACAATTATTAACTTTTAATGATGATTTAGAAATTTTAATTTTTTATGAAAATATCAGGATGTTACATGTGGTATCAGAGCTCATGTTCAAACTCTAGGCCTAAAAATGGTCCAAGAAACACGCAAACAGAAAATTTATGAATGTGAAATTTTTCGCTAACTCAAGTTTAAATTATTTTGTCGTATACATAAAATTGTTTTTAATTTACAGATATGGAAGGATCAGCTGAACATATGAGGGGTAGATTTCCGTCAAACAACCATAGTACAGAACAACAATTCCAGGGCAACCTAGGTAACGATTCATCATAATTATTACGTGCTTTTCAAGAATTGAAAGCAGAGATCAAGTCAGTAAAGAAGGACAATGAAAGAATCCTAAGGAAACAAGAGGAGTTGAAGCAAGCACTGTTTGACCAATACCCAAAATATGAACAGGAACTTGAACATACTTCCGAAACTGAAGAGCTACCTCATGAAGGAAAGGATCAGCAAACAAAAATAGCTGAGGGAAACAACAACTCAACATCGTCAAGAACTGCCAAACATCCACGTAAAAGAAGCATAACTACTCTAGTGATAGTAGTGAAGGAGATTTCAAGCCAAAGAGAAAAAGAAATAAACAGTACGAACATATATCTGGTGAATTCAAGAAAATCAAACCCCCAACTTTCAATGGTGAAACAGAGAAAGGAGAGACAGCAGAAGCATGGCTGTCCGACATGAAAAAGTATTTTCAGATCTACGACTATTCAGAATCCTTAAAGGAAAAAATGGCAATTTATAATCTGACCGGGAAGGCAGATATCTGGTGGCAAGACCTTAAAAGGGTAAAAGGCATAAAGGACCGAGATGTGAGTTGGAGTACCTTTAAAAGATACTTCAAGAATAAATTCTTATCTGAGCAGTATTGTAAAGAAAAATCCAAAGAATTCTATGATCTAAAACTGGGAATGATGAACATGCAAGAACTGAACAACAAGTTTTTAAGTTTGCTAAGGTATGTGCCGTACATGGTGGAAGAAAAACCGAAGGTATAGAGGTACCTAAGTTGTCTACCTTTCAACATCAAGGACAGAATAGAGTACGATAACCCTAAGACATTAGAAGAAGCCATGAGGAAAGCAACTTTTTGCTTTGACCAGAATAAGAAAAGAGAAGGGGTACCTAGCTGGAAAAACCCAAAACCTATTAATTTTGAACAGAAAAGGAAAATTTTCATATATGGTGGAAATTCCAGTTTCCAGAATCAAAATTTTCAAGGGAACAGTTTCAGAAATAATCAGCAGCAGAAATTTACAGCACCTAGGAATGTTCCCAATGCTGCTAGGACCAATGAACATAAGCCACTTATAAAATGATTTAAGCGCCAAGGACCTCATTATGCCTCAGATTGTCCCCTCAAGAAGCGGACAACCAACCATATTCACTCCATACAGTCTAAATCTACTGCAGGAGATGTGGCAGGAGAAGTACCCATAATTAGTGCAGCATTAGACAATCGGCAAGCAGAACACCAAGTCTCAATGGTAGAGGTTGAAGGTATGCTACAAAACCACCCAGTTTCTATTTTAATTGACCCTGGTGTTAGTCTCAATTATATATCACTAGTTGTTGTAGAAAGTATCGATTTGAAAACAAACAAATTCGATAAATCCTGGTTAGTTAGATTGGCGACAGGAACAAAAAGAAAGGTCTATGATTTTGTGGAAAATTGTGCTTTATCTATGAATCAACTAACAATGCAGGTTAAGTTAAATATTTTGCCATTAGGATCATATGATATCCTAATTGGTATGGACTGGTTAGAAACCCATCGTGTCATTCTGAATTGTTATGAGAAAAGTTTCGTTTGCCTGGATGATGAAGGAAGGACAACAGAAGTAAAAGGCATCCCTAGGAAAACATCCGTTAGGCAAATTTCAGCCATGGAAGTAAAGAGGGAAGTCAGGAAAGGATGTCAGATGTTTGCAGTAAATGCGGTGCATGATGAGTTGAGTACTAAGGAGGACAAACTAAAAATAGATGACATACCTGTCTTAAAGGATTTCCAATATATTTTTCCTGAAGAGATCCCAGAATTACCTCCCAAAAGAGACCTGGATTTTACTATTGAATTAATACCAGGTGCAATACCAAGTTCTAAAGCTCCATACCAAATGAATATACTAGAGCTGAATGAGTTAAAATATTAGTTGAAGGAGCTGACTGATAAAAAATATATAAGACCCAACGTGTCTCCTTGGGGAGCACCGGTCATTTTTGTTAAGAAGAAGGATGGTACCCTAAGACTTTTCATAGATTATCGTCAACTGAATAAAATGATGATCAAGAATAGGTACCTGCTGCCCCACATTGATGACCTATTTGACCAGCTACGCGGAGCAACGGTATTCTCAAAGATTGATTTACGGTCAGGATATCATCAGGTTCGTGTGAAGGATGAAGACATTTTCAAAACAACCTTTAGAACTCGTTATGGAGACTATGAGTTTGTTGTCATCCCATTTGGATGGACTAATGCCCCTGTTGTATTTATGTGTTTGATGAAAAAATTCTGCACAAATACTTAGATAAGTTTGCAATTGTGTTTATCAATGACATTTTAGTGTATTCTAAGAACAAGGAGGGGCATGATGAACATCTACATATCATTCTGCAAGTTCTGAGGGAGCACCAGCTGTATGCTAAGTTCAGTAAATGTGATTTTTACAAAGACAAGATTCAGTACTTAGGACACATAATCTCTGAGGAAGGGATTTCGGTTGACCCCGCCAAGATAAAGGCCATTAATGAATGGATGGTTCCTAAAGATGTGACGGATGTGAGATCGTTTATGGGCATTACTGGTTATTGCAGAAAATTCATTGAAGGGTTTTCAAGGATTGCAAACCCCATAATGTCGCTGTAGAAAAAAGGAAAGAAGTTTGTCTGGGATCAAAAGTGTGCGAACAATTTTACAAGGTTAAAGGAATTGTTGACTATAGCGCCTATTTTGAGGATTGTAGATCCTAATAAAGATTTTGTAGTATGTACATACATGTGTAATGATGGACTTGGAGGAGTCCTAACACAGGAGGGACATGCTGTAGCCTATGAATCGAGAAACCTGAAAATACATGAGAAGAACTATTCTACATACGATCTAGAATTGTTAGCAATAATTCATGCCTTGAAAATGTGGCATCACCACCTTATTGGAAGAAAAGTTACCTTAATGACAGATAATATGGGACTGAAACATTTATTAGATCAGACAAATTTGAATGCTAGGCAAGCTAGATGGCTAACTTTTCTGAGTGAGTATGATTTTGAAATTCAACACATTAAGGGGAAGGAGAATAAAGTTGTTGATGCATTGAGTCATAATGCAAGGATACATTTTATTTCAGCCATCAGCACATACACAACAGATTTTTGAAGGAGTTAAAGAGGATGAAGAATACAGAAAATTACAGGAAAGGACAGCAGAAAACAATTCTGAAAATTCTATAACAGATTTTAGTTTGAAGGAAAACGGCTTACTGCTGTACAAAAATAGACTGTATGTACCAAATGTACCAACAGTAAAAATTATGATTTTGGATGAGATGCACAAAAGCCACTACTCTTTTCATCCAGGTTATCAGAAGACCATCACAATGCTACGGGAAGAGTACTATTGGCCCAGAATGAAGGATGGAGTAGCAGAATATATAGCTAAGTGTATTGACTGTCAAAAAGAAAAGGTGGAACACCAGCATCCTACTGGATTGCTACATCCCTTGCCTATACCCAGCTAGAAATGGGAAATCATAAGTATAGATTTCATCACTAGGTTACCAAAGAATCAAAAACATCACAACTCCATCATGGTGGTAGTAGACAAACTTAGCAAGGCAACCCATTTTATCCCTGTCAAAACTACCCATAAAGCTCCTGATATCGCAGAAATTTTTATGAAGCAGATTTTCCGACTGCATGGGATACCCAAGGTAATAGTTTTGGATCGAGATTCAAAGTTCAAAGGAAATTTTTGGAGGTCTTTGTTCAAGGGGTTAAATACCACCTTAAATTTCAATACCGCGTTTCATCCGCAAACAGACGGACAGACTGAAAGGGTGAACCGGATATTGGAAGACATGCTTAGAATGTATGTTAAGGCTCAGCCTGGTAAGTGGGAAGACTACTTGCATCTAGCAAAGTTTGCGTATAACAATCACTACCATGCTTCAGCCAAGCTTATCCCGTTTGAAATTCTTTATGGTAGAAAATGTAACACACCAGTGTCATGGAGTGATCCGGTTAGTAGAGTCACTTTAGGGCCCGAATTGTTGCAGGAATTAGAACTAATCATGAAGCAAGTATAAGGAAATATTAAAGTTGCCCAGGATAGACAGAAAAGTCAAGCAGACCTTAAAAGGACTCACAAAGAGTTCCAGGTTGGTGAACATGTTTTTCTTAAGGTAAGGCTGAAAAAGAGTTCATTGAAATTGGGAAGTTGTGCCAAAATGGTACCCAAGTATTGTGGTCCTTTTGAAATCTTGTTAAGAGTTGGACCTGTGGCATATCGATTAGCCTTACCCTCAAACCTCAAAATCCATAATGTTTTTCACATTTCATTTTTAAAGAAATATGTGCATGATTCTATTCATGTTGTAAATTGGAATAATGTTCAGGTGGAACAAGGCAGCGATTTTCCGGTGGAACCGGACTGTATTCTTGCAAGGAAAGAAACTCTACTCCGGAACCACACCATTGGCCAAGTAAAAGTGCAATGGAATCACTTTAGCCCAGCAGAGGCAACCTGGGAGTTGGAGAGTAGTATGCAGGCTGCATACCCAACTCTATTCTAAGAACACTCAAGGAGTGAATAAACCAACATCGAGGACGATGTTGAGGCTTAAGGGGGGGTGTATGTCACCTACCCAAATTTTGAGAATAATTATTTTCTATTATTATCCTTTTTGCAAAATACTTTGTGTTAAATTATAATTACAAATTTTTGTAATTATGACCAAATTAGGTCAAAGATGAATGTAATGACTCATTATTATTATTTAATAAATAAAATGGGAGACAAACACTCAAGAAATCTATTACAAGAGTGTTCACTGGCCCACTAGGAGAAATGGAAGCTGCAAGAAGGCATGGGACAGATGGCAGCATTTGCACTCTACCATTAGCTATTGGTTATGGGACAACTACCCCTAAAATTGTGGCATTTCCTCTCCAGGTGGAGAGAGGTGAGCAGGTAGCTCACTAATGACCAATTTATTTACAAAAGACCTAGGCAGCCTATAAAAGGTAATTCGAATTGAGTAGGGAGCTCTTAGAATGTTTTCTGCAGAAACATTTCCTCATGTGCATCAGGTGATGACTGAGAGATTCGATCAGTGAACAGGCTTCTTGAGTGATTTGTTCCTCCTACCACACTCAGGTTCTACATTTTTTTTTTCTATGTTTCCAATCGCATGGATTCTTTTAGTAATTGGCTTAGAAAGGTTATTAATGATCAGTAGCAGTAAAATGTTAAGATCCTGATTTGATTTTAATTGCTTAAACTCATAAAATGACTCCTCTGTATTTTTCCCCATGCGTGAGGCTGCATCGTACTCTAGTACAGAGAGGTAACATTAAATCTGTTCATTTAAGTAAAACCTAACATGCATCTAATTTCATAACCCCGAGAGACACCCATGCACAGATCTATATTCTCCAGGCATTTCATTTTCTAGATATTTTAGCAGCTGCAAATTAAATCTCTGCACCGACTGATTATACTGTTCAAACTCTGTATGCTGAAACAACATATCAGAAACTAGCTATAACAATAATTTCCTTTCCGACTTCTGAAGGTGGACATGGTGTTAGCATCTAGGGTTTACTGATCATCAGTTATTCTTCAAAAGGAAACCAATATCATGCATTCTATTTAACCACATTCCCATATTTCTACTTTAATTGTTATTTGAATATGACCGATCTTTATAGAAATTATTGTCATTACTGTATTATCATTGTTCAAAAAAGAAAGGCACTATATCATTCCATCATTTCTCCAAAGATCCAAACTGGTTGTGTACAGAGAAATAGAGTTTAAAATAGATGAAACGATAAACTGATAGGCAGATTAAATGACTAACGAATACTCTGTTAATTTCTTTTGATTCTGTATTATCAACTATACATGGCAAACCTTAAATCATAGAATAGCATGTTCTTAAATAGAAAAGGGGTAGAAATTATTTATCAACTGACAGAGTAAAATACTGCATCTCTACACCAAAAACTATGGTTTGATCTATTCTTACCTTACTAATATTTATGAACTTTTAACAGCTGTAAGAATAAATGTGTTCATTTCATAGAATTAGCATAGGTATTCTAAGTATAGAGATAGAACTGTTGTATTTGCATGCAAACATTTTTACAGCCCAATACTTTTCATTACTCCATTCTTGCATTATCATCAATGGGATAGGGTTTAACATCACACACAGTTGTATTCAAAATAAACCTAACACCCTTTTATTAACCACTCAACTCAAAATATGCACAGGTGTATTGTAAACCAGGTATTCCATTATCGGCTTACAACCATCCTTTCGATAAACACTTTAAACATGCTTTTCATTCTTTCGGAAAACAAATTCGAAAATCAGAGTTCAAGACATTATATGCAAACGTTAAACCTAGCACTGAAAGTTTTCATTTAAAAAAAATACGACCGCAGCATCTTACAGAAAACCCCTTTTAGTGTGCTGTTGTTTCATTCGAAATCCGTTTTCACACTACACAGCTAATTGCAGAGACGAATCATAGTCAAGATTTTCCTTACGGTTCAACATTTGCTTCCATAATTGAATTAGAAGTTTAAAACTATAAACATTAAACATCTAAATACTATAAAAATCCATTGCAAACATTGAAGGTTCAACCCTATCGTGTTCGCCAAGCCAAGGCATGGCTGGTCTTACATTTCAGAAAGATTTACATCATCTACGCTAAATTAAAACCCCAGCAGTAATGATCTACCCAAAAGTTGAAGGCTGGGCAAAAGCCATTATCGAGAAAACACATTTCCAAAACCCTGTTGACACTCACAACTGTCAACGAAAACCGAATCTAGGAGAACCACAAGATAGGGGTACCACCGATGCTTACCGGTGGTTAAGCTGTAGCTTCCCATCAACATTCCAGGCATACCACTGTTCCCCGAGAGCCAACCTAACAAGCAAAACATACTCAGGGTTAAGCAATACTCATGAAAATTTCTGGTGCATACACAAAGAAAACTCTAAGTCATTCAAACAATACTATACCTGCGTCGTTGACAGAAGAATGATGAAGCCATCCATCCCACCTTGAAGGATAAATACCCAACTCAGAGGGAAAACTATGTCAACACTTGCGCAATTTTCAAACCTGATTCTTAAACCCTAGACTGTTACTCATTCAAGAAGTTCACTTAGAGTTATGAGCCCCCCAAGACCTTTAAGTCACTGTAACGCCACCGAATGGACGCACTCATCCAATACCGTGGTTGTTGCAGAATTCTTTTTCAGACTCGGCCCCTTAATGATCGTATTTACTTGCAGGTTGAAGGTTGTTGCAGGTCTCAGTTTCGAGCCCGAGGGAGGATAAAAACACCAAAACCTAAGAGCCTCTCGGCCGGTTGGTCTCACCCCAAACCCTAGCACCAAAATAAATGCCAAAGAAAATGTTACAATGCCCTAAAGGTTACATTTAGGGTTCAATACAATCCCAACGCACAACAATCGACGATGGAGATCTACCACTGATGAGCCACGTTGGTGAATGGCAGATGCAACATTAATCACCCATCTACTTACTAATCCACAACTTTTCCAACTCAGTCGACACCAAGGAAGGAGGCATGTTACAACTCAGCATTGGTGAACCCTTTCACGTGCTGGTCATCCACTATAACATTCACGTAATACTACCATTAATGTTGTAGCCCAAAAACTTAATTACAAAACCAATTCATTTATGATACCTTTAACTCATACACCAGGCATTTATCATGCCATCATACCCACCTTCCAACCATAGAAGCGACGAGCATTACATTCACCTTACCATCATACCAAAGTCAAATATATATCGGTTGTATGCATAAGAGAATTCGTAGGTTCTACTTAAGTTAGTGTAGGTGCATTAATATCATAACATTCTATCCTTTGACAAATTAAGCTAGGTTGCATTCGATACTTAAGGTATGGATAGGTTCTTCCTTGCTTATTGTAAAGTTCATCAAGCATGCTCATGTCATAAAATTTATAGGGTTACACTCTTTAGTGTATAGTTTCCACATTAAAACCATCGCATAAATTGCGATGATAGGGTAATAATGCATATTACATTACTAATATAACTACCTAGGTAATAAAAGACTTAGAATTATCTTTGTCGCCCTCACTATTGTTTGTATAGGACCATGTTTCATTGCATTAGATACTTCACAATTTGAAAATATAAAGGATTATTTTAAACCACAAGTCATTCATGGAATGGTAACAAGGGAAGCCATAAACTCTTAAATGTAGAAATCTATTAATGACCATACTCAGAAATTCACGACTTCAGCAGCTTTTGAGCTAGTCAAGATACTTCATACGAAAATTGAAAAGAGACCATACCTGTAGCATTGGAGTACTAGCAGTTTTCATTTATGTAACAGTTATTAAACACTCTAGAATTATCGGTATCTCTTACCTGCAAATCTGCGCATGAAGGACGGGTACAATGCTTTAGCTTAATAGCTAAGTAAGCCTCGGGGCACCTCGAGGGACCCCTTTCATCATCATCTAGAAAATTCAAACTGTCAGTACCTTGTCGAGGAGAACTCTGCTTTCCAATGTTTTGAAATTTCAATTATTCAAGCATATAAATTAATGTTGTAATCATTAATTGGATTCATGACGTGTCACTGACACAAAACACCATTAGTTAAAAAGGACATAGCAGTTAAGCTGTTTCTACACTATGACTTAATTATTAATTACTGCTTTAATAAACATTTATTATTTCCGCATTTTACAATTATTAACTTTTAATGATGATTTAGAAATTTTAAATTTTTATGAAAATATCGGGATGTTACAATTTTTCAAGGTGACTTTGATAGGATTCAGAGTAGATAAAGGTTGACCAGGCTATTAAGATATGTTTTACTACACTAATGAAACATAGCGCAAGAAATCCAGTCACTTTCCACAACCTCAATTAAACAAATAAAGCATGTATAAGATAATGACCAAGGTGGAAATATGTCAATCAAAGTTCTGCAATTAATGACTGTCTATTCTTTGTAAGACAAATTCTGACATAGGTTGAGAAAATCCAAGATTGACAGAACATTCCAAAACTTCAGTTCAAATTATCCTAGAGACAAGCTAACCATCAACCATTACCAAATATATAGAGTTTATTAAAAAGGAGAACCAATCAAAACAAAGAAAATGAAAAACACACCAAACTTATGTACAGAGTGCATCAAATTGTTTACACAAAATACTTCTTGAGCAGAGAAACATTCACTAGATAGGTGTCAATAACCCCTTCCAATGTATGTAATCGAACAATACTAGGACCAATCGTTTCTGTAACAATGAAAGGTCCTAGCCAAAGGCGCTGAAACTTGGTATAATCATTTTTATCCTTATGTTGCTTATCCCATCTCAATACCAAATCTCCTACTAAAAATTCCCTTTCAAAAGAGGATTTCTCATTGAACCATCTGTTGATGATGATATAATTTATTTTTAGCCATTTCCCTATCTTCCTCCAACTTAAGCAAGGTATCAATTCTTTGCTGAAGAGGAGAGGAATCATCTTCTTGAATGGATTGGGTTATCTTTAATGAGGGAATGGTAAGGTTAGATGGTAGGATGGCTTCCTTGCCATAGACTAGACAATAGGGAGAGTTTCCAAAAGTTGTCTTTGGGGTGATTTGATCTACCCAAAGAGCATTATAAAGCTGTGTGTGCCAATCTTTGTGATGAGAGGATACTGTCTTCTTCAAAATATTTTATCAGGTTCTTGTTAGAAGATTCAGCAAGCCCATTACCCTGTGGATAATAATTGGCAAATAATTTTAGGTTGATCCCTTTTTCAAGGGCATACTGTGTCAAATCAATTGAGGAAAAGTAGGATGCATTGTCAAAGTCAAGATACTCAGGAGCACCAAACCTTGTAACTATCTGGCTTCCAAGGAAAGAGATTACTTGGTTTGTGTTACACTACCTAAGAGGGACTGCCTCTACCCATCTAGTAAAGTAGTCAATTGATATAAGGATATACCTATGTTGCAAGGAGGAAAAATGATTAATAGGGCCAAAAACATCCAGTCCCCATTGTTGAAATGGAAACTAAATTGTTACTGGCTGTAGAGGAAAAGCAGGTTTTTTTAATTTCCCTGCACACTTTTGACATGGTTCACACCTCCTAACATGAGCATAGGAATCTTTAAATAGAGTAGGCCAATAATATCTAGCTCTGAGAATCTTGTGTGTTGTGGTTTCACCTGAAAAAATGGCCTCCAGCAGGTCCTGCATGAAATTGAAAAAGAATGTCATCAGTCTCATTTTTCTCCAGCATCTAAGGAAAACTCCATCATAATTTTTTCTAAACAAAACTCCATTAATAAATTGATAAGGAGTAGACTTTAATCTTAAAGCTCTGTGTTTTTTGAAGTCAATGGTTTTAGGAGCAAACCCATGGTTTAGAAAAAACTTGATATGATCATACTAGTCAGATGTTGGAGTATCTGTGGCATTAACAAAACCTGTAGGAACATTTTCCTCCTGCTCCCATTCAGTCTGCTGTTGAACAGGATCATTCGACTGGGAAGTAAGCAAGCACAAACCTTTCCCTTTTACAATCTTCACTGGCCTGATTTCCAGGTCATATTCCTACAAAGATGTCATCCAATGGGCTCTTTTCTCGCCTAGCTATTTATGGACTAGCACATTTCTGATGGCTGTGTATGGCACAATTACCTTCGTTCGAGACTTCAATAAGTATGGCCTGTAATGTTTCACAGACTTGTAAACTACATAAGCCTGCTTTCCAATTTGGGAGTAGTTAAGTTCTTATCCCTTAAACGTTGAGCTCATGAACGAAATTGGAATCTCAGCATCATTATCATGCTTCTGCATCAAGACAGCTGCATAAGAAAAATCAGCAGCGAATTTATATAGAATAAATTCATTGTTGAAATCTGGGGAAATCAGAGCAGGGGATTCTGCAATGGCCCTTCGAATTTAAAAAAATGAATCCTTTTGTTCCTGAGACTAGCTAAAATGTAAATCTTTTTAAACTAACTGCTGTAATGGCTTAACAATTTGTGCAAAATTTGGAACGAACCTACGTACAAAATTGATCTTACCAAGGAATGATTGCATGGCTTTGCACAAACCAGGAAAACTGATCTTTGAAATATCTTTAGTGCGTTCAGGATCAATAACCATACCTTCTTAAGAAACAATGAAACCCAGGAGCTTACCTTACGTTACTGCCAATATGGACTTCTTGGGGTTCAGGGAAATCCCGTACTTCCTATAGTGTTCAAAAACCCATTTCAAAGCAGATAAGTGTTCATGTCGTTTTTTCAAATAGATAGTGATATCATCTAAGTATACTATGACAGAATTATGAATCAAACCTCCGAAAGCTATATCCATAGCTCTCTGGAATTTGGCTCCTATATTAATTAGTCTGAAAGGCATTCGCCTGTAGGCAAAGGTACCCCAGGGGGTTCTGAAAGTTGTTTTCAATTCGTCATCAGGGGAAACCATGACTTGGTTGTACCCTGAAAAACCATCCAGGAGAGAGAAAATATCTGACCCAACTACCTTTTGTAGAATCTGTTCCATGGGAGGAACATGGTAGTTATCCTTTTCGGAAGCTCTATTCAAATTTCGGAAATCGACACAAAGTCTGATTTCCCCATTATTTTTTTGAATAGGTACTAAATTTTCTATCCATTGTGTGTGTCTGACAAAGAATATGATTTGGGCTGTCAGCAAATTTTCAAGTTCTTTCTTTACAGAGGGTTCCAAATTAGGATGCATCTTTCTCATTTTCTATTGGTAAGGTTTCACTTCTAGCTTCATCGGTATGTTATGATGCATAATGCTAGTATCAAAGGTTACTAGTTCGTCATAGGTCCATGCAAAAACATCTTTGTACTCTTTACACAATCTGATAAAAGCTCTTCTTTCATCGACAGAGCAGTCAACCCCAAGGTTGATGAATCGGGAATTCTGTTCAGTACCAAGGTTAACTGGCTCATAGTTCAAAGATGAACTCTGTGTCTTTTAGTTGGTCTTGTGTTTAAACTTATCTTGTAAGTCATATAACTTTTCTAGGTTGATTACTGATTTTGGGATAATGTTGGAAGGATTAGACAGAGATTTTTCATGCTAAGCTTCATCTATTGCCATGTCTTGAAAGGTATCTTGAGCTGAGAGAAAGTCTAAGATTTGTTGATCATCATCAAACACTTTCCAACTTGTTACATTATCATGGATGGAAGGCCTGTACATAAGTTCTATTGAAAAGGTTTTAGGTGACAAGCCTTCTGGTGGAATCAACCTAGATGCGATATTTGCTAAGAGGTCAGAAACAAAGTTCTATGATCTAGGGACATATTTGATGTTGAATGTAGTGAAATAATTGGTGAGATCTCTAACCATTTTTTTATAATTAGTTAAACGTGGAGACAAACAATGTATCTTATTTCTTACCTGTTTAACAATGATTTAAGAATCTCCAAAATTTTTTATCACTTGTGCACCCATATCAATAGATTTGTTGAGTCCCTGCACCAGAGCCTCATAGTCAACTACATTATTGGGACATCCAAATTCAAGTCTACAAGCAATAATGGTTTAAGTCCCTTTTGGATCAATAAGGACACAAACTGCACCAGCTCCATCCTTGGATCTGTAGCCATCAAAGAATAAATTCCATGCAATAGGATCAATCCTAAAATTTGTATTAACATTATACACATGATGTAAAATAGTTCCATAGAATGGTACAGTAGTAACATTGGTAATATATGACTCTTTTTGTACATTCTCATCTGGTGAAGAATCAACTGGCAAATCCCCAAAGAAGGTGTCAAATGTGAAATGCTCAATATGTGAATTATAATAACAAGCGAGTTCACTTTAATCATTAAGGTCAATGGCTGTTTTCTTCATAAATGGTTCCATACTGATCTTAATCTTGTTTGGTTTTCCATTGTAGGGTGGCCATAGGTGAGACCAAACAGTGGAAAAGTATCCCTTGAGCTTCTCTAACCAATCTCTGCTCAGCCACATTCCATAGGTTTAAGGGATGTCAGATACAACAATATCAATGGTTTGGTGAATATGAGGATCAACAGATAATATCAACAACACATTTCTCAATCTCCCCACTACTCTTACTTTAGATCTGTCAAGCTCGACAATATGAGTAAGACAGGGTTCCCAAGTGGCATTTAATTTCTTGCAAACAGATAGGGGCATCACATTGGAGGAAGCTCCTGAGTCTATCATGAGATTGTGTACATTTCTGTTGAAGATTTCAAAGGTAAGCAAGAAAGGAGGTGTCCTCTTGCTTCCATATTTCTGATCTTCTAGTTTAGTAAAAGAGTCTAATGTATTGTTTTGTGATTCCCTTGGTTGTTTGATTATCATGCTTTTAGGTAAATAATCCCTCATAGAAAGGATTTTTAGAAGTTCAAACAAAGAAATTTTTGCTTTAACTCTTTTCAAATCTTCAACCAAACTGTACTCCATTTCAGGAATGATTGTATCTTTTTGATGAACAATTTTGCTTTTGTTGGGAGGTGTTGTTGAAGATGAAGGTTCCAGAGTAGTTTGTGGTCTTGATCTAGTATTCTAAGGATGTTGAACATTGAACATTGTTTCATGTTCTTCTTTTTCTTCATTCATTGGGAGTTTAGAAAAATAGCTTACAGTATTAATCTGTGGATCCTCTTCTTCTTCTCCTTGTTCTGGTAACTGTGGATCTTGGTTTGTTTGATCTTCAGAATGTTTAGGGGCATTTTTTGATTCTGTGGCCAAAGCTTTGAAGATAGAATAAATTTCTTCAGATGTTATCCCTTCATTAGGATTAGGAGGTGGTGTATTTTGGGGAGGTTGATAAGGTCTCCTGAAAGGTGGCCTTGCAAAACCTCTGTTATTATTTTGATTCTCATTATTATTCTTTTTTAAATCAACCATCTCATTTGACGTTTTCTGAAGAAAATTCTTAATATCTATCATTTCAAAGGCATCTTTGTTTTGGGTAGTGGGTTTGGGAGCATTATCATCTTTTTTTCTAGATGTGGAAGTTTGTTCTTTTAAAGCATCCGGATTATCTTTAAGACAATAGGTATCCTCTTCAAACTGAATGGCTTCAACATATGCTTCAAACAAATTTTCTTTATGTGCTCTTTTGACCCACATTGTAATGGGAACAGATAGACCTTTTTCATAATAGGCAACCAACAATTCTTCTGTAGGAAGAAGTGTGGCAGGGATCCTATTTTTCAGATAAGAAAATCTTTGATTGTAATCTTTAACCCTTTCTTTACCTCTCATCTTCATAGAAGACAATTCTAATACTAGATCTTGTGGAGTTTTATCATCCCCAAACTTCTGGATAAACAATCTTTCAAACTCATCCCAAGAAGTTATGGATCTGGCTACTAAGGAAAAGTACCATGTGGATGCCTTTCCTTCAAAAGTATAAGGGAACAGTCTGCAAACCACAGATTCATGGCCAACACTCCTAAGTCTAATAGCCTGCATAAAGGTTTTGATATGATCTAATGCAGGTGACTTATCATCTGTATTGAACTTAGGAAGCCACTTCTCAGGGTTTTTAGGCAATCTATATTGATCTCCAAGTATAAAGACAACATCTTGGTCAAGCCAAGGTCTGTTCTGGCCTTCTCCAACCATTGGTTGTTCTTCCTCTTCTTCAAATGAAGAACTAGAGAATGTTCACTTTCAGACGAGGAGGGTGATGATGAAGGAGGAGAAGGTGGTGGTCCACCAAATCCAACGTTAGGCTGATCTTGTGGAACTTCCTCAAAGAGATAATCAAGGTTATACTCATGGGATCTTGGATGATCAGGTGACTTTTGATTTTCTGTGTTCTGATTCTCAGTGTTTTGGTCAGCTGTCTGTTGACCCTCTTGGTTACCAGTCTGGAAAGTAGTGTTTGGTTGAATTGCTGCTAGTCCTCTACCTCGTAAGTCAGTAACTCTTTGTTGTACTCTAGAAACACTATCATTAGAAGTCTTCAGAATTTCTTCAAGTGAAAGGGGTCCTCTGGTAGGTGATATAATAATGATTTCCTTTCTATTTTCCTGCTAAGCTGTAGGTGTACCAAGAATTACAATCGGTTGTGAGACTGCTTTTTGTTCAGAAGTAGAAGCATGTGATTGACTACGAGTGAAAACCAATGATGTTCTTGTAGGAGGAGGTTTCTGAGTATTCTGTTTAGGCATATTTTACTACTGTCCCTCCTTCTAGCGCCATTTGTTGAGGCCTTGGGTGTGCAGGGTAGGTGCAAGGTGCTGGAATGGGTTCCAAGGCTCTCAACAGAGGGGGAAAACCCAGATTGAAAGTCTTCAAAAGATCCTATGGAAGGACAATTCTATCCCCAGCCTGTTTTCTATAGTAATCTCCCATGGATATTCGGCCTCCGTTGGCACTCTAAGAGTTGGTGAGTTTTGATCCTAAGGATCAGTTTTCCTTTGAAAAAAACAAAGTGTGTAAAATCTGTAAACACAAATCTACTTAAAAGATCTAAACTAATTTAGATCTACTCTAAGAAAGTGTCTTGAGATAAGTGCATGTCAGCTTGATATGGAAATAGATAAGCACATTCATCAATTAAATAGAAATGTGAAAGAGATCAATGAATTAACTGATCAAGTTACAATTAATCAATTAAAATTAACCAATGGAAAATTGAGGGTTATATGCATTCAAGATTTGACCTATAACTGATACATTAATTGAAAAATTAACATCAATTATAATTTACCGAGAAAACCATTTGCAGAAATCGATAAAAGTTTTAACTGAATAAACTATTTTAAAACCTCATGAACACAAATCATTAGCAGAGATAAACCGGAACTATTGATCACTGTGGTCAGTAAATTGCAAAAATATTTAAACAACATTAGATAAGCAATCTGGATTTACAATCAATATTCATCAAAGAAACTTGATCAATAGACAAAAGTAGATCTAAAAATAACTTTATTGAATAATGAAAGTCTATAAGAAATGACAAGCTTTGTATCAAACAGGGTATCTCCAGTCTCTCCTATAGATTTTCTCCTCCAAATTCCATTATCCCTTCTCTACGAGGGATCACCTCTTTAAATAAGAGTTACAAAATAATACAAAGAGTAAATTCCCACAAACCGGGATTACAAAATCAAAACTAAACTAATGGCCTAGAAAAACTTGCCATTTGTCCCAAATCTCTAACAACTCATCCACATTCGGATAGTTAGCTGACTCAAGCCCCAGTTGGGAATTACATACGAATGTTTCCATTTCATTTTTAGCTAACTTATGCCAAATACAGATGAAAATGTGGATTTTTCCTTCCATGGTGACCGGTTTCCTAATTAATTGATCCACATAATCAATCTTGACATTCTCAAGGCGCTGAATTTTCTGCTTGGCTTCCTCACACCTACGTTCGACTTGCTCAACCATCAACTTATGCGGGCAAGCATCTTCAATGAGCTCCAAGGCTGAGAAATGTAGAACTTCCATGATGTTATCTGCTACATACCATCGCCTGCTACACATAGGATGTGCTTTCTTAAGAATGTCTTCAACTCACTCATTAAGATCAAGTCAAGTGTTCAATGAAGCTCTGATTTTCTTGAACCAAAAACTGTTAAGAATGGTGATGTCTTCTGGTATGTTCTTGATATACCTCTTCACTCACCAATGTTTTGACTTGCCTTAGAAGCTTGCAGCCTTTTGGATTTCTTCTCTTCAAGGACACCAGACATCTTACCAAAAGTCATATAAGTTTCCCTAATCTCATCTAGGGTGTAAAATAGCTTCTCCGGTAATTTATGATGCTCTTCATTGACTTGAAGGGCCAAATCCTTAAATTGCTGGGGTGAGAACTTAGAGAAACTAGAAGAGGCTGCACTTGTAGTTGCATCCTCACATTGCTTTTCCAGTAAGGCTATCTTCTATCTATTGGCAGAATTCTCAACTTGTACATTACGTAGTTCATCCTGAAGAGAGGTATTGCTTCACTCCAAATTCTCTAACCTCTCTCCCCATATCCTCTTGAGATCAACAACATAAATCTCATGTTTTTCCTTGGTCTTTACTAACTCTTCTTCAAGCCTTTCCAATTCTTTTTCTGATCAATCTCCCTATTCAGTACCTAGACTATATAAAGGTTTGCACCAGCAAATGCCCCTAAGGTTGCAGCTGTCTCAATTGCTCCTGTCTGGGGGTCATTTGTTTGCTAAGCCCATATTATTTGATTTGGAATAGATACTTCTAATCCACCTTGATCTCTGCTTCTCTTCTTATCCCTCTTTCTCACTGCTTTATTTTCTTTACTATAGAAATAATGTCCAAGAGGGACTACAACATCATCTTCATATTCAATTATTATTTTTGAAGAAATTGAAATGACATTCTCTATTGAAATTAATGAAGGTGTTTGAGTGACAGTGGGACTAGGTATAGACATGGTAACTTGAGGAGTAGTCAGAGGGGTAGAGCCAATCTAAGGAACTGATGGAACATGGGTTGGAGAAGGGATTGAAGTGAAGGATTCATAAAGTGGAACATGATCCTCCTTAGTAGGTGATGATGAAGAAATAACTGCGGCTGGCTCATCAATGATGGATGATGATAAAGTAGATATGGGTAATTGCTGAGGGATAGTCAAAGACTGGACCTCTGCAATAATAGATGGGGAAATGGAAAAAGGAATTGAGTTGTCTGAAAATGGAGTGGCTCTGGAAGTCAAAGTATGAAAAAGTTGTGATATGGAAAATGGTGGCATCACCCCTAGAGACAAAGAAGAAAGATCTTGAATAGATGACAACAAAAGTGCTGAAGTTGTAATGTCAGGGCCAGTAGTAACCTCCAATACCTATTGATCAGAAAAATAGTGATCCATCTCAGTAGTGTCTAACAAATCTGTAACTGCTTGTGAATCTTCAGTCACTCCTTCAGTCACTTCTTTAGTCACTTCCTAAGTCTTTTCTTTAGTCACTTCTACAGTCATAGATACTAGGTGATGTGCTTCATCATCAACATCACTGTCAATGATATCAAAAGTGGGAACCTGTGATGTAGGGATCAAGATTTTCTATCTCTTAGCTAGGTTGGCCTCATCTATTATTAGATCATCACATACCTGTGCAGCTACAGTAGTCACTTGAATACCCATAGTAAGCATAGGAGGTTCGATTGTTTGACTATCCAATACTGAAGTCAATTGTGCTAACTCCTGCTTCAAATGATGAGAGGTTTGCAACAAGACTTTAACCTGTTCAGTTGTTTTTACCTCAAGAGGATTCTCCATGGGAGCTTTACCTTTATTCCCATGTGGATAAGTAAGCATGAGAGGGGCATTATCCTCATGGTTCTCCTTTTATGCTCTATCCTTTCTCATTTTCTAAAGCAGATTCATTTTCATCGTTCTGTAGATCAATACTTTAGCTTTAATTTCTCTCTGATATTGCATAATCTGATGCTAATGATCTATGCTCTTGGCCCTAGCCAGGACCTCAGAAAATGTATTCACTCCTTGGTAGATAGAGTCATCTAGAAGTTCCTCATGGACATAGTCCATCTTCATATGATATTGTTTAAAATGTGCATCAAGGAATTTCTTAGGATCATGCTTCCTTTTGGGATCAAAACCCAACTTTAAAGGAGCCACTTGGTCACCAAGCACTGCAACCCAATTTGAGGTTCAGATGACTAATGGCCCAAGGTTTAAAGAAAATTTAGGCCAACCTTTCTTTTTGGGACCAGTGAGTTTTCTGTAGACACCATCAGTAATAGTCTGATAAGAGACTTCTTGAATGACCAATCTATTAGGCACTATCTGTCAGGCACTATTATTGGCCAAAGATGAACAGTGTCACTTCCCTAGAATATGATATATGAATATGACTCATAGACATTCCAATCAGCAATTGTATTGATGAAGGTCCTGGAATCAGTTGAAAAAGTAGGTGCCTCTTGTTTGAATATCTTGAAATAAATGGTACCCATGAAATGGTCACAAATGTCATAGAGTGAGGGCACAAAATTTCTCTCCCATAGTGTTGAGTGATAGATATGAACTGGTGGATCTATAGGGGTCCAATTCCATCCCAAGTTAGGATATTGGAACTCTGAGCAAAAGACATCAATAATGTAGGCTGAAAAGAAGAAGTGTGGCTTCCTCAAGTTAGGTGCCTTTTCAAAGCCTTGGATAGTTGTTTTAAGTTCCAGTGACAAGATAAATGCCCAAGGGAGGGACTTACCTGTTGTTAAGACATGATGAGCTATTGGAGCCCATTCAACTTTAAAGACTGAACAATTTGGAAGGCTAAAGAGCCTGCAGAGCATGGCTTCCAGTAAATATTAAGGCTCCCTGAACCAGGAAATTGGGTAGAGGTTATCATCCTTAGGTATGAAACTGCTAGGCTTAATCATCCATGATTTCAACATTTCATCGAAATTGTACCTAGTTTTAGAGGATTATATGAATTCAGGGCTAAGGCTCTACACAGACGGCTTAAGAAAAAAATTTCTGATAAATATTTTAGGGTGGAAAGTTGTCAATTGTGACCTTGTATTGTCATTAAATGAACGATATTTAGGGTTATCATTGTCCACTATCCATTTAACTGGGTCTGTGTAAGGTAGGACGGAGGACCGGGAAGCAATGGCATGCAATTGAGAAGCCCTAATCTTCTCATATGCAGTTCGTTCTTCTTTAATGTTTGAAAGGTTGTCATTATCAAAGATTGAATAAATTTTGGACTAGTTCATTTGATAAGTTTCAGTAACCCTCTCACCGGTATCTGAGAAGATACCGAAATTTGGATCTTTGGTCAACAAATCCCTGTGAATTGTCTTAGACCGAGTGTTCCGTGACATTTTTGGCAAAGCTTGGAAATTTTGGTAAATAAATTAAAACTAAATTAAAACTAAACCACAAACAACAAAACCGTAAATAGCAAATGCGAAAATGACACAAACCAGCCTAAAAAGAACTCAAAATTCATAAGTATGACCCCTGGTAAGAAATCCACGTAGCAGAGTAAATTCCAACAATGAAAATGATAAAGAAAAATAGAAAAAATATTATATTTGTCAATTTATTTATCAGGTCAAATCTGAATCGTATGATTATAAGAAATGAGCGGCTGAGATTAACTCCTGCGAGATGCGGGATCGGGTCATAGATTTTATTTTCAAACTTTATTCAAGATTCCCGCAATCCGTAATCCGCAATTTGTGGGTTGTGGGTTGCGGGATTACAAATTGCAAAATAATGGACAAAAGTGTTTCTGCAACTTGAAATCCGCAATTACAGGTTTTGGAAACGAAAAACAATCTTTAAAATTAGAATAACATTTTCCGCATCCCACAATCCGCAATTGCGGGTTGTGGGTTGCGGAAACACACAACGCAATTTATTTAAAATAACAACTTTCCACAATTTGAAATCCCTAATTGTGGGTTTCGGGTTGCGTGATCGAAATTTCCCCAAAAATATTAACAAAGTCTTCCCGCAATCCCCAATTTCAGGTTGCGTGTTGCGGGATGACAAAATTAAAAAAGAGAGAACAATCAATTCCCGCAATCTGCAATTGCGGGATTTCGGATTTTCGGGTTTGCGGGAAGAAAATAACATTTTGAAAGAATTGAAAGCTTTCCGCAAGTCAAGAAAAAAACCAGAAATTTAGAAATTTTTCAAAAGGGAAAATAAAAATTACACAAACCAAAAGCAAAAGTATGAGGTCATACAAACAAGGTTTAAGAATCTTGTTTTGATAAAAAGAACTTACCCAAATACCTTTGTATTTACAAAAATTGGGGTTCCCATGATCAAATGAAGCATGGGATCTATTGTACCTACAACAAGTACCCACAGCCTCCGCGCACCAGAGCTTTACTCATCGAAGTCCATCTTCAATATTCCCTTTTTGCAAATGAGCATTTTAATCCAAAATGGTAACGCCAATAGGTACCTTCTTCTGGGTCCTTTAAAGAAATTCCTTTCCATGTCATTGTACGATCTAACTGTGTTGAAAACAAACTCAGTGATGTACCCTTCCAAAATGCTATCTACCCAAATTTTGATAGCCCTTGAAGCTTTATTCTTAACACAGCTCAATTACTGGATCAGTTCCGAGGTCGAATTCTCTGGCTCACCTCCTTGGAAATTATTATTCTGAAAAGTTAGGTTATCCAACCATTCTTACAACAATATAGGAAACTCATAGAAAAATACCTCATGGATATCAGTATAGATGTACTTCTGCAACCACTGTTCTGTCGACCATCTAGGTTTCTAATTTTATTCCTCAGCAAAATATCGCATCTTTTTATTGAACCACTCCTCGATCTTCGGCTTTGTCAGATGCCACAGCATGTACTCTCTCTTTCGCACTAGGGTCTCGACAATGGAACCATTTGTTGGTGTAGATATGTCGACAGGGATTCACTTTGCATAGTGTCAACTAAGCTCAACACAAACTCCCATAGATACCAGCCCAAAAATGGTTTAGACTTTATAGCGACACTCGCAAAGCGAGTGAGGTCTCACTCGATGAACCTAAGGGGGATTCATGAACCAAGATTCTGCATATATAAGAGGACATGCATCACTTATATTTAATGATAGCATAACTTGGAGATGGACATAGTTAGCAATTGCATCATAACATCATCATTGCATACCAAGACATATTAATCGGATCTACATAGTAACACATCATAGAAGCATATTCAACAGATCCACAATACATATCTTAACTGGGACATAACAGATGTAATTTATAACTGTGACATAACCTAGGTAATCATCACTGCTACATAACAAAAGTAATCATCAATGCGATATATAAACATAAGTAATCATCATTGCGACATAACACAAGTGAGACAAAGTCATTTCCAAAACATTCTTTCTCATTAAAAGTAGACTTCATACATCAAAACCACCTTATGAATCACAGAATCGACAGAAACATATATCTACAGAACCAATCCTCAATAACTTAGATAAAATTCGATACAAAGATAGATCGAACCATCGAATCAGATACTCGTGGAAAAGAATACCAAAGATAAGATAAGAGATTCCCAAGGGATTACAATGTGACTCATATTTATAGGCTCAATGGTCATTACAAAATTGGTCCACTTCGCAAAGTGCCCATATCTTAACCACTAAGTCTAACTAACTCTACTATGATTTCTCTGCTTTTTCCACTTTAATTCTGCTTTATCCTCTTTGTTGCGCTCCGCGATTAGTCCTTTTCCATTGTCATTGTCCCCTTTGTAGTTGGCTATACCAAACCGTCTGCAACTTAGCTTCGTGCCAATAGATCCTGCAAGCTCTTGTTATCAAAACAAAACAAAATAAAACAAAAACTTGAAAATAACTTGAAACAAAGTAAAAGAGGTGAGAATATGGAAACCACAATAAGAAACAAATACTGGAACCAATTTGTATTTCCCAATGATCAAGCTTGTTACATGTAGTTTCACCTAGGAGGCATGGGATTCAAGGGTATCCAACAATATCCCTTAGGGAGGTCCTTTTTATCCACACGAAATTATAAATAAATTGACTTGAAAAATGGGAGAAACACTTGCCCCATGGAGGAAGGTGGCAACGGAGCTTGAGAAATGCTAGTAGGTATGAGAAAAGGTGGAAAAAGTTCCAACACAATTACAACAGCATAAAATTGCTTTGATTTTTCTCTCTTTAGATTCATTCCCATGGCTTCCTTTTACTCATCCAGGAAATAACTAGATCCAAATGTGGACACATAGAATCCATGATCTAGGTCCAAAGTACACAAAGGGGGGCCATACAATGATATCAAGTACATGAGAATCCAAATTCAAATTCTTGGAGGTGATGGAGATTTCATGAGCCTCCAATGCACCATGGGTGGTTGTGGTTTCGCTATTTTTTACAATGGATTTTGAAGGAAAATATGTGCTAGGAAGCCGTAGGAACATATCTGATAATACACCCTATAGCACATGCTATTATGAGTGTAACCACACTACCTCTTCTTTTAACTGTTTTTGGCATTTTTGGACTCATACTGCTTTCTAGATCTGATGAGGATGTCTTTGGTGGGTTGCATGCTATATGTTGATGATGCCTTACTACAAGATTAGCCAAAATGTTGCATGTGTGTAAAATTCAAGCATTAATAGATGCCCCCTTATGTATTAGGTTTGGAGGGTATTGTAGAGTCGATAATGCATCATTGTTTCTTTTATGTTCTCTCATGTTCTTGGAAGTTTTCAAGTGAGTGTGGGCAAATGGTTCCCATGAGGGAATATCATTGGTGATGACTGGTGAATCTATAACAAAGAATAGTGTTTTATACAAATGAGGTGAGCATACCCATGCTCGTGAAAATATATCAACATGACCACAATGAGAGGATACTGAGGGGTCAACTCATAATACTATTCGTACATGGAAGAAGGAAGCTTCAATCCATGTGAGATTAAATGATCATAGAAATGATGTTATAGGGATCAAAGAAGTAGAACTTTGATGATCATGATAATCCCTTCGGGGTGGGGGACCAAAATACTAGTGAAGTTGTTGGATAGAGAACCTCATTGTACGACTGCTACCAATATTTGTAAATGTGAACACTACTACCTTTTAAACATACGACTCTTCATGATGAAATAGATGTGTTGACATCGAGCATAGGAGAGACCAGTAAGTTAGGGACAATTGATGAATCTCCCTACCTAGTTCGAGGTGATCCCTTATATTGATTTAAAGGGAACCCAAGGTACAACTACAACTACTACAACTCTCAGAATATGGGGATTTGATGTCGACGAGAATTGGAGTACAAGATAAGATGAGGGTCTTCTCCTGAGAACCAAGATCATTTTTTAACCAACTATAAGACTAACAGACCTTACACAAGACTAGCTAATAAGGAAAAGGGGCTCATAACTTCCTCTTATTGATGTCAACTTGGGGGGTGACTGGAAGCATTCTTTAAAATAGAAGGAAAAAATGCAACAAAGGGAGACAACTACATGAATGGTTTTGTTGGAGACATGACATTGAGGGTGACAGTGACTGGAAAAATTGACAATGTTGGGGATAGGGAAACTCAATGACATCAATCAAAGTAAACCAAGGGTTGTTGCCAAAGAGAATTGTGGTGTTCCCATGGTTTTGAGTGGATTGGGGAACTGTTTGACATAAATAATATTTGGTGGGGTCCCCATGATTTTGAGAGTATCAAAGGACTAATTTTTTGATGAGTATGATTCCTGTAGTTTTGGGGGAATCAAATAATTAGTTTGATGATGGGTGGATTTGCCATGGTTTTGGGTGAACTGGGGAACCTTTTCCATGATGGTGTTAGGGTTGTTTGCAGATGCGAAGATGAGTGCCCCATTAATTAATGCCATGTATATTTTTATTGCTGGAATAATTGAATAGGATTGGTTGTTGCAGACGGTGGGTACCCCATTGCTGTCTTCGCAAGTAAATGATATGAAGAAGAGTGTGTAGATGGGAGATTTCTCATGGGAGTATGAGTGGTCAACTATGAGTATTTATAGTAACATTTGTTAAGGAATCTGATGGCATGGACCACTAAAGGTGGGGGATTAAATGTAGAAATATAAAATGATGAACTATGGGTTGATATTTTCAAGCTAGATCAGATTGCTCGGGCTTGTGGGGGTTCAAAATCATTTATTCCAAACTATTGCAGGGATGCAATGGTGTGCATGCCCATGGGGGAAACATGCTATTCACAAGAATGATGTTGATGGTAGATCATTGCTAGGAATTAGGACCCTATGTTTATCAACAAGAGTAATGGTAAATGCAATGTAAATAGACGGAAAACACTTCCTATATGCCAATTTTGGAACGATACCTTTGATGCAAGTCCTCATCCATTGCTGGAATGGTTGGAGTCTCTATTGTTGTTCATTTTCCTACACACATGACGTAGATACCCAAGTGTAATAGAGATCACAATAGAGGTTTTGGCAATGCATAAATAATAAACAACAACATAGTGCTCCTCGGGAGTGCGTGGAAAATGTGTTCCAAATGAAAGTTCTCATATGGAGGGGAAACTATAACCATTGTGAATATCTCTAGGAGTTGATTTCGGTGGTGTAAATGGGCGTCAAATAGAGCTAAAGTTTGGCAGTGCGGAGATTTTGAAAATTTAGTAAAATATGTATAAATAGGGTTGGCGCATGTTTGTTGAGGTCATTTATACTTGTTCGTCTTTTTGTGATTGGGAGCATTTTTGCGTGATTTTGGCTGATCTGAGCATCTGTTTTCCGAGCCGCGAGATATAGGTCATCTTGCACCTTATCGTACTTAGTTTTGTTGGGTTAGTATTTGGGGCTGGGAGTTCCTAAGGCCATATGCCACATTTTTTTTCACACAGGTGACCACACACGAGTTTGGGTTTTCTCGCATTCACATGTGAGAAAAAACATTTCCTGCACTACATACCATGCAGGGATGTTGATTATCACACTTAGTTCCCCATGCAGGAAATTGGATATTTCTACATGCTGCGTGGGCTGAAAACAATTCAGCTTCGCACTGGTATAGGGAGGCTATTTGGTGGACATTCACACTAATAGCATAGCTGATGTGAACAACTCATGCACTACTATGGTTGTGTGGGGTTTTTTCAGACAGCCAGGCTATGCATAGTTCTTGCACAGGGATACCACGCTACTAGCGTTGGTTTCTGAGAGAATCTCATGCGAGATGGGTGTTAGGATCATTTGGAATTTTGGATGCCAAGATCAACCCTGATGTGATGTTGTTTATGCTTGCAAGTTTTTTTCATTGACTGTGATGGATTATACGGAGTGGCGAGATTTCCATTATGATGCTCTTGCAGGGGAGGTGGGTCGCGACTTGGTTACGAACCAAGTTCTTAGAGATGCGAAGCTATTGAATTTCTTCAAGTGCCCCTTTCTTTGGTCTGAATATTTCCTACTACAAAGGATCATCTTTATGTGGGACCTTGAGAGGGGGGTATTTCAAGTAGGAGGGGAGGATATAAGCATCACAGTTCAGGATATTTATTTTCTGACTGTTATATATCCATGTGGGGTGTGCGAGTCGAACCAGTTGGAAATGGGGGTGGAGTAGAGTATCTTGGGTCTAGTTGAGTGGCATTGTGGGGGTGACATTGCTACGGTGAGATTTGGTCAGATCCTAATTGGTCATCTTCAGATATTGGCAGTCTGGGTAGTGGTGACTACAGTTTTCAGAGTGTTAGGTGTCTAATCCCCCAACCAGATCACAGGAGGAAAGCTCACGTTAGTAGAGTGAGTTATGGTAGGACACCAGGTGGCCTAGGGTCCTATTCTAATAAATGTTCTGATGGGGAATTCGATAGATTCCTATTGTGGTGTAATAAAGAGGACATTTTTACATGGGAGTGTGATATGATCGTACTTCTTTGAGCATTATCATTCTCTGAGAGCATAGGTGGTGGTACCTCTAAGTGGGATATAGGATCCCCACATGATGTATTGGGGGCGAGTGATGCCCCATGCTGGTGGAAGGGAGATAGGCCATGTCTTATCTCCACATTACTTGGATGTCTGGAAGCAGTGGATCGACCGCATGGAGAGGTACCCCTGGAGTGGCATGGACTACTGGGGGGACCTAGAGTTACCGGTGCCTTTCCACAAATGGGATCTCATAGGTATGCCATATTTTTTGTTTACACAATTTATTTTATGTTCATAGATTTGATTATACACATATTTTTTATGTATATTGGATACTAACTATGGGTTCTTATCTGTGATGCAGATGTGGGACTAGTGCGGCCTCCATGAGTTAAGGGATGCCTTCGGTAGCGTGATGAGGGGGGAATATATGCAGGGGTTGCTGGAGTAGTTTTTGGTGATGTTGGTATAGCTGGATGTGGGGGTGTCCCCACAAGGGGAGCATCCCTAGGGTACCATTCAGTGGAAATCTTATCCAAACTAGAGAGTTGGTTTGGATCGTTTACAAAAAAGTATCGATGATCGTGGGCTTGCTGAGATAGAGGATGATGAGCTGGCTCATACTAGTCAGTTGCTAGTGGAGTTAGGGGATGGATGGTGCCTAGTGATGCGATGGGTATCCATAGTATGTCACCAGACTCATGCAGCAAAGGGTGAGTAGGATCTATCTCCATCAACTGGAGAGAGGTCACATCATAAATAGGGAACAATTGGGCGAGGTCACAGAAGTAGAAGAGGCAAGGTTAGAGGTAGTGTTGCCATTGGCTATCAGAGGGAAAAATGAGCCACAATCAATGGGGAAGATCTGAGTGCTAGGCACTTTGTATTTTTTATAGGGATTTGGTCCCCTTGTTGTATTTTTGTATGAGGCCACATGTTGTATATGCCGAACTTGTTTTTGAGATATATATATAAATATATATATATATATATATACATAAATATATATATATATATACCATTTTGGAGGCATGTTTATGATCTCTTTTATGTGTGTGATGTATGTGATGTTGATGTATATATGTGTGTTTTTATGTTATCTATGTCTAGTTGTAGGTACTTGCACATGATTGATATGATGAACTCCACACATATATACATGCTTTTGTTGTGTATGTAGGGTTAGACAAACAATTGATGTATCAGATGCCAATCCAACACCTCTTTTGTAATTTGGTAAGTGAATGTGTTGGTTTTCTTGTGAACATGCATGAATGTAATTTTTTCAAACTGTCGTACTAGTTGGCGCACTCACAAATATTTTTGGAAGAGGAGAGGGTTGAGGACACAGAATACATTCTTGAGTTGGGAGAAGACTAATTGGGAATCTAGGTGCATATGTATATGGAGTATGCTAATATGGATGTAATCAATTAAAATTTCAATGAATACACCTTTGTAATGGACCAACCAAGACTATTGATACACTAACTAACTTTCTTACAAGACTCAATGAAAAACAATGGACTCTGGTGACTAGTTTGACTGTAGGTAGGAAAAATCAAAGTATTATGGAGGGGATGAGGAATATTACAAATGAAAGAAACTATAAAAAAAAATTTGGGACCATTAATGTTTCAAACATCATCCAGGATGAAGTCTAATCTAATGCTCCTGGGCACCCCGGCATATGCAAACTAGTACATCAACCAAGCACGGGCTGAGAACCAAAGATGAAGGATTCTGACTTAGGGGGGATAAATAACATCAAATATAAGTCATTGGAAAGCCTATTTTTTCTCCATAAATTTTGGGAAGGTTCTAATAAAGTCTCACAAAGATACAAGAAAAAATGCCTTCTAGGATTGCACAGCTAGATCAAATTCAGGACTTCCAAAACGGTTTGAGAGGATCACGAATTTATGATATGAAGATTGTTCTGAGTCATATGGAATCTTAATTAGCATTAGAAACTGAAATCACTTCATTTGGACCACTACTCATTCATTCATCACACAAATTATGAAAACTAGATCAATTTCATTGAAATCTAGACTAGGTGCAAAAAGAAGTATTGGAATCAGAATTTTATTCAATAAAAATTCAGAATTGACATCAAAGCTCCATAATTACATTCATACAAGCCTTCATTATTTGATACATACATTGGATGATTCTGAATAATTAAATACATCAAGAACAAACTCTTTCATCACGAAAGACTAAGAAATCACTCATAGATATGCAAAATGAGCTATCAAATCTCTGTCATAGGCTCGTAATCCTCTAGTGAAGACTTTAGGACTACAATACGCTCAATGAAATGGATGAATACCATCATCCTCTCATGGGAAGCATGGGAACATCTCCCATCTTGGACTAGGGGTACATCTCCCGAGTCTCTAAGGCACAATTGCACTCACTCCAATTCTCAAACTATCAAAATATGTGAAGGTGGTGCACCCTCCTTCTTTTATATATGGAGGATGAATTGAGGAGAAAGTCATCTAAGCTAATGCACCCTCATGATTGGATAAGAAAATCTTGCTTTCCTCCTTTTTTCCTTTTCTGCTTTGCTTTATGGTTTTGCTTTTCTATCATGTTTTGTTTTTTAATGTTTTTTTTTTTTATTTTCTACCTTATCCCGCTTTTCTCCCTTATCCTGCTTTTCTAATTTTATCCCACTTTCTAATTTTGTGTTGCTTTCTTCTTTGTGATGCTTTTCCTAAAATTTTGTTGCTTTTATGATTTCTACCATCTTTCTTTCATTTTTCTTGATTTTCTAGCTTTGAATGCTTTCTCCTAACTTCTTCTACAAGTCATCTCTCAAGTCAACCTTATCAACTAAGGCACACTTGTGGAGCCTTATCCTCTTTCATTCAAAATAAAATTACTTAATTGATGAAAAATAATTATTCTCAAGTGCATAATAAACTTTAGGAAAAAATTAAATCACACTCGTATTTAATTAAATCCCTGAATTTCAAAATTAACCCCATGTAATTGAAGTTGTCTCCTCAACCCAAGGTATTGGTTGGGTTAGAAACTTGATCTTGTAATCATTGTTGAGGGGACATGAAAATCATATTCTACTTGATTGTTGGTGAGTCCCCCAAGAAAAATCCTCTAGTGTTGTATAGAGTTTGGGATTGGTTATAAATGGCACAATAAGCTAATGTTAGCTTCTTTGACCAATGACTTGCATCATCTATGAAGCTGACATAGCTATCTAAGTAGGAGACCATATGCATTCCAAACAAAGGAAGGTATTATTTTGAATGGATAAAAAATACAAAGAATAAATGGATACATTGTTCATTTTAATGTGGAAATGGGAAATGTAAAGGGGAATAGACATTTTCACCCTTCTTTTATGTGTTAACCAGTATCCAAAATTTTAAATGGATATACCTTAGTGTATTTAGGAAACTAGATATGAATGTGGAAGTTTCAAGTCTTCATCGGAAGATGATAAATCGTCACTGTAAGTAGGCCAGCCAAGGATGATGCTTTATCCATGGTATCCGATGGAGGAGAAACAACTTCTACATCAGGTAATCCTGGTGGGAATACCCTTAGATGGGAAAGTTGATATTGTAGATGCATAAATTCGAGGTGGGATTCTCATTCGGTGTGTAGGATAGGACATTGAATTGGGAAGTGACAAGTGTCACCACATGATTGATATGGGTGGGGGACTCTAGCATATATAGGCTCATGTGCCAAAGCTAGGTTTGAGATAGCACAATCAAGTGTGGTTTTGTTGATCATATTGGGAATCATATGAGTATGATGTCCACAATATGTGCATACATCATGTTGTGATTCTGGTGCAACATCCGTAGGTGGAGGTTCTTATGGCATAGTAGGCTCATTGGTGGGTACTTTTGCGATGGTCAATTCTGAGGTAGGTGAAACTGGTGTTGTAGGCAATGTAGTGACAAGATTTATCGAAGTTATGTCCTATGGCTGAGGTGAAGGAATCTCAACGAAGGGATAGTGAAGTGGATGATCGCCAAAGTGTCCCAAAATTGAAGGAGGTTGAGGCAATGGTGTGTTAATTCCCAAACTGAGATAAAATTGAACACACGTGATTGGTGCACAGTGACTTGGAATCAGTTGTCATGGTGGGCGAAGGCAAGGTTGAAGATGTATCCCATACTATAGTATGTTAGGAATGGGTCACACTAACAGGGGACTAAAGAAAATTTCTGAGATCCAGCAAGGTGGGACATAGGTTAATATCATGGCCTTGTTTCCCGCATAGGGCACACAGTGGAGTGACCCTGGTTACAGGAGTAGTGGTTGTCATTACTAAGGCTATTAAGTATTGTTGGGCTATGTCCTATGCTTTAGGCTTGGTTCCTACTGATGATGGTTTGGGAAAAGGGTTGGTCACAATGGGAGATTTATACTTAGGTTGTTTCATTACCCCATTGGTGGGTT
This sequence comes from Larix kaempferi, assembly GCA_027924585.1. Taxonomy (NCBI): domain Eukaryota; kingdom Viridiplantae; phylum Streptophyta; class Pinopsida; order Pinales; family Pinaceae; genus Larix; species Larix kaempferi. The sequence goes on along the minus strand of BSBM01000293.1, from coordinate 17,554,217 downwards.
TAGCGACGGCCAGTGGTGGTTTACGCACCTATTCCGTACTATTGGCATTTAGTATAGATGGTGTAAGAAACTGAGATTGCATCATAGCTGAAACATGGACAAAATCATAGTGTCCCACTGGATTTGTGGCCATTTATGGATAGAGTGGAGTAAGGTACCACACAGGTATACCCAAAGTGAGCCCAAGTAGATTTATCTGAGCCATAAATGACATCCTTTGTATTACTGTTGTTGGGAAACAAGAATGGTATTTGAGATATGGGAGGCACTAATGGACTTAAGGTCTATTCACTACCATGACTCATCGGAAGAGTTGTTGATCAAGCTGAGGGAATCATATCATTACATTTTTAGAGGTGAAAATGGTGCACATAAGGACATTGATCGATATAGGGATTTAAAATGGTGGACCTGTGATGCAAGGGCATCGGGGCCTAGGAAAAATAGTCGAAGTTGATCGACAGAAGGAAGCCGACTAAAGGAATTTCCGACTACCACTAGTGCAAGAATACTGGCAGTTGAAGCCAGACAATCGAGTAGGGACCTGTCAAAGTATGGTCGACAGGATGTGGAAGTCGAAGGAGTCAAACGTCGAAGATATGGTCGAGAGGCTACATCGACAGAGAAGTGACAAAGGCCAAGAATGGAGGACAAGGCATAATGACAACCATAGAGACTAAGTGATCTCGACAAGCTAATTCGAGGATCGAAAAAGCACAAAATGGGTGATAGTCCGAGGAGGACAATGATAAGACCAACAAATGTAGCAAGGTCAGAAAAGAATCATAGCTGAGGAGATCAACCTGCAGCCATTATGGGTTGTTGAGAAATTTAATGGCAGTTAAGAAGGTTTTGCAGGAACAGAGGCGCGCTGACAACTTCAGGTGTGTAGGATTGGGGAGAATTCGGCAGACAGAGTAAGGATGTCTCGGGGAAGCCAAGTAGAGGGACCTCAGGAACAGCGACAGATCAGAGTAAAAGAGTGGTGCGGAGGCATGGAGTTGGGGAGGGATATTTATTTCGTTATTCAGAGGATCAGAATACAGAGAGAATCACATGGAGAGGGGACCAATAGAGTAGATATTTACTTATGTATATTGTAACAGGATAAGGCCAACTTGTTTTATTTGCTTTGTATAATGTAACATTGTAACGGATTCAAGTAATAGAATCCAACTTCATGGAATTTCTAGTACATGTATAGTCTATGTCAGCATTTGTGTGTTTGATGTGTGTTATAGTTAAGCAAGAGGGTCCGACCGACCCGCTCTTGCACCAGGTGATATTAGAGCCATAGATTCCTATGAGAAGGAGAAGAATCTGTGTAGGCATGAACAATGTTGGGCCTAGCCCAGATGGGGCATTTTTGAACAGGAAGAATTTTGAGAACTGTGGAGCTAAGCATAGTTAAGTTTGAACAATTTTGGGATAAGTTTTGGTATGCTGCGAAGTTGTGGGTAGCACAGTGTCGAAGGAGCTGCGAGGTCGGTGCTGCGAGGTCGGTGCTGCGAGGAGTACAACACTGCGATGTGCCACATTGACGGAGATCCAACTAAGCAGAGCGTGGATAGATGATGACAGTTATTTTGGTTAGGTCAGAGAAGACCTATTTTTGGCAAAGATTTCCAATAAAGAAGTGGGTACATGCAGATCGAAGGTAGGTGACTGATCATACAAACAGAAGACTACGACTACTTGAGATAGTCATCCAAGGATGAGAAAGAAGAGCTCGATGAAAAAAACCTATTGGTGTGCATATAATAGAAGATCCACTGCCAGATATCAGTAGTCCAGTTTTGGGAAAACAACGACAGTTTTGTAAACCTAGGGGTTCTACCTTCAAGATGTAAAAGACATGACCTACGGGTCTTGATCTATAAATAAGGAAATTTTGTAAAGGAAAAGGGTTAACTCTTTATTTTTGTTGATTATTATTGAATATTGTGAGATTTGTCAGATTGAAGCATTGTAAAGGCTTTGCAGCTGAGTGCACAAAGACCTAATTTTGAGAGAGAGAGAGAGAAGAGCATCTGCAGCTGAGTGTGCGGACGAAGAACTGTTGTACCCTTTCCTAAGATAATAAACAATAGTTCTTGTGGACGTAGCTTCCCATATGGGGGGGTGAAGCACGTTAAACCATTGTGTTATGTGATTGCTGTGTATGATTGTCATTAATTTGTGATTTAATTTACTTACAGTGCATGCATGAAGTTACTATTATCTGATATATGTTTACTGTTATCTGTATTCACCGTGGAAAGGATGGAATAAGATGCTAGTAGTTCATGTATGGAGGAATGTTAACAGTAAGCACCTATAAGTTCTCAAATGAATGGATCTATGAGATAAACACACAACAAATGGTTAAAGTTGAATCGCGACATCAAGCACACAGCATTGCGCATCTCACTCATTTGCATAAGTTATGTTGTTTATCAAGCTAAGTAATGATGAATGATTAAGGATTAGAATAAGATTGAGTAGAAGTGATTAGATCTCATAACCCCACTGCACGGCCTGTGGACATGCTGAGGGTGCAAATATCTTTGTTCCTGAACATACTCGACGCGGAATAGAAGACTTCGTGCAGTCATTGACCACAACGCGCAACCTGTACCAAGCTTTACAAGAATTAGTTCAAACACTCACATCACAAGGTTGTGGAAACTTGCTTCTGCAACCACCCCCTTGACTTCGCCTTGGGTGAGACCTCATACTACTCGTAGTCTGTTGCTGAAAGTGCCGGTGAATAGGGGTTTTGTTGGTATCTTGTATCGCGAAGTACCTGGGTCTACATTGGAAAACCTCTAAAACAGTGCTGCGACCAACAAATGATTTTGTTGCCGTGCTAAGACCAGTGATGCGATATTGTATTCATAAAATTAATGTCCAACAGTTGGCATCCAGAAAAGAAAGAGATCTGGGCTTGGTGCGATAAGATCGAAAGAGACTTCACAAAGAAAGAAAATAGACATCCATGTCTATCTTAGATACAATGGTTGAAAAGATACTTGTGGAGGGACATCCATGAAATTTTTTGGGCTTCGTTTCCAAATGAGCTACATGAGTGGATATCATGCCTAGTAGAAAAAAAGAATTGTTCCCAAGGTGGAATACCTACAGAGTGGAGTCTGGAGCTTATTGAACAGCTCAAAGCAATTGACACTCCACTGTCATGAGCAGTTGACTTCTGGGTTGATAGCATACTAGAAGGATTTGTGACTGAATTTTTTGTAGATACGATGAAGTCCTATAGACAAGTTGAAGCATACTTTTTTGAAGGATTCAGAGGTAAGTTCCTGAAAAACCTTATTCTATACATTAAAATGCTTTTAACTGAGAAAGGTGTTTTAAGAATGTAGCAATAGTTCTAAATCTGTCATGGTAGAGAATACATACATTGATTCTGACGAAGAAAACCATACTTTGAGAAGTGGAAATAGATACAAGCTTACTAATGAGAAGAAACCCAGATAATCTAGAAACCATATAGATACTGAAATTCCATGTGACCTCAATAATACGAACACTCAGTTATCAGCCACAATTCAACGTATTACACGTCAGAATCAATCAGTCCAGAACCCACCCGCTGCGAGTGTCGCGCAGCCCATCCCACATATCAGTAATACTAGTAACACCGCAGGAGCGAGTGCTCACAGCACTACGACTCGGGCTATTCTGCAGAATACTATCCGTAGCACAATCTAGCAGCCTGTGTCTACTTTTGTCACAAGGAATCAGTTCCAGAACAGTACACAATCCAGAAGGAGAATGACAGATAATGATATAAAACTATCGATATTCAAAGGAACGAGTCAGGAACACCCTAATCAACACTGGTTTCTATGTGAAGCCATTTGGAGTGTCAAGCAAGTTATGGATGATGCTATAAAAATAGTGTAGCTCCTCACTACTTTTAGAGACATAGAACTGCATTGGTTTATGAAGTATTCTCAAGCACATCGAAGAACCTTAGCAGACATCAAGACTGCGATTGCAGCAGAATTTAATAAACCCAAATCAGAATCACAGTGCATAACAGAGTTGAAAGAAATCAAGCAGAAACCTACTGAATCGAGTTTGGGAATTCGACCAAAAATTCAAAATATTGTTGGACGAAGTGAGCCTTGTTATAGCTCCGCAATAGCATCAAGAATGGTTCATTGCTGCGCTGTTGCCCCATATCAAAAAACCATTGATGCAATAGAAGGTTGTATCTCAAGCTGAGGCCTTGGATATTGCGATGAAGTTGGAAGCTTCACCAATTGGAGAAAGTAGTTCTGGGATGATATAGATCCAGAACCAATTGGCTACCTTGACATTAGAACTGCAAGGTATGAAGAATGGAAAAGAGTAGAGACATGAACAACGACATGAAGTTTGGTGCACAGGATGCAAAGGAGAGGGCCACAATAGAGAATAGTGCCCCTTATTTCAAAAATATCTTAACAGTGGTGCACCAAACCCAATAAATATGAATCAGAACCAAGCATCGTGGTGTGAAATTTGTAGAAGCAGAGGACACAGGCTTGAGGACTGCTACCTAATACAAAAATATGTAAAGACACCTAAAAACTTATACTGTAATTTCTGTATGTCAGTTGGACATGATGAGTCCAACTGTCGCGCTTAAGAACTGATGAATAAAAGAAAGTGAGATATGGAAGCAATGCGAGGTGTTGGAATGTACTGGGTCCAAGAGGAAAATCAACCAAAGCAAGAGAACACCCACTATGATCAAGGAGGATATAGAGGCCGCGGTGGTGGATATCATGGGAGAGGAGTAAATACTGGCCAAAATCAAGGAATAGGACAAGGCCAAGTAATATGCTATAACTGTGGCCAGCGAGGTCATGTATCAAGAGAATGCACTAATCCATGCACCACATGCAACTACTGTAAATCATTGATCATGTGATTGAATACTACCCCGTGCTTGAGGTAGAAATGTAGAAGCGGAGAAAAACAGAAACACTGAACCCTAACATCCATTTGATCGCATCAGAGAACAGACCTACACGTCAGAGTGTCAATGCAATAATGCGAAGTGGCGCTGATACGGGAAAAGAAAACAACGCAGAAGCCTCGACTTCTGGAACAACTGATCCTAGGAAGAACCCTGGAGAAACAGTAGGGATTAGAAAAGCTCTTGGGAAAGCACCTCCATTGAACTTATAGAAAAATAAGGAAATATTTAAAGAAGCGCGGGACATGTTTAAACAACCACCATGTTGTAGTCCCAAGGTTCATATGGTTATCATGGATACACTACATAATATAAGAAAGCATATACAATGATACAGATACAAGAGACGAGATAGAGAGAGAGAGACAAGCCTTTATATTAACCAACAAGAGTAGAATACAGTCATAGAACCAATCTCTCTATTACATCGGCTCACCATCCTAGATATATATATATGCAAATACAGTTACATAACCATCTGTCGGTTTATCCAACTGAACCGACCTATACTAGTCGACGCGACCTGTCGACATTTGCTGCAGAGTGGTCGAGCAGAGGGCCTAGTCGACAGGCCGACCTAGGCCCCTCCAACATCTACCCCACCTCAAAATATTTCTTCATCCCAAAGAAATGGAGAGATCAAAATTTCAAAAAAGAGTTATACAGATGGTTATGACAGAGGAATGCTGGAATCAATAGTGTTAGGTATCTGGAGACAAGCTTCGATGATAACTTTAGCAGTAATAGAGAAGTGGTGCTGGAATTCTTCCCAAGTGTGGAGCAGATTCTGGATGTCTACGGTCAGAGTTGTGAGTTCGACAGATTTTCCATTTTTTCATGAGTGGATGTAGCCTGCAAGTGGATCATGTCGGGACCAAATGTGTTGATTGTATTTTCGATAGCAGCAAGTAACTGATGAATTCTAGGCTGAATTTCTCCAATTTTATGGAGGCCTCCTCGGGCTTGTGACATCCACTAGACTTCTTGTTTCTCTAACTTATCCAATTTCTTGTTTTCCATGATGATCTGGTTATCAAGTTGTTCGATAAGGGCTTCATCTGCTGTCAAGCACTGGTGCTGAAGCTTGCTTAGCAATACTCTTCTTTTCTGAAGATCTTTGTAGATGTTGCCATAATAAACATACCAATTGTTCAGAACTGTGGTAAGTTTTTTTGCTTGATTAGCGTACTGCTTGAGTACTTTGAAGGCTTCTGAAAAGGCTGTAAACTGATTTGTCATGAGGGAAGCTACCTCAGTAGCTTGATTTTGTTGCTTCTTGAGAAGCTCAGATTGTAGCATCGACACGACAGATTCCAATAATTGGTATGCTCTATATAGAGGTGGTGTCATGTCGGAACTAGCTGGAAGCGGAACAACTTGTTGAGCTAAGCATTCACATTTGGTGAGAAATGTAATCTTTTCTTCCTAGAGCTGTAATATTTGTTCCTGTGATTCCTGTCAGCAACATCTTTGGACTCTAAATACTGCATCTTCAAGTAAATCAAGCTCGTCTTGGGGCGCCAAGTGTGGCCGATAGCTTGTAGTAGCTACCAATTGGTCTAAATATATAGATGGATAATTTTCTTGTATTTGTTGCAGTCCCCTCCCCTCCCATCATACCAGCATGATGGAGAGGACGTGGTGCTAAAATTGGGCAATTAGCCCCATGAACTTCTATCTAAGCATTCACATCAAAGACATATGGAAGTGCACAATTATAAGAATACACAGCGGAGTTAATTTCAATTACACATCCATCATTCATTCAAATATTCACCAAATAACAATTGCAAGATTAACATAGGAGAATACTTATCTTGACAAGGTAGTCCCAAACAACCATCTATGCATCTGCAACATTCCACCCAACCATAGGCTAGTTGTGCTTATCAACCTCTTGATACAACTGCCACCCCCGAGCTGGGCATGATCTCTACAAGGAACCAGGGAACAATAGACTCACACAAAGTCAAGCATACACCGAGATGAGCCAAGCCAATCTACTACAATCAGGTTTATCAGACTGCTAGGAAATGGAAAGGAAGAATTGCTAAGCTAGTGAGCTCAACCACAGAGCTAAAGGTACCCCTCCTAGATCTATTCAGCTTGGCACTCACAATGCCTACACACCCAACAGTAGGAAGTATTCTCTTCACTGCCACACAGTCCCTCAAGCCATACCTTCCTTTCTAGTGCTCTCAGGGTGTGCATAGAAAAGTAGCCAAATCCATCTTGATCTTCTTGAGAGGTTACTCCCTCCACTAGGTTTATCAAGCCAATTCTGTCCACTACAAGTCCAAGTTTCTTGCTCACAGATTCAAACCAAAACAGGGATGCACATAACAGTAAAACCACAATGGTCGGGCATGAGGAAAATCGTTTGTACAGTGACAGGCATGAAAATGATTCCCTAAGCTTCAGAAAAATGTGGAAAGGCTAAAAATGAGCAATGGAGGTTTGGGGAAAACCCCAGGATGCAGAAAACGTTTTTAGGAAAAACGCCCATGGCAATTCAGGGACAAAACGACCTCCATACAGTCCCAAATCGCAGCCCCTTCTTCCCATCTATTGTCCAAAACCAAAAACGAGTTTTTGGGCAAGGAAAAACGTGACTGTAACTTCCAGCAGTCTCCATCTGCGTGAGAGAGGAAAAGCTATCTGTTCAGAATGGATTTGGGCACCATTTCGTGGGTGTTTTCTTGCCCAAGGAGACAAAACACGATTTTCCAGGTTGATGGCTTGCCCATACCCGAAATTGGCTGTCATACCTCTTCATTCCCAAGGCATTAACTGCCCCAACCAACTCTTGGAAGAGTTAAATGATTGGGTCCATAACCCAAAATGGGTAGTTGGTGGTTTATGGGTTTTCTCATTGACACATGGATTAACACCATTGGCTCAAGGGTTTGAATAATTTCCCTCCCTATTCCTTGTAGAATCATGCCCCCATCTCTTTGTTGCATTGCATAGCTAGTTGTGGGTATTTTTCATTAAAATTCGTATTTACATGATGTCTTATTTACATCGTGCCCATCTAGCACAAGAACTATAGGCATCTATTTCTTTAATTGCCGATACATAAAACGCTAAATCAATGGTGGGGCCTTGGCCTTGAGCTCCTCACCATGATTAGGTAACAATATTTACATCATTTACGATTTAATGCGAAGCGGGTACAAATGGGGACGTGACAGTTGCATTTCCAATTGCTGCTACAATTCTCTTTCTTTGCGTTTATTTTCTTTGTGATTCCTATGGCTACTCTTTTATTTTCTTTGTTTACAGTTTGCTGTTATGGGTCCTTATCTTTTCCTTCTGTTGCTGGGTGCCTATCGATGACTGCTTGTGTGCTGAAAACAACCTGTTCTGCCTAACTTTGTGTACTGGGTACTGCTATTGTGATGAATGGAGTTTCATGTTCTGCTACTTCGGCCCTTGGTGGATTTGTTGCTGGTGTGCTAGAGATTTCTATATTTATTATATTGATATCTGGAGCATTTGTGTGCTCTGATGGTCTTGTCATGTCGGCTGTAGTTTCTTGATTTGCGACTGCTTCCTTAGGTATAGTAGAAGTGTCTTTATCTGCTTCTGTCATGGCTGCTTCTTTGTTGAGCTGCTGTGTAAGTCGACTAGACTTGGATCCGTCGAGAGGAGAACTCAACTGGTTTACCGAGAGTGATGGTAAGTCGATGGATGTCGGAATTGGACTCAATGAAATGGTATTGTCGAGCGGATCTGAACTAACTAAACTAGACTCGACCTAGGAACTGACAACTTGGGGATTTTCTTTTCGAATGATATTCGCTTGAGATGGATTCATTTGTTGGGGAGGTGAATTGACTAGAAGAGGAGTATAGACACCTGTTTGTTGTGCATATACTAAGTCTAATGGGTTAGGATTTCTGATATGATGGGTTGTCAAGTGACCAACAATTTTTGGAAGGGATGATTGTAAAGGAAAACTTCCAGTTTGAATGGTGTCGGAGGGAGCTAAATTAACCAGGTTAGAAGACAAAGAGGCAAAAAATGGTTGTTGGATGACCATCTCGCGCCAGTTTGGACAAAATACCAGAATGTTTGCAATGAATGTATTCAAAGCTGTGTCTTCTGTGACAGGAGGAGCAGGTAACACTAATATACTTCTTTCTTCTTCTACTATAGTTGGGGAATGGAGAGGGGACTGGATGGTTAAGTCAATATCAGGTAGGACTGAAATTTTGGGTTTTTTAACAATAATTTGGGAAGATGGATACTTATCTATTTCTAAGAATTTTCAGAACCGATCTTCGACTAGCAGTTTGTTATTGGCTGCATCTTCAAGGATTTGGGTAGCAGTGTCATATAGCTCGATCTCATCTGCTACCGTCAGTTCTTGAAATGTTACTTGTCTTTTCCCTTTTCCCTTGATCGATATTACTCGGTTCTGTCGGGCATTGACAATTTTTACTGCTACCTTTTGGATATTATTGTCTATCAGAATATGTTCTGGGTTATCGGACTCTGTGTCGTTGTTCAACTGTTCTCTAGCCTCTGCTGATTCTATGTGCGGAGTTTGGGTAAGTGCTAACACCTTAGGGCTAGGTGTCAACTTGGGCTGATAGCTGAAAGTGTTCATGTACAACTGACTTTCATATGCTTCTTCTTGTTCCATGTCGGATAGAGGCTCAACATATTTGAAGTTGGTTTTCCTTGCTTGTGTCGGGATGGGTAATACTTCGTTAGATTGGCAGCTTAACTCTGTGAATATTTCACTTACTGAAGGGTAATAGTCGAGCCGTTCTGCTGCTCCTGCGGCTCCTTCCATGTACCATACTGCTGTGTCATCCAAACATAGTTGGATGTGCATTGTCGGGGGCAGGCTTCTACGGACATTCTATGGTACCCTCCATTTTGTTGCTATTTATTTAAGATCAATAAACCATGCTTCAAGCCAAAGTTTGACTGTTGTAGGTCCCTATCGGCTTGCTCCAGGTGTAAAGCAGCGGAAATTTTCCATAAGGATGAGTCAGTTTTCGGCAAAATCCCTGTTTCCTTTTGGTCGAAAGTGGGTCATCGCAATCCAAATGAGTATAGATGGGTAGCGAATGCTAGCTACCTCCTCCTGGCACTTATGGCATGTATATTTGAGAATGTCAGCCTGGTAATATACCCAATTGTATACCTTGCTATTCATAGCCATATTCTTGACAGCTTCTAGCATTTCGGTCTTCAAGTCTGAATCTCTACCTGTCCGTGAAAGTGCATGTGATACAATCTTGGTGGCAGTTTTGTAACTGCCAAAAACAATCTGGCTCATGACTATACCTTGTGAGTTCTTTCCAGTAGGAGAATCAACAAACTCATCAATCAAGTCTGCACCTGAACTTGTTGGTACAGCATCTCCTTTATGTGAAAGGCCAGTTATTTTGTGGATGATTTCACCATTGATTTCAATCGGAACATCAAAGTAAATCTTGCCATTGTGATATCTTCTAATAATGAATTGTGCAATGACTTCTTTCAATCCTCCAAAATTATCCATTAAAGGTGCCTTCAGGTAATGCAGAATTGTGGCTGTCTGCAACCATCGTGCTTCCTCTCTCTAGTGATCGTTTGACTCCTTCCCCCAATCTTCAACGCTCCTCCATGCTTTCTTCTAGGTGGGTTCTAATGCCTTTGCATTCCGAATCAACTGGAGTCTAGTTTCCAGTGGTGTTTGTTCTTTCTCCAGTTCTTTAACTGATGTTGCGGCGGCTCTGCTAACTATTAAATTTTTTCGAGGAGCTATGGCAGATTCAGGGTGCGAGGTTGTGAAATTAGCTTCAGCGGAGTCAGGGAATTCTGTTTCTTGGAGTTCAAGTTCTCGATAGAAGAGTAACCAAGAATCCTCGAGCTCTGGATTTATGGTGGATTTACTTGGCATGGGTGAACGAGACGTAGAGGCCTGTATTAATGGTTAATTTGATAGGGCTATTAAATTAGACTGGCCGGATATCGATGCTTCGTCAAATACATTACTTCTGGCGAAGCGTCTATCTTTAGCCTTTATTGATTTGTCATTATGGCACTGCGACAACTCATTCATTGTGTTATGTCAACGAGCTTCTCTACTTATGTTTGGTCGATCCGAGCTCCAATACTTCTGCTGTGCTGAATTTTCTTCTGCAAACCGTCGATGTTCTTATCGGTGCCTGTAATATCGATGGTTGTGCGCCGGACTTCTTTCTCTTCTTTTTCCCTCCTTCTTCTGCCATTCTCTCGTCATTTCTGCTTTTGCTGTGTTTTGCTATATTTTCTTGATTGCTTATAGTACTCTCATTCAGTTATTTCTAACCATTTTTTTTTTAATATTCATGATTTATACCTTTTAAGTTGGGCACCGTTTACTGCTTTCTTGAAAATATTTCCTTGTAATGTTTTCAGTCGGACTGAGCCATTAGGATTTAACGTTTCAATGATATAGGGTCCCATCCATTCTGTATGCAACTTCTTTGGCTTCCCTTTTACTCAGCTATTATAGAGGAGTGCTAAATCTCCAACTAATAGATTCTTTTGTTTGATATTTCTGTCATGCCATGCTTTGTGTTGTTGTTTTTGCACTCTCTGATGTTCTATTGCCAACTATCAAATTTCCTCCAGCTTCAACAGTTGTAATAGCCATTCATGTTGAGTGTCTTCAACGTCGATATGTATAGCTATTGCAATGGTTAGTGCTTGTCTTCAGAAATGTAATGGCACGACATCCTCTTTCCCATAGACAAGTAAGAATCGTGTATGTCCTGTCATTCTCTTATATGCTGTTCTATATGCCCAAATGACAGTAGGTACTTTATCATCCCAATCATCTTTCTCTATGTTGCAAATTTTCGTCAGTCCTTTTGTAAGTGTTTCATTGAATGATTCTACTACACCGTTCGACTGAGGATGATATGCTGTGCTTATTCTATGATCAACTGCAAATTCCTTAGTCAATGCTTTAATGGTCTTACATACAAAGTGCATACCTTGGTCACTTATCAATGTTATGGGGCATCCAAAACGCGTTATGATGTTTTCATAAATAAATTTAGCGGCAACTTCACTTGAACATGTTTCAACTCTTTCTGCTTCTGCCCACTTGGTAACGTATTCGACAACAGTGATAACATACCGAGCACTTGTTTGTCTTCCCACTACTGGAAATGGTCCAATAAAATCGATATCCCAAATTTCAAATGTTCGGCTAGGGTTAATTGGGATCAATGAAATTTCTGTTCTTGGTAGTGGTCGGCCCATGCGCTGATATTTATCACACTTAGATACAAACTCTCGACAGCCTTTATGAACTCTCGACCACCAAAGTCCTACCTTGTAACGTACCCACCCATCCATCCAAGGCAAGGGAGGGAACATGATGCCAAAGTCCGAGCTTTTACATAAACTCAACCCATGCATTAGATTCATCCACATAAATTCAAGAGTATGCAGATGCAAATCAATTAAACATGCACAGCAGAATAAAAACTATCTACACACATTACTCATGCATACGGCATATCAAAAACAGTCATCAATTTAAACATTGCAGAAGTAATACATGGACAGAAAAACACTTATCTTTATTGTGCAATTGTCCCAAACAACTAGCTATGTCGCTGCAACGTTCCACCCAACCATAGGCAAGTTGTCTTCATCAATCTCTCAACACAACTGCCACCCCTGAGCTGGGCATGATTCTTACAAGGAAAAGGGGACATTCACTCTTTCACAACCAATTATTCATTTCATCTGAGCCAAGCCAATCCACAGTTGGGTTTATCAGGCTACATTTGAACCCTGGAGGCTTACACTCAAGCTCAAGCCAAAGCAATGGATTTACCAATAGGATGGCCATGGGTTTGGGATTTCCCCAAATCGTTTCCATCCAAAAAGGAATTATGGGATGGGGAAAAACATTCACAGGGAGGAAAACGTTTTCTCCCGAACTCTCTCAGCATTTAACAGCAAAAATGGTCTCTATGGAACCCCAATTCCATTCCCCTTCTTCCCCACTGGTATACAATAAAGAAATGCCCTTTTCAGTTGGGAGAATGAAGGAAAACACATCAAACATGGCTGGAAAATGCCCATGTAGCTCCAAACTCGTGCGGGAGGAAGAATGGTTCATGGGTAATGGCTTGGGGAGCAATTCATGGCTCTTTTCTTGTCTAAGAAGCCAAAAACGTTTTTCCATGCAGGGTGGCTTTCCCATACTCGAATTTGGACAGCCATACCTCCCATTCCCCAAGGCATTAACTACCTCAACCAACTCTTGGGAGAAATCAATGATTGGGTGCAAAAGTCAACATGGGTAGTTGAGAGTTTGATGGGTTCTATCATTAACACTTGGCTTGACTTGATTGGCTCCAAGGGTTTGAATGTTTCCTTCCCAATTCCTTGTAAAATCATGCCCCCATCTCTTCGTTGCATTGCATAGCTAGTTGTGGGTATTTGATTAAAATGCATATTTACATAATATCCACAATTCCACTGTGCCTGGCTAGCCTGTAAACCATATGCATCAATAAATCGATGGCGGGGCCTTGGCCTTGATATCCTCACCATGATTTCATAACAATATTACATCATTTACAATTTTAATTCCATGGGGTTAAGATGGGGACGTTACATACCCCTACCCTTGGAATAACATCGTCCTCGGTGTTCCAATACTTAGGAATAAATACCCACTTTATACATTTTTCAAAATTCTCAAATGGTGGTAGGTATGTCCTACATTTCATCTCTTTACTTTGAACCTTCAGGATCAAGTCCTTTGGCTTCCACAAGCTGCTCCTGCTAGCTTTGATCTTCCAGGTCTGCAGGCGGGCATCGCTCCACAGCAATCCCTTCCTTTTATTCACCTTTCAACTGATCTACAAGTCTGGAACTTCATGGTTGCCATCTTCCTTGTTGTCCCTGGTAACTATTTGAGGAATATTTTCAACCAAATCAAATATCTTTTGGCCTGCTTCCATGATCAATGTGCACAACTAGCTCTCACTTTTCTCACTAGCAACACTTGGCTAGTACTAGCTGCACTCGATGGCTTTCAATGTCTCACCTGTGAGACTTATCATGGCAATTCATGTTATGACAAGCATAACACAATATTAAAATTAGTCAATTATTTTCCCAATTGACTTGGAACGTCCATGCTTTACTCATGAGACTTCCACACATTCATGCTTTCCCAACATACACATGAACTCATTCATGTTCATCCTTCCACAAGGAAATAACTAATTCAGCATTCACAATTCATTTCAAGCAATTAAACACAATCTATTTTTAGTCATGACATGCATTCAACAATTCTTTGTTTATAAATGCATCAATCAAAAGGAAAGAGAAGAGTAAGAGTTTCCCCCTCTTAGTCTTGTTCCAATCGGGAGCCACACCATCACTTGTGGTTCTATGCTCCTTAGCCTATTTCACTTCAATGTGAATGCTTGACTTGCCCTTTCTTGGTTATGACACTTAGTGTCTAAGGTCTGTCTAAGGATTTTCAACCAGGGAACCTCCTTTCCCCATTGTTGGTTATAGAACATTTGGCTGCTAGAACCTACACATGTCCACTATCACCATCTTTCTGTTGAGATATTGTAACTTCAAAGAATATTATATTTGTACTTTATTATTCTGGAGATGTTTCATTCCTCCGTGAATATCTTATTGTATATCCGGAGATGTTTATTCCTCCGTCGAAATGTGGTAACTTGGGTTATTAGACTTCCCTAGTGGGGGTCGTCCCTATGTGTGTTATGTGGGTCAAAGGGTTATTAGACCACCCTAGAGGGGTCGGCCCAGTTAGTCGTAGTGGGGTATTTAACCCATTGGTTAAATACAAGCCTACATGTCTTGTGTAAAAGACAAGTCGTAGTAGTGTATAAATAGAGGAGGTGTATTCCTCATTCCACAAACTCACTTACTTGAGAGTGGCGCACTTGTGGAGGAGAGGTCTACTATGTGGAGGAGTATATCATGTCTTTGGTTTGCATCTTTGTATATTGCTGGTCATCTATATTGAGGAAGCTTTACTGGGTTTTCTACCCCATGAGGGTTTCCCAGGATAAATCTATGTCTCTTGTGTTTATGCTATGCTTGTTGTTTCTTCAGTGATCCTATATATGCTATTATTGTGAAATGGAATGTAATGCTACTATTTTCTGTCTTAGCATATTAAATCTTAACATGGTATCAGAGCCAGGTCTAAGGAAGGCAATGTATGGCACTTACGACACTTGCTTTACTTACGACAATTTGAAGGTTAGGGTTTTATATAGCAAAAACCCATCATCGTGGAACTTTCATCATAAATTTATTTTGGTGAAGGTTCAGGATATGAAACTTTTAAAGGTCGTACATAACATCTCCAGGTATCTTGTGTCCAAAGGGCACCCTCAGATTCGTTGTACTTTGTAAGTTATGATCAGTACAAGTTAGGGTTTCTGCCTCTTCCAGATCTCAGTCAAAATCAGATGACCTAAGAAACAAGGTCATAACTTGGGCTAGGAACCTCCAAATGAAATTTCGTAAAAAGTGACAGGTAGTACACAGAATGTACTATCTCAGGAAACGTTTTTAGGGGCCAAAGTTGAACCAGTGACACATGTCACGTTGTACAAGTTCGCTCTCCTGGTTTATCCCATAAACAGGTCATGTTGAGACACTTGGCATAACTTGGGCTAGGAAGCTCCAAATGAAATTTCGTAACATGTGACAGGTAGAAAACAAAATGTACTATCTCAAGAAACGTTTTCAGAGGCCGAAGTTGAACCAGTGACATGTGGCACGCCGTACAAGTTCGCTCTCCTATTTTACCACATAAACAGGTCACGTTGCGACACTTGGAATAACTCTCTCTCAGAAAATCCAATTGAGGTCAGACCTATCGGGATGGAAAGATGACAGGTCAGGATACCACAAAAAAAGTTTTTAGACCCCGTGGAGCGAAAATTTTGGAGTTACAGCAGAAACAATCAGGTACATATTTCTGTCAAAACATAATTATTTTTGGAGCACCTTCATTCATGGCTTCCGGAATTTAGGGTTTCGGAGAAAGTTAGAATTTTTGGAATCGGAATCCACAGCTGAATGCTACTCAGGAAAATTGAAATTTAGAGACCAAGATCGAATTTTTTGGTTGGGTAGAAGACCGGGCTTGATCAAACCCCGGTTCGGGATTTTGATCGGAAAGATGGAAAATTAGGGCTTCAGCAAAAGTTGGAATTTTTTAAGTCTGTAACCACGGCTGGAAACTCCTTAGAAAAATAAGAGTTTAGAGCCTTGGATCAAACCTTTTGATTGGACAGAAGGGTGGGCTTCATCAAACCCTAGTTCGGGTTCCTGTCCAGAAGATCCAGAAGTTTCGAAGGCAATTTTGAGGGGTCAAATTTTGGAGATTTCAAAATTGAAGTATGCTAGTTTGATCAGCTCAGCAAGACACATCCTTCCATCCATTCAGAAGTGTGAAAGTCAAAGATTGAATTTTTAGGGTTTCTCTAGAAAACCCTAATCAAGCTCCAGATCAAGTTTCAGGGGGAGTTGAGGCTAAGGCCTTACATAAGAAGACTACAAGAAGTCTCGACAGGTATGACTTAAGGAGGTTCAGGTATGTCTTGAAATTTGATTCTTGATTAAGTTCATAATGTGTTTGTCTTCATATTATTTATTGGTACAATCTTGATTAATGTTAGAATTGCCTTATCACCCTAGTAACAGTATGAATGCATGTGAATGATCGAAGACATTCATTGATTAGGGCTATATGATTGTACTAATGCATTATGGTGTTGTGTGAGGTTGATGTTGTCTGCTAACAAGATACAGGTACATCACAAAAGACAAATCAAGTTCCATGACCATGACCACATGAAGACAAAGACTCATCCATAATCTTTGTTCTACTTACGAGGTATGTATGACTTTGTTATATTATGCTTAACCTATGAGACATGCAGGTTCGAGCTCAGGATCTCTAAATCAATGAAGAGATTGTTTAGGTATGTTTCACATAACTAAGCAGGTATACTAATCCAGGTATGTTTTCCTATGTCATGTTAGATTCTTACCTTGTGTTAGGATCCCTTATATAAGTATACTTGGTATGATTGGTTATGCTTATTCATAAGGTTAGTAATCAAGGGTTTATGCATATTATGTCTCTTATCTTGGTTGATTATTTAACTAACTAGATCAAACAAGAATATGCATGAGTAAAAGAAGACTTCCCTGAAACCTTGAATATTATCTATAATCATGACTATACATTTTCAAGATTATTTAGAACTATAATGTTTTGATAACATTGAGAATATACTAATGAATGTATGTTTGTGTATGAGATCATGAGGATGACACTTGAGCATGCACAGTGGTACAGAATGAATAGAAGTTCAAAAGACATACAGAAGATCAAGCGGGAGGCAACCACACAAACAGAAAAGATAAGTATTTGAGTTGTTATTTGAAATAGTAAATGATATTGCCTGTAATAGGTTGTATGCATATTTGTATTCCTAGAATATATGATGCCGAGCATAAACATTCATAGAGCATTGAACAGTATACTAGTAGTATGCATATGATTGGTAAGTTGGACAAGCATTCCATTGTTGCGTGTCTAGAATGAAACCTCTTTGCTGACATGCTGAGAGCTGTGCACACTCTCGATAGTATGTTCTGGTAGAGATGGAAGGCATCTAGATAGCCACTGTATGCATACAGGATATGGGAAAGTGTTGTGCCAAAGTATTGGTCAAAATAGTTGCATAACTATGTAAACGATATCTGTATGCATAATAGGTTATCATGTCAATATGATTTGATGATTATGAAGTATTACTAATCATGTACTTAATTTTGATTTGTAGGAAAGATCATGATGAATGATGAACATTGAACAAGTGATGGATGTTCAACAGAATATTTACAAATCAAACACACTATAGAAGGCTTGTGGCTAGAAGATTCTCTTAGAAAGAGGAAGAGAATCATGATGAGATGTTTGCTCCAAGTGGCTAGATAAGACCATTCTCTTAATGGTGTAATTAAAGAAGAAGTGTGAATCAGGTTCTGTATGGGTTCCCAGGATCGATAATCAATCGATGAGCTTAATGATCACCATGGGTGATGAGGATCTCAACCTTTGCTACAAGGTTGAATATTGTTTCTATACACAGATGACATGGATGCAAGAAGGAACTCACCACATAGTTCAAATGATATTGAGGCTCATATCAGTAGACCCATCTAACGAGAGAAGGCACAGATAGATATGCAGAAGATCATTCAATGCAGAGTGTGAATGATGTTCGGTCACAAAGAGAGAATTGACAGTTTCTTGATAAGCTTGGACTTCACCAAAATTAAAGTTGTTCCTAACCTTTACCTTAAGGTTGTGGATGATGAACATATCATACCATTATTGTATGACGATGATCTCTTTCTGACAAAGAATGAGAAACAGATCATGAAAAGAAAGAAGAAGATGGCTGCAGAAATGAAAATGAAAGATCTCAGATTGATGCATTACTTCCTAGGTATGGAAGTATGGAAAGGCTCAGAAGGAATCTTTCTCAACCAAGGAAAGTATGCTGAGAAATATTAAAAGGACTTGATGTGTTGGTATGGCCACTCTTGAAGTTGTTAGCAGATGACTCATCAGAGTTAGTGGATAGAACTCTGTACAGACAAAATACTGAGTCATTGATATGTATAATGAATACTAGGTCAGATATATGCTTTGCTGTGAACACCTTGAGTCAGTATCTAGTGGAAACTAGATGTGTTCACCTGATAAGATGCAAATCATGTGATACGGTACCTAAAGGATACAATAGAATTTGATCTATATTATCTTGGAGATCATGACCTCAGATGGCTACACAGATGTTGATTGGGAAGGAAGTGTATCAGATAGGAAGAGCACATCGAGAGGATGTTATTGTCTGGGATCAACCATGATCTCGTGGTTTAGCAGGAAACAATCTAGTGTGGCTCTTAGCACAAGTAGAATATATGGCTGCTTGCTCTGCTAAGTTATGAAGCAGTATGGAATCAGGATTGATTGACTTAGAGATAGACCCAACTATGATCCTATGTGACAAACAGAGTTGTATCAAGATGGCAGAGAATCTAGTGTTCCAAGATATGGTGCAGAAAGGAACCAAAAGTTCAAATTTGTAACAAGTTACCAATGTACTAACCAAAATTCTACCGATCCGATGTACTAACCAAACCTCTACCTCAAGTAAAGTTTTCCGAGAACAAAATCCTGAATGAACAGGTAAGGGGATTGTATCATCCTCGGACTTTAGTCCTGTGAATTGAGCCATAGACAAGATGTCTCCGAGAACAAAATCCTGAATGAACAGGTAAGGGGATTGTATCGTCCTTGGACTTTAGTCCCGTGAATTGAGCCGTAGATAAGATGTCTCCGAGAACAAAATCCTTAATGAACAGGTAAGGGGATTGGATCATCCTCGGACTTTGGTCCCGTGAATTGAGTCGTAGACAAGATGTCTTCGAGAATAAAATCCTGAATGAACAGGTAAGGGGATTGGATCGTCCTCAGACTTTGGTCCTGTGAATTGAGCCGTAGACAAATTGTCTCCGAGAATAAAAATCCTGAATGAACAGGTAAGGGGATTGGATCGTCCTCGGACTTTGGTCCTGTGAATTGAGCCATAGACAAGATGTCTCCGAGAATAAAATCCTGAATGAACAGGTAAGGGGATTGGATCGTCCTCAGACTTTGGTCCTGTGAATTGAGCCATAGACAAGATGTCTCCGAGAATAAAAATCCTGAATGAACAGTTAAGGGGATTGGATCGTCCTCAGACTTTGGTCCTGTGAATTGAGCCATAGACAAGATGTCTTCGAGAATAAAATCCTGAATGAACAAGTAAGGGGATTGGATCATCCTCGGACTTTGGTCCTGTGAATTGAGCCGTAGACAAGATGTCTCCGAGAATAAAAATCCTGAATGAACAGGTAAGGGGATTGGATCGTCCTCAGACTTTGGTCCTGTGAATTGAGCCGTAGACATGAGGTCTCTAAGAATTGAATGATAGGACTGGATCATCCCTGGACTTCGGTTCAAAAGGTACATGATAGGACTGGATCATCCCTGGACCTCGGTTCAAAAGGTACATGATAGGACTGGATCGTCCCTGGACCTCGGTTCAAAAGGTACATGATAGGACTGGATCGTCCTTGGACCTCGGTTCAAAAGGTACATGACTGGATTGTATCATCCATGGACCTATGTCCTAAAGAGAGCGGGATTGATCATCCTGTAGTATGATCGTGTGTGTTGCAGGATATGCTGCTATGTATTAGTGAGAATACATGCTTTTGATGATAGATGTATTAGTGAGAATACATGTTTTGATGATAGATGTATCAGTGTGGATACTAATGCAGATGATCGAGATGCTGTAGATCGAGATGATCCAGATGCTGATGCTGTAGATCGTGATGATCTAGATGCTGTAGAGCGAGATGATCCAGAGGCTATAGATCGAGATGATCCTGATGCTGATGATCATATGATGATGATGCTGATGATCATGAGGATCCAGATGTTGATGTTGTTGTAGCTGTTCGAAGTGCTACAAAAGATGAAGACTCAGTACTGAAGATGTTGATGTTCCAGTAACTGCTCGAGTTACTGATGATGTTGAGAAGGCTTCCAATGATTTATAGATGTATCATGTATGATGTTGATGACTCCTTGCTCACGCAGATGATGTTATAATATCCTTCTCATTAAGGGGGAGTGTTGAGATATTGTAACTTCAAAGAATATTATATCTGTACTTTATTATTCCGGAGATGTTTCATTCCTCCGTGAAGATCTTATTGTATATCCGGAGATGTTTATTCCTCTGTCGGAATGTGGTAACTTGGGTTATTATACTTCCCTAGTGGGTGTCGGCCCTATGTGTGTTATGTGGGTCAAAGGGTTATTAGACCACCCTAGAGGGGTCGGCCCAGTTAGTTGTAGTGGGGTATTTAACCCATTGGTTAAATGCGGGCCTACATGTCTTGCGTAAAAGACAAGTCGTAGTAGTGTATAAATAGAGGAGGTGTATTCCTCATTCCACACACTCACTTACTTGAGAGTGGCGCACTTGTGGAGGAGAGGTCTGCTATGTGGAGGAGGAGATCATGTCTTTGGTTTGCATCTTTGTATATTGTTGGTCATCTATATTGAGGAAGATTTACTGGGTTTTCTACCCCATGAGGGTTTCCCAGGATAAATCTGTGTCTCTTGTGTTTATGCTATGCTTGTTGTTTCTTTAGTGATCCTATATATGCTATTATTGTGAAATGGAATGTAATGCTTCTATTTTCTGTCTTAGCATATTAAATCTTAACACTTTCATTACTGCTCATACTGAGCTCTTTAGGATGGTCATATGCCCACCTACACGCAAAAATTGAATCAATTCACATGTTTATTTTATACTCATAGGGTTTATTTCTAAACAAGAGTTTAAGAAATCATAAACAATTCATATACACAAGTATATTCATAAGAAAGAAGTTGCAAGATAACCAAATACTTATCTCTATTGGATGTCTTCACTTTATTCCATAGGCTCCTTCTTTGCTTTACAAGCCTTGAATTTCCGGTGGATACAATAACGAATGTTGGGCTAGCACGCAGGATACTGCACAATCATCCAAATGTCAATGCCAGGCCAGTATGCCAAATGGGTTTATCGATTATTTAAGGAGTGTTTGGCCAGCATGCTGGCTGCTCCACAACATCAAGTGGTTAATTCTCCCACCAACTATTCTCTGAATTTATCGAGCATCAATTACTCTCTGGATTTACCAAGAATTTTATAGCACCCGACCAGTTACTCTCTGGTTCTACCAAGAAATTTATAGCGCCCAACCAGTTACTCTCTGGTTTACCAAGAAATTTATAGCACCGAACTAGTTACTCTCCGGTTTACCAAGAATTTTAAAGTTCTTTTAGGGTCCTTGCTTTCATGCAATGCCCAAGGTTTCCAACAAAGAAACAATAGTGTATCATCTTAGCTGTTAGAAGACTTATACCTTAAATATTCATTATTCCAAGCAAGAAATAAATGAAAATGAATACTTATCTGTATTGTGCATTCCCTTTCTACTCCATGGGTTTCCTTCTCTGCTTTACAAGCCTTGGATCATCTGTGGGGTGGGTCCTTGGCCAACACACATGCTGCTCCAAAGCATCATCCGAATAGGCAATGCCAAGCCAGTACACCAACTGGGTTTATCAGGCATCCCTAAAATCAATATGCTAAGCCAGTACGTTGACCGGGTTTATCAAGCATTTCAAAAATCAGTATGCTAAGCCTGTACGCCGACTGGGTTTATCAAGCATACAACAACCATTTCCAAGCCAGTTCTCCAACTGGGTTTGTCAGGAAATAACACCCTTCACCAATACCTCCACAACATGCATATAGCCAATGCCAAGCCAGTACACCGACTGGGTTTATCAGGATTCCAATTTAACAACATGCCAAGCTAGTACACTGACTAGGTTTATCAGGCATCCAATTTAACAACATGCCAAGCCAGTACGCCGACTGGGTTTATTAGGCATCCAGTTTAACAACATGCCAAGCCAGTATGCCGACTGGGTTTATCAGGCATCATACAATTCTTCATCCACAAAAGGATGGGACTCCTTCTCCTGTGCAAACCAACAGTTCCCTTTAGGAACTCTATAGGTGACTTTCTTGACTGCAGGCTAGCATGGCCCCACAATACCCACTCACAATATACAAGGATGATACCCCTTTTCTGCAACATAGCTCCGTAGGCCTATCCATCCTTTCTAGTGTCCTTTAGTGTGAGCGTAGAAAGGTTACCACTGCCCATATAGTCCTTTTGAGCACCTTTTCTTCACTTTGCCTCTTAAAGTGAAACACCAAATTGCATTTGTGTAAGCTGATAGCACAAGCAGGATAATTAGGTTCATCAGTATTCCTGCTCTAATATTGTAAACATATTTCATAACATTGACTATCAAGTATTGAAACACCGGGGATGCGTCCATTCCCTTAGGGTGTAGTCAATATTGACAACCCTAACATAACCCAGCACCCGAAAGGTATGCATCCCTTTATGATGTGAGCCATGTAGGCCTTAGTCACACTCAAGCAGTCTGGAACAATAATGAAATAATAAAACATGACTGCATATTAAATCTGATAACCAAACATGCATATTCTTTAGCTAGGGTTACAGAATACTCATTTGTTTAACATATGTATCTTTTATTCATTTGCGAAGAATGGGGGATCCCTTCTCTGATTCAACAGTACTTTGGTTTGCCACACCAATATTTTCACGTTCCATAACCCTCACATGCCTCCTTGGCATAATTTCACCATCTTACTCACATGGCTTTCCAACATTCAGTGCAGCTGGGATATTAACAAAACTTACTATGGCATTTCACCCGAAACCCATTTCCAAAGGATGGGGTCCTTCCCATCTAGTTTGGCTTCTGTAGGCCATAACACATGGTCTTCCTGCAATATGTCATCCTGACACACTTATCAAATAACCAAACAGTTAGCAACATTTAACAATAACTTCAATTCTAATTGTTTCGTAACCAACCAATGGCATTAATAATTAAATTCAATATGAATTTGCAATTCTGTCTACTACAACAATTGATTTGCTTAGCAACAAGGCTATCATCATATTGTTTGGCTCTCGTAAGTGGTATCACTCTATCCATTATGGTTTCACCCTTGCTACCATACATGAACATCCACCTACAACATGTCTTCTTGACACAACTTTTAGATAAGCCAAACAGTCATTAGCAATTATAAGCAAATTCTCAAATCTAAAATCTACAAATCTATTTTCCTACAGAAATTAGATTTGCAACCATGAGATTATTCTCATAACTTTTGGCTTTTGCACATGGTAGATCCCAGTCTTTACTATGGACCTATCCTCATTGCCATATGCAAGACTTTTCTACATGAAAACTAAAACTTCAATCAGCCAAACATGTTGTGAGTATCTATGCATATGATCCTTTCATTTCCACAACAGTCACTGAAGTGATCTCAGAATCATAACACTCAATAATTCAAACACCTTCAGTTGTTAACATTTGAAATGCAATGAAATATACACATTTCTATATATGCATCATTATCGCAATAAAATTACAAGTCACAATCACACTATCCATGCAATTTAAATAAACTGTAAATATTCATTACTTCACATTCCATGCAACTCTATCCTTCCAACAGAGTGCTCTGGTAGACCATCAACATGTCTACCTTCTTCATGCAACCTTTCTCCTGCATTCATAGCAGCTCATGAAATGGTCTCAGGATTAACAATAGTCCACCATTTCATCTATTATCTAACTGCCTTGAAACATATATATGTCACACCCATGCATTCACCCAATGCATCTCAACACGTGCACCCACACATATGCATGCACATTCACAATATTTACATAATATTTTAATATGCATTCACTCAAAGCATAGCCCCTCGATACAACCTTGCATTAATTCATGAATACTAGGCATTTCAACATGTTATGGTCTAACCATGCTTATCTCATATGGCATACACTACAACTGGACCATAAGTCATCACTTGCTTTAGTTGTTAAACTCACAACCAACATACACAAATGGCATGATAGAATTTCATATGAATGCATTGAGGTTTATAACCAACTATAGGGTGTAAGGCTCCTTGCCTTTACTTACCCGCACCTCACCATACTTGGTAGGTTGACATTCACATTCATGCACTTAATACCACATGCAACAATTCAACATAGTTTAAACATAGTTGAAGGGACTTTACCAAATCCTCTTTCAACATTCATGTAATTTAAGCACAAATAACCATCACCTACATGGTTGTCATTAACATCGCTTGATGTTACCTGATCAGTTGGCCTCTTACCAAGGCTTCACAGTCCTTTTGCTAACCTCATGATCATGGATTTGTTGCACCATCCTTTCTTCACAAGGTTGTTGGTCATATGAAACAACATCATCCTCATCTTTAGCCATGCTTTGGTTGTCTTTGGTCCTACAACCAATGCGAGCACAACCAATTATTAGCAACCACCATAATGATCTTAAGTCGCCAATTGAATATGTAAAACCTCGCTATTTTACCAATATGCAGTATCATATACATGTACAAACATTTTCACATGCACTATGCAATGTTTGTTAGTATTCCAGCTAGTACATATTTACTTCATCTATCTATCATCTTGCATTTTCAATCATGCTTCTATGGTCTGATTCGTACAACCATTATCAACAACATTACTGGTGATCAACCATAGGCACTATCATTAATGGGCTATTGCATGTGTAACTTTCACTACCTTTACCCATATGCAACATCATGCTCATGCATAAGCAATCCATATGCACCATGCAATGATTCTTTAATCATGCCCACTAATTCATATGCATTTAATCTGCTACTCTCTTGCATTTACAATATCCCTATGCCATAAATTTCAGTATATAAAACTCAGAAAATATAATACAATAGCAAGAGAGGAGTTAAGGAATTCTCCCTTTCCAATTCCTCCTCATGACATGGAGTTCCTCCTCCACATCATAGCTGATCCTTTTCTTGGCTTCCCTACCAAGCATACAAGCTGTTAGAACATTTTTCCACCTATGTACATTAATCATTTATTAATGATGATTAATTATCCCAAGTGATTAATGATTACATCCCTAAGTTGATTAGCTACTAAATGGTCAATTATCATGAACTAGATGGCAAATGTGAACAAATGCTGAGTCAAACCAGCTAAGTGGAGCGCTCCCCAGGGCAATTAATGCACTCAGCATGCCTAGAGCGCCCTCCTCAGGTCATTTAATTCACTCAGCATGCTTCTCTTCTACCTAGGGCGCATTTGCTCTCTTTGTGGACAATCTTGCCTTGTTTTGTCACATTTTTGACCAATTTTAGACTCCAAACCTCTAACCAACCAGTTTCTTCACATGTGTGAGGTCACATGGGCCTGTCCAGTCATTCCCAGCATTCACACTGCAGATTCGAACCAGTTTGGGATGGTTTGGGATATTTTGGTCAACCTAGGGGGGTTTGAGCTTTTTCTAAGCTAGATCAGTGTGAACACTCCAGATGGATTCGAATTCTTCCAGATTTGTATATATGAGTGTTCTTAACCTTTGTTAAGGTTGGACAGTTAATAATATTGACATTATTCACCAATTCATGTGTATTGTTCTTCATTCATTTAAATTTTTTATGCTGATTCTTGCAAATGTTGTGCAATCTTTCACCAGTGAGGAATCCACAGTAGCTAGATTCAACTGTGCTTGAGATTTTACATGGTATCAGAGCTCTTGGAGCTAGAATTCGAACCAGCAGACTGTTGTAGTGGATTGCCAGAAACAGTGGAGAAACCACATAATTCCTGAGGCCATTGCCTTGAGCTTACTGGAGAAATCTAGTGGCTCCTCTCAGGTGTGATGCTCTCCCGAATGCACCCACTATCCATACAGGGTTCGAATCTGTGAGTGTAGATCCCTCCAGAGTGATTTGAGAGTTGTTTGCAGGTATTAGAGTTCAGCATTGTCAGCAAGTGCGAATTGCAGCAGAGGAGAATGGAGCCATCTCACCCAAACGTGCTCACACCCTTCAACTATTTCGATTGGAAGGCAGAAATGGTGATTTTGCTGAGATCTAAGGGTCTCTACAGAATCACGATGGGCACTGAGGTTGAGCCAAACTCAGCTGTGGAGAAATCCAAGTTTTTTAACAGAATGGATGAGGCATTTGGCCTCCTTTGTCTCAGCATTTCGAGAGACCTCCTGTTTCATGTAGAAAGTCTAGCAACTCCAAATGAAGTGTGGCTCAAGCTTGAGACACTGTTTGGAAAGACTGATGAGATGAGAGGCCACCAGCTCAAAAATGAGCTTGTCTCACTGAGCCCAGGGAATTTCGATTCCATCCAGGACTTCTTCACCAAGTTCAAGAACTTGGTCTTGCAGATCAGACAATGTGGCATAGAGAAGAAAGAAGAACAGTTGGTGTTGTCCATTCTCTCAAAATTGGGTTCAGAATACTCAGTTTTTGTGTCTTCCTTCAACTCCACAAGGCTCACAGTCAGAGGTTGGAAGATGCCATCCTTGGCTGACTTCATGGAGATGCTAACTCAAGAGCAAGACAAGCTGGTCTTGATGGGCTCCATCAAACAAAAGGATCAAGTTCTTGCAGCTGGAGATTCGAAATGTGGAAGAAGCAAGCAAAAACCCAGGGTTTCGAAACCTCAAGAGAAGAAGAGAAAGGATGAGAGGCCCAAATCCTCTGAGGGGGTTTCGAATCCTGTCAAGAACAAGGGAAAGAAGGCTGAGAAGACAAAATGTAGCTACTGTCAAAGAGGTTTTCATCCAGAGAGCTCATGCATGAAGAAAACCATAGACACCATGACACATCTCCTACAGAAAAATAACATTCCTCTTCCTGAAAGTTCCAAGAAGAAGGAGTGCGTTTCTGAAGACAAGGAGAGCTGCCATGCTTTGGTGGCTAGCTCATCTCATTCACCTTTGTTCATCATTGATTCAGGTGCCTCAAGGCACATGGCTTCCTCAAGAGACTCGTTTTCTGAACTTGCTCCCTACAGTGGTCTCTCAATTCGAATGGGAGATGACTCAGAAATCCCTGCTCATGGCATTGGGAAAATCTCTATGGAGAATGGCTTCTTCTCCAATGTGCTGTATGTGCCAAACCTTGCAGCAAACTTGCTCTCTGTGTATCAAATGACACATACTGGAGCAGCAAAGAAGGTGGTCTTCACTCAGGATGAAGTGGAGATATCAGAAGTTTCCACCGGGAAAATTGTTGCAAAGGGTGTTGCAGACCATGACATGAAGATGTACATGTTCTCCCACTTCCTCGAATTTTCTTCACCAAGTGTGCTGCTGTCACATGGGAATGAGACCAGCAAGCTATGGCATCAAAGGTATGGGCACCTAAACTACAGATATCTTCAAGTTTTAAGCAAAGAAAATATGGTAGAAGGGCTGCCCAAAATCAGATTTTCGAGTGGAACATGCAAGGGTTGCATGATTGGGAAACATCCTGAAAGGAAGTATGACAAAGGGAAGGCTAGGAGGGCTGATCAACCTCTTGGAATAGTACATTCTGATCTCATAGGGCCACTCCCCACACCCTCCTATGGCTGCAGCAAATATGTGCTCACCTTCATCGATGACTACTCAAGGTACTGCTGGTTATTTTTCCTTAAGCAAAAATCTGAAGTCTTTGATTGTTTCAAGATTTTTAAGAGCATGGTTGAGAACTTCAGTGGGAAGGCCATGAAGGTTTTGAGGACTGATAATGGCAGAGAGTATGTCAACAACAATTTGCAGCAGCTCTGTCAAGAGCATGGCATTCAGATGCAACACTCAGTGCCCTACACACCTCAGCAAAATGGTGTTGCAGAGCGCAAAAATAGAGCACTGAAAGAGATGGCAACTTGCATGTTGCAAGCAAGGGATTTGTCTCCTAAATTATGGGCTGAAGCTATGAATTGTGCAGCATATGTTCAGAACAGGGCACCACACAAAGCATTGCAAGGAATCACTCCATTTGAAGCTTGGATGGGCCACAAGCCAAATGTCTCACATTTCAGAATTTTTGGCTCAAGGGCTTGGGCCAGAATTCCACCTGAGAAGAGAAAGGCATTGCAGCCCCAAAGCAAGGAGTCAATCATGGTTGGGTATGCAGAGGATTCAAAGGGCTACAAGCTCTTTGATCCATCCACTCACAAAACTTTCATTGAAAGAAGTGTCAAATTCGAAGAGGAAGAATTTTTGCAAGCTAGTGAACAAGGTGATGGGGAATGCTCATTCCCTCGTCTTGATGATGAAGTAAGTAGTGATTCATTCTCTGATATTTCTGATTCTGATATTGCTGAAGATGATGTTGATATGGATTCTGAACATATCCCTCCCTCAAGGCCCAAGTGGGTAGAGAAAACAATTCAAAGTGCCGGAGACCTAGTGGGAGATCCCCAAGATGCTAGGAAAACTAGATCTCAATTTCACAATTCCTTTGCATATAATAATTCTGATCTGAGTGAGGCCTGTTATTTGATGGTTGGATCTGATCCAATGTCATATTCAGAAGCATGTACAGACCCAAGGTGGCAATCAGCCATGCAAGAGGAGATGAACTCACTCCATGAGAACAAAACTTGGGATTTGGTCCCTCTTCCTCCCAAGAGGAAACTAGTGCAATGCAAGTGGATTTATAGAACCAAAATTGGATCTGATTGCTCTGATCTGAAGTATAAGGCCAGGTTGGTGGCTAAGGGTTACTCTCAGGTCCAAGGAGTGGACTATACAGAGACATTTGCACCGGTGGCAAAGATGGACTCCATAAGACTAGTTTTGGCAATTGGGGCTTCCAAGCGATGGGAGATTCATCACATGGATGTAAAAAGTGCCTTTCTTCATGGGGATCTGAATGAGGAGATTTATATGCAGCAGCCTGAAGGTTTTATTTCTGATCATACACTTGTTTGCAGGTTGAACAAATCACTCTATGGGCTCAAGCAAGCTCCTAGAGCATGGTATGCAAAAATGGACAATTTTCTGCTATCTTTGGGGTTTGAGAGGTGTAAGTCTGATCCAAATGTGTATATGCAGCATGTTAGTGATCTGATATTGATTATTGTACTGTATGTTGATGATCTTTTGATCACTGGTAGCTGCACCAAAGAACTTGACTCAGTTAAGAGAGCATTGCACAGTGCATTCTCCATGACCGATCTAGGATTGCTAAAACAATTTCTGGGTTTGGAGATTGATCAATCTGTGAATGGAATTTCTGTATGTCAGTCAAGGTATGCTTCAGATTTGCTGCAGAAATTTAAGATGGCTGAATGTAAGTCTGCAAAATTTCCATTTCTTTCAGGAGTTAAGCTTACAGAATGGGGTTCTTCACCACTAGTTGACAGTTCGTTGTATAGACAACTAGTTGGGAGTTTGTTGTATCTTACACACTCTCGACCAGATTTGTCTTATGCTGTTGGGGCTGTTGCAAGGCACATGCAAGACCCTCATGAGATCCATTGGAAGGCAGCCAAGAGGATCCTTCATTATGTTCAGGGTACTAAGTCTTTTGGTATCCATTATGCTGCTGGTTCATCCCTTGAACTAGTAGGATTTACAGATTCTGATTGGGCCGGTGATTGTATTGATCGGAAGTCAACTTCCGGTTATGTTTTTATGCTTTCACATGGTCCTATATGCTGGTCAAGCAAGAAACAGAGCACTATTTCCTTATCTTCAGCTGAGGCCGAGTACAGGGGAGCAGTCAATGCAGCCACACAATGTGTTTGGTTGCAAGGTATTCTTGCAGAGTTCGGGATTGTCTTTGATTCACCCACTATTCTTTGGTGTGATAATCAAAGTACAATCAAGATTTCTACCGATCCAGTACAGAGGCAGAGGACCAAGCACATAGAGATACACATGCATTACATTCGGGGTTTGGTGCATGACCGGATCATAGCATTGCAGTATTGCCCATCCAGTGAGCAAACTGCTGATATCTTCACCAAGTGTTTTACCGAGAAGACCTTCACTCACCTTAGATCTTTGCTTGGGGTGAGTGATGCATGGTGATGATTGGTGTATTTTGATATATGCCACATGTCCATTTTAGAGGGGAGGTTTTATTTCCCATGTGGTTTTCCTCCTTACCTTGGTTACATGGACAAATAAATTTTATGATGTAAAAGGTGACTTGAGCCTAGTTGCCAAGGCCTTAATTTTTGATATTTCACTAAGTCTAGCTTAAGGGGGGGTGTTAGAACATTTTTCCACCTATGTACATTAATCATTTATTAATGATGATTAATTATCCCAAGTGATTAATGATTACATCCCTAAGTTGATGAGCTACTAAATGGTCAATTATCATGAACTAGATGGCAAATGTGAACAAATGCTGAGTCAAACCAGCTAAGTGGAGCGCTCCCCAGGGCAATTAATGCACTCAGCATGCCTAGAGCGCCCTCCTCAGGTCATTTAATGCACTCAGCATGCTTCTCTTCTACCTAGGGCGCATTTGCTCTCTTTGTGGACAATCTTGCCTTGTTTTGTCACATTTTTGACCAATTTTAGACTCCAAACCTCTAACCAACCAGTTTCTTCACATGTGTGAGGTCACATGGGCCTGTCCAGTCATTCCCAGCATTCACACTGCAGATTCGAACCAGTTTGGGATGGTTTGGGATATTTTGGTCAACCTAAGGGGGTTTGAGCTTTTTCTAAGCTAGATCAGTGTGAACACTCCAGATGGATTCGAATTCTTCCAGATTTGTATATATGAGTGTTCTTAACCTTTGTTAAGGTTGGACAGTTAATAATATTGACATTATTCACCAATTCATGTGTATTGTTCTTCATTCATTTAAATTTTTTATGCTGATTCTTGCAAATGTTGTGCAATCTTTCACCAGTGAGGAATCCACAGTAGCTAGATTCAACTGTGCTTGAGATTTTACACAAGCAATCATTATCTATGATCTTCTCATGAATTTGCAATTCAATATATATACATACGTGTATAACATTTATTCTTGCTATTTTTCAAACATGAAATTCTTATGCTATAAACATAAATAGTTTAAGGTGAGGACTTTCCCTCTTATCAACATTGCCTTGCTGCTCCCATTGCTCTTCTGCAATGCTTATTACAACCAATTACCCTTAATAAGGCCTCCACAATCTTCTATGCAATTCTTCTTTCTCATTCAAAGCATAGAGAATGCATTTCACACTTTCAATGACTGTCTCCGTGGGACGACGGGGGTCAAGGGGGCTTGCCCCCTTGTGGTGCAATATTGCACATAAGTTCCATAGCATTTTTCAACTTTCGGCACCTGAAAAATTTCCCTGGAAAATGGCTGAAATTCTCTATTTAGGAGCAACTCATCGAGTTCTTCCGACTTGTTTCGGGCCAACTCGTCGAGTTCTTCCGACTTGTTTCGGGCCAACTCGTCGAGTTCTTCCGCTGAAAGACACTTAGAAAAATTTTCGGACCAAATCACCGAGTCCTTCCGTCATTGTGGACCAACTCGCTGATTTCTTCCACCGTTGTGGACCAACTTGCTGAGTTCTTCCGCCGAAAGAAACTTAGAAAAATTTTTGGACCAACTTGCCGAGTCCTTCTACCGCTGCGGACGAACTCGCTGATTTCTTCCACCATTGCAGACCAACTTGCCAAGTTCTTCCGCCGAAAGAAACTTAGAAAATTTTTTGGACCAACTCGCCGAGTCCTTCCGCCGTTGCGGACCAACTCACTGAGTTTTTCCTCCATTTCGACGAAAACTCACCAATTCCTTCTACAGTTTCAACGAAAACTCGCCAACTCCTTCCGCCGTTTCGGCCCAAAATTCATAACTTCCTGCTGAATTTTTCCTTCTTTTTCGGTGAACTTATTGATTTTCTGTCGGTTCATTGCAGAGCAACTCGCCAACTTCGGCACAACCTTGCCAGTTCTAGCTAACAACTTCAGTGCAACTCAATGAGGTTCACCAAAATACATCAGCTCAACTCCACGAGACTCACCAAATCAGTTAGGCAAAACACTTAGAAAATTTTTTGAAAAATTTTGAAATTTTGAAACCTTTCTTAACGGTTTGTGCTAGGCAGGAAGCATACTTACCTTTGCTACTATGATAGGTATCCCATGAAGGCCCAATGCTGCAACCGGAAGCTCTGATACCATTCTGTAATGTACCCACCCATCCATCCAAGGCAAGGGAGGGAACATCATGCCAAAGTCTGGGATTTTACATAAACTCAGCCCATGCATTAGATTCATACACATAAATTCAAGAGTATGCAAATGCAAATCAATTAAACATGCACATTGGAATAAAAACTATCCACACACATTACTCATGCATACAGCATATCAAAAACAATCATCAATTTAAACATTGCAAAAGTAATACATGGATAGTAAAACACTTATCTTTATTGTGCAATTGTCCCAAACAACTAGCTGTGTTGCTGCAACGTTCCACCCAATGATAGGCAAGTTGTTTTCATCAATCTCTCAACACAACTGCCATCCTCGAGCTGGGCATGATTCTTACAAGGAAAAGGGGACATTCACTCTTTCATAGCCAATTAATCATTTCATCTAAGCCAAGCCAATCCACAACTAGGTTTTTCAGGCTACATTTGAACCCTGGAGGCTTACACTCAAGCTCAAGCCAAAGCAATGGATTTACCAACAGGGTGGCTATGGGTTTGGGCTTTCCCCAAATCGTTTCCATCCAAAAATGAATGATGGGATGGGGAAAAACATTCACAGGGAGGAAAACGTTTTCTCCCGAACTCTCTCAGCATTTAATAGCAAAAATGGTCTCTATGGAACCCCAATTCCATTCCCCTTCTTCCCCACTGGTATACAATAAGGAAACGCCCTTCTCAGTTGGGAGAATGAAGGAAAACACATCAAACATGGCTGGAAAACGCCCAGGTAGCTCCAAACTCGTGAGGGAGGAATACTGGTTCATGGGTAATGGATTGGGGAGCAATTCATGGCTCTTTTCTTACCCAAGAAGCCAAAAACGTTTTTCCTTTCAGGGTGGCTTTCCATACTCGAATTTGGACATCCACACCTCCCATTCCCCAAGGCATTAACTACCTCAATCAACTCTTGGGAGAAATCAATGATTGGGTACAAAAGTCAACATGGGTAGTTGAGGGTTTGATGGGTTCTCTCATTAACACTTGGTTTGACTTGATTGGCTCCAAGGGTTTGAATGTTTCCTTCCCAATTCCTTGTAAAATCATGCCCCCATCTCTTTGTTGCATTGCATAGCTAGTTGTGGGTATTTTATTAAAATGCATATTTACATAATATTCGCAATTCCACTGTGCCTGGATAGCACGTAAACCATATGCATCAATAAATCGATGGGAGGGCCTTGGCCTTGAGCTCCTCACCATGATTTCATAACAATATTACATCATTTACAATTTTAATTCCATGGGGTTAAGATGGGGACGTTACATGCCTGCATGATTTTTCTAGTTGTTATGTCTGCATGATAATGTCCTCCCGCTGGTCCAGCATGGGCCTCTGTAATTATATCATGTCGTTCATGCTCAAGTGCACATCGGCGTAGTATATCATCTAGGACAAGTTTATAAAGGAATGCATTGATTAATGTGTAGGGGGATGCTTTCATTGCTAATATCTTCCTCTTTTTCTCATTCATTCCCTCCGGAGCTTGCCCATTTTTGAGAAATTGTGCAATTTCCGTAAGTTCTGAAGGCACTGCTTCAATGCAAAACAATTGTGCGTCTGGTAAGTCGTCTTAAATTCCTATTGGTTCTTCTGCTGTGTCGACTCTCGACAGATGGTCTAGTCTGACATTAGCTTTTCCAGGTCGAATGATTACTTCGAAATCAAATTCTTGAAACAATAATAACCAGCGACATAGTCTCCCGTGATGCAATGGTTTATTGACTAAGTATTTTAAAGCTTGGTGATCTGTAAAAAATACAAAGGTATTAGCCAATAAATAATGACGGTATTTCTGAAGGGAAAATGCCATACCTAATGCTTCTCTTTCGATCGTAGAATAATTTCTTTCAGCTTTACTCAATTCTCGACTGCTGAATGCATTAGGATAATCTATGTCATCATCTCCGGGTTGTGTTAGAATGGCCCCCACTGCTATTCCAAATGCATCAATATGTACATGAAATTTCTTTGACCAATCCGGAAATCAAAGAATCGGTGCTTCGACCATTTTTTTTTTCAATGTGTTGAATGAAATGTCACATCCCTCCGTCCATCTATAATCTCGATCGTCTTTTAGCAATTCTTCGAGAGGATAAGTCATATCGGAATAGTGTCTGATAAAATTCCTGTAATATCTGGTATGAACCAATAGGATTTGTACTTGTTTCGAATTAACTGGAGGCTTCAGGTTGAGGATAATTTTGATCTTTGCATAGTCGACCTTGATTCCTTCTTTGCAAACTACATGGCCAAGTAATATGCCGATAGGTGTCGTGAAGATGCACTTTTTAATGTTCAGGGACAGTTGTATTTGTCGACATCTTTCCAACATTAGTTTGAGCCACTTGCAGTGATCTTTTAGCATTGTATAAATTGTCCAATCATCAAAGTATACAGCCATGGTTTTGTAAATATATTCTTGAAATGCTTTGACGACAATTATTGAGAAGACTATAGGTGCGTTCTTCAAACTGAAAGGCATAACTTTATACATGAATGACCCAAATTCGCACACGAATGTTGTCTTTTTATGATCTTCTTTTGCTATAGGTACTTGGTTGTACCCAGAGAATCCATCCATGAAACAATAACACTCATGCCCTGCAACTTCATTAATAATTTCATCTGCAAAAGGGGTACGGAAGGGATCTGTTAGTGTTACCTTGTTCAGCTCCTGAAAGTGGACACAGATTCTCAGTCATGTCGGATCTTGTTTCTTTGGCTAAACAACCATAGGACTTTCCCACTCTGACTGGTCGATAGGATATATGATTCCTGCAGCAAGCATGTTATCGATCTCCTTTTTTACAATATCCTTATATTTGTGAGCAAGTTTGTAGGGTCTTTTCTTTACGAGTCTGGCGTCAGGTTTAATATCAGTTTTCATCTCACCCATTTCCTTTACAAGTCCTTTCAAGTCTTTGTAGTCTCGAGCAAAAACATCTTCAAATTCTTTGAGAATACTGGAGATTTCTGTTGTTTGTTCCTCATTCTAGTAATCGCCAATCTTTGCCATTTTCGGTCGGTCGTCATTTGAAATATCTACTTCCTTTGTTTTAGTCTTCATGTCCATCCATTCTGGTGCACGATTGTTACTTATCTGTCTTTCACCTTCTTTGATTTGTGTGAAAGTTGGTGGAAAGTTTTTTTCTGATAACCTTTCGGGTTCATCTTTTTCTACAATCTTTGTGCTTAAGATTGTTGCTACACGCTTCGACACACTAGGATGATCCTTTCTCCATTGAAAACTTTTTCCTACTGACATCTCTATTTCTAGAATCAGTCTTGTCGAGTGTTGTTTTTCTGTCGTCTTTATATTGTAGCAGGTGTTAGGTGGGTGCATACTCTTCTATTTGTCTCCAAGTGTTAATGTTTCGGTTGGATGCAGAAATTCTTTAATGCTTTTGCTTGCTTCGACCATTCTTTCATCCTGTGGAGAAAACTGGAAATCCTTAATAAAATTTTCTTTTGGGTCTTTCCAAAAGAAAGTTTCTTCTCTTGCTTCTTCCATCTTGTACCATTTGTTAGGTAGATCATCGAGTGTTCTGGGGAAGAGGTGAGGCCATTTTCTTTCATCTTTATAGCCTAATTTTCTCCATTCTTTTTCACAACAGTCAATGTGAGCTTCAGGGTTTTGTCCTTATGTAAACAAGGGAATGTCAGCCTGAGTTGTCAATTTTCTTCCTCCAAATATTTCTATGAAAGATGTTGATGTGGTATTCCAATTTTGTAGTTTCAATTGATGAGTGTCCCACCATCTCACAGCTTGAACAGTGAATGTCTCTACCAAAATTTGTAGTCGGCCTTGCTCTCCGACATGTTTTGATACCTGTTCAACATGAACATCAGGTGAATCATGTTCTTTATATCTTAATGTCGAGCTACCGTATTGTACATTTTTATCTAGAACAAGTGTTGGATATGCTAGCATTTTTCGTTCGAAAATCTTCGGTGTGTAAGATACTGAGAGACAATTCTTTATTTGCTTCCTTGAGATGGCTTCCACAGTCCAGCATTCTTTTGCATGTAAATCATAATTCTCTATTTGCTAGTCATAGAGTTCTGCATCTGAATTGTATCCGAGCGAGATAGGATCTCCAAGATGAAGTTCTCCTTGGGTGTTTGGCTCAATGCGATCTTCATTATTGTCTATTTGGTAAAGCTATCGGACATCATTATCGACTTTTGTAGGTTCTGATCAAGGTTCTCCCTGAGATGGAAAGATTGGTACGATAACCTTCTAACCATTGCCTTTCAACTTGATATGGCTTTTATCTAAGGAAATTGAAGCCTTCATCTTTCGTCCCCATGGTTGGCGACCAATGCAGGGAATGAGCTTGCATCATCTTTTTGGATGATGATTTCGAAGTCTATTGTCGACGTGATACCTTTAATGGAAGTTTTGACTCCTTTCCATACTCCAATCGGCTCAATTAATCCTTGATCTCCGAGCTTTAAGTAGATGCCTGATTCTTGTAGTTGAGGTCGATCGAGTTGGTCCCAGGTATAACGAGTCATGATATTCACTTGGGATTCAAAATCTAGTATGACTTGTCGTACATGATATCCATTGATGTCGAGATCGACTAATGGGTCGACATCATTTTTCTCTTTTTGTTTTAGTTGGCAAATGTTTTTAGTTTGTCTTTGCTTGACATGTTTTAATTTATGTAACAAGTCAATCATTTTTCCTACAGCTTCTTCATTTGAAATTAATTTGAGCAATTAATTGAGAACATCTTCATGTGTTGCTAAGTCATGAAATATGTCGGATGCATCTTTGTACATAGATTTTTGTTTTATAGGATTTGGATAACCTCCTTATCGACAATTCTAGTTATCTTAGGTTTATCTTGACCAATGTGAGTGCCTTGCCTTGTTACAATTTGCAAGTTTTTTGTACGAAGCACATCATTTTTTTGAATACAAGATAAAACATGAACATTCTTTTTATTATTTATTTTCTCGATCATGGTAGGGAAATCCTCTAAATAGTGATCGCCTACCCCACACTTTGTACAAAATTTAAGATCAGTTCTTTCCTTATAAGGGCATTCTGCATGCGGGTGATTCTCGCTGAAACATGTAAAACATGCACTAGGTCAACCAGATCGATTGCCTTGACCTATACTACCACGACCATGACTCTGGTATCCACCGCATCTATTGTAGCCATCGTATTGCCGATCATACCGTCGATCATTATACCTTGGGTGTCTGTCATTACTATTTTGATTATACTGGTTATTTCTTCCATCATTTCTCTCAAATCTATCATTTGCTAGATTTTTGTCTTGGTTTTGTTTGACATAATTTGTCTGGTACACTGCATGATAATTTTGCCGATTTTTCAGGTTCAGATGACATTCTTCAATTATATGTGTATTCACTTCACAAATTTGACACCATCTTTCCTTCTTGTTTTTTAGATTGTATGGACAATCATTTGTGGTATGTGAATCATACTCTTTGCATAGATCACAGAAACATCTGGATTGAATGAGTTTTACTTCTAGTTTTCGATCCTCAATTTGACAAGAATATTTGGTATCTCCTAAATCTCGACAAGTTGTACACCATAGTTCTGATCCTTTTAACGTCATATTTTTGATAGCTTGTTCCATACTTTCAAGGCGTTCATTGATGTGTCTATCCATGGATACTAGAGGGTATTCGTCATCCATTTAGATTTCTAGTGCTACTCTTAGTGCATTTGCATATGTATTAACATTTTGTCAACAGACATCTATTATGATTTTATTGATTAAACCAGCAATAAACCATTTGATTAATAGTTTTTCTTCGATTTCATAGTCTAATTTGCTCAGGAGGTCCTTCAACCTCTTATCGTACTCCTTGACAGTTTCAGTCGGCTTTTGGACTGTCATCTTCAGTCGTTATGCCGCTAGGTATGTCGCATCTTCAATCATAAAAAAGGCCAGAAAGCTTTGCTTGATTTGTGCTTTTGTTGTATTTGGAGATTTTGCTATGTACCCCATGTACCATGTTAGTGCTCTTTTTCTTTACAAACCAACAAATTGAGCAATCTGTCTTTCTTCATTGGTAATTTGATTGGCTATCCATATTGCTTTGCACACAAACCAATGTCTTCTTGGGTCTTCATTGTTAGAAAAACAGGATCGCAGAGCAATAACAATAAACAGAAATGCAAATATAATCACACATACACATTACAAGAGATACACAGATATATCGTGGTTCACCCAACTTGGGCTACGTCCACACTGAATTTCCAGTCCTTATTATTATTACCGTCCAGCAAGTCGAAGGGATACAACCTGCAACACAACCGCTGCACTTCCTCTTCTCTGTTTCACAGTCTCTCTCCCGATCTCAAAGATCTTTACAATGCATAAAACCTAATACATCAACAACCCTAGCCGTATTACAATTTCTTTCTTTTATAAGGGAAATACAATGGGAAAATACCACGGGATACCCAAAACCATGGGCCCGCAAAACAGCTGGCGAAAACAGCCCCAAAAATTTTCTTGGGGGGCATTGCCCCCGAACCCCCATTTCTCGGGGGCCCTGCCCCCGAACCCCTGCCGGGGGACTGCTGGCCCCCGGACCCCCCATCCAGGGGGGATGGGCCCCCGTGGAACCCTGTGGGGGGGTGATGCCCCCCCACACCCCCCCGTTGGGGTGAGTGTACAGTCCACCTACACATCATATAGAATTGGGGTACAAACACGGCTGATACAATATCATCTATGAGACTAGAAGATCTAGCTCCACAACCAACATTCATCTCCTTTGTAGAACGGAAGGTGTGTTGTTGTGTGTGCCATGTCTGCTGGTGTATTATTCTGAGAATTTGATGGAGGTGTGGGTGGGTTATTTCTACAATCAACACTTGGTGCTTCGTTAATTTGGATTAGCTATCTTTCTGGACTTGGTTCTCTGCCTTCAAAATCAGTAACTATATCTTCTTTGATATCGCTAGATCTGCCTTCTTCGACCACTTCTGTCGAAATCAAGCTAATGTTTTTCTCGAACGGGATTTCACTAAATCTTGGGATTTCTGACATGCTTTTCGAGTCGCTCAAACTTGGTATTGGTAGGGGGGGTGCTTCCTCATGCTATGAGTACACTAGATGAAAACTTCTATTTGAAAATTCAGGTTGAAAAGATACCCAATTTCCTTCCTCTGGTCGATGAATTGTGATGCACCTGCAACAATTAATTAATAAGAATATGCGAAATAGCAGAAATGACAAAAATCAGAATCACTTTTATATTGATCAAAGGCCACTTCGAGAGGGAAACCTCCTATGAGCAAGCTCAATACAAATAACTTCACGGTGCCTTCATAGGTCTCAACACACACTTATATACTAAGTATAGGCGCCAATACTATGGGTCAAAACCATGGGCCACTACAAACTATGGATCAACAATACTACGGGCGACTTACAAAGCATATGCGCCAATAACAATAGCATAAACTATTGATCAACAAATACTACAGGACAACTTACAAAGCATATGTGTCCAACAACAATATACTAACAAAGTAAAGACATGGGTTCCTAACATCCCCTCCCCCTTAAAAAAATCTTTGTCCTCAAAGATTTAGATGTGGAAATTGTTGTTGAATCTGAAGGAGTGGTTCCCATGTAGCATCCTTTGGCTGCATGCCGTGCCACTGAATTAAGACCTCTATGATAGAGCGAGAGCGAAGCTGACGAGTGTGTTGATTGAGGATGGCCTCCGGATCCAAAAGGATGGATCCTTCATTATCCAGTTCGAGTAAAATCGTTTGTCCACTGATGTTGGTGCCAAGAACTTTCTTCAGACAAGAGACATGAAAGACTGGATGAATGCAGGAAGAAGGAGGAAGTTTCAATTTATAAGCAATGGACCCAATCTTCTGAAGAATCCGATATGGCCCATAGAACTTTGGAGGGAGCTTATGACACCCTTTGAGTTTCAGGGAGGACTGCTTGTACGGTTGGAGACGAAGAAAAACCATATCGCCGACTTGAAAAGTGCTCTCAGAACGGTGCTGATCAGCTTGTTGCTTCATGCGATTTCTTGCCATGTGAAGATTGTCCTGCAAAATGCGAAGAATCTGATCGTGGTTTTGAAGGACCGTGTCAACTTCCTGAACTGGTGAACTGGTGGGGGTGTATGGAAGAAGAACTGGAGGTGCCTGACCA
Source organism: Larix kaempferi (assembly GCA_027924585.1). Classification (NCBI taxonomy): domain Eukaryota; kingdom Viridiplantae; phylum Streptophyta; class Pinopsida; order Pinales; family Pinaceae; genus Larix; species Larix kaempferi. The sequence continues at coordinate 17,513,225 of BSBM01000293.1, read as the reverse complement.
TAGAATGCTTCATATGGGTTCATTTTAGAGGCAGTGTGGTAAGAGGTATTGTACCACCATTCAGTGAGAGGGAGCCACTTTTCCCACTGATGTTGTTGTTCAGAGGTGAAGCAACGAAGATAAGTTTCCAAGCATTTATTGATAATTTCAGTATGACCATCTGTTTGTGGGTGATACCCTGAACTCATCTTCAGTTTGGTGCCAGTGTGGCGAAATAGTTCAGTTCAAAAATGACTAGTGAAAGTCGCATCACGATCCAAGACAATGGAAGAAGGGATGCCATGAAGATGAAAGATCTGGTCCAGGAAAATTTGAGTGACTGAAGAGGCTATATAGGGATGGCTGAGAGCACAAAAATGACTATATTTGGAGAGGTGATCAACCACAATGAGAATCACTGTCTTCCCACCAGATTTAGGGATCCCTTCAATGAAATCCATAGAAATATCCATCCAAATACGTGTAGGTATGGGCAAGGGTTCGAGGAATCCTGGAAGGAGTGTTGTTTCACCGTTATTGCGCTGGAAGGTATCACATTCGGCCACCATCTGTTGAATTGTCCTCTTTATGCCCTGCCAAAAGAAGTTACGCCATGCCCGTTCATACGTTTTGAGGAACCCGGAGTGCCCTGCCGATGGAGAAGCATGGAGTTCATAGAAGACAGCCTGTTGAAGATTTGTGCTCTGGGGAAGCACCAGACGACCCTTGTATCTCAGAGAAGCACCATCCCAAGAGTAATGTGGTACAGCAGAAGGGTTGTTGGTCAAGCGTTGGATGATTTGAGATAGGAAGAATCATTGACATAACCCTGTTGAACAGATTGCAACCAATTTGGATTAGGCATAGAAATAGTTGAAAGACAACCTTGGGCATCAAATGTGCGAGAAAGAGCATCTGCCACAATATTGTCTTTACCCTTATTGTAAGTGATCTCATAGTCATAACCCATGAGTTTGCTAACCCATTTCTAATGTTCCGGGGAGGAGACACGCTGTTCCAAGAAATATTTTAGACTCTGGTGATCAGTCTTGATGCAGAAATGATTCCCTAATAGGTATGGGCGCCACTTCTGTACTGTATGCAAAATAGCCATCATTTCCTTCTCATAGGTAGAGGCAGCTAAATTCTTACTTGAAAGGGATTTGTTGGTGAACGCAATGGGGTGTTCATCTTGAAGGAGAACGGCACCAAGTCCATTGCCGCAAGCATCACTCTCAATAGTGAAGGGCTTGGAAAAATCGGGCATAGCGAGAACAGGTGTAGTACACATAGCTTGTTTTAGTTTGTCAAATGCACACTGAGCAGCATGTGTCCATGTAAAAGCATCCTTTTTCAATAGAGCAGTTAATGGAGCTGCAATCTTCCCATAATCCTTGACAAACTTGCGGTAGTAGCCAGTCAACCCCAAAAAACCACGAAGGCTCTTGAGTGTCTGAGGATGCGGCCAATTGTTCATGGCATCCATTTTGGTAGGATCCACATGAACCCCTTGTGCTGAGATAATGTGCCTGAGATACTCAACTTCCTTCTGTCCAAAAACACATTTAGACTGCTTGGCATGGAGATGATGGTCAGAGAAAAGTTACATGACAAGATCCAGATGCTGGAGATGTTCATCCCATGTTTTACTGTAGATGAGGATATCATCAAAGAATACCAGAATGAATTTCCGCAAGTAGGGTCGAAATATTTTATTCATTAAGTCCTGGAATGTGGAAGGAGCATTAGTGAGGCCAAAGGGCATGACCAAAAACTCATAATGGCCATCATGTGTGCGGAAAGCTATTTTAGGGATATCATCCTCATGAACCCGAATTTGATGATACCCAGAACGAAGATCCAACTTGGAGAAAAAGTGAGCCCCATGAAGCTCATCAAGAAGATCATCAACAATAGGAATTGGAAACTTATCCTTGATGGTGAGGTGATTAAGTGCTTAGAAGTCAATGCAGAGGCACCATGACCCATCTTTTTTGCGGACAAGAATAACTGGAGAAGAAAAGGAACTAGTGCTTGGGCGAATAATACCTTGCTTTAATAAGTCCCGAATGAGCATTTCAATCTCCATTTTTTGGTGAAATGGGTAGCGATAGGGCCTGATGTTGGGAGGAACGCTGCCAGGAAGGAGCTAAATACGATGGTCTTCTGGCCTAGAAGGTGGCAATCCCACTGGTTCAGCAAAAACACCTGTATATCGATCCAGAATTTGTTGTAGATCCAAAGGAGTAGTGGAGACCACTGAAGGTTGCATCTGAATGGAATAGAGCTGAGTCATGACACCATGTGAACTCTTATTGAGGAGTTTTTCCATGCAATGTGAACTGATGATGCTGAGAGAACTTGGTTGTAATCCTGTCAAGGTGTGTTTTTGGCCATTGATGGAAAACTGCATCCAAAGTTCAGCAAAATCCCATAAGATAGGGCCAATTGTGCGTATCCATTGAGCACCCAAAACCACATCACATTCGCCTAAGGTCAAGGAAAACATGTCAGAGCACAAGGTATAATCTCCCATAGAGATACGCACATTTCGACACTTCCCTTTGCAAGGTAAGGTGCCCCCATTGGCAACCATGACTTCAAAGTTGGAGCAAGGATGGATAAAACAATCAGCTTATTTGGCGATCCGAGGGTCAATGAAATTATGAGTGCTACCAGAATCAATGAGTATTGTAAGAGGAAGCTTCTTGAAGTAACCCTTGACCCGCATTGTTTGGGGGGTGGTGATTCCAGCTAAAGCATGAAGAGATATTTCTGGCTGGTCATCCTAAGACGGAGGGTCAATAGGCGGTTCCTGAATGTCGACCGGAGCATCCAGTGTTTCTGGATCTTCGTCACCAATTTCAGAGGCAGGTGGAGAATCCACATCCAAGAGATAGCACTTTTGCTGAACACATCTATGTCCCCGAGTGAATTTCTCATCACAATTATACCAAAGTCCCTTTTCTCTGCATGCTTGCATCTCTGTTTCAGACAAACGCTTGATAGGAGTTGGTCGAGGAGGCTGCGGTATAGGTGGTCGTTGAGAACCCATATTTCGGAAGGGAACAAAAGTGGGCTTGGAGCGTTGTTGGGCTGCAATATTGTCTTCTGCCAATTTAGCCAACCCTAGGGCTTCCATCATTGTGTTGGGACAGAACATTTTGACCTCAGAGTGGATGGCATCCTTTAGACCATTGATAAAACAACTCCGATAAAAGTCATCCGACAATCTTTCGGTGTGGTTGGCTAGATTCTCAAATTCGGTTTGATACTCTCTCACAGTGCCAATTTGGCGAAGATTAGTGAGGGATCATGTGAAGTCATTAAAAGCACTAGGACCAAATCGTTGCAAAAGGAGCTGGCAAAAGTCTGGCCATTTGGGATCTTGATGAGCCTTGATGTGCCAACGGTACCATTGAAGAGCTTCCTGTTCCAAATGAAAGGATGCCAACGGAACTTTGTTGACATCAAAAGTATTATGCAGAATGAAATACTGTTCTACACGATAGATCCATCCAGTTGGATCGGTACGATTGAAGTGAGGAAAATCAAGCTTTAAACCACGAAAATTGCTGGAAGAAGAGAACCCATTGTCTGATGAAGACTTGGACTGTCGTTTGTTGTTCATAGCTGAATGTTCAAGATGGAGGCTGAGAAATTTTTCATCCAGATCCTGGAGTTTGGCTTGGATGGCTGCAAGTGTGTCTTCCATGGTTTTTGCTCCTGCACGGGTGACAACCATAACCAGGAAGTTTTTTTTTTTTTTTTTTTTTTTTTTTTTTTGTTCAGTTAACTGGGTAGGAAGACAAAAACAGAAACTACTTCAGTAAAGGAAAATCTGGACTTGAGAAAAAATCTGAAGGGTAATTGAGGTTTGACTAGATTTTGGACACTATCGAATAGACAGGGAAGCAAAAATGAGGATTTCAGAAGCGGGGTGAAAGAATGGGAAAATTTAGCAGAGGGGAACAAAGAAGCAGAATTAAGAAAGGAACTCTGTGGTAAAATTTGAAGGTGATTGGGTGAAATCTGAGGAAGTTATGGCAAACCCTAAACATAGACAAATGTGGGATTTCGGGCTTTGGGAAGGGGAATTGGGGATAGGGTCCTCAAGAATGAAATATGCAGAATGGGATGACAGGGGTTCCCCGAAAATTTCAAGGGAAATAGAGTGAAAACAAGGGAGATATGGAGAAAAAACTGGATCTGGAATGGCTTACAAAATGGATCTGAACGACTGGATCTAAAACGGCGCAGCAATGATCGACAACAGTTCAGCTGAAAATAGATATGGACCCCAGGTATGTGCATCTTCCTAACAGTTCAAGGGTTTCACTCAGCCACCAATGCTGTCTAACGGCTTGCGTATTGGGGAAGTACCCCTCACTCCACGGCTCAGGTAAAACTGATAACCGCTTTGCCACAAACGACAGCTCTTGGTTTACCTCACAGGTGGGAACTAGTCAATCGGGTAGGGGTCGTTGCCCTTTTTGCTGGCAGGTCCTCTCAATGGGCCAGCTACTTCGGGGTTCCTGTGGTACTCCTCACAATGAGTTTTAGGGCTTATGCCCAAGTACTTCCCACAGTTAAGCGGATAGGGATTATTCCCAAATCCAAACCTGCAACAGATGCGAAAAAAAAATTTGGCAGAAATTTCACCCAGTGAGCCCAAGAAAGTGCTCTGATACCAGATGTGATGCACCTGCAACAATTAATTAATAAGAATATGCGAAATAGCAGAAATGACAGAACTCAGAATCACTTTTATATTGATCATAGGCCACTTCGAGGGGGAAACCTCCTATGAGCAAGCTCAATACAAATAACTTCATGGTGCCTTCATAGGTCTCAACACACACTTATATACTAAGTCTAGGCACCAATACTATGAGTCAAAACCATGGGCCACTACAAACTATGGATCAACAATACTACGGGCGACTTACAAAGCATATGTGCCAATAACAATAACATAAACTATTGATCAACAAATACTACGGGACGACTTACAAAGCATATGCGTCCAACAACAATATACTAACATAGTAAAGACATGGGTTCCTAACATTGTCCCTGTAGCCAGATACACTTCCATCAGAACAATACTTGCTCTAGCTGCGGTGATGAAGTGGAAGATACACTAGATGGATGTCAAGACAGCTTTCTTGAATGGTGTAGTTTAAGAGGAAGTGTATGTGGAGCAGCCACTTGGTTTTGAGACACATGACAGAGAGTCATATGTGTGCCAGTTGAAGAAAGCCTTGTATGCCCTGAAGCAAGCTCCTAGGACTTGGTATGGTAGGATGGATAGTTTCCTATCTAGTTTGGGCTTTACCAAGATTAAAGTAGATTCCAACCTTTACTACAAGGTTGAGGAAGGCAATCTAGTGATACTACTTTTATATGTCGATGACCTGTTTGTTACAGGTGAGGATATATTGATTGCTGATACCAAGAGGAAGCTTGCAGCTGAGTTTGAGATGAAGGACTTGGGGATGATGCACTATTTTCTAGGCATGGAGGTGTGGCAAAGTGTAGATGGGATCTTCCTTCAACAAGGGAAGTATGCAGTAAAGATCCTCAAGAGGTTTGGGATGATGGACTGCAAGGCCATGGCCACACCTATGGCATCGAACCTGAAGCTTCTATGTGATGCTTCATCTGAGCCGGTTGATGTCATGATGTATCGTCAGATGATTGGGTCCTTGATGTACCTGATGAACACGAGACCAGATATTTTCTTTGTGGTGAACACATTGAGCCAGTTCCTGACGGATCCTAGAGGTGTTCACCTAGTTGTTGTAAAGCATATTCTGAGGTACCTGAGGGGTACAGTTGATTATGGGCTCAAGTATGATGTGAATCAAAAGTTTAACCTAGAGGGTTATGTTGATTTAGATTGGGCAGATAGTGCTGCTGATAGGAAGAGCACTTCTGGGTGTTGCTTCAGTATGGGATCAGGTGTGATCTCTTGGTTTAGCAGGAAGCAGTCTTGCGTAGCACTGAGTACAGTCGAAGCAGAGTATGTTGCAGCTTGTTCGGCTAGTTGTGAGGCAGTATGGTTGAGTAAGCTACTATCTGAGTTATTTGATCTCCTTTTGGATGCTACCTGTATATATTGTGACAACCAGAGTTGTGTGAAGTTGTCAGAGAACCCAGTGTTCCATGACAGGTCAAAGCACATTGAGATCAAATATCACTATATCAGGGATATGGTGGAGAGAGGAGCAGTGAAGCTCCTGTATGTTGCGACGGATGAGCAGGTTGCAGATGTGTTGACGAAACCATTAGCCAAAGTGAAGTTTGAGTACTTTAGAGAGAGGCTTGTTGTTCTTCATATTGACGACACTTCGAGGAAGAAGTGATGGACACATTTGCAGGAGCCATTCCAAGTATGGCGAGAGGAGGATCCTTCCCATGACTGTGGATGTAAGCGCTGTATGATGAGCATCAGTATGATGCTCCAGTTACTACTTTGTATATGCATCATGTTGGATGCATTGATATGATCAGCTAGATCATGTAGTTATATATGTATCAGGTGGATACATTGTATGATCAGGTAGGTCATGTATCAGGTAGATACTTGGTATGCATTAGGTGGATGCATTGTTTGATCAGGATGATCACAGATGAGGAGCTTCAGGATATTGCTCCATATGATATGCATCAGGATGATGCTATGATGATGATCAGGATGATCACAGATGACAAGCTTCAGGATGTTGCTCCAGATGATATGCATCAGGATGATGCTATGATGATGATCAGGATGATCATGGATGACGAGCTTTAAGATGTTGCTCCAGATGATATGCATCAGGACGATGCAGTGACGATGATTAGGATGATCATATGTAATGAGTATCAGGATGATGCTCTAGATGATACGCATCAGGATGATGCAGTGATGATGATTAGGATGATCATATGTTATGAGTATCAGGATGATGCTTTGGATTATATGCATCAGGATGATGCAATGCTGATGATCAGGACGATCATGTACATCAGGATGATGTATGATGAGTATCAGGTTGATACTCCGTGGCTGTGGACAGGTTGTGCATGTAGCATAGAAAAGATCCTGGGAGATCCTATAGTTTGAGCTAGGATGCTCTTTTGAGGTTTTGCTACGAGAGGCATGTAATCAGCCTTGGAGATCCGATAGGTTGAGCAGTAAGCTCGTAATCAGTCCTGGGATACTCTGTAGAGTTCTTGTAGGTTGCAGGACACTCTTTAAAGGTTTTTCCTAACCACATGTAATTAGACCTGGAGATCCGATAGGTTGAGCAGTAAACTCGTAATCAGTCCTGGGATGCTCTGTAGAGTTCTTGCAGGATGCAAGACACTCTTTTAAGGTTTTTTTGTGGAGGTCACACATAATCAATCCTGGAGATCCTATAGTCTGAGCTAGGATTCTCTTTAGAGTTCTTGCAGGTTGCAAGACACTCTTTTAAGGTTGTGTGACAGTCAACATGTAAAAGATCCTATAGTCTGAGTTGGGCTTTGTTGATGCATGTAATAAGTCCTGAGGATTCCATAGTATGGCTAGTGTTGATGGAGACCTATAGGTGGTGGGCCTACATCCAGTATGAAAAAAATATGGCTCTGTAGAACCTCCTATGACTAGCAGATTTCAGAGATAGCCCAGTGATCAATATGTCGAGTACACCAGCAGTGATGATGATGCTCCGTAATCCAGTGATGTTGATCCAACTCCAGAATTGAAGACTTGCGCCAATATGTATTGATGACCTATGACAAAAGAATACCTTCCTAGTTAAGAGGGAGTGTTGATGTATTTGTAACTTCGGAAGATATTCTTCCATATATTACATTTCTACTTTATTGTATATCCCACAGAGATGTATTATTCCTCTGATTGGAAGTGTCGTCATTTGTATTTGTAAGTGTCGTCATGTGCATTGACAAGTGTCGTCATTTGTATTGATGGGATATTATACCACCAGTGTGGGGTCGACCCTAGTTAGAACATGTGGTTGGGTTATTAGGCTTGAGTTGAAAGTCGGCCCCAGTGGATTATTGGAAGGTCAAGTCAGTGTATAAATAGAGAGGGGATGTCTCTCATTTATCTCATTCACTCACTTCTCAAGCTCGCATAGCTAAGAGAGAAAGTGGTGAACTAGTGGAGGAGGAGGAGCATCGGCTAGAGACATCTTATTGAGTTTGATCATTGTGATCTTGTATTATGGCTTATCTTATCTCTGAGGAAGTTGTGGGGTTTTTCACCTTCTTGGTTTCCCCGGTGAAACTCTATGTCTCTTGTGTGATTGCTTTTGTGTCTATGATTTATATGCTGTAGAGATATGCTGTACATGTTATTCTCTTAGAGATCCTTATGATAATGGAATGAAATTATCGAAAAATTAACATTACATGATGATTTGATCAGATCCAAAATAATATCAGGAAGCTTATCATGATCCAAGTTGAAGATCAGCAATGGAAGAAGAATTCCATTCTCTCCAAGAGAATGAAACATGGGATTTGGTCCCCCTTCCTCCCAAGAGGAAGCTTGTGCAATGTAAGTAGATTTTTCGAACCAAAATTGATGCTGATGGTTTTGATGTGAAGTATAAGGCTATATTAGTGGCTAAGGGCTACTCTCAAATCCAAGGTGTGGATTATACCGAGACCTTTGCACCGATTGCAAAGATGGATTCAATTAGACTAGCTCTAGCCATTGCAGCTAGTAAGGGTTGGCAAGTGCACCATATGGATGTTAAAAGTGAATTCCTACATGGTGAGATACAGGAAGAGATCTACATTCAACAACTTGAATGTTTCCAAGAGGATCCCTCACTTGTTTGCAGGTTGAACAAATCACTCTATGGACTCAAGCAAGCCCCCACGGCTTGGTATGTTAAAATGGATGCTTTTTTGCTCTCAATTCGTTTCATTCGATGCAAGTCTGATCAAAATTTGTATTTGCATCAATGTGATGGTATTTTGTAGGTCATTGTATTGTATGATTATGATATTTTAGTTACAGGGAGCTGCAACAAACAAATTGGTTCAATTAAGGCATCTCTACACAGTGAATTTGCCATGACCGATCTAGGATTGCTAAGGCATTTTTTGGGTTTGGAAATTGAGCAATCTGAAAGAGGCATCATGCCGAGTCAACCAAAGTATGCTTCAGACCTGATATTGAATTTTAAAATGGCTAATTGTAAGGAATCCAAGTTCCCATTCCTTCTAGTCATAAAACTAGGTGAATTTGGTGATTCCCCTTTGGTAGATTGTACACTCTACAGGCAGCTAGTTGGTAGTTTGTTGTACCTTACACATACAAGACCTGATTTGTATTATTTTGTAAGTGTTGTAGAAATATATATGCAGCAAACACATGATATACATTGGAAGGCATCCAAAAATATCCTCCAGTATGTCCAAGGAACAAAGAATTTTGGGGTACACTATGTAGCTAGTTCTTCACTTAAACTAGTTGGATTTTCTTATTCGGATTGGGCTGGAGATCTCATGGATAGAAAGTCCACTTCAGGATTTGTTTTCATGTTTTCTGAAGGTCCTATTTTCTGTTCAAGTAAGAAACAACATACAATTTCCCTTTCATCGGCAGAGGCCGAGTACAGGGTAGTAGTGAATGCAGCCACACAGTGTGTTTCGTTGCAAGGAATTCTTCGAGAATTTGGTGTTGCAGTTGATTCTCCAACTGTAATACCCCATTTTGACCCTTAGGATGTATTAGCTTTTAATGTAAATATTGTATACATGTGATATATGTTTTCCCAGCATGGAGCTCAAGGCCAAGGCCCCTCTAGTGGAAGCTCGAATTTTATTTAAAGGCAAGTATTAGACATTATGTTACCCATGTGTTATTTAGCCATGGAACATTGTAAAAATGATGTAAATAAACATCATGCAATAAAATACCAAAACTGTCTATGGAGGCAACGAATGAGAAGGGGCCATGTGTATCCACTAGGGAGTGGTGAGGGGGCTGTGGGATTGAACCATAGGCTTCCATATGTCACCTTGAAAACCCATTTGACTTACCTTGCTGACATTTATTTCTGTTGTAAGGAAGTGGTTGAGGAATTCGGTCCATGGCTTCAATGGAGCATGGGCAGCCCAGAAATTCATATGGCAGAGTATGGGATCTGTTTTCTTGTACCACAAGTCACTCTACCTCATAGGAGTTGCTTCTTCCTCATCCCCATTCTATTGTGAAAGTGACCATCATCATTTTCCATCCAAAATGAATTCCCAACAGTGAGAGAAACCAGAAATCGAAACTGTGAAAGAACCCACATTTTGAAGAGCCATAAACACCCAGAATTGGTATTTGACAGTGAAATCCAATGGGGGATCCATAGGTATGAACCTTGGGGCGAATTTGAGAGTATTAGATACCTCAAAATCCATTGGGAAACCCAGTTTTTATAGCCCAGAAGACCAGTGACGGGATTGAGTTATTTGTTGATAGAATGGTGAGAAATCCAAGTGTGGATGTTTGAACAGAGGATTGGATTGCTTGAATTTAGCTTGAGATGTCTGTAGCTCTGTGGTTGAGCTCACTGGCTTAGCATCCTCATCCCTTTCCTTTTGGTATGCTTGATAAACCCAACTGTGTGTTGGCTTAGCATGACTGTTTGAGTGGATCCATGGCTATGAGTGAGCCTGTCTAGTTCCTCCTTAGTGGATACACATCCCAGCTCAGGGGTGATCTCTCAGCTGAAAGAATACAGGCTAGACAGAGATCTTTGGTTGGGTGGAATGTTGCTCTCACGTAGCCAGTTGTTTGGACATTTGCATTTCAAGATAAGTATTCTCTATGGATAAATTTATATGCATTTTGTGTTATGCAATGTGTTAATTCGGAATGTTAATTGCCCATGTTAATGAAACAAATTAATTGTCTTATTGAAACCGACATGAGTCTGTGCATAGCATGAGTACGAGATTGAACTATCCACATAATGAACCATCATATGTCTGTGTTAGATATGAGGATGCATTACTCTTTGTGTGCTTGCAACTATGATTTAATTCCGCTATGTATTTTTAATTTGAACCTGCACACATGAAGTTTTATTTATTCATGAATTTTCGAGTAAGATATGGGGCTGACCTTGTCAAATAAGCCCGGTATGATAGTCATTTTTCCCTCCCTTGCATTGGAACGATGGAAGGGGACATTACAGAGTGGTATCAGAGCCCAGCTTGCAGCACTGGGGCTGCATGGGCCAGACTGTGAGTTACAAGCAAGTAACATAATGGTTTTAACGCAGTATTGATGAAGTTGGGGCAGCATTTTTTATTGAAAAAATGATAGGTTTAGAGTTCTCAAGCATGGGAGAAGATCACACCATTGCATAGAGATCTCCAACAGCTTTCCAACGGTACCAAACGCGCCTTATTTGGCCGAGGGACGAGGTAGTTATGAACCCCGCAAGTTGCAGGAAATGTGGGTGTTTCCTGGGTTTCGGGTTTCAGAAACGCGCTATTGTGAGTTGGATTTTTGAAATCCCGAACCCACCGTCTTTCGGGTTTCGGGTTTCAGGAGCGCCATTTTGCGGAATGGATTTCTGAAATCCCGAACCCGCAATTTTTCGTCCTTCGGGTTTCGGGTTTCGGGAGAGCCATTTTGCGGAATGGATTTCCGAAATCTCGAACCCGCAATTTTCCGTCCTTCGGGTTTCGGGTTTCGGGAGCATCATTTTGCAGAATGGATTTCCGAAAACCCAAACCTGTAACTTTTCGGGTTTCGGATTGTGGGTTGCGGGAAGTTGGTTTTAGACTTCCGCAAACCTAAACCCATGAATTTTTGGATTTCAGGTTGCGGGAAGTTGGTTTTGGGATTTCCGCAATCCCAAATCCCGCATTCCAGGTTTCGGGTTTCGGGTTCAGGCGCGAAAAAAAAATTATAGAGCCCGAAATTTGAATTTTGGATAGCAGGAGCTTGCAGGATCAGATTTTGATGAGGTCAGTGGCATTCTGAGGCCATTGACGGAGGCCATGAATGAACCAGTGAAGATCTCGAACCCATTATGCTCCGATTTGGCATAAAATCGGAATGAATGGCTTTTAGAAATTAGTGTCCCAACGCGTGACAGAAGGTCGGATTGAGCCAAAACTGATATGGGGTAGTCATGGAGTAGGCACGGTGTTAAGTGTGGAGTTTTGGAGCCAAACTCCAAAGGATGTGGAGTCAGGGTGTGCAAGAAGGCCGAAAAGCACTATTTCGGGCCACGTTTTGGGAATTTTGAAAAGCTTGCAGTGGTTAAAAGTGACCCTATAATTTGGAATCAAGAAATTTATTGAACTCATCATTTCATATTCTCAGTAAACCAGACATATTCCATTAGACAAAGATTTCCCAGAAATGCACCGTTTGGGAAATAGCCATTTTTGGCCCAAAATTTGGAATTTTGGAAAAACGTGAAAAGTGGAAAGTAGTCAAACCCATAATTTTATAGAAGATGAATGGAGCATTGGAACAGATATCTACGAGTTGTTGAGTGTTCCTTTCTATATGGAATAACTTCTCCTAGTATAAAATTTTCGTGATTCTTTATAGATTTTCTTCCATGGGTAGTTGAAGTTGGCAGTTCACGATATTTTACAATTGTGTAAAAATGTGCAGAATTGTGGTGAAAGTTGTCATTTTTGAAGTGATGCAGTTTCCACACCCGATGTCGGAATGGAGCAAGTGGATAGGAATTGGAAAGAATATCCAACATGGAGCAATGGTGCATAGTCTGAATTTGAATGGGATTATCATGATCCATAGTTATTTAGACTAGAAAAGTGCCAGCGGCTATTTAAACAAAATTGTTGTCAATATGGGCCAATTCTAGAATTGCATGCCTAGAAGTAGCATCCCATAAAATTGAACCAGCTACGATGTGGAAGAGGAAGTTCATGCAAAGATGAGGGATCAGAAAGGGAGAATTCCTTAACCCCTGTCTTTCTAACTGCATTTATATTTTATAAGCTTTATGTGTATAAAACTATGGCATGAGAATGCTGAAAATGCAAGAGATTAGATGAGTGGCATGAATATGCATCAATTGGCATATTAATAAACATTGCACAGTGCTTGAGTATATGTTTTGCATGCATATGACATTACATATCGGTAAAAGTAGTGACATTTTACATATGCAGTGAACCACTAATGGTAAATATTGTGGTTGATAATCACTATTGGTGATTGGTTTTGGTTGTAGGACCAAATACAACAGAAGCATGGCTAAATAGGTTGAGGATGTTGTTGCATGAAGCCAACAACCTTATGAAGAAAGGATGGTGTAACAAATCTATGATTATGAGGTTGGAAAAAGGACTGTGTAGCCTTGGTAAGAGGCCAACCGATCAGGTAACATCAAGTGATGTTAATGACAACCATGCAGGTAATGGTTATTGATGCATAATTGCATGAATGTTGAAAAAGGATTTGGTAAGATCCCTTCGACTATGTTTGCACTATGTTTATTTGGTTTGCATGTGGTATTGAGTGCCCGAATGGAAATGTTAACCTACCGAGTATGGTGAGGTGTGGGTAAGTGAAGGCAATGATCCTTACACCCTATACTTGCTTAGAATCTCAATGCATTCATATGAAATTATATCATGCCATTTGAGTATGTCGATTGTGAGTTTAACAACCAAAGCAAGTGAGGACCGATGGTCTTGATTATGGTAATGCATGTTATATGAGATAGTCATGATTAAGTCACAATATGCTTGGATGCATAGTACTCATGAAACAATGCAAGGTGGCATTGAGTGGATGTGCATTAAGAGATTTTATAAATCTTGTAGTTAAGCATTGAGTGAATGCATATGAAAAACTTGAGTAAATGTTGTGAATATACATGCATGTGGGTAGCTACACCTGAGGAGATGTATTGTGTGCATGCATGATTGTGATATATGTATATGTGTCATCATAATTGAGCAATAGATGAAATGATGAATTAATGATAATTTTGAGATCATTTCATGAGCTGCTATGAATGCAGGGGAAGAATTGCATGAAGGTAGTCATGATTGACAGGATTCCAGAGTGCTCTGTTGGAAGGACAGAGTTCTATAAATGATATGGCTATGAATTAATGAGCATTTAAAAGCTTTAGTTGATTGCATAAATGATGTGACTGTACCTTGCAATTTTAGTATGATAATGATTTACGTGAAGTAAATGAGTTTGTTATATTGATATGTTAACAGCTTGAAGTGTTTGAATTAGGGAATGTTATAATTCTGAAAATGCTTCAGAGAATGTTGCAGCAATGAAATATTATATGCATGGAGACTTACAAAGTGCTTGGCTGATTGAATTTTCAGATTTCAGGTAGATTGTTTTAGGCATGGCAATGTGGGAAAGTCCATGATGAAGGTTGGAGTCTACCATGTGCAAAAGCCAAGGTTATGAGAAGATTCTCATGGGTGTGAAATTTAACTTATGCATGGAACAAATCTGGAAATATTCTCATTTAAGTTTATGAGAATAATATCATGGTTGCAAATCTAATTTCTGCAGGGAGTAGATTTGAAAATTCGATTTAGAGCTTATGAGAAGGAATCTCATGGTTGAGAAATCTAAGCTCTATTAGAAAGAATAATTGTAAATCTCATATTTGTAAATTTTCAGATTTGAATTGCATTGTTAAATGTTGTTGACTGTTTGGCTTATGTAAAATTGTGTCAGGAGGACATGTTGTAGGTGGATGTTCATGTATGGTATAGGACATAAAACCATAATGGACAGAATGGTGCCACTTACAAGAGCCAAGCAATATGAGGATAGCCTTATGGCTAAGAAAATCAATTTTTGTAGTAGACAGAGTTGCAAATTCATATTGAATTTAATTATTAATGCCATTAATTGGTTATGGAACAATCACATTTGAATTTTATTGTTAAATGTTGATAACTGTTTGGCTGTTTGGGGAATGTGTCAGGAAGACACGTTGCAGGAAGACCATGTGTGATGGGCTGCAGAAGCCAAACTTCATGGGAAGAAATTCCATGATTTGAAAATGGGTTTCAGGTGAAACACCATTAGACATTATTAATGTCTCATCCGCACTACATGATTGGTGAACAATATGAGTGAGATGGTAAATATTATGTCAGTAAGACATATGAGGGTTAAGTAACATCAAAAGGAGTTGGGATGGAAAACTAAGGCACCGTCAACTCAGAGAAGGAACCCTCATTCCTCATTAATGAAGGGAAATTACATCCGCGAAATGGATAAGTGTTCTATAAACCCTCACTGATATATATATATATATATATAAACATATATGTGTGCAAGTCTAATTGTATAATTACTATGCAGAACATATTCTATTTATGTACATTATTTAGACTGCTTGCAGTATGATTAGGACTTGTATAGCTCCCATCAGTGAGGAGTGCACGCCTTTCTGATGATGAGTTATGTTAGGGATGCCAATATTGATTACGCCCTAAAGTAATGGACGCATTCCTGGTGTTTCAATACTTGATAGTGAATGCTATGAATTATGGTTATAATTCATGAACAACAATGATGACAATTTTGCCTATACTACTTGTGTTGTCACCCTAAACAGATGCAATTTTTTTTTTACACACTAAAGAGGCAAAGTAAAAGGTTGTTGTGAGGGGTTGTGGTGAAAGGGTTAATGTGTATGAAAGAATGTTGTGGAGGTTGTGGGAATTTTGATGAAGGGTTGTGAAGGTGTTGATGAAAGGGTTGTTATATGCCTATGGATTCATAGTAGAGCCTTGACCTAGAAATGGTCATGGTGAAGTTTCCTTCAAAGTCAGTGTGAAGGTGTACTGGTTGGAAATTAATTATTTGATGTTTTGGAGCAGCCTGCATGCTGGCCAAACATCCCAGTCCGCAGGAGGATCTCAAGGCTGGTAAAGTAAAAGCAGGACCCTGTGGACCAGAGAGGAAATGCACAATACATATAAGTATTCAATTTCATTTATTTCTTGTTTGGAATATTGAAGATTTCAAGTATAAGTCTTGTAATAGTTAAGCTGATGCACTATTGTTTCTTTGATTGGAAATCTTGGTCATACAGGAAGCAAGGACCCTGAAAGAACTATAAATTGCTTGGTAAATCCAGAGAGTGACTGGTTGGGCGTAGATTATTTGATGTTGTGGAGCAACCTGCATTCTGGACAAACATACAAGACCATTTGACGTTGTGGAGCAGCCTGCGTGCTGGCCAAACAAACAAGATTAATTGATGTTGTGGAGCATCCTACGTGCTGGACAAACATACAAGACCATTTGATGTTGTGGAGCAGCCTGCGTGCTAGCCAAACAAACAAGATTAATTGATGTTGTGGAGCAGCCTACGTGCTGGACAAACGTACAAGACCATTTGATGTGGTGGAGCAACCTGTGCGCTGGTTAGACATCCAAGTACATAGGCGATTCCAAGGCTTGTGAAGCAAAGAAGGACCCTATGGAATAAAGTGGAGACATCCAATGCAGATAAGTATTTGGTTATCTTGTAAATTCTTGCTTATGAATATAAATGTGTATATGATTTGGTTATGACTTCCTAATCTCTTGTTTAGAGATAAATCCTATGAAAATAAACTAAACATGTGAATTGATTCAATGTTTGAGTGTAGGTATTGTTGGAAGCAAGGACTATGAAAGCATCTTAAGGATGCATGTGAACATGTGGCTGCCTAAAAAGCTCAGCTTGAGTAGCAATGAAAGAGGGTGCTAGTGGGACTGTGTGGGTCCTAGCAGCCAAGAGTTGTAGACAAACCATGTGGAGGGACTCCATGGTTGAGAGCTCTGAAATAGACCAAAGACACTAAGTGTCATAGCCAAGAAGGGCTCGTCAAGCATTCACAGTGACAGAGGCTAGGAGCATGAAAACCACAGTGGAGGTGTGGGTTCCAGAATGGAACAAGACTAAGAGGAGAAAACTATTACTGCTCTCTCTTTCCTTTTATTGATATATTTATAAAAACAGAAAGTTGTTGAATGCATGCATGGATGAAAGTAGAGTGTGTTTATTTGCTTGAAATAAATTTTGAATGCTGAAGTAGTTAATTTATTGTGAATGGATGAACATGAAGGAATTCAAGTGTATGTTGGGCAAGCATGGAAAGTGTGAAAGTCTCATGAATAGAGCATGGGATCTCCATGTCAATCGGGGAAAAAACAATTGACTGATTTTTAATGTTTAGGTTACGCTTGGCCTAACAAGATTTGCAATGATGAATTTCACAGGTGGAAATTGAATCAATTGGTTGCAGCGGTTACGAGCAAGTGCTGCTTGTGAGAAAAGTGAGAACCAGTTGTGCATAGTGACCATGGCAGCAGACCATAGGCTATTGGAATTGGTTGAGAGTCTTCTTCAAACAATTTACAAGACCCAGGAAAATCTTGGAGAGATGCTCAAGATACATAAGAGGCAGAATGAGATGAGCCACAAGGTTTTGCAGAACTCTATTTGTCTGCAAAAAGAGGTAAAAAGAATTATGTGAGCAATCAGTAAGGGAAAGGATAGTGGATCAATGATGAGGCATTCGTCTAATCGGTCCATTAAGAAACGTTCCAGGCATGAAGACTCAAAAGAAATTGAGCAAGTAAAGATGAAGCAGCCAGTGAAATGTTGGAAATGTGGAGGACATCATTGCCTCCACAACTACCCAACAAGAGAACCTCAAGAGGGTAGCAACCATAAAGTTTTCAGACTTGTGGATGAGCTGAAAAATCAGAGCCAACGGGAGAAGCTCATGGAAGTCAAAGTACTTGGTCCTGAAATTTCAAAGTGAAGGATAGAATGTAGGTCAAATGTGGAAAAGGTTTTGAAAATTTTTGGACGTGTAAATTGTATATGTATTCCAAGTATTGGAACATCGAGGACGGTGTTATTCTAAGGGGGAGGGGATTGTAATACCCCATTTTGACACTTAGGATATATTAGCTTTTAATATAAATATTGTATACATGTGATGTGTGTTTTCCCAGTGTGGAGCTCAAGGCCAAGGCCCCGCTAGTGGAAGCTCGAATTTTATTTAAAGGAAAGTATTAGACATTATGTTACCCATGTGCTATTTAGCCATGGAACATTGTAAAAATGATGTAAATAAACATCATGCAATAAAATACCAAAACTGGCTATGGAGGCAACGAATGAGAAGGGGCCATGTGTATCCACTAGGGAGTGGTGAGGGGGTTGTGGAATTGAACCATAGGCTGTCATATGTCACCTTGAGAACCCATTTGACTTACCTTGCTGACATTTATTTCTGTTGTAAGGAAGTGGTTGAGGAATTCAGTCCATGGCTTCAATGGAGCATGGGCAGCCCATAAATTCATATGGCAGAGTATGGGCTCTATTTTCTTATATCACAAGTCACTCTACCTCATGGGAGTTGCTTCCTCTTCATCCCCATTCCATTGTGAAAGTGACCATCATCATTTTCCATCGAAAACGAATTCTCAGCAGTGAGAGAAACCAGAAATCGAAACTGTGAAAGAACCCACGTTTTGAAGAGCCATAAACACCCAAAATTGGTATTTGACAGTGAAATCCAATGGGGGATCCATAGGTATGAACTTTGGGGTGAATTTGAGAGTATTAGATACCCCGAAATCCATTGGAAAACCAAGTTTTTATAGCCTAGAAGACTAGTGACGGGATTGAGTTATTCGTTGACAAAATGGTGAGAAATCCAAGTGTGGATGTTTGAACAGAGGATTGGATTGCTTGATTTTAGCTTGAGATGTCTGTAGCTCTGTGGTTGAGCTCACCGTCTTAGCATCCTCCTCCCTTTCCTTTTGGTATGCTTGATAAACCCAACTATGTGTTGGCTTAGCATGACCGTTTGAGTGAATCCATGGTTGTGAGTGAGCATGTCTAGTTCCTCCTTAGTGGATACACATCCTAGCTTGGGGGTGATCTCTTAGCTGAAAGAATACAAGCTAGACAGAGATCTATGGTTGGGTGGAACGTTGCTCTCACGTAGCTAGTTGTTTGGACGTTTGCATTTCAAGATAAGTATTCTCTGTGGATAATTTTATATGCATTCTATGTTATGCAATGTGTTAATTCGGAATGTTAATTGCCCATGTTAATGAAACTGACATGATTCTATGCATAGCATGAGTACGAGATTGAACTCTCTGCATAATGAACCATCATATGCCTGTGTTAGATATGAGGATGCATTACTGTTTGTGTGCTTGCAACTATGATTTAATTCCGCTATGTATTTTTTAATTTGAACCTGCACACATGAAGTTTTATTTATTCATGAATTTTCGAGTAAGATATGGGGTTGATCTTGTCAAATAAGCCTGGTATGATAGTCATTTTTCCCTCCCTTGCATTGGAACGATGGAAGGGGACGTTACACCAACCAACATTTGGGTGGACAATCAAAGTGCCATAAATATATATACTGATCTAGTTGATATGAAGATAACAAAGAACATAGAGATCCATATGCACTACATCCAGGGCTTAGTGCATGACAAAGTAATTTCCTTGCAATATTGCCTATCCATCGAGCAAACTGTTGATATTTTCACCAAGAGTTTCACTGAGAAGACCTTCACTCACTTGAGAGATTTGCATGGAGTGAGTGATGGATGGTGATTGCTGCTATTTTATTTCAGGTTCAGCCCCATGTCCTTTTTAGAGGGAAGGTTTTATCCCATGAGGTTTTCCTTCTTGTCCTCAATTTACATGGACAATAAAATTTTTGTTTTGTATGAGGTGACTTGAGCCTTTGTTTCCAAGGCCTCCCACTTTAATTATATGATATGTACTAAGTTTTGGTTAAGGGGGGGTGTTAGAACAATAATCCACAACTTAGTACCTTATTCTAAGTCCCTAGTCAATTTTATTGTCATTTATGCATTAATACGCTATGTTTGGACAAAGGTTGCTTAATTAGGAAAAATATCCACTTAACTGGAAGTGTTCACACCTGCTTGAGTGCTCCAGCTCAATCAAACTCCACATGTGTCCACAATTGCGCCCTCATTTAATTCTAGATTGCTCCCCTTCCTTGAATTGGGGAATTCTGGTTGACTAGGAGCTCTAGGGTGGATTTGGCCCAATTTTTGCATGATTGTGTGCATTTAACGCCACCTAGAACCTCCCACTCACCTTATTTTGCTCACCCATGCTTGCCTATGAGTGATTATTGCTCCAACAATCCTCATCCACATCCACACCTCCATTTGTGATCATTTGGGCTGAGTTGGAGCAAGTTGGACCCACCTAGGGGGGATTGAGGCCAATTTGGCCAATTACTCATGTACACTCATTTTGGGCTTCCTAAGCCTCACAAATTTCTCCAAATGTAATAGAAACCTGTTCTTAACATATTCACATGTACGACAGTCAGATAATATCAAGGTTATGCTCACATTGTGTGTGTAAATTTGTCTTCTTTCAAGAGTTTTTGTTGGTTTTTGCAAGTAATTCGATTTGTGAGGTTCTCTAAGGCTCCTAGATCTTGCTGTAGATCAAAATTCTCACAATTTTTTGATGTCTTCTTGGCACATTATCTGTCCTACTTTCATTTTGAGAGTGAGCTAATTTTTTATTGTATTCCTTTACAACTAGTTTCATAAGTGCATCAACATAACTTCTTTTATTTCCTTCTTTATTTATGAAAGAGGATTGTTCTGACTTCTTTCTTTTATTTGCTTCTTTATTTATGAAAGAGGATTGTTCTGACTTCTTTCTTTTGTCATAGCCTAGTCTAGTTTTATTACTGAATGATCTTTGACAACTTAGGATTTCATCTAGAGGTTTTGAGTTGCTCTTAAATTTTGATTGAATGGATTCTTCATCAGACTTCTTTCTAAGCAAGATCATTTCAACTTTGAGCTTTTCTAATTCTTCTCCAGGTTTCTTGAGTTGTTGTTCTAGATTGTTTTTTACTTTTTGGCTTCTTGAAGCTGATTTTTTAAGTCAACAATAATTCTTTCTAATTCTTCGAGAGAACTTACAAGATATGCTTTAAGATCTACCACACTTTCTAGTTCTTCTTTAGATATTTTATTTTCTAATCCCATGAATATTACTTCTGCTTCTTCATCTTCACTAGACTCACTTGAGTAGCTATCATCCATGGAATAAAAATTATTCATCTTGATTTTCTTAAAAATCCTTTTTTTTTCTTGAATTTATTAGGGCAGTCATCATCACCCTCTTGTTTGGTATAAGGACATTTGGAAGCCAAGTGACCAATTCACCCGCAATTAAAATATTTTAAGGGAAATTTCCCTTTGAACTTTCCGGTAACTCTCTTAATATTTTTAACAAGAAGTGCTTCTTCATCATCAGAGTCTTCTGGTTGAAACTTCTTTTTAGATTTCTTAACTACTTTTGATGCTTTAAAATTTGCTTCCTTCTTTTGATAATTATCTTTCCCAATCCTCATTTCCTAAGCTATGAGAATCCCATATAGTTCTTCCATGGTGAGTTTATCTATATCTTCTCTATCTTCTAGTGTGGAAATCTTAGAATTGTAGATCATTGGAAGTGATATTAGTACTTTTTCAACTATTTCCTTTTCTTTCAATTCTTCTCCTAGCCCTTGAATTGCATTAACGATTTCATCAATTCTTTCAAAGTATTCTGAAATGTTTTCTTCTTCCTTCATTTTTAGACTTTCAAATTGGGTTTTAAAATTCTAGAGTTTTTCCCTTTTTACCTTGGTGTCTCCTTCATAGATGGTCTACAATTTGTCCCAGATCTCCTTCACGGTTTTGCAATGCATCACTTTGGAAAAGACTGTTCTGGCTAATTCATCCAAGATTGCATTAACAACTTTAACATTGCTTCCAAATTGTTTTATTCCTTCAATATATGTGGGAGGGGTTTTGGTATATGTGTACCCTATTTCTATAGTCATCCAAACATCTAACCCAAGAGAAATTATATGGATTCTCATCCTGATGCTCCAGAAATCATAATATTCTCCATTGAATATTGGAACCTTGGAGGACATTTTTACTTCTTGATCCATTGTGATAAAGGATTTTTATTCAAGTGTTTAAAATTTTATTGAAGAGCCTCCTCTGATACCAATTGTTGGTTTATTCAGCAATACTGAGAGGGGGAGTGAATCAATATTGCCTTCTTTTTCCTAAAACAATTAGTATTAAAACAAGATAAACAATTATTCAACCGTATGAACACATAATTTTATCGTGGAAACCTCAAAGATAAAACCACAAAATAAAACTCATTAATAAGATGAATTTTACAAAATTAGTTTTCTACTACTACAGAAAGGATGCACCAACACCCCAGTTTTATATCTGCACCAACAGATAAGGATGCCACAACACCCCTATTTTCCAGCCACTACTGGAAGGAGGATACAACCTGTTGTAGGCGTACAACCTTCCCTAGCACCACCCTACCAACCTAATTTTATTTTATCATATTTCCAGATCTTCTTATTTCTTCAATTTTGTCACTGGTTATTCTTCATTTTCTTGGTCTCTTTATTTTCTTGCTGCTACTTTGATCTGGACTGCAAAGATGCCCTTCCTTCAATTCAATATTTTGTTTATATATTCTTCTGATATCGAACCATTATGTATTTTCATTCATCGTTTCCATTCACCTTCGTTTCCTTCCAATTGAGAATGGTTTGTCCTTTTTATCATTGCATCCCTTCCATCATCACACCCTTTCAAATAGGGTTAATTAATTGTTGGTTTCTTGATTAATTTTCGATCATGCCTTTTTATTAATCATAACTCTTCAAATATTAACCTCTACATTTTTCATATTGTTTATGATCTGATTAGTGATGTGTGGGCATTTCATAAACCTTGTGTAGGCATCTTGTAAGGCTTGTGCGGGCATTTGAAAGCTTTGTGCGGGCATATAGTTAGGCTCGTGCGGGCATTTAAACCCTTGTGCGGGCATACCCAAGCCCCTTGAGGGAATATTTCCTAGACCCTTGTGTGGGAATATTTCAAGCCCCTTGTAGGAACATCCCAAGCCCCTTGTGGGCATATCTCAAGCCTCTTATGGGCATATCCCAAACCAGTAAAAAATCCTGAAACCTTGTTTTGGCATACCTATATCTTTCTCCTCAAACACTCTTAAAGCAAATTGAGACCATGGTCAAATGCACAATTCAACAAGCTACATCCTAAAACTCTTAGATATTTTTTATCATTAACTTATGAAATATGACGAGCATTTTAGTAGGGAAACTTAGACTAATTTTTCAATCCTTAGTCAATTTCCAAAGTTTCACCAAATAGCCATACTTTTACATGATGATCTCAAATTGTAACAATGACTTCATGAGAGCACTAGAACACCATCATATGATTTTGCAACCTCATCACACATGCCACATCATCATCTTATTTTTTATTCCTTTTCATTAATGAACTTTTTTTGACATCAATGACAATCATACTCAACAGTTTGGGCACTTTGCGCTCTAGGAAAAAAAAATTGAATGTGTCTTGTTGATGATCAACAATTGTGATTAATCTTCTCCCTGCAGATGGAATTTTTTCCTTATTTCCTTCGCCATCTTCAATTACTTTTCCCTAATGTTATTGTAACCATTTTGAAGGTTTTGTTTTACAGGAACCGATTCTCCTAATGAAGACCCCCCTATTTTCTGGGGAATAACGAACTCAATAGAGGAGTAGATAGTATATTGAATGGGGGGTATTCTTGGAAAATGTGGTTTCTCTGTCAGTTTAGTGATCTCCCTCGTAATTTCAATTGACGTTAACACCTCCACTAATGCCTATTCATCTACTTCAGCTTCTATTCCATCCCTTTTAGGTTTTAGCCCCTGCTCAGCTTAATCAATGTCCATCTCTTGAATTTATTCTATTATTAGTTTCTTCCCTATCAGTTGCTCTTATCTTTATTACCCTTCAAATATTCTTATAACTTCTTGGAACTCTTCCCATGTCTCTTTATTAGCTATTTTCACCCAAAGTGGTCTTGCTTCGCATGCATATGTTGAGTTTTTATTCTCCAATGTTCTTTTTAGATAATATGGTGTGGGTCATAGGTTGATTTCTTATATTTTCCAAGGTTGAGTTGGCTCATGTATTCTTATACATGCTTAGAGGCATTTAGTTCTCTTATGATAAGAGGCCCCACCTCCTTTGGTAATAGGAATTATCCATGTTTCCTAAAATTTCTGAAATGTAGTGCATATGAAGCCATTTTTTTCCTCACATACTCCATGGAAAAGATTCTTGGGGATAAAAAGGTGGGTATTTTGTATGGCTCTTCCTCAAATCCATAAACCTTGATTATGTGTGATCTTCATAAAGGAACCAATCTCCTTTTTGGATATAAGGAGTGAATTGTAAATTTTTTTTGTTCTCTGGAAGTAACCTTGGGGGTGAACCGCCAAAAATTAGGATGTATGCAATGCTCATGACTTTGTTTGTAAAGTCTGACAAATTAGATTTTTCATCCCTTCTGACTTGACTAAATCAATCCAGTCATATACTGGAATTTTAGTTCCATTTTCATCAGTAGTTCTTATCCCTAGGTGGTTAAAATTCTCAAAATTCTGATAAAATAACATGAAAATCATGTAAGATGGGAATCTAAAGTACTGAATGGAAGGGAATTTCTCTAGTTTTTCATGGATTACTGCAACTAGGTGAGTGGAAAATTCAAAATGAGGATTATTTATGCCATCTTTAGTGGTTAACTTAAGCAAAATGCCTAGGATTACTTCATCTATAGACTTGTCATCCTCTGAACCTACAATTGTGAAAATAATAGAAATGGCCTTTCGGGAGTTTTCAGAAAATCTTGTGGTGGCATATGGAGGAGGAGGAGTAGGTATGGCCATACCTGGCTCTAAGTGTTTGGAAACAAATTGGTGATTTTCATAGGGTCCAAGTCTATTAAATGCACTTGCTAGGGATTTTTCATTAAAAGTATAATGGCTCAAATATTCTGGTATAACGCCAATTTCATTAAAATTGGACATATTCTAGTCCAAGTCACTTTGAAGACGGGTCAAAAACAACCTTTCTAAACTCCAAAATCAAGCAAAATTTGGTTCCAAAAGTGCCAAATCCAGGTTCCAAAAGTACCAAAATCGATTCCAAAAGTGCCAAAACTGGTTCCGAAAGTGCCAAAACTGATTCCAAAAGTGCCAAAACCGATTCCGAAAGTGCCAAATCAAGGTTCCAAAAGTGACAAAACCAGTTCCTAAAGAGCCAAAATTGGTTCCAAAAGTGCAAAATCTGGTTCTGAAAGTGACCAAACCGGTTTTGAAACTGCCAAATCCATTTCCAAAAGTGCCAAAATCTAGGTTCCAAAACCATACTTTTTCTTTTGATATTGCCACTTTTGAAATTGGTTTTTGCGGTGTTCCGATATGATAATTATGACGGTCATTTGAAGTTTAAAAAAATATACAAATCATTAAATGAATTGTTGTCTGTATAATATGACGGTCATTTGAAGTTGAATGTCATTAACCAACACCCCTTTTTTGAATGAAGCTCAAGATAAATGAATGAAGGGGCGGCCAATGCTTCTTATGCCCACTATTATTTTCATAATAGTTCTAGACTGCAAGAAGGGTGCTTCGATCGTTCTTGTGTTCACCATTCTGGATATAGGTGAATTGTCGGATATTGGTGTTCACAATTATCTACTAAAAGAAAGGGCGACCGATCCTTCTTGTCGGCAGTCGAAAGTTGGGAAAAATATTGTTTACATGTTATAACTTAGGAAATGTCCCGATCCCTACCATTTACTGCGGAAGTCGGTAGTGGGGAATTGTTGTCCCAACCTTTGTAGATTTTTTTTTTTTTCATTTCTCTTTTAAATGAAGGGTCGACTGACTCTTCTTATGCTTAGTATTTGTGCAGTCTTCACCATTAAGGATTTACATAAATTGACATCCTATACTTCATAGGTTGAATATTTGCACAATTCCCACATAAATGAAATGGCGGTCGACCCTTCTTCTGCCCAAAAGTATTTTCATACTAGTTCTAGACTTCCAGAAGGGTCGTTCAATCCTTCTTGTGTTCACCAGTCTGGATATAGGTGAATTGCTGGATATTGGTGTTCATAATTATCTACTAAACGAAGGGTCGGCCGACCCTTCTTGTGATTTATATTGTTCCAATCTTGACCATTTTGGTTATACATGAATTGATCTCTATTTTGGCAGGCCAAAATATCACACATGTGAGCCTCAAAGAGAGAACTGACACCATAGGAAGTGATGACATGGCATGTATCATGACATGGAATGTGTGATGACATGGAATGTCTGATGACGCTAGAAAGACACAATATGGTGTTCTAGGGCTATCATTAATTCAGTGTTGCAATCTGACATCATTATGGAAAAGTATGACAAGTTTGTGAAACTTTGGAAATTGACAAAGTATGGAAAAAGTAGTCAAAACTGCTCTGAGAGAATGCCTGCCATAATTCTTGGTTTGAGAAAAATGCATGCACCATCATATAATGCTATAGCTTGTTGAAGTGGCTATCTAGTCATGGTCTCAGTTTGCCTTAATCATTTAAGAGGAGAAAGTTGTAAGAATGCCAAAATAGGGTTTCAGGATCAACCTTGGAGAAATTCTTGGAAATGACTAAGTGTTGGAAAAATGGTTCAGCTGGCCTTGGGAAAATGCCCGCCGTACCTCATGGGAGAATGATAAAATTATCTAGAACTATCATGCTCTAGCTTGTCAAAGAGCCTATCTTTCCATGGTCTTAGATTTCACAAAAATGTGTTTGATGACAAAGTTAACAACCTGCCAAAATAGGGTTTCAGGTTGCTTTTACACCAAAGTAGTGAAATTGCCTAAGTGGCCTAAGGGAAATGCCCGCCATAGTTGTGGGTTGAAGAAACTGCCAGCAACCATATGGTCATATTTGTTGATGTATATGTAACTTTGGAATGTATTTCATCTATATATTTATTGTACTCCTATAGAGATGTATTATTCCTCTATACGGAAGTGTCATCATTTGTATTGACAAGTGTCGCAAGTATGTTAACTTGCCAATGGGTTATTAGACCACCTTGTAAGGGGTCAGCTTGATATAATGTAATATGAAGCTATTGTACCTAGATAGACAAGTCAGCCCCATAAGGTTATTGGGAAAACAGGACAAGTATAAATAGAGATCGGGAGATCACTATTTGGATTACTTCAGAACTCACACTTCCTTCACTCGGAAAGTGGCACACATGTGACGAGGAGGATCAGCTTCTAAGAGGAGTCTATCTCTTGTACTCTGGTTGTGCTTTTGCTCTATCTATCTCTGAGAAATTTGTGGGGTTTTTCACCATAGGGTTTTCTGCACGGAAACTCTGTGTGTCTATTGTCTCTCATGCTTTTGCTTCTTGTGATGATTGACATGCTTGTTATGATTGATATGCATTGATATATTGTACATGTTATTCTCTCAGTAAAGATCCTAGAGTATTGTGAATTAATGCTCAAAAATTAACATGGTATCAGAGCTAACCTAAGAAGAAGACATTGGGCAGTGACGAAAACTAGGGTTTCTTGCTTATTGGGTTTCTCTCCACAAATTTTGGAAAATCAGTATAGTAGATTGACTCTACTCATCAAGGAGAATCTATCTGTCCAATCAGAATTCAATTCTGAGCATTTTCAGATTTGGCCCTAAAAATTAGGGTTTCCACAAAAATAGGAATTTTTGAAATATGAAGACATAGCTGGAAGCTACTTGGAAAAATCAAAGTTTAGAGCTTTGGATCGAGATTTTTGGTTGGATAAATCTCTGGGAAACTCAAACCCTAATTCAGGGTCCTCCCTAGCGAACCCGGGAAGACTAAAAGGCATTTCTAAAGGGTGAAGCTTTGCAGATCTCAAATTCTGAATACACCAAGCTAATTAGATCATCAAGGTGCATCTTTCTATCATTTCAGAAAGTTGAAATTCACTTTTTGAATTTTTAGTGTTTTTCCGACAAACCCTAATCCGGGACCAGATCGAGTTTTCAGCAAAGCAAGTGCTAAGACCTAAATCTCTTCTATTTCCATTTGAAGTACTCTTTAAGATGTCTCACCACACCAAGCTTGAGGATAAGCTTGAAGGGGCTGATAACCTCCGAGCCTAGAAGTATAGGATTGGGTTAATCCTAGAAGAAAATGAAATGGACTCCTACATCATCTCTGAGGTCCCTATCCCAGAGGATGAAGAGGCTAAGGTATTTCATAATCAGAACTTGGTCAAGGCAAGGAGAATCATTGTTGATTCTATCAAAGACCATCTCATACCACATGTGTCATCTCTAAAGACACCCAAGGAGATGTTTGACTCCCTCACCAAGTTATTTGAAGGGATGAACATATATCAGAAGATGACTCTACGAAATCAATTGAAAGGGGTCACAATGGTGAATGGAGAGACCATTCAATCTTACTTCTCCAAGGTCTCTCAGATCAAGGAACAATTTGAAGTTGTGGATGAAGTAGTGGACAATGGTGAAGTTGTTATGACAACTCTGAATGGCCTACCTAGGTCATGGGTCTCCTTTATTCAAGGAATCTGTGCAAGAAATAAATTGATCTCTTTTAGTAGAATATGGGAGGAATTCTCTCAAGAAGAAGCTAGGTTTGTGGCATGAGAAGAAAAGATGGAGAATCAAGATCAAGCTCTCAGAGCTCACACCAAGAGAAGCAAGGTTAAGAGGGAGAAATATCATAATAAGAAACATTCTCACCCTTATCACAAGAAGAAATATCTATCTCATGTTCGATGTTTCGAATGTAATGAAATGGGACACGTTGCTTCAAATTGTCCTAAGAAGAAGAAAGACAAAAACTTCAACAACAAGAAGAAGAATAACAAAAGAAGATATCATGCTCATGCTACTGAGGATGATAAATCTTCCAGGAAGAAAGCTAGAGTAGAAAGTGATGATGATGACTCATCAAGCAAAGAAGAGTATGTTCTAATATCTGATCTCACAGGTACTATCTCTCATGGTTGTAATGATTGGTTAATTGGCAGTGGGGCTTCTAAACACATGAATGGGTTTAAAGAATCTTTTGTAAATCTGTCTGAACATGAATCACCCCATAAAGTGAAACTTGGGGATGATTATCAGTACCCCATCAAAGGAAGTGGTGAAGCCTCCTACAACCTAGATTCTGGAAAATATTTGAAGATGAAAGAAGTACTCTATGTGCCTGGGCTCAAGGAAAACCTTCTCTCCATATTTGCATTGGATGCAAAAGGTATGAGGGTTGCATTTGTGGATGGCCAAGTCCTAATGTGGTGAAAGGGAAAGACCATAGATGATGCAGTGGTGATTGGAGAGCAAGAGGGAGGTTTGTATAAATTGAAGGGATAGCTTGAACATGCCATGGTGCATGATTCCATGGAGCCAAGTGAACTTTGGCATAGAAGACTTGCACATATGCACTACAGAGCATTACCAATTGCAAGTAAGGGTGTAGAAGGTCTGCTTGAAATTAAGACCAAGCATGAAGGTGTTTGCAAATGATGTGCAAAAGGAAAGAACATAAAGAAGGCATTTCCAAACAGTGAAAGCAAGTCAAAAAGTATCTTGGAAATTATCCACTCCGATGTATGTGTCCCGATGTCATCCAGCTCTCTAAGTGGGTATGTTTACTATTTCTCTTTCATTGATGACTTCTCTAGGAAGACTCGGGTTTAGTTCTTAAGGAACAAAGATGAAGTGTTGGATAAGTTCAAGGAATTCAAAACCTTGATGGAGAACCAAACTGATAAGAAGATCAAAACATTCAGATCCGACAATGGCAGAGAATTCACTTAAGGTGACTTCAAGAAGTTTTGCAGTGATTCAGGGATTAAGAGGGAGTTGATTGATCCCTACAATCCACAACAGAATGGAGTTGCAGAAAGGAAGAATAGAACAATCATGGAAGTAGCACGGTAAATGATGCGTGACCAGGATCTACCCATGCATCTATGGGCAGAAGCAGCTAGGACAGGTAATCCAGGAAGCAAAGATCAATAGGGAGCACACTCCAGTAGTTCATGCAAGGAAGCAAATAATAAGAGGGAGTCCACCCGACAACAAACAAACAAAGATAAGTATTTGAATTGTCATTTATTGTATATTTGATTGTTTAAATACTATTGTTGAATGATGTATATACTTATGTTCCTAAACTTAGGTTCTGTATTATGCATATTAGAATAATTGCATTGATGAATAGTATACTACTAATATACATGGGTAATTGGCCTATGGCACTGTACAACATTCCATTTCTACTTATCTAGAATGAAACCTCTTTGCTAACATGTTGGGAGTTGTGCAGACTCTTAACAATGTTCTGGTAGAGATTGGAAGGCATATAGCAAGTTACGAGATATGGATAAATGTTGTGTTAAAGCATTGGCTAAGATAATTGCATAATTGTATGGCATATTTCTTTATGTGTAAAAATTTGTTTTGCAAACTATGAGATGTTTTCTAATCATGCAATTTAACTTGTTGTGTAGGAAAGATTGTGTACCATCACCTACAAAAGAAGCACTACAAAAAAATTTCAGCAACAAAGTTATCTATTGAAAATATTGAAGATATTGAAGTTCCTAGGATCTGGGAAGAATGCCATGATCGAGGAGTACCAATCGATCATGAAGATGTTTGGGATGCAGTCCCAAGGCCTAAAGGGAAATCTGTTGTAACTTCCAAGTGGATCTATAAGATCAAGCATGCTGCAAATGGTAGCATAGAAAAATACAAAGCGAGGTTTGTAGCTCATGGCTTCTCTCAGAAAGAGGGAATAGAGTATGAAGAGACTTTTGCACCTGTAGCCAGATCAGTACTTGCTCTAGATCCAACGATGAAATGGAAGATACACCAGATGGATGTCAAGACTGCCTTCCTGAATGGTGAAGTTAAAGAGGAAGTGTATGTGGAGAAGCCACTTGGTTTTGAAACACATGACAAGGAGTCATGTGTGTGTAGATTGAAGAAAGCCTTGTATGGCTTAAAACAAGCTCCTAGAACTTGGTATGGTAGGATGGACAGTTTTCTATCTAGTTTGGGATTTACCAAGAGTAAAGCAGATTCCAACCTTTACTACAAGGTTGAGGAAGGAAATCTTGTGATTCTACTCCTGTATGTGGATGACCCGTTTGTAACAGGAGATGACAGATTGATTGCTGATACAAAGAGCAAGCTTGCTGCCGAGTTCGATATGAAGGACTTGGGGATGATGCACTATTTTTTAGGTATGGAGGTGTGGCAGAGTGCAGATGGGATCTTCCTTGGACAAGGGAAGTATACAGTAGATATCCTGAAGAGATTCGAGATGATGGACTGCAAGGCCATGGCCACACCTATGGCATCAAGCCTGAAGCTTCTGTGCGATGCTTCATCTGATCCGGTTGATGTCATTATGTATCGTCAGATGATTGGGTCCTTGATGTACCTGACGAATACGAGACCAGATATTTGCTTTGCGGTGCACACATTAGGCCAGTTCCTGACGGATCCAAGGAGTGTTCACCTGGTTGCTGTAAAGCATATTCTGAGGTACCTGAAGGGTACAGTTGATTATGGGCTCAAGTATGAAGTGAATCAAAAGTTTAACCTCCAGGGTTATGTTTATTTAGATTGGGAAGGCAGTGCTGTAGATAGGAAGAGCACATCTGGGTGCTGCTTTAGTATGGGATCAGGTGTGATATCTTGGTTTAGCAGGAAGTAGTCCTGTGTAGCACTGAGTACAGCCGAGGTAGAGTATGTTGCAGCATGTTCAGCTAGTTGTGAGGTAGTATGGATCCAGAAGCTACTTTCTGAGTTATTTGATCTTTCGTTGGAGGCTAGTGGTATCTTTTGTGACAACCAGAGTTGTGTGAAGCTATCTAAGAACCTGGTGTTCCATGATAGGTCAAATCACATTAAGATCAAATATCACTATATCAGGGATATGGTGCAGAGAGGAGCAGTAAATCTCCTATATATTGCGATGGATGAGCAGATTGTAGATGTGCTGACGAAACCACTAGCCAGAGTGAAGTTCGAGTACTTCAAAGAGAGGCTTGGTGTTCTTCAAATCGATGACACTTCGAGGAAGAAGTGATGGAGACATTAGCTGAAGCCATTCCGAGCATGGTGGAAGGAGGGTCCTTCACATGGCTATGGATGTAAGCGCTGGATGATGAACATTAGTATGATGTTCTAGTTTTTGTTCCATATGATCAGTTGGATCATTTATATGTATGTATGTACGCATCACGTTGGATGTTGGATATGATCAAGTAGATCATGTATTTGTATATGTATCAGGTGGATACTTGTATGATCACATAGATCATGTATTTGTATATATATCAGGTGGATACTTGTATGATCAGGAAGATCATGTACTTATGTATGTATCAGGTGGATGCATTATGTATATCAAATGGATGCATTTGTATGATCAGGTAGATCATGTATGATGATATGTATCAGGTAGATACTTTGTATGCATCAGATGGATATACTGTTTGATCAAGATGATCACAGATGACGAGCTTCAGGATGTTGCTCCAGATGATATGCATTAGGTTGATGCTATGATGATGATCAGGATGATCACAGATGATGAGCTTCAGAATGTTGCTCCATATTATATGCATCAGGTTGATGGTATGATGATGAAGAAAGAAGAAAAGGATCTGCGTTAGTGAAATGAAAGTTCTCGACGTTTCAATCCTTACTGTAGGATCATCATCAGGAGACAGCGAAGTCTGATGGTATG
This sequence comes from Larix kaempferi, assembly GCA_027924585.1. NCBI lineage: Eukaryota > Viridiplantae > Streptophyta > Pinopsida > Pinales > Pinaceae > Larix > Larix kaempferi. The sequence continues at coordinate 17,480,483 of BSBM01000293.1, read as the reverse complement.
ATGATGATCAGGTTGATCATGTGATGATGTACATCAGGATGATGTATGATGAATATCAATTTTATACTCTATCGCCATGGATAGGTTGTACAGGTAGCATAGAAAAGACCCTTTAAAAACCAAACAGGTAGAGTGGTGTGCTCGTAACATCCTAGTTTGCTCTATCAAGATCCGGACAGGTAGAGCGGTGTGCTCGTAACATCCTGGGATGCTCTGAGTAGGTTTTGCTATAGTTTTGCATAGAAAAGATCCTTTAAAATCCGGACAGGTAGAGCAGTGTGCTCATAACATCCTGGGATGCTCTATCGAGATCCAGACAGGTAGAGCGGTGTGCTCGTAACATCCTGGGATGCTCTGAGTAGGTTTTGAGAAAGTTCACATAGAAAAGATCCTTTAAAATCTGGACAGGTAGAGCAGTGTGCTTGTAACTTCCTGGGATGCTCCATCGAGATCTAGATAGGTAGAGCGGTTTGCTCGTAACATACTGGGATGCTCTGCGTAGGTTTTGTGAAGTTCAACATGTAAAAGAACCTATAGTCTACGCTAGGTTTTCTTGATGCATGTAATCAGTCCTAGGTTCCACAGTATGGCCACTAATGATGAAGACCTACAGGTGGTGGGCCTACATCCAGTATGAAAAATGACTATCTCTGTAGAACTTCCTATGATGAGTAGATTCATAGGTTGATCGATATAGCAGCAGCAGTGATGATGACGATGATTTGAGGATGATGATTCGCTAATGATGATCCAGAGAAGAAGACTTGTGCTAGATGATCTATGTCGAGAAATACCTTCCTAGTCAAGAGGGAGTGTTGATGTATATGTAACTTTGGAATGTATTTCATCTATATATTTATTGTACTCCTATAGAGATGTATTATTCCTCTATATGGAAGTGTCGTCATTTGTATTGACAAGTGTCGCAAGTATGTTAACTTGCTGATGGGTTATTAGACCACCTTGTAAGGGGTCGTCCTGATATAATGTAATATGAAGTTATTTTACCTAGCTAGACAAGTCGGCCCCATAAGGTTATTGAGCAAACAGGACAAGTATAAATAGAGATCGGTAGATCTCTATTTGGATTACTTCAGAACTCACACTTCCTTCACTCGAAAAGTGGCGCACATGTGAGGAGGAGGATCAGCTGCTAAGACGAGTCTATCTCTTGTACTTTGGTTGTGCTATTGCTCTATCTATCTCTGAGGAATTTGTGGGGTTTTTCACCTTAGGTTTTTCCCCACGGAAACTCTGTGTGTCTATTGTCTCTCATGCTTTTGCTTCTTGTGATGATTGACATGCTTGTTATGATTGATATGCATTGATATACTGTACATGTTATTCTCTCAATAAAGATCCTAGAGTATTGTGAATTAATGATAAAAAATTATCAATATTGCAGGTTGTTGTTTTGTCTACATAACCATGTTCTCATATTGACTTGAAAGTTCCTAAGGAAGAAGTTATGGATCTTCCAAAACAGTGTTTCTGGCAGATTGGACCAAGTCTAGGAAAGTGCAAAAATTGTCCAAGTGTAAAATCAACGGTAATGCATAAAGTGACCTCAGTAAAATGCCCTCCATGTCTTGCATTTGATGTCATAAATAATTTTGAGAGTATGGATGTCTATAATGTCGTTTGGTGCATCCAACCATGGTCTCAAATTGTCCAAAGAGTCTCTGGGGAGGAAGATATTAATCTGCCAAAAGTGGCTCTGAGCTTGATTTGCACTACTCCAGTAAAATACCTGTCGAGGAGAGAAAGAGGTTTCAGGAGGTGAAATTGGCTTAGATGAAGTCACCTTGTTTTCCTATATCCGTTGGGTCTCTCACACTTCAAAAGTGGTGAAAATAAAAATTTCATCATACTAACCTAGGGTTTGCTAATTTTTTCGAAGTGTCAAATCAGCAATTTGGAAGACCACTTTCAAATGCCCGCGATATGTTGTGTGTGTGTCAATAAATTCATCATTTACATGGTCTTGTTCATTGTTGAAGTTTCTATCCATCCATGCTTTTAGTTTTACTTATGTTGATCAGATATGAAAGAAATCAATCTGCCAAAGTGAAGGAAAAATTGTTTTGCATATTAAGAACAAAAAATTGTCTAAGTGTTGAACTCACATGGATAAGAGGCCATTTGGAAATGCCAGCAAGGAGGTGTCCTTTTGTTGATAAAATTATAGTCCAATTCAATTTAAAGACGGGTCAAAAACATCTTTTCTCAACTCCAAAATCAAGCAAAATCCAGTTACAAAATTACCAAATCTAGGTTCCAAAAGTGCCAAAACCGATTCCAATAAATAATGTTTGTAATGTCCCCAGATCACCTCAGTGTCCTTCAGAGGCAATGGGAGACCTTGATACTCTTTTTTTTTTCCAAATCCGACTGAATACACACACAGTTGAAATAGCTTGGATCCGCAATCCGCAACCGCGAATCCGCAATCGGCAATCTCCAATCCGCAATTGCGGGTGCGGAAGTGCAAAAATCCACAATGGAAAGCTTACCATTGCACAATCTGTAATCCACAACCTCGAATGCACAATCCACAATCTGCAACTGCGGGTGCGGAAGTGAAAAAATCTACAATGGAAAACTTACCGTTCCGCAATCCACATTCGGCAACCGAGAATCCTAAACGAAGGAGCAGTCGATCCTTCTTGTAGGAAGTCGAAAGTTGGGATAAATATTGTTTGCATGTTTTTAGCTTAGCTAATGTCCCGATCCCTGGTATTTACTGCAAAAGTCGGTAGTCATAAATTTTTCGTCCCAGCCTTCGCAGATTAAAAAGTTTTTCATTTCTCTTTTAAATGAAGGGTCGACCGACCCTTCTTGTGCTTCGTATTTATCCAGTCTTCACCATTCAGGATATATATGAATTGACATCCTATCCTTTGTAGGTTGAATATTTTCACAATTCCCTCATAAATTAAGGGGCGGCTGACCCTTCTTCTGCCCAGTATTATTTCTATACTAGTTCTAGACTACAAGAAGTGTTGTCCGATCCTTCTTGTGCTCACCATTCTGGATACAGGTGAATTGCTGGAGATTGATGCTCTCAATTATCTACTAAATGAAGGGTTAGTCGACCCTTCTTGTGCTTAGTATTCTTCCATTATTGACCATTCTGGCTATACATGAATTGACGGCCTAGCCTTAGTATTTTTCCATTATTGACCATTCTGGTTTTTGTATGTAAATTTTTTCTTTCTACAACCCACAATTACAGATTGCGGATGCGAAAAATATTTTCCAATAATCGCGGATTTGATGCCCGCAATCCACAACCCGTAATTGCAGATTCTGAGAAGAGTATTGTAAATGTTTGCATTCTGCATTTCAGCAACCCGCAACCCGCAATGTGGATTGCGAGAACTGTTTGAATAATGGATTTGTGACATGCATTTCCGCAACCCACAACCCGCAATGTTGATTGCAGATTGAGGAAACTTTGGTTTGTTTTATTTCAAGTTGTGGTCTCGCAACCTGCAATTGCAAATTGCAGGAACATTGTATATATTTCCAAAAAATTAAACCCATGCAACTCGTCTTCCACATTCCCTACATTAGATCTCAACCATCGATTTGTATTAATCTTATGGCCTAGATTTAACCCGATGGAATTAATAAATATCTTGATTTTGTTTCTGTTTTATTTTATCATTTTTCGTTTTTGAAAATTATTTGCTGTGTGGATTTTACTGCGAGTTTTTACCAGGGGTCATTTTCACCATTTTTTTCAGCTTGCACAGGTTGGTTTCATGTCACTTTCTTATTGAATTGTTCATATTTCTTGCTATTTTGAGTTTTTTTTTATTTGTGTTTATTTATTCATCATATTTCTCTAGTTTTTCAAACGTGTCTCGCAACACTCACTGCAAAATTGCTTAGAAAGATCTTTTGAACAAAGACCCAAACTTTGGCATCCTTGCCAACACCAACGATAAGGTTTCTAAGACATACCAAATCAATTTGTCCAAAATTTACTCCATCTTTGACAATGATGACCTAAATGATATTTAGAGTGACCACCCTTCCTATGAAAATATTAGGGATTCACAACTCCACGCTATAGCTTCCAGACCTACTATCCTTCCCTACACTGATGCAGTTAAGGGGATTATAGACCATGCTAACCCTAAAGACTGCTCTTTCAATGATAGTGCAGGGTTTCAATTGGCTATTTTTCGCCCTGAGGTTTTTACTAGAGAATACGCCCTAAAACCAGCTGTTCAACCCCTCAATGCTGCATTCCTTTAGTCGTCAAAGACTAGGTACAATTTCGATGAAATGATGAAGTCTTGGATGCACAGACCGACAAATTTCATGCCCAGTGCTGATAATTTATACCCAATTTCCTGGTTCAAAGAGACTTATTCTCTTCTGGCATCCATGCTCTGCAAAATTTATGGTCTCCCTAATTGTTCAGTATTCAAAGTTAAATGGGATCCTATTTCCCATCATGTCCTAACAACAGGGAAGTCATTCCCTTGGGCTTCAATTTTATCAACAAAGTTAAAGACAACTATTGAGAAATATCAGAAAACAACAGCTACAAGGAAGCCATACTTCTTTTTCTCTACATTTGTAATTGATGTTTTCTATACAGAGCTTTAGTATCCCACCATGGGGTGGAGTTATACTAAGTCCTCACCCCTTGATCATATTTATTGTTCTGCCTTATGGGAAAACAATTTTGCTCCCTTGCTCTATGACATTTGCGACCATTTCTTTGGTGCAATTTACCAGCAAATTTTCAGGGAAGATGCCCCTTCCTTTTCTCCTGATGCCATAACTCTCATACCTACATTGGGTGACTAGTATGTGGGAGAAGCCTTTGCTTACATTAGAGTCTAGGGAAGCAGTGTTGGGCCCAAGATGGGACAAATTTTTGGTAACATTTTTGATAAGCAGGAAAAGCTAAGCTGGGCGCAGCTCAGAAAAAGATGTAATTTTGTCTAAGTGTTGAGGGTGCTGCGAAGCTATGTGCAGCATCTGAGTTTTGGAAGCACCGCGAAGAACAGCGCTGCGAGGAAGCATTTCTACGAAGTAGTCAGGCCATGTGGAGCCAGCAAAGCATAGTGCTGGATAAGGATCAGGTGCAGGTATCGGATGGACCATTAGTGCTCTAATTTTGGAAAGATGCTCCAGGAGTGCCGAGCGGAAGGCACGAGCAAATCAGGAAGGCGTCCAATGCATGAGTTTTTTAAGGAAAGGGTAGCTCAGAGAAAGCGATGGCTTGGCATGCCTAGTGGGCGAAACCGTTAGAGATGAACGGTTCAGTGAAAGAGACATGTTGGCACGCATGCGACAGGAAGGCCGATAGTGACATAAGGAAGACATGGAGAACCACCACGATGAATCAGACGCTACTAGGTGATAGCTAGCCAGTTTAGGGAAACCGGCACATTTTTGTAAACCCTAAGGGTTTTTGGGTTAGGTCTTTGGCATTGTAAAGACATGACCTTCGGGCATGATCTATAAAAGGAGACAATTTTGTATGGGATGGGGTTACACTTTACTTTTGTTGTTACAATTTTGGATTGCTGTATTGTAAAATCTCTTTGAGCTAAGAAGATTTTAAAGGCTCTGTAGGTATGTGCACAGAGACCTATCTGAGAGGAAGGAGAGTCTGCAGCTGAGTGCGCAGACTAAGAACAGTTGTCCCCATCCCTTTTAAAGAAATATATTACCCACCATTCTTATGGACGTAACTTCCCACTTGGGGGAGTGAACCACGTTAAATCTCATGTTGTGCAATTGTGCTTATGAATGAATGATTACTTGTGTTTTCTGTCAATGAATGTCTATATGTTTCCTTGCATATTGTTATGAGAGATCTTTTATATGCATTTGCCATTAGAGAAGTATGGAAATGATATGTTAAGTTCCGTATGAGTAGTTGAATGGTGAACATTTAGTCTTGTGTATGAAGGCAGTGAATCAGTCATTTGGTTAAGTACTTTCTTATACATAGTAAAGGAATGCATGACAGTTGGATTAGATCAGTCGTCTATGTTCAAATCATAACATCCTGAGTTAATGAATGAATGTTAGAAGAATAGTTAGTTAAGTGCTGAATGAATGGATGAGTGATATTCGTTTCAGCGCGTTAAGTGTTTCAAAATAAATCCAAGTATAGAATGAATCCTCATTATTCGTAGTGTCAATAGAAGTCTCACGGTAGAAGAACATAGTGGTGTGGACCGTAGCATTGCCCATCGTTGCGCAGTCTCACCTCGCAGCACATGCCCCCTGTTGTGCTGCACAGTACGTCCGTCCAAGCAACTTATCACTTACTATGGAATTCTGATTCCGCGGTACCCCACAAATACACCTCGGGTGAGACCTCAACCTGCTCGTAGTTTGTTGCCAAAATGGCCGGTGCGAAGGGGTTTTGTTGGTCAAAGGGAAATCGCGAAGAACCTGGGTCTTATAGAAAACCTCTGGGTCAGTTATAGCCAAAAAATGGTTCCATTTCCATGCTAGAATCCATGATGAGTTGAAATCATGATGTGTGACGAAGGATATCAGTTCCCAGTAGGCTCTGACAACTGGCATCCTGAAAAGACAGAAATCCAAGCTCAGTGGGACAAGACCAAAAGAGACTTTACAAGGTAAGAGAATAGACATCCGCATCTATTTGACACACAGTGGTCAGATAGATATATGTGGGAAGATATTCACAAGATTTTCTGGGCATCATTTCCAAAGGAGCTGCATGCGTGGATCTCGCAGCTCATAGAAAAGAAAACCTGTTTTCAAGGAGGAGTTCCTAGTGAGTGGACTCTTGAGCTCATAGCATAGCTCAAAGTAATAGACAGCCCATTGACATGCACAGTTGATTTTTGGGTCGATCATATGCTAGAAGGCTTCATAACAGAATTTGCTGTAGACACACTCAAATCCTATAGCCAAGCAGAAGCACACTTTTTCAGAGGATTCCAAGGTAAGTTGCTGAACAATCTCAGTCTGCACATTAGATGATGTTAGCTGAGAAATGTGTTTTAAGAATGCAGTAATATTCTTAAGTTTGTCACAGTAAACAGTATATATAGTGATTCTGACGAAGATACCCATAATCTTAGAAGTGGAAAGAGGTATAAATTTAATAAGAATATTGGAGGCCCTGGAATCCATATTGATACTGAGGTTCCATGTAAAATTGACAACGAAGCCGCACCACCATTTACACCTGAGAACCCATCGGCTGTAGAGACCGCACCACCTTTATCTCAAAACCCACCCGCTACGTAGCCCACCCCGCACAATACTCAGCCCAGTACGTCTATCCCAATAGAACCATTTGTTTTCACTGCGCAAATCCCTTTACAATAGCTGCACACTAATTCGGGTGCGCCACCACCTAGTAGCACAATGGAAAACACAGATATGAAGCTACCGATATTCAAAGGAATTGGCCTAGAAGACCCTAATCAGCATTGGTTTCTTTGTGAAGTTGTATGGAGTGTAAGACAAATCCAGGATGATACAGTGAAGAGAGCACAGCTCATCACCACTTTTAAGGACACAACTTTACATTGGTTCATGAAGTACTCTAACACACAGCCGAGAACCCTCACAGAAATTAAATCTGCACTTGTGGCGGAGTTTAAGAAACCCAAATCTGAATCTCAGTGTATAACCGAGTTGAAAAAAATAAAGCAGAAATCGACTTAAACGGTTTGGGAGTTTGATCAGAAGTTAAAGACCCTATTAGACCAAGTAAGCTTTGTTATAGCCCCGGAACAACACAAGGAATGGTTCATTGCTGCGTTGTTGCCCCATATTAGATTACCATTGATGCAGTACAAGGTTACGTCGCAGGCAGAGGCCTTGGAGATCGCAATGAAGCTAGAAGCTTCGCCAATTGGTGAGACTAGTTCTGGAATGTCTCAGATCCAGAACCAGTTGACCACCCTGACACTAGAGCTGCAAAGCATGAAGAATGGCAAAGAACAAAGGTATGAACCTAGACATGAGGTCTGGTTTACAAGTTGTAAAGGAGAAGGCCATGATCGAGAGCATTGCCCTTTATTCCGCGACTATCTTAATAGTGGTGCGCCCAACCCATTAAATCAGAATCAGGCCCCATGGTGTGAAATTTGTAGAACTACAGGACACCGACCTGAAGACAGCTATCTTATACAGAAATATGTGAAAAAACCTAAAAATTTATACTGCAATTTCTGTAAATTAGTTGGACATGATGAATCCAACTACTGTGCATATGAGCTAATGAATGAGAGAAAACGGGATATGGACTCAATGAGAGGCGCTGGCTTGTACCGTGTACTAGAAGATAACCAGTCGAAATAAGAGAATGCACAATATGACCAAGGAGGATATAGAGGTCGTGGTGCTAGATAACGTGGCAGAGGAAGAAATGCTGGCCCGACGCAGGGAAGAGGCCGCGGCCAGGTCATTTGTTATAATTGTGGCCAGCTAGGTCACGTATCCAGAGATTGTGTTAACCCATGCACTACGTGCAATTATTGTAAATCATTTGAGCATGTTATTGAAGATTGACCAGTGCTAGAGGTGGAATTTCAAAAAAGAAGACGGATGGACACACCAAACACAAACGTCCAGTGGATCGCAGTAGAGAACAGACCAATAGACCCGAGCATCAATGTGGTCATGCGTAGTGGCACTCAGATAGGCCGCGATAGGGGAGTAGAAGTTTCCATGTCAGGGGAGGCTCACACAATGTAGTCTCCTCTTGAGACAGTATGGATAAGGAAAGCTCTGGGAAAAATACCTGCTCTCAACCTACAAAAGAACAAGGAAGTCTTTATCAATGCACGGGATACCTTCAGAGAGCCAACAACAGAAACATAGAGGATCCTGTTGCGCAATTAATCACTGCATGTTGAAGACATGTTAGCGGCCTAAGACAAAACAAGCACTACGATGGATGTCAACACCTCCGTTGCGCAGTTCCTGCAAAGCTACATGAAGTTACTAAAAGGTGAAAATTCCATAGTAGAGATGCAGAAGCTTATAAACCAGTATGAGCTGCAGACCGGAACACAGGCTTCTGATAGCGCAGTACATCACATAAGGAAGCATAAAAGAACGGGCCGAGAAATGAGACTTACCGCGCAGATTGGAGACTTTGAAATGGATGAAGTCATCCTTGATCTGGGATCTGAAGTAAGTGTCTTAACTAAGCAGACATGGCAGCAGATGGGTCGACCAAAGTTGTCATAGTCACCTATCCAGTTGAGAATGGCTAACCAAGAGAAAGTCATACCTTTTGGCTGGTTAGCTGACGTGATAGTCAACATCGATGGAGTCCAAAGTCATGCCGACTTTGAAGTTATCGAGATTGTGGATGATAGTCATCCTTTTCCTGCACTGCTAGGAATTGAATGGGCTATGGATAAATTGGCTATTATCAACTTAAAAACAAAGAAGATGATATTTGAAGGCAAGCATCTTAGGGTCATTGCACCGTTGGATCCTGCAGATGGTGACAAATACAGTGAGCCGATTCAGGAGGAATCCAAGGCTCAAGAATTGGACAGACTATACCATCTCACAGCGAACCAGGAAGATTACATTAATCCTACTACAGATGGCACACTCAGCTAGAGATGTGATAGCTCCTGGGTCTCTGATTCAGAGGCATGGCTGGAAAATTGGCAAAGCGGGATGCATGAAGTATCAGCAAGGAGGTGTGCACATGTTACGAAATCACTATGTTGGATCGGGAAGGAGGTAAGTCCTATTCCCACATATGATGGTTCTGCTAATGTTTATACTTTCATCCAAGAATACACTGCAGCTATTGCAGATGAGCACAACTTACCAGCATTGGATATGGCACTACGCGACACACCCGTGAGATGGTGGAATGTGCACAAGCAATGTTGGCTTCTCAAATGCTGACCAGAGGTTTTATGAAGACCCAGGTTCTGCACGGTTACCTTAAACCAACAAAACCCCTTCGCACCGGCCCTTTCGGCAACAGCCTGCGAGCAGGCTGAGGTCTCACCCGAGGTGTTTCTAATGGGGCACTGCGAACTCAGATGTCCACAGTGAGTGATGATTTGATGACCGTGATGATGTTTGCGGTAGCACACCAGTCGAGTGCTGTGAAGGTCGGACTGTGTGGCGATGGTCAACACCGCAGTCCACACCATTACCTTCTTCCTTACTGTGGGGCTTTAGATTATTCTGCGAACACTACTGCTTGACTTCCTATGCTTGGGCCAAGTGTAAAATGCTTAAGGCAAAGGGTTAAGTGTCAATTATCCACCCAGTCATACACTTAACTAACTGACTATTTAATGCTAAGAACCTGCACTTAAGTGTTACAATTTTAAGCATAACCCTCAGGTGTGAGATAACAGTTATACATTCATCGACTGCATCCATTCAATAGGAAAACAATTCCCTCTATGCTCAAGCAGATGATAGATTCACTATCCTTAGAAGCGACGCTAATATTAACCATACATCTATTCCTGGAGACTTAACATATCATTCCATACTCTCTTGATGGCAAATGCATATAAAAGCATTCTCATAATAGACTGTAAGTAAACATTCCACATCCACTATAGAACAGATAAATATAAATGCAAACGCATAAACATACAGTCTCACAACACACTATTTAATGTGGTTCACTCCCTTGGGTGGGAAGCTACGTCCACAAGAACTGTGTTTGATATTTCTTTTAAGGAAGGGTTCACAGTTCTTAGCCGCGCACTCAGCTGCGGCTCTCTTCTTGCTCAGATAGGTCTCTGTGCACTCAGCTGCAGAGCCTTTACAATCTATTCTCAACTCAAAATATATTACAATACAGTATTATCACCAATGTAATTATCGATAACGACCAACAAAAATACAACCCTTCCTATAGAAAAATGGTCTTCTTAAATAGATCACGCCCGAAGGTCGTGTCTTTACAACATTGAAGACCAAAACCCTTAGGGTTTCCAAACCACTACGGTCCCTCTGAACCGTCGTGCCGGCTTCTGATAGTGATTTTGCTGTCATGCCAGTCCTCCATGACTTAGATCCATCGCTTTCAGCCTCCCTGTTGCACGCACTCCAACAAGTCATCCACTTCGAGCTGCCCTTCTGCTAACTAGCTCGTGCGACTGGCTCAGCTCCCAATCGCTTTCTCTGTAGGCCGTCCGTCCCTTAACGGCCACGTACAACTGGATTGACTCCCAGTTGCTTTCTCTGCAAGCCATCTGTCCCTTAACGGCCACGTACAACTGCTGCACACCAAACTGTCACTTTCCTGATCCATCTTCTGCTTAACGGACTCATATAGTTGGCCGCCTTCCTAATCTGCTTATGCCCGTAACTCGGCATCTTTTCAGCAGTCTTACCAAAAATAGACCACCATTGGTCTATCCACTACATTTGGCCATCCTCCTTCCAATACACAACTTTAGTGGCTCCACATGGCCTACTACCTTCGTAGCATTGATACTGTGCAGCGTTGATCTTTGCGGCATCCTTCAAAACCTGGTACTGCACACATCTTCACAGCACTCTTGATACTTAGGAAAAATTCGATATTCTAAACTGCGCACAGCTCAGGTCCATTCAACATCAACAATGTCACCAAAAATTGCCCTGTTGGGCTAGGCCCAACATACCCCTAACACTTACCTGTGGCACATCCCTGAGCCACTTTCAACGTCTAGTACCGGACTCTGCTCACCAATCTGAGTGTTCAACTTGGCTGTGAACTCATTATAAGTGTCCGTCAGCCCCTTCATTGTTTCTTTGACCTCCTTCTTCAATTGTTTGATGGTCTCAAGCTCTTCAAGTGTTGTCTCCACACCAATTTGTGCTTCCACCGCTTCTTGGTTGGCTCGTAGCTCTTTCAATTTATTTTCTATGCGTTGTGAGACCTCAGAGGCATCTTCGAGGAGTGGTTGCGACTAATTGTCCAACACAATCTCCTTTTCTCTTAAGATCTGTACTTCCTTCTTCAGGGTAGATATTTCTCTGAACTTCTGTAGTCTTTCTCATGGTGGTAGAGTCTTCACCTCTACTTGCATGGCTTCCAATGCAGTCTGTTTTTCCTTCACCGTGGTCTTTGTCTACTGCAGCTATGGATTTTCCTCAAGGTCTTTGAATTCCTTCAAGGACTGATCAAGTAATTGCTGGCACTTCACAGCCTCTGTTGCGATGATTTTTGTTGTAGTCCTTACTTCAGCTTCTCTCTGCTACTTCTCAGTTAACTGATCCTGCGGTTTCAGTTTTTCCCTGAGCAGATTGATATCTACCTCATATAGGACTACCTTTTCCTCCATTTTTGACTTCAGGGTCCTCACCCTATCTGTTATTCTGTGGACGGTATCCTCGGGATTATCTTGGATCTGCACTCCTTCGATCTCTATCACAATAGAATCGATTGTAGCCTCCAGCTTCTGTCGGCGCTGCTGTTCATCTCCCATCATCAGCAAGGTGCACATGGTCAACTCCTCAAGCTGCTTGTTCACGGCTTGCAACTGAGCTTCTACTCTCATGGACTGCATGGCTCTATCATGCATCTCCTCCCCAACCTGCGTGTGCAAATAATGTAGACCAGGTAGCGGAATCTTTGCTACGTCGAGCTCAACCGCGTCGACCACGTCCTCTGATGTAGGCAATGTGACTGTGATTGGGTCAAGACGGACAAGTCTCATTTTGAGTGGTAGCGTGACAGCAAGGGGAGATGGTGCTTGTTGTGAAGCTTCTGTGGCCCCTGTGTCATGCAGCAAGCGCAAGCTCTTGTGGACATCCTCCATTTTCTTCATGAGCCCTTGCATTGTGACCCAGTTCCTCGCAAGGTCATCTTGGATGGCCTTATCTTTTTTCTCGTTATCTGACATAAATTCTTTGAGGGTCTCATTCACTTTGTCCGCAATCATGTCAAAGTCGTCTTCTTTTAAAACCGTATCCGCGGGATTTTTTGTCGCCTTTTGCTTCTTTCTCACCTTCGGCTGGGATGGGCTTTTCGACTCTTTTCTCTTGCCCTTCTCTGGCTCTTTCTCTTCAATAATCGGACATGGTGGAGGAATCGGCTCATCATCTTCTTAGTCTGTCGGGACGTCCAGAACTTCGATGCAGTATTCGGTAGGCCAATCTTTCATAATGAGCTCTATATTTGCTTTTGTCATGTGGTAGTGCCCAGGGAACCACTGCGGCTTCTTCATCTTTGCCTTTGGAGAGATAAACACACAACACATGTCAGCCATAAAATTGATAATGCCTATGTACTTTCTTGTTACCTGCTTCGTTATTCTTGGTGTGTGCATGATCACGTCGCGCAACTGCGTGTAATATTGATAGAAGACTTCTTGGGTAGCTTGCTTACGTTGCGGATTTATATTTTCCCATAGGTTCATGACCTGATTCCTCTGGGTTCGGATCTATCAACACTGACGTTGAAAAATTCCTTCAGCTCCTTCCATCCAATGAATGCGATGAGGATAATTAGCCATGTAAAATGGAAGTTACCCCCATTTCGTTGAATATCGTTGAGTTCCTCCATGAACTCATTCAGTAGGTATTGGCACCAGTTAAACTTGGTGCCCTCTGCTGCTGCGGTGCCAAGCAGCACTACGCCTGCAGGCACCTCAGTGGGTCTTGCTATTTTCAATACCTTTGTTGCAAGCATCTGTGTAATGAACTTTGTTGCTCGATCGTCAATCTCGTCAGTGGGAAAACCCCGTTTTCCCTTCACCAGTGTGTGGCTCTTCTTCATATTTGCCACAACATCTTTTTCTTTTCCCTTCCCTTGGAAGAACTGCTTTGGATCCTCGTCGCGCTTGCTCAATCCTGTAATGACATGGATTAGGTCGATACTGATGTCTATGGGCCTTTCCATCCATAAATAAACTTGGTGGATTCACGCCATCAAGTTGCGAACCACGATGTTTAGTTCGGTCGACCTTCCAAAATGGGGTAGTCACAGCAGGTTTAACAGTCTTGACTGCACCACCGGTGTTAACCAGCTTTCGGCCACCAGATTCAACTCTCCTTTTGCATCCTTTTTCCAGCACATATATTGATCGAGTTGAAAATATGGGTACTTGGGATCATGTGGCTCGTCCTTCTTCACTGCCAAGAGGTCATAATCCTCCCATTTGCAGTCTGGGATCTTTCCCAAGAGGTTTGTCGTAATTTTTACATGCTTAGACACTGGCGAAAGAGGGATATCATATTTGGTGTTCTTTACCATCTTATACATAGGGGCATCCAGCGCCCGCGGTGAGATATAATCTAGTGTCATCTTGAGTGAAATTTCCTTGGTGAATATGGGTTGCCTTGTGGCCACCAAACTGGGCTTGGAATGCTTTGTTCGAGGTCCAGTCAGTGTGTCCTTTCCCTTGTCCTACATTGTCAGATTAATCCTTGGCAATTTGCGGGATCCTTGACCTTGTTCTACGACAACCTTCTTAACTGGAGTTTTCATTAACTGCTGAATCCCTCCATGCTGAAAGATTCTCAATGTTTCTTCAATAGTAAGCTCTTGCTCTATGTAGAAGGGTTCAAACATTCACTTGATGAGATAGAGGCTATGGCAGAGGGAATACAGATGGCTACTAGCTCAGAGAGGTTAATTACAGAAAAAATTCTAAGTGCTCGGTAATGCCCGCGAGTCTTCAAATGGTGTTATTTATAGGCACAGCAGGCCCCCTTCCGCGCCCTTCAACGGCTAGAGAGGCATTAAATGCAAAATCTGATGCCCGAATCCCTCAGATATTTCAGTCTTTTCATCCATCAGTCTATCCAGAATGGCTATCTTCCCTTTAAATGCTAAAGCGGTTGCTGCAACAGTCATCTTAACGGCTATTTTCTCAAAAAAGCATGCAACGACTATTTTTTTTTCTTCTGAATGTTGCACCGAACTGCGCGGCGAACATTTCAACACCTGCACAGTTTCTTTGTGGTACTAATCTTTGAACTGCGCGGCTATTTTTCCACTGTTCTCTTCGTCATTCATGTGCAGCTTCAGGAGTGCTGCACTGCTCATACATTGTTCCTTTATGATACATGTACAGAATCTATACATTTCTAGTGCCCAATTTAAAATGTACTTGGCACTTAGAAATTTCTCCCCATGCTTATCTTTTTGCATGCTGCGACGCAGGACTATCATGGTACAACTTAAGTCTACTTCCATTTATCATAGTGGGTAGGGTATCACCAGCTAAAGTGGCTAACTGAACTACACCACTGTCAGTGACATGCATAATAGTATATGGACCAAGCCAATGTATTTTAAACTTGCCATAAAATTTCATGAACTTGCTATGATACAGGAGGACTAAGTCACCTACCTGAAAGCATTTGTTCCTCAAATGGTGATCATGCCATGCCTTTTCACGATCCTTCTAAACTTGCTGTTGAAAGCTTGCAATGAAACGATCCTCTTCCAATCCGACTAAATGTAGAAGTCTTTCATCTAATGCTTCGTGATCTGCCATTCCGGTGAACGCAACAATCCTCATACTGGGGACAATGTACTCCATTGGCATTATGGCCTCCTACCCCTAAGCCAACCGGAAGGGTGTCTGTCCCATCAACTTCTTACAAGTTGTCATGTATGCCCAAAGCACAGATGAGATGCGCAGGTGCCAATCATCCCTGTTTACGTTGCACACCTTCGTCAGCGCGTTTTCCAGTATCTTGTTGAAAGCTTCAACAGTTCCATTCACCTGTGGATGATATGGCGTACTGCAGTGATGCCGAATGTGGAACTCCTCTGTGAGGGCTTCAATGGTCTTGTTTAGAAAGTGAGTGCCTTGATCACTCATCAAAATTTTTGGACAGCCGAATCTTGACAAAATTTCCTCAAAAATGAACTGCGCGGCAATACTTGTGCTGCAGTCCTTCACTGGTTTAGATTCTGCCCATCTAGTGAGGTAATCCATGGCAGTAATGATATACCTCGCACCAGTTCTCTTCCCTGGTGGGTTTATAGGTCCCACGAAATCAATTTCCCACTTCTCAAAGGCCTGTAAAGTCAACTGCGGGTTCAATGGCATTTCGTCTCTGTGCGACGGCTTCCCTGTCCTCTGATAGACATCGTAGTTCCTGCAGTATTCCTTAGAATCCTTGTGGATGGGAGCCCACCATAGCCCTGTGCGCAATATCTTTTGTGCAGTAGCCTTTCCTGCCTAATGACCTCCAACGATCCCTGAATGTGCATCTGCTAGTATGTAAGGCTTTTCATGGTCAAGTACACATCTGCGGAGGACTTCATCTGGTCTGATTTTGTATAACTGACCTCCAATGATAGTTAAATCTGCGGTGCGCATTACTAGATGCTTCTTTTGCTGAAAAGAAAACTCTTGTGGTGTCAGCCCTGTTGTCAGAAAATCAATGATATCCTTATAGTAATCGTCTGCAACCTGTATAGAAAATAGCTGCGCATTGGGCAGACTATCTTCAATATTCATTGGCTCCTCTCTCGACTCTATTCTAGACAGGTGGTCAGGTCCCAAGTTCAGCTTGTCGGGTTTAACAATGATCTGGAAGTCGTACTCCTAGAACAGCAACAACCATCTGCATATGCGCCCCCCTAACATTGGCTTATTGACCAAGTATTTCAATGCAGAATGATCAGTGAACATAAGGAAGTGCGCACCAAGTAGATAATGTCTGGACTTCTAAAGGGCATATACCATCGCAAGTCCTTCCCGCTCAGTAGTGGTATAATTCTTCTCTGTTGTCGATAGCTTCCTACTAGAAAATGCAATGGGGTGGTCAATAATGTTGATGTATATGTAAATTTGGAATGTATTTCACATATATGTATATTGTATTCCTATAGAGATGTTATTATTCCTCTATACGGAAGTGTCATCATTTATATTGTAAGTGTCGTAACTTATACTTGATGGGTTATTAGACTACCTTGTTGGGGTCGGCCCTGTATAAGTCATGTTGGTCAAAGGGTTATTATACCACCCTATTGGGGGTCGGCCATGTGGGTCAAACGGTTACTAGACCACCCTAGTGGGGTTCGGCCCAATCAGCATTATGTTAAGTGGTTAAGTTGACACCGAACTAGCTGAGTAAAGGTCAAGTCAAGTTAGTGTATAAATAGAGAGTGTGTCTCTCTCATTTAACACATTCTATTCTCTCACTCACACTTTGCAGAGTGGTGCACTTGTGGAGGAGGAGGCTCTGCTACTAGGAGAATACTATCTCTTGTATTCTGGTTGTATCATTGCTCTATCTAGCTCTGAGGAAGTTATTGGGGTTTTTCACCTTTATGGTTTTCCCCAAGTAAACTCTGTGTCTCTTGTGAGCTTCCGTTATTGTGTCCATGATTGATATGCTATAGATTTGTTGTACATGTTGTTCTCTCAGTTAAGATCCTAGATCAAATTGAAGTAAATTCTGAAAATTTAACATGGGATCAGAGCTAGCCTTAAAGAAGGCATGATATGGCATGTATGACACTTGTTGCACTTACAATGCTAGGGCTTGATATAGAAAAAACCAGTCATCGTAGCACTTTCGCTATAAATCCATTTTGGAAAAGTTTTCAGATCTGAAAATTTTATAGGTCGAAGATCATATCCACATGTACCTTTTATCCAAAGGACAACCTCTAATTCGTTTTACTTTGTGATTTATGATCTGTACAATATAGGGTTTCTGCCTCTTCCAGATCTGAGTCAAAATCAGGTGACCTTGGGAAAAAGGTCATAACATGGGCTAGGAAGCTCCAAATGAAATTTCATAAAAAGTGACAGGTAGTACACATAATGTAATATCTCAGTAAAATTTTTCAGAGGCCGACATTGAACCAGTGACACGTGGAACTCCGTACAAGTGCGCTCTCCTGTATTATCCCATAAACAGGTCACGTTGCAACACTTGGAATAAATCTCTCTCTGAGAATCCAATTGAGGTCAGACCTATTGGGATGGAAAGATAATAGGTCGGGCTATCTCAAGAAAATTTTTCAGAGGCCGAAGTTGAACCAGTGACACGTGGCACGCCGTACAAGTTCGCTCTTCTGTATTATCCCATAAACAGGTCACGTTGCGACACTTGGCATAACTCTCTCTCTGAGAATCCAATTGAAGTCAGACCTATCGGGATGCAAAGATAACAGGTCGGGCTATCTCAAGAAAAATTTTCAGACCCTGTCGATCGAAAAGTTCACAGTTACACCAGAAACAATCAAGTACATATTTCTGTCAAATCAAAAAAAAAATTTGCACCTTCATTCATGGCTTCCGGAATTTAGGGCTTCGAAGAAAGTTGGAAGTTTTGTAATAGGAGATGACGGCTGAATGCTACTCATCAAAATCAAAATTTAGAGACCAAGATCAGAATTTTTGGTTGGGCAGAAGGCCAGGCTTGATCAGACCCTAGTTCGGGACTTTGATCAGAAAAGTGGAAAATTAGGGCTTCTGCAAAAATGGGAATTTTTGAAATTTGTGACCACGGCTGGAAGCTCCTCATAAAAATAGAAGCTTAGAGATTTGGATCAAACCTTTTGATTGGGCAGAAGAGTGGGCTTCATCAAACCCCATTTCGGGGTCACATCCAGTGAATTTGAAAATTTCAAAGGCAAAATTGAGGAGTGAAACTTTGTAGTTTTCAAGTTCTGAATATACCAGCTTGATTAGCTCATCAAAGCGCATATTTCTATCCTTTCGGAAGTTTGAAATTCAAAGTTTGAATTTTTGGGGTTTCCTTGACAAACCCTAATTCAACTCTAGGTCCAGTTCTTGCAAATCAAGTGGATTGGGTTAATCCTAGAAGAAGATGGATTGGTCACCTGCATAAGCGAAGAAGTTCCTGTCTCAGAGGGAGATGAGGCTAAGGCCTTCCATAAGAAGATTATAAGCAATCTTGACAGGTATGGCTTACAGGTATGTTTCATGGTTAATTTTATCATATGTTTGTCTTCATATCATTATAGTACAATCTTGACTAATTACTAGACTTGTCGTATCACCTTAATAGAAGATATTCATTGATTAAGGTTTTGACACTTATGAATGTACTAATGCATTGTGATGTTGTATGAGGTTTATGTTGTTCGCTAACATAAAAGGTACACCAAGAAAGACAAATCATGTTCTACTTCAAGAAAATATGATCATGGTGACATGAAGACAAAGATTCATCCATTTTCATAGATCACATGGAATATCTACTTTCGAGGTATGTATAACTTGGTCCTACAATGGCTAACCTATGAGACATGCAGGTTACTAGCACAAGTCACTGAAGAGAACTAGAAGACATTATGTGGGTATGTTAGACATAACTAGCTAGCATGCTAATCCAGGTATGTTTTTCCTATATCAAGCTAGAATCCTACCTTGTGTTAGGATCTTATACTATTGTGTTGTTGATGATGATTATTCATGAAGTCATAGGTTTGAATAATCATGGTTGTATGCATATTATGTTTCTTACCATAATTGATGATATGACTAACCAGAAGAATCATGAAGGTATAGGTTTGAATAATCAAGGGTTTTAGGCATATTATATCTCTTATCTTGATTGATGATTCAACTAACCAGAAGAGTCCTATGATCAATAAGAATATGTATGAGTAAAAGAAGACTTCCCTGAAACGTTGAATACTAATGTTTATTATCTGTGAATGATCATGAATATACATGTTTAAGATTATTGTGTTTTGATAGCATTAAGATTATACTAATAAATGTGTGATTATGTATGAGACCTCAAGGATAACACAATGATGATACTAATAAGCATGCATAGGGACCAAGGATGAATATAAGTTCAAGAATAGGTAATCCAGGAAGCAAAGATCAAGAGGGAGCACACTCCAGCAACTCCTGCAAGGATGCATATATTCGGAGGGAGTTGACCATCTTTCTTCATTCCACAACAGAACGGTGTAGAAGAAGCTACTTCAGCAGCTCCTACAAGAAAGAAAAGACTCAGAGGGAGTCCACCCAACAAACAAACAAAGATAACTACTTTAATTACCACTTCTTACATATTTGTTTGTTTAAATAAATTGTTCAATGATACATATGCTTATGCTCCTAGACTTAGGATATGTATTTTTCATATTTGCATTAATGAACAAGATACTACTAATATGCATATGATGGGTAAGTGGCCTATGGCACTGTAAAACATTCCATTGCTACTTATCTAGAATGAAACCTCTTTGCTGACATGTTGGGAGTTATGCACACTCTTAACAGTGTTCTGGTAGAGACTGGAAGGCATCTAGAAAGTTATGGAACATGGATAAATGTTGTATTGATGCATTGGCTAAGATAATTACATGATTGTATGACATATTTCTGTAAATGTAAGAATTTGTTTGAAAATTATGAGATGTTTCTAATCATGCAATTTAACTTGTTTTGTAGGAAAGACCGTATACCTTCACCTACAAAAGAAGAACTACAACATTTGTTCAAGCAACAAAATTATCTATTGAATATATTGAAGTTCCCAGGATATGGGAAGAATGCCTTGATCCATCGATCATGAAGAATGATGTTTGGGATGTGGTCCCAAGAGCTGAAGGGAAGTCTGTTCTGACTTCCAAAGGGAACTATCAGATCAAGCATGCTACAGATGGCAGCATAGAGAAATATAAAAGTGATTAAATAGAAGATACACCAGATGGATTTCAAGATAGCCTTCTTGAATGGTGTAGTTGAAGAAGAAGTGTATGTAGAGAAGCCACTTGGTTCTGAGACACATGACAGGGAGTCATATATCTGCAGAACTTGGTATGGTAGGACAAACAGCTTTCTATCCAGTTTGGGCTTTACCAAGAATAAAGTGGATTCCAATCTTTACTACAAGGTTGAGGAAGGCAATCCAGTGATACTACTATGTGGATGACCTATTTGTATCAGGTGAGGATAGATTGATTGCCGACATGCAGCAGAAGCTTGCTGCTGAGTTCGAGTTCAAGAACTTGGGGATGATGCACTATTCGTTTTTGGCATGGAGGTGTGGCAGAGTGACGAAATCTTCCTTGGACAAGGGAGGTATGCAGTAGAGATCCTGAAGAGGTTCGGGATGATGGACTGCAAGGCTATGGCCACACCTATGGCATTGAACCTGAAGCTTCTGTGTGATGCTCCATCTGATCCGGTTGATGTCACAATGTATCGTCAGATGATTGGGTCCTTGATGTACCTGATGAACACGAGACTAGATATTTTATTTGCAATCAACACATTGATCCAGTTCCTTATGGATCCGAGGAGTATTCACCTAGTTGCTGTAAAACATATTCAGAGGTACCTGAAGGGTACGGTTGATTGTGGGCTCAAGTATGATGCGAATCAAAAGTTTAATCTGCAGGGTTATGTTGATTCAGATTGGGCAGGCAGTGCTGCAGATAGGAAGAGCTCATCTGGATGTTGCTTCAGTATGGGATTAGGTGTGATCTCTTGGTTCAGCAGGAAGCAGTCCTGCGTAGCACCGAGTACAGCTGAGGCAGACTATGTTGTAGCCTGTTCAGCTAGTTGTGAGGTAGTATGGATTCAGAAGCTACTGTCCGAGTTATTTGATCTCCCGTTGGATGCTACTGGAGTTGTGTGAAGCTGTCCGAGAACCCAGTGTTTCATGACAGGTCGAAACTCATAGAGATCAAATATCACTATATCAGGGATATGGTACAGAGAGGAGCTGTGAAGCTCCTATACATTGCGACGAACGAGTAGATTGTAGATGTGCCGACGAAGACACTAGCCAGGATGAAGTTCAAGTACTTCAGGGAGAGGATTGGTGTTCTTCAGATGGATGACACTTCAAGGAAGAATTGATGGACACATTTGCAGAAGCCATTCCAAGTATGTTGGAAGGAGGATCCTTCACATGGCTGTGGATGTAAGTGCTGGATGATGAGCATTAGGACGATGCTCCAGTTACTTCTTTGTATATGCATCAGGAGGATGCTGGATATGATCAGTTGGATCATTTATATGTATATACGCATCATGTTGGATGTTGGATATGATTAGTTGGATCATTTATATGTATATGTATGTACACATCATGCTGGATGTTGGATATGATCAGTAGGATCATTTGTATATGTTTTGTATATGCATCATGTTGGATGCTGGGACCATGTATCTGTATATGTATCAAGTGGATACTGTGTATGATCAGGTAGATCATGTATGTTGATATGTATTAGATATGATCAGGTGGATCATGTTTTTATATTTGTATCAGGTGGATACATTGTATGATCAGGTGGATCATGTATGATGATATGTATTAGGTAGATACTTGGTATGCATCAGGTAGATGCATTATATGATCAGGATGATCATGGATGACGAGCTTCAGGATGTTGCTCCAGATGACATGTAGTAGGATGTTGCAGTGATGATGATTAGGACGATCATGTGTACATCAGGATGATGTATGGTGAGTATCAGGTTGATACTCTGTGGCCATGGAACAGGTTGTGCAGATAAGCATGTAATTTTTGCCCTGGGAGATTTGCATATAGTCTTTCGAGGTTTTTCCTATGGCATGTAATTTGTACCCTGGGATATCTGGAAAATGCTCTTTTGAGTTTTTGCTTGGGAGGACATATAATTTGTTCCCTGGGAGATCTGCAGATAGTCTTTCGAGGTTTTGCCTATGGAATGTAATTTTTGCCCTTGGATATCTGGCAGATGCTCTTTCGAGGTTTTGTCCTATGGCATGTAATTTGTGCCCTGGAAGATCCGATAGCTTGATCCGTGTGCTCGTAATCAGTCCTGGGATGCTCTTTCAAGGTTTTTCCATGACCACATGTAATTTGTGCCCTCGGAGATCCGATAGATTGAGCCTTATGCTCATAATCAGTCCTGGGATGCTCTTTCAAGATTTTGTGGTGACCACATGTAATTTGTGCCCTAGGAGATCCGATAGGTTGAGCCTTGTGCTCATAATCAGTCCTGGGATTCTCTTTTGAGGTTTTGTGGTGGGGTCACATGTAATAAGTCCTGGAGATCTTGACAGGATGAAAAAGGCCTCAGATGCTCTTTAGGGTTCTTGCTAGTCAAGAGACTCTTTTAAGGTTTTGTGACACACGTAATAAGTCTTGAGATTTCCACAGTATGGCCAATGATGACGAAGACCTGCAGGTGGTGGGCCTACATCCACTATGAAAAAGGAATATCTCTGTAGAACTTCCTATGATGAGTAGACTCAAAGATTGATTGAGATAGCAGCAGCAGTGACGATGATCCAGAGAAGATGACTTGTGCTAGAAGACCTGTGTCGAGAAATACCTTTCTATTTAAGAGGGAGTGTTGATGTATATGTAACTCCGGAATGCATTTCACATATATGTATATTGTATTCCTATAGAGATGTTATTATTCCTCTATACGAAAGTGTCCTCATTTATATTGTAAGTGTCGTAACTTATACTTGATGGGTTATTAGACCACCTTGTTGGGGTTGGCCTTGTATAAGTCATGTGGGTCAAAGGGTTATTAGACCACCCTATTGGGGGTCATCCATGTGGGTCAAAGGGTTATTAGACCACCCTTGTGGGGGTTGGCCCAATCAGCATTATGTTAAGTGGTTAAGTTGAGGCCGATCTAGTTGAGTAAAGGTCAAGTCAAGTTAGTGTATAAATAGAGAGTGTGTCTCTCTCATTTTACACATTCTATTCTCTCACTCACTCTTTGGAGAGTGGCGCACTTGTGGAGGAGGAGGCTCTGCTGCTAGGAGAAGACTATCTCTTGTATTCTGGTTGTATCATTGCTCTATCTATCTCTGAGGAAGTTATTGGGGTTTTTCAGCTTTATGGTTTTCCCCAAGTAAACTCTCTGTCTCTTGTGTGCTTGAATTATTGTGTCCATGATTGATATGCTGTAGATTTGTTGTACATGTTGTTCTCTCAGTTAAGATCCTAGATCAGATTGAAGTAAATTTTGAAAATTTAACAAATACCCCCTTCTCTTGGCTGAGCTAGCACAATTCCTAGGGAAATGCATGATGCGTCCACATGAACATGAAACGGCTTTGTCTAGTCTGGAAAGACTAGGATCGACATGGTAACCATCTTTTCTTTAAGGGTGTCAAAACCCTGTTCGCACTCTTTGTTCCAAACGAATGACACATCCATCTTCAGCAACTTCTCCATTGCTGCGGTTATCTGTGCATAACCCTTAATGAACTTCCTGTAATAACCTGTATGACCTAGGGTAGAGCACATCATCTTAACTGAAGTTGGTGTAGGTAAATTCACAATAATGGCAATCTTCATAGGGTCCACCATCAAGCCCTGCTTACAAACAATATGTCCCAGTAAGATTCCATATGGGAAACAGAAGATGCACTTCTTCAGATTCAACGAGATCTAATGTTGTCTACATTTTTCAAGCATCATTCTCAGATTTGCACAATGGCTCTTCAGCAAACCAAAGACAGTCCAGTCATCGAAATATTCTTCGAGAAACGTATGCATGAAATATTTGAATGTCACAATGACAACTCTGGAGAAGATGGCAGGCGCGTTCTTTAGACCAAACGGCATGACTATATACTAGAATGACCCCCATTTTGTAGCAAATGTCATCTTATGCCTGTCTATGGGATCAATTCTGATCTGATGATAACCTGAGAAACCATCAGTAAAAGAGTAGGCCTCATTCCCTCCAACATTGTCAAGTACTTCATCCGTAAAAGGGGTAGGGAATGGGTCGTGCATTGATGCATCATTAAGTTTTCTGAGGTCGACACATATCTTGATCTCACCCTTTGCTTTCTTGTCCTGGACGACCATAGGGCTGATCCATTCAGATTCCTTGACAAATTCGATGATCCCTGCCTCTAACATTTTGTCCAACTCTGCGAGGACTCTCTCTTTGTACCGTGGATTCAATCTATATGGTCGCGGCTTCACAGGCTTAGCGCCTGGCTTCAAAGGGATTTTCATGACTCCTAAGTCACCCAATATTCCTTTCATCTCTGTAAACTTGGTCAAAAATAGCTCCTGATATTCGTGCAAGGTGTCTACAATCTCTGCGAAAGTCTGATCATCCCAGTAGTCTCAAATAGATGCAAAATTTGTCTTTTCACTCATGCCAATGTTCACCTTTTGTGTCTTGACCGGTCCACCCATGTCCGAGATTTCCAATAGTGATCCTTCTATATCACGCGCACCTTCTGACTCTGGTATATTGATGTTGCACAGGTCATCTTCATCTTCTTCTCTTCCATGCTCATCATCCTCATCTAAATTATAACAGTCTATTGGATCTTCTTCGTGTTCTTTCCATTCTGAGTGTGTGTTCACAGGACTGTCATTTGTGCTGAAGAATTCTTTCCATGTATTTCTTCGCGAGGACAATCTCCTCTGAAAATACGTTCCCTGATTATCTGTAGTGCCTCATGTATTGAAGGGTTCTCATCCTCGAAGCTGAAATCTCTCTGGAAGTTCGCAGTTAACGTATCCCAATCTATTGTCTCCCTGCGTAACTCCAGGTCTAGATACCACTTCTTCAGAATATCTTCTTCTAAAGTATGCATGAACAAGTGCACCCACTCTTCAGGTGGCCTTTCTTCCCATGCCTTCGAACAGACTTCCAAATGCTACCTAGGATCTGTCTACATGTTGAACTTGTCAAAGGGTAAGGTAACCCTTTCTGCAAACCGAATCTACATCTTTGTTCTGCATTGATCCCAAGTTATCAATATCTGCTTGTGCGAAGCCCACCATCTAGCGGGTATGCCACGGAGTGCCATATCCAATGCTGGTAATCTGTGCTCTTCTAGAACTACCGTAGTATAGTCTTGAATAAAATTATAAATGTTAGCAGAACCATCAAATGTAGGGATCGGACTTACCTCCTTTCCAATCCAGTGCAGTGATTTCGTGACATGCATGCACCTTCTAGCTGACACTTCGTGCATGCGATTCTGCCAATTTTCTAGTCCAGCGTCAGAGTCAGAAACACAGGAACTATCGCATCTCCAGCTGAGTACACCGTCTGGAGTAGGATTAATGTAATCCTCCTAGTTCGCAGTCATCTGGTACAATCGGTCCAAATCCTGGGCCTTATATTCCTCCTAAATCATCTCGCTATATCTGTCCCCATCTGCAGGATCCAATGGTGCGATAACCCGCAGATGCTTACCTTCGAATATCATCTTCTTTGTTTTCAAATTTATAATGGCTAAATTGTCAATAGCCTAGTCAATTCCTAACAGCACAGGAAAGGGCTGGCTATCGTCAACAATCTCAATGACTTCAAAGTCTACATGGCTTTGTACTCCATCAATATCAACCACAACATTGGCTAAGCGGCCAAATGGTATAAATTTCTCTTGATTTTCCATTCTCAACTGGATAGGTGACCACGATAGCTTTGGTTGACCCATCTACTGCCATGTCTGCTTGGTCAAGACATTTACTTCTGATCCCAGATCAAGGATAACTTCATCCATCTCAAAGTCTCCTATCTGCATAGTGAGCCTCATTTCGCAGCCCGTCCTCTTCTATTTCTTTATATGATGTAGTGCGTCATCAGAAGTTTATGCTTCTGTCTATGGTTCATATAGATTTATGAGCTTCTCCAACTCTACTATCGCGTTTTGATTTTTCAACAGCTTCATGTAGCTCCGTAGGAACTGCACAATGGAGGTGCTAACATCTGCTGTGTGTCTGGTCTTGTCATAAGCGGTAGGTGTGTCTTCAACACATTGTACTTCGCTATGCAGCGGGATCCTTGGTGATTTAGGTGTTGGTTCTCTGAAGGTATCCTGTGCATCAACAGAAGCCTCTTTGTTCTCCTTCAGATCCAAAGCAGGCGTCTTTCCTAGGGATTTTCTTACCGATATTGTTTCAAGAGGGCCATGCTTCGCATGAGCCACTCCTGAAGTGGAAGCCTCTACTCCCCTATCACGGCCTATCTCTACGCCACTCTATGTGACTAATTTAATGCTAGGATACGTAGGTCTGTTCTCTGCTGCGATCCACTGGATGTTCAAAGCTGGCGTGTCTGTTCTTCTTCTTTTCTGCATCTCTACCTCTAGGATCAGGCAATCTTCTATAACATGGTCAAATGATTTACAATAATTACAAGTGGTGCATGGGTTTACACAGTCTCTGGATACATGACCTAGCTGGCCACAATTATAGCAAATGACCCCGCCGCGACCTCTTCCTTGTGTCGGGCTGGTATTTCTTCCTCTACCACTATATCCACCACCACGGCCTCTATAGGTAGATTGATCATAATGCATGTTTTCTTGCTTTGGCTGGTTATCTTCTTACACTCTATACAAGCCAGTGCCTCTCATTGAATCCATGTCATGCTTTCTTTCATTCATTAGTTCATAGGTGTGGCAATTGGAATCATCATGTCCAACTGATTTACAGAAGTTTCAATGTATATTCTTAGGTGTCTTCACATATTTCTGTATCAGGTAACAATCTTCAGGTCTATGACCAATAGTTCTGCAGATCTCACACCAGGGTGCCTAGTTCTGATTGATGGGGTTAGGCACACCACTGCCGAGATAGTCACGGTATATGGGACAATGCTCTCGGTCATGACCTTCTCCTTTGCAACTCATGCACCAAATCTCATGACGAGGTTCATATCGCTACTCTTTTCCAATGTTCATGCTCTGTAGCTCCAGTGTCAGGGTGGTAAGTTGGTTCTGAATCTGCGTCATCCTAGAACTAGACTCACCAATCGACAAGGCCTCCAACTTCATCATGATTTCCAAGGCATCTTCCTGGGATGTAACCTTCTACTGCATTAATGGTAACCTGATGTGCAGCAATAGCGCAGCAATAAACCATTCTTTATGATATTTGGGTGCTATGACAAAGCTCACTTGGTCCAAAAGTGTCTTGAACTTTTGGTCAAATTCCCAGACCGATTCTGTTGGTCTCTACTTGATTTCCTTCAGTTCAGTTATACACGGAGACTCAGACTTTGGCTTCTTAAACTCTGCTATCAGCACAACTTTGATCTTTACCAGGGTCCTGGGATGCTTGGTAGAATACTTCATGAACCAGAGCAGCGCTCTATCTCTGAATGTAGTAACAAGTTAGGCTTTCTTCTCATCATCATCTCAGATGTCTGACACTCCAGATAGCTTTGCAAAGGAACTAGTGTTGGTCAGGGTCTTCTAGACCCATCCCTTTGAATATAGGAAACTTCATATCCATATGGGCCATGGCTCTAGGGGGAGGTATGGCACTCGAAGGGGCACCTTGAGGTGTGCCTTGGGGATGCTAGGCTATCGTATAGGACTCTGCGCAGTAAAAAGAAATGGGCATATAGGGTTAGATGTACTAGGCTATGCGGGCTCTGCAAGTGGAGGGTTCTGGGGGGTAAATGGGGGTGCGGCTTCATTTTCAATATCAGAAGGACTCTCAGTATCTACATGGAGTCCAGAGCCTCTAGGGTTCTTATTGAATTTATATCTTTTCCCGCTTCTTAATTTGTGAGTATCTTTGTCGGAATCGCTATAAATGTTATTTACCATGACAACTTAAAAATATTACTGCATTCTTAAAACACCTTTCTCAGCTAACAGCATCTTAATATATAGACTGCAATTGTTCAGGAACTTACCTTGGAAACCTCTGAAAAAATGTGCCTTTGCTTGGGTGTAGGATTTGAGCGTATCCACAGCAAACTCTGTGATAAATCCTTCTAGCATATGATCGACCCAAAAGTCAACTGCGCGCGTCAATGCGCTGTCTATTGCTTTGAGCTGTGCTATGAGCTCGGGATTCCACTCGGTAGGAACTCCTCCTTGAAAGCAAGTTTTCTTTTCTGCGAGCCACGAGATCCATGCATGCAGCTCATCCGGAAATGTGGCCCAGAAAATTTCATGAATGTTGTCCAATAGATAGCTATCTGACCACTATGTGTTTCTTAGACGTGGTTGTCTGTTCTCTTGTCTTTTATAGTCTCTTATGGTCTTATCCCACGAAGCCTAGATTTCTGTCTTCTCAGGATTCCAGTTCAATGCACTCTCCGGGAGCTCAGATTCTTCGTCACTCATCACGACTGGAACTCATCACGGATTCTAGCACGGCAACGGAACAATTTGTTGGCTTATCAAATGCTGACCAGAGGTTTTATGAAGACCCAATTTTTGTGCGGTTACCTTAAACCAACAAAACCCCTTCGTGCGGGCCCTTTTGGCAACATCCTGCAAGCAGGATGAGGTCTCACCCGAGGTGTTTCTAATGGGGCACTGCAGACTCAAATGTCCACAGTGAGTGATGAGTTTATGAACGTGACGATGTTCATGGCAGCACACCAATCGAGTGCTGCGAAGTTCAGACTGTGCAGCAATGGTCAACACCGTGGTCCGCACCACTACCTTCTTCCTTACTGCGGGGCTTAAGATTATTCTATGAACACTACCACTTGACTTCCTATGCTTGGGCCAAGTGTAAAATGCTTAAGGAAAAGGGTTAAGTGTCAATTATCCCCACAGTCATACACTTAACTAACTGACTATTTAATGCTTAGAACCTGCACTTAAGTGTTACAATTTTAAGCATAACCCTCAAGTGTTAGATAACAGTTATACATTCATCGACTACATCCATTCAATAGATAAACAATTCCCTCTATGCTCAAGCAGATGATAGATTCACTATCCTTAGAAGTGGTGCTAATATTAACCATACATCTATTCCTACAGACTTAACATATCATTCCATACTCTCTTGATGGAAAATGCATATAAAAGTCTTCTCATAATAGACTGTAAGTAAACATTCCACATCCACTACAGAACAGATAAATATAAATGCAAACACATAAACATATAGTCTCACAACACACTCTTTAACGTGGTTCACTCCCCCAGGTGGGAAGCTATGTCCACAAGAACTGTGTTTGATATTTCTTTTAAGGAAAGGTTCACAGTTCTTAGCCGCGCACTCAGCTGCGGCTCTCTTCTTGCTCAAATAGGTCTCTGTGCACTCAGCTACAGAGCCTTTACAATCTATTCTCGACTCAAAAGATATTACAATACAGTATTATCACTAATGCAATTAACGACAACGACCAACAAAAATCCAACCCTTCCTATACAAAAATGGTCTTCTTAAATAGATCATGCCCGAAGGTCGTGTCTTTACAACATTGAAGACCGAAACCCTTCGGGTTTCCAAACCACTACGATCCCTCTGAACCATCATGCCGGCTTCTGATAGCGATTCTGCTGTCATGGCAGTCCTCCATGCCTTAGATCCATTGCTTTCAGCCTCCCTGTTGCACGCACTCCAACAGGTCATCCACTTTGAGCCACCCTTCCGCTGACTGGCTCGTGCGACTAGCTCAACTCCCAGTTGCTTTCTCTGCAGGTCGTCCATCCCTTAATGGCCATGTACAACTGGCTCCCCTCCCAATCGCTTTCTCTACAGGTTGTCTGTCCCTTAACGGCCACGTACAACTGCTGCACGACAAACTGTCACTTTCCCAGTCCGTCCTCTGCTTAACAGACTCGTACAGTTGGCCCCCTTCCCGATTTGCTTATGCCCGCAAATCGGCATCTTTTCAGCAGTCTTATTAAAAATAGACCACTGCTGGTCTATCCTCTACATCCGGCCATCCTCCGTCCAGTACACAACTTTACTGCCTCCACGTGGCCTACTACCTTTACAGCATTGATGCTATGCAGCACTGATCTTTGCGGCATCCTTCAAAACCTGGTACTGCGCACATCTTCACAGCACTCTCGATACTTAGGAAAAATTCGATATTCTGAACTGCGCACAGCTCAGGTCCATTCAACATCAACAATGTCACCAAAAATGGCCCTGTTGGGCCAGGCCCAACACCTGTTGCACCCAGCAAGAGTAGAGAAGAGCTACTGGGTGAGTACAAAGAGACCACAGAAGTAGCCTTAGAGGAGTCTAAGCTATATGAGGAGGTGAGGAATATTTCAAATAAATATGTGTCTTTGGTATCTAGCAAGAGATATGCCCAAAACACCTTGAGCTTGGCCTTAGATACAAAAAGAAAAGCCACTGAACTAAAAGTGAACTTGGAATATATTCCTGTTCCTGATATGATCAACTTATACAAGGAGACAGGTGAGGTTATCTATACCAAACTGCTAAAGGCTTCCCTAGAACTATCAAAATTGCAAGTCAATAAGGGTAAGGTTCAAAATCAGCTTAGACTAGAGAGAGTGGGGAACAAATCCCACAAGACACATATAAAAAAGCAACAAAATGCATTGTTGGCTACTGAAAGCCAAGAAGACAAGAAGGCTAGTATACAAAAGATGTTGGATGACAAAGACAGCACCATTCAGTCATTAAAAAAGAACCTAAAGATCCCCTCCACCCAGCTGGTAGAAGCTTTTGAATTGGCAGAGTTCAAGGAGAAGAGAGAAAAGTTACAAGAGGAACTAACATACTGCAAAGCTAGGCTATTGAAGTTTGAAGAGAAGGAGACATTGCGGCTGAGTGATATGGATCTCATGGTGGAAAGTGAAAAGAAGTGGAAACCTAAGTCTGAAGACCTTGAAAGGAAATTGCAGGAGAAGAGCAAAGAGTTGGAGAACATGGCCACACCCTTCTCCATAGAATCAGGTGATTTCTCCATTGTGTAGGCTATGGCACATGCAAGCCTAAAAGAATTAGAAGTGGAAAGGTTGTAGAAGAAAAACACAGAGCTAAGGAGCAGAGTCTCAGAAGAAGAGTAGGAGGGAAATGCTTAGGAGGCTAAGTACCTAGGGCTACAGGTGAAATATGATGAATTAATAAAGCAGGCTACAGGTCAGACCTCCCTGCAGAAAGCAAAGCAAGTCATTTGGGATGACATTATTGCAGAGGTAGAGAAATTGAGGAAATATCTCGATTTCATTCTGGACAAAGAGGCTGTTGTTGATGCATATGTAACTTCGGAATGTATTTCACCTATGTATATTGTACTCCTATAGAGATGTTATTATTCCTCTATACGGAAGTGTCGTCATTTGTATTGACAAGTGTCGTGGGTGTCGTAACTTGTTGTGATGGGTTATTAGACCACCAAGTGTGGGGTCGACCTTGATTAGTATAACCATGGGTTATTAGACTGAGTTAGACAAGTCAGCCCTGCTAGGTTATTAGGCAGGTCAGTTCATGTATAAATAGAGTGCGGCAGGCACTCTATTTGATCATCTCATTATTCACTTCTACACTACTCAAAAAGTGGCGCATTAGTGGAGGAGGAGG
The DNA here is from genome assembly GCA_027924585.1 of Larix kaempferi. Classification (NCBI taxonomy): domain Eukaryota; kingdom Viridiplantae; phylum Streptophyta; class Pinopsida; order Pinales; family Pinaceae; genus Larix; species Larix kaempferi. Next base: position 17,448,307 of record BSBM01000293.1, on the reverse strand, counting down.
TTCAGCTGCTAGGAGGACTATCTCTGTGTACTTTGGTTGTATCATTGCTCTTTCTATCTCTAAGGAAGTTGTGGGGTTTCTCACCCGTATGGTTTTCCCCAGTGAAACTCTGTGTGTCTATTGTCTCATGTGATTGCTTGGTGTAATTGATATGCATTTTTATACTTGATATGCTGTACATGTTATTCTCTTAGTGAATATCCTAGAGTATGTTGAATTAATGCTAAAAAATAACATGGTATCAGAGCTAACTTGAGAAGAAGACATTGTGCAGTTGTGGAAACTAGGGTTTCATGTTTATTGGGTTTCTCTCCATGGATCTTGAAAGGAAGTAGGGTATTTTGACTCTCCTTAGCAAGGTGCATCTTTCTGTCCAATCGGAATTCAATTCTGGGCACTTTACTTTCTGGCCCTAAAAATTAGGGTTTCCACAAAAATAGGAATTTCTGAAATCTGAGGACATAGCTGGAAGCACCTTGGAAAAATCGAAGTTTAGAGATTTGGATCGAGATTTTTGGTTGGGTGAAGCTCCAGGAAACTCAAACCCTAATTCGGGGTCCTCCCTACTGAATTCGGGAGATTGGAAAGCATTTTTGAAGAGTGAAACTTTGTAGTTTTCAATTTCTGAATCTACCAGGATGATCAGCTCATCAAGGAACATCTTTCTATCCTTTCATAAGGTTGAAATTCACATTTTGAATTTTTAGGGTTTCTCTTACAAACACTAATCCGGCAGCAGATCGAGATTTCTGCAAATCAAGAGATAAGACCTAAATCTTTTCTACTTCCATTTGAAGTACTCTTTAAGATGTCTCACCACACGAAGCTTGAGGATAAGCTTGAAGGGGCTGATAACTTCCAAGCATGGAAGTATAGGATTTGGTTGATCCTGGAAGAAAATGAATTGGATACTTACATAAGTTCTGAGGTCCCTCTCCCAGAGAAAGAAGAGGCTAAGGCCTTGCATAAGAAGAACTTGGTCAAGGCAAAGAGGATCATTATTGATTCTATCAAAGACCATCTCATACCACATGTGTCATCTCTAAAGACACCCAAGGAGATGTTTGATTCCCTGACCAAGCTATTTGAAAGAAAGAACATAAATCAGAAGATGACTCTGTGGAATCAATTGAAAGGGGTAAAGCTTCACAATGGAGAGACCATTCAATCCTATTTCTCTAAGGTCTCTCAGATCAAGGAACAACTTGAAGCTGTGGATGAAGTAGTGGAGAATGGTGAAATTGTTATGACCACTTTGAATGGCCTACCTAGGTCATGGGATTCCTTCATTCAAGGAATATCTGCAAGAAGGAAGTTGACCTCCTTCAGTAGACTATGGGAGGAATGCTCACAAGAAGAGGCTACTCTTGTAGCCCGAGAAAAAAAGATGGGAAGTGAATATCAAGCTCTCATAGCTCACACCAAAAGAAGCAAGCCCAAGAAGGATCACTCTCATCACAAGAAACCTTTTCACAATCATCAAAAGAGTAAGAAGGACCTAATATGCTTCACATGTAATGAGAAGGGACACTTTGATGCAGATTGTCGCAAGAACAAAAAGGGCTTCAACAACAAGAAGAAGAAGGGAAACAAGAAGAGATATCATGCTCATGCTGCTGAGGATGATGAACTTCCCAAGAAGAAGGCTAGGGTAGAAAGTGATGCTTCATCAAGTGAAGATGAATATGTTCTAATCTCTGCTCTCATAGGTACTATCTCTCATATATGTAATGATTGGCTTATTGATAGTGGGACTTCCAAACACATGACTCGGTTTAAAGAATCTTTTGCAAATCTATCTGAACATGAGTCACCCCATAAGGTGAAACTTGGGGATGACTATCAATATCCTATCAAAGGAGGTGGTGAAGCCTCCTACAACCTAGACTCTGGGAAATCTTTGAAGATGAAAGATGTTTTATATGTTCCTGGGCTCAAGAAAAACCTAATCTCCATATCTGCATTGGATACAAAAGGCATGAGGGTTGCATTTGTAGATGGTCAAGTCCTAATGTGGCCAAAAGGTAAAACTATAGATGATGCAATAGTGATTGGAGAGCAATAGGGAGGATTGTACAAATTGAAGGGACAACCTGAACATGCTATGGTACATGAATCCATGGATCCAAGTGAACCTTGGCATAGATGGCTTGCACATGTGCACTATAGAGCACTACCAATTGCAAGTAAAGTTGTAGAGGTTCTTCTTGAAATCAAGACAAAGCATTAAGGGGTTTGCAAAGGAGTGCAAAAGGGCAGAACATTAAGAAAGCATTTCCAAGCAATGAAAGCAAAGCTAAAGGAATCTTGGAAATTATCCACTCCGATGTATGTAGTCCGATGTCATCTAGTTCTCTGAGTGGGCATGTATACTATGTCTCTTTCATTGATGATTTCTCTAGGAATACTTGGGTTTACTTCTTGAAGAACAAAGATGAAGTGTTTGATAAGTTCAAGGAATTCAAAGCCTTGATGGAAAATCAAACTAATAAGAATATCAAGACATTCAGATCTGACAATGACAGAGAATTCACTTCAGGTGACTTCAAGAAGTTATGTAGTGATTCAGGGATTAAGAGGAGGTTGAATGCTCCCTACAATCCACAACATAATGGAGTTGCAAAAAGGAAAAATAGAACAATCATGGAAGCAGCACGGGCAATGCTGCATGACCAGGATCTACCTATGCATCTATGGGCAGAAGCAGCTAGGATAGTTGTATATGTGCAGAACAGAACACCTCACAAGATATTGGACAACAAGACACGAGAAGAGGTATTCTCTGGTAAGAAACCTAAAGTCAGCCATCTCAGAATATTTGGTTGCCCAGTATACACTCATGTTCCAAAGGAAAAGAAGACAAAACTAGATCCTTCAGGAAAGAAGGGCATCTTTGTGGGGTACATTGAAAGCTCGAAGGCTTACAGAATATACTTTCTAGGGTTCAAGAAGATTGATGTTAGCAGTTATGTAACATTTGATGAAAACTCAACTTTCATCAAGTCAAGGAAGACACCTGTTGAAGATCATGAAGAACCAAAGGAAACCAGATTTCAAGACACCACCATGATTGAAGAAATTCCAGAAGCAGATAGTGAAGTTGAAGATCCACAAATACCTATAGATCCACCCCGTGAGAAGAACTCTCACAAGAGGAAACCTGCATGGGCTAGAGAGCTCATTCAAGATGCAGAAAGGTATGGTATTCCAGAAGAAGAACACAGAGCAAAGAAGAGGACTAGATCACATACCAGCTATGTGGCCTTACTCTATGACATTATGAACAAAGAACCTTCCAGTTATGAAGAAGCAATGGAAAAGAAAGAATGGAAGGATGCCATGGTCGACGAATACTAGTCAATCATGAAGAATGATGTTTTGGATGTGGTTCCAAGACCTGAAGGGAAGTCTTTTGTGACTTCCAAGTGGATCTACAAGATCAAGCATACTGCAGATGGCAGCCTAGAGAAATACAAAGCGAGATTTGTAGCTTGTGGCTTCTCCCAGAAAGAGGGGATAGACTATGAAGAGACTTTTGCTCCAATATCTAGGTACACTTCCATCATATCAGTACTTGCCTTGGATGCAATGATGAAATGGAAGACACACCAGATGGATGTCAAGACAGCTTTCTTGAATGGTGTAGTTGAGGAGGAAGTGTATGCAGAGCAGCCACTTGGTTTTGAAACACATGACAGAGAGTCATATGTGTGCAGGTTAAAGAAATCCTTGTGTGGCTTGAAGCAAACTCCAAGAACTTGGTACGGTAGGATAGACAACCTTCTATCCAGTTTGGGCTTTACTAAGAGTAAAGTAGATTCCAACCTTTACTACAAGGTTGAGGAAGGCAATCCTGTGATACTACTGTTGTATGTGGATGACCTGTTTCTAATAGGTTAGGATAGATTGATTGTCGACACGAAGAGGAAGCTTGGTGCCGAGTTCAAGATGAAGGACTCGGGGATGATGCACTATTTTCTAGGCGTGGAGGTGTGGTAGAGTGCAGATGGAATCTTCCTTGGACAAGGGAAGTATGCAGTATAAATCCTGAAGAGGTTCATGATGATGGACTGCAAGGCCATGGCCACAACTATGGCATCAAACCTAAAGCTTATGTGTGATGCTTCATCTGATCCAGTTGATATCACTGTGTATCATCAGATGATTGGGTCCTTAATGTACCTGATGAACACAAGACTAGATATTTCCTTTTCAGTGAACACATTGAGCCAGTTCCTGACAGATCTCGGAGGTTTTCACCTGGTTGCTGTAAAGCATATTCTGAGGTACCTGAAGGGTACAGTTGATTATGGGCTCAAGTATGATGTGAATCAAAAGTTTAACCTGCAAGGTTATGTTGATTCGGACTGGGAAGGCAGTGATACAGATAGGAAGAGCACTTCTGGGTGTTGCTTCAGTATGGGATTAGGTGTGATCTCCTGGTTTAGCAGGAAGCAGTCCTGCGTAGCACTAAGTACAGCCGAAGCAAAGTATGTTGCAGCTTGTTCGACTAGTTGTGAGGCAGTATGGCTAAGGAAGATACTATCTGAGTTATTTGATCTCCCATTGGATGCTACTGGTATCTTTTGTGACAACCATAGTTGTTTGAAGTTGTCTGAGAACCCGATGTTCCATGACAGGTCGAAGCACATAGAGATCAAATATCACTATATCAGGGATATGGTGTAGAGAGGAGCAGTGAAGCTCCTGTATGTTGCGATGGATGAGCAGGTTGCAGATGTGTTGACGAAACCACTAGCCAGAGTGAAGTTTGAGTACTTCAGAGAGAGGCTTGGTGTTCTTCAAATTGATGACACTTCGAGGAAGAAGTGAGGCACACATTTGCAGGAGCCATTCCAAGCATGGTGAGAGGAGGATCCTTCCCATGGCTGTGGATGTAAGCACTAGATGATGAGCATCAGGACGATGCTCCAGTTACTACTCTGTATATGCATCATGTTGGATTCTTGTTATGATCAGTATGATCATGTATATGTATATGCATCGTGTTGGATGCTTTTTATGATCAATTGAATGATGTATATGTATATGCATCATGTTGGATTCTTGTTATGATCAGTTGGATCATGTATATGTATATGCATCATGTTGGATGCTTGATATGATCAATTGGATCATGTATTTATGTATGCATCATAGTGGATACACTGTATAATCGGGTAGATCATGTATGATGATATGTATCAGGTGGATACATTGTATGATCAGGTAGATCATGTATGATGATATGTATCAGGTAGATACTTGGTATGCATCAGGTGGATGCATTGTATGATCAAGATGATCATGGATGACGAGCTTCAGGATGTTGCTCCAGATAATATGCATCAGGATGATGCTATGATGATGATCAAGTTGATCATGTGATGATGTACATCAGGATGATGTATGGCGAGTATTAGGTTGATACTTCGTGGTCATGGACAAGTTGTGCGAGGGTAGCATGTAATACGTCCTGGAGATCTGGACAGGTTATGCTAGTCACGTAAAAGGCCTTAGATGCTCTTTAGAGATCTTGCTTGGAAAGACACTCTTTTAAGGTTTTACTAGACCACATGTAATACGTCCTGGAGATCTGGACAGGTTGTGCTAGTCACGTAAAAGGCCTCAGATGCTCTTTAGAGATCTTGCTTGGAAAAATACTCTTTTAAGGTTTTGTGGGGACCACATGTAATAAGTCCTGGAGATGTGGACAGGTTTTGCTAGTCACGTAAATGGCCTCAGATGATCTTTAGAGATCTTGCTGAGAAAGACACTCTTTTAAGGTTTTTTGGTAGGGGTAACATGTAATAAGTCCTGGAGATCCGGACAGGTTGTGGTAGACACGTAAAAGGCCTCAGTTGCTCTTTAGAGATCTTGCTAGGCAAGACACTCTTTTAAGGTTTTGTGATAGTCACATGTAAAAGATCTTGGGAGATCCGATAGGTTGAGTTGTGTGCTCGTAAAATGCCTGGGATGCTCTTTCGAGGTTTTGTTGACGCACGTAATCATTCCTGAGGATTCCACAATATGGCTAGTGATGATGAAGACCTATAGGTGCTGGGCCTACATCCAGTATTAAAAAGGATTGGCTTTGTAGAACTTCCTATGACGAGTAGATCGGAGATTGATTGAGATAGCAGCACCCGTGACGATGACGATGATTTTGATGACGATGATCTAGTGACGATGATCCAGAGAAAAAGACTTGTGCTAGCAGATCTATGTTGAGAAATACATTCCTAGTTAAGAGGGAGTGTTGATGTATATGTAACTTCGGAATGTATTCCACCTATGTATATTGTAATCCTATAGAGATGTTATTATTCCTCTATACAGAAGTGTCATCATTTGTATTGACAAGTGTCGCAAGTGTCGTAACTTGCTATGATGGGTTATTAGACCACCAAGTGTGGGGTTGGCGTTGATTATTATAACCATGGGTTATTAGACTGAGTTAGACAAGTCGACCCTGCTACGTTATTAGGCAGGTCAGGTCATGTATAAATAGAGCGTGGGAGGCACTCTATTTGATCATCTCATTATTCACTTCTACACTACTCGGAAAGTGGCGCACTAGTGGAGGAGGAGGTTCAGCTGCTAGGAGGACTATCTCTATGTACTTTGGTTGTATCATTACTCTTTCTATCTCTGAGGAAGTTGTGGGGTTTTTCACCTTTATGGTTTTCCCTAGTGAAATTATGTGTGTATATTGTCTCATGTGATTGCTTGGTGTAATTGATATGCATTGTTATACTTGATATGTTGTACATGTTATTCTCTTAGTAAATATACTAAAGTATGTTGAATTAATGCTAAAAAATTAACAGCTGTAATAAAGTTAGTGAGGCAAAGCATACAGAAGTCAAGGAAAAGTTGAACAAGAAGGCCATGGAGTGTGCAAAAAAGGCCATAGAATTTCTGAATGGGTTGATAGAGGATGGGGTGAAAGCAACTAGCATAAAGTATAGAGTGTCTACTATTATTTGGGCAAAGAAGGTGGTGAATAAGTACCACCAGATGAACATAATTCAGGCAAGGATAGACATTTTAGCACATCAAGTAAAACTCTTCAAAGAAATGTTTGAGCCATTATTCAAGAAGGGACTTCCTCTCTTTTGGGAGGAGGATGGCACCATTAGGACATAGGAAGAATATCAGGGAAAGTTGTGGGGATGCCAATTGGATCATGAATGATTTGATGACATGAGCCAGCCTCTTGTTTGATCGACAATACACTCAAGCGGACGCAAGCTGGATCTCCCTAGCTCATTGTGAGTCTAGAACAAATAGAACAGACTACAAATGGATTTCCTAGATCTACTTAAGGATCAAGTACTAGATTTCTTACCTTTTACTTCGCAATCCTTTCTCCTAAATGTTGCTCCATGTCTAGCGGTCGTCAGATCCCAGCTATAAGACATGTTAAGACATAAAGAACAACACAACACGAGTAAATAGTATCTATACAATAAGAGATCTAAGTAAATAGTTAAGCAGGTAAACTACTCAATATCATCACACATTAACAATATTGGTGGAAAGCATTTGTATTGCTGTAAATAGGGAAATACATAGTAGAGACATAGAACTACAACCAAAGCTTAATGCTGCAGCTCTTCTCCATCTAAGCCATTTTCCATATCCCCCCAAGGAAGTATGAGTCTCCCAATAGGTGAGCAAAGATCTATCAACGATGATTTCACCAGCATGTAGACACTATAGACTTCCTCTCTTTGGAGAGGGGTAGAGCTTCACTTATATAGGACTAAGTGGATAGGGTATGGATAGGATAGGTTGAGATATGGTAGGAGAGAGATAGGGGATCCTTCCAAGAGGTTAGGAACGAAGGCCAGATCCCCCAACCGGTCAAGGATAAGGATCCACGTCAGCAACCTTCAAGAATGAGATCGAAGAAGCTATTTTTTCCATTTAACTGATTTCGTCGCACCCTGTAATGGAGCAAGGTGTGACGTCATAGGTTGCATGAGTGCAGCCTACAACGATCTCTCAAAACCTAGTAGAAGCACAATGATGTCCTTTCCAGGTAAATGACTTAGTCAATGGGACTTTAGGGATGTATACACTGAATCTAATGGTGGTAATATTTTGGGTGTAACAGAATGCCCCCCAAAGCATGAAGTTGTTAAAGATTGGACAGGTGAAATGCTTTGATAGAAATAATGGCAAGAAGGACTTGTCGGATGAAGGACACTGCTGCAGTACAACTGACTCTGAACTGACAATCTCATATGATGTACAACATGGATGCCGACCAATACAATGCAGATCTATGGTAGTAATGACCAACTGAACACAATCATGGCTACTGGACACAAGCGTAGATCCATGATGAGATGGTAACATAGCCATGACCAATACAAATGTGGATCCGTGTAATATGACTCAATACAAACTCCATCGCAACCTAGGTAAAACATGACTCCCAAGGTCTTCAATCTGAAACCGCAATGATACGAATCTATCCATGTGATTACAAATGCCTTGACATCGAACATGGTAGAAACCACTTGATTACCGGTCATTGATGTATACCGTTAACAAGTGCGAGGGAAAACACCATTAATGTCAATGATCCCCAAGGTATCACAGTACATATCATCAAGCGTGAATAGATGAGTTGAAGTCGAACGCAAGATGAAATATTTTGATCAAGAGTCAATGATGTAAACTCATGTCGAAAGCGAGGTAACCTTCCATTGACGCATGTAGGGCCAAGGTACTTGGTTGGTTTCTAGATTCCATCCTTGGATGATGTGTTGAAGTCGACAAGGATGAATCCGTCGAAGGAGGGCCATGATGAATCCCCCATCATCGACACGAAACACAACAAAGGATGTGTAGAGTGGATCAGATGGTACAATAATATGCGAGACTGACTCAGAGTAGACAGACATGATCGAAGGTGTAATGACTGCAAATAGATTAATAGTGAAAGTATTCTTGAACATGGGCATGGCATGACTTGGCAGTATTGACATGACGAGTATGACACAAATTCCTAATGCAATTGATGATGGAATCTTTCTTTGAATGACTCAAAGGAGTAATAAGACTCAAGAAATAAGTGGAACTCGAAGACAAATAGATGATCCAAGTGCTATATGCAAATGCAGATGAGTGCCATGTTCAAGAACGACTAATTACTGCCACTGATAAAGGTGTAATTACAAAATATTTCCTTTTTCCCCATCATGAATGATGAGTGCCTCATGTGTTTTTTATGAGCTTGATGAGGGTAACCAGATGCTCGGTATAGCTCATCTCATAGATGAGTCCAATCCCAAATATTTTCTGAACCTGGGATAGGAGGGGTTCGTCCCATGGCGAGCCCTTCAATGTGAGATTTTAACGAGTCCATAGAAGGTAAACTCGCTCGTCATTTCATGTTTAGAGAGTATGAAAAGAACTAAAGAAGAATCCAACAGTCCTTTTTCGTAAAGTTATCCTCATCGCCCAAAAAGGGTAAAACAACGTGGGAGAGGACTGCTACACAGAAATATTCCACCCTGTGAGAATCAGCATTCTTTGGCCTGTAGGATCCATTCCAGTGACTCAGATCCATTTTTATCCTTCAGTGATACCAGTTTTCCCTATTTGTGTTCCTACCCGCATGTTGCATCACTATAGCATGCATACCCGCGAGTTGCAGCACTTTAGCCCGCAGGTATCAAGTAAAATGGTAAAAACCACTATTAATTACATTTTACTCCCAATAAGAGGTCATTGGGTGACCTTTGGCTCTCCATCTACCCAAGTAAGGTCTCGATGAGTCCTTTCACCTACCTTTGAGAGGACTATATGCTGAGCACATATGGCTTATGGACAAGAGGAAGAAGAGAATAGTAAAGACACTCTAGTGGATTTTTGCCCTATCTTGAGTCTGCACTCATTGATCCTTGTAGTTGTGAACCATTTATGTTCACCTTCCAAACTCCTCTCTATTTTGAGTTTTCCATTCATGGAGGATTGAAGTGGTGGAGGCACAAGTGGATTGATCTAGATCTTGGTTTAGATTGCTTGTCGGCAAGAGGTCGTATCACTTTTTACTTCTTCTTGTTCATTAATAGAAATAGTCATATTCTCGTCCATTCATGGTGTGAATGTTGTTTATTATACATTGGGTTACATTTGCTTATGATATTATGGACCATTGTTATTGATAATGTTAATGTCATTTATATATCACATGTACTTGTTAGATGTTGGTTGTCAAGACTAATTTGCAGATTGCAAGTGCTTGGATGTGCGCGGATTGAAAGCTCCAATGGGGATCTACACCAAACGTTGGATCGAGGTTGGTTACATTTATCCATTATTTTAACATTGTCATTTATAATAGCATTAATTTGAGAATTGAGTAGATTTCTAGTAGTCATCTGTCTGTTGTAGTATTCCCAAGCCATAGTGAGTTTTCTCCAATACAAAAATGGCGACTCCGCTAGGGAAAACATCCATGTTTGGGAAATTTTTTGAGCATTAGTCCTTAATTAGAGTTGTTGTTTATCGAAGCTCTGTGTCATTGATTGGCCGTTAAGATACACTGTAGAAAACTTGCTTTTTTCTGAGCCTCTGGACTCTTTATTTGACCATTTTCTTTTCCTCACCCGTGGGCTGGCTTAGTTCTGCCCGCATATACCCGCCTCTGTCTACTCTACTGCTCGCGGGTACCCGCAGGTATTCCTTCGACAGTAGCATGTAACTCCGACTGTTGTTGGTTTATGGCTATTGGTTGTTGTTGGGTGAGTTTGGTTGATTCCTAAGTCTTTATTGGCCTTTTTTTTTACTGTTTCATGCCTTGGTTGTGACCAAATCTCTTCATTTCTCTTGGTTGAGCCTTCTTGGTGTTTTACCAATCTTTGGTTTTAGCCTCTTGTTTTATTCCTTTTGAGCTCTTTCCTTTGGTTGAGTCTTGATATTTAGGGTCTACTGGGTTGTCTTAGTGATATTCTCGGCACTTCAGTGACTGAGTAGTAAGATTTTGCTTGCATTTTTTCATTCCATATATATTGAAAAAATACAAAAATATTCATTTAGTTTTTTGCATTTTCCTTTCTGTTTATAAGAGAAAATACAAAAATATTTTATTTCCATGTACTGCATTTTGCATTGAGTGCTTGTTTCCTTCATTTTAGGTTCTACTTGTGCATTGAAAAGATAAAAGATTGCATCTTTATTTCAGAATTGTTAGTTGATTTTGCATATTAGTGACATTGTTTTATTGGATAGATGAGTCTAGGATTGGATGATGTTGCATACTATTGAGTCTACACATCACTAGTTTCACGACCATATCCCTTGAGTAATCATAGCCACTAAAATTAACGCTTAATCATAAAATTGATTAGACTGATTTTATTTTATAGAGTACACCAACTAGCATAGGTTTAGAGTCTTGGAATATATCATTGTGAGTTAACAATCCAAGACTACTGAACGAAACATTAGGTGTTTGACCAGGGAGTGGAGGAATCCATAATATAGATCGGTGTTCTCAGGAAAGCTCTACTCAATCCAGAGTTAAGCACGAGGTCACGGGAGGTTGGTTGAGGAGATATCCCTCTGATACTGGCTGAACGTGAGAGATATATCCAGGATTTGTTCATATCTAGGGGTACCGGAGGTTTGTCCTCTTGTGCTTCGGGCTTAGCTACCATTCCCATACGACGGGTCCCACATGCGACTGTCCCCCTGAGCATTGGTTATATTGCGGTGAACATAGTTGCCTTACCTAGGTACCGCACAGGGTACTTGCAGTGGTTATGCTATTTGTGTCCTGAGTCAGATAGGGATTGGACAGCACAGTTGTGTTCGTGTAGTGGACTTGACCCTGTCAACACAGTGAAGCTTGGGTGTCTCTATAACTGATTTTTTTATCTCCGGCTATAGTTTGGCAGTCTCAAGCCTCTCCTAGGCGAGACATACCGACTCTAGTGTCGGGAGCTCATTTAGCCACTCTGTTTGTCTACTCTTGGCTGTAGTTTCTCTAGGCGTGTGCTTTTGATTTACTGTTTTTTGATCGATAGTTGGCCTTTACGAGACGCTGTGTCTCTCTCCAGAGAGAACGTGGCGCGGAGCCCTACTCTCCACCAGTCCCGTCGTTTGGCTAGTTTAAAGCCACTCAAGGTTACATGCCATATTGCTAGGGGACGCCAGAGGGCTCCCTCTGAGTCTTCGGATTGATACGAGACTTACGTTGAAGATTAAATGGCTGCATATCCTGATATCGGGAAATACCTTTCTACTCCTTCGGGTAGAGTTGAACATACTTCTAATCCCCAGACTCCTCATGAGGATTGGGGAGGTGATCCACCTGAGACTCAACCTGGTTCTATTTGTCCTAATCCACTTGACTGGGATCCGTTTGATCCTTCGAACCTAGATAATTATCTTTATGGGATGCCCGACCTACCCGAGGATGTAGAATAGGACGAGCCTTTCGTTCCTTCGTTTCCACATGATTTTAGATACAGGAGGCCTAAGACTCGTCATGATTCTGGCCCTATGGTCAACCCCACCACACTCTCTTTTGGTATTCCTAGTCACAATACTGTCGAACCTTCCACTATGGTTGGTACTCATGCTAGCACTAGTCAAAGTGTTAGCCATACTATACCCACTGGGGGCACTACCCTTGCTGGGGGCACTACATTGTCCACCCACTCACATAGTATGGGGACTGGTCAGATTCCTAACAATGCTTATGTTGGAGCACGACCACCTCCTAGGAGTACCCAACCTAGTCGAAATGTTGTTCGAAACATGACTCGCCATCCACCACCTAATACACATGTCACTACTCGTCAACCCAGGACTACTTTTGCACATGATACCGTTCCTCCCAACCACGGGGGTGGACACATACCGCATACTCTTGCATCCACTGCTGCCGCTAGTAATGCTAATGTAGGGGGTGGGAATATTTCCTATCCACATGGACATCACACCACCAACCCTGCTACTAGTCATGCCCATATTGGAGCTGGGAATACTTCTCATGCTTATGGCCATCACACGACTGCTCAAACTAATCCTAATATTGGGGGTGGGAACATACCATACCATTACAGTCAATACAACACGGTTCCCACTATGAATAGTACATACATGCCCCATACTCATGGTGGAAACCCTTACTACAACACAGTCGGTGCTGGTCACCAGTATCACCCACCACCCCAATATGGTGCTCAAAATATGCATATACCTGCTTAATCTCAAGTGGGTCAGGCAGGGGGAGGTTACCCATCTTATGGCCATGGGAAAGCTTACGGGCCGTCAGGTCCTCATTATCAGCAGTTTAATCCTCATGGTCAAGCTTTTGGTCCATCTTACAACACAGTTCCGTTTCACCAACCTTTTATGGGGGCTTATAATCAAGCTTTCCAGCCACAGCTCTCATTCCTTGCACGCTTGAATCTCTCGGATCTTTTGAAGCTCATGAATGATCCATTGTGTCACAACCCTACTTGGCCCCCAATCCTTATCAATCTCCCTTCATACATTCCAAAGTTTGAAGGGAAAGGTGGTGAGACCCAGGAGATCATGTCACGACGTTTCACCTTTGGTGCTCCTCCAACTCTTTGAATCATGATTCCATTCGATTACGCCTATTTCAACACACCCTCATGGGGGCAGCCGCGAAGTGGTATGTGGATTTGCATGGAAACACCTATAGGGGATTCAACGAGATTGCTTTGGTTTTCTTAGACCATTTCCAGTTGTTGGTTCATTATGATATTGGTACTGAGTTGTTGTACACCTTCCATCAAAATAAGGCCACACATATTTCTGACCATGTTCAAGAGTGGCGTCGACAGAAGAGATTAGTGAAAGCCAACATTCCTCCAGATTTCCTGTTGGAATGGTTCCTTAAGTCTTTAGTCCCATACATTGCTAAGGATGTTTCGATGTCTGGCATTGTGACTGAGGAACAAGCTATCTTGAAAGTCCAGTAGTTAGATCTACTTTATTCTCAGTCTAGCATTTTGTATGACATTATTCCTGATGCACCGAGAACAAGACATGAGCCTATGTCAGTTCCTGGACCACATGCCGATGGCATCGTGGGGTCCGCATGCACTCACCCTGTAGACTTGGTATCTAATCAAATGCAAAATTTGTCGCTAAACCAATCTGCTCCCAGACAGGTTCACACCTTGTCCACTTCCACTCTGTCGTCTGATGTACACAATGTGCAATCAATGAAACCGTCGGGTAACCAACAACTTGGTGGTAAGAAAAAGTGGAGAAATAATCGTAGAGGTGGAAACAATGGAAGTAACAATAATAGCAATCATAATACTCCTCGTAAAGAAAATGCCAATCCTCCTCGGGAAGGTGGTAATGCTGGCCAGGATCGTAAACCTAGACATAACGTGAAATTCCCTTGCAAGCTTTGTGGGGAGGATCATCTTACTCATTTATGTCCTCGTATTGAAGAAGAATCAAAGCATTTGGCACAGAGCCCAGCTATGTTGAAGGATCCCCTTCCTCATCATCAAAATATGGCTTCACATGCTCCCACCACTGGTTATCGTACTAATGAAACGAAAACATCTTCTTCCAATACTAGTGGTTATTGATGTGTGAATATGGTTCAGTCGGAGGTTTGTGTTGCTACTCGTCAACGTGATTATGGTGCACCACAACCAAATTTGGGGAATGAGCTTGCCCCTCCTCCTGATAATTCCTTGCATATCGAGAAGCCTTCTATTATGTCGCGGATACCAAAAGGTGTTCTCAAGCACTCCACGCATAATCCTAATGCTCGAGCTGCCCAGAACTACTCCATTGTAGAAGATTTGGGCCAAACCCCGTGTGCCATGTCGGCTCTTGAAGTTTTGCAAGCTTGTCCTTCTCAGAAGCATGCCCTTTTGAGTGCGTTAGGAGTTCAAGATGGGGGAAGTCCTAGTGTTACCAAGTTCGATACTACTGATGTCCAACCTCGCTTGCCTTACCACGTGGCTTTTCAAATCTACGTGGTTTTCCTTAAGAGCTTCGTCAAATGTACTATGGTTGATGAAGGTGCCTCTGCGTCAGTAATGTCGTTAACTTGATGGAAAGCTCTTGGCTCTCCTCCTCTACTCACGTCTATAACTACACTCACTGCATTCAATGGTATATCTTTTACGCCGCATGGAATTATCCCTTCCCTTGTTGTCTCCTTGGGAGGTAAATCCGTGCCTATTGAAGTCGAAGTGGTTGATGCACCCATCGACTACAACCTTTTACTGGGTCGAAACTGGATGTACGCTATGAAGGCTATCGCGTCTACTGTATTTTGAGTTATTTGCTTTCCCCATGAACGCAAGATTGTGACAATCGATCAGCTGGATTATGTTGGCACTCCTTCCACAGCATCCACGGGATCAATAGTCCTGCAAGTTTCTGATTCTCAATCAGCAACTGGGAACATAGGTGTTGGAATGTACCCCTCATTAATGGGAACTTTTAACCATTCTGCACCTGTGAATTTTATTGGAACCATTTTCGACAATGCGCCTCCTCCTTCGAATTGTATGCCATTCCAAACTTCCTATTGTGGTGATCCATGGGTTTTGCCATCCACGAATTCTATGTCTGGAAACATTGCGCACGTCGGGATGTCTATGCCTTTATCTATAGCGGAACTCACTTACGATCACATCCAACAAGCCACTACAGATCCGGGTCTCTCTTCTTCCCAGACAGTTGAAGAAGATCCCATTATGTTGCCCATGTGTGCAGTCGACCCATCTTGTTCACATGATTGCCTCGATGGTATTCTAACTTCAGATGAAGTTTTTATTGAGGCCATGAGTGGTGATGACAAGCCATGGGGGGATCTTTATCATAGATCTCATTCGCCTCCTACCCTTGATCTTATTGAACAAGATGAGTCTAGAATACAGTCTTCCATAAATTTTGATCCAGGCATAGTTTGGTCTAGCCCCAGTTTGACATTAAAGTCTTATTTCCCTAGTGATGAGTCTTTAGACTCTCCTATAGATCCGCAAATCGGTGATCCTAATGAGTTCAATTCTACTTCTAGAATTTCTAACTCCCGTGATGATCAATTTTCCACTGTAGATTCCTCTACGTCCTTCATATTTGCTCTTCATTCCAAAGATGATCATTTTAATCCCTCAGGTATTGGTACTATGGCACCTTTAGTGGTTAGCTCTACATGCGTTATCTCTGAGGTTAACAATAGTGAAGTTGAAAATGTTTCTACCACAGTGACTTGTATCATATTTTTCTTTACGTACGTTTTAGAGATGATCTTGGTACTTATGTTTCTTGGAGACAGGATTCTTAGCTGCACTTATACTTGTTTACTAGTCCTTTTCGACATTTGCTTCGACCATGGCAGGAATATTCGGAACCTTGCATATAGGTTTAGGCCTCCCCATTGTTATGATGCATTTGAACCTTTTGCCATCCGAATTTGCAGACACCCCTTGAGTGTCCTTATCTTGCTCATGTTTCTTGCATTATGCATAGCTTTGTCCCATGCGCTTGGAACTAGTCTCGCATGTCCCTAACACTCGTCTGCTCTCATTACGAGCATTCTTCCATATCTCCTTTGAGCTCATTAAAAACAGTAAGGAGGTCGCAAGTTTACTTTTTTGGGCTCGTTAAACCTTTACGGAAAATATTTTTATAAAGTCTTTTTTAAGCCCTTGTTAGACTTTTTCGAATCAAACAAGATTGCCGAGTATACTTGTTATTTTAGACTCGTTAAAGGATTTGAAGCGACATCCACTTAGGTATAAGTTTACCCCTTTTCCGGACCTTTGTCGATTAATTATGAAAAAGGTATACTCTAGTCATACTTGACTAGAAGAGTTCTTCTCTCATTGTTTTACACTTTTTTGGGTGAGGAAACTAATTTACGAAAAAGGACTCCCCTTTTATATCATGTTGTGATTGCATTGCATCATCCTGCTTGTCACTTGAGCCTTGTGCCAGCTCCCGCTTACTCAATTGTTAGCCTAGTGCCTGAGCACTTTTCCCTGTCAAGCCTTGCAGAGCTTATATATTTTCCCTTCACAATTTGATGACCCTTTGACCCCGAGGGAGCACACCCCCGAGTGTCCACATCTTGCACGCACTTCCTTGCATTGAGCATAGGTATGTTCCACTGCTTGGGAATAGTCTGCTAGCTATTTGACACTTGTTCGCTCACCTATTGTACTATAAGCAATTTTATTCTTTTTCAAGCTTTTCCCAAATATGAAAAGACAAAAAAATCAAATATTCCAAAAAGACGGACAAGATTATGGTCACTATTTCTTGTTGGCGGCTATTGTGTTGCCTTTGAATAGAGCATTCATTCTACTCCGTATATTACGAGTCGAGACTATAGTTGGGCCTTAGGAGCTATGCTTGTTTCTCATTTTTCTCTACCGATTGGTTAAGATTTCAGTCATTATGGAGCCCTTTGTAATGCCTCCTGCGTTGCACAGTTTATGTCAAGTCTATCCTGCCTGAGTCTATCCATCTGCTCATGCTCGTGTTCAAAGGAAGTCCTAAAACCAGTGTCGGCCACTCCTCATATCTCTTAACTATTGCATGTCGACCATCCTTATTGAGTTAGTCCGTTTCACCTGAGATCTTCCAAATATTTCAGCATTGCTGGAACCTTGTGTTGGTTGATGGGGGATGAACTAATGCCCTCCTTCCAGCAAGTCTCATTTCGTCGACTTCAACTCATTTATTCTGGGACTTGAGGCTTAGAGTTCGGTTGAGTACCTTGAGGCTTGCAGTCAATAGTGGCAAGTTCTCTCACCATCAACAGTTTTGGGAATACATCAATGTCCCCTGATCGATGGATTCATCCTAGTGTTCGACTTCAACCCATTTATTCACACTATGATGATTGTGCTCTATGCCTTGATGCCCATTTTCATTATTGGTGGGTCATCTCGCGTCTGTTAATGGTATACATCAATGACTAGTAATCAGACAATGTCTCATCGAGTTTGACCCCAACTCCTTTATTCACATGATGGGACTTGCACCATCGAAGACTTGTGTAGAAGACCCCAAGCAATTGTGGCATTCAGTATGCTACATATGACTTTGACTTTACATCTGAGATATCACCTCTCAGATTTCAGTAGTTTGTACCTCCATTTTTGCACCAGTTGTCTTCTTTTCAGTATAAGACCATATCTTACTATAGAGGGATCATGGCTATGATCACTTGTGACATGAATTTACTTATGTACTACCTATTCATGGCCATTGTATCAGATTGTTGTACTATACCGACATGTATTTAGAGATATTATTGTATATGATGAGTCAACCGTTCTTTCCACTTGTGTATCCATCACTCCACTTCTGAGTTTTATAATGTATTTCAGCCATCGTAGCTCTTTTAGTCTCTAACCTCACACATTAGGGGGCATCTATTACACAGAAATCTTCCACCCTGTGAGCATCAGCATTCTTTGGCCTGTAGGATCCATTCCAGTGACTCAGATCCATTTTTATCCTTCAGTGATACCAGTTTTCCCTATTTTTGTTCCTACTCGCATGTTGCATCACTATAGCATGCATACCCATGAGTTGCAGCACTATAGCCTGCGGGTATCAAGTAAAATGGTAAAAACCACTATTAATTACTTTTTACTCCCAAAAAGTGGTCATTGGGTGACCTTTGGCTCTCCATCTGCCCAAGTAACATCTCGATGAGTCCTTTCACCTACCTTTGAGAGGACTATATATTGAGCACATATGGCTTATGGACAGGAGGAAGAAGAGAATAGTAAAGGCACTCTAGTGTTTTTTTCCCTATCTTGAGTCTACACTCATTGATCCTTGTAGTTGTGAACCATTTATGTTCACCTTCCAAACTCCTCTCTAGTTTGATTTTGCCATTCATGGAGGATTGAAGTGGTGGAGGCACAAGTGGATTGATCTAGATCTTGGTTCAGATTGGTTGCTGGCAAGAGGTCATATCACTTTGTACTTCTTCTTGTTCATTAATAGAAATACTCATATTCTCGTCCATTCATGGTGTGAATGTTGTTTATTATACATTGGGTTACATTTGCTTATGATATTATGGACCATTGTTATTGATAATGTTAATGTCATTTATATATCACATGTAATTGTTAGATGTTGGTTGTCAAGACTAATTTGCAGATTACAAGTGCTTGTATGTGCGTGGATTGAAAGCTCCAATGGGGATCTACACCAAACATTGGATCGAGGTTGGTTACATTTCTCCATTATTTTAACATTGTCATTTATAATAGCATTGCTTTGAGAATTGAGTAGATTTCTGGTAATCATCTGTCTGTTGTGGTATTCCCAAGCCATAGTGAGTTTTCTCCAATACAAGGACTCTTCTAGTCATGATTGGATGGAGTATACCTTTTTCGTAACTACTGCCCCCTAGTCCGAAAAAGGGGTAAACTATCACCAGGAAGATGACCGTTCAAATTCTTTTACAAGCGTGAACGCAACAAGTTCGCTTGGAAATATTTTCGTATTTCGAGAGACTAAAAAGAGCTTAAAGACAGACTCCGGGGGGGTTCCTTTTCTGTAGGAGTTTAACGAGCTCGGAAAAGTGATAAATCGTAACTTGGTAACGTATTCTCATAGTTTCAAGAGCACGAGAAAGAACAAAGAGTAAGCTCATAATCATTAAATAATTAAAATCTAATTAAATGAAAAGATAAACAACAAAATACACAAGGGGTGTTCATAGCTGAGATGACCGTTCCAATATGTAAATGGCGTAGAAAGGCACTTCACAACTCCTGCACACTCGAAAACTAGGTCAAATAGTCAACCGAACGTTCAAATATAATAAAACCAATCCAAACTATATAAAATGGCATAATGGCATCAAATATTTGAAAAAGGAATATTCTATTTTGTTTATAAATAGAAATAAAAACCAAATATAGTCACCATTGTTCTATTTGTCAAATTTGGGAGGAGTAGTGCCATTTGGAGCTAAATATTCACTCATTGATTCCAGGAGCTACGAGTAGCCATTTCACTCACCGTTAGGAGCAGGTAACCCTAAAATTCATCCAACAAGATTGTAGTGGTTTACATTTTTGAATTTCAGTCTTTTTTGGGGTTTTAGCTTGATTTGGGAAGGGCCATTGTGTCCTCAACTCGTTGCAATTGGCCCTTTTGGGAATTGGGATGAGACTGAGTTATCACTAGGGTCTGACAGATGGACTGCGATGATGTTGCTCTATTTGTAAAAATGAGGTGCGACGACAGCAACCTCCATCCCCAAACTCAAGCCAAGCTCAAAAGAAAGACTGCCAGTGGTCGAAGCAAGTTCTAACATTGTTAAAACTCTCCTATTGGCAGGTTCCAATCATCCAAAATGGTTCTGGAATGGAGAGAACGGGAGCATGAGTTGGATGATGAACAAGCTGCAAATGATCCACGATGCGTGGAAGCATTGAGGAACTGTGGGCTCCTCAAGTTCTTCCGCATCCAGGGGATGAGATCCCAAATCCCACTATTTACTCATATGCTTTGATGCTGGGATGCGGCCCAGCAATACTTCGTGATCGGTGAGCACGAGCTTACCATAGATGTAGAGGAAATCTCCTTTCAGATAGGATTGTACCGAAAAGGGGACAATGTGCTACTTACCGGATCACATGGGAGTGAACGAAGTGTGGACGATATGATTCTGCAGCACTATGTTCCCAACACCCGTGCATCTAGTGGGAAGATTCCCATTAAAGATGTACGGGAACGTCCATTATGCGCCATACTATTCACCATTATGAGGATGGCGGTGAGCCAAGATCCTCACTTAGCCACCAGGGCACAGATGCTTTATGCGGAGGACTGTATGTCTCCAAATATCTTTAACTGTATGTCTCCAAATATCTTTAGATGACAAAGTGTCGATGGGGAGAGCTCAAACAGTTTGGCCATGGATCGATAGTGATCTCATTCTTACTGGAATATGTTCCCCTTTTGTGTCCTCAGGTACCACTGGAGGATAGGGATCCTAGAGATCCTCACATGGCTAGGTGGACCGATGTGATGGCCCAACATGGTGGGGGCCCCATTATTGGATACCCTCCTGAGTTCTTCACTTGGCTGGAGGGCCAGTTACTGATGGTGGAGGATTTCCCATACAGTCGCACAAACTTTACAGATGACCTGGACTTGCCACTGCCATAGGGAGCAGCATGGGGAGACCTCAGTAAGAAAAAATGACCCTTGTACCTTTTAATTTTTGTGCATTTATGATTTTTTTTATATAGTGCTAACGGGTGAACAACATGTGTGTGCAGATGTGGGGCCTGTACGACCATTGGGGACCTCTCTTCTTGCTAGGAGATAGAGGGAAGAGAGGGAGCAGTTGTGGGTCCGGCTATGAATGCTGCCATCACAGAGATGGATAGATTCTATGCCAACCTGAGTGGGTTGACACTAGACATTCCTAAGCCATCGGTAGATGAGGTGCCGCGGCCCATGCAAGTACACACGGTTGGAGCTACTGCGTGTTTCAATGCACTGCTCTGTAGGGTTGCGAGAGAAGTCAATTGTTTCCAGAATCAGCAGGCTAGGGCTTCTAGACATCCTAGGGATGTACGGGTCAGGCAATAAGCCATCTTTTGTTACTGTGTGTGTACTGAGATCTTAGAGGCCTCAAATTTTTTGTACTACTGAAAGCTGCGAGGCTTCAGATTTTATAGAGACTCACTAAAAGCCATCGTGCTTCATACTTTTGTATCAACACTACCTTTTGAGATTATATATATATACAGACATTCAGACAATTTATACATTATGTGTTTCGAATGAGTGAATGATGTGGTCTTGCCTATGTGTTTTCTTATAAAATGAATGAATTACATGTTATGTCTACTTTTAACAGTTCATGAATATGCTTATGTGTGTGCAATGTACCAATCTAAAATGAAGTTGTCCATAGAGTTGGAAATTGTGTTAACGTCTCGTGGAATGTGCAGGTGCTGAATGGACTCGAAGGACCTTTCCAGAAGATGGACTCGTCAATATAGACGGAGTAAAAAGGGGTTGCGGAATAACGTAGACTCGGTTAAGATGAGAGACCACTAGTTGAGGATCCAAGTGGATGACAACATGGTCCATACCCAAAGAAATGGCGTTAGTTAGGGTTCCAATGAATTCTTGATATCCTGCAGCATTGTTGGTTGCAAAACCTAGAAAGATTCCCCCTGAGTTGATAAGCTCGCTCGTAGGTAAATAGAGAACCTAGGCTACCGAAGCAAGGTTGAGGGTATGCCGAATGGTGTCATCCATGAACCTGAAACAAGTTTCCATCTACACACGTGGACAAAACATGGTATAATAAATGAAACAAGACCTAATCACGCAAGAAATCAAAGCGTCACACCACACAGAAAACATGCATGCATGCCATGTACAGTATATACAAAAGTACTCACACATGAAAGGCTCAAGCATAGTACCTCTTCAGGTAGATCCCATTGTGGGGATCACCCAAAGATATCCTGTCGTAGTCTTCAAGCTCATAAGCTCCCTTCTCTGAAACGCGTTTTACTATGTAAGGTCCATGCCACATGGACTCAAACTTGCCTGCCCCCAACTGATCATGTTTTTTGTCATATGTAAGGATGAAATCTCCTTCGCTGTAAGCGCGGGGTTCTACTGACTTATCGTGCTGCTCTTTGATGCGTTTCTTATGAGCCTCATTGGCAAGAGCGGCATCTTGGCGAGTTTCGCCAAGATTAGCTAGGTAGAGGAAAGTTCTTCCTTGGCAGTAGTGTTTGGGAGAAGTTTGATGGTGAGCTTGAGAGACGGGATCTCACACTCTATAGGGAGGACTGCCTCCAATCCATACTCTAGTTGGAAAGGAGTAAATCCAGTGGCAGTTTTATCAGAAGTCCTATAAGCCCAAAGTGCATAGAAGAGCATATTATGTCAGTTGGACTTATGCGTACCTACCATTCATTGGACCATAGTTTTCAAGACCTTGTTGATGGCCTCAACCTATCCATTCGACTGTGGGTAGTATGGTGTTGAGTTTTCATGGCGAAAACCCAATCTATCGCTCAACTCATCAACCATGTTGTTCATAAAGTGAGAACCATGGTCGGTAACTATCATTTGCGAAACTCCAAACCGTGCTATTACATGATTGAACATGAAGAGTGCAGTGGTCTTGTCGTCGTTCGTGTATGTAGGCATTTCCTCGGCCCACTTTGTAAAGTAGTCCACAGCTACAATGACGTAACTATGCCCCCCGACCGAGGTAGGCTTACAATGCATGAAATCTATGCCCCGTTTAGCGAAGGGGCCAATGGAAATAATCGGGTGTAACAGGGTGAGGTGGGTGCACTTTTTCGTATGAAAATGTTGACAAGGAGGACATTTTTTGACAGCCTCAATACAATCTTTGAAGATAGTAGGCAAATAATATCCTGTCCGTAGAATTTTCTAGTCTATAGCCATCCCAGAGAGGTGACCGCCACACGCCCCAGCATGACAGTCATTTAGAATGTGTTCAACCTCATCATGAGTGAGAAAACGTTGGAGAATGGAATCGACACAATGACGGTAGAAGGTATCATTGATGATCAAGTAATACTTTGCATGGTGGCATATGCAACGACGGTCATCACGAGATAGTTGAGGACTGAAACATTGGGTTTGAAGATACAATGTGATATATCCATACCATGGGTCAGATGTACTAATAAGAAACAATGAATCGTCTGGAAAGGATTCATTGGGCTCAAACTCTTCATTAGTATGGTGGAGGTCGCAGATGAGCTCGACAAACATCAATCATTTTTTAGACTTGGCCTTTTCGAAAAGAAGATCTAATTCTTGCAGTATCACGATCCAGTGTGAATACTTGCCCCCAAGCACCTAACGTGTCAGAACGTGGTACATGGGGTTCGAATCGGCAATGGTGGTGGTGGTGTAGAGCAAAATGTAGCGTCAGAACTTCTGCACGGCTACGACGGCCGCGGAGAGCGAGTTTTTCAACATGTGAATAACGGTTTTCAGTGTCAATGAGACCTTTGCTAGCATAATATATCACATGTTCCTCGGAATCCTGGTATTCCTGAACCAAAACCATGGCGATAGTGGTGTCAAAAGCAGCGAGATATACTAATTTAATATCGATAGTAATTCAGCGGTTGGAGCACAGGGCATGCGTGATGGCATGCTTCAAACTATCAAAATATTGTTGAGCGCGATCGTCCAAAATGAAGGGGACGTCTTTCTTCATCAATCTCATGTAACCCTGCGTCTTTAGCATCAAATTACAAACGAAGTGTCATAAATAAGTTGCTCGTCCTTGCAGACTCTGAAGTTCTATAATATTAGTTGGAGGTGGAAGAGCGACGATGGATTCCACCTTTGAGGGATCAATGCGGATCCCATCTTTCGAGACAATAAACCCTAGGAGGCATCGAGACTCGACACAAAAAATACACTTATGAGGATTTAGACAGATATTGCACCGCCTGCATCTGAGGAAAATGGCCATCAGATGATCGAAGTGGAACTCACGTTGCTTCAAATGGCTAGGGAGATCGTCCAAGTAAGGTTCCACAAAGTCCTTCACATCGTGGAAAGTGTACAACATGGCCCACTGGAATGTGGCACCAGCATTTTGAAACCAAACAGAAGTTTGCGGTATGCAAATGTTCCCCAAGGATAGATGAAAGTGGTCTTGTGTTGGTCGACGGGGTGAATCTCAACCTGGTTGTACCTAGAAAAGCCATCCATAAATGAAAAGATGACGCTTCCGGCATAATTGTCGATAATCTGGTCGATAAAGGGAGTCAGGTAGTTTTCCTTGGGACAAGCTTTGTTGAGATCTTGATAATCGACACACACACGAATAGTACCATGTTTTTTAGTAACAGGGACGATGTTAGAGACCCACTCTGTCCATGGGAGAGTGTAAACTTCAAGAGTTTCTCAATTTCTACTTTGATTGCCGTAGTCTTCTGGGGGTGTACGGGTCACAACTTTTGGCAGACAGGTTTGATGTCAGGATAGGTTTTGATCTCATGCAAAACAATGGAGGGGTCTATCCCAGGCATCTCCTCGTAGGTCCAAGTGAACACATCTAGAAATCACTTGAATAAGGCCATAGCAGTAATGACTTGTTTAGTGGAACACTTCTGGCCTAACTGAATGTGTTCCACTACACTAGGTTTAACCGAGATGTCGATCAAAGTGGTAGGCTCAATGTTGTCTAAGTTTCCTTCAGAATTCGTTTGAGACACAAGTATCAAAGATTGAGAGCCATAAAGGAAATCCGGTGTAGATATGGTGCAAATGTTGTTCTCTACATAGCCAAATCGGGAAGGGAAGATGAATGATGATGGAGGTATTCCCATGGAGGATCATCCGCACTCATGATTTTCATAATGGACTCATTAGAATGAAAAGTCCGTAGGAAAGGATCAGATGATGTCCACTGCAGAGAACTAGGGATGGAGGTCATAGCTAAGTGATCCTCCGAGGCAGACTGGATAGCCTCGTACATATGTTCGACGAGTGACAAAGGCATAATGTCTCCAATCAGGTGTGTAGTGGCTTCATCAGGTACAAGCCATGAATTAGTGGAGTTGGGAATAGACGAAGTATGCAAGGAGATCATGTTCACCGTGGCAACATGGTTGGGGGGATCCGGAGTAGGAAAAACACCCATAAGGGATGAATCCTTAAGGAGGCCAACCCCCACACTCTCATACTTCTGCGAATATTGTCCGATGGAAGAAACATTATCTTTTGGGTGAGAAATGGTGTCAGGTGCGCAAAAATCCAGTTGGTCGACAATGAGAATTCGGCTTTGACGGGGGAATTGCACTATGCCGAAGACTGATGAGGCAACCGTGGTCATGGCATAAAACCAATTATGACCAAGCAGAATGTTGTAATCTAACGGGGCAGTGACTACTTCCATGTTAATGGTTGTGGTTTTTCCCCCCAGCTCGACAGGTAAAGCTTGTAGCAGCCCATGAGGTTGAAAGCCACATCCGTCAAATGCTCTCAAACTAGTAGGAGAATTGTTCAACTCGGGAGAGCCAATGGCTCTCCAACATGAGATCAACATGATTGAAGTGGAGGTACCCTCATCCAAAATGGAACAATGGATTATCTTCCCAGCAATGTTTGTGGCAACTTGAAATGCCAGTGGATGGGAGAGCCTCGGTTTGAAGTATTCCAGCCAGAACATAATGGTATTCGATGAATCTGGGTCAAGTGCGTCGATGGCAGCGAGGAGAGTTTTGCGGTGATTAGGACAGTTTTACAAAACCTCCAGCATCGACATAGCGCAAGGAGCTTGCGCTAGGTCATCTACAATGTTTTAGTTTTGAGTAGCCCGAGCATTAGGATTGAAAACTGATTTTCTAATCGTGCTCTTGGGTGGACACAACACTGACTCTAGAGAAGGCTTCTCTATGGTGAGAGGATCAGTTGGTACGGTGACCTCAGGCATCGAGATGGAAGCTTTTTCAACATTACTTCCAACAGTTTCTTTAGCTGGAATAGAGTCATACGAATGAGAATGTGTGTTCAAGTTGATGGTCTCGTTACGCACCATGAGAACATGTGCGGTGTTGCGTGCTTCTCCTTGGGAAGAAGAAGTGTGAGCGATCGACTGCTGATTTTGAGCAGGGAAAGGAACGTTCAGAACTATGGTTGTGGGTTTTCGCTTAAGAAAATTTTGAACTTCATCTCTATGGGGGCACTCTTTAGAGAAATGGTCATCACCGCATAGTAGACAAGGATACTTTAACTTCCTTTTTTGTTTGGTATCATCAGGGGTTCTCTTTTGTTCCTGCTGGGTGGAAGACTTCTTAAGTTTCCCTTTGTTCTTCTTCTTACCACCAAAATTTTGAGGTGAAGATGATGAGACAGAATTCACTTCTTTGGTGATAGCAAGAGTGGGTGATTTGGTGGTGTCATGACTAGCCTTTGTTGGTGATTCGGAAAAACCTTGGGGGTTCGATGAACCATCAGTTTGAGAAGAAGGTTGGGTGGTAAGGGATCCAATGATGCCATCAGTTTGGGGTCCCTTAGGTGGTTTTGCGGGGTCATAGCTGTGCGAGGTGCGTCAGGAAGGATATCAAACACTGTGCTTGACTAAGCATAGACTAAGTCTAGCAAATGGGCACATGCGATGGCTTGTTCTTCAGTGACAGCACCGCCCATGGAAACATCTCGTGCTATGGTAGGTTGGAGAGACTTCGTAAACCAGTCTGCTAGGATTTGATCTAGAATAGGAGCCTTAATGAGATGTCGTCTCCTTCGCCACTCATGTATATGATCCAATATGTGAGTGGCGGTATTTTGACGGAGTGAGGTTAAAAGCTCTGTACCAGTTTTGTACCATATAGGGAGCTGGAAGTGAGTCAAAAATTCATAGCAAGAGAACCAAAATCGAGAAAAGAATGGGGTGGTAGCTCAGTATACCACTTGGCAGCCGAACCAGTAAGATTCCTTTTAAACAATCTAATACGGATCGAGTCGTCCATCAAGGAGTTAGACGAACACCATAAATGATATGTCATAGCATGAGTTTTAGGATCCTCAACCGGTTTTCCATCAAATTTTGGGATATCAGACAGAAGTTTTACCGAAATAGGTGGCCAATTAGTTCCATTGTAAATGGGGTCGTTTGTTAAACGAGACAGGCCAGGTAGGTCCAAAGTATCCAAAAAGGGCAGCTATGGATTAGGTTGCGAGTACTGATAGTATGGATAAGGCGTATAACGACCTTTCATTGATTGACCATAAGGTGTACCAGGAGGAAACTAGTCTTAGGGGTATGTGCCGCATGGACCAAATGGAGGTTCGCAGCCATAGTAGGGTGGTCCATTACCATAATAAGGTGTCCCATGACCATAAGGTGGTGGCCCGCCTCCATCACTGGGAGGGGGTGGGCCACCTCCAAATGGTGTGGTTCGCCACCACTGCCAGGGTAGGATGGGCCTCCACTGCCTCCGCCAGGAGGAGGTGGTGGTCCGCCATCGCTACCAGAATAGGATGGGCCTCCACCACCTCCTCTAGAAGGAGGTGGTGGTCCACCATCGCCACTTCCATATGGGTAAGGACCTCCTCCGCTGACTCCACCATAGTAGGGTGGAGGTCCACCACCAAGATAAGATGGCCCTCCACCTCCTCCGCCGAGATAGGACGGTCCTCCACCACCACCTCCAACGTGGGATGGTCCTCCACTGCCACCTCCAAGGGGTGGTGGGCCATGATGACCAGAATGAGGTGGACCGTTACCAGAAGGTAGGGATCCACCTCCTCCAAAATTATGTGGGGGCCTGCCGCCTCCAACGGGAGGTGGGGGTGGACCAAATGTGGGTGGAGGGACTTGAGGGACTGTAAGTGGGGGTCCATGTTGTAAAACATTTTGCTGTCCCCAAAGAGTGTAATGATTACCGGGGTATGGTACCCCATAGAGTGCATTTTTGGGGTTCTGTTGACCCCGCACAGGGTTAAAATGACCTGGATACGCTTGACTCGATGGAGGTGGGATTACATTGGACGGTCCCCTATTAACACCCAAAAAGTGCTCACTAGCTCATTCCCTTATTCACATGACCCATTTGTCCACTTTTCCACGATTTGAGCCTCTAAAGCCATCAAAAGGTCACCAAAAAGACCATAATACCCTTTTCCCCCTCAAAATATGTATTTGTTCCTCAAAAAACACAAAAAACCCTAAAAAAGGGTCCAAAATTCCCAAAAAATATTAAAAGGGAATAAAAATATTCAAAATATTCAAAAAAGGAAAAAGAGGGAAAAAGAGACCTAAACCATGTTGGTTAATACCATTGGTTTCCTCAAAACCATAATGGTATTCCCAATCACCAAAAACTATAAAAAGGTGATAGGGGCTCCTCACTTTCCATCCACATTTCATCCTAGCTTTATGCTGCCAAATTCCCATTGAGAGCCATTGCCTTCCATTTTGAGTTTGAAGACCCCCATTTCAGCATCTTGGAGAAGAGACCATTGGAGCTTGGAGCACCTCAACCTTGGAGCTGCTCAACACCAAACGTCCTCATCTTTGAGGTAATACAAAAAATCTATTATTTTTTCCTCTTCTTCTTCCATAGATCTCTTGTTATTGATTTAGTTCTTGTTTATTTATGCATGCTTATGTTAATGTTAGATTAGATTTATAATTTTTTTTGCTTTTATTTGAAGACTTATATTACAAGTTAATAGGTGCATCCTTACACATGCTTGGTTGAAAAACCAAGCAACAATTTTTTTGGGATCATAGTATGTAATCTGCTTGATTTTGACTACTCGTCCTTCATGGGGGAACATCATGAGGTGAAAAACTGAGGAAGCGACAGCTTTCATTTTATAGATGTAGCTTCGTCCCAGAAGGAGATTGTAATCAAGTTGGGCGGTAATGACCTCTATATCTATGAGAACCAGTTTGCCCCCAAACTGTATGGGTACATTCACTAACAAACCTTGGGGTTGAGCCGCACGACCATCGTAAGCTCGTAATGCGGTAGTTGACGGTTGTAGCATTGGGGATCCAAGTTTCTGCCATACGAAAGTCAACATAATGCATGTAGAGGCCCCTTCATTGATTATGCATCGATGAACGACGAGGTTGCGAATGGAAACAGAAACTTGAAAAGCTAGAGATGAAGGCAGGCAAGGTTCAGCTTGTCCTAAGTCGAAAGCCATCATGTTGGAGTCGTTAGGATCTATGGAACCAATGGCAGATAAGAACAATTTTCTCTGTTTAGGACAATTTTTTAAGATTTCAAGAGCTAACATAGTGGCAGGGAACTGGGCTAAATCCTCTACGATATTATAGTTGGAAGCTGCACGAGCGTTGGGGTTATTGTTAATTCGTCTCAAAGGGAAACGAGGTGCTTCGGGACCTCCGTCCATGGGCATAGTGGGTATGTGGAGAGGTTGGTTGGTTGGGAGGGTACTCGGAGATGGGTCAGTAGGTGTGACCTCAGGGGATGAGCCGTATTGGTTTCAGTGGGTTTGAAGACTAACATCATTTGATGACATCATAAGCAAATGGTGAGTGTTGGACTCTGTATGTTGGTAGTCGGCTGCCGCATAATTAATTTGTTGCTGTGTTGCAGCGGATCCTTGAGGGGGATCATTTGGATGAGTGTTTACCATGCCTTGGTTTGGTAAAGGATTTTGCAATATCATGGGTTGTTGCCGAGGAGGAGGTGTTGGTTGTGCAGCATGTCCTTTTCATTGGGTGTCGCCAGTCCAGAGTTGACGCGCTCGATCTAAATAGGGACAATTATGTGTGTAATGGTCGTAGACTCCACATATGGAACATGGATGGTTTGTTCTCAAATTATTATTTTTAGCCTGTTTCGATGGATGATTAGGGTTTTGGTTGGGGGGGAGCAGCGTTATTATTATTTGGAGGATTGGGTGGTGGTGCACCTTGGTTATGTTGTTTGTTGTTCCCGTGGTTATGCCCTCTTTCGCGATTTTGTTGACCTCCTTGGTTACGGTGGTTGTTCTAGTTTGGAGGTTGGTTTTGCTGTACGTACACATGCCCTTGGGAAATAGGTGGGTTTTGAGGTCGTGTAGGATCTGGAGTCAGTTGCGGTGGGTAGTAAACAAGAGGGTTATGAGATAAATTTGTTGCTTGTTGTGGTTGTGAGTAACCTTGAGCTACTGGAAGTGTTGGAGCAAGAGGTGCTACATGTTGAGGATAATAAGCCACTTGGGCTTGTGGTTGGACTGGAGTCTAGTGGACCACCTCGTTATAATATGGAGATGGTACATAAGCTGATGGTGCTTTCCCATAACACTATGGTGGACATGAGGGTCCATGAGTGTTGTGGGTGTGTATTGCTGGAGCATACGAAGTTGTAGCTCCAGAATGAGATGTAGCCCTAGAAAGGTCTGGGGCATTATTTGTACTCATCATGGTAAAAAGTTTGTTTTGTACCGCAACCTGGCCGATAATACCGTCGGCGGCATGGGATGCCCCTGGTGTGTTAGTCCGGGAGGGATCACTGCGCGGGGCGTCAGGTAAAATGGTATATAGATATTCAGACTGGGCATATATGAGGTCGAACTGCTGAGCTTTTAAGATGGCTTCTTCTTCTGATTGTGGTTGTTCAGAAGCTACATATTTGGCTATGAGGGGGAGGAGTGATTTGAGGAACCAGTCCAAAAATATTCAGTCGTCAAGTTTTATCTTGCAGAGTCTACGGCGCTTACGCCACTCATGGATATGATCAGTGATGTGTGTAGCGATGTTCTATCTACAAGACAAAAGTATTTCTACTCCTGCATCATAGTGTACAGGGAGTTGAAAGAACTGAAGGAACATTGAGGCGAGGGATGTAAAAGTGGGGTGTGTCCCATGTGGCTTCTCAATGTACCACTTGGCTGCAGAGCTAGTGAAAGTTCTTTGTAAAAGTCTCAGTCTGAAGGAATCATCTACTATGGAGTTAGAGGAACACCAAAGGTGAAATGACATGATGTGGTTTTGGGGATCTTCCCCAGCTTTTCCTTCAAATTTTGGGATATTTGAGGGAAGCTTTGTGGGCATGGGGGTCCACGCAAGGTCGTGTCTAATAGGGTCATTGGTTAACCTTGCCAGGTCTGGTAAGTTTAGACTAGCCATGTATGGAAGACTGGCATATGGGTGTGGCATGATCACTAGGGCATAATTGTTAATGGTAGCATTATGGAGTGGTCCAGTGCCCCCTAAGGGTATGCTAGGTGTGAAAGGGATGTTTCCTCTAGCCGATGTGGTGTGGGGGGAGGCTGCGCTTCCAAGTGCAACATGGGTTCCAGTTGGGTTAGGAATGGTTCCGGTAATCCCTAGGATCTGGGTAGTGGTGATGAAGGGGGGGGGGTGACGCCCATGTTGGGCATACCTAATATAGGTGGTGGTCCTGTGTTGGGCATGCCTAAAGGTGGGGTGGCCCCTATATTAGGCATGCCTAAGGGGGTGGTGACTACCGTGGTTGGCACAGTAGAAGTGGGGTTTGTTGATGTAGCAACAACAACACTGGTGAAAAGGGGGTCATATTGTGATCCAGCCATGGGGTTAGTTGGTGATGTCTCGGTAGGGTGTTCGAATTCAGCCTTAGAATCAGATGTAAAATGAGGCGCGTCAGAATCGGATGACTGTGTTCTATTCCGATGATGTGTGGAGTCAAGGGATAATGCTCTACGTATATGACTTGTAGATTCAAGTGTACCGAACTGAGGGGGTTCACCCTGAAAATGGCAGGATCGTCTTATGTTCTCAATGGTGAAATATGTCTAGAAATACCAATGGATGGAGGTGAGATAAAAAACTCAAGACCTTAATGCAACAATGTGTGCAGGAGGGGAGTGAAAAAATAATGGCTCTTAGGCCAACAACCAACCTCAAAAGCACTTACTATAACAGCTGTGCTATAGTAAGTGGAGGAATCAAGAAAAAGTGGTCAGAATACCAAAAATCAAATGGCTCCTAGAAAAAAGTGGTGCTCACTAGACCAAGGGGTGTAGTAGAGCATGAAGACGCCTAACTAAAAGTGGTATTATGATTCAACGAAACATATCCTCTGAAAGGTGATGAAATCCAAGTCAGACAATATGAGTAGTGGAATCAAAGGCTAGATATCCCCCTACCGGGAGGGACACTGGGTAGAGAATCCTAAAAATTGGTCACTAAGATACCCCATTCATGACACGTTCGGTTGGGTGAATCTGCAGTTTGGTTCTATCACCACTATACTCCCATACAGGTTGGACACTGAGAACTGTGAAAGGTATCCTTCGGTTACTGAATGGATAGCGGTATTCCACTCAGGCTTCCAGAACTAGTCTGGCTACTTCAACCCTCCTAAGGGAGAGGCCTTCCCGATAAATTGGTGTATAACCATGTCAACAAATAATAAGGGATTTTTGGGACCCTAGAAGTTAAAACACTATGTCTCATATCTAAATAATTGAGGGGTGTTATTAGAACACCTATCCCCTCAATCTTACCTAGCTACAAGATTCTTTAAGTGTTCCCCAAGTGGGGTTAAAGTGTTTGTTGAGTTTAGGTAGATATTAAGGCTCAGTTAATTAAAAATGTGGCAGATTGGGTGCAAGTGTGATTATTTAACTAAAAATGAATTTTCCTCGCTTGGGCGATTGATTACAAATGAAAAAATAAGACGATTCCAATTTGCAAAAAATAACAGGCTTTTTCTGAAATGTAATTGCTTTAACAAAAATACTTCAAAAACTATGGATTTTTGAAATAATTTTTTCAAGGAAAGCAAACATTGTAAAAATTGTAAGAAATAAATGGATTTCTAAGTGCTTGCTTGGGAAAAACTATTGAGCAAATTAGAAAAATGGTTCAAAATTTGCAAGGAAATGAAATCTATGATCTAAACAAAGTGCTAAAAACCTTTCTTTCACTTGTTTGAAAATTTTTAAAAAGATTTTAATTTGAGCATATGTAATAGAAAAAAGATTCACTATTACTGCAATAATGCAGAAAAAATAATGCTGGAAAATAGGCTAAATGGGCAAACAATGCAGCAAAAATTTTCTAAAAATTGGGCCGAGCGAAAAATAACAGCATCGCGGGTTTTAGGGCAAAAGCTACGATGTGCTTCGTGGGTTTGAGCCACGAAGTCGTGATGTGTAGCGCGGAAAAAGGCCGCGAAGCCACAATAAGCAACATGGAAAAAGTCCACGAAGTCTCGATGTGCAGCAGAGAAAAAGGCCGCGAAGCCGCGGAAAAAGGCCGTGAGGTCGCGATGAGCCGCGCGACTGTCGGGCGAAAAGTCGCGATGCGAAAAAACGGAAAAAGGGTCGCCGGAAACGAAACCGAAAAGTGAAATTTCGATCTGTTAAAGGCTATAGAAAGGGCCAACAACTAGGGAAGCAATGAATATGCTGTCTAGTATGGCAGATCTGCTAATTGGAATGGTAAAAAACAAGTAAAAAACAAAGATCTAAAGAAAAAATTTAAAGCTCGAAACCCAATGGAGTTGTCAAAAAACTGTTGCTTGGTTTTTCAACCAAGCATGTGCAAGGATGCACCTATTAACTTGTAATAGTAGTCTTCGAATAAAAGCAAAAACATTTATAAGTCTAATCTAACATTAACATAAGCATGCGTAAATAAACAAGAACTAAATCAATAACAAGAGATCTATGGAAGAAGAAGAGGAAAAAATAATAGATTTTTTGTTGGTTGATACCATTGGTTTCCTTAAAACCATAATGGTATTCCCCATCACCAAAAACTATAAAAAGGTGATAGGGGCTCCTCAGTTTTCATCCATATTTCATCCTATCCTCATGCTGCCAAAATCCATCTCGAGCTTTGACCATCTTTTGAGCTTTGCCCAACCATTGAAGCATTGGAGAAGAAGAGACCATTGGATATTGGAGTACCTCAACCTTGGAGCTGCCCAAAACTCACCATCCTCACCATTTAGGGTAATACAAGATTTTTAATTTTTATTTACATGCTTATGAATCAATTTTGTTCATTGTTATCAATCTAGAATTCTTTATTTTATTGTTTACTGCCATCAATCTATAGTTTATATTTGCTTATTTACATTGCTTTATTTGAGACTGTTGCTACTAGTTAGCAGGTGCATCATTGCACATGCTTGGTTGAAAAACCAAGCAACAGTTTTTGGCAACTCCACTGGTTTTCCAACTTTAAATATTTGCTTTAGATCTTTATTATAGTCTTTTTTCCATTTAAAACTATAGATCTGCCATATGTAACATCCCCATTTTGACCCCCTTTGCATTAAATCGTAAATGATGTAAATATTGTTATTTAATCATGGTGAGGAGCTCAAGGCCAAGGCACCACCATTGATTTAGCGTTTTATGTATTGGCAATTAAAAATAGATGCCTATGGTTCTTGTGTTGGACATGCAAAATGTAAATTAAGACATCATGTAAATACGAATTTTAATTAAATACCCACAACTAGCTATGCAATGCAACAAAGAGATGGGGCCATGATTCTACAAGGAATAGGGAGGGAAATTATTCAAAACCTTGAGCCAATGGTGATAATCCAAATGCCAATGAATGAACCCCAACTACCCATTCTGACTTATGCACCCAATCATTTAATTCTTCTAGGAGTTGGTTGAGGTAGTTAATGCCTTGGGAATGAAGAGGTATGGCATCCAATTTCATGCATGGGAAAGCCATCAACCTAGGAAAATGTACTTTTGCTTCTGGGGAAAGAAATCACCTACGAAATTGTTCCCAAATCCATTCTTCACCCATTTTTTCTTTCCTCTCTCACGCAGTCTGAGCTAGTTGGGTCTTTCTCCTTCACGTTTTCTACCATTTTCCTGTACTTTCCATGGTTGGGAGCTCGTTTTTGTATTGCACAATGGTTGGGAAGAAGGGAGTCACGATTTTGGGGTTTATGGAGGTATTTTATGTCCCTTGAATGCCCATTAACGTTTTCTGAAAACGAATTGCTCTCCCAGGGTTGATTCCCCATGTACCAGTTCGTTTTGGGTTAACAACGTTTATTCATGTTTGGCACTTGTGATTTTGTTGTTATGAGCATCTTTGTTTTGGTTTGAACTGTGAACAAGAAATTAGGAGTGGAAGTGGACTTGAATTGGCTTGATAAACCTAGTGAGGAAGGTAACCTCTCAAGAAGATCAAGAGGGTTGGCTACTCTTCTATGCACACCTTGAACAATACTAGATTATAAGGTATGGCCTGAGGGACTATGTGATAATGAAGGGAATACTTCCTTGTATTGGGTGTGTAGGTAAAGTGGGTACCAAGCTAGATAGATCTGGTAGAGATATCCATTACTCTGTGGATGAACCACTAGCTTAGCAATTCATTTCCTTCCATTGCCATAGCAGCCTAATAAACCCCAACTGTAGATGGGCTTGGCTAATTTTGGTGTATCTTTGGGCTATGTGTGAGTTTGTTGTTCCCTTTTTCCTTGTAGATATCATGCCCAGCTCTGGGGTGGCAATTGTGTTGTGAGATCGACAAGCACAATTGGCCTATGGTTGGGCGGAACATTGAAGTTGCATAGCCAGTTGCTCGGGACTACTTTGTTATAAGATAAGTAATCTCTTGTGTTAATTATGTATTGTCTTTAATTGATGAATGGCATGAATATGTTGAATGTATCTAGATGTGTAATTGAATTTAATTCAGCTGTTTTTTCTTTTAATATATATATATACATCTGCGTATGTCCATTTTCATCTTATTGGGAATTATGTTAATAATCATGGGGCTAGATGCCCTGGCATTAGTCTAACGTTCTCTCCATCGCACTGCCATGATGGAGGGAACATTACAAAATGGTATCAGAGCCATAGGCTACAACATTGGACCTCTATGGGCCAAATCTGTTTACAATTACAGGGGAAGATCCCTTCCTGATCACCACAGGTTACAGCCTCAAGACTAAATGGGTTAAGTTGGATAATTGTTGAGTTAAGATCACCTCCTCTTTAGTAGTGAGCATCCCTGAAAGAATGAAAAATCCAAAATTGTTCTAAGTGTTTTTGAAAATTTTGTCCAAGTCTGTATCGGAAGGAACTTGTGAGTTTTTCGTTGAAACGGCAGAAGGAACTTGTGAGTTTTTCACTGAAATGGCGAAAGGAACTTGCGGGTTTTTCACCGAAACGGTGGAAGGAACTTGCGAGTTTTTTTGCCAAAATAGCAGAAGGAACTTGCGAGTTTTCACTGAAACGATGAAAATAATTGGCAAGTTTTCACCGAAATGGTGGAAAGAACTTGCGAGTTTTTGCCGAAATGGTCGACCAGAAGAACTCGGTGAGTTGCTCCGCAATAGACTAGAAGAAATGGATGAGTTCACAGACCGAAAGAACTCAACGAGTTCCTTGGCAATGGCGGTGAAACTCGACGAGTTCATCCGCAACAGGTTGGATGACCGGCGAAACTTGGCAAGTTCGTCCGAAACAGGTCGGAGGACCGGCGAAACTCATCGAGTTCGTCCGCAACGGGTGGGAAGAGAATGACGAAGTCTACTGAAATAGAGAATTTCTACAGTTTTTCAGTGAGATTTTTAAGTGTTGAAAATGGGAAATTGCCATGAAACTTATGCACCAGATGGCAAGACCCCTTGACCCCCATTGTCCCCCTCATATGTCATTGATCGTGAGAAAAAAATCTATGATTGAACAGGGTTTTCAATATAGGATTTTTCCATATACATGCAAGTAATTTATGAATTTTTGAGAATATAATGCAGCTAACAGTTGTCTTTATAAACACAATTTGCAGAATCATAGTCACAGGAAGCATTCCAGACAGGGAAGTAGGAAAGTTTTGGTCCTCGTTGGGCCAAGAGGGTCAACATCATCGATGATGCACAGGATCCCTATGAGCCTGAGACAGATGCCATGGGGGAGAACGATACGTGTTGAAAATGCTGAAACAAAATCTAATGGGAGAAGAAATCAAGAGACTCCTCCAGGTATTGCAGCCACCATGAGGAGCCTGAGGGTGGAGTTGCAACGTTGCAGAGAAGATAATGAAAGGATGATTAAAGCTCAGGAAGAACAAAATCACTTGAATGCAGCCATGCTGCAGAGTTTGACAGACATCCAAAGGCAAATAAAATCTGGGCATCATACATCAGATCCTGAAAGGGGTGGGAGTAATTCTAGGAGTAATTCCCACAAGAGGGCTAGTAGCTCAAAAAGAGTTTCTACATACAGAACATATACTCCAGAAATCCCTTCCAGTGGATCATCTGACTCAGAGGAATCCATTGAGGGTTCAAGCTCTTCATCCCGCGGGAGTAAGAGGAAGAGGAACTACAAGAGCAATTCGCGTGGGGAATTTAAGAAGGAAAAACCTCCTACATTTGATGGAGAGGTAAAGTCTGGTCAAGAAGCTGAAGCTTGGCTTCTTGGGATGAGAAAGTATTTCCAAGTCCAAGACTACTCTAGGAATATGAAGGCAAGGGTTTCCATCTTCAACTTGAATGGAAGAGCATCTATATGGTGGGAACACATCAGGCAAGTGAGGAAGATCAATGAAAGGAAGATTGTGTGGAAGCAGTTCAAGAAATACTTCAAGCAGAAGTACCTTTCCGATAGGTACTATGATGATAAGATCAAAGAGTTCCATGAGCTGAGATTGGGACAGTTGACCATGGAAGAATATGCAAACAAGTTCTTGGAGCTGCTGAGGTATGTCAGGTATATTAGAGATGATAAGGTGAAAATTCAGCGTTTCCTAAGTGGACTGCCCCAGTCATATAAAGATAGAATTGAGTTCGATGAACCTCGAACTCTAAAGGAGGCCATAAGAAAGGCCAAGCATTGCTTTGATCAAAACAAAAGCAAACTAGAATTCCATAAGGCATGGAAGGATAAGAAAAACAAAAATTTTGATCAAAGGAAGAAGGGGTTCAAGCCTCCTCAATTCAGGAATCAGCAAAGGCATCCATCACAGGTTGTGACTAATCCAACTAGGATGATGAGAGACAATCCAAGAGATCCAAAGGAGCCAAGAGAACCACTTCAATGTTGGGTTTGTGGAGGGGACCACATGCTTAGTAACTATTCACATCGGAATGGGAATCCAAATCAAGTTCACAAAATCCAGGGAGCTGAAACTGTGGGTCAAGTGGCGAGGACAATCCCTAGAATCTATGCAACACTAGACGACCGCCAAGCAGATCATCAATCAACTGTGGTTGAAGTTGAAGGTAATATTTCTAAGCAATATGTTTCTATTTTGATTGATCCTGGATCTACTCACAGTTATGTCACTCCTAGAATTGTTGAGATTTGTGCTTTTAAGAAATTAAAGCATAGTAAATCTTGGTTAGTTCAACTAGCCACTGGAACAAAGAGAAAAGTTAGTGAAATCATAGATAAATGTCCATTAGAGATGGATGGGCTATTCACTTATGCAAATCTAAATATTTTATTAGTGGGTTCCTATGATATTCTCATTGGAATGGATTGGTTAGAAGCACACAGGGTTAAACTTGACTGCTACAATAAGAGATTTGAATGCATGGACGGAGAAGGAAACCCAAGGGTTGTAAAAGGCATTCCAAAGGTGACTTCTATTAGGCAGGCTTCAGCCATGCAGCTAAAGAATTTCTATAGGAAGGTTTTCAATTGTATGCAACCCACGTTTTAGAGGCAGCAGAGAATGAAACTCTTAAATTGGAGGACTATCATGTATTGCAAGAATTCAGGGATGTTTTTCCTGATGAGATTCCAGGACTTCCTCCAAAAAGAGACATTGATTTTACAATTGAACTTGTGCCAGGAGCGGCACTAGTGTCTAAGACACCCTACAGGATGAGTACACCGGAATTACTAGAATTGAAAATGCAATTGCAAGAATTGCTAGAAAAGAAATATATCAGGCCAAGTGTGTCCCCGTGGGGAGCACCTGTTCTATTTGTGAAAAAAAAGGATGGAACACTCAGGTTATGTATTGACTACAGGAAGTTGAACAAAGTCACTATGAAGAAAAAATACCCATTGCCCCGAACTGATGACCTTTTTGATCAAATGAGAGGAGCAAAGGTATTTTCAAAGATTGACTTGAGGTTTGATTACCATTAGGTAAGGATCAAAGAAGAAGATATTCATAAGACAGCCTTTAGAACGAGGTATGGACACTATGAGTTTGTAGTGGTACCATTTGGTCTCACAAATGCACCAGCTACATTCATGTGTCTCATGAATAATGTTTTTAGCAAGTATTTGGACAAGTTTGTTCTTGCATTTCTAGATGAAATTCTTATCTATTCTAAGAATGAAGAAGAGCATGAAGAACATTTGAGAATGACATTGCAATTGCTAAGAGAGCATAAGCTGTATGCAAAGTTGAGAAAATGTGACTCTTATAAAGATAGAATTCATTATTTGGGTCACATCATCTCCGATGAAGGCATATCTATAGACCCTGAGAAGATTGAAGCCATCATGAATTGGCCAACTCCAAGAAATGTGACAAATGTGAGATCTTTTATGGGCCTTGCTAGTTACTACAGGATGTTTATCGAAGGATTCTGCAAGGTCGCAAACCCAATTACTTCCTTGCAAAAGAAGGGGATAAAGTTTGAATGGTCACCAAGATGTGAGGAAAGTTTCCAACGGTTGAAGAATCTTCTTATGAGTGAACCTATTTTGAAGATTGTAGACGCCGAAAAAGACTTTGTGGTGTGTACTGATACATGCAATCAAGGACTTGGAGGAGTTCTTATGCAAGACAACCATGTGGTATGCTATGAGTCAAGGAAGTTGAAGGATGTTGGCTGCTTTTTTGGACAGACCCAGGTTTTCAGGAGGCACAGCAACAAACACCCCTTAGCGCACTGGCCCTCTCAGCAACGAGCTGCGCAGCAGCCCGAAGTCTCACCCAAAGTGGCTATGGGGGGGCTAAGGAATCAGGCTTCCTTAACCTAGGCGATGTGCAGACTAATCTCTTCTCCCTTCTCTTCTGGGAGGATTCCTCAGAGCGGAACGTCTTACCCTTCCGCAGACCTCTCAGTGCGACAGCGCTGGAACTCATGCCTACCATCCTAGCTGCGCAGCATCTCCGTTCCTACGCATGAGGTGTTACCTACTATGTCCGATACTGTATCGTTTCTGGCCTTGCGCCACACCGCAGCAACACACTCCTCAAGTGCTGCGGCGATAGCGTTCTTGCAGGCCCCTTCAATAATGCATAAGTCTAACTTCTAAGGAAGCTCAAGGATTTACTCTACATATTCATTCATAAAGATAGCGAGACATTCATGTAAACATAGATAGTAAACGTAGGCATGCATTCACGTAAAACATTACCATAACAACTAGAATTATGTGGTTCGCCTCCACGGGGAAATCACATCCACGGGAACTGTATTCTATATTAGCTCATATGGGAATTACACAATATGCTGTGCACACAGCTACAGCCTCAGATATTTCTGGGAAACTCCATGCACACAGCTGGGATCCCTTCTCTTAGATCTATTCTCTTCTTCTACAGAGATTACAATGACTCAGACATCAACTTAGACTATCTTTAAACTCAATGACTCGAGCTCTACAGCTCTCCAATTCTAACTCTTACCTTCTAATCAACCTATCTAACTTCTAACCTCTCTCTAACCTTCTTCCCTTTACAATTACAAATATATATATGTGGCCTTGAGGGTCGCACCTTTACAAAACTGTGGGCCTTTCCCAGCAGTAATCCCCAAAAACCCTAACCGCAGACATGGCTAGGTGTACTGTAGGTGCCGCTTGTAGTCACGTCGCCACTTCCTGCAGACTCCGTGATTTTTGCCGCAGATTGCGGGTATGGGCGCCGCTTCATCGTTCACTGCTCCTTGTCCTTCGCCTTCAATGCTTTAGTCCGTTGCTCTTCCTTGGTCAGAGAAACCATAACTTCTGTACTTAGCCTTAATGAGGGTAGCTGAGCCCTCTATTCCTTCGCTTCATTTATTGTGGTAGCTGAGCTTTTTACTCGGCCACATTCACTCTCCTTTGACGTGTGCACGCGAGCTCTGGATTTTCGGCCCATAATCTGTGCTGAGCTCGTCCATCTGGCACCATACTGTGCACTATTCACTTCTGCCCAAAATTGGTGCTTACTCAAAATTAGCACTTTCCCTTCAACACTTGTGCTTTTTCCTCAAAATTCGTAGCTTTACCATAGCTGCGGCCTATGCTCCAACAGGCCCCTAACACTTACTTGTGGCTCGTCCCTGAGCCACTCGCACTAGCGTGTGGTCGCTTTACTTGTGCATCTGCCTTTGCTTCGGTCACGGCAAATGCTTGCTTCCACTGCGCAATAGCAGCGTCCATTTCATCCACGCACTCCGCAGCTGTCTGCACCATGTCTGAACTGGCTTCTTCTTCATTTATGCCATCAACCAACTGTTGAGATTCAACAAATTTTTTGATCTTTGCCTCAGCTTGGGCAGCAAGTTCAACATATTCATCCATAAATGGCTGAATGTTGTTGGTAAGATTAGCATCTTCATTTCTGAGCTTGTGCAGTTGTTGTTGTACTCTGCGCACTTCGCTCATTTTCCTCATTTTGGCTAAGCCTTCTAAGGCTTTAGCTTCTTCACTCAGAACAAGTAGGGACTGTTCTACTGCTTGCACCTGTTCCAAAAGGCCAACTTTGAAAGGGAGCTTCTTAAGCTCAGCCCAAGCCTCCATAGCTTGCGTCATTAGGTTCTGGGCTTCATCTGCTCTGCACTTCATTTGTGTGGAAGCTATGCACAGTGCTTCAAATTGTTCCTGCCTATCATCCGTAGGAGGCTCTGCGACATGAGCTTCCAACTCGGCGATTTGCGTTCTATGGTCCTCATCCATAGCAACTATTTCTTGCTCTAGGGCTTTCACCCTTCCGCCAATAATTTGCACTTTCTCAACCAAAGGAAGGTCTGGTTGAATCTGGGAGGCCGGCATCTCCTGGGCGATTTCATCAACTACGTTTCTTATCCCAGTGTCTTTTGCCTCGTAAAGTGCAAGCTGCTCAGAGATGTTCTTATAGCCTGCCTTCAGCTCTATTTCCTATGATTGCAGTCTTTGGTTTGCATGAAATGTGGAGAGCTCTCTAGCTCTCAGTTCAATAGAGACCTGCTCTTGTACTAACTGCAAAGTTTTTATTGGAATCAATGACAAATTTATATCAATAGGGCCAACCGTGTTTACCTGGGTTGCAGCCAAAGGATCCGGGAATGTCATACTTGTAGGCGGGATGTGAATGACAGTATGCCTCTCTGCAAGTACTTCAACCCGCTCGGTGCTTGTAGATGCCTGCGGCGTCTGTGAACCGGATGCTAGCGCATGGGTCTGCGCAACTCTTCCTGTGAGACCTTTCAACTCCACGAGCTACAGGTCCAGAGCACTTCTAATGTGATCCTGAGAGGTCCGTAGCTCACGAAATTGCTCCTTTAGGTACTGGTCAAACCCCGAGGAAAGGGTCTCAGAGGGGTGCGATAGCTTCTGCTTCTTGGAAGCTGGTTCTGGCGAACTTTCATCATTCCTTTGCTCGGTTGTTTCCTTACCCTTATCTTTCTCTTGCATAGCAGGGGGTGGCATCGCGGCAGCGACTTCAGCGGCCTGCCTCCATTCATCTAGCCAAGACTTCACAGTTTCTTCAACATCCTGAGTAGTCATATGGTAGAGGCCTACGGCCCATTCTTCTTGAATTCCGCAAGGGCGGAAGTAAATTTCATGTAAGTTGGCAGAAAAGACCAACTTGGTTCCATATATTTGTGCTGTCTCCTCACTCAGCCTCGACATTTCCTGGATGGTGTCCTTGAGGAGATGGTAATATTCACAGAACACAGCGTGGTTCATCTTGCGCTTTGTGGGATTACTAGAATCCCAGAGGTTGACATAGCGCATCCCTGTAACCTCTCCTGCGTGGCGCAGAAGGAACTGAGTGTTGGGGGGCTCCTTCCACCCGACAAAGGCGCATAAAATTAAAAGCCAAGAAAAATGGAACAACTGACCGGCGGTGTCCTGAACATTCCGGTAGTCGTCCAGGAAAGAATTCAGGAGGAAGAGAGACTAGTTATACTACTCTCCCTCCGCAGCTGCGATTGCAAGCTCTACGCCAGCTCCAGTGACTTCTTTAGGTTTGCACTTCATGAGAAGTCTTCCTGCAAGCAGACTACCTATGAATCTAAGTGCTTCATCTTCAACTATAGTGAGGTCATAAGCCCGACCTCCTCTCAGCAATTTGTATTTTTGTACCAGCTGTGCAGCCAACTTTCTGTCCTTATCTTTACCAACAAAATGAACATTGGGGTCCTTACCAACCTTAGATAGGCTGGTAATACGATGAATCAAGTCCACATTCAAATCGATTGGCCTCCCTAGCCAAAGATA
Organism: Larix kaempferi; assembly: GCA_027924585.1. NCBI lineage: Eukaryota > Viridiplantae > Streptophyta > Pinopsida > Pinales > Pinaceae > Larix > Larix kaempferi. The sequence goes on along the minus strand of BSBM01000293.1, from coordinate 17,404,435 downwards.
ACCACCATGAACATAGGATAGAAGGTCCTTAACAACTGCATTTACTTCGTTGCTACTCCCGAAGTGCGGTAGCTTCAACAGGTTCAATAGTCCAGGCCTCTCTAAATTTGCTGCGAATTCCTTCGGGATGAATTCATTAACCTTTTTAACGGGATTATCGACTACCGTCAGATAGAGATCCAGCACGAACTGAGGATACATTCTATAGTCTCCCAAGTTGAAGTCAGAAAATCTAACCAGTGGAAGGTGTCCAAGCAGGGACCCTTCTTCTCGCACGATTTCCACCATTGGTGGCAGTGGAATCGGATACTTGGCATTCTTGGGAATATGCACCTCGGGTGCATCATCTAGATGCGGAGGAATGTAATTAACCATAGTGGCCAAGGGCTCTGGAACGGGTTCGTTCGGCTGCTGCTGTTGAGACGCCCTTGTGCCCGGAGATTGTCTGGGATCAGACCAACCAAGATGCGTGTAAGCCGAGGTCGTCACCGGGGTAGCCATGCCAAAATCTAAGCCTCTGCGCTTAAATTGATGAATGTTAGAACTGTAATCCACACTTAGTACCATAATCCATAAATTTTTATTGCTCATGTGCTTAATTAAACCATAGTTTGGACTAGGTGACTACAGTTGGTCAAATACCCACTTTTGAGAGTGTTCACACCCACTTCCAAGCAAACCAGTTCACCCAGCCTCCTATTTTGTCCACAAGTGCACCCTCATTAATTGCTGGTGCACCCTCTCTCCTTGTTTTGGGGAATTTCAGTTGACCAAGGGCGCTAGGGTGGATTTTGCCCATTTTTGGCTAGATTTGGAGCATTTAATGCTCCCTTGGGCCCCCCAAACTCCTCTACTTGCTCACCCGCACCTGCCTTGAGCTCATTAATGACCCAGCATGCTTCAGCCACCTCCACACCAGAATTCGTGACTGTTTGGGGTGATTGGGATTGAGTTGGACCCACCTAGGGGGGATTGAGGCCCATTTGGCATTTTTTACTTGTACACTCATCTTGAGCCACCTAATGCTCTTGAATTTCTCATGGATGTAATAAAAACCTGTTACTAACATTTTCACATGTTAGACAGTCAGTTAATTAAGAGATTCAGCATACATTGTGTGTAAAATTATCTTCTTTTTCAAGTTTTTCCACCAGTTTTGCAAATTAATTCGATTTTGTGAGGTTCTCCATAGCTCCTAGATCTTCTGTGATCAAAATACTCACATGGTATCAGAGACATCGTGGAGTTAGTGAGTTGCAGTTCAATATTGAGCATTGAACTGCATTCTAGAGAGGATTTCCAGATAAAAATTGAGTGTTTTTTGCAGGTGTTTCAGTAGTTTTCTCACCATTAACGCAGCAGTCATGGAAGCAAACCAAATGTTGCTCACACCCTTCAATTTTTTTGATTGGAAGGCTGAGATGGTCATCAAGCTGAGATCTAAGGGTCTCTATAGAGTAAGCATGGGCACAGAAGTGGAGCCAAATTCTGCTGTGGAGAAAGAAAAGTACTACAATCGACTTGATGAAGCTTATGGATTGCTATGCCTGAGCATTTCAAGGGAACTCTTGTTTCACACAGATAGTTTGACAACCCCCAATGAAGTATGGGTGAAGCTAGAATCACTCTTTGGGAAAACTGATGAACTGAGAGGCCACCAGTTTGAAAACGAGCTCATTAGCTTGAGCCCAGCGCATTTTGAAACCATCCAGGAGTTCTTCACGAAATTCAAGTCACTGGTGCTTCAACTGCAACAATGTGGAATTGTTAAGAAGGAGGAACAACTGATTCTGTCCATCCTTTCGAAGCTAGGCCCAGAATTCTCTGTATTTGTTAGCACATTTCACTCAGCCAAAATGACCCTTCGAAATTGGAAAATGCCATCACTAGCTACCTTCATGGAGTGTCTCACTCAGGAGCAGGACAAACTAGTTCAGATGGGTACCATAAAATCAAAGGACCAAGCACTGGCAATGGGTGTTTCAAATGCCAACAAAGGCAAGCAGAAAGCCAAGAATTCGAAGCAGCAAGAGAAGAGGAAGTCTGACAATACCAAGTCTGCAGATGGGGGTTCGAATCTGTCAAAGGAGAAGGACAAGAAGGGAAAGGAAAAGACCAAATGCACCTATTGTCATAGGGGATGGCATCCAGAGAGCTCATGCATGAAGAAAACCATTGACTCAATGGCGCAGCTGCTGGAGAAGAACAACATCCCAGTCACTGAGGGCGCAAGGAAGAAAGAGAGCACCTCAAATCCTGACAATAAGGAGAAGTGTCATGCTTTGGTAGCAGGTACTTCGAATCCCTCATCCTTTATCATTGATTCAGGAGCTTCCAGACATATGGTTTCATCCAGAGAGCTCTTCTCCTCTATGCATTCGAATGGTGGCCCAACAGTTCGAATGGGAGATGATTCAGAAATCCAGACCAAGGGGATTGGTAGGATTGACATGGAGCATGGCTATTTCAGTGATGTGCTCTATGTACCTTCATTGGCTGCAAATTTGCTATCATTTTATCAAATGACCCATACAGGAGAAGCCAAGAGAGTAACATTTACTCTAGATTTGGTAGAAATCTCATAAATTTCCTCAAATCAAGTTGTGGCAGTAGGGTATGCTGATCATGATGAGAGAATGTACAAATTCTCAAATTTCATTCCAAATTCTAGTGACCATGATATTGTCTCTCATGCCAACGAGACCTCCAAGTTGTGGCATGAAATATTTGGCCACATGAACTACAAATATCTCCAGCAATTGCACAAGGACGAGATGGTGGAAGGGCTTCCAGAAATCAAATCTTCAAATGGTGCATGCATTGGGTGTGTAGTTGGAAAGCATCCTGAGCGCAGCTATGAGAAGGGAATGGCAAGGAGAGCCACTCAACCACTTGGATTGGTACATTCAGACCTCATTGGTCCTCTTCCCACTCCATCATATGGTTGTTCAAGGTATGTACTTACATTCATAGATGACTACTCTCGATTCTGCTGGGTTTACTTCCTTAAATTGAAGTCAGAAGTGTTTGAGAAATTGAAGATTTGGAAAGCCCTAGTGGAGAACCATAGTGGTCATAAGATAAAGATCCTTAGGACTGATAATGGAAAGGAATATGTGAATAATAACATTCATCATCTTTGTGAGGAATGTGGCATCCAAATGCAACATTCAATCCCCTACACACCTCAGCAAAATGGTGTGGCAGAGAGGAAAAATAGATCTCTCAAGGAGATGGCTACTTGCATGATTGAAGCTAGGGATCTAAGCCCTAAGCTATGGGATGAAGCCATCAATTGTGCTGCTCATATTCAGAACAGAGCCTTTCACAAATCAGTCAAAGGAAAAACCCCCTATGAGGCATGGTTTGGCCAAAAACCAAATGTGTCAAATTTCAGGATTTTTGGGTCTAGAGCATGGGCTCGAATTCCATCAGAAAAGAGGAAGGCTTTGGAGCCACAGAGCAGGGAATGTATCATGGTTGGATATGGTGAGGACACAAAGGGCTACAAGCTCTTTGACACATCCACACTCAAAACATTCATTGAGAGAAGTGTGCAATTCAAAGAAGAACCAATTCCATATTTTGAGCTTGCATCGGGGGAAAGCTCCTCTCCTCCACACCTTAATGAAATTAGCGATGATTCCACCTCTGATTTTTCTGATATTGCTGAAGATGACATGGCTGAAGATGACATTGCTGTACATGAGTCACCATCAAGGCCCAAGTGGGCTGAAAAAATCATACAAGCTGCAGGTGAATTGGCAGGCAATCCCCAAGAGCCTAGGAAGACTAGATCTCAAACAATCAATGCTTCCTTTGCAAATGAAAGTGAAATTGCTGATCACTGTTATATGATGATTGGATCTGATCCAACATCATATCAGGAAGCTCATCATGATCCAGGGTGGAGAGCAGCAATGCAAGAAGAATTCCAGTCTCTCCAAGAGAACAAAACATGGGATTTGGTGCCTCTTCCTCCCAAGAGGAAACTTGTGCAATGTAAGTGGATTTTCCGAACCAAACCTGTTGCTGATGGTTCTGATATGAAGTACAAGGCTAGGTTAGTGGCTAAGGGATACTCTCAAATCCATGGTGTGGATTATACAGAGACCTTTGCACCGGTTGCAAAGATGGACTCAATTAGACTAGCTCTAGCCATGGCAGCTAGTAAAGGTTGGGAAGTTCACCACATGGATGTCAAAAGTGCATTCTTGCATGGTGAGCTATAGGAAGAGATATATATGCAGCAACCTGAAGGATTCCAAGAGGATCCCACACTTGTATGCAGGTTGAAGAAGTCACTCTATGGACTCAAGCAAGCCCCCAGGGCTTGGTATGCCAAAATGGATGCTTTTTTGCTCTCAATTGGTTTCTGTCGATGCAAGTCTGATCCAAATGTTTATTTGCAGCATTGTGATGATAATTTGCAGGTCATTGTACTGTATGTTGATGATCTCTTAATTACAGGGATCTGCACCAAACAAATTGGCTCAATTAAAGCTTCTTTGCACAGTGAATTTGCCATGAGCGACCTAGGATTGCTAAGGCAATTTTTGGGTTTGGAAATTGAGCAATCTGAGAGAGGTATATTTCTGAGTCAACCTAAGTATGCTTCAGACCTGTTATTCAAGTTTAAAATGGCTGAATGTAAGGCAGCCAAGTGCCCATTCCTTTCAGGCATAAAACTAGGTGAATTTGAAGACTCTCCATTGGTGGATTGCACTCTCTACAGGAAGCTAGTTGGAAGTTTGCTGTACCTTACACATACAAGACCTGATTTGTCTTATGCTGTAAGTGCTGTAGCAAGGTATATGAAGCAGCCACATGAGATCCATTGGAAGGAAGCAAAAAGGATCCTTCATTATGTCCAAGGAACAAAGAGCTTTGGGATACACTATGCAGCCGGTTCTTCACTTCAACTAGCTGGATTTTCTGATTCCGATTGGGCGGGAGATCCCATCGATAGAAAGTCCACTTCAGGTTTTGTGTTTATGTTTGCTGAAGGTCCCATTTGCTGGTCAAGTAAGAAACAGCATACAATTTCTCTTTCATCAGCAGAGGCCGAGTACAGGGCAGCAGTGAACGCAGCCACACAGTGTGTTTGGTTGCAAGGCATTCTTCGGGAGTTTGGTGTTGCTATTGATTCTCCAACCAATATTTGGGTGGATAATCAAAGTGCCATCAAGATATCTACTGATCCAGTACAGAGGCAAAGAACAAAGCACATTGAGATCCACATGCATTACATTCGGGGCTTGGTGCATGACAGGGTGATTTCATTGCAGTATTGCCCATCCACCGAGCAAACTGCAGATATTTTCACCAAGTGCTTTACTGAGAAGACCTTCACTCACTTGAGAGCTTTGCTTGGAGTGAGTGATGGATGGTGATTGCTGCAATTTAATTGCAGGTTCAGCCCCATGTCCATTTTAGAGGGAAGTTTTTATCCCATGAGGTTTTGCTTCTTTTCCTCGGTTCATATGGACAAATAAAATTTCTGTTTGTAATGAGGTGACTTGAGCCTTTATTGCCAAGGCCTCCCACTTATCTTTCATGAGTTGTACTAAGTTCTGTTTAAGGGGGGGTGTTAGAACTGTAATCCACACTTAGTACCATAATCCATAAATTTTTATTGCTCATGTGCTTAATTAAACCATAGTTTGGACTAGGTGACTACAGTTGGTCAAATACCCACTTTTGAGAGTGTTCACACCCACTTCCAAGCAAACCAGTTCACCCAGCCTCCTGTTTTGTCCACAAGTGCACCCTCATTAATTGCTGGTGCACCCTCTCTCCTTGTTTTGGGGAATATCAGTTGACCAAGGGCGCTAGGGTGGATTTTGCCCATTTTTAGCTAGATTTGGAGCATTTAATGCTCCCTTGGGCCCCCCAAACTCCTCTACTTGCTCACCCACTCCTGCCTTGAGCTCATTAATGACCCATCATGCTTCAGCCACCTCCACACCAAAATTCATGACTGTTTGGGGTGATTGGGATTGAGTTGGACCCACCTAGGGGGGATTGAGGCCCATTTGGCATTTTTTACTTGTACACTCAACTTGAGCCACCTAATGCTCTCGAATTTCTCATGGATGTAATAAAAACCTGTTACTAACATTTTCACATGTTAGACAGTCAGTTAATCAAGAGATTCAGCATACATTGTGTGTAAAATTATCTTCTTTTTCAAGTTTTTTCACCAGTTTTGCAAATTAATTCAATTTTGTGAGGTTCTCCATAGCTCCTAGATCTTCTGTGATCAAAATACTCACAATGAACAACTTCCTCAGTTGACAGGTTCTCCGTCGTGAACCGGTATACACAACAAGCACTTGAACAAACAAATGGCGGAACAATGTAGGATACGAACGCTGAAAACAAAGGGAGCAGTCTGCACGACACGGCTCTGAAAACAATAACTTAGATTCTCAAACAAGACACTATGCAACTCGAGAAAAGTAACCCGAACATATATGAGTGTGGGGTATTTATAGCTAAAGGCGGTAGTAACTGCGGACAAGTGGGGCTAATAACCATAGGTGCCTATGCATGAGTTGACAACCCCCCTACCCCCGCGCCTCTGCAGTGCATTAATTGCGATGGACGGATCTAACAGCCTTTCAGGAGATGAGCTAAGGCCTTTGGCTCATTACTTAAATGTGAATCTTGGGGAGATCAAGCCAAATCTGTCCGAGCAAATACAATTAAATGGCGATCTTATCCTTCATTAATATTCAGACGCAGCTATAGAACTACCGTATTTCAAATTTTCAGCGGGTCAATTCAGCATAGGTAACTGTGCACATGGAGGGCTCCACGGTGAGGAGAACTCCTCAAGCGACAAATTGACAATAGGGAACTCCACAAGAGCGACGGTTTGACAATCCAGGGAAAAACTTCGTAAGAGTGCAAATAGGGTCGCTCCAAACAGGCTTTATTGACATGCGCGGATGTTTCAAGGAACTGCGCAGGAAGCCGGAGACTGAAAGTGTCTCGCGATTTCCGTGTAGACTGTGATAAGTGCGATGCCTCTTTCAACTACACTGGGCATCTGCACTACTTTAGCAACTAATTAAGTCGACAGGGCAGAGTGGCCATCGCGATAAAGCTTGAGCCGACTCCCATTGATCATTGTGGGCAGCAATTCTCCATTAAGCTTCGCAAGCTGAACTGCTCCTCCTTCTGTTATCTTCGTCACCTGAAAAGGGGCTAACCAATGTACACGAAACTTGCCTGGAAACTTGATGAATTTACTATCATAGAGGAGTACCAAGTCTCCTTCTTGAAAGACTTTCTTCTTAATATGCCTGTCATGCCAAGCTTTCTATCTTGCCTTCTGTACTTGTTGATGGAATCCGGCTAAAAGTCTGTCTTCTTCTAAGGCAAGCAATTGTGAGAGTCTTTCACTCATAGTATCAGTATCTTCCAATTCTGTAATTTGCGCAATTGTGAAGCTGGGAACAATGTATTCCATGGGCATAACTGCTTCTTGTCCATACACCAAACTGAAAGGTGTGTGACCTGTTAATCTCTTGCATGTGGTTCTGTAAGCCCATAACACAGTTGTGACTCTAAGGTCCCAATCATCTCTTTGTTGATTACAGATCTTCGTCAGGGCATTCTCGAGAATCTTATTGAATGCCTCCACCGTACCATTAGCTTGAGGGTGGTAGGGTGTACTCTTATGGTGACTAATGTGGAATTCCTTGGTAAGGGCCTCTATAGTCTCATTCAGGAAATGTGTGCCCTGATCACTCATTAGAATCAGTGGACATCCAAATCTAGTGACAATGTTCTCAAAAATGAACTGTGCGGTAGTGGCAGCGTCGCAGTTCTTAACTGGCTTTGCCTCAGCCCATCTGGTGAGGTATTCAGTAGCTGTGATGATGTATCTTGCGCTAGTTCTCTTTCCTGGTGGGTTGATAGGTCCCACAAAATGAATGGCCCACTTATCAAAAGCACGCAGTGTTATCTGGGGTCTTAGCGGCATTTCATCTCTTCTTGAAGGTTTTCCTATTCGCTAGCACACATCGCAACATTTGCATAATTCCTTAGTATCCTTGTGCAATGTTGGCTACCAAAGACCTGTGGTTAAGATCTTCTGCGCAGTTGGCTTTCTTGCGAAATAGCCTCCTGCGGTTCCTGAGTGCGCTTCTGCGATTATGGAATTCTTCTCATGCGGTAAGATACATCTGTGCAAGACTTCATCGGGGCCCAACTTATAGAGCTGGCCTGTTATCAAAGTGAAGTCTGCGGCTTTGACAACAAGTTGCTTCTTCTGTTGGATTGTAAACTCAACTGGCGCTTGCCCGGTAGTGAGAAACTCAAGAATATCGGAATAATACTCATCGGCTGCTTGAACAGAAAACAGTTGTGCATCAGGCAGATTGTCCTCCAGATTTGTAGGTTCCTCCCCTAACTCTATCCTAGATAAGTGGTCGGGTCCTGCATTCAATCTACCTGGCTTCACAATAACCTCAAAATCATACTCCTGGAAGAGCAGTAGCCATCTGCAAATTCTTCCCCCTAACACTGGCTTATTGACCAAGTATTTCAAAGTACAATGGTTAGTATACATTTTAAAATGAGCACCCAATAGGTAGTGTCTGAACTTCTGTAAGGCATACACCATAGCTAGTCCTTCTCTTTCTGTAGTGGTGTAGTTCTTCTTGGCTGTAGATAGCTTTCTGCTAGAGTAAGCAATGGGGTCGTCAATACCTCCTTCTCCCGGTTGTGTCAGCACAACCCCCAATGCTATGGAAGAAGCATCTACATGAACATGAAAGGGTTTTCTATAGTCTGGGAAAACTAGAATAGGCGTTGTGATCATCTTTTCTTTAAGTGTATCCAAGTTCTGTTGGCATTCTTCTGTCCATTGGAATTTCGAATCCTTTTTCAGCAATCTTTCCATAGGCGCAGTTATCTTTGCATAACCCTTGATAAATTTCCTGTAGTACCCTGTATGTCCCAATGTAGTGCGCAATTTTTTTACTGAGTTGGGCACAGGTAAGTTAGCAATGATGGCAACCTTCGCAGAATCCATCAGAAGTCCTTGTCTGCATACAATATGACCCAATAGAATACCAAAAGGAGCACAGAAAATACATTTTTTCAAGTTAAGGGAAATCTTATTCTGTCTACATTTTTCTAACATCATCCGCAGATTCCCTATATGGTTCTTTAGTAAACCAAACACAGTCCAGTCATCAAAATAGACTTCTAGAAACTTATGAATGAATTCTTTAAAAACAGCAACAACGACTCTAGAGAAAATAGCAGCAGCATTTTGAAGACCAAAGGGCATTACCATATACTGGAATGAGCCCCATTCAGTCACAAAAGTGGTCTTATGGCAGTCTTCTGGATGGATTCTGATCTGATGGTATCCCGAAAATCCATCAGTGAAGGAGTAAGCCTCTTGTCCTCCAACATTATCAAGCACTTCGTCTGTAAAGGGAGTAGGAAATGGATCATGCGCTGATGCGTCGTTCAGCTTGCGCAAGTCCACGCAGATTCTTATTTCACCTTTTGTCTTCTTCTCTTGTACCACCATAGGACTAATCCAATCACTTTCCTCTACAAGCTCAATGATACCTGCTACGAGCATCTTATCAATTTCTTCTCTAACCTTTTCTTTATATCACGGGTTCAACCTGTACGGGCGCTGTTTTACTGGCTTGGCATTTGCTTTCAAAGGTATGCGCATAACTCCTAAATCTCCTAATATGCCTTTCATTTTTGTAAACTTGGTGGGAAAGATATCCTGGTAGTCACATAGTAAATCTGCAATATGGCCAACAGTTTCATCATCCCAATAATCTCCTATAGAAGCAAACTTGGGTTCGGCTTCTATACCAATGTTAATCTTCTTGATCTTGATGTGCTCTGTAATGGCAGGGATATCAAGCTGAGGACCTTCGACCTTGCGCGTCCCTTTTGATTCTGGAATATTGATGTTGCGAGGATCATCTTCCTCTTCACCAGTAGTGAAATTATAGCATTCCAGGGCATGTTCCATCTGGACAGCCCAATCTGGTTGAGAATATTCTGGTAAAGGACATTGTTCAAATACCTTCTTTCTAATACACTTTAAAGCGTGGTCGATGCTTGGATGTTCTGACTCAAAGCTGAAGGTAAGTTGAAAACTTTCCATCATAAGAGGCCAAGTGATAGTGCCTCTGCGCAATTCTGTTTCAGTGTACCAGTTCCTTGGAACTGTATCCAACGTGTGGATGAATAGGTGAACCCACTCATCCTCTGGAATATCTGACCATTGTTGAATACATGCTTCAACGTGTGACCTGGGGTCACTCTGTCCATCATATTTGTGCAACACTTCTGCTGTAGTTTCCTGAAATCTACGCAGTATCAATCTGCGACAGTCTTGCCATGTGTCAATATTCTCTTTATGCGCACCCCACCATCTTGCGGGTGTAGCGTGCAATGCTACATCCAATGCTTGTATGCACTGCTCATCTGGGATTTGTTGTTCATATGTATGTATGAATTCACTTACTTCAGTTAAACCATCAAAGATTGGAGTGTTATTCAATTATGTGCCAATCCATCGAATGGATTTAGTCATCATGGCACAACGCCTTGCAGAAACCTCATGTAAGCGATTATGCCAGTTTTCCAGTCTTGCTTCTGAATCTGATGTGCACGAGCTATCGCATCGCCAGCTGATATGGCCCTCCGCTGTGGGATTGACATAGTCACTATGACTAGCAGTCATCTGATACAAACTTTCCATGCGGTGCACTTCTTCTTCTTCCCGAATGGGTTCAATATACTGTGGTCCTTGAAGTGGATCAAGCGGTGCAATGACCCTGATCTACTCATCCTCAAAGGTCATCTGTCTTTTCTTCAAATTATTGACAGCCAAATTATCAAATGCCCAATCTATGCCTAAAAGTGCTGGGTAAGGTCTACTATCATCCAGAATTTTGATTACTTCAAAGTCCGCAGAACTTCTTACTCCCTCAATATCAATGGCCACATTGGGTAATCTGCCCAATGGAGAAACTCGTTGCTAATTTGCAAGTCTTAGCTAGATAGGAGATCTTGTAAGTTGAGGGCTACCCATCTGTTCCTATGTCTGCATGGTGAGAACATTAACTTCTGAGCCTAAATCCAAAATGACATCATCCATTTCAAATGCTCCAATCTGCGTTCTGAGTCTCATCTCTTTTCCAGTTCTAGTATGACTCCCGATCTGGTGAACAGCATGCTGCGGTGTATTCATCGAAGCAGATTATTGACATTGATCCAATAGGTGTTGGAGTTCCATAGTTGCTTTTTCATTGCGCAACAACTTTAAACAGTTTCTCAGGAAAGCATGGACACTTCCTAGTGCATCCTCCTCATCAGGCCTTCCAGATGTAGTGGCATGTTCTTGTACCAGGTTCTCTTGTCTTAGCACTTGCGGTCTGATATCATTATGCAGAATTGCGACAGAGCTTGAAGCTCGCAGATCTGAGAAATACTCTTGAGCTTGCTTGAATGCTTCTTTTTGCTTCTACAGGTCAAGTAGAGATGGTTTAATATTAGCACGGTGCACCCATTGTGTAGCTGGTTTTCCAATTCCTGACTCTGGTGTACCAGTGGTTGCTCCACTGCGCGTCACTATATTAACTGTAGGATCTGGTTCTCTTTTTTTACTGCAATCAACTGAATATTCTAGTTAACCTGTGGTGTCTTTGCTTGCATGAGGGCATTCTTCAATGACATGATCATAAGATTTACAATATCTGCAGATAGTTGTAGGATTTTGGCAATCCCTTGCATAATGGCCCTGAGCTCCGCAGTTGTAATAAGTGATCTGTCCTCTTCCACAAGCAAATCCTGATGCGCGTCCACGGCCCCTATAATTTCCTCCTCTGCCTTCGCGATCTAGTTCATACTGCAGACCTGCTATGGGTCCTTGTGCCTCTGATTGTACTCTATAAACATCATGTTTCCTTTCCATCATAAGGTCATATGCTCTGCAATTGTTCTCATCATGGCCTACTGATTTACAGAAATTGCAGTATAGATTCTTTGGAGTTTGTACATATTTTTGTAACAAGTGGCATTCTTGTGGTCTGTGACCTCTAGTTCTATAGATTTCACACCAAGGCCCCTGATCCTGTGGTAAAGGGTTAGGTGCTCCAGTCGCAATATACTCTATGAAAACAGGACAATGGTCCTTTGAATGAACTTGTGCTCTACATTTTGTACACCAAATTTATTCTTTAACATTGTTTCCTTTCTTAATATCATGCACTTGCAAGGTTAGGTTTGCTAACTGGTTCTGCAACTGCGCAACATCGTTGCTTGTTCCAGCAATTGGTGAAGCTTCTAGTTTCATAGCCATCTCTAGAGCTTGTTCCTAAGTAGTGAGATTTTGTTGCATAAGAGGAAGTCTAATATGAGGAAGCAACACAGCAATGAACCATTCCTTATGCTGCTGCGGTGCAAACTCAAAGCTTACTTGATCTATCAAGGCTTTGAACTTCTGGTCAAAGTCCCATACTGACTCTGTGGGTAACTATTTTATGTCTTTGAGCTCGGTTATGCACTGTGAATCCGATTTAGGTTTCTTGAATTCTCTAATCATAGCATTTCTTACATCAGCAAGCGTCCTATTATGTGCTGCTGATTATTTCATGAACCAAGTTAAGGCTCTTCTCTTAGTGTGGTTGCTAACTGAACCAGCTTAACAGCATCATCATTAATTTTCTTAATCGTCCAAATGGCTTCACATAGGAACCAGTGCTGCTCAGGGTCTTCTAGCCCTATTCCCCTAAAAGTTGGTAGCTTCATGTCATCACCCATCCTTCTTGCGCTAGGTTGATGTGGAGGTGTTGTGGCACTACCTTCAGGATGGTTAAACAAAGGTGGAGCTGAGGTACTAGAAGTACCGTGCGGGCTACTAGAAGGTGTTACTGCGGGGTTATACTGAGCCCCGTATGGCTTTTGCGGTGTAAAAGGGTGATAAGGGATATGAGCACTCCCTTGTCTCTCTATATGGCTCGCTCTAGGAGGTCGACTATCTTCTGGGCTAGACTCAAAAGAATGTTGGTCAAGGCCTACTTTATACTGTTTTCCTCTACGAGTGCAACCAATAACTTCAAGATCACTATCAAAATCTGCGGACATTACTTGTCTATGCTATTCATCGGAAGCTATGCATAGTTTTCCTTTTTCATACAGGAGCATTTTAATCCATAAGTTCAGAGAATTTAAGAACTTACCCCTGTGTGCTTGGAAGAATCTCCTCTCAGCTTCGCTGAAGCTCTTCCTCGTATCTACTGCAAACTCGGTGATGAAGCCTTCCAGCAGACTGTTCAACCAAAATTCTACTGCGTGGGACACAGAATTGTCTACCCGCTTCAAAATGCTAACTAGCTCAGGCGTCCAAGCGACGGGTTGATCAACATGCATAGTGGGTCTAGTATCTGCTAGCTTGGCTACCCACACATGCAACTCAAGTGCAAATGTTACAAAGAAGATTTCGTGAAGGTCAGTATAAATATGCTTCTGCAACCAGTCTTCTGTCTGAAGCCTAGAGCTTCTATTTTCTCGTTCAGTGAACTCTCTAGCCTTTGAATCAAACTAGTCTTGAATTTCTTTAGCTGTAGGATTCCAGTACCACATTGCCTTCAAAATAATAGGGTTAAAGCCATCAATGGAAGCATTTGTTGGCTTTCAAATGGCTACTAGAAGTCGACGCTCAGCTCAATTTCTTCTACCTCACACATCCTTAGCGCGGCAACGGAACCATTTGTTGGTTCCCTTCTTATCTAGGTTTCGCATCAATCTTGCACATCACCGGAATAACAAGTCTCAAGGCAATGGAACCATTTGTTGGTTGCTTTCTTGAATAGACCCGGGTTTTCAAGAGGCGCAGCAACAAACACCCCTTGGCGCACTGGCCCTCTTGGCAACGAGCTGTGCAGCAGCCTGAAGTCTCACCCCAAGTGGCTATGGGGGGGCTAAGGAATCAAGCTTCCTTAACCTAGGCGATGTGGAGACTAATCTCTTCTCCCTTCTCTTCCGGGAGGATTCCTCAGAGCGAAACGTCTTACCCTCTTCCAGTGCGACAGCGCTGGAACTCACGCCTACCAGCCTAGCTGCATGGCATCTCCACTCCTGCACACGAGGCGTTACCTACTATGTCCGATACTGTATCATTTCTAGCCTTGCGCCACACCGTAGCAACACACTCCTCAAGTGCTGCGGCGATAGCGTTCTTGCAGGCCCCTTCGATAATGCATAAGTCTAACTTCTAAGGAAGCTCAAGGATTTAATCTACATATTCATTCATAAAGATAGCGAGACATTCATGTAAACATAGATAGTAAACATAGGCATGCATTCACGTAAAACATTACCATAACAACTAGAATTATGTGGTTCACCTCCACGGGGAAATCACATCCAGGGGAACTGTATTCTATATTAGCTCAAATGGGAATTACACAATATGCTACGCACACAGCTACAGCCTTAGCTCTTTTTGGGAAACTCCACGCACATAGCTGGGAGCCCTTCTCTTAGATCTATTCTCTTCTTCTACAGAGATTACAATGACTCAGACATCAACTTAGACTGTCTGTAAACTCAGTGACTCAAGCTCTACAGCTCTCCAATTATAACTCTTACCTTCTAATCAACCTATCTAACTTCTAACCTCTCTCTAAGCTTCTTCCCTTTACAATTACACATATATATAGGTGGCCTTGAGGGTCGCACCTTTACAAAACTATGGGCCTTTCCCAGCAGTAATCCCCAAAAACCCTAACCGCAGACATGGCTAGGTGTACTGTAGGCGCCGCTTGCAGTCACGTCGCGGCTTCCTGCAGACTCCGTGATTTTCGACGTAGATTGCGGGTATGGGCGCCGCTTCATCATTCACTGCTCCTTGTCCTTCACCTTCAATGCTTTTTTCTGTTGCTCTTCCTTGGTCAGAGCAACCATAACTTCTGTACTTAGCCTTAATGACGGTAGCTAAGCCCTCTATTCCGTCGCTTCATTTATTGTGGTAGCTGAGCTTTTTACTCGGCCACATTCACTCTCCTTTGACGTGTGCGTGCGAGCTACGCGATTTTTGGCCCGTAATCTGCACTGAGATCGTCCATCTGGCGTCGTACTGCACACTGTTCACTTCGGCCCAAAATTGGTGCTTACTCAAAATTAGCACTTTCCCTTCAACACTTGTGCTTTTTCCTCAAAATTCGTAGCTTTACCATAGCTGCGGCCTATGCTCCAACAAAGGAGCATGAGAAGAACTATGCTACTCATGATATAGAACTTGCAGCCATAGTACATACTTTAAAGATGTGGAGGCATTACTTAATGGGAAGAAAATTTGAGCTGAGGACAAACCATTATGGTTTGAAATACTTGTTTGATCAGCCAACTTTAAATGCTAGGCAAGCTAGATGGTTGGAATTTTTGTGTGGATTTGATTTTGAAATCAAACACATAAAAGGGAAAGAAAACAAGGTGGTTGATGCACTCAGTAGAAAGGTACATGAAATGCATGTGGTAGCACTTAGTACTTGCCAACCAGATTTGAGGCAGTAGATTGTTAACCATATGGTTGAGGATGAAATATATGAGCAAATAAAGGGCAAATTGTAGCAGCAAGACCTTGAAAAGAAGTATGAAGGATATCATTTGGAAGAAAATGGACTTCTTACTTATAAGAATAGAGTTTATATTCCAAATGCGGCAGATTTGAGGAGGATTGTTATGGATGAAATCCATAAAGCCCCATACTCTGGTCACCCAGCATATCAGAAAACAATTGCTACAGCAAGAAAATATTATTTTCTGGCCAGGAATATAGAAGGACATCGCTGAATACATTTCTAAGTGTATGAATTTTTAGTGGGTGAACGTTGAACACCGACACCCAGCAGGTTTATTGCGTCCATTGCCAATCCCATAATGGAAATGGGAAGTAATTTCCATGGATTTTATTACAGGGTTGCCAATGACTGTGAAACAACATGATTCCATCATGGTTGTGGTGGACAAGTTAACAAAGGCAACACATTTTATACCGATTAAGTCCACACATAAAGCCGATGCCATTGCAAATACTTTCATGAAGGAAATTTTCAGATTACATGGATTGCCTAAGGAAATAATTTATGATAGGGATACCAAGTTCACTTCCAATTTTTGGAAAGGTCTCTTTGGAGATTTGGGTACACAGTTGATCTTTAGTACCGCGTACCATCCCCAAACAGATGGGAAAACAGAAAGAGTAAATTGTGTGCTTGAAGACATGCTTCGCATGTATGTAATGGACAAATCCTCCAAGTGGGAGGATTATCTACACTTGGTGGAGTTTGCATATAACAATGGGCCGCAAGAATCATTGGGAATGAGTCCATATGAGGCTTTGTATGGAAGAAGGTGTAAGACACTAGTGACTTGGGACAATCCAGTGAACAGAATTGTACTTGGGCCAGAATTGCTTAAGGAAATGGAACAAAAAGTTACAAAGATGTAGCAGAATTTAAAAGCAACCCAGGACAGACAGAAAAGCTATGTAGATAAGCATAGGGTAATTAGGGAATTTAGTGTTGGGGATCATGTGTATCTTAGAGAATCCAAGAAAGAGTTCCTTGAATTTTGGGAGTTGTTCCAAGCTATCACCTAGATATTGTGGGCCATTTGAAGTGTTTGAAAGAATAGGGCTAGTTGCATATAGACTTGCATTGCCTACTAGCACTAAATCTCATAATTTTTTTCATGTCTCTTTGCTTAAGAAATATGTACATGATCCTAACCATGTGATTAATTGGGATGTGATCCAGGTGGAACCCGAGGGAGAGTTCCAAACCGATCCATTGCGAATCCTAGACAAGAAGGTAACATTGCTCTGGAACTGAGCCATCGGGCAGGTAAAGGTGCAATGGAAGCACTACGGTTCTTATGAGGCTCCATGGGAGCTGGAGGATGCCATGAGGGTGGCATATCCATTTTTGTTCAATTATGATGAGCACTGAGGACAATGCTAATGTAAGGGGAGGGGATTGTAACGTCCCCATTTTGACCCCTTTTGCATTAAATCGTAAATGATGTAAATATTGTTATTTAATCATGATGAGGAGCTCAAGGCCAATGCCCCACCATTGATTTGGCATTTTATGTATTGGCAATTAAAAATAGATGCCTATGGTTCTTGTGCTGGACATGCACAATGTAAATTAAGACATCATGTAAATACGAATTTTAATTAAATACCCACAACTAACTATGCAATGCAACAAAGAGATGGGGGCATGATTCTACAAGGAATAGGGAGGGAAATTATTCAAAACCTTGAGCCAATGGTGATAATCCAAATGCCAATGAATGAACCCCAACTACCCATTCTGACTTATGCACCCAATCATTTAATTCTTCTAGGAGTTGGTTGAGGTAGTTAATGCCTTGGGAATGAAGAGGTATGGCATCCAATTTCGTGCATGGGAAAGCCATCAACCTAGGAAAATGTACTTTTTCTTCTGGGGAAGGAAATCACCTACGAAATTGTTCCCAAATCCATTATTCACCCATTTTTTCTTTCCTCTCTCACGCAATCTGAGCTAGCTGGGTCTTTCTCCTTCACGTTTTCTACCATTTTCCTATACTTTCCATGGCTGGGAACTCGTTTTTGTATTGCACAGTTGCTGGGAAGAAGGGAGTCATGATTTTGGGGTTTATGGAGGTCTTTTATGTCCCTTGAATGCCCATTAACGTTTACTGAAAACGAATTTCTCTCCTAGGGTTGATTACCCATGTACCAATTCGTTTTGGGTTAACCACATTTATTCATGCCCAGCACTTGTGATTTTGTTGTTATGAGCATCTCTGTTTTGGTTTGAACTATGAACAAGAAATTAGGAGTGGAAGTGGACCTGAATCGGCTTGATAAACCTAGTGAGGGAGGTAACCTCTCAAGAAGATCAAGAGGGTTGGCTACTCTTCTATGCATACCTTGAACAATACTAGATTATAAGGTATGGCCTGAGGGACTGTGTGGTAGTGAAGGGAATACTTCCTTGTATTGGGTGTGTAGGTAATGTGGGTACCGAGCTAGATAGATCTGGTAGAGGTGTCCATAGCTCTGTGGATGAGCCGCTAACTTAGCAATTCATTTCCTTCCATTGCCTTAGCAGCCTAATAAACCCCAACTGTAGATTGGCTTGGCTAATTTTGGTGTATCTTTGGGCTATGTGTGAGTCTGTTATTCCCTTTTTCCTTGTATATATCATGCCCAACTCGGGAGTGGCAATTGTGTTGTGAGATCGACAAGCAAAATTGGCATATGGTTGGGTGGAACGTTGCAGTTGCATAGCCAGTTGCTCGAGACTACTTTGTTATAAGATAAGTACTCTCTTGTGTTGATTCTGTATTGTATTTAATTGATGAATGGCATGAATATGTTGAATGTATGCTAGATGTGTAATTGAATTTAATTCCGCTGTGTTTTCTTTTAATATATATATACATCTACGTATGTCCATTTTCATCTTATTGGGAATTATGTTAATAATCATGGGGCTAGATGCCCTAGCATTAGTCTAACGTTCTCTCCATCCCACTACCATGATGGAGGGGACGTTACATTGTTTTACAAATTGCTCCTTGAGCTTACAAGGGTACCCTAAAATTCTGGAACCTTCTAATTTGTCATTTAGTGTATAACTACAAGAATGAATGGTTCGTGGCGACCCTTTCACAAAAGACATAATAAAGGACAACTGTCTCCTAATGTGTTTACACATGAAAAAATTTCCAGCTTATTTTCCTAAAGTATAATAAGACAAACTAAGGCCCAACTAGTTCTGCTAACTCATTGGTTCGCTCTTCTCCTATCAGCTCACTCTCTTCAACAGGCTCGCCTGATTGTGCGGATTTAGCTTCCTGCTGAATATAGCTTGCCCACTATCCAATTTGACTTACAATGGTTTTCCCTCTTGTTGATATTGTCACATTTCGCACTATCCTGTGCTTGCGTAAATCTGATTTGATGGTCGTTGTCCCTATTACAGTCTTCTACACATAGATTTCTAAAACGTGTGTGTGGATAGCAATCTGCCCAATGAACTGATTAAGGTATTCTAGAGATATAGCCTCTATATTCTTTGAATAATCCAACTCAGCATTCAAATTATTCTTTAATTATGTCATGCGCTTGTCTCTTTCAGGAAACTCGAAAATACTCTGTGGGAGAGGCATCTGACAAGTCTCCTGAGCTTCTTAGATCTTGGAATAGATGACGTAGCACTTTTTTACTATCTTCTGGATTTCAACGCTTAATATGTTGCCACAATCTTTGCAAAATTCAAGGACCCCTATATCCATATCTAGCTCCTCATCGTTTAAGACACGTAGATTTGAGTGAAAACTTGATTTTCCTTTTCTCCATTCAGACTGCTCCTTAATCTCGACCACACGTGTTAATTTTTTAGCATTAATTCAATATACTATAGGATCTTTACTGAGAAAATAACATGTACATCATATCAAGTATAAAAATGCATATCAATCATACCAAGCAATCACATGAGACAATAGACACATAGAGTTTCACTGGGGAAAACCATAAAGGTGAAAAACCCCACAACTTTCTCAGAGATAAAAAGAGCAATGATACAACCAAAGTACAAGAGATAGTCCTCTCCTAGTAGCTGATCCTCCTCCTCACATGTGCGCCACTTTTTGAGTGATGGAAGAGTGAGTAAGTGAATGATCAAATAGAGATCTCCCAATCTCCATTTATACTTGTCCTGTCCTGCCCAATAAACCAGTGGGGCCCACTTGTCTATCTTAGCCTAATAACCCATGGTTAACTTAATCAAGACCGACCCCACACATGGTGGTCTAATAACCCATCGGCAAGTTACGACACTTGCGACACTTGTCAATACAAATGAAAACACTTCCATATAGAGGAATAATAACATCTCTATAGGAGTACAATATACATAGATGAAATACATAGGTGAAATACATTCTGAAGTTACATATACATCAACACTCCATATTAACTAGGAAGGTATTTCTAGACACAGATCTGCTAGCACAAATCTTCTTCTCTATATCATCGTCATCGAATCATCGTCCTCGAATCATCATCATCGTCATTGCTGCTGCTATCTCAGTCAATCTTTGAATCTACTCATGATAGGAAGTTCTACAGAGCCAGTCCATTTTCATACTGGATGTAGGCCCACCACCTGTAGGTCTTCATCATCACTGGCCATACTGTGGAATTCTCAGGACTTATTATGTGCATCACAAACCCTCGCAAGAGCATCCCAGGACTTATTACGGGCACACAGCCCAACTTATCGGATCTCCCAGGTCTTACATGTGATTTCCACTACAAACCCTTGAAAGAGCATCCCAATACTTATTACGGGCACACATCCCAACCTATCGGATCTCCCAGGTTTTACATGTAGTCACCACTACAAACCCTCGAAAGAGCATCCCAGGACTTATTATGGGAACACAGCCCAACCTCTCGGATCTCCCAGGCCTTACATGTGGTCACAGGACAAACCCTCGAAAGAGCATCCCAGGACTGATTACAGGCACATAGCCCAACCTCTTGGATCTCCCAGGTCTTACAAGTCCTCTCAAGCACAACCTTTCCACAGCCATGGAGTATCATCCTGATACTCACCATACATCATCCTGATGTACATGATCATCCTAATCATCATCACTACATCATCCTGATGCATGTCATCATCTCATGATCATCCTGATCATTGGCACTGCATTGTCTTGATGCATATCATCTGGAGCAACATCCTGAAGCTCATCATCCATGATCATCCTGATCATACAATGCATCCATCTGATGCATATACAGTATCTACCTGATACATATCAAGTACATGATCCACCTGATAATACAATGTATCCATATGATACATATCATCATACATGATTTACCTAATCATACAATGTATCTACCTGATACATACACAAATACATGATCTGCCTTATCATATCCAGCATCCAACATGATGCATATACATATACATGATCCAACTGATCATAACAAGCATCCAACATGATGCATATACAAATACATGATCCAACTGATCATAACAAGCATCCAACATGATGCAACTAATCATAACAAGCATCCAACATGATGCATATACAAATACATGATCCAACTGATCATAACAAGCATCCAACATGATGCATATACAAATACATTATCCAATTGATCATAACAAGCATCCAACATGATGCATATACATAGCAGTAATTGGAGCATCATCCTGATTCTCATCGTCCAACGCTTACATCCACATCCATGTGAAGGATCCTCCTCTCACCATGCTTGGAATGGCTCCAGCAAATGTGTCCATCACTTCTTCCTCGAAGTGTCGTCAATCTGAAGAACACCAAGCCTCTCTCTGAAGTATTCAAACTTCACTCTAGCTAGTGGCTTCATCAGCACATCTGCAATCTGCTAATCCATCGCAACATACAGGAGCTTCACTGCTCCTCTCTGTACCATTTCCCTGATATAGTGATATTTGATCTCTATGTGCTTCGACTTGTCGTGGAACACAGGGTTCTCAGACAGCTTCACACAACTCTGGTTGTCACAAAAAATACCAGTAGCCTCCAACAGGAGATCAAATATCTTAGACAGTAGCTTCTGAAGCCATACTGCCTCACAACTAGCCAAACAAGCTGCAACATACTCTGCCTCGACTGTACTCAGTGCTACGCAGGATTGCTTCCTGCTAAACCAAGAGATCACACCTGATACCATATTGAAGTAACACCCAGATGTGCTCTTCCTATCTACAGCACTACTTGCCCAATCTGAATCAACATAACCCTACAGGTTAAACTTTTGATTCGCATCATACTTGAGCCCATAATCAATTGTACCCTTCAGGTACCTCAGAATATGCTTTACAGCAACTAGGTGAACACCTCTAGGATCTGTCAGGAACTGGCTCAATGTGTTCACCGCAAAGCAAATATATGGTCTCGTGTTCGTCAAGTACATCAAGGACCCAATCATCTAACGATACACTGTGACATCAACCGAATCAGATGAAACATCACATAGAAGCTTCAAGTTCAATGCCATAGGTGTGGCCATGGCCTTGCAGTCCATCATCCTGAACCTCTTCAGGATCTCTACTGCATACTTCCCTTGTCCAAGGAAGATTCCATCTGCACTTTTCCACAACTCCATGCCTAAAAAATAGCGCATCATCCCCAATTCCTTCATCTCAAACTCGGCTGCAAGATTCCTCTTGGTATCGGCAATCAATCTATCCTCATTTCTAACAAACAGGTCATCCACATACAGAAGTAGTATCATAGGATTTCCTTCCTCAACCTTGTAGTAAAGGTTGTAATCCGCTTTACTCTTGGTAAAGCCCGAACTGGATAGAAAGATGTCTATCCTACCATACCACGTCCTAGGAGCTTGCTTTAATCCATACAAGGCTTTCTTCAACCTACACACATATGACTCCCTGTCATGTGTCTCAAAACCAAGTGGATGCTCCACATACACTTCCTCCTCGACTACACCATTCAGGAAAGCTATCTTGACATCCATTTGGTGTATCTTGCATTTCATCACTGCAGCCAGAGAAAGTACTAATCTAATGGAGGTGTATCTGGCCACATGAGAAAAATTCTCTTCATAATCAATCCCTTCTTTCTGGGAGAAGCCATGAGCTACAAACCTTGCTTTGTATTTCTCTATGATGCCATATGCAGCATGTTTGATCTTGTAGATCCATTTGGAAGTCACAATAGACTTCCCTTCAAGTCTGGGGACTACATCCCAAACATCATTCTTCATGATCAACTGGTATTCCTCAACCATGGCATCCTTCTATTCTTTCTTTCCCGCTACTTCTTCATAACTGGAAGGTTCTTTTTTCATAATATCACAAAGTAAAGCAACATAGCTGGTATGTGATCTAGTTCTCTTCTTTGCTCTGTGTTCTTCTTCTAGAATGCCATATCTTTCTACATCTTGAATGAGCTCTCTAACCCATGCAGGTTTCCTCTTGTGAGAGTTACTCTCACAAGGTGGATCTATAGGTACTTGTGGATCTTCAACTTCACGATCTGCTTCTGGAATTGATTCAGCCATGATAGTGTCTTGAAATCTGTTTTCCTTTGGTTCTTCATGATCTTCAACATGTGTATTTCTTGATTTGATGAAGGCTGAGTTTTCATCAAATGTTACATCCCTGCTAACATCAATCTTCTTGAACCCTAGAAAGTATACTCAATAATCCTTTGATATTTCACTGTACCCCACAAAGATGCCCTTCTTTTCTGAAGGATCTAGCTTTGTCCTCTTTTCCTTTGGAACATGAGTGTATACTGGACAACCAAATATTCTGAGATGGTTGACATCAGGCTTCTTACCAGAGAAGACCTCTTCTGGTGTCTTGGTGTCCAATATCTTGTGAGGTGTTTTGTTATGCACATATACAGCTGTCCTAGCTACTTCTGCCCATATATGCATAGGAAGATCCCGGTCAAGCAGCATTGCTCGTGCTGCTTCCATGATTGTTCTGTTCTTCCTTTCTGCAACTCCATTCTGTTGTGGATTGTATGGAGCAGTCAACTCCCTCTTAATCCCTGAATCACTGCATAGCTTCTTGAAATCACCTAAAGTGAATTCTTTGCCATTGTCAGATCTGAATGTATTTATCTTCTTATCAATTTTATTTTCCATCAAGGCTTTGAATTCCTTGAACTTATCAAACACTTCATCTTTGTTATTCAAGAAATAAACCCAAGTCTTCGTAGAGAAATCATCAATGAAAGAGACATAGTATACATACGCACTCAGAGAACTGGATGACATCGCACCGCATACATCGGAGTGGATAATTTCCAAGATTCCTTTAGCTTTGCTTTCACCGCTTGGAAATGCCTTCTTAATGTTCTTTGCTTTTGCACATCCTTTGCAAACACCTTCATGCTTTGTATTGATTTCAGGAAGACCTTCTACAGCTTTGCTTGCAATTGGTAGTGCTCTATAGTGCACATCTGCAAGCCTTCTATGCCAAAGTTCACTTGGCTCCATGGATTCATGTACCATGGCATGTTTGGGTTGTCCCTTCAATTTGTACAATCCTCCCTCTTGTTCTCCAATCACTACTGCATCATCTATAGTTTTACCCTTTGGCCACATTAGGACTTGGCCATCTACAAATGCAACCCTCATACCTTTTGCATCTAATGCAGATATGGAGAGTAAGTTCTTCTTGAGCCCAGGTACATATAGAACATCTTTCATCTTCAAAGACTTCCCAGAGTCTAGGTTGTAGGAGGCTTCACCACTTCCTTTGATGGGATATTGATAGTCATTCCCAAGTTTCACCTTATGGGGTGACTCATGTTCAGATAGATTTACAAAAGATTCTTTAAACCCAGTCATGTGTTTGGAAGCCCCGCTGTCAATAAGCCAATCATTACATCCATGAGAGATAGTATCTGTGAGAGCTGATATTAGAACATATTCATCTTCACTTGATGAATCATCACTTTCTGCTCTAGCCTTCTTCTTGGGAGGTTCATCATCCTCAGCAGCATGAGCATGATATCTCTTCTTGTTCTTGTTCTTCTTCTTCTTGAAGTTGTTGTTGTTGTGTTTCTTCTTCTTGGGACAATCTACAGCAAAGTGTCCCTTCTCATTGCATGTGAAGCATCTTAGATCTTTCTTATCCTTATGATAATGGTGGTGTGAAGTTTTTTCTGAAGTGGGATGGCTCCCTCTTGAACTTTCCTTTCTTGGTATGTGTTGTGAGAGCTTGATCTTCATTCCCCATCTTTTCTTCTCGGGCCACAGGCCTAGATTTTTCTTGAGAGCATTCCTCCCACACCGTACTGAAGGAGATCAGTTTTCTTCTTGCACAGATTCCTTGAATAAAGGAATCCCATGACCTAGGTAGGCCATTCAAGGTGGTCATAACAATTTCACCATTCTCCACCACTTCATCCACAGCTTCAAGTTGTTCCTTGGTTTGAAAGACCTTAGATAAATAAGATTGAATGGTCTCTCCATTCTAAAGCTTTACCCTTTCAATTGATTCTGCAGCGTCATTTTTCGATTTATGTTCTTGCCTTCAAACAGCTTGGTCAAAGAGTCAAACATTGCCTTGGGTGTCTTTAGAGATGACACATGTGGAATGAGATGGTCTTTACTAGAAACAGAAATGATCCTCTTTTCCTTAACCAAGTTCTTCTTATGTAAGGCCTTAGCCTCTTCTTCCTGTGGGACAGGGACCTCTTCCCTTATGTAAGTATCCAATTCATTTTCTTCCAAGATTAACACAATTATATACTTCCATGCTCAGAAGTTATCACCCCCTTCAAGCTTATCCTCAAGCTTGGTGTGGTGAGACATCTTTAAAAAGTACTTCAAATTGAAATAGAAAAGATTTAGGTCTTACCACTTGATTTGCTGAAAACTGGATTTGGTCCCGGATTAGGGTTTGTCAGAGAAACCCTAAAAATTAAAACTTTGAATTTCAAACTTCTGAAAGGATAGAAAAATGCACCTTGATGAGCTGATCAGCCTGGTATATTCAGAATTTGAGATCTGCAAAGTTTCACCCTTCAGAAATACCTTTTATTCTTCCCAAATTCACTAGGGAGGACCCTGAATTAAGGCTTGAGTTTCCTGGAGCTTCACCCAACCAAAAATCTCAATCCAAAGATCTAAACTTCGATTTTTCCAAGGAGCTTCCAGCTATGTCTTTAGAATTCAGAAATTCCTATTTTTGTGGAAACCCTAATTTTTAGGGCCAAAACGGAAAGTGCTCAGAATTGAATTCTAATTGGACAGAAAGATTCTCCTTGATGAGTAAAGTCAATCTACCTTACTTCTTTTCCAAAATCTATGGAGAGAAACCCCATAAACAATAAACCCTAGTTTTTGCCACTACACAATGTCTTCTTCTCAGGGAAGCTCTGATACCATGTTAATTTTTTAGCATTAATTCAATCTACTCTAGGATCTTTACTGAGAGAAAAATATGTACAGCATATCAAGTATAACAATGCATATCAATCACACCAGGCAATCACATGAGACAATAGACACACAGAGTTTCATTGGGGAAAACCATAAAGGTGAAAAACCCCACAACTTCCTCAGAGATAGAAAGAGCAATGATACAACCAAAGTACAAAAGATAGTCTTCTCCTAGCAGCTGATCCTCCTCCTCACATGTGCGCCACTTTTCGAGTGATGGAAGAGTGAGTAAGTGAATGATCAAATAGAGATCTCCTGATCTTTATTTATACTTGTCCTATCCTGCCCAATAAACCAGTGGGGCCGACTTGTCTAGCTTAGCCTAATAACCCATGGTTAACTTAATCAGGGTCGACCCCACACATGGTGGTCTAATAACCCATCGGCAAGTTACGACACTTGTCAATACAAATGACGACACTTTCGTATAGAGGAATAATAACATCTCTATAGGAGTACAATATACATAGATGTAATACATAGTTGAAATATAGTCCAAAGTTACATATACATCAACAACGTGTTGCGCATACTTGTCTTTAATCTGAAGCGCTTCAATCTCAAGGCTTGTCATCCCTCTGATCATTTATTTCATCCTGCAAACTTCTTCGGAAATTAGTACCAACAATTGATGAATCCTCCCTTGCATGTCATAGGCCTACATGTAAAAGGTGGACAGATCTTTCCTTTTTTCATTGGATTCTCTGAGTTGTTCCAACAGCTTAGTCTTTTCCTCTATCAGTCTTTCCAATTCTGATATATGAACTTTCAAGTCCTTTTGTTCATCTTCTGAAATTGCTAGTTGCATCTCTAGTGAATTCTTCTCATTTTCAAGTTGCAGGGATTTTGAAGTGATTTCTTCTTTCTCCTCCACGAGCTCTTTGTATTTCCTTTTTAGTTCATTGCTTTCTAATACCTCTTTCTTCCTGTCAGCTTTTATCTTGAAACACAGCTCTATGTAGTTCTTAACAGTTTCCATTAACTGATCGACATTGGCTTTAGTTTCCTGGGCTAACGCTACAGTGCATCCTGCTTGGAATGAAGGATCGATGTCGGTCCCTTGAACAAGCATGGTATCCAATACTCTGAATTCATATAAGTCCTCCCCAATTTCCATTTTCCTTACTCTTCTATCAATAATAGCCCTCTTCCGTTCGTGAAAATAGATGGAATCCAGTTTGGCCACTTGGCGCTGCTTTATGGGGTTGTATGGGGTCAGTGCTAGTTCTTCAGTAGAAACAACCCCTTCATGAGCTATCCCTGGTTGGTCTATCTTTGACATACCTAAGTCCATGGCCTATGGGTTGGGCAGGTTTTGTTCCACATCTTTCTCATCTTCTTCATTTCCTTGTCTTTCTGCTAGCTTTGTTAACTCTACTTGCAGTCTGTATACTTCCTCCAACAAGAGTCTTCCTTCTTCTTCTTCTTGCAATTTAGTAGTTTTTTCTTGGAGAATTCTGTCTTCCTCTTCTCTCAGAGCTTTTGCTTCCTACTCCTATTGGATTTTAGCAGCTTCTTCTTGTTCTCGTCTTTCGGCCAGCACTGCTCTCATCCTGTTTGCTTCTTCCAGCAAGGTTATATCTTCTTATTCCTTCAAGGCTTTTGTTTCTTGCTCCTTTTGTATTCTAGTAGCCTCATCTTCTTGTTGCAACTTAACGGCTTGCTCTTGTTGAATCCTTGCTGCTTCTTCTTATTGTAATTTGGCATCCTGTTCATTTTGAAGCATTGCAGCTTCTTCATCTTGGTGTTGCTTGGCAGCCTGTTCTTGTAGGACTCTGTCTCTTTCTCTTGGTTCTATGTCTTTTGAACCTCCTAATTGGGATGCCACTACCTCTTGCTCCAGTTGTATCAGACCAACAGGCTTGGGAGTAGTACTCTTTCCACCTTTCTTCTTGTAGTGTTTCCCTAACTCTATTAAATTTCTAGCACTACAAAAGAATTCCTCATTTAGGTCTATAACATGGGCATATTCAAAGGAAGTTTTGACATCAACATGTTTGGCAACATTTCCACAAGGGTCATGCCTCCTATAAAACTTTGTACCAAAATGAAAGATCTCCAAGTCCTGAACACATTTTTCTCCCTCTTTTGCCCTCGGCAAGCTGTATGCACCGATAGTGAAAGGTATTGGTGGATACATCCCTTTTTTCCTTTCGGTGAGGATTCTACTGATTCCACCGACGCTGAATTGTTGTCTTAAAGCTTCCCTGTGTACCACAAAGTCATTGGCATATCGAGGAAGTAGAAAGGGATCTATGGATCCTTCATTCATATGGATGTAGGTGCCTTCTTGGGCGTGGTAATAATCGCCAGATGTTTCAATAATGCGCATGGCATTCTCCGACATGCAATTTGGTTCCTCTACAAAAATAAGCTGATATAAGGGCATGATGAATTTCTCACAGACCTACTTGTAGTAGTTTGCATACTTGCTTGCCCAAGTTGGTTGATAGGATATGAAGAGAGGTGTCTCCTTTATGTTCCATGAACAACCCAAGTCTGGGAAGGTGTGCTTGGTCAACAGGCAGTCTATCAAATAAGAAGACATAAAGAATTCTTCTTTCTTCTGAGTCATTCCTCCTTGGTCAGCGGTTAACTACGATTTCAGGCTTTCTGAAATTATATCAGCCCAGTTGAAAATGGTACCGGACATGGCTACATGGTACATTACTAGTACCCAGCCAAGCTTGAAGATATTTCCATTTGGCATTCCGAAGATCCAGCTCGTCATCAAAACAATGAGTTTGTAGGGGGTCTTCAGGAGGTTGATCTCATATTCATTTGTCTACCTTTGTCTTATTTGTCTATCAACTATCATCATTTTCCTAGCAGAAACTAGAGGGTCCATTGAATGCTCTTCTATCCAGTTATTGTCCAACCAAGCCCTTGCCGGGAGCAATCTGTAAGCGACTGTGATATGTTCAGGTGCAAACGATGCTAGATTCATTCCATTCTTATCATTTATGAACCTGGTGTCAGTTTTGACATGAGGGATCAACCAACCAAGAACCTCGGAACATGGAAATAACTCAGGTCGGGTTGCTACTTTATGGAGACAGGACCTCTTGATGTTCGCATATACCAAAGTATCTTCTAGGGGGGCATTAGAGTAGTCTTGATCCCTAATGAATCTATATAATTCACCCCACTAGAAATCTGGAGTAGATCTTCCTGGGGGTACATTAGTGGTAGCTTGAGTATCAGCGAACATGGTTTCAAGTGAGGTATCTAGCAGGACCTCCATGTCTGAATCTGACTCTACCTTTTGCACGGCCTTCTTCCTTGCAGATTTTCTATGCATGTCAAACCTACGATGAGCCATGTAGTGCAAATAAGGAGTTTGAAGAAATTTAGAGCAACTATTTAAATGCAATACTTCCTACAGAATGTAAAAAATGCGACAGTACTGGATTTTAACTAAATGATTTTCAAGCATAACGATAAAATTTCTGGAATGTGCATTTTGTCACAATATGAAAGCTATTTTAAAACATGATTAAATAATTTATGATACAACTATCATTTTACTGTCACCGGCCTTTACAAATGAATGCAGAGTTATTCATGATGCTACTACTGCGCGCCAAAAGGATTTCCTAATACATTTTATGGCAGTTTTGGCTTTGAAACATGGCTTTATCTTGCTTTACTAAAATGACAGGTGTAATTTGGTGTTTCAGCTTTCAACTGGCATTATTCACGGATAGGGGTAACATGGATGAATTTCAAACTAGGTCCATCACTCACTATCCCAACACGTAATTCATATAAAATGAGCATTATTAGTCATTATCGACCATGTGTGTTAGAGAATGTTAATTTTGCTTCAGTCCTCCCTAGAGGGATGCAGTTATGCGAGGCGCTAATGGTTTTCATGGCTTAGGCACAAATGATTTTGTCTTTTGTAACGCGTTTCTTTCCACAGGGATGAATGCAGTTGTGGCATTTTAACCAAACACAAGTGCTTGCTACAGATTTGGGCGTGAGGTGTGACCTATACAGTCCATGTGATCAAACTACGACCATCAAGCTGTAAATGGGAATTTCCCAGGGATTGTTTTCTTATCGATGGGAATGCTACGTGGGAATAGACTAACTTAATATTTTGAGTAAGCAACAGTGGGAAGAGGCCGAGACGCATATGTGAAGATGGGGTCTTCTGGGCTCTGGTTCGCAGAAGGTGGCTTCATTTCCTCATCGTTTCAAATGAAAATTACCTGCTCGGCGTGTATGGGTTCCTTTCGGTACATGTAAATATAGCAACAACGAACTACTAACAGGGAGTAAAATTCTAACTGAAAAAAATTGGATAACACAAACGGGGAGGGGAAGAACACCTACCTGTCAGCTTTGCAATATCTCCGGGTGGTTAGGGGGCGTTCCGAGACAGGAAACAATGCAAACATAAATCCAATGGCGAATGGCGAGCTATGTTCTCCCTTGGTAGTGGTAGAATTATTTCCAAGATCCCGTTCTGTGCGTTTATATAGGGAGAGCATTAATTTCACATTAGTGGATGGGTTGGCGAGTTGATGAGCACGGAGCTCAAATCTACGGGCATTTAAATCCGTATAAGGCGATACTAATGACTCCACCAACCTCGTATCCTCACATATTCCCAAAAATATTTGCTGCGACAAAGCGGCGATCGCATTGTTAAGTTCTGCGCCATGAGCAACAATCTTAGGCTTAAATCCTGTGATGATGGATTGTGCCCAGAATTGAACTCGACGGTTGTGTCCAAAGATGAGGCAGAGTTATGAGGGTGGCCCTTCTAGGGATAAGTATTGCGCGTCGACGGAGAATTTAGCCACAACGTTTGTGCTAATGAAAAAATGCGCTAAAGAGTCGCGAGAAAAGACTCAAAGGAAATTCGTGTTGGCGTCCCTTTTAGGGTTAAAACCTATGCCAAAGCACTCGAAATATAGTTAGCAATTGCGCCAAAGCCGGTCGAGATAGCTTTAGACTCCGCGCTATTATTGGCCAATTTAAGTTTAAGATTTGCGCAAAGAGAGGCCAAGATAAAGCTTGAAACTGCACCAAAGATGGTCGAATTGTGGATAAGACTATCACCGAAAGCGACAGAGTTATGGTTAAAACTTGCACCGAAGGCTAAAGGTGACCTTTGCCTTAGAAGAAATTTAATCGAAAGGAAAACTTCCTTGGGAAACAAGTGTCAAAATTTTCCAAATTGGAGCAGGCTAAGCTTCAAAGAAAAGAGGAACATTTGTTACAAAAAATGTGGAAGGAGGGGCCCCAAGATTTATATAAAAAAATTTGGGGAAGGATGTTTTAGCAACAACAAGTTGCGAAGACCATATGATGTGCGATGACATAATAGAAGAAGGATCCTGCAAGTGCGTCATGATGAGGATGATCTGAGACAAGTACGTTAAACCGAACAGACGAATCAATTGATGCACATGACATTGCATATTGTCTAAAAGACTGTGGCACTTAAAGAAAATGGATAGATCATTAAGAGTGTAGTTCCATCTGTTACTAGTACATTATTTCTAAACATTAAACTATCAATTGAAAGCACAGTATCAGTTGGTGAAAGAAGTAGCGTCGTAACAGAACGACAAAGCATACCTCAATGCATACTGCAGTATCAATGAGCACACAGTACATGAAGTGAGTCATCAGCAGAAGTGTGAATTTAGAGGAATGAGAAGTCAAGTGATGTATGCATCTCAATGAAAAAGAATCAACTACATACGAAGGTAGTGCACAACAGAACTACTATCAAAAGATCATAAGAGTGCGCAGAGTTGAATTTCAGAAAGATATAATCTCAAATTGGATATCATGGCGTCAGGATGGGGCAAGGGGATGGGGATTTGGATCTTCCTTCACGTTAGTGCCTATAAAATAGCAAGGAGATAGGGGGTCTTAGCCTCCTTCCAGTTGGTGCTGGTAAACATGGGAAGTTGGTGATTCCTTGAATGTATTCTTTCTCATTATAAAGAATCATTTTGTGGTTTTCTCCCGTTTGGGTTTCCACGTAAAAATATTGTGTGTTATGTGTTATGTGTTATTTGTGTTGGTGCATATATGGCTGAATGTTTATTTATTGATGCATAAATAAAGAAAAATATTAAGTAAAGGCTAAAGTGTTTAAGAAGGTAAAACTATTGATAATTGTGCTAATACTGATTCACCCTCCCTCTCAGTATTAAATTGATTCCAATAATTGGTATCAGAGCAGGTGTCTTTAGTAACAGATTAAAATATGGAAGATAGATCATTGCGCAGAAATGGATAAGAAGGAAGGCCTTTCCACCAATAAAGTGCCAACATTTGATGGCATGAATTATATTTTCTTTAAGGTTCGTATGGAAGTCTATATACAATCTTTGGGACCAGATGTTTGGCAATCTTCTGTCGATGGTTATGATGTCCGAGCAATTGTGCCAGTCAATTCAGCACAAAGGAGAATCTATGAAAGCAATGCTAGAGCCAAAAATGATCTGCTATGTGGTTTGACCGGTGATGAATTTGTCAAGGTCATGCACTGAGAATAAACCAAGGAGGTTTGGGACAAACTCAAAGGTATCTATGAAGGCAATGATAAGGTAAAGAAAGCGAAGCTACAAAAATCCTATGGGAAATTTGAATCACTGAAAATGAAATATGAAGAGAACATTACATCTTGCTTCCTAAGAGTATACGAGATAGTCAAGGCTATCAAAAGTATTGGGGTCTCACTGGATGAAGAATTAGTGGTATAGAAAATATTGAGAACGTTTCCTCAAAGATTCGATGCGAAGGTGTATGTGTTCGAATATAGAGCTAAACTTGAAGACCCGATGAAGGATGAGCTTCATGGGATTCTCACTGCATACGAGATAAGAACTAAGAAAGAGAATCTCATTAGAAAGGAAGATGATTTCAAAGCCATAGGAAAGGATAAGCATGATCATGAAAAATACTGTTGTGATGATTTGGATGATGAGGAATCAAAATTTTTCAATAAGCTAAAAAGAGGACGAGGTAAGTACAAAAACAAGTTACCCTTCAAATGTTTCAAATGTGGAAGAGTAGGTCATTATGCCTCTACATGTCCATTCAAAGAAAGCATAGAGTGTGATAGAAACAAGGAATACAATTCATATGATTGAAAGACTATGTGATCTCAACACAAACCTAAAAACAAACGAAAGATTCCAAAATAGAGGAAGAGTCTGTACATTGAGGAAGGAAGCAATGCATCTGAAGGAAGCGACTGCGATGAAGAACCAAAAGAAGTACTTTTCATGGATCACATAGTAGAAGAAAGAAAAGATGAAAAGAATAATAACAGTTTGAAGAATACTCATGTTGCGCAAAGCAATCCAAGATCACTAGAAAAAAACTTCTTCAATGGATCATTCAAAACACCTCCTAAGGTAGGTACAACTCCAAATCCTGTAGTAGAGGTCAAGACTAACACTCAATCCGATGATGATGAAGACACTACAGATATTGACAAGGAAGGTGAATTGATTAGCGCCCCAAATGAATTAAAGAATTCAAAGAAGAAGAATAAAATATTGCAGGAACAATTGCCAAATTATGAAGAACAGGAAAGACCATGTCAAGAATCTGTTGTCATAGAAGTTCATGAAAAGATGACCAGCTATGAAATTCAACTAATTTTCACACAAGACAAGGTGGAAATACTTGATAAAGAGATATCTGCACTGAAATATTCTCTAGAAGAATGCCACAAAAAATCGGGACGTTGATGATTCAACTTGAGGAAAAGGACAAAGAGATATCTCGCTTAGAATACAAATTGTCCGAGATAAAGGGAAATAAACAAGTACGTATTGCAAGAAGCAATACTATATACACACAATCAGAAAGTGACAATACAAAATATAAAGATGAAGTATAGAACGGGTTAAAAGGAAGCACTTCAATACTAAACAAGATTCTGAAAGATTAGAGAACACCAGAAGACAAAACAGGTCTTGGTTATGTAAAGGAATCAAGGAAGGTCCGCGAAAAAGAGTATTGTTCAAATCATATTCATTACTCCAGGTATGATGAATCCTTAAACTGCAACTCTTCTCAATTTACTGAACAAAGAAGGATCAATAAGGTGAAGTGTGCAAGATGCAATCGTTTTGGCCATATTGCAAAATATTGTCAAACTATGAGATGTTATGCATGTGATGATTTCAGACATAAGGCCATGTACTATCGAAAAGCAGTGAGCTATCTAAATGAATATTTTTTGCGCAAAGGTTATCCCATTCAAAGAGACTTAAGTAAAAAATATTCGGAGAAGAATCAAAACAGAAGTGCGCACAACAAAGCTTGGGGAAGGAAATCTCCTCAAAAGTGTGCTGAAGATGTATACAATCCAGGAGCATCCAACGCAACAAGAAATTGTTGCTTCTCTGGCTAGTCCCCTAAGGACTGTGGGAAACCCCTAAATTCAACACGATGCATCTTAAGGAATTCAAGGGGATGTTAGTTAGGTGTGTGGTTAGAATGTGTTTATGCTTCAGGTGTATGTCTCAAGTATTCATTATGTTCGCACATGGTTATGTGTCAAGTTGGTAATATCATAGAAAAAATAAAATTCAAGTGAATGCATGCATTACGTGGTTGAATATTTACACTCCATATAATACAATATAGATAAGAGAGTATTAGTTTGAATGCATTAGTACAGAAAAAAGAAGAAAATGTTTAAATGAAGAATCAAACTGTTGGTTGTGGATCCCGATCTTCTTAATTCATAGATGTTGTTGTTTTAGCCGTGTTTGTATCCTAGTTTTATATGATATGCAGGTGTATTGTACACTCGTCCCAACAGGGGGGTGTGGGGGGGCATCACCCTCCCATAGGGGTCCGAGGGCCAGTGGGACCCTGGCAGGCATTCAGGGGTGAAGCCCACAAAATAAATTTTATGGGTTGTTTTTTTGGCCAATTGTTTACAGGCCCATGGTATTGGGTATCCCGTAGTATTTTCCCATGGTAATTCCCTTTAAAAGGAATACATTGTAATACGGTTGTGTAATGTATTGTAGCATTGTAAATATCTATGTGATTGTGTAAGAGAGACTGAGACAGATTGAAGAGGAAGTCACAGTGGATGTGTTGCAGGTCGTATCCCTTCATTTGTTGGATGGTATAATAATAAAAGGACTGGCGATTTCTTGGTGGACATAGCCTACATTCGGTGAACCATGTTATATTGGTGTCTCTCTTGTATTGTGTTTATGTCATTTATATTTGCATCTTGTTTATTTTTATTTCTCTTCGATCCTATTTTTCTAACACAAACATTGCTGAAAGACATGAGACTGTGAAAAATGGATCTTTTCATTATATTCAAAATTGGGTATGATTACAAAATTGCATGAGTCAAGACTCCATGTCAAGGCCAAGGATGGTGTATACAAGAAGATGGTAAATATAGAAAAAATGAAAAAATGTTGAAGCATTATACATCCGCACTTCGAGGTCAAGCTATATGTCTGGCTGGTTCGCAAGACGAAGCTCCAAATCCATCGAAACAAGTATTGTACATTCCAAAGCAAGATGGAGGAAGAAGTTGCAAAGTTGTAAAAGACAATGGCTCAGCATGTTGAGGCCAAAGAAGAGATATTTAATCCAAACTTTGTTGTTGTTGATGCCCTAGATTATGAGCTCGACGGTTCAAGAGAATCAGTTGCTGAGAATTTCTGTAATTCACCTGTGACTTAAGGTATTGATGATGAAATTCCCTTTCCTCCATTCAACATTTCTAGGATCCCATATCAACTCTCAGGCATGTAAACTCAGACTGCTGAGTCTGGATGGAAAGACGCACATTATCAAGGGATTTTTTCATTCTCTGGAAGGAATTCATTGGAAGGAAGAAGAGGAACTAGAAGAAGGATCAGATAGCAATGCGACACGGAAGAGCAAGAGTGCAAGAGGCAGTGAACTAGGTATTGTTCACAGAAATCTTATAGAGCTTAGTGAAAGAAGTTCGCGCACATGAAATTAATCTTGATGAAATATGCATTCAATGTTGCACAAGTCAAAGAAGGTGGTGGAGTCGTCGAAACTAAATGTTGGAGTTAATGAATTTTTGGAAAAAATACAAAAAAGCATAAATTCAATTCACTACACCATATGATAGATAATGTTGTTCGATTACGGAAGTGACACATCATTGTTTCCACATGAACTAAGTGTCATGTCCACTTTTATATCGAGTTGGATGATAAATGAAAAGTGCTCCATATATTTGGTTGTCTTGGAAATGGATGCGACAACATTAAATGCAACAAGGCCTTGTGATAGCGTAGTAAATGCGAAAGATGAAGCAGTCAGGTGCATGAAGTGAAACACAAAACTAGTAGAGGACTAACTTCAGCACTCTGCAGTTGGAACAACAGGATGTTTGTATGGTAATTATGCAAAGCATAATGAAGTGTTGTGATAGGAATAGGAAATTAAGATGAAAGAATAATGCAATTTCTGTTTCAAGAAAGAAATCAAAGATAATTATGAAAGGATATTAGTACATAACTAAAGCAAAGAAATGAAGCATGAATTCAAGGGGATTCATCCCAGAAACAGTTGAGGTAGAAGCCAGTGTAAAACAAAATGAACAACTAACATTGTGCAAGTGATGGCCCCTCTTTTCCATTGATGTCGTTGGGGGAGAAATACATGAAGTTGTCAGGCATGAAGATGAATACATGTAGATAATTGAAGAGGAATGCATGAAGCTGAGGCATGAAGCTGAAGCAAGGAGAGATGCATGAAGCTGGAAGGATTGAAGTGTAATGTTGAATGTAGCAGAAGAATCAACATGATGATCATTGAAGACATAGAATAGATCTGCGACAGACATGAAATAGAGTGAAGTAGATCATCTATGTGGTCTGCACAGAGGCAATAGAATGAAATATCAGCATGGTTCACGAAGAAGTAGAAGAAGTACTGACCGTGGAAAGAAGAAGACCAAAGAACTTAGGGGGATCATATACACAGGGGGAGCATTGTCACAAAGGTACAGATGAATCTTACAGTTCAAATAATATCATACACAGCTTCATAAGGTGTTGACATCAATGCCAAAGGGGGATATTCTTGAAATTTGGTTTTCATTGATGTCAACTAATGCCAAAGAGGATGTCAACTGATTCATCCTAAGTCATTGATGCCAACTAATGTCAAAGTGGATACAGCATTCCTACAACAATGTGAAGAAGTATATGGAAACCACTTTGAAGAAGTATCTGTGCAATTTGGTGAAGGTGACAGATATGGATGCCATTCTAAAAAAAGTATATATGTTGCATCCAATATGAAGATGTGTGTCCAAGGATACATCATACATGATAAGCTTGAAGAAGTACATAGAAGGATACATCATGCATATTGAATTTGAAGAAATACATTAAGGAAGTTATATCAAGTAATGTATCCTACTACATGTGGAACCTACTCAAAAATCAATTTCACCAAGTCATACTCTCTCAAGGAAGCAGTCAAAGGACCAGTTGGACAATGGTACATGTGCACAAGCATCCAAGGATTTGGTTGATAAAATGGTACAAGTGTGCAA
Source organism: Larix kaempferi (assembly GCA_027924585.1). Classification (NCBI taxonomy): domain Eukaryota; kingdom Viridiplantae; phylum Streptophyta; class Pinopsida; order Pinales; family Pinaceae; genus Larix; species Larix kaempferi. The sequence continues at coordinate 17,366,822 of BSBM01000293.1, read as the reverse complement.
GCATGTTGAAAGAAGACTCTGGAATGCAAAAGCATTGCTTGATCAAATATCGGGAATGCGCAAGCAGTAAGAAATAGCTTATGGTTGGACAGTACTGAAATCACGCAAGTCTAGCCAATCAGAAGATGCTTTCAATTAGTAGAACACGCACAAGTTCCTAGAAGGGTACAGTGGTTGAAGTAAGTCTATGAGCCAGTTTTACACCCGATGGTAAAGCAAGTGTGCAAGTCCCACAAGTGATAAAGTGGCAAGGGTCAAAGTCCCACCAAGCAAAATCTGTTAAACACACAGAATATGCAAAGCATTCATACATCAACTTCACATTACCCAAAAGGGTTGAAGTGGAAAGGGTCAAAGTACCACCAAGTAGAGGATGGAGTATGCGCAGATTCCAGAAAGCGTCAATGCATCAAGGGTGCAATACCCACAAGGGACGGTATAGCAAGGGTCGTAGACTCATCAAGTTGAGGAGCAAGAATGCACACATACCTCAAAGCAATGGTACATCAAGAGTGCAAGGGTACACCACCAAGGTGCAAAGTCCCACTAATTTGTGGACCATGAAGGTGCAAGACACACAAAGGATGACACATCAACAGCACAGAAGATGACATGTGGCCTAGGAACAATCCATGAAGTATGGAAGAAGTGATGACACAACCAACTTGTGGACATACAATCTATGCAGGACATTTATAAATAGAGATGGAATTTGGAGATTTTAAGTAATCTTGATGGCAAGACAATAAGAGCTTCAAGTAGAAGTTTTAGTTTGATATTCAGGGCATCAAATGGCTTGAGGACATAATAGAACGATCTAGCAAGAAGCCAAGTGCGCACATGCCGAAGAATGAAGAACTAATGGTGTGCAGAATGATGTTGTAGATCTATGATGGATGCGCAAGTAATGAAAGGAAGAAACCCTGAAGTAAGCACAGGTGCTTGATTTTTTGAATGCGGGATTACATTCAACACATCGATAATCACAGATGTTGTAAAGATAGAAGCACAAAAACTGAACCAAAGTTTATCAGGTGATGCGTAGATGTCTAACTAATGCATAAAGACTAAAGTGAAGTGTGCAAAGTTGTGAATACCATCTGATGCATGAAAACATAATAGAAGTAGGATCCATCAAGTGCGAAATGATTAGGATTATCTAAGACAAGTGCATTAAACTGACCGAGAGAATCATTTGATGCACAGGATGTCACAGATTGTCTAAAAGATAGTGGAACTTAAATAAAATGGACACATCAACAAGTTTGCAGTTCCATCTATTACTAGTGAATTATTTCAAAACAACAAACTATTAATTGAAAGCATAGTATCAGTTGGTGAAAGCAGTAATTCAATAGAAGAAAAACAGAGCATACCTCATCACAGACTTTAGTATCCGCGAGCACACAGTACACGAAGTAAGTCACCAGCAGAAATGTGAATTAAAAGGACTGAGAATTCAAGTGATGTATACAGCTCAGTGATAGAGAATCGACCGCATACAAAGGTAGTGCACAACATAACTACTATCGGAATATTAGAAGATTGTGTAGAGTTGAATTTTAGAAAGACGGAATCTCATATTGGATATCAGGGTGGTAGGATGGGGAAATTACATAGGCAGTTGGATCTTCCTTCAGGTTGGTTCCCGTAAAATAGCAGGGATTACAGGGGGTCATAGCCTCCTTCTAGTTGTTGTTGTATAAACATAGGGATTATGCACTTCCTTCAAGCCAGTGCCTGTAAAACTAGGGGGTCAGTGCCTCCTTCCAGTTGGTGCTGGTAAACACAGGAAGTTGGTTCTTCCTTGAATATATTCTTTTCCATTATAAATAAGAATTTTGTGGTTTTCTCCCATTTGGTTTTCCACATAAAACTCTTGTGTGTTATGTGTTCTTTTTGTTGGTTCATATATGGATGAATGTTTATTTATTTATGTATGATTGAAGATAAATATTAAGTAAAGGCTAATATGTTTAAGAAGGTAAAAACTGTTGATAACTACGCTAATACTGATTCATCCCCCCTCTAAGTACTAAATCGATTCCAACGGTGATGAATGATGGAAGAGAAATCAAATAATGTATTTTAGAGAGAATAAAAAGATGGAGGGAAAGCTATCCAAAATAGACAGTTGCCAAGTCAACTAGATTTATCCTTATCCACTAAAAAGCAGAAAAAGAAGGACAAAAAAGTCTAAGGAAGGAAATATTTCTTACTATTCCTAGATAGTCTTAAAAGCAGATAGAATCTTATCTTGGATCTTTCCAAGTGCACTCATGTGTATAATGATGGTAAGTGTGGTCCAAAAGTGGAAAAGGTGGCCAACTACCTAGTCAACACCTAGTAAATTAATCAAATACAAATAATATATCATATCCTAAGTATGGAGTGTGTTTTTAATATTCTAACACCCCCCCTTAATCTTGACTTTATGTGAATAAATCAGAAATATAGGGCCCAGCAACAAGTATTGGTCACCCTTTTTACATACTACTTGTCCACAAAACAAGGAAAGAAGGAAAACCTCATGGGAAAAAAACTCCCTTAAAAACATGGACATGAACAAAATTGAAAATAATTATTTTCAATCCTTCTTCACCACATGTTCACCCATCCCAATTATTGATCTAAGATGGTTGAAAGTATTTTCTAAGAATTCTTTGGTGAAGATGTCTGCAACTTGCTTAGAAGATGTGTAAAACTGCAGAGCAATTATCTTATCATGCACTAGACCTCTAATGTAGTGCATATGAATATCTATATGCTAGGTCCTTTTCCTTTGTACTGGGTCAGTGGAGATCCTTCTATCACTTTGATTGTCAAAAAGATGATTTTGTGAATTCTAAAGTCAATCCTAAACTCTGAAAGTATACCTTGCAACCATACACACTTAGTAGTTGCGTTCACCACTCCTATGTACTCGGCCTTTGCTGAAGAGAGTGCAATGGAACTTTGATTTTTACTTGACCAAAAAATTGGTCCTCCTCCAAGCATGAAAATAAATACAGAAGTTGATTTATGGTTTGAGTTATCACCATCCCAATCAGAGTCTGAAAAACCATGAAGATCCAAGGAATAATCAACAACATAATGAATCCCATGAGACTTGGTTCCTCGCACATAGTGCAAGATCCTTTTGGATGCCCTCCAATGAATCTAATGTCGCTTCTCCATGTACCTTGATGCTACACTCACTGCATATGCAATATCAAGTTGAGTGTGAGTAAGATACAACAAATTGCTAACTAGTTGTCTATATAGGGTGTCATTCAGCAAAGGAGTAGATTATGCATTTGCAAGACATAATCCTGAAAGCAAAGGAGTCTTAACTGGATTGCATTCTTCCATTCTGAATTTCTTTATCATATCTGATGCATATTTTGCTGAGATACTTTAATTCCTTATTTGGACTGAGAGACCTCAAGTCCCAGAAATTGTTTAAGTATTCCCAAGTAAATCATGGAAAAAACATGATGCAAAGCAATATCATCAATGGAGCTTCATGTGATCAAAAGGTCATCAATATATAAAAAAATAATCAAAATTGAAGCATTGATTAGCTTCATGTAAACATTCGGATCAGATTTGCGTCTACTGAACCTTTGTGACAAGAGAAAACTATCCATCTTGGCATACCAAGCTATAGGAGCTTTCTTAAGCCCATATAATGACTTCTTTAACCTGCACAAAATATAGGGGTAAGTAATATAACCTTTTGACTTCTGCACATAGATCTTGTCCTTAATATCTCCATGGAGGAAATCACTTTTTACATCCATGTGATGCACTTCCCAGCACTTGGATGTTGCAATTTCCAGAACTAGTCGTATTGAATCCATCTTTACAACTAGTGAAAAGGTCTCATTGTAGTCAAGGAATTGTAATGTAGAGAATACCTTAGACACCAACCTTACCTTGTACTTCATTGTTGCACCATCATTGGAAAACTTTGTCCTAAAAATCCACTTACACTTGAATAGCTTTTTGCTAGGTGGGAGAGAGACTAGCTCCCGATTTCCATTCTTTTGAAGAGAGTGGAACTCTTCATCCATAGCAGAATTCCATATAGGGTCTTTTGAGGCTTCTTCATATTATTGAGGATAATATTCAAACATAAAAAAAAACTTCTTAGGAAGGAAAGTATCTTTGATAGAAAGAGCATTCTCAAACTAAGATCTAGACTTCTTGGGATCTTGAGGATCACGTAGAAGTTCTCTAGTTGCTTCAAGTTATTTTGCAGCCCACTTAGGCCTTATAGGTGAACTTGGATATGCAATCATGTGGTATTCATCATTATCAAAAACAGAATTCAAAAGTTCGTGAGAATATTCACTTACTTCAACAGGTGGTGGTTCAAAGGATTCTCCAATTTCAACTAACTGCAAGGATTCTTCTTCAAATTGAACACTTCTTTCAATTATATATATTTTTAGTGGTCAGATTGAGAAACCTGTAACCCTTGTATTCTTTTGGATAGCAAAAAAAATGCATGGTTTTATTTGGAGCTGCAAATCCCTTCTCTTCTCAGGATGTATTCTAGCCCATGCCTTTGAGCCAAAATCTCTGAAATGAGACACATCATACTTGTGCCCACTCCAAGATTCAAAATGAGTGACTCATTTCAAGGATTTGTGTGGCACCCTATTCTGAATATAGGATTCAAATTTGATGGCTTCATCCCAAAGTCTTGGATACAAATACTTGGACTCCAACATGCAAGTAGCCATCTCCTTGAGAGATCTATTCTTTTTCTCAACCACACCATTTTGCTAAGGTGTGTAGGGAAATGTATCCTGCATTTGAATGTCAGCATCAACAAAGAGTTTTTGAAAATCATATTTGATGTATTCCCCACCATTATCAGTTATGAGGGATTTGATATTCCTACCAGACATATTCTCTATAGAGGATTTAAAAATCTTGAAAAAACTAAACACTTCTGACTTGAATTGGAGACAGAAGACCTAACATGATCTCCAAAAGTCATCAATGAAGGTAATGACATATTTGGAATTAGTTAGAGACAAATTGGGGAATGGACCTGATATATCACTGTGAATAAGCTCAAGGGGTGGAGAGGTTCGCTCAGATATATCTCTCTCATACTTTCGCCCAGGTCGTTTTCCAAGGATGCAACCATGACAGATTACTTTGGAAAAATTTATATTGGGAAGCTCTATAATCATGTTCTTCTCATGCAAATCAAATAATTACTAGTTAAGGTGGCCAAATATCTCATGCCATAGTTTGCTTCTTCATTAGCATCAGTGAGGAGTGCAGAGGGTGATGAGAAAGGCACAAAGTGAGAAAACTTCTGGACTTTTGAGCCATGATTAGCAGTACCTATGGAAACAATGTATTGGAGAAAACTCACTATGGCTTGGGAATACCACAACAGACAGATGACTACCAAAAATCTACTCAATTCTCAAAACAATGCTATTATAAATGACAATGTTAAAACAATGGAGAAATGTAACCAACCTCGATCCAACGTTTGATGTAGATCCCCATTGGAGCTTTCAATCCACGCACATACAAGCACTTGTAATATGCAAATTAGTCTCGACAACCAATATCTAACAAGTACATGTGATATATAAATAACATTAACATTATCAATAACAATGGTCCATAATATCATAAGCAAATGTAACCCAATATATAATAAACAACATTCACACCATGAATGGACGAGAATATGAGTATTTCTATTAATGAACAAGAAGAAGTACAAAGTGATACGATCTCTTTCTGGCAACCAATCTGAACCAAGATCTAGATCAATCCACTTGTGCCTCCACCACTTCAATCCTCCATGAATGGCAAACTCAAACTAGAAAGGAGTTTGGAAGGTGAACATAACTGGTTCACAACTACAAGGATCAATGAGTGCAGACTCAAGATAGGGAAAAAATCCACTAGAGTGCCTTTACTATTCTCTTCTTCCTTCCGTCCATAATCCATATGTACTCAATATATAGTCCTCTCAAAGGTAAGTGAAAGGACTCATCGAGACGTTACTTGGGCAGATGGAGAGCCAAAGGTCACCCAATGACCGCTTTTTGGGAGTAAAAAGTAATAAAATAGTGGCTTTTACCATTTTACTTGATACGCGCGGGCTATAGGGATGCAACTCGTGGGTACTCATGCTATAGTGATACAACATGCGAGTAGGAACAAAAATAGGATAAAATGGTATCACTGAAGGATGAAAATGGATCTGAGTCACTGAAATGGATCCTACAGGCCAAAGAATGCTGATGCTCACAGGGTGGAAGATTTCTGTGTAACAAACAACTCTACTTGTAGTAATTTCATAAATGTCCACATAATTGGGGGTAAATATGACCTTCTTAGGAGACCCGGTATGATTCATCTGATAGACTGACAAGATATTGGAAGCAAGACCTATGACAAACAAAACATTAAAAAGAACCATGGTCAAGATCTATTCTACCCTTCCCTTTGGATGTCGTTTTAGAGTCATCTCCCAACACAATTGTTGGACCACCAGAAGAATCAAGAGAGGAAAAAGACTCCCTTGTGGAAATCATATGTCTGGATGCCCTAGAATCAATGATGAAAGATGCATATTTTGATGTGCTATGCATCAAAGCATGAATTGTCTCCTTGTCTTCAGAATTTAAACCTCTATCTTTCATCCTTGTGCCAACTAGAAGAGGGATGTTGTTATTCTCAAGAATTTGAGCCATCATGTCAATGGTCTTCTTCATATAGGAACTCTCAGGATGAATGCTCCTATTGCAATATGTACACTTGCTCTTCTCTTTCTTCTTATGTGGATTCTTCTTGGAGCTTGAGGGCTCCTCTTGTGATTTTTTCTTTTCTTTCTTATGATCGGGTGCCTTTTGTTATTTTTTCGATAATTTCATTCCATTATCATTCAGGATCACTAAGAGAATAACATGTATAGCATATCTACAACATATCAATCATAGACAGAATAGCAATCACATAAGAGACACAGAGTTTCACCGGGGAAAACTAAGAAGGTGAAAAACCACGCAACTTCCTAAGAGATAGAATAAATCCCAATACAAGATCACAAGGATCAAACCCAATAAGATGTCTCTAGCAGATGCTCCTCCTCCTCCACATTTGCGCCACTCTCTCTCTTAGCTATGCGATCTTGAGAAGTGAGTGAATGAATCAAACGAGAGACACAACCTCTATATTTATACACTAACTTGACCTGCCAATAAATCACTAGGGCCGACTTGCTACTCAAGTCTAATAACCCAACCACATGACCTAACTAGGACCGACCCCTCACTTGTGGTCTAATAACCCATCAATACAAATGACGACACTTACAATGTAACTTGAGACACTTGCAAATACAAATGACGACACTTCCAATCAGGGGAATAATACATCTCTGTGGGATATACAATAAAGTAAAAATGTAATACATAGAAGAATATCTTCCGAAGCTACAAATACATCAACACTCCCTCTTAACTAGGAAGGTATTCTGAACACAGGTCATCAATACATATTGGCGCAAGTCTTCAATTCAGAGCTGGATCATCATCACTGCTGCTGTACTCGATATCTCGATCACTGGGATATCTATAAATTCTGCTCGTCATAGGAAGTTCTACAGAGCCAACCCTTTTTCATGCTGGATGTAGGCCCACCACCTGTAGGTCTTCATCATCACTGCGAGTGGTCTGATAGAGGTGGTCTCTCAGGACTCATTACGTGCATATGTAATGCCTGACAAGAGTATCCCAGGAACAGTTTACGTGCCTAAACACGACCGACAAGATCTCCCAGGGCTTATATGCATCCCTTCAAAAAACCTTTAAAGAGTATCCCAGGATCAATATACGTGCCTCAGCATGACTGGCAAGATCTATAAAGAGCATCCCGGGACTTATTACAAGCACCCAGCTCAACCTATCGGATCTCTAGGACTGATTACATGTGTTTAGGAAAAACCTTAAAAGAATATCCCAGGAACAATTTATGTGCCTCAGAACGGCCAAAAAGATATCTAAAGAGCATCCCAGGACTTATTACAAGCACACATCTCAACCTATGAGATCTCCAGGACTGATTACATGCCTCCCTAGAAAAAACTCAAAATAGCATCCCAGGACTGATTACGAGCACATAGCTCAACCTATCGAATCTCCCAGGATCTTTTACATGCTATCCGCACAACCTGCCACATATCCTTGACCTCTAAGTATCATCCTGAATTTCATGATTCACCTGATCATCCTTGCACGGAGCATCATCCTGATGCTAATGATCAACCTGATCATCATCATACCATACATAATCATGATGTACACCATCACACATGATCATCCTGATCATTGTCACTGCATCGTCCTGATGCATATCATCCATAGCATCGTCCTGATACTCATCACACATGATCATCCTGATCATCGTCACTACATCTTCCTGATGCATATCATCCAGAGCATCGTCCTGATACTCATCATACATGATCATCTTGATCATACAAAGCATCCACCTGATGCATATCCAAAGAAGTAACTGGAGCATTGTCCTAATTCTCATCGCACAGCGCTTACATCCACAGCCAAGGGAAGGATCCTCCTCTCATCATGCTTGGAATGGCTCCTACAAATGTGTCCCATCACTTCTTCCTAGAAGTATCTTCAATTTGAAGAACACCAAGCCTCTCTCTGAAGTATTCAAACTTCACTCTGGCTAGTGGTTTAGTCAACACATCTGCAACCTGCTCATCCATCGCAACATACAGGAGCTTCACTGTTCCTTTTTGCACCATATCCTGGATATAGTGATATTTGATCTCGATGTGCTTCGACCTATCGTGGAACACCGGGTTCTCAGACAGCTTCACACAACTCTGGTTGTCACAAAATATACCAGTAGCATCCAAAGGAAGATCAAATAACTCAGATAGTAGCTTCATAAGCCATACTGCCTCACAACTAGCCAAACAAGCTACAACATACTTTGCTTTGACTGTACTCAGTGCTATGTAGGACTGCTTCCTGCTAAACCAAGAGATCACCCCTAATCCCATACTGAAGCAGACCCAGAAGTGCTCTTCCTATCTGCAGCACTGCCAGCCCAATCTGAATCAACATACCCCTCTAGGTTAAACTTTTGATACCTGAGCCCATAATCAATCGTACCCTTCAGGTACCTCAGAATATTCTTTATAGCAACCAGGTGAACACTTCTCGGATCCGTCAGGAACTGGCTCAATGTGCTCACTGCAAAGCAAATATCTAGTCTCGTGTTCATCAGGTACATCAAGGACCCAATCATCTGATGATACATAGTGACATCAACTGGCTCAGATGAAGCATCACACAGAAGCTTTAGTTTTGATGCCATAGGTGTGGCCATGGCCTTGCATTCCATCATCCCGAACCTCTTCAGGATCTCTACTGCATACTTCCCTTGTCCAAGGAAGATCCCATCTGCACTATGCCACACCTCCATGCCTAGAAAGTAATGCATCATCCCTAAGTCCTTCATATCGAACTCGGTAGCAAGCTTCCTCTTGGTGTCGGAAATCAACCCATCCTCACCTGCAACAAACAGGTCACCCACATACAGCAGTAGTATCATAGGATTGCCTTCCTCAACCTTGTAATAAAGGTTGGAATCATCTTTACTCCTAGTAAAGCCCAAACTAGATAGGAAATTGTCCATCCTTCCATACCAAGTCCTAAGAGCTTGCTTCAAGCCATACAAGACTTTCTTCAACCTGCACATATATGATTCCCTGTCATATGTCTCAAAACCAAGTGTCTACTCCACATACACTTCCTCTTCGACTACACAATTCAAGAAGGTTGTCTTGAAATTCATCTGGTGTATATTCCACTTCATCACTGCAACCAGAGCATGTACTATTTTGATGGAAGTGTATCTAGCTACAGGAGCAAAAGTCTCTTCATAGTCTATTACCTCTTTCTGGGAGAAGCCACAAGCTACAAACCTCACCTTGTATTTCTCTATGTTACCATCTGCAGCATGCCTGATCTTATAGATCCACTTGTAAGTCACAACAGACTTCCCTTTAGGTCTTGGGACTACATCCCAAACATCATTCTTCGTGATCAACTGGTACTCCTCGACCATGGCATCCTTCCATTCTTTCTTTTCCGCTGCTTCTTCATAACTAGTGTAATGTCCCCATTTTGATCCCCTTTGTATTAAATCGTAAATGATGTAAATATTGTAATTTACTCATGGTGAGGAGCTCAAGGCCAAGGCCCCACCATTGATTTAGCGGTTCATGTATCGGCAATTAAAGAAACAAATGCCTACGGCTCTTGTGCTAGATATGCACAATGTAAATTAAAACATCATGTAAATACGAAATTTAATGAAAAACCAACAACTGGCTATGCTATGTAACAAAGAGATGGGGGCATGATTCTACAAGGAAAAGGGAGGGAAATTATTCAAACCCTTGAGCCAATGGTATTAATCCATGTGTCAATGGGGGAAACCCATAAAACCACCAACTACCCATTTTGTCTCATCCACCCAATCATTTAATTCTTCCAAACATTGGTTGGGGCAGTTATTGTCTTGGGATTGGAGAGGTATGGCAGCCAGATTTTCGTGCATGGGCAAGCCATCAACCTGAAAATCATATTTTTGGCTTGCTGGGCAAGAAAACCACCACGAAATGCTTCCTAAGGCAATTATTCATGCATTACGTCCTTCCTCTCACGCAGACTGAGCTCACTGGAAGTTATCCTCACGTTTTTCACGATAACCCTGCGTTTTTCCATGCCCAGGAACTCGTTTTGGTATTTTGCAGCAGCTGGGGAAGGAGGGACGCGATTTTGGACTGAGGGAGAAGTCATTTTTGCCCTTGGGGTGTTTTTCTGGAATGGATTGCTCTCCTAGTCGAATTTCTCCAGTTTCCTTTTCGTTTTGAGTCCACCCACATTTTTCTGAAGCTCAGGAAACCCCATCTCATGCATCCCACAGTTGGAGACATTTTCTCATGCTCAGCAAGTGTAATTTTGCTGCTATGAGCATCCTTGTTTGATTTGAACTTGTAAGCAAGAAATTGGAATGGTAGTGGACAGAATTGGCTTGATAAACCTAGTGTAGGGAGTAACCTCTCAAGAAGATCAAGAGGGCTGGCTACTTTTCTATGCACACCCTGAGAGCACTAGAAAGGAAGGTATGGCTTGAGGGACTGTGTGGCAGTGAAGAGAATACTTCCTGGTGTTGGGTGTGTAGGCATTGTGAGTGCCAAGCTTAATAGATCTGGGAGGGGTACCCATAGCTCTGTGGTTGAGCTCACTAGCTTAGCAATTCTTCCCTTCCATGTCCTAGCAGCCTGATAAACCCAATTGCAGATTGGCTTGGCTCATCTTGGTGCATGCTTGGCTATGTGTGAGTCTGTTGTTCCCTGGTTCCTTGTAGAGATCATGCCCAGCTCGGGGGTGGCAGTGATGCTGAGAGATTGAGGAGCACACTGGCCTGTGGTTGGGTGGAACGTTGCAGTTGCATAGCCAGTTGCTTGGGATTACCTTATTGAGATAAGTATTCTCTTGTGTAAATTGGCAATTATCATTCGATGAATATTATGAATGTATGTGGATGTGTTAAATGAATTTACTTCCGATGTGTTTTTAAAAGTTTATGCATTTCCATATGATCTTGTATAATTCTGCAAAGGTCTCTATTTAATGACTGTCACAGAATAGCTTGAATGAATGTTAGACATCAACAGGATTTATTTAATTTTCGTTGTGTTCTATAGCCTGCACATATACATGTCTTGTGTCAATAATTTTAATGAATGGATATGGGTCTTACTGCCCGAATTGAGCACCACGTCCTCTCTATCATGCTGTATGGTAGGAAGGGGACATTACAACTGGAATGTTCTTTGTTCATAATTTCACAGAGTAAGGAAACATGACTGGTATGTTATCTAGTCCTCTTCCTTTCTCTTTGTTCTTCTTCTGGAATGCAATACCTTTCTGCATCTTGAATGATCTCTCTAGCCCATGCAGGTTTCCTCTTGTGAGAGTTCTTCTCATGGGGTGGATCTATAGGTTCTTGTGGATCTTCAATTTCACGATCTTCTTCTGGAATTACTTCATTCATAGTGGTGTCTTGAAATCTGGTTATCTTTGGTTCTTCATGGTCTTCAACAGGTGTCTTCTTCGATTTGATGTATGTTGAGTCTTCATCAAATGTTACATCCCTGCTGATGTCAATTTTCTTGAACCCTGGAAAGTATATTCTGTAAGCCTTCGATCTTTCACTGTAACCCACAAAGATGCCCTTCGTTCCTGAAGGATCTAGCTTTGTCCTCTTTTCTTTTGGAATGTGTGTGCATACTGGACAGCCAAATATTTTGAGATGGCTAACTTCAATTTTCTTACCATAGAAGACTTCTTCTGGTGTCTTGTTGTCAAGAATCTTGTGAGGTGTTCTATTCTGCACATATACAGCTGTCCTAGCTGCTTCTGCCCATAGGTGCATAGGAAGATCTTGGTCATGAAGCATTTCCCGTGTTGCTTCCATGATAGTTCTATTCTTCCTTTCAGCAACTCAATTTTGTTGTTGATTGTAGGGAGCATTCAACTCCCTCTTAATCCCTGAATCACTACATAACTTCTTGAAATCACCTGAAGTGAATTCTCCACCATTGTCAGATATGAAAGTATTAATCTTCTTATCTGTTTGATTTTCTATCAAGGCTTTGAATTCCTTGAACTTATCAAACACTTCATCTTTATTCTTCAATAAATAAACCCAAGTCTTCCTAGAGAAATCATCAATGAAGGAAACATAGTATACATACCCACTCAGAGAACTGGATGACATTGGACCACATACATTGGAGTGGATAATCTCCAATATTCCTTTTGCTTTGCTTTCACTACTTGGGAATGCTTTCTTTGTGTTCTTCCCTTTTGCACATCCTTTGCAAATACCTTCATGCTTTGATTGGATTTCAGGAAGACCTTCTACTGCTTTGCTTGCAATTGGTAGTGCCCTATAGTGCACATGAGCAAGACTTCTATGCCAAAGTTCACTTGGCTCCATGCATTCATGTACCATGGCATGTTCAGGTTGTCCCTTCAATTTGTACAATCCTCCCTGTTGCTCTCCAATCACTACTGCGTTATCTATGGTCTTACCCTTTGGCCACATGAGTACTTGACCATCCACAAATGCAACTCTAATCCCATTTGCATCCAAAGATGATATGGACAGGAGATTCTTCTTGAGCCCAGGTACATATAGAGCATCTTTCATTTTCAAAGACTTCCCATAGTCTAGTTTGTAGGAGGCTTAACCACTTCCTTTGATAGGATATTGATAGTCATCCCCAAGTTTCACCTTGTGAGGTGACTCATGTTCAGATAGGTCTACAAAGGATTCTTTGAATCTCGTCATGTGTTTGGAAGCCCCACTATCAATAAGCCAATCATCACATCCATGTGAGATAGTACCTATGAGAGCAGTGATCAACACATATTCTTCCTCACTTGAGGAGTCTTCACTTTCTACTCTATTCTTCTTCTTGGGAAGTTCATCATCCTCAGCAGCATGAGCATGGTGCCTCTTCTTGATGTTCTTCTTCTTCTTGTTGTTGGAGTCTTTCCTTCTCTTGGGACATTCAGAAGCAAAGTGTCCTTTCTCATTGCATGAGAAGCATCTTAAATATTTCTTATCTCTTGGATGGTAGTGAGAATATTTCTTGTGATGATGAGATGGTTATCTCTTGAACTTGCTTTTCTTGTTGTGTGCTGTGAGAGCTTGATCCTCACTTCCCATATTTTCTTCTCGAGCCACAAGCCTGGCTTCTTCTTGTGAACATTCCTTCCATATTCTACTGAAGGAGATCAATTTATTTCTTGCAAAGATTCCTTGGATGAAGGAGTCCCATGACCTAGGTAGGCCATTTAATGTGGTCATGACAATTTCTCCATTATCCACCACTTCATCCACACCTTCAAGTTGTTCCTTGATTTGAGAGACCTTAGAGAACTAGGATTGAATGGTCTCTCCATTCTGGATCTTTACACCTTTCAATTGGTTCCGCAGAGTCACATTCCGATTTATTTTCTTTCCTTCAAACAACTTAGTCAAAGAGTCAAACATCTCCTTAGGTGTCTTTAGGGAACACACATGGGGAATAAGATGGTCCTTAATATAATCAGCAATGATTCTTTTGGCTTTGACCAAGTTCTTCTTGTGTAAGGCCTTAGCCTCATCTCCCTCCAGAACTGGAACCTCTTCCTTTATGTAGCTTTTCAACTCATTCTCTTCTAGGATTAACCCAATCCTATACTTCCAAGCTTCCAAATTATCAACCCCTTCAAGCTTATCCTCAAGCTTGGTGTGGTGAGACATTTTAAAGAGAAACTCAAATGGAAATAAAAGATTCAAGTCTTACCACTTGATTTGCTGAAAACTGGATCTAGAGCTGGATTAGGGTTTGTCAGAGAAACCCTAAAAATTCAAAATTTGAATTTCAAACTTCTGAAAGGATAGAAAGATGCACCTTGCTGAGTTGGTTAAGCTGGTATACTCAAAATTTGAAAACTGCAAATTTTCACCCCTCAAAATTGCTTTTGAAACTTCCGGAATCACTAGGCAGGACTCTGAATTAGGGTTTGAATTTCCCGAAGCTTCACCCAACCAAAAAGATCGATTGAAAGCTCTAACCTTCTATTTTTCAGAGGAGCTTCCAGCTGTGGTCTCGGATTTCAAAAATTCCAATTTTTGCAGAAACCCTAATTTTTAGGTCAAAAATTGAAAATGCTCAGAATTGAATTCTGTCTCGACAGAAAGATGCACCCTTGCTAGGAGAGTCAATCTAACATCCTTCCTTTTATTATCTGTGGATAGAAACCCAAATATTAAGAAGCCCTAGCTTTCGTGGCTACAAAGTGCCTTCTTCTTAGGTTAGCTCTGAAACCATGTTAATTTTTTGATAATTTCATTCCATTATCATTCAGGATCACTAAAAGAATAACATGTACAACATATCTACAGCATATCAATCATAGACACAATAGAAATCACACAAGAGACATAGAGTTTCACCGGGGAAAACTAAGAAGTTGAAAAACCCCCCAACTTCCTAAGAGATAGAATAAACCCCAATACAAGATCAGAAGGATCAAACCCAATAAGATGTCTCTAGCAGATTCTCCTCCTCCTCCACATGTGTGCCACTTTATCTCTTAGCTATGCGATCTTGAGAAGTGAGTGAATGAATCAAATGAGAGACACAACCTCTCTATTTATACACTGACTTGACCTGCCAATAAATCATTGGGGCCGACTTGCTACTCAAGTCTAATAACCCAACCCCATGAGCTAACTAGGGCCGACCCCTCACTGGTGGTCTAATAACCCATCAATACAAATGACGACACTTCCAATCAGAGGAATAATACATCTCTGTGGGATATACAATAAAGTACAAATGTAATACATAGAAGAATATCTTCCAAAGTTACAAATACATCAACACCTTTCTGGGATTATCCTTCTTCTTTCCTTTTGGATTCTTTGAATCTCCAATAGCTAAAGCATGATCTTTTTATGGCTTTATGGATCCCATCAAGACCAACTTGTCTTTCTCCTAATTCAATGATTCCATGAACTCTGCTAATGAATACATCTTCCAGGTTCAAACTGTGAGTTTGGTAGCATGGAAGGTCGAAACAAAGACCGAGTAATATGGGCCCAATTTTGAAAGAATGGCCAAGATCAACTACTCATATTTCTTGTCAATCTGACACTACTTCAATTAAAGAACAAGAGACTTGAACTTAGAGAAGAAATCTTGTAGGTTCTTAAAATTTCTTGGACTCAGTGAAACTAATTCATTCTCTAGTTGGTGGCCCCTAAATTCATTTGTCTTGACAAAAGAAGCTTGGAGTTTGACCCAAACTTCATTAGGAGTGGTAAGACCATCTAGTTGGAAAAGAAGATCCCCGGAAGTACTGAGGCACAAGAGACCATAAGATTCATCTCTTCTGTTATGCCACTTCGCCTTCTCTATGACTGTAGTAGGCTTAGTCTCAGTAGCTATAGTCACTATGTGGAGGCCATTGCTCCTCAACAGAATATCCATCTACACCTTCCAATCAAAGTAGTTGAAAGGATTCAAGATGATTGATTGAGACTAATCCATGGCTTCATTGATTGTGCCCCTATGAGACTGGATTGCACCCTTGTGAGTCCTAATTCGATCATGCAAAAGATACTGAACAATAAACATGAGAATACTTTTGCTAAAGGAGATAAGATACCATGTGAAGATCAATTCACGGGCTGATCTTGCAAAACAAACATTATCCTCACAAATATTGTTAAGCAAAAACTAGCATAGATCACTCAAAACAGACACTGAATTAATACACACAATAAAACTCTATTGAATAAGAGTACATCAGCCAAACTTGGGAAATGTAATGGTTGTCCAAATATATAATTACATCAGATATTTGAAATCCAATTAACTCATTTGAAATCCTCACAAAAGAAGACTTACTAAATATGCAAAAAAAAACCCAAGGTGGCAAAATCACTTTCTAAATCACTATAGAGGCCCAGGAATCGACAAAAGCAGTCATGTGAGGTGATGAATGATGGAAAAGAAATCAAATCATGGATTTTGGAGAGAATAAAAATATGCAGGGAAAGTTGGCCAAAAAAGACATTTGCCAAGTCAGCTAGGTTTATCCTTATCCACTAAAAAGCAAAAAAAGCAAGACAAAACAGTCTAAGGCAGGAAAGTGCTCTTACTATTCCTAGACAATCTTAAAAGCAGACAGAATCTTATCCAGGATCTTTCCAAGTGTGCTCCTGTTGATAATGATGGAAAGTGTGGTCTAAAAGTGGAAAAAGGTGGGAAAATACATAATCAACACTTAGGAAATTAATCAAACATGACTAATATATCATATACTAAGTATGGAGTGGGTTTTTAATATTCTAACAGAAGCTACACACTTGTTATGCAATGTTGTCTAAGTAATTTAGGACGTCAAAGCTCAAATTTTATGAGTGTCGTGACTCTTCAACTTATGTTACTCAAAACAACTATTCGATAGTTGGTTTGCAATGGGTTTTCTACTAAGATTTCTTGTTTTGGTATTGAGATGGAGTATTTGGTTTGTTCACTGCCTTGCCCCTAGGGTTGATTAGTTTTTTTTCCTAACTAATTTTGTTGTAGCCTAGTCATATCGACACATTAATGTCTTGTTAGATTGGTTTTCCAACTTACATAATCAATTTACTATTAGTGAGTTATATGGGATTGTTTAGAATCCTTGGAATTGTACATTTCCTCAACCTTAGCACCTAGCCAACATGCAATGCCAAGGGTGGTGATTTTCATGAACTCTAAGTAAGTATGGATATATTTAGGTAGAATTGAATTACATTTTGAATTATTGACCCAACTTTAGACATGGAATGGATTATGATGATTAATTTTCCATGTTGAATGATGATGAATTCACTTCCATTACATATACAACTCTTCGTAGTAACCATTGAAAAAAAATGGAGAAGTACTTGAAGCTTGACTAGGGAGAGATTAATTCCTTATTTTCTTCATACAATTATTGAACATAAGATTTCCACCAACAAAATTCAAATGATAGGGGAAAATTCAAAGTTACAAATGAAATGTTCTCCTTATTGGAGAGTAGGTTGTCATGATGTCCAATTCTATAACACACACATTTGTTCTATTGGACAATTGATAATGATTTGGTGAGTTTTGATGTATGTGAATAGATAGTTTACTATCTTCATGACATTGTATGTGATGTTTTAGATAGTGATGTCCCCCAACACTTTATGATTTTTGGTTATGAGATGTAGCAACTATTTTTTATTGTGATATTATAGAAAATTGTGCCTCATATGTCATGCGATTTCCAGGTAGTTATACATTGACATTATGTTGAATTAGTTAAATAGTTATATCATTTAAATTAGCACTATTAATTTAGTCAACCTTGATTTGATGTTTAATGACTTATTGTTGTTGATATTTTTATAGATAGGTTGATGAATTTCATAGGGATGAACACTAACATAAACAAATGTTGGGAGTAGCTAGATTATACTTACATTGTTTTGACAAAGATTCTTTCCCTTAAGGATTTCCCCAAAACCCTTGGTCTTATCACTTCTAGTATTAGGAGTTACTTATGTGTTATGTTTTCCCTTTACCCTAAGTGTTTATCTCTCAAGAGTTTTGGGCATGTCACCTATGTTAGACTTTTGGGTTTCTCTAAAAGTGTTTACACCATGTTTGGGGTACTTAATGAGACTTGGGGTACATGGTGTATGACTATCCCTTTGATGGTCTGAGGTGGATCATAGAATGAGAGATGGTTTGTGATGGATATACACAACTGAGATAGCTTAATGAATGGGATATTGAACTCAAGACAGCGTTGGACTGAATTTATTCTCTTAGGCATTGGAGGTCCTATGGTATTTTTGTGTATGCCCTTCATTGAGGCCTCATGGAAGAGCCACTTACTTAGAGAGTGTCCTTTAGGGGATGTGGAGAATTTGCATCATAGAGGAGGGCTTCAATACCTAATTGGAATGTGTCATCTTGGTTTCCTATTTGGAGGATTGGAGATGGCTCATGGATGCCTAGGGATTTAATAGTGTTCTTGTAGGGGGTAGCTGACCCAATGGAGTACATTTCTTTGTAGGATAGATGGAATCCACGAAGGGCCATGGTGGAGTAGTGTGGAATTTCCTTGCATAACAGTGTCACCATGGATACGTTATTGTGCACGACATTTCCATTGGAGCATGACATTTGTACTCTTGAGTAGACATGTCACTTGTGTGGCCTATAAGAGCTCATGTAGGTTGCTTACAAGGGCTTAATCCCACATAGTATTGTTGGCATCCCTTACCTTTCATATAAATAGACAAATGAGAGAATCATTTTATACACATCATTATTCTTTTGTTTGTACTTAGCTTCTTGGAAGAGGTTACTAGGGTTTCCTCATGAACCCTATGCAGAGATAAGAAGTCTAGAGGGGATATCTTTAGTTAGATTTTTCTCTTATGACTAGAATTTTATCTTATGGAGGGAATTTTCGGATGATCACATATACTTGTTATCTCTCTTATATCTTCACATGTACTTGTTATCTCTCTCTATCGAGGCGCTAGGGTTTCTTGTTCTTCTTGTGCATATTGAATTTCTAGGATTACGGTTTTACCCTTGGAGATTTTGGAGATTTCAAGTGGTTATTGGTGTTGACGTTTTCTTTTGTGGATCTTTGGTGGCGGCTAGGGTTTCATGGTTTCCCTAGGGCTAGGATCAATAGTTTTAAGTTACAGTCATAGACAATAATCCAAATAGACCTTCCATGTTTTTTTTGTTAGAGTCATTTATAAACATGACTTATTGGATGTTCAACCAATGTTTGAGTGGTGTGGATTGAAAGTTGGTACTATAACTCTAACGTCAATTATCCAGATAATATTTGATGTTAGTCTGACAGATCGTCCATTTTTTTTTTCTCAATGCTATTCTAAACATCTATTTTTGGATGTTAAGCTGACGTTAAGTCTACTTTACAAATGTCTATTTTTGGACGTAAATCCAATGCTAAGTCTACTTTGTGAACCTCTCTTTCAGGCATTCCACCAACGTTACGTCTACTTTGTACACGTCTCTTTTTGCATGTTCCACTGGCATTTGAGTGGTATGGGTTGAATGTCAGTAGCATAACTCTAACGTCGATTACCCAACCCACTGTTGGACATTAATTCAACAGATAATCCACATTAATCCGATGTTAAGTTTACATTTGTAACATCTCTTTTCAAACGCTCAGTCAATGTTAAATCATATTTGCAAACATTGCTTTTCAGACGTTTGGTCGATGTTGTTAGAAGATATTGATGTCAAGAAAAAAATGACTTTAACGTCGCTTAAGCAACCCTCTTTAACATCACTTAAGAGGCGTTTGTCTAATGATGCTTGACTTACATCTAGAAGGAACCCTTTCCGATGCTAAAAACCGTCGAACACACGTCAAATATGGCGACCCCATTCTATAATGGGTGTGCCTGGTCATTTCCAACTGGATTTCTTAGTCATGCATGAATGATTGCATATAGTGAAAAACAATTAAACCCACCCTTCATGTATACTAGAGAAAACCTGGACCATCGTACTTATGCATGTTTTCCTGTCCCACAACTAATTGTACAATATTCTAACCTACTCGAAATCTAGGAGGAGGAGCATTTTCTCAGTCATTTGGCCACCTGGTTCCTATATGTCAGCTACCCCAAATGTCATACCCCCACTATTTGCACTCTTCATTCCTCGTGATACGTTTTCTATATGATGTATTGGTTGGTATGGTCTACAGTGAAATAGACATGCCCTCCACTATCCTTACAATGAGCACCTGTGCGTGGAAAATGAATGGAATGCCAACTCCCACTACCAGCCACACTAGTGCTTGATAACGACTACAATATAGCTAGTGTTATATGCTTCCATGAATCTAAGTTTGTCACCCTCTATGTTATTGATTACTCGAGCAACGTGTCACAATCAATCAAGAAAAAGGTTTAGAGACACATTCCCTTAATTTATTAATTTGGTTTTGTAGCAATGCATTCAAATGTCGCAAGGAGATGATGATATGTTGGGCCTCTACCAATGGGGAGTTATCTACGTCGTGGCTTCTGCAATCCCTTGTGTTTCATTCTTACAATACATGTGCCTTGCCAAAATGCTTAATTACGTTGCACGTCAAATATGCAAGGGTCAATATTGACTTTCTACATGGCTATGTACATGATTAATGTCATTTTGAGGGCATGCCAAAAGAATATTTGGCGCATTGCAGGAAAATACATATCAACATGTTTTTGTTTGGTGTGATTAGTCATAGGATGGCTTCATGCCCTTTGAAACATATATCCATTTTTTATGGAAGAGAAAATTATTGACCCCATACTTTATGTGATCAACCATATCCATTTCAAACCTTGACCCCTTTTTCTTTTGGTTATATAAAAAAAAATATCTCATAGGTACATTAGAACAAGGTTGTGAATGCTTAACCTTGTTAAAAAAACTTTAAGGAATGCGGCTTAATGAAATGGGAGGGATTTTTTGAAAAGTAATAATGGGACAATCAAATAGATAGGGCCTAGAAAAGAAGACTTAAGAGGGGGGGACTTCTTTTTTAAAATTTGGGGATAGTAATGAAAAATGGGAAAGGTAAGGTTTAGGGAAGGGGAAATATTTTTTTATGGGAGTGTAGGCATGACCAAATTTACAAGATGAATAAATTAGAGAAACTTGATGGACAAATCAAATAACGAGAAACTTCAGAAGGGTGATGGGGAAATAATAACGAATCTGGTGAAACAGAATATGGGTGTGAAGAGCATTTTGGGAATCACTATATGGTGTGGAAATTATAGCATAACAATACTAATGGGAAGAACCAACGAATTTTAATCAAGGATACCTAGACAAATAAAACTTGACCTAGTTTTACCTAATATGCACATGATGAAACTTTCCCTAAGAGGTGTGAGAGCCACATTACGACATATATGATGCAACTGAGTAGAGATGGGAAGAGGTCTTCGCTCTTAACTCTATGGTAGAGATGGTATGGGATGACTACATTGCCAAGGGTGTTTTCCTATGACATCATGTTACGAAACTTCTTAATCATGTCGATGTTGGACATCAACATCTAGTAAACCAATGACAAAAGATGAGGAATGAAAACATAAGACGACTCAATAATGACTAGAAAACATGATGTATAAATGTAAAAGTGACCACGAATAAAGTACATGTACTCTTATTAATCCCTGAAAAGGGAAGGGAGTGAATCAAGTAAGGCTAGTGTTCCATGGTGGGTGAAATAGAGTAATAAGAAGAAGTGTTGGGGAAAACCGATAAGAAAAAGCAATAATAGTTCAATGTACCTAGGTCCTCCACATAACATCCTCTCTTGGATATCATGGATAAAGGTAATCATGTCAAAGAGATTAATATCTAAACAATCCAAAGAGAGAACATAGTGGTGTATAGTTCTGAAATACATCAAAATCCATGAAAACTAATTGGGAAACCTTATAAAAAAATGACACAAAGAACTATACAAGAAAAAGAATAGAAAAAACTAATCAAGAAACACACTAAAATGACATAATCAATCTCAAAGCGAAACAAGAAGCAAACATGTTTTTTTTCCTTTTATGCTTTTATGCTTTTATTTATTTTATTTTTATGTTATTTCATTTTTTGTGTTATGTAAGATGGTTAATATTCGAAGGGATCTAAATAAAGGTATGATTTCAGAATAGAACCATTGACGGAATGGGAAAATAATCTCTCATGTCGATCCTTTAGATGATAAGCATTGTTGCTGAGATTTTGGGCGACAATAAAGGGGACAAGCCATAATTTTTCAAATTTCATGTGTTTTCCCTTGTCCTCATGAGAAAATTCCCACAAAAGTACTCTTTGACTAACACAAAAATTTCTTTTATTGTCTTTCTTATCATGTCTTCTCTTAATAATAGCTTACCGATTCTTCATATTCTCTAACTCAAATTACCTTTGTTCCTCTAGATCTAAGACAACATTAAATCTTTTGGACGATGGGGGTACTATGCAACTCCTCAATATGGAATGCTAAACGATAAGTCACAATCTCAAGATCAATTGGCATGACAGCTTCTTGTACGTAGACAAGCATGAAAGGGGATTCACTGTGAATGATCTTAGAAGTGGTACGATCAACCCATAAAAGATAAGTCAAATGTAGGTGCCACTCCATAGGATTTTCCCCAATCATTATCTTCATGAGTTTGACAAGGTTATTATTTGTCAACTTAGCTAAGTCATTCCCCTAATAATAATAAGGCAAAGAGGTAGAGTGAATGATATTGTACTTTTGACACAAACCAAGAACACCTTTTGACACAAAAGCACCTCCATTGTCACTGTCAATCGCAAGCGGTAGTCCAAAACGAGAAAATATTTTCTCTTGAAGGAATGATACCACTTTCTCAACTATATCATTCTTTAAAGGAACAACCTCATCCTACAAGGTAAAGTAATCAATCGTAGCTAGGATAAAAACATGTCTAGCAGATCAAGGTAGAGAGATGGATCCAATAAAATCTAAACTCCACTTCAAGAAGGGGATAATTCCAATCATTGGATTAATGGGAAGACAAGTGATTTTCTGACAGCCTATGGCGTGTTGACAATGATCACAATTTCACACAAATTCAAATGCATCATGAAATATAGAAGGCCAATAGAACCCATAATGCATGATTTTGTGGGTCATTGCCTTAGCGGTGAAATGTCCACCTGAATGAAACTTGAGATGGGATCTGTCATGAAACTCATGAAGGATGGTCCAAGATTACTCTCTACCAAGATGTCCAAGGAGCATGGTGTTAGCATGTAAATAAAAAAAGGCAATTGTTAAGTAAGATGTACTTGCTACTTTTGAGTCGTAGATTCCTTTTCTCATTGGGATTAATCTGGGGAGGGAAGGTTTGCATGTCGAGATAAAATATGATATCCTCATACAAGGAAAGAGTGGTCACGTTCTAATCCATGTCAGTGTAATCAATGGTAAATATTGAAAACAAGGACTCGTAATCCTCCTCAATGTCTAGGCAATCAAGCTCAGGGTGCCTAGCTAAAAGGAGGGATAAGTCACAGCCTTTAATAGTCTTGGAAATTTTGAACTCAAGGTCAAACTCTTGGATCTTATCCGGCAAGTTTGATATCTTTCCCTACAAGTAAGTTTTGGATAGAAGGTAATTCAAAGCAAGGAGACAAAATTTTGCAATAGTATGCCTTCCGACAACATAGTGATGAAAATTCTTCAGAGAAATGATTATGGTCAATGCATGGTTTTCTACCAAAGAAAACTTGACCTCAACCTTAGATAATCTTTGACTCATCAATTCAATAGGATTCTTGTGATTATCAGAGTAAAGCTAGATAAGGATGGTGGAAATAGCTTGCTCGGTCACATTAGTATATATTTGGAAGTCACTATCGAAATCGAGCTTTGATAGGACGAGAACATAGACAATTGTATTTTCAACATCTTGAAAGGGGGATTGTGCTTCATCATTCCAATTGAATGCCATGTATTTTCACAAAAGCATATGTATAAGCTTGATAATCTAAGAGAAATTGGGCATAGACCATCACAAAAAAAAAAAAAAAATTGCCCATAAATGCTTGGAGAAATTTTTGAGTTTAGGAGGGAGGTTTTGGATAATAGTTATTCTTTCAGGATTAATCCTCACACCCTGCTCAGGAATGATGTGCCCTAGTAGCTTCCTCTCGGTAGCACCAAAAATAGACTTGTTGGGGTTCAAGGAAATGTCAAATTTCCTACATCTGAAGAAAACCTAACTAAATTGGTCGAAGTGGTAGGATCTCTTCTTGGAATGAACAGCCGGGTCATAAAGGAAAATTTGGATAATGATCCTTATCAATTCATCGAAATCTATATGCATCCCCCTTTCTAAAGTGGCATCACCATTTATCAAGCCTAAGAGCATACAGTGGTAAGTGAAAGTACTCCATCTAGTGGTAAAGGTAGTCTTGTTTTGATCCTTGGGGTTAATATTGATTTGGTTATACCCTGAAAGCCCCATCTAGGAAATAAATCATCTTGGAACCAACAACTTGTTGCAGGATAGCATCCATGAAAGGTAGGGTGAAATTGTCTATGATGCGACAATTATTGAGTTCTTTAAAGTCTACGCAAAGGCGAATGTTTCCATTTTTCATCCAGACTGGAACAAATTGGTGAACCATTTAGAATAGCGTACTAGAAAGATAATTTTGGCCTCAAGCATTTTGTCGAGCTCCTTTCTTATAATGACATCAATCTTAGGATTTACTTGTCATTACTTCTGTGGTATGAGAGTGGCTCCTTATAGAGGAATGGAGTGTTGGATAATGCCTACATCAAAATATCTAAGGTCCTAGTATGACCATGCAAATATATCCTTGTATTCATGGAAAGGGGAGAGAAATTTCTCCTTCTCCTCCTAGGTACACCGGGCTCCTATGTATAATGATTTTGATTCCTCCTCAAAACCTATGTTGATGACAATAATAGGACCAATCGTGTACTTAGGAGGCTCAATATTTGGACTTGGATTCTTAGAAACATCATCTAATGAAAACATACTCTCAAGTGACACTAGTCCTTTGGGATAGATGTTATTCTTGAGGTTATTGGTCCCAGGAGGTGGAGGCATTTTGTCTCCCTGATCATCCATAAAGCAACAAATATCCTCATCGTCCTAAAAAAAAAATCATGTTGGATTAAGTGCACATGTAGCAGGTTTGAATGCCTTGTTGGAATCTAGATGTATGCAGGAATATCCAGGGTCTACCACAAATGGTTGAGATTAGCCTGAGCAAGTGCAGAGGGCACATCTGAGTCATTCACACTAATGGAAAATATCATCAATTATTAATTGGGGAAGCATAGTGAATGGCCGAGATCAATCGAGCAACTTTAATTGTAATATATACACCATTCATAGGGAAAGTAGACGCATGAGGTATATTTCAAGGAATCTTATATGAATGGCCAGGATCGATTGTGCAATTTACCATCGCACGATCTTGACCACTCAGATAATTGGAAGTGATAAAGGTTTAATATGAGGCTGGATGTTGCGAATGTATAGTATTTCATCTAGCTTCATGGAATGGTAGATCAAGACAATTCACACACTGAGAGATCCGCACTTGTGAATGTATGTGTTGGGTATATAATGGTATCGAAAAACCACTTAGCATTGAACAGAAATCATTTATGGTTAAAAGGTGGTATGGTAGTATGGTGACATGGCATAACTTCCAAGTAATATTACTAACTGGTTGAAAATGGACATGTGTATTGTTATTATTGGTGGTTTATGGATAACTAGAGTGGGCCTACTACATGCATCATTCAAGGTGGCAAGGGTGAATCTATAGGAATGGTTCTGATTTTTCACATCTTCATTTTACAGTGGCCTTTGCACCATGCACAAATGGATCAGATTGATCATCATAGTCACTGATAGTAAATAAGTGACATAAAGCTCCTCTCCCGTATTGAACCAAACTCATAATGTTTATTTAGGTCAGGTCATAACTATGATTAATCCTTACCATTGGTGGGGGGACCTCTTATGTTAGGTCTAAGCATATTGTAATGTGGAGAATGGCCATGATCAAAATATAAAATGTGTATAATTAAATCTAGACCATTCACAAGGGACCCTCCCTCATTAATTTATTACTAAATGACTTTGCATGAATGACTAAGATCTAATGCCAAGAGATGAAAGATCTAATATATATTGTTCTTATGGAGGAAAAATCCATTATCATTTCAATAATTTAGGATGCATGAATGGTAGAGATAAAAATATGTAAAGCTACAGGTTTAATCCAAACCATTCTCAAGGTATATATGTTTTCATCATAGGAGACCGGCCTTGAAAGGTTGGATGTCAATCCAAGTGAAAAGGTAGGGTTTGACTATTTTCACGAGGGTCCCCCACTACCACATATGAAGCCATGTTCCATGTGTTAATGCTTAAAATTTGCACACATGCAACATTTTTGCTAATATTGCAGAAAAGAAACATCAACATGTAGCATGCAGCTCATCGAAGACATCCTCATCATATCCACAAGATACGTTTAACCCCATAATCACAAATTCAGTCAGTATGCACAACCATGCAACTATTTTCAATATACTCGCATGATATTAGCAAGACTCTTTGTTTGAATACCCACTCAAATCTGCAAGAATTTTCCTTCAGAAGTCACGTGACTATAAAAATCTCAGGACCACTTAATTTCTACGACACATTCAAGGATCATAACAACTCCTTTGGTTCCAAAATTTGAAATGGAATCCTTACATGCTTGGAAGAATTCAATATCCCCCTTGGGCATGCATTCTATAAGAGAAAATCAAGAGTGAATTTATGCTACAATGATTGCATTGAGAGATCAACTTTCAATCCACTTCTTACCTCTAATCGGCATGCAAATCTCCCTTACTTTCCTCCTCTAAGACACAAGAGTTTTATCCCTATCCTTTTAGTTTTGTTTTGTTTTGTTGAAGTTGCTTTATATTGTGAGTGTATCATTTACCTAGCCTACATCTATCAATGTGTCCTTCATTGCAGGTTGCAAGGATCACATGGAAGATTTCTCACCCCTGTGTCATTTTTTCCTCTACAATATTTTATGGCGACTCCACTCTTGTTTTTGTTCATTTCATTATAAATAAGTTGTAATTTTCATAATAACTTATTTGGGGTGTCTTGCAGGTCCATGAGCTTGTTTTTCATCCTCTCAGCATTTAGAATTTGGACGTGCATAGCCCAGGTTCATCAAAAATATCAATAGCATAGATCTAGACATCTCATGCACGCGATTGTTCATAAAAAATTAAGCAGAGTAAAGAACATCCTTTTGCACATTTATTTCATCATGCATAGTTATTTGATTGTTCTTTACTCTATTTAAATTAAGCAGAGTAAAGAAAAATCAATGTTCACATGTATCGCTTTATTGTTCTCTTTAGTTAGTTGCAAATCTCACTTCTATTTTTCCTTTCAAAACCGTGTGATTCCCAGTTGAGCACACACCAAGATAACTAAAGACTCTTTCAAATCAAGTATGCTCTTCATCTTGCACTCATGAGTGATCTTGATGAATCATAATTATAAGGAAGTTTGAAATACCTCTCTTGCACTCCTTAAATCAAATTTGGACCAAGCATAAAATCAACATTGCATTGCAACTCTCAACCAACTAAAATCCTCCACAAGAGGTCACAAAAAAATATTTTGGTTAGTTTAGGATTAATTGAGATAGGAATCCAAATAATGCCCACCAATATTCTACATTCTTGAAACATAATGGTTGTTGACTTTTAGGGTACTTATCAAATCATGTTATCAACAAGTGTCAAGAGAAAACATGGATAAGAAATATGTGGTACCCAAGGACATAAAATCCGAGGTATAGTTGTTTTTGTTCACCACATAGAGCCACCTAGCTATTTGTGGAGTCAACAATTTACCTTTTGAGTCTTAAACGCTTATCCACACTTGATGCGGGTATCTTAGTGGCCAAAATCTGGGATTATCATTGGGTGGAATTTTGGGGATGCATTTTCACCTAAGTCAAATTTCGTTGGTTGTTGGAAATGTTACCAATCCTTCCAGAATATAGGCCGAACACCCCTCGTTATAACTAACTCTTTCATACCTTCACTAGCTGTCTTCGATGGATTTCATCACCGCCGATGAGAGAGCTATTGGAAGGATCAATCATTATTTGAGAGGAAATATGCGATGCCATCTAGGTAATTTAAATCTTCTTTATTTTTACTTGCACAATATCATCTAAACATAATTTTTAAAAAAATCAAATTTTGAGATCATTTGCACAAAAACTTGACACATACCCCGTCACTTGCACCATATTGCATATTTTATCATGGTTAGCATATTTTTTCATATGTTTTATTGTGTTTAAATCTCTTCCACCTCACTCTAATTTTATCACACAACCATCACCATTGCGGAACAAAGAAATATGAGGTAGTCTCTCAAATTGCAAGGAATCCCTCCTATCCAAGGAGATGTTCCCACATTACCTCCTCATAGACCATGAGAGAGGCCATCTAGTTGGGGGCATACATTATTAGGATAAGCTTTGTTGGAAAAACATTGCTTAACGCTTCTATCCCTCCACCTCTTCGAGGAAATACACCACCACCACCACCCCCTCCATCATCCCCTCCACCTCCAGGAGGAGGTAACACAGAGAGGAAAATGGTGACATCAAATATCCCATTTATGGTGATCCTAAATATCCTTGAGTTATCGAAGTTGATAAATTATCCCATTCTTCATAATGCAACTTGGAAAAACATGAAATCCAAGATTCCCTCGGATATTCTAAAATTTGAGGGGAAATAAGGAGATGACCAACCAAACCATGTGATGTCATTTCACCTCTGGTTCTCATCCAATGGTATAGATGAGAACACTGTTCACCTTCAATTGTTTCAGAGAACCATTACAATTACAACAACCAAATGGTATGTCAGTCTACCATATGGGACTTACTCCACCTTTGGGTGCATTGATGCCACCTTCCTCACATATTTCCAATTACCCATACGCCATGTTTTAGGGTTCGAAATTCTCACAAAATTTTGATAGAATACATCAAGAGTCACATCATGGATCATATCCATGAGTGGCATAGATATACGACCTTGTACGGGATACAAATCCAACTACAATTCTTGTTAGCTTGGTTTCTTAAATCATTCCACCCAATGAGCACAAAGGATGTCGAAACCAAATTGCCAAAAATGGAAGAAGGACGACCCTCAAGGCCCAACATTTCAATCTAATATATGCACAATTTGGGTATTTGTATACCATCATCCCTAATGCCCCACATAATCATTCTATGAACCTAGCAGCTCCAGCCACATCACACTCTACTAACAGGATTATTGGAACTATTTCTCACCAGGGAAATGGTTCCCAACCACCAACCTCTATGCCATACAATGTGGAACAACAGTACCCACTAACACCTCCTGCATTAGTGGCTCCCACAACTGCTCCAACTCCTATATTTGGGAAGTTGTTGTTTGTACCATATAGCCCTATGTATCGCAATGCAATTCAAGTGCCTCTTATTCCACCCCCTCAAGCAGCTCTACGATCTCCTACAACCACTTCATATGGATCCCCTAACCCATACATTCCCATACCCATCTATAATCCATATTTTCCATTTCTTGGTCCATTGATTTCTCTCCCCATGCCTCAATATGGGGTCAATCTAGTACAACCTTCTCCCACACAACAAACTTGAGGATTTAAGCAATCGAATGCGACTAATACCATGAATCCTCATAATCCAAGGAAGAATAAATGAAAGAATAGGAAGAACCAACAATCAGGGCAGGGGGGAATCCCACTCCCTAACAGAATCAAAACTTGAGTAACCCAAAGGAGGGGACCAACAAACCCCCCAAACTAGGAAATATATCCAACCTCCAGATGAACTTTTCTTGCTCCTTGTATGAATAATATGGGCATTACACCCATCATTTCCTGTTGCAACCAATCCTCCTTAACAATTGATTGGTAAGGAAAGGTTGCAACCAATCTTCCTTAACCACCAAATTCTCCTTGACCTCAACATTTTGTGTTACAATAACCCTTTTCCAACCAAGGGGTGATCTCCCAACACTAGGAACCTCACCCACCAAGCAATGGAACCTTCCAAAACATCTACATGAATGCGGTTAATATCAATCCTTAGACCCACAGCAAAGGTTATGGAACTCCTGACCCTCCACAGGGGGAGGATGTGCCTGCTACGTCTAGTGGTCCTCTACATATACCCCTCCCAAGAAATTATTATATCCCTTGGATCCCTAAGAAACCACTTCAAGAACTTCCCATAACCCCCATATGAAAATTCCACAAAATTACAACATTGTAGATGATTTGGCTTAGTCTTTCGCCACCATGTCAAAAGTAGAAGTACTCTAGTATTTCCTTTCTCAAAATAAGGAATGATTAGAAAATTGGGAGCACTCAACCCTTCTTTATTCGTTCTCAATTTCCTTCAACCTCAACAAAGGAGAGCCGCGACTACCCTCATCAGTCACTTTCCAAATCCTAGTCACCATTAAGAACATAATCATTCATAGATACATAGTCGATGAAGGAGCATCTACTTGTGTGATTTCCACCCATGTCTGGAATCATATTGGATCACCAAACTTGGTCCCCTCATCTATCGTCGTCTACACTTATGATGGGAGATGATCAAAACCACTAGGTTTGAACTAGAATGTCCCCATTGAGCTAGGGAGAAAAATGGTACTCTTGGATATTGAAGTGGTCAACGCTCAACTCGACTACAATATTATTTTGGGACATAGTTACATGTACACCATAAAGGTGGTAGTTTCATCAATTTTCTTCATCATGATGTTTCCCCACAAAGATAAAATCATCACCCTTAAATAGTTGAATTACTATGACCCTCACCCCAATTCAAACCCTAACAATATCCTACCCTCCATAGTATCATCTACTCCCTCACCATATGTTGATATAGGTTCAGGAATTTACCAAGATTATGCATTGATAGGGACATACTCTATCCCTCCACCACTTATTCCAGCATCCATAAATAGTCTTATCTGCATTATCTTCACCTCCGAAGGCAAGATGCAATACCCCTCCCCACCAATATCAACAAGTCCTGAAAATATTCGTGGCACAAAGAAAATCATAACTCCATCAATGCCACCTGTATTCCACTCCCCTTTCTTATTTCCCCCCACAATCATGCAAGCATCCCCGATGATGGCCCAACTTACCCTACATGATCTTACTTTGGGATTACAAGTGTGGTACTTAACACCACCATATCCAAAAATGGTACCAAAACCAATATTCCAATATAATTTTGTTCTGGTATCACTTGCAACCATGACATCAACACCACCTGCAGGCCCGGTCCTACTAGGGCCAAAACCACTACTAGTCACAACCAAAACCAATGCTATGGGAATCAAGAAACCAAATTTGAAATCCCCTATTACAAAAAATACTACTTCTACGCCAAAACTCAACCAACCATGTGCTTTTAGCAGATAGATGGGACATGATACAAACCTATGCCTCACATTGTTGAATCTCAGGAATTTGTTCAACACGTGTATTAGTAAAACTCATGATTCCAGCACTTAAACAAGGGATACGCTAGCCACCTTAGTCATGAACAATACCTGAACAATACCAAACATTGTACACCAATTTTTTCTCAATTTTTTCATTATACACATAATTGTCTTGAGCTCCCTCGATTTCTAGATGCATTGGAAACCATCCACTTCACACACCCCATGGTTGAAATACGTCGACTAGTTTCCCGAGAAACTACTTCCATCAACGTTGTCACTTCATTAGATCCAATGAAGGAAGATCATGGTAGGTGTTCATCATGTGGGAATAACACTCATATGATCCCACCTACTATAGGCACAGTCCCACTTAACCGTGCCTCAAGGACACTAAGCCCATCCCATACACTTAATTGTGCATGTGCCACTCGTCCATGTCGATCATACGATTTGTTAGCTCAGTTCTCATTTCAGTGCTCCATCTTGTCCGTGGAGCGATTTGTCTACTTAGAACAAATGCAATTGCAAGACAATCCTCCTCCTCCCATGGAAAACCCACAATTGTTGTCTTAAGAAGAGATATTTCGCCCGCCGCATGATACCATCGACCATGTTGATTTCATAAATATGTTATCATTATATGTCATGTCTACTAATGATGACGCATCCTCTTCATCATCAAAGGAATATCATGGTTCATTACCAATGCAAACCTTGGTCATGGTAGGAAACCAAGACCCAATACAAACTCGCAAGACCTCATCACCAATTCATGTGTTGGGTGACCTTGGAGGAGATCGTTTAAACAACCCTACTAATGGGTTGCATCTAATGAAATTCTCTACTTAATTTGAAATACTTGAGACATCGCACGGACACACAAACATTCTATCACTGGTGCTATCCACAAAAGCCCCACAAATTGGATGACACCCTTGTTCACCCTCTACATTTCTTCAAGTATACTATGTTTCTTGTCAATTTTTTCTGCACTTTCAACATCCTCCTCATGATCATTATTATGGTTGGGTGTTGGCGTGATGTATGTAGGACTATCAACATGAAGCCGTTTCTCGATCATACAACAACGGTGCATGGAACCTAGTCACAAGTATATCATCTCGAACTTGAATATAGGTAGTGTATCCCCTCTATTTACATTGCATCTATCCAATAATCCTGTTGATATCCATAATGTCCCAATTCCTATTAATGACTCCCCCTAATTGTCACTACCTAAAATAATATGTTCTCCCAAGGGTATGTGCACCATTACAACCCCATTCATAGTTTGGAACCCGTGATATCAAACCCCCCAAGTACGAGGAATCTGATAACTCACCTAGTTTATCAAGTTGAAACCACTTACCATCACATTGCATTTTTCCCATTCCATCCCTCAGATTCCCTATCAAATGTTATGATCATGAGTCACAGATAAAATAGCATCCCCTCTATGAGCAATATACCATCTACGTTCCTCTTTGTATCATCAACCCTTGAGAACACCACAGTGGTCCCTACCCTCTAAAGACACTAATATCATACAGTCATTCTCATAGGAACGTTCTACATGGCATTAACTCACAGAGAACACATATTTTTGTTTGTACAAAACCACCACATCATCATTGTAAAAATGGTTCCCTAGCTTACTCAAAACCACGATAATTCCATCCATATCATTCTTTTAAAAAAACATTGGTTCGCCAACCCACTTAGAAATGTGGGAAATTTATCCATATTATTTTTATACAAATGGTTCCTCGACTCACTCAAAACCATGGGAACCCCATCATATTAATCTTTTGGAAGGACCCCCTAGTTTCCCTTAATCAATGTATTTGAGTCCATATAACCACAACATTGCTAGTTTTGTAATCCATCTATAGTACCCAATCAATATTCTGCTTATGATCAAACCTTCATCTGCAATCTATTTCCCTCTGTTACATCCTATATCACCATTTGAAGAATGTTTCCATTAGCCACTCACCTATTTTACATCGATCAATGGAATTCATGATCCCCACACTTATCAACTAGTCTTCTGTCAAGTTTGTTAGTACCCCAATTGGTTACAATAAGATCTTGGTCCTTGTGATAACACCCTAATCTTATCAGTTACTTCAGATCTCATTGACATCAGATCACCTAATTCTGAGAGCTACAACAGTTAGGATTGTACCTTGGGATCCCTTCTCTTCAATATAAGGGATCACCTCAAACTAATTAGGGAGATTAATTAGTGCTCCCTAACTCAATGGTCTTCCTATGTGTTTTTAGGAAAAGTGTTCCTATAGTAGGGATGAGACTACCAACATACTAGGGTAAAATATAGACATACAAGGTTCTGCAAGTACAATTATTAAGCAAAGAGATTAGGGTTTAGGAGAATGTGTACCTTATTCAGAAGGTTGATCCAAGCTTCTCCTCTTGTTCTCCAATGCAATTTTCTGCAAAACAACTACAAACCTTACTCAAACCACTTTAACTACAAATAAAAGATTGATATTCATAAGATATAAAACATCAAATTTTAATCAGATCTGAAACATACATGAACAAATCTATTTGGAAAGGGAATAATGTCCAAACTTTATTAATGAATGAATCAAGTACATAAAATTATACCTTCCTTCAATCATGGCACTTCATGAAACCAAGATTCAAGGTCTCCTACTCCTCTTCTCCAAGGATCCCAACCTCTGATAAGATGTGCTAGGGTTTACAAGAAACTAGGGAACAAGTGAGGGGGATGTGAATCCAAATTCATCGAGCATAAAATTATAATGGGCTTGGTATCCCTTTCATGGTCCCTCTCCCTCTCTTATATATCAAGTGAAGAATATATGGTCGAATAGGAAGTAGTTACAACCAAAGAGGAGGTTCCAAAACTACCCAAAAACAACCATTTTTCGCAATTTTAAGTATTTTAGTGTTTATGAGGTATTCCCAACTTTGAATAGAGAAAACCAGCGGGTACCGATGACTCTTATCATATTATACCTGCTTTTTTTAGGAAACCCACAGCTTTACCATGTGCAAACCTGTGTTTTTGTGGGAAAATGTTCAAAAACAACCATTTTGGGGGGTTTTCTTGAGAAGTTTTGGTATCCAAAATTGTTCCTAAGGTTATTACCTATCAAATAGGCCATGAATTAGGTAATTCCATTCATCTAAAGTCTCAAATATGGCTCTCCCATCCAAAAATGTCCTTTTGTGTGACTCACAGTAATCTCATGAAGTGTCGTCGGGCGACCAAAAGATGTAAGTGTTTTCACGAACGGAGAAGTGCCAATTTTGGCTATAATAGGTGCCCCCTAATGTATGAGTTCAAAGGGGAAGACGATGGCTGAAATACATTATAAATAATAAAGGTTTGATTCATGGAGTCGGAGAAACCGGAGAAACCAAGAATCGTAGACTCAAATGAAGTACCTGAAAGAAAGGAAATGTCAGACAAACTCATCCTTGGGATAAATGTCCATGTTCAAATAGTGGAACATGTCCTCCAAGAGGATACAAAGATGATCCAAATAACTGATGTATATATCACATCCACTGGAATAAAAGCATGGATCCATGAGGACAGTACAAATATGAACATAACCACAGAAATACAAAGGTGGATCTATGTCAAAACTGGAGAACATAGCCATAATGAACAAACTCGATCTATGTCTCATCAAGAGCCAAAAAGAGTGTGGCTCAGTCTTGTGCAACTTGGGCTATAACCGAATATGACAAATGTTTCTATCAGACCAAGGTCTTCAATCCAAACTGTCTCAAGGTACGAATCCTGACCATGCTAATGAATGAATTGATGTCGAATATGGAGAACACCATTTGATTATTGGTCATTGATGTGAACCGTTAACAAACGCGAGGGAATAACACCAATAATGAAAATGGGCCCCAAGGTACCTAGTACATTCGAACAGGTGTGAATAGATGTTCTTGAATTCGAACACCTGAAGAATACATCGAGTAAGAGATATTAATGTATTCCCATATCTCAATGATGAGGGAAATTGCCACTGATGACTGCAATCCCAAAGGTACTACCGAGAACTCTAGACTTCATTCCTAGAGTAATATGAGTTGAATTCGATGGGAAGAATTCCACTAGAAGGGAGGCCTTAAGGCATCCTCCATCATCCAACACGAGGAATAATCAAAAGTTGATATGATCTAGAGTAGCAATGAATACATGATGAAACGTATTGACACCAAGGAATGGTCGACACATGAGTTCAAGGAAACTGCAGAATGACCGACACAAGTTGTATCCTTGAATAGTGAGCAAGGAACAAGAGTGACTTAGGAATCTTTGAACGCAAAGGGACCATGATATAAATCTACAATGTTGGAGACATTAACAGATTCTCCATATTATTGGAAGAGTAACCAATTGGAGGAGTACACAACTATGGAATCAGGTTTATCCTAAGGCCAAAACTAGAACCCAACTGGTTTGATAGACTCAAAAAGGTGCATTGTTCAAGGACATAGTTGACTTGTTTCCATTATATTGAAATATATTTAACACTCTTCCCTTCCCTTTCTCTTTTTTGATACATTTTTCATTTTTTAACGAGCTTAACAAAGAACTAAAGCATGCTTGATAAGGATCTAGCCATGTGTAATTTTATGAGTCCATGGAAGGAAAACTCAATACTTTCTTCTTTTTTTACGAATTTGAAGAAAACATAGAGTAATACTCCATAATATACTGATCCATGGATTTTAATATCGAGCCGAGATCTGTTAATGCATGCAGGTGTTTTCACATTTAAATATTTTAAAAAATTTAAACAAGAACTCTATACACCCTCTCATGGATCTCACATCGAGTCCAAGTTGGTAGATTATCGCTGGTGTTTTCATATTTTGAGAGTCTGAAAATACTAAAGAAGACTCCAAATGGTCCTCTTTTTTTAAATTTAGTCTCCTCATGCGAAAAAGGGTAAAACAATGTGAGAGAGAACTCTTCTTGCCAAGTATGACTAGAGTTTTCCTTTTTCGTAAATAATCCACAAAGGTCTAGAAAAGGGGTAGAATTATAACTAAGTGGATGTCCCTTCAATTCCTTTAACGAGTTTGAAGTGAATAAGTATACTCGACAATCTTGTCAATTTTAAGGAGTCTAACAAGAGCATGAAGAAAACTCCATAACAATATTTTTCGTAAAGGTTTAACGAGCCCGAAAAAGTAAACTCGTGACCTCCTTACTGTATTTAACGAGCTCAAAGGAGATATGAAAGAATGTTCGTAGCCTCCTTACTTTTTTTAATGATCTCGAAGAAAAGGTGGAAGAATGCTCATGACGGGAAGAGACGAGTGTCGGGGGCATGCGATACTAGTTCCAAGCTCATGGAACAGAGCTATGCATAATGCAAGGACATGAGCAAGATAAGGACACTCAAGGTGTGTCTCCTCTTGGTCAAAGGTGTCAAATCGTGAAGGAAAAATGATACATGGCTTAATGGAAATGAGATCAAAGATGGAGGCTTAATATATAACGAGCTAAAAGAATGGAAGCCGTCATCAGGCTCATTATTGCAAGAGGGATCAAAATAAATGCATATGCAACTTAAACACAAAAATGGGATCCTTATAAGGGATGGCCAGAAATATATGATGAAGAAAGATATGAGGCTTCTTCTCAATTTCATGGTAAATCTAGAAAGGGTCCCGAGCCTATGATAAAAAAATTAGTATGGGCACCAAAATGGCATAAGGGTGCTGACTAGGGTGACCCATGTTAGATAGGCTCTATTGTTGGATTGGTGCACAATGCATATAGATATTTTGAACACACCAATATCAAACAGGTTTGACCCCATGGTGAATTTGGATGGCAAAAGGTTCCAATGCATCATAATAGCAGGGAAGCCTAAACCTATATGCAAGGTTCTGAATATACCTGACATGATCGAACAATGTGTCGAAAAGGACCAGTAAGCAAGTATAAGTCTAGCTAAGAATCTTGTCTCCAAGAAACATTGGTACCAAAATCATATCTAAAATGTATGTAAAGAAAGATATGATACAAGTCATTGTGGTATAAATAATTTCAACTTCACTATTATCAACAACAAGCATAATGTAGGAAGAGTTGACCAGTGAAGACTCTATAGTACCAAATCCTAGCGGATTAAAATCAAAATGATCAACTTTAGGATGAAGATCAAATTTGAAGGACGTAATGAAATCTGCAGGAACAAATTCATCATCACGGGAGTTGAAAATTCTATAAGCAAAATCAAACTCAACAGGAACACCGATTTGTGGATCTATAGGAGAGTCCAAAGACTCAAAATTGGTAAGATCGGATTCCAAATTCAAATCGGGGCTGGAAATAACTGCAATTGGATCAATTTCCAAATGAATGGAAGACTGCATTATATACTCTAGGAAAAAATCATCAGAAAGAAGTATATCATCCCAGATAGAACACATATCTAAACTTTTGGATGTAGGTATAACCTGATCAACTGTCGGGACCCAGTCCCGAGAAGGTAAGAATGAATTCATAGGATTCTTCTCAGTAACAATTGGGCTCAAGGAACAATATGCCACATAATTCCCTTGTGACATGGTAGTCCCTAGTAACGACGAATATACTTGGTCTATAGTTGGGTAATAAGAGGGATCAACAAATGCAAGTTGATCAATAGTGACAATGCTTTCGTTACGAGGAAAATGCATCATACGAAAGAGCATAGACACCATACCAATCATATACATAATCATGCCCGAGGATCATATCAAGGTCCATAGGGTCCTTTAAAACCATAAAATCAACTAAGACTTTTTTCCACAAAAAGTAATAGGTACCTGAGGGAGGAATCCCACCGACTCACTAGGTCTTCTATCGAAGTTCAACGGCCAATTAACAGTTGGAACAAGGTTAGGGAAACCTAAATCTCTCCATGCATAAGGGATAAGATACTAGCAGAGGCTCCTTCATCTACAATTCATCGATGAACTGTATGGTTTTCAATATCAACCTTTATCTGGAAAGGTGCAGACGAAAGAACACGAGGCCCAACTAGACTATTCCAATCAAAGGAAATGATCCTAGAGCTTGGTAGGGATTCACATCCGAACTGGTAATGCAGAATACTTCAGGGGTAGGTACATCATTGCCTAAAGGGATGATGATATTGGTTGAAGATTGCAACGATTCAATCACTTCACTCTCTGAAGGAAGAGTGGGGTTGACCAAAGACTGTTTTGGTTCAACCACTTCATACACCAAAGGTTGACTAGGCTGTTGGGAATCTATAGAAAATTCAGGAACAGAGGATCCTTCAGACATGGACCACACTCTCTGCACCACTGAAATAGTAGGACACATGTAAGTAAGGTGATCTCCCTTACAAACTTTACAAGGGAACTTTGGCTTGCATCCTATAAGCTTAGACTCCTTTACAACATTAGTACTCTCAAGATGACTAGCATTGGCTGACAACTTGCCCCCAGCATGACTATTGGTACTACTGTTCTTGAAGTTTTCTGTAAAGACCCATGTTCTGTGCGGTTCGAGGAACCAACAAAACCCCTTTTCACCGGCCCTTTCGGAAACAATCTGCGAACAGACTGAGGTCTCACCCGAGGCGAAGTAATGGGGAGGCTATGGAATTAGGTTTCCACAACCAGGTGATGAGTGTTTAACCAAACTGATGAGCAGTGCAGTTCAAGACTCACACTACGAACTATGGACTACGCGAAGTTCAAATTCTTCACGACTAATTACTTAGACTATCATGCATCCAAGCACTATACGATGTCGGATGGTTCTTACTTCAACGATAGGGAAGCGCCACAAATGACTGTGCTTCCTCTCAACACTAATGTGCTTTCAATAGATCCTACTTAGTGTAAAACCATGCATTCAACAAGCCATTTTAGATTGCGATCCTTGCAAACTTATGCAATATAACAAATAACAACATGACTACGCACTTCCAGTGCTGTGCTAAGTGTTTACCCGATTAATTCATGCATTAATCTAGCTGTGCAATACTGGTGCATCCGGAATTCATTCATACATGTGATTACTTAAAATATTATTCCCGTCATTATCCTGAGGGCGAATACATATAAAAGAAAAACACATGAACTCATAAACAACACTTAACCATTTATCATAAGTAAAGACACAAATGCAAACACATAAGCAATCGCATAACACAGAATTTAACATGGTTCACCCCCAGGATGGGAGCTACGTCCACAGGAACTGTTGTTGTATTAGTCTTTCGGAAGGGTACAACAATTCCAGTCTGTGCACTCAGCTGCAAACTCTCTTCTCTCTCAATAGGTCTCTGCGCACACAACTGCAGAGCCTTTACAATCTTCTCTCAACAGAGTTCAACAACAAAGATTAACAATTCATAAAAAAATATTAACCCTTTCCCTTACAAAATGTGCCCTTTTATAGATCGTGCCCTTAGGTCACGTCTTTACAATCAAGTGGGCAAAAACCCTAAGGTTACCCAAAACCGTCATGGTTATTCTGCTAACCAGGACTACTAGGATCTGATAGCGACTTCTCCGTCGTGGCCATCCTTCTCCACGTGGTCACATCGCTTCCATCCCTCCATGTCAAGAACATGCCGACATGTCGCTTTCACCCCGTTGTTCCTTCTCTAACGACTTTGTGTGGCCAGTTCACGTCTTGCTGCCTCTACTCGTTTGACCAGTCGCTTTCCTTTCACACCACTCCTTACCTGCCTGCTGGGAATCATGGAGTACTTCAGAAAAATAGGTTGGTTTCATAGCTCGACCTTCCCTTACATTCTTTACCCAAAATAGGTGCCCTGCTCGAAATTCATAGAATTGGATCTCAGTTGCATGGTTCCTATCCTGTCGATACTGCGTTGTGCTTAATTTCCCAGCTCCTCAAAAATGTCTTGCTAAAACTGCCTTCAACTGAGCTGCATTGTAACTTAGCATCTCCAAAACTGTCTTGCATAAAAAATTCCTTACTTGGGCTAGGCCCAATAGGCCCCTAACACTTACATGTGGCTCGTCCCCGAGCCACTTTCTACTTATGGTTCCATGAGCTGCTCTTCCTCCCGCGGAGCTATTTTAGCAACGAACTCTTGATACGTTGCGCTTAGCTTAGCAATTGTATCCTTGACATCTTCTTCAATTGCTTTGATGGTTTCCAACACATACGATGTTAAGTCATCCTGAGTTTTCTCTTCTACTAACACCTACGCATCGCGGAGTTCCTGCAGTTTTCCTTCTATCATTTGCATAAGTTCATGGGATTCCTCCCACAAGGGCTGTGATTTGTCTCCGACTTCAACCTCCTGTTCTCTTAACACCACAAGTTGTCTCTTTAAATCTCTAACTTCTAGAAATCTGTGGAGTGTGTCTCTTGGTGGCAACGTCTTTATCTCCACGTTCAATGTGTCTAACGCTACTTCCTTTTCCTTCAAATTTTTCTAGACCTGCAGCAGCTCGAGGTCCTCTTACAGTGTAGTGAATACTCTCATAGCTTCATCCAGCAAGTCTTGACACTTTGCTACTTCGCTGGCTATTATTTCTACGGCTGCTTTTGCTTCTGCTACTCTGAGCTCTATCTAGTCTGGTGGTGTCTTTGGCTGATTTTGTGCTTCCAAGGCGACGATCTTTGCTTGTCTCCATGTCCTTCATTCCAATCTTAAGACCATTAACCACCAAGCCAATCTTAAGGATAGTATCTGTGAGCTCTGGTTTCTCTTCGCATTCTGGTATATCTACGCAGACCTAAGCGATAGTATGCTCTATTCTTCTTCATTGGTCTTGCTCATCTTCAAGTGCCATGGTTTTCTTTAAACTTCCTTCCTGCAGCTGCTTATAATTTTCTTGCAGTTTATGGTGTTGGTTTAGAGAGACCACACTTATATCATGGATCTCTTCGACAACTTGCAAGTGTAGATTGTGTAGGCCCTCTAGTGGCAACATCGCGATGTCGATGTCCACATGCTCTATGTCCTGCGCGTTCGAAGCTAACTGTTCACGCGGTAACCTTACACTTAATGGGTCAAGTTGGACTATGCGCGATTTTGGTGGAAAGGTCAGGGATAGAGGTGTTTTATTTGGCTACGAAGTGTCCCCTAACCTTCCTTACGATTTTGATTCTCGCGGCAAAGGCAAGTTGTGTTGGACTTGCTCAAACTTCTCTATTATGCCTTGCAGTGTGGTGAGAGAAATCTATAAACTTGCTTGAATCGCCTCATCCTTGTTATCTTTGAGGTTCACTGAATCTTCTAGATGCACAGTGACTATGGATGTGATCATCTCATAATCATCATCATGTAGTTTCCCTTCTAACTGGCCCTTTGAAGCCTTCTACTTCTTTTTCTAGACTTTTTATGGTACTAAGCTTCATGGCTCCTTCCTTTTGCCTGCCGGTGAGTCTTCGACAATAGTTGTCACAATTGGATTACTTTCTTTGCAGTCACTCTCGATGATCATGGGTCCTTCAACCTTCCATTCATATATCCATTCCTTCATGATGAGGTCGATATCTACTTCCTCCATGTGATAGTTCCCTTGGAACCATTCTGGGTTCTTTTTATGTTCCTTTGCTGAATGTAGATGGAATGCATGTCAGCGTAAAAATTTATGGTGTGAATATATTTAGATGTTACCTCTTTGGATATCCACAGTGTACGAATAATGACGTTGGGAAGCTACTCATAGTATGTGTGGAATACTTCATTGTGTTGAAATATTGTAACTTCTAAGAATATTATATTTGTACTTTATTATTCCGGAGATGTTTCATTCCTCTGTGAAGACCTTATTGTATATCTGGAGATGTTTTATTCCTCCATGAGGTATGTGGTAACTTGGGTTATTAGAATTCCCTGGAGGGGTTCAGCCTTGTATGATTCATGTGGGTTAAAGGGTTATTAGACCACCCTATTGGGGTCGGCCCTGTCACATTATGTTAAGTAGTTAAGTTGGGGCCTACCTAGTAAAGTGTAAAAGTCAAGTCGGAGTTGTGTATAAATAGAGGAGGTGTGTTATTCATTTAACACACATTACACTCACTTGTGAATAGCGCATAGGTGAGGGAGAGATCTGCTATGGAGGAGAAGGGGATCATGTCTAGGTTTTACATCTGTGTATTTTCTGGTCATCTATATTGAGGAAGCTTTGCTGGGTTTTCTACCCCATGAGGGTTTCCCACGATAAATCTGTGTCTCTTGTGTTTATGCTGTGCTTGTTGTTCTTTCAGTGATCATGTATATGCTATTGCTGTCAAATGGAATGTAATGCTAATATTTTTTGTCTTATCATATTGAATATTAACATGGTATCAGAGCTAACCTGAAGGAAGGCAATGTATGGCACTTACGACACTTGCTTCACTTGCGACAATTTGAAGGTTAGGGTTTTATATAGAAAAAACAAGTCATCATGGAACTTTCGCTATAAATCCATTTTGGCAAAGGTTCGGTATCTAAAAACTTTACAAGTCGTATATAACATCCTGCTGTACCTTGTGTCGAAAGTAAAGCCTCATATTCGTTTTACTTTGTGATTTATGATCAGTACAAGTTAGGGTTTCTTCCTCTTCCAAATCTCAGTCATAAAAAGGTGACCTAGGAAAAAAGGTCACAACTTGGGCTAGGAAGCTCCAAATTAAATTTCATAAAAATTGACAGGTAGAGCACGGATTGTAGTTTCTCATGCAAGTTTTTCAGAGGCCGAAGTTGAACCAGTGATATGTGGCACGCCGTACAATTTCACTCTCCTGGTTTATCCCATAAATAGGTCACGTTGCGACACTTGGCATAACTCTCTCTGAGAGGATCCAATTGAGGTCAGACCCATCAGGTTGGAAAGATGACAGGTCAAGATACCACAGGAAGAAGTTTTAGACCTTGTGCGTTTGCAATTTCGGACTTACACCAGAAACAATCAGGTTCATATTTCTGTCAAAACAGATTTGGATTTTGAGCACCTTCATTCTTGAATTGTCACTACTGTGGGAAATTAGGGTTTCAGAGAGAGTTGAAATTCTTGGAATTGGAGACCACGGCTGAATGCTACTCATAAAAATCAAAATTTAGAGACCAAGATCAAATTTTTTGGTTGGGAAGAAGGTCGGGCTTGATCAAACCCTAGTTCGAGATTCTGATTGGAAAGGTGGAAAATTAGGGCTTCTACAAAAGTTGGAATTTTTTAAGTCTATGAACACGGCTGGAAGCTCCTCAAAAAAATTGAAGCTTAGAGATTTTGATTGTACCTTTTGGTTGGACAGAAGGGTGGGATTTATAAAACCCTAGTTCGGGGTCCTCTCCAATGAATCCAAAAGTTTCAAAGACAATTTTTAGGGGTCAAATTTTGCAGTTTTCAAAATTGAAGTATACCATCTTGATCAGCTCAGCAAGCCACATCTTTCCATCCATTCAGAAGTTTGAAATTAAAAATTTGAATTTTTAGGGTTTCTCTGACAAACCCTAATCTAGATCTAGATCCAATTTCAGGGGGAGATGAGGCTAAGGCCTTACATAAGAAGACTACAAGAAATCTCAAGAAGTATGACTTGAGGAGATACAGGTGTGTGTTGAAATCTGTTCATGATTAAGTTTATGATATGTTTTCCTTCATTAGTACAATCTTGATTAATCTTAGAATTGTCTTATCACCCTATCATGTGAATAATAGAAGGCATTCATTGATTAAGGTTATGACACTTATGATTGTACTAATGCACTTGTGGTGTTATATGAGGATGATGTTGTCTGCTAACAAGATATAGGTACATCAAGAAAGACAAATCAAGTTCTATGACCATGATGAGATAAGGACAAAGACTCATCC
The DNA here is from genome assembly GCA_027924585.1 of Larix kaempferi. Lineage (NCBI taxonomy): Eukaryota > Viridiplantae > Streptophyta > Pinopsida > Pinales > Pinaceae > Larix > Larix kaempferi. The sequence goes on along the minus strand of BSBM01000293.1, from coordinate 17,322,153 downwards.
ATAGTCTTTGACCACATAGAAGATCTAGTTACGAGGTATGCATGACTTTGTTCTACTATGCTTAACCTATGAGTTATGCAGGTTCTAGCACAAGGTCTCTAAATCATTGAAGAGAACAAAGAAGATATTGTTTGGGTATGATAAGACATAACCAAGCTTGATAATCTAGGTATGTTTTCCTATATGAGGTTAGAATCCTACTTTGTTAGGATCTTAGGTAAGTATACCTATATATGAAATGATCATGACCATACATACTTAAGATTATTTAGAATCATAATGTGTTGATAGTATTGAGACTATACTAATGAATGTATGATTATGTGTGAGATCATGAGGATGACACTAGTGCACACTTGAGAATGCATAGTGGTCCAGGATGGATAAGAAGTTCAAAGACATATAGAGATCAAGCAGGAGGCAACCATAAAAGATAAGTACTTGAGTTGTTATTTGAATCTCTGAAATAGTAAATGATATTGCTTGTAATAACTGTATGCATATCTGTATTCCTAGAATATATCATGCATAGTGTAAGCATTCATATAGCATTGAATAGTATACTACTAATATGCATATGATGGGTAAGATTGGACAAACATTCCATTGTTGCTTATCTAGAATGAAACCTCTTTGCTGACATGCTGACAATTGTGCATGCTCTTAACAGTATGTTCTAGTAGAGATGGAAGGCATCTAGATAGCCACTGTATGCATACAGGATATGGAAAAGTGTTGTGCCGAAATATTGGTCAAGATAGTTGCATGACTATGTGAATCATATCAGTATGCATAGTAGGTTATCATGATTTGATGATTATGAAGTATTACTAATCATGTGATTAACTTTGATTTGTAGAAAAGATCATGTGCTATGATGATGAACACATGTTCCAAAGAACGAGTGATGGATGTTCAACAAGAAGACTTACAAATCAAACATACTATAGAAGGCTCGTGGCTAGAAGATTCTCTTAGAAAAAAGAAGAGGATCGTGATGAGATGTTTGCTCCAAGTGGCTCGATAAGACCATTCTCTTAATGGTGTAATTGAAGAAACCTCTTTATGGGCACCCAGGATCGATAGTCATTTGATGAGCTTAATGATCACCATGGTTGATGCAGATTTCAACCTTTGCTAAAAGGTTGAAGATGGTGTCTATATACAGATGACATTCTTCTCTTAGATGGATGCAAGAAGTTTGAATGATCTTGAAGCTCATATCAGTAGACCCATATAACGAAAGATGACACGGATAGATATGCAGAATATCACTCAATGCAGAGTGTGAATGATGTTCAGTCACAGAGGGAGAATTGATAGCTTCTTGACAAGCTTGGGCTTTATCAAAAGTAAAGTTGATCCTAACCTTTACTTTAAGGTTATGGATGACACTATTACTATATGTGGATGATCTCTTTCTGACATGGAATGAGAAACAGATCATCGGAAGCAAGAAGAAGCTAGCTACAGAATTTGATATGAAAAATCTCGGATTGATGCATTACTTCCTATGTCTGGAAGTATGGCAAGGTCCAGAAGGAATCTTTCTTAACAAGGGAAAGTATGTTGTGGAAATCTTGAAAAGATTTGATATGTTGGAATAAAAGGCCATGGACACTCCCATGGATTCTAACTTAAAGACTATTAGCTGATGACTCATCAGAGATAGTGGATATGACTATGTATTGACAAATTATTGGGTCATTGATGTATTTAACAAATACCAAACCAGATATATGCTTTGTCGTGAACACCTTGAGTCAATATCTAGTGGAAACTAGACGAGTTCACTTGATAGCTGCAAAGCTTGTGATGAGGTACCTAAAGGGTATGATAGACTTTGGTCTATGTTATATTGGAGATCATGACTTCAGATTGTATGGCTACACAGATGTTGATTGGGAAGGAAGTGTATCGGATAGGAAGAGCACATCGAGAGGATGTTATTGTCTGAGATCTACCATAATCTCGTGGTTTAGCAGGAAGTAGTCTAGTATGGCTCTCAGCACAGCTAAAGTGGAATAGATAATTGCTTTCTCTGCTAGTTGTGAAGTGTTATGGCTTCGAAAGCTGTTATTTGGATTGTTTGACTTAGAGATGGACCCCACTGTGATTCTGTATGACAACCAGACTTGTATCAAGATGACAGAAAATCCAGTATTCCATGATAATTCAAAGCACATAGAGATGCAATATTTCTATATTTGGGATATGGCGCAGAAAGGAGCTATCAAGCTCGAGTATGTAAGCACAGACGAACAAGTTGCTGATATATTGACCAAACCTCTGTCTCGAGTAAAGTTTGATTATTTTCGAGACAATCTTGGTGTAGTTCAGAAGGACCCTCCTCGAAAGGGGGAGTAATGTGGTCACTAATGATGAGATTTCCTGCATCGACTGTGAGGTCGATGATGTGGATACCTGTATTGGTGATACCGACAGTGAGGTCGATGATGTGGATACCTGTATTGGTGATATTGACAGTGAGGTCGGTGAATGGTCCTTAGACTAGGTCTAAGTTGACAAGTGGATTGTATCATCCTTGGACACATGTTCTCAAAGAGATCCATAGACATATGTCTTCGGGAAAGAAGTCCCTAGTGGACAAGAGGGATTGCATCATCCCTGGAATTCGGTTCCCTGAATTGATCCATAGACATATGTCTCCGAGAAAGAAGTCCCTAGTGGACGAGAGGGATTGCATCATCCCTGGACTTGGGTCCCCTGAATTGATCCATAGACATATGTCTTCGAGAACGAAGTCCCTAGTGGACAAGAGGGATTGCATCATCCCTGGACTTCGGTCCCCTGAATTGATCCATAGACATATGTCTTTGAGAAATAAGTCCCTAGTGGATGAGAGGGATTGCATCATCCCTTGATTTCGGTCCCCTGAATTGATCCGTAGACATATGTCTCCAAGAAAGAAGTCCTTAGTGGACGAGTGGGATTGCATCATCCCTGGACTTCGGTCCCCTGAATTGACCCATAGACATCTGTCTCCGAAAATTGATGATAGGAATGCATTGTCCCTAAGCTTTTAGTTCAAAATTTACGTGATAAATCCTAGATCTGATCTAGGTCACATCCAGTATGAAAAAGGACTGGCTCTGTGGTGGTAAATCCTAGAACTAATCTAGGTCACATCTAGTATGAAAAAGGACTAGCACTATGGTCAGGATTGCATCGTACCTAGACATGAGATTTGTCTTAAAAGGATCGTGGACTACATCATCCCTAGACATGTGATTTGTCTTAAAAGGATCATGGACTGCATCGTCCCTAGACATGAGATTTGTCTTAAAAGGATCATGGACTGCATTGTCCCTAGACATGAGATTTGTCTTAAAAGGATAATGGACTGCATCATCCCTAGACATGAGATTTGTCTTAAAAGGATCATGGACTCCATCGTCCCTAGACATGAGATTTGTCTTAAAAGGATCATGGACTCCATCGTCCCTAGACATGAGATTTATCTTAAAAGGATCATGGACTACATCGTCCCTAGACATGAGATTTGTCTTAAAAGGATCAGGATTGATCATCTTGGAAGTAGATCTACATTGCATCATCCATAGACATGAGACTTGTCTAAAATTGATAAGGATTGATCATCCTGGAATTGGATCATGTGTATTGCAGGTTATGCTGCCATGATGATACTGTCGATCGAGATGATCCAGATGCTATTGATTGAGATGATCCAGATGCTATTGATCGAGATGATCCAGATGTTGCCGATCGAGATGATGTGATGCTGTTGATCGAGAGGATCCAGTTGATGATGTGATGATGTTGATCGAGAGGATCCAGTTGATGATGTGATGACATTGATCGAGAAGATCCAATTGATGATGTGATGCTGTTGATTGAGAGGATCTAGTTGATACTGTTATGATGATGATCCGTAGATCTAGACGATGAGGTTGTTGATCGGGTGATCCAGATGATGATGATGCTGTAGTTGATCGAGTGTTGCAGAAGGTGAAGACTCAATACTAACGATGTTGATACTCTAGTATTGAAGACCTGAAGATATTCCAGTAACTGGTTGATTTACTGATGATGTTGAGAAAGCTTCCAATGATTTATAGATGTATCATGTATGATGTTGATGAATCCTTGCTCCTGCAGATGTTGTTATAATATCCTTCTCGTTAAGGGGGAGTGTTGAAATATTGTAATTTCTAAGAATATTATATTTGTACTTTATTATTCCAGAGATGTTTCATTCCTCGGTGAAGACCTTATTGTATATCCGGAGATGTTTTATTCCTCTGTGAGGTATGTGGTAACTTGGGTTATTAGACTTCCCTAGTGGGGGTCAGCCCTGTATGAGTCATGTGGGTTAAAAGGTTATTGTACCACCCTAGTGGGGTCGGCCCTATCACATTATGTTAAGTAGTTAAGTTGGGGCCGAAATAGTAAAGTGTAAAAGTCAAGTTGGAGTTGTGTATAAATAGAGGAGGTGTGTTCCTCATTTAACACACATTACACTCACTTGTGAATAGCGCATAGGTGAGGGAGAGATATGCTATGGATGAGAAGGAGATCATATCTAGGGTTTACATCTGTTTATTTGCTGGTCATATATATTGAGGAAGCTTTGCTGGGTTTTCTACCCCATGAGGGTTTCCCAGGATAAATCAGTGTCTATTGTGTTTATGCTGTGCATCTTGTTCTTTCAGTGATCCTGTATATGCAATTGCTGTGAAATCCAATGTAATGCTGATATTTTCTGTCTTATCATATTGAATCTTAACACATTGGATGCGTATTGTCTTTCTAGCATCAAGTTCGCCCAAAGATTTGCATATCTGGCTCCTCTACAGTCATTGCTGGCAGTGCTGAGGCCAACATAATGTCTTGGGTCCTTCCATCCTACAAACTCAATCAAGACCATCAACCAGCTATAGTGAAAATTGATGTTGTCCATCTGCATGTCGCGCACTTCTTCTAGAAATTCATTCAACAGGTACTGGCACTAGTTAAATCTTCCTCCCATAGCGGCCTTCACCCCAAGGAGCACTACTCCGACTAGTACTTCATTAGGTCTTGCCTTCCACAAAATTTTCCCTGCGAGAAGTTGTGTTACAAACTACATAGCATCATCGGCTATATCGTTCGTGACGAATCCTCTTTTTCCTTTCAGAATGTTGTGCGATTCTTTCATCTGCGAAGCGACCTCCTTATCCTTGTTCTTTCCTTGAAAGAATTTCTTAGGGTCCTCGCCTCTCTTGCTTAACCTTCTGATGCGATGGATCAAGTCTATATTCAAGTCGACATTTCTCTCCATCCAAAGATAGCCTTGGTGTGTGCATGATATGAGGGTGCACACCACTGCATTCAGTTCTAGGCTCTGATCGAAGTGTCGGAGCCTCAATAGGTTCAGCAACCCAGATTCTACTACTTCATATAACCAACTCTGAGTGACCAGCATAGAATTTCCCTTCACATCCTTCCTCCAGCACATATATTTATCTGGCTAAAATTTCGGGTACTTTGGCTCGGTCGGCTCCTTCTGCATCTGAAGTAAGTCATGTTAATTTTGAGCATTAATTCACAATACTCTAGGATATTTGCTGAGAGAATAACATCTACAGTATATCAATGCATGACAATCACAATATGACAAGCATCACAAGAATCAAAAGCATAAGAGACAAGAGACACAGAGTTTCCGTGGGGAAAACCCTAAGGTGAAAAACCCCACAACTTCCTCAGAGATAGAGAGAGAAATGGATCAACCAAAGTACAACCAAATAACACTGAGATAGTCTCCTGATAGCAGATGATCCTCCTCCTCACTAGTGCACCACTTTTCAAGTGAGAGTGAGTTACTTTTCCGAGTGTGTAAAATAGAGATCTCTGATCTCTATTTATACTTACCTTTTTTCCCAGTGACCTTATGGGGTCGACTTCTCTATCTAGATACATCCACATTATATTATATATAATCCAGGGCCGACCCCACATGGTGGTCTAATAACCCATTGGCAAGTACACACACTTGCGACACTTGTCAATCCACATGAAGACACTTCCTTATAGAGGAATAACACATCTCTTATAAGGGTACAATAAATATATATAAAATACACAGATGAAATACATTCTGAAGTTACATATACATCAACACTCCCTCTTAACTAGGAAGGTATTTCTTGACACAGATCTGCTAGACAAGTCTTCTTCTCGGGATCATTGTCATCGATGCATCATCATCATCATCGTCACTGCTACTGCTATCTCAACCAATCTCTGAATCTACTCGTCATAGGAAGTTCTACAGAGCCAGTCCTTTTTCATACTGGATGTAGGCCCACCATCTGTAGGTATTCATCATCACTGGCCATACTGTGGAATCCTCAGGACTTATTACGTGCGTCACAAAACCTGGCTGCAGCATCCCAGGCTATTATGAGCACACAGCTCTACCTGTAGGATCTCCCATGAGCACATTACATGTGACCCATCACAAAACTTGGTTGAAGCATCCCATGCTATTACGAGCACACGGCTGTACCTGTCGGATCTCCCAGGAGCACATTACATGTGATCTCACCACAAAACCTGGCTGAAGCATCTGAGGCCTTTTTCATCCTGTCCAGATCTCCCAGGAGAAAATTACATGTGGTCATGGCAAAACCCGGCTGAAGCATCTGAGGCCTTTTTCATCCCGTCTAGATCTCCCAGGAGCAAATTACATGCCATAGGAAAAAACCTCGCAAGAGCATTTGCCAGATAACCCAGGGCACCGAATTACATGCCATAAGCAAAACCTCGAAAGACTATCTGTAGATCTCCCAGGGCACAAATTATATGTCCTCCCAAGCAAAACCTCGAAAGAGCATTTTCCAGATGTCCCAGGGCACCGAATTACATGCCATAGGCAAAACCTCGAAAGACCATCTGCAAATCTCCCAGGGCACAAATTACATGCTTACCTGCACAACCTGATCCACGGAAACAAAGTATCATCTGATACTTACCATACATCATCCTGATGTACACATGATCATCCTGATCATCATCACTACAACATCCTGCTGCATGTCACCTGGAGAAGCTCGTCATCCATGATCATCCTGATCATACAATGCATCCATCTGATGCACACCAAGTATCTACCTGATACATATAATCATACATAGTGTATCCACCTGATACATAGATACATGATCCACACAATGTATCCATCAACATACATGATCTACCTAATCATACCTGATACATATCAATATTCATGATCTACCTGATCATACAATGTGTCCACCTGATACATATACAGATACATGGTCCAAGCATCCAACATGATGCATATACACAATACATACAAATGATCCAAACGATCATCTCCAGCATCCAACATGATGCATACATACATATACAAAAATGATCCATCTGATCATATACAGTAGAAACCAGAACATCATCCTGATGCTCATTATCCACCGCTTACATCCACAGCCATGTGAAGGATCCTCCTTCCAACATGCTTGGAATGGCTTCAGCAAATGTGTCCATCACTTCTTCCTCGAAGTGTCCTCGATCTAAAGAACTCCAAGCCTCTCTCTGAAGTACTCGAACTTCACCCTGGCTAGTGGCTTCGTCAGCACATTTGCAATCTGCTCATCCATCACAACATACAGGAGCTTCACGGCTCCTCTCTGCACCATATCCCTGATATAGTGATATTTGATCTCTATGTGTTTCAACCTGTCATGAAACACTGGGTTCTCGGACAGCTTCACACAACTTTGGTTATCACAAAAGATACCAGTAGCATCCAACGGGAGATCAAATAACTCAGACAGTAGCTTCCGTAGCCATACTGCCTCACATCTAGCTGAACAGGCTGCAACATACTCTGCCTCAGCTATACTCAGTGCTACGCAGGACTGCTTCCTGCTAAACCAAGAGATCACACCTGATCCCATACTGAAGCAGCACCCAAAAGTGTTCTTCCTATCTGCAGCACTGCCAGCCCAATCTGAATCAACATAACCCTGCAGGTTAAACTTTTGATTCGCTTCATACTTGAGCCCATAATCCACTGTACCCTTCAGGTACCTCAGAACATGCTTTACAGCAACCAGGTGAACACTCCTCGGATCCGTCAGGAACTGGCTCAATGTGTTCACAGCAAAGCAAATGTCTAGTCTCGTGTTCGTCAGGTACATCAAGGACCCAATCATCTGACGATACATAGAGACATCAACTGGCTCAGATGAAGCATCACATAGAAGCTTCAGATTCGATGCCATAGGTGTGGCCATGGCCTTGCAATCCATCATCCCAAATCTCTTCAGGATATCTACTGTGTACTTCCCTTGATCAAGGAAGATCCCACCTGCATTCTACCACACCTCCATCCCTAGGAAATAGTGCATCATTCCCAAATCTTTCATATCGAATTCAGCAGCAAGCTTCCTCTTAGTATCTGCAATCAGTCTGTGATCTCCTGTTATAAATTAGTCATCCACATACAGGAGTAGAATCACAGGATTCCCTTCCTCAACCTTGTAGTAAAGGTTAGAATCCGCTTTACTCTTGGTAAAGCCAAAACTAGATAGGAAATTGTCCATCCTACCATACCAAGTTATGGGAGCTTGTTTCAGTCCATACAAAGCTATCTTCAATTTGCACACATATGACTCCCTGTCATGTATTTCAAAACTGAGTGGTTGTTCCACATATACTTCCTCTTCAACTACACCATTCAAGAAGGCATTCTTGACATCCATCTGGTGTATTTTCCATTTCATAGCTGCAGCTAGGGAAAGTACTGTTCTGATGGAAGTATACCTGGCTACAGGTGCAAAAGTTTCTTCATAATCTATTCCCTCTTTCTGAGAGAAGCCACGAGCTATGAATCTTGCCTTGTATTTCTCTACACTGCCATCTGCAGCATGCTTGATTTTGTAGATCCATTTGGAAGTCACAACAGACTTCTCTTTAGGTCTTGGGACAACATCCCAAACATCATTATTCATTATTGATTGCTATTCCTCAGCCATGGCATCCTTCCATTCTTTCTTTTCCATTGCTTCTTCATAACTGGAAGGCTCTTTGTTCATAATGTCACAGAGTAAAGCATTATAGCTGGTATGTGATCTGGTTCTCTTCTTTGCTCTGTGTTCTTCTTCTGGAATGCCAAATCTTTCTGCATCTTGAATGAGCTCCCTAGCCCATACATGTTTCCTCTTGTGAGAGTTATCCTCAAGGGGTGGATCTACAGGTTCTTGCGGATCTTCAAACTCACGAACAACTTCTGGAACTGCTTCAGTCATGGTAGTGTCTTGAAATCTAGTTTCCTTAGGTTCTTCATAAACTTCGATAGGTGCCTTCTTTGATTTGATGAATGCTGAGTTTTCATCAAATGTTACATCCCTGCTAACATCAATCTTCTTGAACCCTGGAAAGTATATTTTGTAAGCCTTCGAGCTTTCACTGTAACCCACAAAGATACCCTTCTTTCCTGAAGGATCTAGTTTAGTCCTCTTTTCCTTTGGGACATGAGTGTATACTGGACAACCAAATATTCTGAGATGGCTAACTTCAGGTTTCTTACTAGAAAAGACCTCTTCTGGTGTCTTGTTGTCCAATATCTTGTGGGGTGTTTTGTTCTGCACATATACAGCTATTCTAGCTGCTTCTGCCCATAGATGCATAGGTAGATCCTGGTCATGCAGCATTGCCCTTGCTGCTTCCATGATAGTTCTATTCTTCCTTTCTGCAACTCCATTCTGTTGAGGATTATAAGGAGCAGTCAACTCCCTCTTAATCCCTAAATCACTACAAAGCTTCTTGAAGTCACCTGAGGTGAATTCTCCACCATTGTCGGATCTGAATGTTTTGATCTTCTTGTCAGTTTGATTCTCCATCAAGGTTTTGAACTCCTTGAACTTATCAAGCACCTCATCTTTATTCTTCAAGAAGTATACCCAAGTCTTCCTAGAGAAGTCATCAATGAATGAGACATAGTAAACATACCCACTAAGAGAACTGGATGACATAGGACCACATACATCTGAGTGAATGATTTCCAGGATATCCTTTGCCTTGCTTTCACTGCTTGGGAAAGCCTTCTTAATGTTCTTACCTTTTGCACATCCTTTGCAAACACCTTCATGTTTGGTCTTGATTTCAGGAAGACCTTCCACTGCCTTGCTTGCAATTTGAAGTTCTCTATAGTGCATATGAGCAATTCTTCTATGCCAAAGTTCACTTGGCTCCATGGATTCATGCACCATGGCATGTTCAGGTTGTCCCTTAAATTTATACAAACCTCCATCTTGCTCTCCAATCACTACTGCATCATCTATGGTCTTTCCCTTTGGCCACATTAGGACTTGGCCATCCACAAATGCAACCCTCATACCTTTTGCATCCAATGCAGAGATTGAGAGTAAGTTCTTCTTGAGCCCAGGTACACAAAGAAATTCTTTCATCTTCAAATATTTTCCAGAATCTAGGTTGTAGGAGGCTTCACCACTTCCTTTGATTGGGTATTGATAATCATCCCCAAGTTTCACCTTATGGAGTGATTCATGTTTAGATAGATTCACAAAAGATTCCTTAAACCCAGTCATGTGTTTGGAATCCCCACTATCAATCAACCAACCATTACAACCATGGGAGATGGTACCTGTGAGAGTAGAGATTAGAACATACTATTCTTCACTTGATGAGTTATCATCACTTTTTGCCCTAGCCTTCTTCTTGGGTGGTTCATCATCCTCGGCAGCATGAGCATGAAACCTTCTTTTTCTGCCCTTCTTCTTCTTGTTGGAGTTGTTGTTGTCCTTCTTGTTCTTGGGACAATTTATGGCAATATGTCCTTTCTCATTACAAGTGAAGCATATTCTTCTTTCTTTGAAGTGATGTGAAGATTTCTTGGAGTGAGATGGCTCTCTCTTGAACTTCCCTTTCTTGGTGTGAGCTGCAAGAGCTTGATCTTCACCTCCCATATTTTCCTCATGAGCTACAAGTCTAGCTTCTTCTTGAGAGCATTCTTCCCGCAATCTGTTGAAGGATACCAACTTCTTTCTTGCACAAATTCCTTGAATGAAGGAATCCCATGACCTGGGTAGGTCATTTAGAGTGGTCATCACCACTTCACCATTCTCCACCATTTCATCCACTGCTTCTAGTTGTTCCTTGATCTGGGAGACCCTTGAAAAATAAGATTGAATGGTTTCTCCATTCTGAAACTTTACTCCTTTCAATTGGTTCCGCAGGGTCATCTTCCGATTTATGTTCTTCCCTTCAAATAGCTTGGTCAAAGAGTCAAACATATCCTTGGGTGTCTTAACAGAAGACACATGGGATATGAGATGGTCTTTGATAGAATCAGCAATGATTCTCTTTGCCTTGACCAAGTTCTTCTTATGCAATACCTTGGCCTCTTCATCCTCTGGGATAGGGATGTCTTCTTTCACATATGAGTCCAACTCATTCTCTTCCAGGATTAACCCAATCCTATACTTCCAGGCTTGGAAGTTATCAGCCCCTTCAAGCTTATCCTCAATCTTGGTGTGGAGAGACATCTTAAAGAGTACTTCAAATGGAAATAGAAAAGATTTATGTCTTACCACTTGAAATGCTGAAAATTGGATCTGGTCCCGGATTAGGGTTTGTCGAAAAAACCCTAAAAATTCAAAATGTGAATTTCAAATTTCTGAAAGGATAGAAAGATGCACCTTGATGAACTGATCAGCCTGGTGTATTCAGAATTTGAGATTAGCAAAGCTTTGCCCTTTAGAATTGCCTTTTTGTCCTCCTGGGTTCATTAAGAGAGCCCTGAATTAGGGTTTGAGATTCCTAGAGATCTACCTAGCCAAAAATCTCGATCCAAAGCTCTAAACTTTGATTTTTGCAAGGAGCTTCCAGCTGTGTCTTCAGATTCCAGAAATTCCTATTTTTGTGGAAACCCTAATTTTTAGGGCCAAATCTGAAAATGCTCGAAACTAAGTTCTGATTGGACAGATAGATGTGCCTTTATGAGTAGAGTCAATCTACTATACTAATTTTCCAAAATCTATGGAGAGAAACCCAATAAACAAGGAACTCAAGTTTTCGTCACTGTAAAATGTCTTCTTCTCAGGTTAGCTCTGATACCATGTTAATTTTGAGAATTAATTCACAATACTCTAGGATCTTTGCTGAGAGAATAACATCTACAGTATATCAATGCATGACAATCACAATATGACAAGCATCACAAGAATCAAAAGCATAAGAGATAAGAGACTAGAAGTTTCCGTGGGGAAAACCCTAAGGTGAAAAACCCCACAACTTCCTTAGAGATAGAGAGAGAAATGGCTCAACCAAAGTACAACCAAATAACACTGAGATAGTCTCCTGATAGCAGATTATCCTCCTCCTCACTAGTGCACCACTTTTCAAGTGAGAGTGAGTTACTTTTTCGAGTGTGTAAAATAGAGATCTCCGATCTCTATTTATACTTACCTTTTTTCCCAGTGACCTTATGGGGCCGACTTCTCTATCTAGATACATCCACATTATATTATATATAATCCAGGGCCGACCCCACATGGTGGTCTAATAACCCATCGGAAAGTACACACACTTGCGACACTTGTCAATCCACATGACGACACTTCCTTATAGAGGAATAACACATCTCTTATAAGGGTACAATAAATATATATAAAATACACAGATGAAATACATTCCGAAGTTACATATACATCAACAAGTCATAGTCCTTGAACTTACAGTTTGCGAGCTTTCCCAACAACTTTGCTTCTCTTTTCACATGTTTGGACATTGGTGGAAGTGATATCTCATACTTCGCATTTCTGGACAGCTTATTGGCCGGTGCATCCTGTGCACGCGGAGAGATATAGTCAGGGGTCAAATTTAATGGGATTTCTTTGTCACTGAACAAAACTTTTGGCAGCGTGGAGCTCATCATCTTTGGTTTTTTGTTCTCAACCGCTAGTTCCTTTCCCTTGCTTTGCATTACTATGGAGTGTCGTGGGGAACGACGTGAACCTTGACCCTGCTCTGTAACAACCTTCTTAGCGGGGGTTCTCATCAACCCTTCAATCCTCTGTGCTTGAACACCCTCACAACCTCCTTGACTGTGAATTCTTGCTCAATAGATGAATTTTCAAACATTCACTGGATTTTTATATACAGATTTACGGGATAACTGGGCGCTCACTATAACATATTCAATATATGGCTCGCAGGAAAATTTCAGAGTTTCAGAAACGCCCGTGCGTCCAAATACAGTGGTATTTATAGGCATAGTTAGGCTTAGACGTGCCCAACAATGGTTAGAAAAGAATTAAATGGTATATCCATTGACCAAATCCGCTGGGGATTCGGGTCCTCTCCTTCATTAACTGCTTCAGAACGGTTATTTTTGCATTAAATGTCCAAGCAGTCGTCGGCAAAATCACTGTATAAGGGCTAGTTTTACGACCGACATTTCAATGGCTAGTTTCTAATAGCATTACGTCTAACTGCATGGCGGGTCGTCACTATCCCGTCATGGTTACTACGTGGTGCCTTGCCTCTTAGTTCTAAACTTTGCATCTTCTCTCTTCCAGGTGATCTGGGCAGCTACATTTTGAGCTTTGTACTGCGCGGTTCTTCTTTTCTTTTTTGTTTCTCTTCCTCTTTTTTTTTAACTTTGCGGCTTCATTCTATTGAGGGTTCTACAAAGTAGGGCTATACTGATAGGGTTTTAGCCTACTTCCATTGATCAATCCAGGTAGATTGTGTCCAACTAACATGGTAGCTGAACTGCGCCACCATTAGTAACATGCACAACTGTATATGGGCCAAGCCAATGAATCTTAAACTTTCCAGGAATTTTCATAAACTTGCTATCATACAAGAGGGCTAGGTCACCTACCTGAAAGGATTTTTTTTTTATATGGCGATCATGCCATGCTTTTTCTCTATCTTTATGTACTTGCTGGTGGAAGCCCGCGATGAAGCGATCTTCCTCCAACCCAACCAAGTGTAGAAGCCTTTCTTCTATTGCCTCTTGATCGTCCATGCCTGTAAATGTAGCTATTCTCAACCTGGGTACAATATACTCCATAGGAATGACAGGTTCATGTCCATAGGCCAACCTAAAAGGTGCAGGGCCAGTCAATTTCTTGCAAGTAGTCCTGTATGCCCATAACACGGCTAGAATGCGCAGATCCCAATCATACATGTTGACATTGCATACTTTCGTCAGTGCATTCTCAAATACTTTGTTGAAAGACTCAATAGTTCCATTTGCTTGAGGATGGTACGGTGTACTCCTCTGATGATAAATGTGGAACTTTTTAGTAAGGGCCTCAATAGTTCGGTTGAAGAAGTGAGTGCCTTGATCACTCATCAAAATCTTTGGGCATCCAAACCTAGTAAGGATGTTCTCAAAAATGAACTGTGCGGCAGTAACTACGCTACAGTCTTTCACTGGCTTAGGTTCTACCCATCTAGTGATATAATCAGTCATGGTGATAATGTGTCTCACACCAGTGTTTTTTCCCGGTTGGTTAATGGGTCCCACAAAATCAATAGCCCATTTCTCAAGTGCCTGGAGTGTGAACTATGGATTCAGTGGCATTTCATCTCTTCACGATAGCCTTCCTGTCCTCTAACAGACATCGTAGCTCTCGAAATGTTCTTTCAAATATTTGTGAATAGTAGGCCACCATAGCCCTGCTTGCAATATATTCTGCGCAGTGGCTCTTCCTTTGTAGTGGCCTCCCGATACACCTGAATGTGCATCAGCCATTATAAATGGCTTTTCATGTTCTAACACACATCTGCGCAGCACTTCATCTGGTCCTAATTTGTATAATTGTCCCATGATTATGGTGAAGTCTACTGCTCTTACTACCAGCTGTTTTTTCTGCTGCATAGTAAACTCTGTCGGTGCCAACTCAGTAGTCAAGAAATCGACAATGTCTTTATAGTATTCATTTGCGATGTGTATGGCAAATAACTGGGCATGAGGAAGACTCTGTTCAAGATTGGTGGGTACTTCGCCTGACCCAATCGTTGAGAGATGGTCAAGTCCTAAATTCAATCTACCTAGCTTAACCACAATTTCAAAATCATACTCTTGGAAGATTAATAACCATCTGTATATTCTCTCCCCTAACACTAGCTTATTTACCAAGTATTTCAAAGCTTAATGGTCAGTGTACATGGAGAAGTGCACACCCAGCAAATAGTGCCTGAATTTCTGCAGTGCGTATATCATAGCTAGGCCCTCTCTTTCAGTGGTCGTATAGTTCTTTTCAGCGGATGAGAGAACTCTGCTCGAAAATGCAATGGGGTGATCGATACACCCCTCACCTAGTTGAGAAAACACAATTCCCAAAGCTATACATGAAGCATCAACATGTACATGGAATGACTTCTCCCAATCTGGAAAAACTAGGATCGACGTAGTTACCATTTTCTCTTTTAGCGTGTCCAATCCCTTCTCACATTCTGCGTTCCATATGAACTGCGCTTCTTTCTTCAACAGTTTTTCCATTGGTGCGGTTATCTAGACATAACCCTTGATGAATTTTCTAAAGTATCCTATATGCCCCAGTGTCGTGCGAAGCTACTTCACTGAGTTTGGTGCAAGTAAATTCATAATCACTGTGATCTTCGCAGGATCAACCATCAGACCTTGTCTACACACAATGTGTCCTAGTAGAATACCATAAGGCACACAGAAAATACATTTCTTTAAATTCAATGAAATTTGATGTTGTCTGCACTTAGCGAACATCATTCTTAGGTTTTCACAATGGTTTTTCAGCAAACCAAAGACAGTCCAGTCATAAAAATATGCTTCTAAAAATTTATGCATAAAATCTTTAAATGCTTCAACAACAACTCTGGAAAAGATGGCAGGTGCATTCTTCAAACCAAAGCACATAACAGTGTATTGAAACGATCCCCATTCAGTAGAAAAAGTTGTCTTATGTATGTCTGCTGGATCAATCCTGATCTAATGATATCCATAGAATCCATTAGTGAATGAGTAGGCCTCATTTCCTCCAACATTCTCTAATACTTCATCTGTAAAAGGAGTAGGAAATGGGTCATGCTGCAAAGCATCATTCAGTTTCTTTAGATCTAGGAAGATTCTGATCTCCCCTTTAGTCTTTTTGTCTTGGATAACCATAGGGCTTATCCACTCTGACTCTTCAATAGGTTGCATGATCCTTGCATCGAGCATCTTATCAAGTTCTGCTTTCACTCTTTCTTTATATATGGGATTCAGTCTATAGGGCCTTTTTCGGAAATGGAAACATTTTTTGGCTTGTACTACTGTTCTTGAGGTTTTCTGTAAAAAACCAGGTTCTGCACGGTTTGAGGAACCAACAAAACCCCTTTTCACCGACCCTTTTGATAATAATATGTGAACAAACTGAGGTCTCACCCGAGGCAAAGTAATGGTGAGGTTGTGGAATCAAGTTTCCACAACCGGGTGATGAGTGCTTAACCACACTGACAAGCAGCGTAGTTCAGGATTCACGCTGCAAACTGCGGACTACACGAAGTTCAACTTCTTCACGGATAATTACTTAGACTATCGCACATCCAAGGACTACGCAATGTCAGATGGTTCTTACTTCGACGATAGGACAACGCCACAAATGACTGCGCTTCCTCTCAACACTTATATGCTTTCAATAGATCCTAGTTAGAGTAAAAAGGTGCATTCAATAAGCCATTTTAGACTGCAATCCTTGTGAACTTATGCAATATAACAAATAACAATGTGACTGTGCACTTCCAGTGCTACGCTAAGTATTACTCGATTAATTCATGCATTCATCTAACTGCGCAGTACTGGTTTATCCGACATTCATTCATACATGTGATTACTTAACATATTATTCCCATCATTATCCTTAGGGTGAATACAAATAAAATAAAATCACATGAACTCATAAACAACACTTAACCATTTATCATAAGTAAAGACACAAATGCAAACACATAAGCAATCGCATAACATGGAATTTAATGTGGTTCACCCTCAGGATGGGAGCTACGTCCACGGGAACTGTTGTTGTATTAGTCTTTGGGAAGGGTGCAACAGTTCCAGTCTACGCACTCAGCTGCACACTCTCTTCTCTCTCAATAGGTATCTGCGCACACAGCTGCAGAGCCTTTACAATCTTCTCTCAACATTTTAGGAACCCATGTCTTTACTTTGTTAGTATATTATTGTTGGACACATATGCTTTGTAAGACATCCCGTATTATTTTTTGATCCATAGTTTGTGTTATTGTTGCTGGGCACATATGCTTTGTAAGTCACCCGTAGTTTTTGTTGACACATAGTTTGTATTGGCCCCTGGTTTTGACCCATAGTATTGGCGCCTAGACTTAGTATATAAGTGTGTGTTGAGGCCAATGAAGGCACCGTGAAGTTATTTGTATTGAGCTTGATCAAAGGAGGTTTCCCCTCGAAGTGGCCCATGATCAATAAAAATATTTTGTGATCCAATATATTGTGCATTTTATCAATTAATTGTTGCAGGTTCCTCACATCTGGTATCAGAGCACTTTCTTGGGCTCGTTGGATGAAATTTCTGCCAAAATGTTTTTTTCGCATATGTTGCAGGTTCGGATCTGGGAATAATCCCTATCCGCTTAACTGTGGGAAGTACTTGGGCATAATCCCTAAAACACATTGTGAGGAGTACCACAGGAACCCCAACGTAGAAGGCCCATTGAGAGGACCTGCCAGCGAAAAGGGCAACGACCCCTACCTGATTGACTACTTCCCACCCGTGAGGTAAACCAAGAGTTGTCGTTTGTGGCAAAGCGGTTATCAATTTTACCTGAGCCGTGGAGTGAGGGGTATTTCCCCAATACGCAAGCTGTCAGACAGGATTGGTGGTTGAGTGAATCCCATGAACCGTTAGGAAGCCGACCATATGGGTTCCATATCTTTTTTTCAGCTGATAAATCACAGATTTCCTCTGTCCAAAATTGTTGCCAATCACTTCCGCGTCATTTCAGATCTATTTGTTTTCGATCACTTCCGCAGTGTTTCATATCTATCTATTGCTGATCCCTTCCTCACCGTTTCCGATCTATCTATTGTCGATCCCTTCTGTGTTGTTGCAGATCCATCTGTTGTCGATCCCTTCTGCACCGTATCTATCTGTTTATGATCCCTTCCGCGCTATTTCAGATCCATCTGTTTCTGATCCCTTCTGATTCGTAGTAGATCTATCTCTGACACCCCTGTCATCCTATTCTGGATCTTTCATTCCTAAGTACCCTATCCCAAATTCCACTTCCCAAAGCCAGAAATCCCACATTTTTCTATTTTTAGGGTTCGTTGTAACTTCTTTAATTTCACCCAATCGCCTTCAAATTTTTCCACCATTTTCATTCCCTATTTATGCTTATTTGTCCCACTCTGAAAAATTTCCCATTCTTTACCCCCGCTTCTGAAATCCTCATTTCTTTCTTCCATGTCCATTTGAAAGTGTCCAAAACCTAGTCAAACCCCAATTACCCATCATAGTTTTTCCCAAATCCAAATTTCCCTTTACTAAATAAGCTTTTGTTTGTGTTTTTTACCCATTCAAAAAAAAAAAAAACTCTTGGTTATGGTTGTCACCCATGCAGGAGCAAAAACCATGGAGGAAGCACTTGCAACCATCCAAACCAAACTCCAGGAACTAGATGAAAAATTTCTCGGCCTCCATCTTGAGCATTCATCCATGAACAACAAAGGAAAGTCCGATTCTTCATCAGACAATGGGTTCTCTTCTTCCAACAATTTATGTGGTCCGAAGCTTGATTTTCCTCGCCTCTATGGTATGATCCGACTGACTGGATCTATCGTGCAGAACAGTGTTTCAGTCTGCATAATAATTTGATGTCACGAAAGTTCCACTTGCATCCTTTCATTTGGAACAAGAAGCTCTTCAATGGTACCGCTGGTACATCAAGGCTCATGAAGAGCCAAAATGGCCATATTTTTGTCAGCTCCTTTTGCAACGATTTGGTCCTCATTATTTTGATGACTTCACAGGAGCCCTCACTAAACTTCTCCAAATTGGCACTATGAGAGAGTATCAAACAGAATTTGAGAAACTATCCAATCACACAGAAGGATTGTCTGATTAATTCTACAGAAATTGTTTTATCAATGGTCTTAAGGATGAAATCCGCTCAGAGGTTAAAATGTTCTGTCCCAACACAATGATGGAATCCCTGGGGTTGGCTAAGTTGGAAGAAGATAAGATTGCAACCCAACAACGCTCCAAACCCACTTTTGTTCCCTTCTGAAATATGGGTTCTCAACGACCTCTCATCCCGCCAGCTCCTATCAAGCATTTGTCTGAAACAGAGATGCAGGCACACAGAGAAAAAGGGATTTGTTAAAATTGTGATGAGAAATTCACTCGGGGACATAGTTGTGTTCAACAAAAGCTCTATCTCTTGGATGTGGATTCTCCACTTGCCTCAGAAATTGGTGAAGAAGCTCTAGATACAATGGATGATCAAGTCGACATTCGAGAGTCTCATATTGACCCTCTGTATCAGGAAGACCACCCTGAGATATCTCTCCATGCTTTAGCTAAAATCACCACCCCCCAAACAATGTGGGTCAGAGGTTACTTCAAGAAGCTTCCTCTTATAATACTCATTGATTCTAGTAGCACTCATAACTTCATTGACCCTCGGATCGCCAAACAGGCCGATTTTTTTTCCATCCTTGCTCCAACTTTGAAGTCATGGTTTCCAATGGAGGAACCTTACCTTGCAAGGGGAAGTGTCACAATGTGCGTATCTCTATGGAAGATTATAACTTGCGTTCTGACATGTTTTCCTTGGCCTTAGGCGTATGTGATGTGGTTTTGGGTGTTCAATGGTTATGCACACTTGGACCCATCTTATGGGATTTTGTGAAACTTTGGATGCAGTTTTTAGTCAATGGGAAAAAACACAAATTTACCAGCTGACAACTAGGGTCTCTCTACATGATCAGTTCACATCTCCTCGAACAAATCCTTAAGAAGAATTCACATGGTGTCATTGCTCAGCTACATTCCATTCAGATGCACCCATCAATGGTCTCCACTACTCCCTTGCATCTCCAACCAATTTTGGATAGATATGCTAGTGCCTTTCCTAAACTAGTGGGATTTCCGCCTTCACGAGACCTTTCTCGTAAGAAGTTAGCTTCCTCTACATCTGCGAATGAAATGACGGCTAGTTTGCATGCAGTACAGATGTGGTAGCCATACCTATTAGGGAATTCTTTCTGCATCAAGACTACTCACTAGAGTCTAAAATATTTCGTGGAACAATAGGTCTCCTCACCCGCACAACTGAAATGGATTCACCAACTCCTGGGTTATGCCAATGAGATCACTTACATGAAGGGTCAAGACAATTTGGTGGCAGATGCTCCTTCTCGCACAATCGATGCCCTAGTTTCTCTTTCAGCTATCTCTATGCTTGTTCTAAATTGGTTACAATCTGTTCAATAAGGCTATGTCTTCTCTGAACTCCATGCATCTCCATTGGTCAGGCACTCTGGGTTCCTCCAAACGTATGAGCAGGAACAACATAACTTATTTTGACAGGGAATGAAAAGTAAAATTCAACAGATGGTGGTTGAATCTGATACCTTCTAGCTCCTTCTGGGATTGCTCAAACCCATACCCATCCTTCCACGAATCAGGACAGATATGTATCTAAAATTCATTGAAGGGCTCCCTAAATCTAGAGGGTAGGTTGACATTAGCACTAAATGTTTGGAAACTTATCTTCGTTGCTTCACCTCCGAACAACAACCTCTGTGGGCGAAGTGGATCCCTCTCGCTGAATGATGGTACCCTAATGCATCTAAAATTACTCCATATGAAGCAATCTATGGTCAGGCACTGCCATTTCTTCTTCCATACACCCTCAACAATGCACCAATTCAAAAAATTGACATGGTTCTTCGAAACCGCAATCAGATTCTTCGCATTTTGTAGGACACTCTTCACATGGCCAGAATTCAAATGAAACAACAAGCCGACCAACACCATTCTGAGCGCACTTTTCAAGCAGTTGATATGGTTTTTCTTTGTCTCCATCCTTCGAAGCAATCCTCCCTGACATTCAAAGGGTGTCCGCTTATCTCTCACTCTATCATAGAGGTATTCATTCAATGGCATGACATGCAACCAGAGGCTACTACATGGGCACCACTCCTTCAGCTTCAGCATCAATTT
Organism: Larix kaempferi; assembly: GCA_027924585.1. Lineage (NCBI taxonomy): Eukaryota > Viridiplantae > Streptophyta > Pinopsida > Pinales > Pinaceae > Larix > Larix kaempferi. Next base: position 17,300,905 of record BSBM01000293.1, on the reverse strand, counting down.
CCACATCTAAATCTTTGAGGACAAAGCTTTTTCTAAGGGAGAGGGGATGTTAGGAACACATGTCTTTACTTTGTTAGTATATTTTTTTTGGACACATATGCTTTGTAATACATCCTGTATTATTTGTTGATCCATAGTTTGTGTTATTGTTGTTGGGCGCATATGCTTTGTAAGTGGCTCGTAGTGTTTGTTGACCCATAGTTTGTATTGGCCCATGGTTTTGACCCATACTATTGGTGCCTAGACTTAGTATATAAGTGTGTGTTGAGGCCAATGAAGGCACCGTGAATTTATTTGTATTGAGTTTGCTCAAAGGAGGTTGCCCCCTCGAAGTGGCCCGTGATCAATAAAAATATTCTGTGATCCAATATACTATGCATTTTATCAATTAATTCTTCCAGGTTCCTCACACAACAAAGATCAATGTTCAACAACAGAGATTAAAATTCATAAACAGAAGATTAACCCTTTCCCTTACAAAATGTTCCATTTTATATATCGTTCCCTTAGGTCACGTCTTTACAATCAAGTGGGCCAAAACCCTAAGGTTACCCAAAACCACCATGGTTATTCCGCTAACTGGGACTGCTAGGCTCTGATAGCGACTTCTTTGTCATGGCCATCCTTCTACACGTGGTCACATTGCTTTCATCCCTCCATGTCAAGCGTATGTCGATGGTCGCTGTCACCCCGTCATTCCTTCTCTAACGACTTTGTGTGGCTAGTTCATTGCGTGCTGCCTCTGCTCGTGTGACCGGTCACTTTCCTTCTGCACCACTCCTTACCCTCCCACTGGGAATCATGGAGTACTTCATCAAAATAGGTTGCTTTCGCAGCTCGACCTTCCCTTACATTCTTTACCCAAAATAGCTTCGCGGTGCTACCACTTCGTGGAACTGGATCTCAGCTGCACAGTTCTTATCCTGCCGATACTGCGTTGCGCTCAACTTCGCAGCTCCTCAAAAATACCTTGCCAAAACTGCTTTCATTTGAGTTGTGCTTTAACTTAGCATCTCCAAAATTGTCTTGCATAAAAAATGCCTTACTTGGCTGAACAATGACTTGCAATGGCTGGTTGCTCAGAAGAAGAAGAATTTTGAACTATGGACAACACCTTTTGCACTTCTGGAAGTACACAGCACAAATAGGCCAGGTGGTCTCCCTCGCAAAACTTACAAGGGAACTTGAGCTTCTGTTTATTAGGTTGGTCAAGGATGTCAACTTTATCTGCATGACTTGCAGTGGATGATTTAGTGTATCTAGTATGAATCATATTAACTGGTGACTTGTCATTAATATGACTAGTAGTGATTAATGGTGCATCCTCAACATGACCAATAGTTGTTGAAGAGATACTTTCAGTATGATTCGCAGTGACTGAAAGTTTGCTCCCATCATGACCTGCAAAGGATGGTTGCATAGGTTTATTATGATTTACAGTGACTGGATGAGTGCCCCCAACATGACCTCGAGATGTTGGGTAGGTTCCCCCAGCATGACCTCCAGAGGCTAGGTGGCTGCCCCCTTTTTTTGGCATATTCTCCCTTTTCTTCCTCTGTCTATTCCTTTTAGACTATTGGTTACTAGTATTACTACTTTCACCACATGAGGTAGAAGGAGGAGGAGATGATGTTACTAGCAAAGAATAAATAGGGTTCTGATGCTCTTGATTTGAGGTGCTTACTTGAGAAGCGTCAGGAGCATGCAATGCGTTCGTAGTTGAAAACAACCAAACCGGTAGCCCTATAGTGAATCCCGGAAGACTCAAGGTAGCCATTAAGGGAGTACCAATGTTCCCGATGAATAGAAAATCACAAGGATTCCCTTGAATAGGGATTCCTTGATTGGTGCTCACCGGAATGCTAGCCATAGTTTCTAACTCAATGAGCAATAAATCTCTAAGTCCAACTAAGAACAAGTAGCACAAAGAGCACACCACTAGAAAGGTCCTAGGTAATCCAAACTAGGAAAAATAAATTCCTTCTGGAGGGAAGTACAGGATGATTATGGCCCAAAACAAACCATTGAAGGATGAAGAACAGTTACCAGGGGTCCATAATACAGAGTCTTCGGGAGTAAGTGTTTGAATCACCAACCGCCCTCCAAAATAACTAAAAGGGATTTCCTCCCACGTCTGTCCTAGGTATGGTGGAAATAGCCTTCCACCGTCACCTATGTATGGATCCTAGATTCTGGATACTAAGGTTACCAACCTTGTAGAGAGGGTCCAGGGGGACAGTCGCAGGTCGAACCAATGCGCATGGGCATGGTAGCAAATCACGAAACTCAAAAGAACCAAAAATTACTAATAAGTCCTCGTATGCGCATCGATTTTGGTATATGATCAATTGAATATCGGAGGGGTATATCCTATACTCAATCTCGCACGTCCTCGTTCTTAACTCCAGTGTTAGTGGAGCTTCCCGGTTGACCTTCTACAAAGATGGATTTTATCCATAGAAGAATGACACCTATGTTTTCACAAGTTTAAGTGATCGTGGAGGAGTTAACACACAACTCCGTACCTCCACAATCCTACTTAAGCTATTAGGTGTGTTTCTAAAATAGAATAAAACCTAAGATCCTATCCAAGTTACTGATTGCTTGCTTTAAAAATGTACTTCAAAAACTTTCAGAAGAAGTAAAACAAACGCAACGAAAGAAAGATATTCTTTAATTGAAACATGAAGCACTTAATCACCACAAATATGAACTCACCCACTCTCCATTTCTTTTCAACGCAAGTCCTAAAGATATAATCTGGAATGGATATGCAAAATTTTTGTATCTAATGCAATTTTGGGTCTTTTCGAATGCAAAAAGTAAAAATTTTAAAGTCTAATGTGCAAAATCAAACTTAAAACTTAAGCATGCAACTACTCAAACAACTAGCTATGCAAAAGAAAATTTCTTGTTTTTTTTTATGCAAACCACTCCTAAATCCTTTAAGTTACTTGCAAATTATTCTACCAATACTAAATTATAAAATGAACCAAATTTTTATGTATTTCCAAGGTGAGAATAAAACTAAAATTCAAAGTAACACAATACCAAAGCAAATGCAAAAACTTTCAGATCTCCTTATTAAACAGTGATAAGCAGCCATAAACCTTCAGATTCTTATCATGTAAGCATGCCAAAAATTGGGAAAAGCATACACCAAGGAATTTTATACCCAATCAAAGCAAAGTACCTACAAATAAATATGGTTTGGTAAATCTAGGTCTGCACACAAACAATGCAATCAAGGTCTTAAACCAAAGAAAAGACACTTGAGCTTTCACTACAAAAGAGAGACCAACAGCATAAGGATGGACAAGAAATCAATATAAAGAATAATTTACACTCAAATAGATACAAATAGGGTCAAATAGAGTCAAAAGGTTCCAAATCCATTCCAATTGGAGCAAGTAGATTCAAATAGACTCAAATTAGGGTAAAAAACACCAAACTAGTTCACAAACCCCCAACTTGGGTCAGCAAGCCCCAAATTATTCCAAACAAGCCCAAATTACTTCAAAAATATACAAAACCTCAAATTAAGATCAATCAAGAGACAAGACAACACTTTCAAGGGGTCTTACATAGACGTAGGATCAGCAGGGCCTCCAAAAACTTCAATCAAAACCCCCCAAAAAGATCCAAAATTGGAAAAACTCATGTACAGGAGGTACACGCGATCATGAAAGGGCACAAGCGCGAGGGAACCGCGGGTATAAAAATCTTAAACCAGCAAATATATCTCAGACCCGCTACTGTGAGTACTAGAAAGTCGCGAGTAAGCATAAAAGTCCAAAAATTTGCAAAAATCCACTCAAAAACTGAGCGAGGAAGGGTCTAACAAAGATTAATGACTGGTCCTAACATGAAATTAAAATCATAACTTAAAATATACTGGAAAAATGGCCTTGGATACCCCAAAGCAGATAGGATTCTCCCCAATGGAGTCTCTAGTTATGTTGTTCGGCAAAGTGTTCCTATAGTAGGGGTGAGACTACCAACGTACTGGGGTAAAAGATAGACATACAAGATTCTGCAAGTACAATTATTAAGCAAAGAGATTAGGGATTAGGAGAATGTGCACCTTTTTCAAAATGTTGATCCAAGATTCTCCTCTTGTTCTCCAATGCAATTTTTTGTGAAACAACTACAAACCTTCCTCAAACCAATTTAACTACAAATAAAATATTGATATTTATAAGATAATAAAACATCAAATTGTAATCAGATCTGAAACATACATGAACAAATCTATTTGTAAAGGGAAGAATGTCCAATATTTATTAATGAATGAATCAAGTACATAAAATTATACCTTCCTTCAAGCATGGCACATCATGAAACCAAGATTCAAGGTCTCCTGCTCCTCTTCTCCAAGGATCCCAACCTCTGATAAAATGTGCTAGGGTTTACAAGAAATTAGGGAACAAGTGAGGGGGATGAAAATCCAAATTCCTCCAGCATAACATTATAATGGGCTTGGTATCCCTTTCATGGTCCCTCTCCCTCCCTTATATATCAAGTGAAGAAGATATGGTCGAAGAGGAAGTAGTTACAACCGAAGAGAAGGTTCCAAAACTACCCAAAACCAACCATTTTTCGCAATTTTATGTATTTTAGTGTTTCTAAGGTATTCACAACTTTGAACATGGAAAAAAAGCGGGTACCCGCGACTCTTACCATATGCTACCTGCTTTTTTTTTGGAAACCCGCGGCTTTACCATGTGCAAACCTACGTTTTGTGGGAAAATGGTCAAAAACATCATTTTCTGGGGGTTTTCTAGAGAAGTTTTGGTCTCCAAAATTGTTCCTAAGGTTATTACCTATAAAATGGGACATGAATTAGGTAATTAAATCCATATAAAGTACCAAATATGGCCCTTCCATCCACAAATTTCCTTTTCTGTGACCCACAGTAATCTCATGAAGTGTCGCCATGGAACCAAAAGATTTAAGTGTCAAGTGCCAATTTTGGCTATAACACTATGCTCGATGACAAAAAATATATCACATCAGGGGGGAGTTGTATGTTCTTATGGTAGAATTATTCGCATTTATGATTCATGGCAGTAACACATCTGACACAATGAGGTTCCCCGTCTAGCAACTTCATCATTATTCAAGTCCCCCACCCCAGTCGGATGTTCATCATTATCAACATTTCCACTTCTTTGGCATCAGTAACATCACCAACAATATATGACTCATTTACTCATACAACTATCAAATCCTCCTTCGTCGTTTTAGTATAAATATCAAGATATGACCCCTTAGTCTCTTCTTATTGTAATCTATTTTGACAAATTCTCACGACCATAGGGATTTCTGTCATGTTTGTATAAAACATCATACAATGATTATAGCTTCAATGGTCATTACCAACAACCTTCCCCATGGATAGTTATTTTTACTCAGAATACTCAATAACTTACCAAAACAGGGGAGAAAGAAACGATGATACATTTCGACTATACAATACCTTCCAAACCTCATACATCAAGGGGCATCTTTTAATGCTTAAAATTCCCACACATGTGGCATTTTTTCTAATATTACAGAAAGATATCATCAAAATATAGCATGCAAATCACCAAATACATCCTCATCAGATCCACAGGATAAATTTATCCCTGGAATGAAAAAGTTAGTCAATATGGACAACCATGCGACTATTTTCATTGTACCCCTACACTACTAGTGTGACTCTTTGTTTAGAGACCCAACCAAATCCGCACGAATTTCTCTTCAAAAGTCGGATGAATTTAAAAAGAGAGGGACCACTTAATTTCCATGGCACATTCAAGGTTAATAACAACTCCCTTGGATCCAAAATTTGAATTAGAATACTCACATGCTTAGGCGCATTTGATATCCCCCTTGATATACTTACAGAACTAGTTCACTAGCAAGAGTGTTCACATTGGGATCTAGATGTTTCTTAGCCTCTGTTTGGATTATAAAAGGAAGCCATGGGAATGCATTCTATACAAGAAAATCAAGACCAAATTTAAGATGCAAGAATTGCATTGAGAGATCAACTTTCAATCCACTTCTTACCTCTAGTTGGCATGTAAAGATCCCTCGCTTTCTTCCTCTAAGAAGCAAGAGTTTTCTCCATTGTTCTAATGTTGGTCATAGCACTGTTCTAGAGGTTTTCCAATGTAGACCCAGGTACTTCGCGGTACAAGATACCAACAAAACCCCTATTCACCAGCCGTTTCAGATACAGACTGCAAGCAGCCTAAGGTCTCACCCGAGGCGAAGTTGAGGGGGTGGTTGCAGAAGCAGGTTTCCATAACCTTCTAATGCGAGTGTTTCAACTTGTGAATGCGCAGTGTGGTGACAGACTGCATACTGCAGTTAGTGGCTACGCGAGGTCTTCTACTCTACGTTGAATGTCGTAGTGAGCAAGGATGCTCGTGCATCCAGCATATTCAACAACTGGGCACTGGGATTACTTCCACCCTACGACGATAAGTTATCAACAGCTTATCGCGTAGTACTTCTTATGGATTGGCACGTCAACTAGACCGCGCGGTTTCTTTATGAGACCTAATCACTTATATTCAACTTTCTTGGATGATCCTTAATTATTCATCGTTACTTAGAATGACAAACATCATAACTTATGCAAATGAGTGAGATGTGCGGTGTTGTATGCTTGATGTCACGATTCAACCTTAACACTTAATTATGTGGATACCTCATAGATCCATTCATTAGCAGACTTATAGGTGATATGTGTTTACTTGACTGTTAACATTCATCCATACATGAACTACTAACATCTTATTCCATCCCTTCCATGGTGAATACAGATAAAAGTAAACACATATCAGATAATAGTAATTTTATGCATGCACTGTAAGTAACTTAAGTAAAAATAATGGCAATCATACACAACAATCACATAACACAAGGTTAACATGGTTCACTACCCCGGATGGGAAGCTACGTCCACAAGAACTCTTGTTTATTATCTTAGGAAAGGGTACAACAGTTCTTCGTCTGCGCACTCAGCTGCAGACGCTCTTCTCTCTCTCAAAATTAGGTCTCTGTGCACTCAGTTGTAGAGCCTTTACAATGCTTCAATCTAACAGATCTAACAATATTCAATAATAATCAACAAAATGAAGAGTTAACCCTTTCCTTTACAAAATTGCCTTATTTATAGATCAAGACTCGTAGGTCATGTCTTTTACATTTATGAAGGCAGAACCCTTAGGTTTACAAAACTATCATGGTTTTCCCAAAACAGGACTATTGGTATCTGGCAGTAGATCTTCTGTCACGCGCGTGCCAACAAGTTACTTCCACCGACCTCTTCCTTCTTTCACAGCCTTAGATGGCTGGTACGAGTAGTATTAGTCTTTTGTTTGTTGTGATTAGTCACCTACCTCCGATCTGCACCTACCCACTGCTTGGTAGTTGTTGGTCTCCCTTGGTCCAGACCCAGGTTAGCTATACTTTTTAGACCAACATAACCCTTAGCTCACTGGCCCTTTCGGCAACAGGTCGCAGAAGCAACCTGAAGTCTCACCCGAAGTGATTCTAATGGGGTGGCAGAAGACTCAAGTGTCCTCAGCCAGGTTCTGGGGCATCCAGGGTGCTTAAACCCCTCCTTAGTCCTCCCCAAAAGGACTAACCTCTCTAGTTCTATTACTCTGGCTATATCTCTGTCTTATCGCATTACGCAGGTAGTGCAATAAGCCTCCTCCTTATATGATCCTATCTAGCGATACTTAGGATATCGCTGATGCGATATCTCCCTCCTTTTTGCCCCTGCGGTATGTGACGCTTAGCCACTTCCTGGTTTGATACGCTGTTTCAAGTACCCTTATCCGCTTACTAAGAGATCTTTAATATCACTTAGCCTCTAAGCATAATTCTCACCAAGGTACCTAACCCTTAATACTTCACAACGATATGACTGTATGAAATATTGCTCAAGCGATGTTCTAACTGAATTCTTCATGCATTAGGCTCATTCAACACTCAAGCATTATCCTTTATTGAATTAGAGATCTATTTCACTAGGATTCAACTATGATTTCCACAATTGTCACGCATCAACCAGAACTGAACTGATAACCATGTACATTACTTATAAACTGAAGGAAGCATTCATGTAACAGTAAAGATAAGCGAATAAGATTAACAATCATACACACGCAATCACACTACTCAGATATTTACGTGGTCCACTTCCAGGAGGGAAGCTACACCCACGGGACTTGTGCTTCTATTAACAACTTGAGAGAGTAAACACAATCCCGCCACAACTCTTTGCAGCAGAGGTCTTCTGGGAAACTCCACTCCTGAGGGAGCCCTTCTCTGTAGACCTCTCTTCTTCTCCTTCCTACTCTTCCACAGACTCTTACAAGGTAATCTCTCTCTCAATCCCTGTGGATTGCACACTCTGCTCAGTGAGTCGGCCTCCGATCTCTGGAAGACATTCAGACTCTCTATGATCAAAGGCCCGACTACTCTCTACATAACAACTTTAGTAATTATGTGTCCAACATTTTACATACAAAAGACTCCTATATATAGATGGCCCGAAGGTCTCATCGCGGTTACAAAACTGTGGGCCTTATCCCAACAGTGACTCAACCCTAACCACTTACAGTCAACTAGCTGTACATTCATGGCCGCCTCTTGTCTCGTCGCCGCTTCCTGCAGTCCTTAGTCTTTAATGCATCGGCCCATTGCTTCTTCTTTGGTTCAAGCCACGCTGACTGTAGTCCTTCTTCTTAATGGGGGTAGCTGAACCCTCTCTTCATCTTCGGCGCCTTTATTACGGTGGTTGAGCTCTCCCTTCGGCCTCTTCCTTGTACCACATGCTTTGACTTTCCTGTACCTATCGCCGCAATTCCCGTCGGAATTTGCACTACGGCGATATCTTTGCCTTGTCGCCAAAATTGGTACTTTCTCCCCAAAAATGGTTATCTTTTCCCAAAAATTAGCAGCTTTCTAATTGCTGCGGAAGTTCTCTCCAACAACTCCCCTAACACTTACTTGTGGCTCGTCCCTGAGCCACTCGCAACATCAGCTTGCTTCATCTGCATGAGCTTATCCTTTGCTGCCTGTGAGATGGTTGCGAATTGTGCCTTAAGTGCTTTGATACTTTCATCCATGCTTGCTACTTCTTCCTGCGCTGCGCTTAGCAACTTAGCTGTTACCAAGGATTCTTCTGTGCTCTCAATGACTCCTTTACTTGATGTGAAGCTTTTTACCTTTTTCTCCAGTTCATCAACCAGATGTGCGACTTTGCTTTCATGTCGGCTAACTGCGTTAGCCAGGTTGATCTGCTGTTCTCTGTACTTCTGGACTTGCTGTTGAAATTGCGTTATTTCGCCTTTCTTCCTTATCTTCGCAAGAGCACTCAAGCCCTTGTATTCTGCTTCAGCTCTAGATATCGCATCTTCAAGGTGCTTAATATGCTGATTGAGTTCTGCTTTCTGTTGGAGCTCCTCTAGCTCCAGCCATGTTTTTGATGCATCCTCTAGGATAGCCTCTGTTGCTTCCACTCGACACTGCATCTGTGTCTGTACAATTCTGATAGCTTGCACTCGTGCTTCTTGGATTTCTTCTGGAGTAAGTGGCCTATTCGCTTCAAGCGCGGCAATCCTTGCTTTGTATTCTTCCTCCATCTTATGCTTCTCTTCATCTAGAGCCTTTGCTCTTTCTGCTATTTTTCGTATCTTTTGAGTTATTCCTAACTCAGGCCTGATGTCGCACTGCGGAAGTTCTGCTGCGATATTCTTTAAAACAAGAGAGACATCCTGCTCTCGCTGAACATATTGCGTCAACTGGGCACTCTCTGCCTCCTGCTGCGCAATGAGCTGCACATTTTCATTGGAAAGTAAAACATAATGCTCATATGTGACTCGTTCTCTGTGCCTCAGCTCCATGCCTATCTGCTGAAAAATTTTGTACAGCTGGTCCACAGGCACTTCTGGTAAGTTCACCTCAAGAGGGTGGACCATTTGCACTTCCATAGGAGCAGGAAACTTAATGCTTCCTGGCGGTATACGAACAATGTTCGTGCGGTCCCTTGCAATACTTTCTTCTCTGGTCTGCAAAGGGGGCTGCGAACTTCCTCCTACTGTGGTTGGAGTTGGCTGGATCTGCATAGAAGCAGTCTTCTCAGTTATTGCCTTCAGTTCTCGCAACCTCTTGTCAAGGCTTGTGTGCAACCGATCCTGCGATGACTGGATCGCAGCAAATTTCTCCTGCATCTTCTCATGTATTCGGCTGGCGATGAGATCATACTCATCCTCTGTCATGATCGGTGCCTGCGGTTCTTCGAAAGTAACCGTCTTCGTTCTCTTCTTCTTTGCTCGCAGTGGAGAAGGGCCTTCAGTACCCTTTCTCTTAGGACCCACGGGTTCTTTCGCTTTATCCTTAGGATCTATCTCCGGAACATCTTCTGGATCATCAACTGGAGCATCAACTGGAACTAGGCCAGATGATAGATCATCATACATCTGTTTCATCTCCTCATCAAAACAGTTTCTAATGGTGTCTTCAACCTGCTGGATGTCCATACGATATGGGCCAGGGGCCCATTCGTTATGTTTCCTGAATCCCTTGGGTCTGATATATGTTTTATCCCTGTCAACTTTAAATTCCAGCTTGGACTGATAAAGATCGATGACCGGCGAGTCGACACGCGGAATCGTTGCTACGGTCTCCAGCAATAGCATATAATAGTCATGGAATACCATTGCGTTGTTCTTTTGCTTCTCTGGGTGATTACTCGCCCAAAGATTTGAATACCTTGTGCCTCTGCACGCCCCTGGTGCCAGTTGTGGAAACTGCGAATTGGGCGGCTCTTTCCATCCTATAAAAGCCATAAGGATCAGCAGCCACGAGAAGTGGAAGCTGTGAAGCGGATCCTGCTGTGCCTGCGCACAGTCTTGAAAGAAACTATTCAGCAAAAATAAACTCCAATTGTAAGGTTTACCTTTTATGATTTCAATCTCCAGGCGGATAACTGAGCCTGTGACCTCCTTTGGCCTGACCTTGAAGAGGAGCTTTCCTGCCAACAGACTAACAGTAAATCGCAAGGCCTCATCCTGTATTGAGTTGACATCGTAGGCGTGACCTCCTCTTTGCAGCTGGTACTCAGCAACCTGCTTGGTTGAGAGCCTGGTATCCTTTGTGGCGCCATCAATATTTATCTGAGGGTCAAGGCCAGTCTTCGACATGCCGGTAATGCGGTGAATAAGGTCAACATTAACATCGATCCGGCTACCCAACCATAAGTAACCACCATGCACACATGAAAGTAGCATCTGCACTACAGCATTTACCTCTGGACCCCGTCCAAAGTGCGGAATCTCTAGGAGATTGAGCAGTCCCGACGGTGCTAAATGGCTTGCATGGTCCATGGGGACGAACTCATATCGCTCTGTCCTTGGGTTCCTCTCAATTGTCATATAACGATCACGACGGAAGTGTGGGTAAAGCTTATAATCTCCCAGATTATAATCAGCAAACTTAACAACATGCATATTCCCCCGAAGGTTACCTTCTTCCTTCACTCGCTTATCCAGTGGTGGGAGTATGAGTTCATATCTAAAATCTTTCGGAAGGACAATTTCTGGTGCGTTTTCTATCCTTGGTGGGAAATATACAGTAGCGACTGTGACTTCTTCCGAAAGTTCTTGCTCCTGTTCCTCTGACTCTGTGCTACTCGGGGTCTCGCTATGCTCCATATTAGCTAAGGTCCTTGGTGACTGTCGTGTGGATGGAGAACCAGCAGTAACTTTCTTTCCTTTCTTAGCCGTGGGCGAAGTCATAGCAAGCTCAAGTCCACCCTGCTGAAATATCTGCAACACGTCTTCGAGAGGCTCGTCTGGCGCGAGGAACCCTCCCCTGCGGTACTCTGGAATTCCTATGATTGCTACTGTGAGACAAATCAAGGTCTGCAACTGGTTCTGACTTTCCTGCTTAGAATTCTGCTGAATATACGCTCTGCTCTTCTCGAATGCTCTAAACTCTTTCGATAAAATGAACAAGTAACCCTGTGCTTTGAATAAGCCGTGAATTTATCAGAAGGCGGGAGCTTCAAACGGCAACGGACACGTGAGCTGGACCCGTTGGCGGCATTTAATGCATGGACAAGACAGCACCCCGCGCCCATTTATTGAAAACGCCGTTTGAAATTTCGCTGGGAAACTGTGCGCCGGAGTGGTGTCGCATCGAATTTTCCAAATCTTTAGAAGAATCAACGTACTGCTGCAAATCTTAGTACAGAAGATACTTGTCAGTTGTACACTTAATGCTTGTCAGAAGGCGAAGTGACTAGCCCTCGGATTAATTCAAAAATTGCTATCGCATCGATCTGTTTTCTGTCTCCTGCGATATGATATCGCGTCGCCTGGAAATGCAAAGTGCAAAACTCGCATCGCGTCAAAATTATCGCAACAACCAGAAAAAATTGCTGCGAACTCTTACTTAAAGTACTTTCCCGGTGTAGACTCCTTAGGGTGTGATGCCTCATTTCAACTACACTGGACATCTGCACCGCTTGCTTCGTTTCTGGGCTAGGGCTAGGATGTGGCATGGCCTTCATAATACAGCTTAAGCCTACTGCCATTGACCAAGGTAGGAAGAAACTCCCCACTCAAAGTACAAAGCTGAATAGCACCTCCATCTGTTATTTGCTGGATTTGATATGGCCCTAACCAATGAGTCTTGAATTTTCCAGGGAACTTTATAAACTTACTGTCATAAAGGAGTACCAAGTCTCCAGGCTGAAAGATTTTGTTCTTAATATGCCTATCATGCCAAGCTTTTTCTCGTGCTTTCTGCACTTTCTGATGAAATCCTGCGATGAATCTGTCTTCCTCCAGATTGAGCAGCTGTGCCAATCGCTCCTCTAAAGTATCAGAATCAGCCATCCCTATAAGCTGAGCAATCCTTAGACTGGGTAAAATGTATTCCATAGGCATAACAGCCTCTTGTCCATACACCAAGCTGAAAGGTGTGTGTCCTGTTAATTTCTTGCATGTGGTCCTGTAAGCCCATAATACAGCATTAACTCTAAGGTCCTAATCATCTCTTTGACTGTTACAAATCTTTGTAAGAGCATGTTCTAATATCTTATTAAAAGCCTCCACCGTACCGTTAGCTTGAGGGTGGTATGGTGTACTCTTATGGTGCTGGATTTCAAATTCTTCTGTCAAGGCTTCTATGGTGCGATTCAAAAAGTGTGTGCCTTGATCGCTCATCAAAATCACTGGGCATCCAAATCTAGTGATGATGTTTTCAAAGAGAAACTGTGCTGCTGTGGCAGCATCGCAATTCCTTACTGGTTTTGCCTCAGCCCACCTGGTGAGGTATTCTGTTGCTGTAATAATATATCTCGCACCAGTTCGTTTTCCTGGTGGGTTAATAGGACCCACGAAGTCTATAGCCCATTTATCAAATGTGCGTAGCGTTATCTGTGGTCGCAACGGCATTTCATCTCTTCTGGATGGCTTCCCTGCCCTCTGGCAGATATCGCATGATCTGCAAAACTCTTTACTGTCTTTATGTAATGTAGGCCACCATAATCCTACTAATAGGATTTTCTGAGCAGTAGGATTTCCTGCGAAATGACCTCCTGCGATGCCCGAATGTGCTTCCTTAAGAATGGTCTGTTTCTCATGGGGCATAACGCATCTGCGCAAAATTTCATCTGGACCCAACTTATAGAGATGTCCTGTAATCAAGGTGAAATCTGCTGCTTTCACCACTAATTGTTTCTTTTGTTGCTTAGTAAACTCAGACGGTCCCCACCCTGTAGTGAGAAATTGAATTATGTCTGTGTAATATTCGTCTGCGACCTGAATAGAAAACAATTGCGCATCAGGCAAGTTGTCCTCTAAATTGTTTGGTTCTTCACCTGAGTCTATCCTTGACATGTGATCCGGCCCTGCATTTAGTCTTCCTGGCTTGACAATGATTTCAAAATCATATTCCTGAAACAGCAATAGCCATCTGCATATTCTTCCCCCTAACACTGGCTTATTGACCAAATACTTTAATGCAGAATGGTCAGTGAACATCTTGAACGGGGCACCCAACAGATAGTGCCGAAATTTCTATAAAGCATACACCATTTCTAACCCTTCTCTCTCTGTGGTGGTGTAATTCTTCTCTGCTGTCGATAATCTCCTGCTCGAATATGCGATAGGGTGATCAATACCCCCTTCTCCTGGTTGCGTGAGAACAATGCCTACTGCGATGCCAGATGCATCCACATGAACATGAAAAGGCTTGTTCCAATCTGGAAATACCAAAATAGGTGCTGTAACCATTTTTTCTTTAAGAGTATCGAGACTCTTCTGACATTCCTCATTCCACTGAAATCTGATATCCTTCTTCAATAATTTTTCCATTGGTGCGGTAATCTTGGCATAGCCTTGGATAAACTTTCTGTAGTACCCGGTATGACCCAGTGTAGTTCTCAGTTGCTTTACTGAGTTAGGTGCTGGTAAATTGACAATGATGGCGATCTTTGCAGGATCTACCATCAAGCCTTGTCTGCAAACAATGTGACCCAACAAAGTACCAAAAGGCATACAAAATATACATTTTTTCAAGTTAAGGGAAATCTGGTGCTGTCTACATTTCTCAAACATTAATCTCAGATCTCCTATATGCTTCTTGATTAGTCCAAATACAGTCCAATCATCAAAATAAACTTCTAGAAATCGATGGATGTATTCCTTAAAAACAGCAACAACTACTCTAGAAAAAATTGCTGGGGCATTCTTAAGACCAAAGGGCATTACCGTATACTGAAAAGAGCCCCATTCTGTCGCAAACGTGGTCTTGTGCCCGTCGTCTGGATGGATTCTTATCTGGTGATAGCCTGAAAAGCCATCAGTGAATGAATATATTTCTTGTCCTCCAACATTGTCTAAGACTTCATCAGTGAAGGGTGTCGGAAATGGGTCATGTAGCGATGCATCATTTAGTTTGCGCAAGTCGACACAGATCCTGATGTCTCCTTTTGTTTTCTTTTCTTGTACTACCATGGGACTAACCCACTCACTTTCTTCAACAGGCTCAATGATGCCTGCTGCTAGCATCTTATCTATTTCATCTTTTACTTTTGCTTTATACCGCGGGTTCAACCTGTATGGGCGCTGCTTAACCGGCTTAGCATCCTCCTTAAGCGGTATTCGCATGACTCCTAAGTCACCCACTATTCCCTTCATTTCTGTAAACTTGGTAGGAAATAGGTCCTGATACTCCTGTAATAGATCTGTGATTTGGCCAATTGTCTCATCATCCCAATAATCTCCAATAGAGGCAAACTTAGGTTCTGTTTCTGTGCCAATGTTGCTCTTTTTAATCTTGATTGGTTCTGTTACAGCTGGAATTTCTAAGTGTGGTCCTTCAACTTCACGCGTACCTTCTGTTTCTGCGATATTAGTACTGCGAGGATCTTCATCCTCATCGCCTGAATCTTGTGCGAAATTGTAACATTCCAAAGCATGTTCCATCTGAATAGCCCACTCGGGTTGCGAATACACTGGTAATGTGCAATCATCGAATATTTTAGTCTTTATGATCTTCAAGGCCCGATCAATGCTTGGGTACTCGGATTCAAAATTGAAAGTAAGCAAAAAGCTTTCTTTCATAATAGGCCATGAGATAGTTCCTTTTCTTAGCTCTGTTTCTGTATACCAGTTCCTTGGAACTGTATCCAGTGTGTGAATAAACAAATGAACCAACTCATCTGCTGGAATTTTTAGCCAACTCTGTTCACAGATCATAATGTGTGCTCTGGGATCACTTTCTCCTGTATATTTCTGTTGTATAGGGTTTCTTTCTTTAGAGAACCTGATACGCATCAATCTCTTACAATCATACCATGATGCGATATGTTCCTTGTGTGTGTGCCACCATCTTGCAGGTGTAGCTCTAACTGCAAGGTCAAGAACCTCCATCCTCTGCTCTTGAGGAATCTCTTGTTCAAACTGCTGTTAAAAATCATTGACATCTACTAATCCATCAAAAGTTGGAATATACCTGTTCTCTGCTCCAATCCATCGCAGTGATTTAGTCATGAATGCGCATCTGCGAGTAGAAACTTCATGGAGTCTATTTTGCCAATTCTCTAAGCCGACATCTGAATCTGATGTGCATGAACTATCGCATCTCCAGCTAATATGTCCATCGGCTGTAGGATTGATGTAATCTGTCTGATTAGAAGTCATCTGATACAAATTTTCCATGTTATGCACCTCTTCTTCTGCTTTGATCGGCTCAATGTAGCGAGGACCCTGTAAAGGATCCAGTGGTGCGATAACCCGAACTTGAGTATCTTCAAATGTCATCTGCCTTTTTTTAAGTTGATAACAGCCTTGTTATCAAAAGCCCAATCAATACCTAATAGAGCTGGATAGGGTCTGGTGTCACCAATAATTTCTATGATCTCAAAATCTGCATACGTGTGAACGCCATCGATGTCAACTAGGACATGTGATAGGCGACCCATCGGTGATATTCTCTGCTGATTGGCTAGTCTCAGATGGATAGGGGATCTGCTTAGCTTTGGACTACCCATCTGTTCCCATGTCTGCTTAGTCAAGACATTTACTTCTGATCCTAAGTCTAGGATAACCTCATCCATTTCAAATAGTCCGATCTGCGCTGTGAGCCTCATCTCTCTTCCTGTCCTTGTATGGCCCATTATATGGTGAATAGTGCGCTGTGTGTTGTTCAAGGAAGGACTCTGTTGATAGTGATCAATAACTTTCTGAAGTTCCTCTACAGCTTTCTCATTTCTCAGAAGTTTCAAAAAACTCTGCAGGAAGGACTGTACACTTCCTGTCAATTCCTCTTCATCGCATCTTCCAGATGTGCTAGCCTGCGGTATCTGCACAGTACTAACATCATATGGTGGCTGTCGCGGTATACCCTGAGATGGTAATACCGGCGATCTGGAATGTGTCTGTTCGGCAAACGAGGTCTTAGCTTGCTGAAATGCCTCCTTATTCTTCTGTAGGTCAAGTGGGATAGATTTTTCTGGAGCTTTGCGCACCCACTGCGTTCCTGTCATCTTTTCCACATCCTGCGATGTGTTACTAGTAGAGAGACCACTGCGAGTTACAATATTAACTCATGGTTCTGGTTCTTTCTGCTCAGCAGCGATAAACTGGATAGTCTGATTGGCTGCTGGCTTGGCGTCCTTGATCTTGGCTATCAATATGGGAAACTCCTCTATTGTATGATCATAAGATTTACAATACTTGCATGTTGTAGTAGGGTTCTGGCAGTCCCTAGCATAATGTCATGTTCCTCCACAATTATAACAGGTAATAGGTCCATGGCCACGGCCAAATTCATAGCCTCTTCCACGTCCTCGGCCTCTGAAATTTCCTCCACGGCCTCCTTGAGCCGGATCAATGTATGGACCTGCTGATGGTCCACATGCTTCTGATTGGACTCTGTAAAAGTCATGCTTTCTTTCTATCATTAAATCATAAGCTCTACAGTTGTTGTCATCATGTCCAACAGATTTACAAAAATTGCAATATAGGTTCTTTGGTGTCTGCACATATTTCTGAAGGAGAGGGCATTCCTGAGGTCTGTGTCCTCTAGTTCTACAAATCTCACACCATGGCCCCTGATTCTGCATCAACGGGTTAGGAGCTCCACTGGCGATATAGTCAACAAAGACAGGGCAGTTATCCTTACTGTGTCCCTGCGCTTTACACTTAGTACACCAAATCTCATGCTCAACCTCCTTTCCTTTCTTAATTTCATGCAGCTGTAAGGTGAGGTTAGCTAGCTGATTTTGCAGATTAGTCATACCTGCGCTAGTCTCTGCTAGAGGTGAAGCCTCTAGTTTCATTGCCATTTCTAATGCTTCATCTTGTGTATTTAATTTCTGTTGCATTAGTGGAACTCTGATGTGTGGTAACATCACTGTGATAAACCACTCTTTATGCTGTTGAGGCGCAAGCTCAAAGCTTACCTGATCAATGAGGGTTTTGAATCTCTGATCAAAATCCCAAACAGTCTCTGTAGGCAATTGCTTAATGTCTTTAAGTTCTGCTATGCACTGTGACTCAGATTTAGGTTTTTTAAACTCTTTGATCATAGCAGTTCTAACCTGTGCAAGTGTTCTGTTATGTCCAGCGGTATACTTCATATACCAAGTTAATGCTCTTTCCCTGAATGTGGTGGCTAGCTGGACAAGCTTGACGTTATCATCTTGGATTTGCTTAATGGTCCATATGGCTTCGCATAAGAACCAGTGCTGCTCAGGGTCCTTCGACCCTGTACCTTTAAATGTCGGTAACTTCATATCATCTCCCATTCTGTTTCTAGGTGGTGGGTTCTGGTTTGCTGTATTACTAGCACTCGGCGGTGTAGATGTAGAGGGTGTAGCGGTAGGATGCGCTGTATGGGAGCTACTGGATGGGGTTCCTGCGGGATTACTCTGAGTCCCAACTGGTTTTTGAGGAGTCCTCGGGTTCTGAACCTGTTGTCTAGGATTATCTGAGCTGTCTTCTTCAGAAGAAGATGAATCGTTTACTCTATATCTTTTACCACTACGTGTGTGTCCAAGATACTCGTAATCACTCTCAGAGTGTACTGACATTACAATACCATACTACTATTCATCTGAGAATATATCCAGTACTCCTTTTTCATATAGTAATTGCTTAATGGACAGATTCAGAGAATTTAGGTACTTACCGCGATAACCCTTGAAGAAGTACCGTTCTGCTTCGCTGAAACTCTTTCTCTGATCAACCGCGAATTCTGTGATGAATCCTTCCAGCAAACTCGCAAGCCAGAAGTCTACTGCGCGTGAGATAGGATTATCAACACCTTTCACGGTCTGAATCAGCCCTGCTGTCCAGACAACTTCTCGATTCTTCTTGAAAACGTTGTTGTCAGCAAGCTTTGATAACCAATCATGTAACTCAATAGCATAGGTTACAAAGAATATCTCATGGAGATCTGTAAAAATGTGCTTCTGTATCCAAGCCTCAGTGCTCAGTCTAGGATTCTTGTTTTCTTTTACAGTAAACTCTCTTTCTTTTGACTCAACCCACTGGTTAAGTTCTTCCTTGGTAGGATGCCAACAGAACATCAGCTCAATGTGTTCAAACCGGCAGCGGAACCATTTGTTGGTCTCCCTTGGTCCAGACCCGAGTTAGCTATACTTTTTAGACCAACATAACCCTTAGCTCACTGGCCCTTTCGGCAACAGGTCGCAGAAGCAACCTGAAGTCTCACCCGAAGTGATTCTAATGGGGTGGCAGAAGACTCAAGTGTCCTCAGCCAGGATCTGGGGCATCCAGGGTGCTTAAACCCCTCCTTAGTCCTCCCCAAAAGGACTAACCTCTCTAGTTCTATTACTCTGGCTATATCTCTGTCTTATCGCATTACGCAGGTAGCGCAATAAGGCTCCTCCTTATATGATCCTATCTAGCGATACTTAGGATATCGCTGATGCGATATCTCCCTCCTTTTTGCCCCTGCGGTATGTGACGCTTAGCCACTTCCTGGTTTGATACGCTGTTTCAAGTACCCTTATCTGCTTACTAAGAGATCTTTAATATCACTTAGCCTCTAAGCATAATTCTCACCAAGGTACCTAACCCTTAATACTTCACAACGATATGACTGTATGAAATATTGCTCAAGCGATGTTCTAACTGAATTCTTCATGCATTAGGCTCATTCAACACTCAAGCATTATCCTTTATTGAATTAGAGATCTATTTCACTAGGATTCAACTATGATTTCCACAATTGTCATGCATCAACCAGAACTGAACTGATAACCATGTACATTACTTATAAACTGAAGGAAGCATTCATGTAACAGTAAAGATAAGCGAATAAGATTAACAATCATACACACGCAATCACACTACTCAGATATTTACGTGGTCCACTTCCAGGAGGGAAGCTACACCCACGGGACTTGTGCTTCTATTAACAACTTGAGAGAGTAAACACAATCCCGCCACAACTCTTTGCAGCAGAGGTCTTCTGGGAAACTCCACTCCTGAGGGAGCCCTTCTCTGTAGACCTCTCTTCTTCTCCTTCCTACTCTTCCACAGACTCTTACAAGGTAATCTCTCTCTCAATCCCTGTGGATTGCACACTCTGCTCAGTGAGTCGGCCTCCGATCTCTGGAAGACATTCAGACTCTCTATGATCAAAGGCCCGGCTACTCTCTACTTAACAACTTTAGTAATTATGTGTCCAACATTTTACATACAAAAGACTCCTATATATAGATGGCCCGAAGGTCTCATCACGGTTACAAAACTGTGGGCCTTATCCCAACAGTGACTCAACCCTAACCACTTACAGTCAACTAGCTGTACTTTCATGGCTGCCTCTTGTCTCGTCGCCGCTTCCTGCAGTCCTTAGTCTTTAATGCATCGGCCCATTGCTTCTTCTTTGGTTCAAGCCACGCTGACTGTAGTCCTTCTTCTTAATGGGGGTAGCTGAACCCTCTCTTCATCTTCGGCGCCTTTATTACGGTGGTTGAGCTCTCCCTTCGGCCTCTTCCTTGTACCACATGCTTTGACTTTCCTGTACCTATCGCCGCAATTCCCGTCGGAATTTGCGCTACGGCGATATCTTTGCCTTGTCGCCAAAATTGGTACTTTCTCCCCAAAAATGGTTATCTTTTCCCAAAAATTAGCAGCTTTCTAATTGCTGCGGAAGTTCTCTCCAACAGTAGTTATCGACAATCTTTGCCAAAAATAGGTCTTCTGTGACCTAACCAAAATAACTACCTTCATCTGTCCACGCTCTACTTAGCTAGATCTCCATCGACGTGGCACCTCGCGGCACTGTAATCCTCGCAGCACCGACCTCGCAACCCTTCCAATACTGCGCTGCAACGTCGTAGAATATCAAAACTGTGCTGCGTTTCTCCTCGCACCTTCCAAAACTGAATGGGTTCAAAATTTGACCTCCTTGGGCCAGTCCCAACAAGCCCCTAACACTTACATGTGGCTCGCTCCTGAGCCACCTGTAATACTGCCAAGTTGTTCCTCGGACTGTGAGGCCATATTCACAGCGAACTCATTGTATGTGTTGAACAGCTTGCTGACCACTTGCTTTGTGTCCTGCTCGACCTATCGGACTGTTTCTAGTATGTCCCGCGTAATTTCATGGTCGATCTGGCCTTCCACCTGTGCCTGATTCTCACAGAGCTCTTTTAACTTATCCTCGATCTCTTTTGTGATCGTGCTGGCATCCTCCAATAGATACTTTGACTTATCGCCTAGTTCACATTCTCTTTCCCGTAATGCTTGTACTTCCTTTTTCAGTGCATTAATTTCTCGGTACTTTGGAAGCCTATCTCTTGGGAGAAGAGCTTTTACTTCTGTATTAAGCTGTTCCAGTGCAGTCTGCTGCTGCTCTACGGCATCCTTCACCTCTTGCAATTTTGGGTATTCTTCGAGGGCAGTGAATGCCGTCAATGTTGTGTCCAACAGCCCTTGGCACTTTTCCACTTCCGCCGCGATGTTCTCGGCGGTGTTCTTTACCTCCTTTGCTCTCAATTGCTGCTCATTTGGTGGTGTTTGTGGGTTAGTTTGCTCCTTCAAGGAAGAAATATTAGCCTCATAGAGAAGCTCCATGTCCTGCTTCTCTATTTTGATTTTGGAAACCAGCTCGCCAATTTTAACAACAGTATCCGCTGGTTATGTTTGCACTTCGAGCTCATCGATGTTGTCGGCGACCGCAGTGATCATGTTTTCGAGCCTTAATCGATGATCATGTGCGTCTTGCATCTCCATAGTTTTCCATGAACTATCGGTCTCCAATTTCCTATTAACTGCTTGCAGGTTAGCCTGTCCTTTGAGCGCATCAATAGTTCTTCCATGCATCTCCTCCATACACTGCTGGTGTAAGAAGTATAAACTTGGCAATGGTATTTTTTCCAAGTCGAGCTCCAAACGCTCGACATCCTTTGTGTCTAACATTAGTTGCTCTGGAATGGTCAATGCTATAGTGCTTCTTTCCAAATGGATGATACGTGACTTCGCAGGGATGGTCATTATCTACTGCGGCTGCTGCGAAGTACCTCCTGACTTCCCTTCTGACTCTGAGATGTGTGGTGGTGGTAATCTTTTGTGTACTTCATCAATTTTGAGGGTTTTCCCCTCCAACGCGACCAGGTTCTTCTGTAGAGTGTCCTATATTTCTTTATCTGTTTTTTCCTTGTCAGTCATGAGATATTCAAGCTGATCTGTAATCTTCACTCTAATCATTTCATAATCATCTTGTTTGAGTACTGTATCCATCAGGCTTTTATCAGCTTTCTGCTTCTTGCGAGCTCCTTTTTTCTTGGGAGGGCTCTCCGGATCCTTTCTTTTTCTTGCCTCCTTCTTCTCAACTATCGGGCATGGACGTGGGATGCGTTCATCTTCTTCTAAATCACTTGGGACATCTAGAACCTCTACCCGGAACTTAGCAAGCCATTCCTTCATAATTTGGTCAGTGTCTTCTTCATACATGTGGTAGTTTCCTGCGTACCACTCTGCCTTCTTCGTCTGCGCTTTTGGCGAGATATGGATACTGCGCATGTAAGCATAAAAATCAATGATGGGAATGTAACTGCTAGTTACCTGCTTCGTGATCTTGGGGGTTACTAGAATCACATCGCAAAGATGGCTATAGTACTGGTAGAACACTTAAGCTATCGCATGCTGCCTCTGCGAATTCAAATTTTCCCATAGATTTCAGTAACGGGCCCCCCTGCATTCATTAGGATTAGTGGATACTCCCACATAATATTTTGTCTCTTTCCATCCGATAAGAGCGATCAATATGATAAGCCACGTACAGTGAAAATTTCCTCCATTGATTTACGTGTCATTCAGTTCCTCCAGGAACTCATTTAGTACATATTGGCGCCAATTGAATTCTTGTCCCTCGGAGGCTGCAGCGCTAAGTAGTATTACACCTACGTTTACTTCCAGAGGTCTGCATTTCCTCAAAATTTTCCCTACTAGCAATTGTGTGATGAACTTCGTCGCCTTATTCTCAATGTCTTCTGTCTGAAAACCCCTCTTCCCTTTGATGACAGCTTGGGTCTTTTTCATCATTGCTATAGCTTCTTTATCCTTGCTCTTCCCTTGGAATAATTGTCTGGGATCTTTACCCCTCTTACTCAGGCCAGTGATACGGTGGATTAGATCGATGGTTAGGTCCACATTGCAGTCTAGCCATAAATAGCCCTTATGTATTCGAGCCATCAACATTCTTACTACCGCATTCAGTTCTAGGGTTCTATCAAAATGTGGGAGCCTGAGTAGGTTGAGTAGTCCAGACTGGACTACTCCCGATAACCAACTTTCGGTGACCAAGTTCAGGTTACCCTTTGCATATTTCTTCCAGCACATATAGTGGTTAGGCTGGAATTGTGGGAACTTCGGGTTATGGGGCTCATCCTTCTGTATTGCCAGCAAATCATAATCCTTCCATTAACAATCTTGGATTTTGCTCAGCATATTCTTGTCTAGCTCCACATGCTTTGATATAGGTGAAAGTGGGATCTCGTACTTGGCTTTTTTCATCAGCTTAAATACTGGTGCATCTAGTGCACGAGGTGAAATGTAGTTCAGGGTGATAGTCAGGGGTATCTCTTTATCTTCTACCGGTGGCCTTTGCACTATGGAACCCATATTGGGAACCTTTATTCTTGGTGCGACTGGAGTTTTTCCTTTATCTTCCATTGCTGGACCATGCCTTGATGACCTTCTTGATGCTTGTCCTGGTTCAGAGATACCTTTCTTAGTTGGGGTTTTCATTAACCCTTCGATCCCTCCATGCTTGAAAATCTGCACTGTCTCCTGGACTGTGAATTCTTTTTCAAATGAAAATCTTTCAGACATGCAAATGCTCTCAAGGTGTGTACATGGCTTACGAAAACTAGCCTAGACATAAGGATATGCAGAAAATTCTAAGTGTTTGATACGCCTGCGAGACGACATGCAGTATTATTTATAAGATTGGCGGACCCTCCTCCGCACCCTTGAACGGCTAGATAAGCATTTAATGGTGGTATCCGTTGGCCAAATCCGGCTGCTCCTTCTGTCTTGTCCTTCAAAATTCTGTTCAGAATAGCTATCTGTGCTTTAAATGCCCGAGCGGTCGGTAGGAAACTACTTTATAACGGCTATATTTTCAACCGACACTGTAACGGCTATTTTTCTGGAGCCTTGCGTCAAACTGCACGGCAGGTCATCTTTGGTTTTGTGCAGTGACTTCGCGGTGTCTTAATTTTTTCTTTTTTCTTTTTTTTTTTCTCTCGTAGCTTCAACACTGTTGCATGTTAAGTTTAGCCTAATTTGACTAGCAAGATCACTGAAAGAAATACAATCACAAGATAGAGAAAGATTTACCCTGGGAAACCCTCATGGGGTAGAAAACCCAGCAAATCTTTCCTCAATATAGATAACCAACCAAATACAAGATGTAGTCCAAGACTAGAGCTCCTTATCCTCCTATGCAGACCTCTTTCTCACTTGTGTGCTACTCCCAAGTGGATGAATGAATGAGATAAGTGAGGAACAACCTCCTCTACTTATACTCATCTCTGACTGACCTTTTACCCTAATGGGGCCAACCTCTCCCAGGAGAGTCTAATAACCCCCAAATAGTAAACTCAGGGCCGACCTCACATGGGAGATCTAATAACCCTAGTTACCACATTCTCTCGTAGGAATAAACATCTCTGGATATACAATAAGGTCACCATGGAGGAATGTACCATCTCCGGAATAATACAATATTCTTGGAAGTTACAATACTTCAACACTCCACCTTAATGAGAAGGATATTATAACAACATCTGCAGGAGCAAGGAGTCATCAACTACATGGTACATGATACATCTATAAATCATTGGAAGCTTTCTTAATACATCATCATCATCAGTAACTCAGATACTTACTGGAACATAATCAATACTGGAATGTCAACATCATCAGTATTGAATCTTCATCTTCTGCAGCACTCGATCAGCTACAGCATCATCATCATCTAGATCCTCGCGATCAACAGCATCGTCGTCACATGATCATCGTCATCACACGATCATCAGCATTGTCATCACACGATCATCAGCATCATCATCACATGATCATCAGCATTGTCATCATACAATCATCAGCATCATCATCATACGATCATCAACATTGTCATCATACGATCATCAGCATCGTCATCATACAATCATCAGCCTCGTCATCACACGATCATCAGCATCATCATCTAGATCATCATGATCAATAGCATTTGGATCATCTCGATCATCTCGATCTACAGCATCTGGATCATCTCGATCTACAGAATCGTCATAGTAGCATATTCTGCAATACACAAGATCCTATTATGGGATGATCAATCCCTCTCACTTTAGGACATAGGTCCATGGACGATACAATCCAGATCAAATTCCTAGGATGATCAATCCTTATCAATTTAAGACAAGTCCCATGTCTATGGACGATACAATCCAAACACATCATTTTGAACTAAATGTTCAGGGACGATGCAGTCCTATCATCAATTTTGGGACACAGATGTCTACGGATCAATTCAGGGGACCAAAGTCCAGGGATGATGCAATCCCTCTCATCCACTAGGGACCACTTCTCGGAGACACCTGTCTACGGATCAATTCAGGGGACCGAATTCCAGGGATGATGCAATCCCTCTCGTCCACTAGGGACCACTTCTTGAGGACATCTGTCTATGGATCAATTCAGGGGACCGAAGTCTAGGGATGATGCAATCCCTCTCGTCCACTAGGGACCACTTCTCGGAGGCATCTGTCTATGGATCAATTCAAGGAACCAAAGTCCAGGGATGATGTAATCCCTACATTCTCGGATACATCTATCTGCGGATCAATTCAGGGGACCGAAGTCCAGGGATGATGCAATCCCTTTCATCCACTAGGGACCACTTCTCGGAGACATCTGTCTACGGATCAATTCAGGGGACCAAAGTCCAGGGATGATGCAATCCCTACATTCTCGGAGACATATTTCTACGGACCAATTCAGGGGACCAAAGTCCAGGGATGATGCAATCCCTACAATGTCGGAGACATCTTGTCTATGGATCAATTCAGGGGACCGAAGTCCAGGGATGATGCAATCCCTTTTGTCAACTTAGACCCAGTCTAAGAGCCATTCATCGACCTCATCATCGGTATCACCAATACAAGTATCCACATCATCGACCTCACTGTCGATGCGGGAAATCTCATCATCAGTGACCACATCACTCCCACTTTCGAGGAGGCTCCTTCTGAACTACACCAAGCTTGTCTTGAAAATACACAAAATTTACTGGAGACAGAGGTTTGGTCAATATATATCAGCAACTTGTTTGTCAGTGCTTACATACTCGAGCTTGATAGCTCCTTTCTGCACCATATCCCGTATATAGAAATATTGGATCTCTATGTGCTTTGACTTATCATGGAACACTAGATTCCCTGTCATCTTGATACAACTTTGGTTGTCACACAGTATCACAGTGGGGTCCATCTCTAAGTCAAATAGTCCTGACAACAATTTTCGAAGCCAAACTGCTTCACAACTAGTAAAGCAAGCAGCTATGTATTCCGCTTCAGCTATACTGAAAGCCACACTAGACTGCTTCCTGCTAAACCACGAGATCATGGCAGATCCCAGACAATAACATCCTCCTGATGTACTCTTCCTGTCTAATACACTTCCTTCCCAATCAGCATCTATGTAGCCATGCAGTCTGAAGTCATGATCTCCAAGATAATATAGACCAAAATCTATTGTACCCCTTTAGGTACCTCATCACATGCTTTGCGGCTATCAGGTGAACTTGTCTAGGTTCCACTAGATACTGACTCAAAGTATTCACAGAAAAGCATATATCTAGTCAAGTATTTGTCAAACACATTAATGACCCAATAATCTGTCTGTACATAGTCATATCCACTAACTCTGGTGAGTCATTAGCTAGTAGCTTTAAGTTGGAATCCATGGGAGTAGTCATGGATTTACATTTTAACATGTCAAATCTTTTCAAGATCTCCACCTCATACTTTCCCTGATTAAGAAAGATTCTTTTTTAACCTTTCCACACTTCCATACCTAGGAAGTAGTGCATCAATCCAAGATCTTTCATCTCAAATTCTGAAGAGAGATTCTTCTTGCACTCGATAATCTATTTCTCATTTCCAATTAGGAATAGATCATCTACATATAACAACAATATGACAGGTTCATCACCCATAACTTTGAGATAAAGGTTAGGATCAGCTTTAATCTTGGTAAAGCCCAAGCCAGTCAAGAAACTGTCAATTCTGCCATACCAAGCTCTGGGAGCTTGCTTCAGCCCATGTAAGGCCTTCTTCAGTTTGCACACATGGGTTCTTCCATCTTCCACCTCAAATCCTTGTGGTTGTTCTATGTACACTTCCTCCTCAATCACACCATTCAGGAAGGCTGTCTTTACATCCATCTAGTGTAACTCCCACTTCATCATGGATGCAAGTGCCATGATGGTCCTAATGGAAGTGTACCTTGCCACTGGTGCAAATGTTTCTTCATAGTCAATTCCCTCTTTCTGAAAGAATCCTCTAGCCACAAACCTTTCCTTATATTTTTCAATACTGCCATCCACAGCATGCTTTATCTTGCATATCCATTTGGAGGATACCACACTCTTGTCCTTTGGTTTGGGGACTATATCCCAAACATCATTCTTTATTATTGACTGGTATTCCTCCGTCATTGCCTCCACCCACTCTTTCTTATGAGATGCTTCTTCATAACTAGTGGGTTCTTGATCTACAAGATCACACATCAAGGCCACATAGTTGGAGAATGTATTCGGTTTCTTGCTCACCCTAGTGGAGCCTTCAAAAGCTCCATACTTTTCTGCTCCTAGTATAATATCTCTTACCCATGCTGGTTTTCTCTTCCTTGATGTGTTCATGATAGGGGGTTCTTGTGGTTCCAACATGTCATGATCTTCAGGGGTTGTCTCTTCAGGAGTGGGTGCAGCTTCTACAATTTTGGAAGTTGCCTCTTCCTCATATACTTCTTCATACTGGAACTTCCTAGATCTCTTGAGAGCTGACTCTTCATCAAATGTCACATCCCTACTTATTTCCATATGATGGAATCCTGGGATGTATATTCTGAATGCTTTGGATGCTTCACAATATCCAACAACTATTCCTTTCTTCCCAGAAGGATCTAGCTTGGTCCTCTTTTCTTTTGGAATGTGAATGTATACTGGGCATCCAAATATCTTGAGGTGACTTACCTCAGGTTTCTTCCCTGTGAACACTTCTTCTAGGGTCTTGAAATCAAGAGCATTATGAGATAGTCTATTATGCACATAGACTATTGTCCTGGCTGCTTCAGCCCATAAATACATAGGTAGGTCTTGTTCATGTATCATTGTCTTTACTGCCTCCACAATGGTTCTATTCTTTCTTTCCGCAACACCATTCTATTGGGGATTGTAGGGACTGGTTAGTTCCCTCTGGATTCCAGCTTCCTTACAAAATACTTCAAAATCTTTTGAGGTATATTCTCCACCATTATTTGTCCTGAGTATCTTAATCTTCTTTTCTGAATCGTTTTCTATCAAGGCCTTGAATTCTTTGAACTTTCCAAAGACTTCATCTTTTCCCTTCAGAAAATAGATCCAAGTCTTCCTTAAGTAGTCATCAATGAATGTAAGGTAGTATTCACATACACTCAAGCATGTGGTTGGCATTGGTCCACATACATCTGAGTGAATCAATTCCAATGTACTCTTAGTCTTTGTATCACTCTTTGGAAAAGGGTTCTTGACATTCTTCCCTTTTGCACATCCTTTGCAAGTGTCATCATGATCAATCTTTAAATCTGGTAGTCCTATGAATACTTTGCTCACATGAGGTAGTGCTTTGTAGTTAATATGAGCAAGCCTTCTATGCCATAGCTCACTTGGGCTAGTGGCTTCATGAATAAGGGCAGCTTCTGGATGGCCCTTGAGTTTGTATAGACCTCCTTCCTCTTCACCAATAACAATTGCATCCTAAATTGATTTTCCTTTGGGCCACATTAGTACTTTCCCATCTATGAATGAAAACCTATAGCCTTTCTTATCCAAAGCAGAGATAGAGAGTAATTTCTTCTTCAAACCTGGTACATATAATATTTCTTTCATCTTCAATGGGGTTCCAGAATCAAGCTTGTAGCTTGCTTCACCAATTCCCTTGATGGGATATTGATAGTCATCTCCAAAGATACCTTCTATGGAGAGGTCTTCTCCTCAAGACTTGACAGATTTTTCTTTTGTCCTGTCGTGTGCTTTGAAGCACCACTATCAATGAGCCATGTATCTTCTCCAGGTGTCACAGACACAGAGAGAGCAGAGAATAACACATATTCTTCTGCATCTTCTTTTTCTATTTTAGATCTCTTCTTTTGATGCCTCTCATCTTCTTCTTCGCTATCATCTTCTGCTATATGTGCTTGATTTCTTTTGTAATGAGTGTTCTTCTTCTTTTTCTTTAAAGGACAATTCCTAGAAAGGTGTCCCAATTTGTCACAACAAAAGCACTGGATTGATGAGAGATCTCCTCCTGAACTTGGTCTTCTTTTCTTTTGAAATCTGTGTCTAGTTTGAGACTCCTTTTGACCATTCTTCTTGGATTTGAAGTGACTCCATCTTCTTATTTTGATGTGAGTAGCCAAATCTTGGTCATCTTCTTTGAGAAGGGATTCTCTATCTGATACCCTAGCTTCTTCTTGAATGCAATCCTCCCATACCACATCAAACTTCATATTTTATTTCCTAGCACACATAGTTTGGATGAATGACTCCCAAGGTCTAGTGAGACCATTTAGAGCAGTCATGACTAGTTCATCTTCATCAAGGGTATCTCCAATGGCATCTAGTTGTTCCTTGAACTAGGAAACCCTTGAGAAATAGTCTTGAATAGATTCTCCTTCATCTTGGTGCTCTTCAATTGAGCTCTCAGATTCATCTTCTTATTGATGTTCTTTCCCTCATACATTCTGGAAAGGGCATCATACATTTCCTTTGGAGTCCTCTTGGATGCCACTTGACGACTCAAGTGGTCTTTGATAGAATCAGCAATGATTCTCTTTACCCTAATCAAATCCTTCCTATGCTTCTCTTTGGCTTCATCTTCTTCAGGTTTTGCAACCTCATCCTTGATATATTGGGAAAGATCATTCTCTTCAAGAATGAGACCAATTCTGTATTTCCATGCCCGAAAATTTTCTATACCCTCTAGCTTGTCTTCAAGCTTAGTGCTTGGATCCATCTTATCCAGGGGTCAATGAGATTGAAGTTTCTTAAAAGATAGAATAACACTTACCAGGATATGTGCTTGATTGATTTGAAAGTTCTGGTGTGTTCTGTTTCTGGAAACTTCAATTTTTCACCTTCTAGATCTGCAACAGAATTTCTAGTTTTCTGGTCTTCTCTTTTTTGGTTTTCTGGTGCATAGGTTCACAACTTTTCTGGTTCTCTAGTTTTTTGGTTTTCTGCAATTTTGGTCAAACTAGGGTTTGACTTTCCCAGAGTTCTACCAGACCATAAATCTCGATCCAGGGCTCAAAACTTTGATTTTGAGGAGGGCTATCCAACCATGCAATCAGAATCCAAAAATTCCAACTTTTGCAGAAACCCTAATTTTCACTAGAGGAGGAGAGAGAGGTATTTTCACCTTGTGAAAGATGTCCTATTCAGGCTAGCTCTTATACCATGTTAATTTTAGCCTAATTTGACTAGTAAGATCACTGAAAGAAACACAATCACAAGATAGACAAATATTTACCCTGGGAAACCCTCATGGGGTAGAAAACCCAGCAAAGCTTTCCTCAATATAGATAACCAACCAAATACAAGATGTAGTCCAAGACTAGAGCTCCTTCTCCTCCTATGCAGACCTCTCTCTCACTTGTGCACTACTCCCAAGTGTATGAATAAATGAGATAAGTGAGGAACATCCTCCTCTACTTATACTCGTCTCCAACTGACCTTTTACCCTAATGGGGCCGACCTCTCCCAGGAGAGTCTAATAACCCCCAAATAGTAAACTCAAGGTCGACCTCACATGGGAGATCTAATAACCCTAGTTAACACATTCTCTCAGAGGAATAAACCTCTCCGGATATACAATAAGGTCACCATGGAGGAATGTACCATCTCCGGAATAATATAATATTCTTGGAAGTTACAATATTTCAACACTACGTGGCATATAGATCTATCTCTACAAGTTTGTGTACAGACTTTTCTATAGTTTCTAGTGCCCAATTCCAACTGTACTTGGCACCTAGAAACTTTTTCTTCTTTCCGATCATACTGGATGCTGCGAAGCAGGACTATCGTGGTAAAGCTTTAGTCTGCTTCCATTTATCAAATTGGGTAATGTATCATCAGCTAAAGTAGCTAACTGGACTGCGCCTCCATTAGTAACATGTATGATAGTATATGGTCCAAGCCAATGCATTTTAAATTTTTCAGGAAACTTCATGAATTTACTATCGTAGAGGAGGACTAGATCACCTACCTGAAAAGACTTATTCTTGATGTGGCGATCGTGCCATGCTTTATCTCATTTTCTCTGAACTTGTTGGTGGAAGCCTATTATGAAGCGATCTTCTTCCAGACCAACCAAGTGTAACATCCTTTCTTCCAGTGCTGCGGGATCTACCATCCCTGTAAATGCAGCTATTCTCAAGCTGGGTAAAATCTATTCCATTGGCATTATTGCTTCCTGTCTATATGCCAATCTGAAAGGTGTATGTCCAGTTAATTTCTTTCATGTTGTTCTGTACACCCATAATACAGATGGAATGCGCAGGTCCCAATCATCGCGGTTTATGTTGCATATCTTGGTTAGCGCATTCTCAAGTACTTTATTGAATGCTTCAACAGTTCCATTCGCTTGTGGGTGATAAGGCGTACTACGCTGATGATGGATGGAGAACTCTTCAGTCAAAGCTTCAATAGTTCTATTCAGAAAATGGGTGCCTTGATCACTCATCAAAAATTTTGGGCATCCAAATCTTGTAAGGATGCTCTCAAAGATAAACTACGCAGCTGTAGCTGCGCTACAGTCTTTGACTGGTTTTGCTTATGCCCATCTAGTGAGGTAGTCAGTTGCAGTAATAATGTACCTCACACCAGTTCTTTTTCCCAGTGGGTTAATAGGTCCCATGAAAGCGATTTCCCATTTTTTGAATGCCTGCAAGTTCAGCTGAGGGTTCAATGGCATTTCATCTCTTCTTGACGGTTTCCTTGTCCTCTAACAGACGTCGCAGTTCTAGCAATGTTCTTTGGAGTCCTTATGAATCGTAGGCCACCATAGCCCTGCGCGCAATATCTTCTGTGCAGTAGCCCTTCCTGCATAATGACCTCCTGCGACTCCTGAATGCACATCGGCTAATATAAATGGCTTCTCATGTTCGAATACACATCTTTGTAGCACTTCATCGGGTCCTAACTTGTAGAGTTGTCCTGCGATAATGGTGAAGTCTGCGGCTCGCACTACCAACTGCTTCTTTTGTTGCGTAATGAATTCAGTAGATGCAAACCCGGTAGTTAGAAATTTAATGATATCCTGATAATAATCATCAGCAACCTGTATAGCAACAATTGCGTATCGGGCAGATTGTCTTCTAGATTCGTTGGTTCTTCTCCTGACTCGATCCTTGATAGATGATCAGGGCTTAAATTTAATCTACCTGGTTTAACAATTATTTCAAAATCATACTCTTGGAAGAGTAAGAGCCATCTGCATATTCGCACCCCTAACATTGGCTTATTAACCAGGTATTTTAATGCAGAATGGTCAGTAAAGATTGAGAAGTGCGCACCAAGAAAATAGTGTCTGAACTTTTGTAGTGCATACACCATTGCAAGTCCTTCCCTTTCAGTAGTGGTATAGTTTTTCTCAGTAGATGACAACTTTATGCATGAGAATGAAATGGGATGATCAATTCCTCCTTCTCCTAGCTATGCAAGAACAATATCCAATGCTACACATGAAGCATCAACATGTACGTGAAATGGCTTTTCCCAGTGTGAAAAAACTAGGATCGGCGTAGTGACCATTTTCTCTTTCAATGTGTCGAATCCTTTCTCACAGTCCTCATTCCAAATGAACGGTGCATCCATTTTTAAAAGCTTCTCCATCACTGCAATTATCTGTGCATATCCCTTTATGAATTTTCGGTAGTATCCGGTATGCCCTAGTGTAGTGCGCAATTGTTTAACTGAATTTGGTGTAGGTAAGTTTACAATAACTGTGATCTTCACAGGATCAACCATCAATCCTTGCTTACACACGATATGTCCCAGCAGAATCCCATAAGGAACACAGAAAATACATTTCTTCAAATTCCATGAAATCTGATGTTGTCTGCATTTTTCTAGAATCATTCTGAGGTTCACGGCATGGTTCTTCAGTAACCCAAAAATGGTCCAATCATCAAAGTAAACTTCTAAAAATTTGTGTATGAATTCTTTAAATGCTGCGATCACTACTCTAGAAAATATGCCCGGTGCGTTCTTTAGACCAAATGGCATTACTATATACTGGAACGAACCCCATTCTATTGCAAAAGTGGTCTTGTGTATGTCTGTTGGATCAATTCTAATCTAATGGTATTCAGAAAACCCATTAGTAAAAGAGTATGCTTCGTTGCCTCCCACGTTATCAAGTACTTCGTCGGTAAAAGGAGTAGGAAATGGGTCATGCATTGAAGCATCATTTAGCTTTCTAAGATCAACACAAATCCTGATTTCACTCTTTGGTTTTTTATCTTGGACGACCATCGGGATTATCCATTCAGATTCTTCAACCGACTCAATGATTCCTACATCGAGCATCTTGTCGAGTTCGCCTTAACTTGTTCTTTGTAGCGTGGATTCATTTTATATCCCCTTTGTTTAATAGGTTTCGCTACTGGCTTAAGAGAAATTCTCATCACTCCTATGTCTCCCAAGATTCCTTTCATCTCTGTGAACTTCGTCGGGAATACTTCCTGATATTCCTGTAATATAGCTATGATCTCCGCAACTCTGTCATCATCGTAGTAGTCTCCTATTGTTGTGAACTTCGGCTCTTCAGGGGTGTCGATGTGTTGATGTATATGTAACTTCGGAATGTATTTCATATATATTTATTGTACCCTTATTAGAGATGTGTTATTCCTCTATAAGGAAGTGTCGTCATGTGGATTGACAAGTGTCGCAAGTGTGTGTACTTGCCGATGGGTTATTAGACCACCATGTGTGGGGTCGGCCCTGAAATATATATTATATTGTGGATGTATCTAGATAGACAAGTCGGCCCCATAGTTTAACTGGGAAAACAGGTTAGTATAAATAGATATCAGGAGATCTCTATTTTCATCACTCGAAAACTCACACTTCTCTCACTCAAAACGTGGTGCACTAGTGAGGTGGAGGATCATCTGCTACTAGGAGAATATCTCAGTGTATTTTGGTTGTACTTTGGTTGAGCCATTGCTCTCTCTATCTCTGAGGAAGTTGTGGGGTTTTTCACCTTAGGGTTTTGCCCACGGAAACTCTGTGTCTCTTATCTCTCATGCTTTTGATTCTTGTGATGCTTGTCATGCTTATTGTGATTGTTATGTATTGATATACTGTATATGTTATTCTCTCAGTAAAGATCCAAGAGTATTGTGAATTAATGCTCAAAATTTAACACAATGTTCACTTTCTTTGTTTTAACCGGTCCACTCATATCTGGAATTTATAGTGGAGGTCCTTCTACCTTGCGTACTCCTTCTGATTCTGGGATTTTTATGTTGTGTGGGTCCTCCTCGTCGCTATCTTCAACTTCTTCAGCTATGTTGTAGCAGTCTAAATCCTGCTCTATCTGTTCTGACCAATCTGGTTGTAGACTCGCAAGTACATTGTTTGTGTCAAAAAACTCTTCTAGTGTTATGTTTTCCTCCTTGCCATGTGGGATAAATATCTTTTGCTTGATCAGCTGCAGCGCATCATTGATATTCGGATGGTCATCTTGAAAACTAAAATCCTTCTGGAAGGTCGTAGTGAGGACGGACCAATCCATGGTTCCTGTGCGCATCTCCTCGTCTAGATACCATTTTTTTGGAATAGGCTCCTCCAACGTATGCACAAAGAGATGTACCCATTCTGTCTGTGGCATTTCCTTCCAAGCTTGTACACAAGCTGCGATATGATCTCCTGGATCCATCTGACCATTATATTTCTCAAATGGTAGTGTGACCTTATAAGGAAATCTAATCTGTAGTTTTATTCTGCACTGTTCCCAAGTTGTCAATGTCTTTTAATGCATAGCCCACCATCTGGCAGGTGTTTCTCGGAGTTCCATGTCTAATGCTAAGATGTGATGTTCATCTGCAACTGCTGCAATGTATTCTTTGATAAATGAATAGACGTTAGTTATACCATCACAAGTGGGGATTGGACTTACCTGCTTTCCAATCCAGCGGAGTGACTTTGTAATTGTCATGCATCTCTTGGCAGATGCTTCATGCATTCTGTGTTGCCAGTTTTCTAATCCTGCCTCAGAGTCTGAGATGCAAGAGCTATCACAGCGCCAGTTGAGTGTTCCATCCGCAGTAGGATGAATATAATCCGCAGCATTTGTTGTCATTTTATAGATACGGTCAAGGTCTTGAGCTCTGTACTCTTCTTGAATAGGTTCTATAGCATCCCTCATTTTTAGCCTTAGTAAATTTTATAAATATATATTGTAGCTATTGAATATGGCCCTGCTGAGGAGCTCAAGGCCAAGGCCCCATCGGTGGACCTTGAGAATCGTGATATGTTCATAAGTATTATTTAAAACTTAGGAGACCTTGGGGAGACACATCTAAAAGACAACAACAAGAATTCACTAAGGGAAACAAGTTGATCGATAAGGAAGACGTAATGATTAATAAATCATGAGAAAATGACAGGTGTCATCTTAAGCGCCTTTGGTACTACATGAAGAGTAAACTAAAGGCATTCTTCAAATTAACATAGAACTCAAACAAAAGTATCATGATGATCTTAATTACTATGATAAACCATAATAAGTTTAAGAGTGTTGAAGATTTACCTAAACAGAACTAAGATCCCTACTATAACTTCACCTTTGAGATAAGGTGGAAGAGGATAACGTGACATGTCTTCTTAGCAAATATTTGATTGATCAAATAGTTAATTACTAATTACATACCATATACAAGTATGTAACCTATCACAAAGGGATACATTACGAACAACTATCAACCAACTTTAAAAACTAAGTATATTATGTGACTTAGTATTGAGGATACACCAAAGAGTTATAAATACACACAGGCCAGTCTACTCCTTATCAACAAAGAATATATGCAAAAGAAGGGTATCATAAATGAAGACAAGTCATAATAGCCATGTTCAAATGCTCCTTCTTTATATTTTTTTTATATAACAATTCTATACACTTATGTAGTCTGGCATAAGCTACTTAAAAATATTTGTAAAAGTTTTCAGAAATGCTTATTACCCAGTACATGAGAAGAGGATAAAAGGATAATAAATTCTCCAAAGATATTTTGGAAATATAAAATTTAACTATAAACATTCTTTGAGTAAAGAATGAATTTTTACATATATATATATATATCTAAACACTTATGTTGGTGCCTCGCTAAAGTTGATTGTTTTACTATTAGGAAATTTGGATGTGTAAAGTTAAGAAGAGATACTTTATATTATCATACATTAAAATTTTTGGCGCATGTGTGGTGTAGTAAATATGAGAAACATAGGAGCAACTTTCGTTGCTGTCACTCGACAAACTGACCGTAATTTTAGCTCCGTCGGATGTTAACAGAATAGTTGTAGGACGTTTTCCTTATAATTTAAGACTACTGAAACACCCTTATCTAACTTTCGTACGGTTAAACTCTGTACAACTTCCCGTTCCTCAACAACATTCTTTTTCTTTACATTGATCTTAGTTTGGATGTGTGAAAACGATGTGTGGGATATTGGCTATTTTACTCACTGCCTTTTAAAATTCCCGTTTTAGTTGCATGTTGTTGATGCATTTTTACCCACATACCCTTAACAGAGTTGGAACTCTGCTCTGATCAAAGAGATCGATCTTTACAGTTGAATTGGCATAATTTACCCTAGACTCAAATGCTAGGATCTATCTTTGCATCCGACAGTGTGGACGAGTTCTGCGGTTAATCTCCGTAGTCTTTCCTGGTTCAATCACCGCGGTCAAAGTTTGAAGTTTACGTGTAGAGTATCGTTGTTTTGAATTTATATTTAGTTCATGATTGGCTCGGTAGGTTTTCGATGGAAGCCGTCAGAGGCTTAGCAATATTTCCTTTATATATATTGGTAGATGAACTTTATATAATTATATAACATTTCATTATGTTAATATGATGGTAGCCGTGAGAGGCTTAAGAAGATTCATATATATATATTTGTAGATATACTTTAGATATATATATATATATATCATGTATTAAGTTTCATATGATTTAGATAAAAGTCATGGGAGTCTTTTGAAGATTTCCATATTTATATATGAATGAACTTTTAAATTATATTGATATTTAATGTCTTTAAGAAGTACTCCATAAAAGTCGATTTTAGACCAAGATGATAGTAAAAGGGTCTTGGAAGAATCCATAACATGTCATCGATAGAGTTGATTTTTCTTTATATTTATACAAATATAATGGTGGGCCATTGTAAATATAATAACTCACATTATATATAATGAAATATGGCTTTGGGAATATATAAGTAATAGTCAAAAGAGAATGCTAACTATATTTTCTAGTCTAAAGACATATACCATGGGATGTAATCTTTGGTTGGGAAAGGAAATATCCTTAAACCTTTTTAAGCATACTAAAGAGTGGTTAAGGAAAGCCTTGGGTTTTAGATCATGTTATAATATTATTTTTCCTTGTTCTTATAATCTAGAGTTTAATAGTAAACTTGCCAAAAAAAAAAGAAAAGTTGAGGATCTAGATAGTGTAGCTAGGGAGGTAAGATTTATTGAGGAAAATTAGAAAGAACTCTAAAAACATTCAAAATTTAGAGGATTTTAGTTTTGACTCCAATGCTAAATAATAAAAAGGTGGGTTACATATTTATTTGAATTGATTTATAACTTAAATAGCTTATAGTAAGGATAGTGAAAAATATTTACATTGTCATTGTTTAAAATTGTCAAGATAGATTGATAAAGCTCTCTTTGAGAATAGCTAAGGGAAAAGTAGGAAAGTGGGTGGCAACAATCTGGTTGCTGGATGTAATCTCTTTCCTTGATTATTTAATAAAAACCCAAGCCTTTGTGGACGTAGCCCAAGATACGGGTGAACCATGTCAAAATGTTCTCCTTGATTTGTATTTTCTTGTGT
Source organism: Larix kaempferi (assembly GCA_027924585.1). Taxonomy (NCBI): domain Eukaryota; kingdom Viridiplantae; phylum Streptophyta; class Pinopsida; order Pinales; family Pinaceae; genus Larix; species Larix kaempferi. The sequence continues at coordinate 17,262,437 of BSBM01000293.1, read as the reverse complement.
ATTCTCATGATATTATGTCATTATTATTTCAGTTTAGTGTACCTTGTTTATGTGTGTCTTGTGTATTCATCCATTCTTAACTATGATGACCTTTTTCCTTAAATCAAGTATATGTGTTAACTATTGATAAATCCTTGTTATTTTCTTGTATGCATCATGAGTTAGAATTGGTGACGATTATGTAGTGCTTCTAAATATGGGGAAAATGAAATATAAAGTATAAATTTCTAATGTCATTGCAACGTATTTGAAGCTTTAGGTTGCACTTGTTTTACAGTTAAATTGTTGTATTAATTAAATAAATTATTGAATTATGTTGTTACAACAAATTCTCGATTTAGTAGGAGGTTGTTCCCTTAATCATATAAATATCCAAAGGAAGAAAGAGGTTGCGTAAAGTAGGCTGTAATACATTTTTTTCAAATGTAGTTATAGATTTCATTGAATGTCACTTCGACATGAAAATATTGATGAATGTATATCTAAGTGTTACAACATTTTCTATTTTATTTTGGTTTGGACAATTAGATCATTAATGATAATTTATGAGATGCTTAATGATCGCTTCTTTAGTTATAAAGAGGATTTAAATACTAAAACATTACACTTCTACATAGCATGTATGGGTGGTTTGACCATTTAGAAAAAAATTTAATTTTTGTGTAATTTGGGGATGTGACATGTTCAACATATCGCACTCCCTGCGAAGGATCCAATGGTGCGACGACCCTTATGTCATTGCCTTCAAATATCATTTTCATTGTCTTCAGATTGATGATGGTGGAGTTTGTCATTGCCCAATCGATGCCCAGCAGTGCTGGATAAGGATTGCTATCATCCACAATTTCAATTACTTCAAAGTCTGCATAACTTCACACTCCATCAATGTCGACAATCGTATTGGTTAACCTTCCCAGAGGTATAACTATGCCTTGATTAGCCATTCTTAACTGTATAGGTGACCACTGTAACTTTGGTTTTCCCATCGCCTGCCATGTCTGCTTGGTCAAGACTTTCACTTCAGATCCGAGATCAAGAATGATCTCGTCCATCTCGTAGTCTCCTATCTGTGCAGTGAACCGCATTTCCTTGCCATTTTTTTTGGGACTCCTAATATTATGTACTGCGCCATGTGCTATTCCTTTCTTACTGCATGATTCGTATTGATTTATCAGTTTTTCAAATTCCATAAGAGTGTCTTTGTTTTTTAATAACTTGATGCAGCTGTGTAGAAACTGCACAACAAAAATAGATGTATCTGGTGTGGCGTGTGTCTGATCATATACTAGTGGCATGTCTTATATTGGTGGTTCTTGACTGGGCAACGGGATCCTTGGTGAAGTAGGTGGTAGTTGTTTAAACATGTCCTGCACTTCTTTAAATATTTCCTTATTTTTTTGTAAGTTCAATGGAGGTGCTTTCCCAGGATCTTTTCTAATTCCTACTGTTTCTCCAGGGTTCTTTTTAGGATCAGTTGTTCTAGAAGTCGAGGCTTCTGCGCTTTTGTCTTTTCCTATATCAGCGCCACTTTGCGTTACTGCATTGACACTCTGACCTGTAAGTCTTCTCTCTGATGCGATCAACTAGATGTTAGGGTTCGGTGTTTCTGTTCTTCTCCTCTTCTACATTTCTACCTCAAGCATGGGGCAGTCTTCAATCACATGATCAAATGATTTATAGTAGTTGCATGTGGTGCATGGATTAGTACATTCTCTTGATACATGACCTTGTTGGCCACAGTTATAGCATATTACCTGGCCTCATCCTCTTCCTTGATTTTGGCCAGTATTTATTCCTTTCCCGCGATATCCACCATTGCGGCCTCTATATCCTCCTTAACCATAATGGGTGTTCTCTTGCTTTGGTTGATTTTCCTCTTGGATGCGGTACATTCCATCACCTCGCATTGCTTCCATAACTCGCTTTCTTCCATTCATCAATTCATAAGCGCGACAGTTTGACTCATCATGTCCAACTCACTTACAGAAATTACAGTATAAGTTTTTAGGTGTCTTTACATATTTTTGTATCAGGTAGCAATCCTCAGGCCTGTGTCCTCTGCTTCTACAAATTTCACACCACGGTGCCTGGTTCTGATTCATATTTATTGGGTTTGGTGCGCCACTGTTAAGATAATCTTGAAATAAGGGGCAATTTTCTTTAGTGTGGCCCTCTTCTTTGCATCCTATGCACCAAACTTCATGTCATTGTTCATGTCTCTGCTCCTTTCCATTCTTCATACCTTGCAATTCCAATGTCAAGGTAGCCAATTGGTTATGGATCTGTATCATCCCAGAACTACTTTCTCCATTTGGTGAATCTTCCAACTTCATTTCAATCTCCAAGGCCTTAGCTTGAGATACAACCTTCTGTTGCATTAGTGGTTTCCTGATATGGGGCAACAGCGTAGCAATGAACCATTCTTGATGTTGTTGCGAAGCTATAACAAATCTCACTTGGTCCAACAATGTTTTGAATTTTTGGTCGAATTCCCATACCGATTCAGTAGGTTTCTGCTTGATTTCCTTCAACTATGTTATGCACTGTGATTCTGATTTGGGCTTCTTAAACTCTGCTGCAATCGTGGTCTTGATGTTTGCTGAGTTTCTTGGTTGTGCTTGAGAATACTTCATAAACTAATGCAGTGCTCTATCTCTAAAAGTAGTGATGAGTTGTGCTCTTTTTATAGCATCATCCATAACTTGCTTGATACTCCACACCACTTCGCATAGAAACCAGTGCTGATCAGGGTCTTCTTGACCCGTTCCTTTGAATATCGACAGTTTTATATCATTATCTGTCATTCTCCTTTCGGATTGTGTACTGTTCTAGGACTGATTCCCTGTGACAAAAGTAGACACAAGCTGCTGGATTGTGCTAGGGATTGTATTCTATGGAATAGTCTAATTCGTAGTGCTATGAACACTCGCTCCTGTGGTATTACTAGTATTACAGATCTGTGGGATGGGCTATGCGACACTCGTAGCGGGTGGGTTCTGCACTGATTACTTCTGAGGTGTAATACGTTGGATTGTGGCTGATAACTGAGTGTTCGTATTATTGAGGTCACATGGAATTTCGGTGTCTATATGATTTCTAGATGGTGTGGGTTTCTTCTCGTTAGTAATCTTGTATATCTTTCCACTTCTCAAAGTATGGTTTTCCTCGTCAGAATCAATGTATGTATTCTCTACCATGACAGATTTAGAACTGTTGCTGCATTCTTAAAACACCTTTCTCAGCTAAAATCATTTTAATGCATAGACTGAGTTTTTTCAAGAACTTACCTCTGAATCCTTCTAAAAAGTATGCTTCAGCTTGGCTATAGGACTTCATTGTATCTACAACAAATTCGATCACAAATCCTTCTAGTATGCTATCAAACCAGAAGTCAACTGCTCATGACAGTGGGTTGTCAATTGCTTTGAGCTATTCAGTAAGCTTCGGACTCCACTGTGTAGGTACTCTTGGGAACAATTCTTTCTTTCTCCTAGGCGCGATATCCACTCGGGGAGCTTATTTGGAAACGACGCCCAGAAAATTTTGTGGATGTCCCTCCACAAGTATCTGTTCAACCATTGTACGTCAGATAGACGTGGATGTCTGTTTTCTTTCTTTGCAAAATATATTTCGATTTTATCGCACCAACCCGAGATCTCTTTCTTTTCTGGATGCCAACTGTTGGACATTACTTTTCTGAATACACTATCGCATCACTGGTCTTAGCATGGCAACGAAACCATTTGTTGGTTGCAGCACCGTTCTAGAGTTTTTCCAATGTAGACCTAGGTATTTCGCGGTACAAGATACCAACAAAACCCTATTCACCGGCCCTTTCAGCAACAGACTGCAAGCAACCCGACGTCTCACCCAAGGTGAAGTTGAGGGGGTGGTTGCAGAAGCAGGTTTCCACAACCTTGTGATTCGAGTCTTTCAACTTGTGAATGTGCAGCGTGGTGACAGACCGTGTACTGCAGTTAGTGGTTGCGCGAGGTCTTCTACTCTACGTTGAATGTCGCAGTGAGCAAGGATGCTCGTGCATCCAACATATTCAACAACTAGGCACGGGGATTACTTCCACCCTATGACGATAAGTTATCATCAGCTTATCGCGCAGTACTTCTTATGGATCGGCGCGTCAACTAGACCGCACGGTTTGTTTATGAGACCTAATCACTTCTATTCAACTTTATTGAAAGATCCTTAATTATTCATCGTTACTTAGACTGACAAACATCATAACTTATGCAAATGAGTGAGATGTGTGGTGTTGTATGCTTGATGTCACGATTCAAACTTAACACTTAACTATGTGGATACCTCATAGATCATTTCATTGGAGGACTTATAGGTGCTTGATTGTTAACATTCATCCATAAATGAACTACTAACATCTTAATCCATCCCTTCCATGGTGAATATAGATAAAAGTAAACACATATCAGATAACAGTAATTTTATGCATGCACTGTAAGTAACTTAAGTAAAAATAATGGCAATCATACACAGCAATCACATAACATAAGGTTAACATGGTTCACTCCCCTGGATGGGAAGCTACGTCCACAAGAACTATTGTTTATTATCTTAGGAAATGGTACAACAGTTCTTCGACTGTGCACTCAGTTGTAGATGCTCTTCTCTCTCTCAAAATTAGGTCTCTGCACACTCAGTTGCAAAGCCTTTACAATGCTTCAATCTGAGAGATCTAACAATATTCAATAATAATCAAAAAAATGAAGAGTTAACCCTTTCCTTTACAAAATTTTCTTATTTATAGATCAAGACCCGTAGGTCATGTCTTTTACATTTACGAAGGCAGAACCCTTAGGTTTACAAAACTATCACGGTTTTCCCAAAACCGGACTATTGGTATCTGGTAGCGGATCTTTTGTCACACAACATGTTACTTTCGTTGAGTTGTTCCTTCTTTCACAGCCTTAGATGACTGGTACGAGTAGTAGTAGTCTTCTGTTTGTTGTGATTAGTCACCTACCTCTGATCTGCACCTACCCATTGCTTGGTAGTTATCGACAATCTTTGCCAAAAATAGGTCTTCTGTGACCTAACCAAAATAACTGCCTTCATCCGTCCACACTCTACTTAGCAAGATCTCCGTCGACGTGGCACCTATCGGTGCTGTAATCCTCACGACACTGACCTCGCAGCCCTTTCGATACTGCGCTACATGCAACATCGCAGAATATCAAAATTGTGCTTCACTTCTCCTCGCAGCTTCCAAAACTGAATGTGTTCAAAATTTGACCTCCTTAGGCCAGGCCCAACATCTAAGTTTTTTATATTGCATTTATGTGGGAAAAAAGGACCTCCCTAAGGGATATTATCGGCATCCCTTTGAATCCTTCACCTCCTAGGTGACACCATTGCAATAAGCCTTATCTTTGGGTAATCATCATTTGGTTTGGCATACTCTTGTTCTTTTATTTTTATTCTAGAACTTGTCCATTTTAGTTTATTTGTATTTATTTCTTTGAGTTTTATTTTCCATTTGGTATATGGAATAATAATTCACAAATCTACAATATTGTGTCCTTGTTGTAACCTCAAGGATCCCCAAGCAATAAAGACTATTCGTCCTCATGGCTATTTTTCCCTCAACACTATGCCATGTCAATATCCTACAATGTTAAGAAGAATATAAAAGTTATTAAAAAGACTTAATTTGGTCATACTAGGAGAAGTTTTTATCGTAATTGGATGAAATTGTAGTCATATTTTATACAGTAAAGAAGAATATAAAAATTCCAGAGAGGTGGGTCGACCTACTATGCTCCAATGTTTTCCTAAAATTTGGAAATAGTGCTTTTTGAAGACCATCACCCAGTGATTGGACAGAAGCCCTATGGAATAATCATTTTCTAGGAAAACAAATAAACCAGGTTGTTGTTGGACAAATCCCAAAAGGTGTGGAGCAGAGGTGCAAAAGAAGGCCAAAATACACTATTTGGGCATGCATTATTGCAATTTTGGAAAAGTTTGATGTAAAAGTGACCCAAGATGTCAAAATTTGAAAGAATTATGAATTCAACATTTTACCTACTCATCGAGATGAACAACCTTGGTAAGAGGGATTTTAAGCAGAAATGCTTAGTTTGTGAGATAGTCGTTTATGCTAAAAGTTCCAAGTCTGGAGAAAATGGAAAAGTTAAAAATTGACAATTCCATAATTTAATAGAAATTGAATGGAGCATCGAATCGGGAATATGAAGGTCTCTAAGTACTTAGAATTATTTGGTCTACTGGAATATGATATATTAAAATTTCCATTTCTTTCGATATTTTCTTGCACATGACTCTGAAGTTGGTCTACGAGATTAATTGCAGCTACAAGAACAGTGCAAAATTGTGTAAAAATGCAAATTATGGTGAGCTATAACTTTCATATATGAGTTTAGAATTGAGAATGGGTAAGGTCAATAGAAAGAGTATCAATAGGAGAATAAATAATAGCAAGCATATCAAGACGAAGTGTTTTATATCCTTTCATAAATTTGATAGAAAGGGGGTCTTTAGCTATAATTTGACGGGTCTTTAGCTATAATTTGACGAATTGTTAAATTGGTAGTTTCTAGAATATAATTATATATATATATATATATGGAGAGAGAGAGAGAGAGAGAGAGAGATGAAATTTTTATTGACTTTTGGAAGTAAATTTTATATAATAGATTTGATTGTATGAAGACATTGCAGATGCAGGTTATTGGTTTGCATTAGATCTAGACACAATATAGAGTTCATAATAGAACTGAAGAAGCAAAATGGGAGAAGGGGAACTTCCATACATCCTTGAAGAATAATATAAGGGATAGAATGTAAGTATTGGAAATGAGGAAACAGATTCCAATGGATATAGGGCCAATAATGAACCAATATATTTGGTGGAAACCATAAAAATTTTGAGGATGGAGTTGCAGATCTATAGAGAAAACAATGAAAGAGTATTGAGGGCCCATGAGTAGAAAAATCAGTCGAATACTCAATTGATGCATATTTTGAACCTATTACAAAGGAAAGTGTAGGTTGGATCAGCCTCATTCCATGAGAAATAATATAGAGAATAATCCAAGAAGATATCACATGAAATATATGAGCATTCAAAGAGTTCTACCAAGAATCATAAACACAACTATGCACCACCTCATGCAGATAGGACCTCCTACTCATTTTAAGAGTCTAGGAGCAACCCAAAAAGGTCCCCATTCAGATATCATAAAAGGATACATGTGGAACATGAACTGCAAACAGAGCTAAGGAAGATTAAGCCAACAACTTTTAATGTGAGAACAAGAAAGGAAAATATGGTGAAGCTTGGTTATTAGGAATGAGGAAATATCTCCAATTACATAGTTATTCTTCTAATATGAGGCTAGAATCGCCATCTACAATTTGTAGGTAAAGGATTCTACTTGGTGGGATCAGCTATTCCAAGTTAATCATATAAATTAAAAGAGTATCCCATAGAAGTAGTTCAAGTTATATTTTCAACAAAAGTATTTATCTTAGCACTATTTTGAAAATAAGATGGAAGAGTTCTTTGAACTCAAGTTGGGAATCATGACTATGGAAGAATATGAAAGGAAATTTTTGGATTTTCCCAAGTATGTTGTTTTTCTCAAAGAAGAGAAGGTAAATATACAAATATTTTTGAGTGGATTGCCTTAATTTTACAGAGACAAACTTCAACTTAATGAACCTAAGACTCTTGAAGAAGCAATTCGTAAATTCAAATGCACGTATGATCAAAACAAAGGCGAGATCAAATTTTAGAAGTGTTGGAGGGATACGAGGAGAGACAAGAAGGATCAAAGGAAGAAAGAGTTTAAACCATGTTGTTATTCTTGGGATGACCCGGATTCGGTGAATTTATTGCAGCAACAACAAAACCCCTTTCACTTGCACTTTCGGCATTAACCTGTAACCAGGACGAATTCTCACCCGAAGCGAAGATGGGGGGTTACAGAATCAGGTTTCTGCAATCGTGGTGATGTGTCTATGTGGATAAAAACCTCACAACACATCTCTTACTTAACATCTACTAACTGAATAGAATAAATAGATGACTTTGCACCTTGCAGTTACCAACAATCTACAGAACTACTTTGAATCTCTATTATCTTTACCGATTAACTATGCATTTATCATACAAGTGTTCCTTCATTATTCATGCACATGTGGTCCATTTACTTAACATGCAATTACCATTCATTCATACATAAAATCAAATACACAACCACATCAAAACTTGTATACAAAACATGTCATAAACTCATACACATAACACATAGATTTACGTGGTTCACCCCTAGGAGGGAGCTACGTCCACAGGAACTGTTCTTTTATTACTTGGAAGGGTAATAGTTCTAGTCTGCGCACTCAGCTGCTGACTCTTCTCTACAATCATATATCTATGCAAATAGCTGTAGAGTCTATTCTCTCTTTGTTCTCTCTTGGTTCTAACCCGCTAAATACCCAATAATAGAAGAACGACAACCAACCCTTCCTTATACAAAAATACCCTTATACATAGATGTGAATGAAGGTCACATATTACAATAACTATGGTCCAAACCCTATAGTAACCAAAACCCAAAAACCCCGCATGGTTCTCATGTAGACCATGATAAGCTTTAAATTCGTTGTCCCTTTGGCACTACTTCTTCTCACCCTAATGCTTTCTCTAATAGCGTAGTTCTGACTTCTGCAGTGGCGTGTCCTTTACATCATTCTACTTCTTTACTTTCTGGTCCTATAGTAGTCACGTTGTCGCTCGGCCTTTAACTGCGTCAACCACCTCTAATTGTCCTTAGCACTTCGTCTTTACTAAGGGAACAAGTCCTTTCTTCTTAGCTGTACTTCGCTCCATACTCTCTACCCGGGATTTGCAGAGTCGCTTTTCTCCCAAAACTAGTCAATGTTAGGCATCGCCTGACTATACTTTCCTTAATTACTTCCTTTACACTGGGATTTTTTTACTTCTCAATGCTTGGGGTCTTCATTTTTGTTGCGAACTCTTGATATGTTGTGCTTAACTTCGCAACATCCTCCTTAGTTTCCTGCTCGTATTCTTTCACTGTGTCGAGCAGCATCAAATATATTGGTTCTTGCAATTGGTCCTTCACTCTGCTCTCTGTCATGCGAAGCTCTTGCAGCTTTACCTCAATCTCTTCAAACAATGTCAATGCCTCTTCCTACATTGGTTGTAATTTTGCTGAAGTTTCTGCCTCCTTTCCCCTTAATTCCTTCAATTCTTTCTGAAGCTCCTTTGCCTGTGAGAAGTTATGTATTCTCTTTCTTGGTGTAAAATCCTTCATTTCAGTGTTCATCATGTTGAGTTCCTTTTGCTTCTTTTGGACTTCATCCTTAATTTTATGTAAGTCTGGGTCTTCTTGTAGCATGGACCATGACTTAGTCTGATCCACATCGCATTTGGAATGTGTTGTCGGATGCTAACTTCGACACATCCTCGACTAGTCATCGTTGTTGATACAACTTCGACAAGTTTTGATGTGACACGACTTTGACACCTTTAGCACTTCGACAGGTTTTCAATTTTGACACAACTCTGACGAGTCTCGACTTCGACCTACTGCGACATGTTCTGTACCTCGGACATGTTCTACAATCTTGCATTTCGCGACATCGACAAGCAGCATCGACATGCGACCAGCGACTGTCAAACTTTGATAGACTGTCTCTCTGTCTTCCAGTCGACTGTAATGGTTGAACTGTTGGAACCATTCTAACTTCTTCTTTGTAACTGAACGTAACAGGCAGGCACCCAAGTGTCTCATAATTCTATATAAGCATGTATTATACTATAACATACATCAGAATATCATTTTTGATCTGTTTGCAAGTAATAGAGGAACAGTTCGCATTCCTGCATATTGTCTATGCGTATCTGTGTTTATCTGTATTGCGTAATCCTGCTTTTGCTCATTCTGTTTATTAAGATTCCGCCATAACAGAGCCGACTCATTCAGTCAAACTTTTGTCCCCATCGTGCTTCCTGGACACGACCCGGATCATTGGTGTCAGAGCACTCAGTTTTGTTCATGCTTAAGTTCTGCGTATACACTTATCTCGAAGTTACCTAACTTATGCTGGTTCAAACTCGCTCGGAATCACAGCAATCCAAGCAGATGCGATCTCTAGAAATGACAGAAGAAACAGACGATAGACATATAGCAGACGAGACAACATAGCTTATTGAGAAAGCTCTGGCTCGACAACGGACTGAAATGTTCGCCCAATTTAACGAGATTCTCTTACGATTCGCTTCAACATCTGGAGGATCCTCGACGAGAACTCACTCCGATAAAATCAGCCCCTTCAAAGTGAAAATGAGTCTGGACATACCGAATCTTGAAGGTAACATTGACGAGGAATCCGTTGACAAGTTGGTATCACAATTGGAATCCTATTACGGTGTAAATCAACTCTCGGCATCTTAAAAGATCACCATTACACCCTTAAAGATGTCTACCTATGTGCATTGTTGGTGGGAGAACATCTCGAGAAAGATGGAGAAAAGCAGAGAACCCATTGACACATGTGATAAATTGGTTGAACACATTCGAAAGGAATTTTACCCACCGAAATACCTTGAGCAGTAGTAGAAGAAGTGGAAGTATCTAAGGCAATGGAAAGACCAATCAGTACAGAGTTACACTAACGAGTTCTATCGAATTATGGCAAGACTTTGCATCCAAGAAGAAGAGAAATTGCTTGTTCTGAAGTACACCATTGGATTGTCCCAGTATATCCAGTAGGAGATGGAATTTCTAACTGTCAATACGCTTGCGAATGCTTTCCACTACGCCGGAAAATTGGAAACCAAGAAGAAAGGAAAAGCATGTTTTGCAACAAAGTTGACATCAGGACGACCTCCCGAAAAGAAGGCACGAGCAGACTTCGACAAGTCAAAATATTTTCAGCCGACACCGCCAAAGCTTGACAGCACTAAGAAGCATTTTCACAAGAGGGAACATAGAAAACAACTATCGACTAGAAAATGGTGCGATTACCACCACTCATCTTCACATGATACGTCTGAATGCAAGGCTCGGAAGACATTTCTCACAAAAGTGTCAACCTCAGATGCATTCGACAAGACGGTGGAAGAATATGATCCAGACACGACGACCCTTTTGACCTCGACCACTTTGGAAGCGTCGACTCTCATTGACGAGGAGCAACGAGAGTGCTTGTTCCATACATGGATATGGGTCTAGAGCAGCCCATTGCATCTAATTGTGCAAAACGAGAGCGAAAAGAACTTCATTTCTGAAGAACTTGTGAAGAAACTAGGTCTTGTTACCACTCTACATCCTTAGCCTTACAACATTAGTTGGATGAAGGATGGACAAGAACTACGGATCACTCGACAATGCAAACTCGACTACTTCATAAATCCTTTTGAAGATGAAGTACTATGTGATGTGGCACCACTCTCTGTAGTCGACGCCCTATTTGGGAAACCTTACCTCTGGGATAGACATGGAAGTTATCAATCACGGCCTATGAAGGTGGTTGTCAGAATCCGAAATCGTTGGTTCATCATACCAGAGCATCAACCTACACCGACGGTTGCACTGATATCTTCCAAATAGACAAAGAATCTCATCAATCATGCTCAAAAGTTTGCATTAATCATGATCAAGCCGCAACATTCTAAGAAGACTGCAGCAACAAGTCGATTCACTGACCAATGGAGTTCTCGAGAAAAGCAGCAAGCCAATCATATTCTCAATGAGCACCAAAACCTATTTCAAGCTCCAGGCGGGTTACCTCAACATTGTCAGGTAAAACACTCCATTGAACTTGTTCCTGGTTCTTCTTTTCCTAATGCATCTGTTTATAGAAGATCCATTCTCGAAAATGAAGAGATTCGCAGACAAATCCAATAATTAATCGACAAAGGTCATATCTGACCCAGGTCCTCTACTTGTGGAAGTCCAGTAATCCTAGTTCCGAAGAAAGACAGGACTTGGCGCATGTACATCGACTACAGAGCTCTCAACAAAATATCGATGAAGAATCAGTACCCTCTGTCATGGATAGAAGAGCTCATTGACTGTCTAAAACGTGCTAAATTATTTACTAATCTCGACCTCAAGTTGGGATACCATCAAATTCCAATCAATCCCTCATATGTGTGGAAAACTGCTTTCAAGACCAAGGAAGGATTGTTTTAATGGTTAGTCATGCCTTTCAGCTTAACCAACGCACCTGCAACCTTCATGCGACGTATGGATAACCTTCTGTGACCTTTCATCGGCAAATGGGTTATTGTCTATCTTGACGACATATTGATTTTTAGTCGATCATAGGAAGAACATGTCGGACATCTTCAACAAGTCCTCGACACTCTCCAACAACATCGGCTTTATCTAAACATAGACAAGTTCTCTTTTGCGATGGCTAGCATCAAATATTTGGGGTATGTAATTGTCTCTGCAGGAATTCACATCGATCCAGACAAAGTATAGATCCTCAAATATTGGCCCATTCCTAGAAGCATTCAAGAACTAAGAAGTTTTCTTGGTTTGGCGAATTTCTATCGATGGTTCATACTCAGTTTCAGTCACATAGCCTGGCCCTTGAATCAGTTGATGCAGGGAAATGGGAAAACTGTCTTTCAATGGACAGAAACACATCAAGCATCTTTTGAACAGCTCAAACACAGGCTCTGCACTGCACCAGTATTTTTGTTACCTGATTTGCAGCATCCCTTTGAGATTGAGATGGATGCATCGGACTATGCCTTGGGTGCAGTGATCACTCAGTCTGGTCACCCAGTTGCGTTTCATTCTGAGACTTTTAATGACACAGTTAGAATATACTTGATGTATGAAAAAGAACTGTACACCATTGTGCAAGCTCTCAAGCAATGGAGGCATTACATCCTTGGCAAGGAAACAATCATTCTCACTGATCACAAGCCTCTACAGTTCACTCCGACACAATCAAAGTTGCAGACAAACCAACAACTCAAGTGGATTAATTACCTACAACAATTCCAGTTGGTGATTAAGTATCGGAAAGGTAAAGCTAACGCTGTCGTTGATTGCCTCCATCGACCACCCATTACTCTGCTTTTGACAATGATGAGTATGCAGGGATACAACACTACCACTTGGAAACAAATGTACAAGAACGACAGCAACTTCTTAGCAATCTACCGATAGTTATAGACTAACCATTCATCGACCTCAGACTCCGACTATTTCCTAAAAGATACCTTGTTATACAAGCTTGGACATCTTTGTGTACCGACCAATGAGCATCGACAGCAGCTCATTTGGGATGCGCACTAAAACAAGACCGCAGGACACTTTGGAGTAGCAAAAACACTTGCTATTCTGCAGAAGTATTTCTTCTGGCCTACACTTAAATATAATGTCAACAAGTACATTTGATCATGCGTGGTTTGCGCCATTGCTAAGCCACCTGATCGACGACAAGGATTGTATACACCTATGCCAGTTCCTAGTCAACCATGGGAATCTATTTCTATGGACTACTTGACGGGTTATCCTACTACCAGACATTAGCATCATGTGATATTAGTAGTATTCGACCGATTTTCCAAGATGTCCATTCTCATACCATGTAAGAAGACCACAACAGCGCAGTAGACCGGTCATCTCTTCTTTACACATGTTTGGAAACACTTTGGTTTACCACAACCATCATTTCCGACCGAGATGCCAGATTCATCGACATCTTTTGGAAGACCCTCTGGCAACAACTAGACACACAAATCTCATTGTCAACAGCTTTACATCCTCATACCAATAGACAAGAACAAGTTTTAAATCACTTTTTAGTACAACTGCTTCGCATGTACAATCACCATCATCGACGCACATGGGATGAAAGTCGTCCATACATCCAGGATAGCTACAATCATTCTCAACACAACTCTACAAGAAAGAGTCGATTTGAAGTCCGTTATGAATTTCAACCCTTGGCGCCTATCAACTTGATCAACTCCTTGACATAGCCAAAATCTGACACAGACCGCATCCAGCGAGAAGTTGATAAAGTAGTAAAGTTCAGAGAACATATTTGGGACATTCAGCGATAAGCACAGAATATGTTGCACAGAGAAAACGAGAAAGCTAAGGCCCAACATGACAAGCATCATATTCCTCATACATTCCGAAATGGGGATAAGGTCTGGTTACATATTAAGAAGGAGCGCTTCACTGGTCCTTTCAAGAAGCTCAAGCCTTTGCGACATGGTTCGTACAGTATTCTTCGACAGATTGGTGAAAACGCTTTCTAGCTCGACATTCCTGCTTGCCTGGGTCTGCATCAAGTTTTCAATGTGGATTTGCTTCTACCATACCATGCACCTTTGTTGGAACATAACGACTTCTCCACAACAGCACCCGAAGACATCCATCCATATGTTCAGGAGCCTCTTCCTTGTGACACCATTGTGGGATGACAAGTACATCTTACAAGGATGAACACAATTTCCTTGTTTCAAGTTGCCAAAGCTGGACAAATCCCATCCCAAGCAAAGTGGTACTCTGCTATTGAAGTGAACGACAAGTCTCCTCACCTTCATGAGCAAAAAATGGTGTCCATTGTTTCTTAAGGAAGGAGGTTTGATCCGCATCGCAGTTGGCATTTATTGTCGAATTCTAACTTCAACACATCCTCGACCAGTCATCGTTGTTTATACAACTTCGACAAGTTTCGACGCGACAAGACTTCGACACCTTCAACACTTCGATAGGTTTTCGATTTCGACACAACTCCGATGAGTCTCGACTTTGACATACTGCGACATGTTCCACACCTCCGACATGTTCTACAATCTTGCAGTTCACGACATCGACAAGCAGCGTCGACATGAGACCAATGACTGTCGGACTTCGACAAACTATCTCTCTGTCTTCAATTCAACTGTAACGGTTGAACTGTTGGAACCATTCTAAATTCTTCTTTATAACTGAACGTAATGGGTAGGCACCCAAGCATCTCAAAATTTTATATAAGCATGTATTATATTGTAACATACCTAAGAATATCAGTTTTGATCTATTTGCATGTAATAGAAGAATAGTTTGGATTCCTGCATATTGTCTCTGCGTATTTGTGTTTATCTGTATTGCGTAATCCTGCTTTTTGACATTCTGTTTATTAAGCTTACGCCATAATAGATCCAACTCATTCAGTTCAACTATTGTCCCCCTCGTGCTTCCTGGACACAACCCAGATCATAGTCACTTTCTCCAACAATTCTTGGCACCTCGCAACTTCCACGGAGATGCTTTCTGTTGAGGTTCTTAGTTCTTCAACTCTTGCTTCCTTTACTTCTGGCAGAGTGCCAGGTTGTTTCCTAGACTCTAAGTCTGCAATCTTTTCTTCGTAACCATACTCCATGTCTTCCATCTTTGATTTCATATTGTCAACTGCGGTGCCAATCTTGGCTATTATCGCTTCAACTTCAAGTTCTTCTTCGAAGTCTGTGGGATCTTCACACAGACTTCTGCTACGGCCTTCTTCAACTTCTTTTTTTTCTCATGATCATCTACAAGCTCATTGGTATTCACTCGGCATTCATTCCTTAATTCGTCATAGCTCTCCTCCAACTTCAAATGCTGGTTGTATGTTATCATATCCCTATCTTTGATTTCTTCTACAACTTGTGAATGTAGGTCATGTAGTCCTTCAAAAGGTAACATTTCTACATAAATATCCAAGTGTGTGAGCTTCTTTGCGCCTTCAGTGATTTCATCATAGGGGAATATGATGTTTGTCGGCTCTATGTGCACTAACCAAGGTCGCATCCTTAGTGCAGGTGATTTTCTTTTTCTTTGAATTGACTCCTTTGATCTGTCTTTAGATTCTGATTCCTTCATTAGATATCTTTGTACTTGATCTACTCTCGCCATCATACTTTTCAGTTCTGTGATGCTCTCTACCATGCTTGCTTGAATTTTCTCTTGCTTCCTGTATTTTATTGCGAGCATCTCTTCAATATGTTCATGGACTCTAGCGGCTATGCAGTCATAGTCATCATCATGAAACTTCGCATCAAGCGGAGTCTTACTTTCATTTTGTTCTTTCTTTTTGGCCCCTCCCGCACATCTGCGTCAGGGTTCTTCCTCTTTTCTCCTTCTTGCAAGTCGCCAGTCTGCTTCTGTTCTTGTTCTTGATCTTTCTCCTCTTCTTGCTCTTGTTTGTCTCTTTTATTGGCACTTTCCTCAGATGTCGTGATCAATTTTCTATTCGGGCGGCAAGTCTTAAATGATGAGGTCAATCTTTTGTGCATCCAACTGATATTGACCCTCATACCATTCTGGGTTTGTTGGTTATCTAGGTTTTATGAAGATAGAGTGGAGGCCCACTCTGAATCTCATATTTTGGATGTATGATATTACAATTCTCTTAGGAATACACGAAGTGCGCTTAATCACTTCGCATAGTTTCTCATAAAATGTCTGCAACTGCACATTGTTCACTCTTTGTCTTTCTGTCCTTGAATTACTCCATATATTCGCATATCTGGGTCCACGGCAGTCGCCAACAAACACCGGTACATTCTGTTGGTACTTTGGCTCTTCCAACCCACAAATGCGATGAGGACTATCATCCAACTATAGTGAAATTGATAACCATTTTCTTGCTCATCCTCTACATCATCCATAAATGTGTTCAACAAGTAACTTGCCCAGTTGAATTGTAGTCCATCCTTAGCCTTAGCAACTAAGGATATTGCAGTGGATGGCACTTTTGTCAGTTTGCATTTCCTTTGTAATTTTCCTGTGAGCAATTGTATTGGGAACCGCGTGGCAACATCTTTAATCTGATTTGCTTGATAGACGCGGGTTCCTTTTACCAAGCCAAATTCACTCTTCATCCTCCTGGCGAGTTCTTTGTCTTTATTTTTCCCACGAATTTTGTTGCAGGTTTAGTGCCTCATTTGCTCAAGTGGGTAATTCTGTAGGTCAGATCAGTATTGATATCGATCTTGTGGTCTAGCCACAAGTATCCCTAGTGCATGCATGATAGGAATGTACACACAATTATTGTAATCTCTAGACTCTGATCAACATGCATAATTCTCAATAGGTTCAGCAATCCCGAGGATTGCAATGGCACAATCTAGTCCTATGCTTGAATGGTTGTTCGCTTAGTGGCTTCATCATACTGTTGACACATGTATTGATCTCATTGAAAATGTGGATACTTAGTTGTGTTCAGTAGATCATGATCTATGAACTTAAATTTGGGAATCTTTCCTAGCAAATTGTTCTTCTCTCGAACATGGCTTGACATCAACGGCAGTAGGATATCATATTGTGGATACTTCTTCAATATTACCACTAGCGCATCATCTCTTCGTGGAGGGATGTACTCGAGTATCAGCAAAATCATCCTCTCACGAGGTCGCCGAGGATAATTTTAGGGGCGAAATTTAGTCCAGTGGCTATTTTTCCATTTTTTTTCCAAAAAAAGATTTGCCAATTTCATTTTTTGAAGCCCCGTTTCGCCCAATTTTGATGGGGTAAACTTTTTCACTCTAAAAATCGCCAAATTATTATATAAACTCTATAAAATCCTTATAAATTGAAATAATTTTAGAAAAATATCGCCAAATATTTTATAGTTGACATTTTAAGAATTGGTAAGATTCGCCAAGGTTTATACACTTTTAAATAAGTATGGGTCCTTAAAATTATCCCTGGCCGACTCGGGTCGCTTTGGCGGATACTCTTTTGGAATTTCTGTAGGTTGCGGTTTCTTTTGTTCTTTGGCTTTTTTCTTATCCTTATGTTTAGGTTCTGGTGCATGATGCGGTGAGGCTCTAGAGGTCCCACCTTTCCCTTGAGTTGTTTTCTTTACAGGAGTCTTCATAACTGCTTCTAGACCAAACTGCTGGAATTTCCTTAATATCGCATGTAGTCTTTCTTTCTCATACATATACTGTCGGAATGCTCTGCTCTTAACTGTTAAAAACTCATAAATTACTTGCGGTAAAAATTAAAAGTCATGGTAAAATAGGTAACTATGTGCTCCTTGCTATTTATAGCCATAGCTCCAACTAAGACATGCCCAAAAATGGCTAAGTTAGCATTAAATTCTCTGTCCGTTGTCCAAACATTTCTTAGATCCTATTTCTTTCTTTCATTAAATGTGTCTTCAATGGACAAGTATGCCTTAAAGAAGAAAAATCCGGTTTCCCAAAAGTACTGTATAATGGCTAGTTTCCGAACAAAACTGTAATGGCTAGTTTTCTCTAGCTTCGCTGACGGTTAGCTGAGTGGCAAGGCTCACTTCACATTTCCCTTCTTTTTTATGAAACTTTGCAACACTAACCCCTTCTTTTGATTTAAATTCGCAACTTGACTTGCTATGTGTGCTTTGCAGCACATCTTCAAATCTTGTGACTTCACATTATGACAAAATTGTTGTGTGCACAATCTGTTCTCTATTTTAATGTCCAATTTCAACTGCACTTGAAACTTGAATTTTATTTCATTTTTAACTTATTCCTGTAGGGTTAGGGCCATCCCTCTAAGTATTTAATCTACTCCCATTGACAAGTCCTTGTAATTGTTTTCCAAGTAATGTGGCTTACTGCACTGCGCCACCATTAGTAACATGTTTGACAATGTATGGTCCTAACCAATGCATTCTGAATTTTCCAGGAATTTTCATAAATTTTCTATCGTAAAGGTGAATAAGGTCTCCTACTTGGAAGAACTTGTGCTTGATGTGTATATCATGACATACATTTTCTCTATCTTTCTGCACTTATTTTTGAAAGATAGAGAAAATGTTTCATCCTCATCCATTGTTTCATCATCATCCAGATCTGTAAATGTTGCAATTCTCAAGCTTGGTATTATATATTCCATGGGCATGACAGCTTCCTGTCCATATGATAACCTAAAAGGTGTATGGCCTATCAAATTTTTACAAGTTGTCTTATATTCCCACAATATTGCTGGTATTCCGAGGCCCCAATCGTCCCTATTTGTATGGCATACCTTGGTTAATGCATTCTCCAACACTTTATTAAAGGCCTTCGCGGTGCCATTATATTGTGGATGATACGGTGTACTCTTTTGATGATATATCTGAAATTATTTTGTCAGGGCTTCAATATTTTTGTTCAAGAAGTGGTTTCCCTGATCACTCATTAGAATATTTGGACATCCAAACATTCTCAATATGTTCTAAAAAATGAAATGTGTTGTTTTAACTACACTACAGTCCTTCACTGGTTTTGCTTCTTCCCATCTGGTTAGGTAATCTATAGCTTTAATAATATATCTCGAGCTGGTTCTCTTTTCTGGCGGTTTAATAGGTCCAACAAAGTCAATAGCCCATTTATCAAAAGCTTGCAAATTCAATTGTGGCAACAATGGCATCTCATCTCTACGAGATGGATTTCCTGTTCTCTGGCATACATCGCAATTCCTGCAATGTTCCTTTGAATCTGTATGTATAGTAGGCCACCATAGTCCTACTCTCAAAATAATCTGCGCAGTAGATTTCCCTACATAGTTTCCTCCAGATACTCCTAGATGTGCTTCAACAAGTATTATAGTCCTCTCATGTTCTATTACGCATCTACATAATACTTCATCTGGTCCCAATTTGTATAATTGTCCTGCAATCAGGGTAAAATCAGTTGATCTTACCACTAATTGTTTCTTATGTTGCGTAGTGAGTTCTGCAGGTTCTAACCCTATAGTTAGAAATTCTACAATGTCTCTGAAGTGGTCATTTTCTATGTGAATAGCAAACAACTGCGCATCTGGTAGAATATCCTCCAAATTATTAGGTTCTTCTCCTGACTCGATTCTTGAAATATGGTCAGGTCCTGCATTCAATCTTCCTAGCTTCACTATGATCTCAAAATCATATTCCTGAAAAGGTAGAATCCATCTCGTACATGCAAAAGTGTGAACCTAGAAAATAGTGTATGAATTTCTGCAATGCATACACCATAGCTAAGCCTTCCCTCTCTGTTGTGGTGTAATGATTTTCTGCTGAAGATAGCTTTCTCATGGAAAATGCAATTCGATGGTCGATGCCTCCATCAGTTGGTTGTGCTAGTACAATGCCAAGTGCTATAGATGAAGGATCTACATGTGTGTGAAATGGATTATTCCAGTGAGGAAATACTAGAATAGGCATTGGAACCATATTTGATTTCATTGCATTCAATACTCTTTGGAAATCTTCAGTCCAGTTGTACTTCACTTCTTTTTTCAATAGTTTCTTCATAGGCGCAATTATCTGTGCATATCCTTTACTGAATTTTCTATAATATCATGTGTGTCCCAATGTAGTGCGTAGCTTCTTAACTGAATTAGGCACTAGGAGGTTTACTATGATAGCTATTTTTGTTGGATCAACCATAAATCCTTGTTTACATACTATGTGTCCTAATAAAATACTATAAGGAACACAAAAGATGCACTTATTGAAGCTCAAGGAAATCTGATATTGTCTACACTTTACTAACATCATCTTTAAGTTTAAATGATGGTTCTTCAGAAGAACGAATACTGTCTAGTCATCAAAGTAAAATTATAATAATTTGTGAATATAATCCTTAAATGATGTTAGTTTTTCAGAATTTACTTCAATCTGATCTAGGATCTTAACCGAGAGAACAACATGTACAGCATATCTACATCATATCAATCATGGACAATAATGCAAGCACAAAAGAGACACAGGGTTTACTTGGGGAAAACCATAAAGGTGAAAAACCCCAATAACTTCCTCAGAGATAGACAGAGCAATGATACAACCCAAGCATAAGAGATAGACATCTCCTAGCATCAGCTTCTCC
The DNA here is from genome assembly GCA_027924585.1 of Larix kaempferi. Classification (NCBI taxonomy): domain Eukaryota; kingdom Viridiplantae; phylum Streptophyta; class Pinopsida; order Pinales; family Pinaceae; genus Larix; species Larix kaempferi. The sequence continues at coordinate 17,241,577 of BSBM01000293.1, read as the reverse complement.
TCCTCCACAAGTGCACCACTCTCCAAAGAGTGTGAGAGAGAATAGAATGATCAAATAGAGTGCCTCCCGCACTCTATTTATACTTGACTTGACTTTCCTAATAACCTTTACTAGGTCAGCCTTAACTTAACCACATAACATAATGCTGACTGGGCCGACCCCCAATAGGGTGGTCTAATAACCCTTTGACCCACATGACTTATATACGGCCGACCCCAACAAGGTGGTCTAATAACCCATCAAGTATAAGTTACAACACTTACAATATAAATGACGACACTTCCATATACAGGAATAATAACATCTCTATAGGAATACAAACACTTCCGTATAGAGGAATAATAACATCTCTATAGGAATACAATATACATATATGTGAAATACATTCCGAAGTTACATATACATCAACACTCCCTCTTAACTAGGAAGGTATTTCTCGACACAGGTCTTCTAGCACAAGTCTTCTTCTCTAGATCATCGTCATAATCACTACTGCTACTATCTCAATCAATCGTTGAATCTACTCATCATAGGAAGTTCTACAGAGCCAGTCCTTTTTCATACTGGATGTAGGCCCACCACATCCAGGTCTTCATCATCACTGGCCATACTATGGAATCCTCAGGACTTATTACGTGCGTCACAAAACCTCGCAAGAACATCCCAGGACTTATTATGGGCACACAGTCCAACCTATCAGATCTACCAGGGAGCTATTAGATGTGACCCCACCACAAAACCTCGAAAGATAATCCCAGGACTGATTACGAGCACACAGCTCAACCTATCGGATCTCCCAGGGCGCTATTATATGTGGTCACCACAAAACCTCGCAAGAGCATCCCAGGACTTATTATAGGAACACATCCCAACCTATCGGATCTCCCAGGGCGATATTACATGTGGTCATGGAAAAACCTCGAAATAGCATCCCAGGACTTATTACGGGAACACATCCCAACCTATCAGATCTCTCAGGGCGCTATTATATGCCATAGGACAAAACCTCACAAGAGAGTTTTCCAGATCAAACAGGGAGCTATTATATGCCAGCAGAAAAACCTAACAAGAGAATCTGCAAACCTCCCAAGGCGCTATTATATGTCCTCCCAAATAAAAACCTCGAAAGCGCATTTGCCAGATCTCCCAGGGAGCTATTATATGCCAATGGAAAAACCTAGCAAGAGAATCTGCAAACCTCCCAGGGCGCTATTATATGCTTATCTGCACAACCTATTCACATCCATAGAGTATCAACCTGATACTCACCATACATCATCCTGATGTACACATAATCATCTTGATCATCATCACTGCATCGTCTTGACGCATGTCGTCTGGAGCAACATCCTGAAGCTCATCATCCACGATCATCCTGATCATACAATGCATCCACCTGATGCATACACAGTATCAGCCTGATACATATCATGATACTTGATCTACCTGATCATACAATGTATCCACCTGATACATCTACAGATACATACACATGATCCACCTAATCATATCCAGCATCCAACATGATGCATTCATACATATAAATGATCCAACTAATCATATCCAGCTTCCAACATGATGCGTACATACATATAAATGATCCAACTGATCATATCCAGCATCAAACATGATGCATATACAGAGCAGTAACTGGAGCATCGTCCTGATGCTCATCATCCAGCGCTTACATCCATAGCCATGTGAAGGATCCTCCTTCCACCATGCTTGGAATGGCTTCAACAAATGTCTACATCACTTCTTCCTTGAAGTGTCATCAATCTGAAGAACACCAAGCCTCCCTCTGAAGTATTCGAACTTCACTCTATCTAGTGGTTTCGTCATCACATCTGCAATCGGCTCATCCATCGCAACACACAGGAGCTTCACTACTCCTCTCTGCACCATATCCCTGATATAGTGATATTTGATCTCAATGTGCTTCGACCTGTCGTGGAACATCGGGTTCTCAGACAGCTTCACATAACTCTAGTTATCACACAAGATACCAGTAGCCTCCAGCAAGAGGTCAAATAACTCAGATAGTAGATTCTGGAGCCATACTGGCTCGCAACTAGCCGAACAAGCTGCAACATACTTTGCTTCGGTTGTACTCAGTGCTATGCAAGATTGCTTCCTGCTCAACCGAGAGATCACACTTGATCCCATACTAAAGCAGCACCCAGATGTGCTCTTCCTATATGCAACACTGCCCAATCTAAATCAACATAACCCTGTAGGTTAAAATTTTGATTTGCATCATCCTTGAGCCCATAATCAACTGTACCCTTCAGGTACCTTAGAATATGCTTTACAGCAACCAAGTGAACACCTCTAAGATCCGTCAAGAACTGGCTCAATGTGTTCACCGCAAAGCAAATATCTGGTCTCGTGTTCGTCAGGTACATCAAGGCGCCAATCATCTGACGAAACACTGTGACATCAACCGGATCAGATGAAGCATCACACAGAAGCTTCAGGTTCGATGCCATAGGTGTGGCCATGGCCTTGCAGTCCATCATCCCAAACCTCTTCAGGATCTCCACTGCATACTTCCCTTGTCCAAGAAATATTCCATCTGTACTCTGCCACACCTCCATGCCTAGAAAATAGTGCATCATCCCCAAGTCCTTCATCTCGAATTCGGCACCAAGATTCCACTACATGTCGGAAATCAACCCATCCTTACCTGTTACAAACAGGTCATATACAGTAGTAGTATCACAGGATTTCCTTCCTCAACCTTGTAGTAAAGGTTGGAATCCGATTTACTCTTGGTAAATCCCAAACTGGATAGAAAGCTGTCTATCCTACCATACCAAGTTCTGCACATATATGACTTCCCGTCATGTGTCTCAAAACCAAGTGGCTGCTCCACATACACTTCCTCTTCGACTACACTATTCAAGAAAGCTATCTTGACATCCATCTAGTGTATCTTCCATTTCATCACTGTAGCCAGAGCAAGTACTGATCTGATGAAAGTGTGCTTGACTATAGGTGTAGAAGTCTCTTCATACTCAATCCCTTTTTCTACGAGAAGCCACGAGCTACACACCTCATTTTGTATTTCTCCATGCTACCATTTGCAGCATGCTTGATCTTATAGATCCATTTGGAAGTCACAGCAGACTTCCCTTCAGGTCTTGGGACTGCATCCCAAACATGATTCTTCTGTGAAAATCCTCACAGCAGATCTAAGAGATGATATATACCTCACAAGAGTAATTATGATTAAGTAGGAAAATAGAAGAAGAGTGAACAATACAGTATAATGAGCAACAGAATAATATGGTACAGTAGAACTCAAATAGAAGCAATATTACTTAACACACACTAATTAATTAATCACAGTATGGACAAATAAATAGTACAATGGTAGAGATTATTCGAATTCCTAAGGTGCCCATTCGAATTAGCCTCTCAGAGTGATCATAAGATCAATAGAATGTCATCGGAGCACAACTAGGTGTCCTCATGATCATCAAGCGCAACTGGAAGTCTTCATCATCATCGGTGGAGTCATCAAAGCTCAAGTAACTGTCAACCATCAGTCAAACTAACTCTGGTAGGTGTAACTGAGTGTAACTCAATGTAACTAAGTGTAATTGAGTGTAACTGAGTGTAACTGACTGTAACTGAGTGTAACTGACTGTAACTGACTGTAACTGACTGTAACTGACTATAACTGAGTGTAACTAAGTGACAACTGGACTGGTAGGTGAAGAAGGGTGAGTTGCTCCCTAAAATCAAGTAAGAAGGGTGCATTGAGCAACTGGAGGGCTAAAACTGAATAGTGAGAAGCTCCTAGGGGCTGGCTAACTGAGGGCTAGGTGCTGGACTGATGATTGGGATGCATGCAAACCCTAGAATGCATGCAAACCCTAAAGGTGCATGCATGACTGAAAATGTAAATGATCAAAATACTGGTGGGACTAGGATGGAGTATAGGAATATCCTAACACCCCCCCTCAATCCATCCTGGGCCCTGGTAACTAAGACCAAAGGTCACCCAATACAATGAATAATAACAATCAATAAACCAAGGAAGTGGGAAAACTACATGGGAAACATACCCCCTCCTCAAAAAATAGACGGTAAGGCACACATAAAAATAAATGCTCCAAACTCAAGCATGTGTGATGCTTGGTCATATGTCAGGAGGTATCTTCTTCTTGGGAAGAAGTGGATCATGCAAAAAAAGCATGTGCTTGTACTTGCTCTTCAGATTGAATGTGATGAGAACAAATCCAATAGTATGAGAATTATCCTTTAACCTGTGATTTGAATCAGCTGAGGTAGGATCAAATCTGTGAAAGTGCATATAGTCTTTTGTCTTCTCCTTCGAACCACCATGGGTGAGCTTATGCCAAAAATAACTATTACATGTTTGCTTGAAATCAAAATCAGATTTAAGACTTAAAAAATGGTTTCTTGAGATCTCCTTTGAACCAACAGGGGTGAGATCAAAACTATCATATGCATGAGAAATTATCCCAAGCAGTAATTGCTTAGAATCCAAATTAGATCCAAGACTTGAATCATGGTTTCTTGAGATCTCCTTTGAACCATGAGAGGTGAGATCAAAACCAGTAATTGCATGAGAATTTATCCCAAGCGAATGGCAATGGCCATAATCTTCAATAACCTTCTGAAAGTATGAATGTATGATCATATAGTAGTATAAAAGAGGAGATAGCTGGAGAGGAGCGAATGCATTACCTTCAGTAGCTGTTTTGACCTCTGAAATAATCATATGATCATGATGAAAACCAACATACTCTGGTGCAAGAGAGGATTTAGGACCTTCTGCAATATCTAGAGTGTGAGCTAGTACAGAAAGAGAAGAAAGTTTGAGCATGAGTGGAGAATCAGCAAGTTCTTTGTCAACAACTTCAATATGAGATGATACTGGTTCATGATCTGAGAGATCATCAAGGGGAGCGAATGCAACAAGATCTGAGAGACCATCAGGAGGAGCGAATGCATCATGATCTGAGAGACCATCAAGTGGAGCGAATGCATCACCTTGCTTGCTTTTGAAGGGATTTGGACCAAATCCATCATTCTTTTTGCCGAATCTTTCATCCAGATGAGCCCATAACTCTTTTGGAGTTTCAATATCAATGATGGTCGGGTACAATATGTAATCAGTCATACTAAGCTTCATTCTTCCAATGTGCATGTCAGCTTTATTCAACCATTTAATCTTCTTTGTAGAGGATTCGAACTCTCTTTCAAAATAGCAATCAAAGAGATCATGGATCTTTAAATATGCTATCATTTTTGGTTTCCATTCAACATAGTTGAGTCGAGAAAGAGGAGGGATTTCTTCTAAATTCATTGAAGATGTAGAGGACCTGCAAAAACAATATAGAATCACTGCAACTGCTACTGCTGCAAAAATGCAAATTCTGCTGCTACTGCTGCACTCGAAATCTTGGTAATAACCTGCAAAAACTCTCAAGAATGGAGATAAACAATACTCTCAACATGCTCTGATACCATGTGAAAATCCTCACAACAGATCTAAGAGATGATGTATACCTCACAAGAGTAATTATGATTAAGCAGGAAAATAGAAGAAGAGTGAACAATACAGTATAATGAGCAACAGAATAATATGGTACAGTAGAAGTCAAATAGAAGCAATAATACTTCACACACACTAATTAATTAATCACAGTATGGACAAATAAATAGTACAATGGTAGAGAGGATTCGAATGCCTAAGGTGGCAATTCGAATTAGCCTCTCAGAGTGATCATAAGATCAATAGAGTGTCATCGGAGCACAACTAGGTGTCCTCATGATCATCGGAGTGCAACTAGAAGTCTTCATCATCATCAGTGGAGTCATCAATGCTCAAGTATCTGTCAACCATCAGTCAAACTAACTCTGGTAGGTGTAACTGAGTGTAACTCAATGTAACTAAGTGTAATTGAGTGTAACTGACTGTAACTGTCTGTAACTGACTGTAACTAAGTGTAACTGACTGTAACTGACTGTAACTGACTGTAACTGAGTGACAACTGGACTGGTAGGTGAAGAAGGGCGAGTTGCTCCCTAAAATCAAGGAAGAAGGGTGCATTAAGCAACTGGAGGGATAAAAATGAATAGTGAGAAGCTCCTAGGGGCTGGCTAACTGAGGGCTAGGTGCTGGACTGATGATTGGGATGCATGCAAAATGCATGCAAACCCTAGAATGCATGCAAACCCTAAAGGTGCATGCATGACTGAAAATGTAAATGATCAAAATACTGGTGGGACTAGGATGGAGTATAGGAATATCCTAACATCTTCATGATCGACTAATCATGGCATTCTTCCATTACTTCATCCTAGATCTTGGGAACTTCAATATCTTTAATAGATATCTTTGTTTTTGGAACAAATGTTGTAGTCCTTATTTTGTAGGTGAAGGTATACGATATTTCCTACAAAACAAGTTAAAATGCATGATTAGAAACATATCATAGTTTTCAGAACAAATTCTTACACATAAAGAAATATGTCATACAGTCATGCAATTATTTTAGCCAATGCTTCAATACAACATTCATCCATATCCTGTAACTTTCTAGATGCCTTCCAATCTCTACCAGAACATTGTTAAGAGTTTGCACTACTCCCAACATGTCAGCAAAGAGGTTTCATTCTAGATAAGTAGCAATGGAATGTTGTATAGTGCCATAGGCCACTTACCCATCACATGCATATTAGTAGTATACTGTTCATTAATGTAATTATTCTAATATGCATAATACACAACCTAAGTATAGGAACATAAGCATATACATCATTAAACAACATTACTTAAACAAACAAATATGTAATAAATGACAATTCTAATACTTATCTTTGTTTGGTTGTTGGGTGGACTCCCTCTGAATCTTTACAACTCCATTCTGATGTGGATTGTGAGAAGTGGTCAACTCCCTCTGAATATCTGCATCCTTGCAGAAACTATTGGAGTGTGCTCCCTCTTGATCTTTGCTTCCTGGATTACCTGTCCTTGAACTTATATCCATCATTGATCACTATGCATGCTTACAAGTATCATTATTTTGATATCCTCTAGATCTCATACATAATCATACACTCTCAATACTACAATAATCTTAAACATGTATAGTCATGATCATTTCAAACGCAAATAATAAGCATTATCATTCAATGTTTTAAGGAAGACTTCTCTTACTCATGCATATTCATATTTGACCAAAAGACTTTTCTGGTTAGTCATATGATCAATCAAGGTAAGAGACATAATATGCATAAACCCTTGATTACTTAAATTTATAACTTCATAAATAATCATTATCAATCATGCCATGTATACTTATATAAGAGATCCTAACACAAGGTAGGATTCTAACTTGATATAGGAAAAACATACCTGGATTAGCATGCTAGCTAGTTATGTCTAACATACCTGCATAATGTCTTCTTGTTTTCTTCAATGACTTGTGCTAGTTACCTGCATATCTCATAGGTTAACCATTATAGAACCAAGTTATACATACCTCGTAAGTAGATCTTCTATGTGATCCATGGCAATGGATGAACCTTTGTCTTCATGCCACCATGGTCATATGTTCTTGAACTAGAACATGATTTGTCTTTCTTGATGTACCTTTCATGTTAGTGGACAACATCAACCTCATACAACATCACAATGCATTAGTACAATCATAAGTGTCAAAAACCCTAATCAATGAATATCTTCTATCATGCATTCATAATTTTATTAAGGTGATACGACAAGTCTAAAATAACCAAGATTGTACTAACCGTAATAATATGAAGACAAACATATGATCAAATTAATTATGAACAGAATTCGAAACATACATGTATGAATCATATCTGTCGAGATCGCTTTGTAATATTCTTATGTAAGGCCTTAGCCTCATCTCCCTCTGAAATAGGAACTTCTTCACTTATGCAGGTGACCAATCCATTCTCTTCTAGGATTAACCTAATCCACTTGATTTGCAGGAACTAGATCTAGAGATGGATTAGGGTTTGTCAGAGAAACCCTAAAAATTCAAAATTTGAATTTCAAACTTCTGAAATGATAGAAAGATGCACCTTGATGAGCTGATCAAGCTTGTATACTCAGAATTTGAAAACTCCAAAGTTTCACCCCTCAAAATTGCCTTTTGAAACTTCTAGATCTTCTAGACAAGATCCTGAACTAGGGTTTGATAAAGCCCACCCTTCTTCCCAACCAAAAGGTTCGATCCAAATCTCTAAACTTTGATTTTTATGAGGAGCTTCCAACCGTGGTCATAGACTTCAAAAACTCCAACTTTTGCAGAAGCCCTAATTTTCCATTTTTTTCGATCAAAGTCCCAAACTAGGTTTTGATCAAGCCCGTCCTTCTACCCAACCAAAAAATTGATCTTGGTCTCTAAATTTCGATTTTGATGAGTAGCATTCAGCTGTGGTCTCTGATTACAAAAATACCAACTTTCTCTGAAACCTTAATTCCCGAAGCCATGAATGAAGGTGCTCAAAATCCATTTCTGTTTTGACAGAAATATGCACCTGATTGTTTCTGGTGTACCTCTGAAATTAGAAATCCACAGGGTCTGAAACTTCTAACTATGGTATCCTGACCGGTCATCTTTCCAACCCCACAGATCTGACCTCAATTGGATTCTATGAGAGAGAGTTATTCCAAGTGTCGCAACGTGACCTGTTTATAGTATAAAATAGGAGAGCGAACTTGTACGGAGTGCCACGTGTCATTGGTTCACTTTCGGCCTCTAAAAACGTTACCTAACAAATTAAAGTCCGTGCACTACCTGTCACCTTTTATGGAATTTAATTTGGAGCTTCCTAGCCCAAGTTATGACCTTTTTTCCTAGATGACCTGTTTATGACTCAGATATGGAAGAGGCAAAAACCCTAGATTGTATAGATCATAAAACACAAAGTACAATGAATTAGAAGTTTTCCTTTAAACACAAGGTACATGGTGATCTGATTTTCGACCTGTAAAAGTTTCAGATACAAAAAATTCGCCAAAATGGATTTATAGCGAAAGTTCTACAATGACTGGTTTTTTCTATATCAAGCCCTAGCATCGGAAGTGCAACAAGTGTCATACATGCCATACCTTGCCTTCTTTCACGCTAGCTCTGATACCATGTTAGTTTTTCAAAATTTAATTCAATCTAATCTCGGATCTTAACTGAGATAACAACATGTACAGCATATCTACAGCATATCAATCATGGACAATAATGAAAGCACACAAGAGACACGGAGTTTACTAGCGGAAAACCATAAAGGTGAAAAACCCCAATAACTTCCTCAGAGATAGACAGAGCAATGATACAACCCAAGCATAAGAGATCGACATCTCCTATCAGCAGCTTCTCCTCCTCCACAAGTGCGCCACTCTCCAAAGAGTGTGAGAGAGAATAAAATGATCAAATAGAGTGCCTCCCGCACTCTATTTATAATTGACTTGAATTGCCTAGTAACCTTTACTAGGTTGGCCTTAACTTAACCACATAACATAATGCTGACTGGGACAACCCCCAATAGGGCGGTCTAATAACCCTTTGACCCACAGGGCCGACCCCCATTAGGGTGGTCTAATAACCCTTTGACCCACATGACTTATACAGGGCCGACCCTAACAAGGTGGTCTAATAACCCATCAAGTATAAGTTACGACACTAACAATATAAATCACGACACTTCCATATAGAGGAATAATAACATCTCTATAGGAATACAAACACTTCTGTATAGAGGAATAATAACATCTCTATAGGAATACAATATACATATATGTGAAATACATTCCGAAGTTACATATACATCAACAAATTGTTGATACCTCGGATATAGTAGCATCAATCATAAAGGGATCCTCCCCGAGAGATGGTCCCAATTAGACTATCTCCCGTTTGGTGTAGGGGATCCGTCCGGTTAGCGGTTCCGGCAACCGTGGGTTTGGAGTTTTAATTCCGAGTTGTATCGGTTATGGCCCGATCCACCTTTCTTTTGGATTTTATGTCTTTTAAATGAGATGCAAATGCCTAGTAATATTTGATCTAGATGCGACTAAAACAGATCTAGGTCTAGAAAGTGAAATAAATCTACCTATCCTTGCAGGGAACACGTTTTAGGATGAGCAATAAACAGTAACAAATAACGTAAGGAAAGAACAGATAGCTGCTAATTCTCACAAGTAAAGCTACAGCAAGATCAAGATCTTTAGAAGATAGCTTCTAATTCAATAAGGAACGCATATATTGCTCACAAAACAGAAAAAGCAAAAGATTATTTAATCTACATAGAAAGAATAAAGAAACAGATCTAAATGTGAACCAACTGAAATTAAATTTAAAGATCCCTGCAAGGAGCAAGTTAAAGGCATGAACAATGAGCCATATGAATTATCTTGAAGAAAGAACAGTTAGCCGTTTAATCAAAAAGAGAATTCTACAGCAATGGTGAATATATCAGCAAGTAGCTCCCGATTCACTATGAAATGCATTCATTGTTCACAGAAAAGAGAAAATCGCATGCACGGGAAGGAGCAAAATCATTGATACAAAGAAATAGTTCAGATGGTAAGAATGATCTCACATTACAGAACAGCAGCCATTAGAATAGTCCAATATACATCCGTCCAACATACCATACAAAACGTCCATCTCCCGTGGCTTTTATTAGAAAATTCAATTTTACAGAAACGATACAAGATAGCTCGTAACGGTTTCAAAATTTCCTTTCCTGCCAAAAAAAAGTCCAGTTCTATTCTTCCTATCTTCTATTTATAATTACAATTCTGCCCTTTGGGCTGCCACCTAGCACCTTCCACTTGTCAATTACAGAAAATTCTCTCCTATAATAGGCAAAAATGCGATTCCCCTTCTTTTACAGAAATTATTTAACAATAGGGACAGCTGTCCCATAGTTTCCCACGCTTTACACATTTTGAGAGTCACAACAAAACAAAAATAACAAAGATAGTGTTCTTAAAATCAGCGAGTTCACTCCTGTGCGGGAGCTTCTGTTGGCAGAGGATCGCCCTAGCTAATTGCTGCTGATCCTGCCTGGGAAGAGACACTCGAACCTATTGCTGATGCTGCTTCTACTTGGGAAGAAGGGATTGAGATGGCTAGACTTTCTGCCACTGCTGGGGAAGAGGGAATCGAGCCCACTGCTGTAGCTGGAATGGCTGCTGGGAGAGAAGATCCTAGATCTGCTGATGCCCCTGCTACTGCTGCAGCTTTATTTTCCTCCTCCGTTATGTAGCTGTACCACATACCTGTGTCCCTTATGATTATGTTTACTGCAGTAGGGAACAAGATTTTCTGAGAAGTTACATTCTTCCCGAGTTCTGTTCTAATACTTTGGACTTCTGCTACTGTAGCTTGATGTATTTCCTTCAGCAGATAGTTGTGGAGGGATGAAAATCCAACATAATGTTGAAGGTCATCAATAGCCAGAACATCAATCCTTTTCACATACTCGGTTTGAACGACTAGCTCTTCCTTTAGCTGAGACAGACGCTGCTCCTTTTCCGGAAAGTCCTCCAGGGTCTGAGGGAAACTCAATGTGCATTTGTCATGTACCACTTGGAGCCTTTGGTACATATTGCTAATTTTATCCGTTGTTCTTTGCACACTGGCTATCAGCTTACTGGCACAGCTCCTGCCAAACTCCAGCAAGGCTATATCCTCATTAAAACTGTCCACTGATTTAAATGGAAGATGCGGGGGGAAACCCCCTTTCCCTTCTCTCCAAGCAATCTGACTTATGATATTTGCCTTGACACGGGTATTCTTAGCTTTGAGCCTATGGGCCTCCGCATTAATTTCTTTTAGCCTGACTACCATGGCCTTGAGCTTGCAAACCTCATCAATGATTAGCTCCTGAGTGTCATACACCTGCTTCAGGATGTTGCATGACAGCTCATGGAAGGGAGACATATCCATTGTCTTACCCTCAGCCTGCTCTAACCGCTCAGCTAATGTCTGCTTGTCTGCTTCTAGCTAGGCTACTTTATCTTCTGCTCCATTCTTCTCTGCCTCCACAATCATCATTTGGAGGGTTAGCTGGTCCTTTTCCTCCTCCAGCTGGCTGTACTTGTTTGACAGCTCCTTATGCTCAGCGTACAAGCAGTTATACTTGTTCACTACCAGATCTATTTGGGATTGCTCATTAGCCAGAGTCTATTGTAGCATACGGGCTCTCTTCTTTGTCAATATATTTTCTTTAACTATAACCCCTACATTGGAAAATGATGCCTTTGCTGTTGCTACAGCTGCGGATGCCATAGCAAAGGGATCTTGATCTGTGTTTTTCATTACAGTGACCTCTCGGTGGGTAATGATGTCTTCATGGAAGGGGATTTTTATCCTCTCTTCTGATTTGAGGACCATAGCTTTCCTTTTCTTGTCGTAGACAAACTCATTCCACTTGGACACTATACGCTTTCCCGATGGCGTGTACGGGACAATTGGTCGGTTTATGATGTCTATGTCTTCTTCAGGTGGGGTCCGGACTTCCTGAGCTGGGTCCACGCCCTTATCTTGGGTTCCAGAGACACCTACTTGAGATGTGTCTATATCCATGTCTTGGACACCGGACCCACTGGCTTGAGCATCTTCCCTTGCTTTCAATTCTTCTTCCGCCTTCCTCTCTGCCTCAGCTTGTTCAGCTTCTTTCCACAGGCTTTCCTTTTCCGCCTCTTCTTGCATCCTTGCCACTTCCGCTTCCTGCTGTATTCTTGTTGCTTCAGCTTCTTGCTTCCACCTGGCTTCCTCCACCTCCCGCTGCAATCTGGCATCTTCAGCTTCTTGGAGTAGTCTTGCCTCTTCTCTTAATCTGAGCTCTTCCCGAGCTCGGGCATCTTCAGCTTCTTTCTCCTGCTGCTGACTGGTCTTCTGGATCTTGGCTGAGCTAGAGCTTGCTCCAGTGCCTTGGTGACAGATCCGCAGCTCAGACATGTTGCTAATGCCTCTGAATACCTCTTCCTCGGCATCGGGATAATGCGAGTATTCAAAATGAGCGTAGATGTCCTTACAATGCTCGGCCACTTTACCCTTTCTGTCGTTCCTGTGGAAGATCACCTCACCGAAGTGGAAGGCTTTCAGCTCTTGAACAAATTCTTCAGCTGAGGCAACCCTGAGAACTTGTAAGCACCTATGCAGAAAGGTAGAGGGGGAAAGGAAGCTTTATGCTGTTTGTGGAGCATTGCTCCAATCCCATCCAGGGAGATTTGCCTTACTGCTTCTTTGAGGACCACATAATCTGTGGCATACTGTGGCAAAATGTATGGGGGATTAGTCCCTCCGAACATTCTTAGGTAGGTGCCTTGCTCTAAAAAGTAGAAATCCCCGTATTTCTCAAGGACTTCCAAAGCATTCTCTGACAGGCAGCTAGGCTCCTCCTTGAATATCTTCTCATACAGGGGCATGATGAACCCCTCACAGATGAGTTTGTAGCTGGGCTTGTAGTTCTGAGCCCACAACATCTTGAAAGCGATATAGACCGGGGTGGTGGCCTTATCCCATGTACAGCCCAATTTGGGGAAGTCTATCTTGGCCAAAATACAATCTATCAGGTATGAGGACATGAAGAGTTCAGCCTTCTTCAAGGCTAGTCCTTCCCTTGCAGCTACTATCATCGAGGCCAAACTATCTGACAGGAGAGTGGCCCAGTAAAACACAGTTCCAATGAATGCCACGTAGTGGATAATAGGGACCCACTAAATCTTATACACCGTGCCATCGGGCATGCCGAATATCCTGCACAGCATTAAAGCGATCAATCTGAAAGGAGCTCTCAGATTCTGTACGTCATATTCATCACTTCCTTTCTTTCTCAAATGCTTGCCTGCCATCAGTAGCTTCTTGGCCATCTCGACGTTGTTCATCTAGCTCAGCCATTCATCAGTCAGAGCTTGTTGGACACGGGGAAATTTGTAGTCTGCCGCAAGATACGCGGGTTGAAATGAGGCAATAGCCACTTTCCCGCTATCATTTATCACTCTCCCTTCAGCATCGGCATGTTGGAGTATCCATCCGATCACTTCAGCACAGGGGAACAGCTCAGGGCGGGTAGCGGCTCTAGTTATTCCTGAGGCTCTGATATTGAGATAGATTGGCCCTTCCTCTAGCAACATATCTGGGATTTCTTGGTCCCGGATCATCCTGTAGATGTCACCCCATCTGATTTCAGGAGGGACACCGGTGGTGCACCTAGTGTCCTGGAGTGAAGTTTCAGTTTTGAGTGGCGCAGGATTCTTTTTTGTCATCTTAGCCTTCTTCTTACCGGTTTTCGGCATCTTGACTTATCCCTGATAGCACCCATATACACGTCATCATGAACTTGAGCAACATACTGTGAGATTTCAACAGGGAGCATCATCATTTTTTTAATATGAGAATGTGAAGCTATATGTTTAGGAAGCAAAATACACCATTTCAACCTAAAATACAAATTAAAACATTTGAATCTTTAAAAGGGAAGAATTTGGAATGTTCCCGAGAGGATAGGTGTATCGTGGAACAATCCGCTCTCGGGTTGCCCTGGGAGAAATGATGATCTTCGTTTCAGCAGGAACATGATTATCAATTTTACCCATCCTAATTCTTTAAAGGGGCAGGTTTGGGATGCTCCTGTGAAGATAAGCGCGTTGCGGAAGCAACGTGCTTTCGATCTAGCTCTGGGGAAGAGGGTAACTTTCGTCCCTGCTGTGGTTTGAAAGGCTAATTTCGGGTAAGCTCGGGTTGGAAAGACTCTGTGACGAAATAAGGAGGCGTTTCGTATTTACGACTCGGCGAGGGCTTCAAATGCTATTGTTATTTATGGCACTTGCCGAGGTGTTCTATGGGAATTTTTAGTTTGAGATAGGGTGATGGCGCCAGAGACATACCGACGAAAAGGCTTGGGAGGCCATAGTTTCGGGTTTCGGCTCGCGCAACTTGAACGCTCACGGTGTTTGAACAGGGGCAATGGTGCCGGTTTCTAGGACTTGAATTGGGTAACGGTGTCTTCATGGAACTGAGGTTTACAAAGAGGCTTGGGGTTTTACGTCTTAACCTTTCGGCCGGGGATATGAAAAGTCCATGGGGCTTCGGCGGCTGGAGAGGAAAATGGGACAAGTTTAACCATCCAAACTAACTGTCTCTTACTTACAAACGCTTATCCTGTCTCTGTTTTATATAACGGGAAGAACTTGATTCAAACTGTGTTTGACGGGCAAAACAAAATCGCCCATGACGGGCGTTTTGCCCGTCAAAACCCCACCAATGCCCATCATTTTCAAAAGAAAGGTAACCCAATAGCAATACGACGTGTAGGGGGATAAATTTACTGTTAAGATCCTACCTGGCACCGACAAGAAACGCTAACTGAGGTGGCCGTGAACGTGGTTTAGCAATCCGATCTGGAGCAATTTGAGTGGCGTCCAACAACTCGTCCAATTGGAGGATTAACAATGCGTTGGCTCGTACCCCCACCACCTATTTAAATAGAACCGGCACGTGCGGCATTTAGTTTGGTGGGTGGCGCAATTAGTCGTGGTTTAAATACTGGTACGTCGACGGCCACGTCAAGCCGTCTCAGTTTGCGTGCGACCGCCTCTTGCGGGACAAACTGGAAAACTGCTTCCGCCGTTTCGGGGAACAAAGACGAATGGCCCCGCAAAAGGCCTCCGCGACGCGGAAGAGAAAACGTTCCGCAAAGCTCATCTCATTCGGGAGGATATCGCGGAAGCTTCCACTGTTTCGGGAGAGAGTGGTGAATTGCTTCCGCAAGAGGCTTCCGCGACGTGATTAAGTTCTTTTGGCAGCCTCTTCGGGATGAAAACATGAAGGCTCCTGAAACTGCGGAAAGCTTTCGTAAGTGGCTTCCGCAGTTTCGGAGGACAACACTTCCACAAAAGTCCTCGCGAAGAAATTTCTAAGTCTTTTCGGGCGGTTTAGACGAATGGCTCCCGCCGTTTCGGGAGCAAATCTTGAACTCTTCCGCAAAATTTTCCCGTAATCATTTCGAAAGCCTTTTCCGAGCGGTTTATGTGATCGGCTTCCACCGTTTCAGAAAGGTAGCCCTAGAGCTTCCGCGGTTTCGGGAGCAAAGGCTGAAAGCTTCCGCGAAGCTTCCTTGGCTCGTTTCGCAAAGTTCTTTCAAAAAATCTAAGTTCTTTTCACAGTTTCGGAAGAAGTTCGTGAATTTCTCCGTGGTATTTCGGAAAGCTTTTGTGGATGGCTTCCGCCATTTCGGGAGGAAAACCCGAAGGTTTCCGCATATTTTCGAAAGTTTTCTAAGTCTCTTTTCGGAAAGCTTATGCGAACGGCTTCCGTCATTTCGGACAACTTCGCTGAATTCTTCCATCATTTCAGGTGGCTTTCATTAGAAGCTTCCGCGATTTTAACAAAATATTCCAAATCCTTTCGGGCGTCTTTCCCAAGTTCTCCCGCCGTTTCGGGAAGAAAACCCCAATGTTTCCGCAATTTTCCTTCTCATGGTCTGCGATTTGCAAACAAAATCTAAGTTCCGTTCCGGAAGGCTTAACAAAAGGCCTCCACCTTTCGGGAGAGAAACCCGAAACACTTCGCGTTTGCGGAAGGTTTGAACGGAGGACTCCGTCGTTTCGGGCAGGATTTCCCAATGGTTTCCGCGTTCTTCCAACAAAAATTTTCTAAGTCTTCCTTCGAGAAGCTTATGCGAGTTGCGTCCGCAACTGTGGGGAGATAACCCGAGAGACTCCAAAACGTCGAAAAAAAAAAAAAAAAATCTAAGTTCCCTTTAGGTTCCTTGGGGAAAAAAGGAAAGGTTTATGGCCAGAATTTTCGTTGGGAAACCAGATTTCATGCTGAAAAACACAGATAACAGCTGGGATGGCTTCTCAAGGCAAACTTTCTACAAAAATGAGAGGAGGGGCCCCAATATGTACAAAAAAATTTTTGGGGGGGATGTTGCTGCAACAACAATCGCGAGTCGCTGGCGAACACAGATCTCTGAAAAATTCCTCTTCATGGTCCGGAACCTCATTGAAGACATCCATCTAGGGTGCCCTACTCAGCTGAGCATTTTAAACTCATGTGAGGGGAAGGAGGCACTTTACCTGCTAGCCATTGGGGGAAAGGAAAGCTTTGACCGAGACATCTTCACCACTCTCAAAGGGCCAGCATATGAGATTCATTTTAGGAGGTTCATCTTACAAATGGCCACTACTGCCGGACTCCACAGGATCTGCAACACTTTCTCATGGAAATTATTGCTCTTGTTCCTCATTCCCATGCTGCTTGCATCCTTTTGGATGTTTGTACTTTGTACAGCTTAACTGTTTGAGCCTTCCATAGATATTTTCTTTTGGACATGATCTTTGATTTAGGCTCCTCAATCCATAATGTCCTTTTGTGTGAGTAAGAAATTTCATTGATTTGATCAAACTTCACGGACGGAGAGGATCCCATTTTGAGCTGAGCCTTTTGGACAACCTTCTTGATTTTACATGTCTTTTGCTTTTGTCTCAGCCATGCTTTAATTGAGGCGAGAATCTCTGGAAAATAGACTCTTGAGTATAAGCCATTTTGGGCTGTTAGATTTGCAGCATGGAGTCATTTCAATACCTTATGCCCTCGAGGAGTGCTACTTTCAATGGGTCCAACTTTGGTAACCTTCTTGAGATGCCTTTAAAGTGTGAGAGTGAGTGGATCCCAACGATAGTAGTGAAGATGTTCATAGGTCTCTGCTATTAAACAGGATTAGTGTGACTAGCAGGGTAGGCTTCCTCCCTTCTGAATCATTTCAGCGAGAGCACAACACACCGGATTTACTTGAGCAGAGTTCCAGACTCATGGGTCGCAAGTTTTCTTTGAGAGAGTTATCTTCAACGGGGATCTCAACCAAAAGGGAATTCAGAAAACAAAACTTGTCGTAAAAGTTCAAATAACCAAGAGAGAAACAACATGGCCGAAAAAAAAAAGCAACTAAAGGCTAAAGCAAAAAGAAAACTTTATTTATGTACAGGAAGTCTCGAAGATACTATGCGAAGTATTGTTTCAGAGCGAGGCCATTGAGAGGAAGGGCTACTTCTTCTCCCTCGAGGTTTGTCAATTTGAAAGTGGATGGGCCTAATTTTGCAGAAATTTGGTACGGGCCTACCCATAGATGTTGAAATTTCATATGCATTCCTTTGCCTTCATGATTATGGTCCCATTTCAGGACTAAATCCCCAATTTCAAAATCTCTTTTACCGGATTTCCTCTTATCGAACCATCTCTTAACTATGTCCTGGTGTTGATGCAATCGATCTTTAGCTTTGTGTCGGGCTTCTTCAAGTTGAAGCAGGGTGTTGATCCTGGATTGTAAGGCTTGGCTACCAGAACCCCGAGAGGCTTGGGACAATTGCAAGGATGGTAATAAGATGTTAGGGGGGAGAATGGCTTCCTTGCCATAGACAAGAGTGAAAGGGGAGACACCTAAAGCGTTCTTCGGGGTCACCCTATCTGCCCATAAGGCGTTTGGGAGAGCCACATGCCAACTTATCTGGTTTTCTATCACAGTCTTCTTAAGAATTCGAATCAGATTTTTGTTTGAGGATTCAGCTAATCCGTTCCCATGAGGGTAGTAATTGGCTGAATAATGCAACTTAATTCCCCATTCATAAACAAATTCATTTATCTTGCAAGATGAAAAATAAGTAGCATTATCAAAAACAAGGGAAATTGGAACCCCAAACCTGGTTATGATGTTCTCTTTCAAGAAGCTGATAACTGCGTCTTCATTGATCTTGCGCAACGGGATGGCCTCTGTCCACCTAGTGAAGTAGTCGGTAGCCATCAGGATGTATCAATGTTGCAATGAAGAATTTGGATTTATTTCTCCGATAACATCTATGCCCCATTGCTCAAAAGGCTCAGAGATGATGACCGACTGCAATGGTCCTGCTGCCTTAGGTAACTTCCCGGCACTTCTTTGACATACATCACAATTCCGTGCGTATGTGTGGGAATCTCAAAACAAAGTGGGCCAGTAATACCCAACTCTCAGTATCTTGTGTGTTGTTGTCTCACCGGATTAATGTCCACCTGCGGGGCCATCATGTAATTCTTTGACAACTTTGTTTGCATCTTCCTTTTCCAAACATCTAAGGAGAACTCCATCGTAATTCTTCCTGAAAAGAATCCCATCAATGATTTGATAAGGTGCAGATTTCAAACGGAGTGCCCTTCTTTGCTTAGAGTTCCAGTGTTCGAGTAGATATCCCTGCTGTAAATAGTGCACCAGATCCCTATACCATGACTGGGGAGTTGTGAAGATATGACATACTTCAACCGAATTGAGCTTAGCTTCATTTTTCCAATGTTGTTCTTCGTCAGTTGAGTTTCCCGCAAGTAACTTGGACAGACCTTGTCCTTTAATGATCGTGGCTGGTTTAAATTCCAAATCATATTCCTGCAGAGCTGTGACCCAGTTCCCTCTCCTTTCTCCCAATTCCTTTTGAACGAAAAGAGATCTAACAGCTGGGTGGGGAACTATGACCTTAGTTCTGTTCTTCAGAATGTATGGCCTAAACCGCTTAACTGCTTTGAAGACCGCATATGCATGCTTGTCAACCACGGGATAATTCAGCTCAGCTCCCTGCAGACCAGTGCTCATAAACGAAATTGGGTATTCGTCCCCCAATTCTACCTTTTGCATGAGTATAGCCGCGAGAGAGTCATCCGAAGAAAAAGTATATAAGATGAAATCTTTATCAAAATCTAGGCTCCTCAAGGAAGGAGCTTTAGTTACAGCAGCCTTGATATCTCTAAATGCGTCCTTCTCCAAATCTGTCCACTTGAATTGTATGCTTTGTTTAACCATTTGTTGCAATGGCTTAACAATTTGTGCGAAATCTGGAACAAATCTGCGGACAAAATTGATGGTGCCCATAAAATACTGCATAGATTTCTTGTTGTGAGGCATTGGAATCTTATTAATAGCTTGGACTCTTTCTTGGTCAATTGACACTCCCCCTTTGGAGATGATATGACCCAAGAGCTTACCTTTAGGCACAGCAAACACGCTCTTCTTGGGATTCAAATAAATACCATATTTCTGGCAGCGATAAAAAATATGCTTCAGATGCACGACATGATCTTCCCTTTTCTTCGAAAAGACTGTCACATCATCTAAGTAAACAACAACACATTGCCCACCCAATCCTCGGAAGGCGATATCCATTGCCCTTTGGAATGTAGCTCCTGCATTTATCAGACCAAATGGAATTCTTCTGTAGGAGAAAGTTCCCCACTTAGTTCTGAAAATAGTCTTAAGGCAATCTTCTTCGGCTACTAACACTTGATTGTAGCCAGAGAAACCATCAAGGAGAGAAAACAATTCGGATCCCGACACCATTTGTAGGATTTGCTCCATTGAAGGTACGGGGTAGTTGTCTTTATCCGAGGATTTGTTTAAATTTATGAAATCTACACATAGCCTTATTTCTCCTGACTTCTTCCTTACGGGAACCAAGTTTGCAACCCATTCAGAATGCCGGACTTTGAACATTATCTTAGCGTCTAGGAGCTTCTTTAATTCCTTTTGGATCAGCGGTTCTAGAGTAGGATGCATCCTTCTTAACTGCTGCTGAAATGGCTTGACACCCTCTTTCATTGGTATAACATGCTGAATGATGCAGACGTCATATGTTTTCAAATCTTCATAGGTCCATACAAAAACATCTTTGTATTGCTTAAACAATTTGATGAACCTATGTCTTTCTCCTGGTGAACAACACTTGCCAAGGTTGACAAATTTTGGTTCTGCCTCGGTACCCAAATTAACTAACTCACGTTGCATTGATGAGCTATTAGTTTTGGTATTAGCAGGCCTTTTGAACTTATTTTGAAGATCGAACAACATTTCGAGGGACCTTACTCCTTTGGGCATGAAATTTCCTTTCTCCTCTTCCTTCTTCATCAAATCAGCATCATGTTTTTCCTCATCTATTGCAGCTCCTTGAAAGCTATCTTCGTTTGTTAGGAAGCTGATAATTTGTTCATCATCATCGAAGACTCTGAAGTTCGTGATGTTATCGGGAACGGAAGGCCTGGAAATCAATTCAATTGAGCATTTATTATTTGACGGCACCAATCTAGAAGCAGATGTTGCTAACAAATCAGCAGCAGAATTTCGCAATCTAGGAATTGATTTTATATTGAAAGCGTCAAAATGCATGATTAAATCCCATACCTCAGCCTGATAACCTTTCAAGTGAGGTGAGAGACAATGAATGGTGTCCCTTACCTGTCTTACAACTATCTCGGAGTCACCAAAGACCTTCAGGTACTTAACATTTAAGCCAATGGCCTTCTTCAATCCATGTACCAAAGCTTCATATTCAGCGGTGTTATTAGTACAATCGAATTCTAATCTACAAGACAAAAAATACTTGTTTCCTTTTGGATCCACTAGAACACAACCGGCTCCGGATCCTTCCAGAGTTTTAGAAACATCAAAGTATAATGTCCAAAAAACATCTTTAGATTCAACTAAGTTAGTTTCTTTGTGATCTATGTCAGTAACTAAATTGACTATGTTACAATCAACATCATCAGTCCGAGAGAAATGAAGGAGATCGGACTGTTTATCTGATTCATGGCTAATGGTTTCAGATCGATAGTTACCTGGATCCATCTCTAAGAAGTAATTCCCTAGCACCGAGGATGAGAAAGCTACGGCCTCATTCTTTTATTCTAACTGAGTTACGTTTTGTTTCATATGAGGTTTCCTAAGAACTTTAATCTGATTATGTCTGTTCTGATAAGGCAGCCATAGGTGTGACCAATCAGTAGCAAAATAGCCACTTAGCTTGGTAGACCAATCCCTACTCAAAATCATCCCATAGGCTTCAGGAATATCGACCACCATTATGTCAATGAATTGACATACTCTAGGGTCAGCTGACAGTCTAATTAGAACATCTTTCATTTCCCCAATAACCTTGACAGCAGTCCTATCTAATTGGATAATTTGAGCTGGAGATGGCATGGGCTGCCCATTAATTTTCCTACAAATTGACAGTGGCATAATGTTTGAGGATGCTCCAGAATCTACCAAACAGTTGTGAACATTATGGTTGAAAATTTCAAATGTCAATAAGAATGGCAATGTTTGGGATTTAGACTTTCCACCGATGCTAGCCTCATTAATTTCGGGATTGTCTTGAGAATCCGTCAACGGAGTGCTGATCTGGGGTTGCAAAACATGCAGCAGTTTGTCTCGTTGGTGGGGTAGGATGCACATGTCAAATATTGATACGTTTGCCTTGACCTTCTTGATATCTTCAATAATATCGTATCCTATATCAAATTCGTTCCCAATGCGACTTGTTTGATCTATTTTGCTCATTGTGACCTTAGGTGGCTGAACTATGTTGTCAGCGCTTGGTTGTTTGGCCGCTGTTTGGTTAACTTTGGGATGCAGTGGGATGATTTGTATATGCCCCCTAGGTGGATCTTTTGAAATTTTAGGCTTATGGGGAATGGTGACTGGCACAGGATCCGCAATTGGGCCCTTGCTGCAAGTAGCAACATTTATGGTAGAGGGAGAGCTATCTATGTGATCTTCTTCTACTGATTCAGTCACAGGTACCCAATCCCACAACACCATAGTAGTGTCCGGGGTTGGTTCCTCTAACTCAGGGCTCGTATCTTCTGGAGGATCATCCTGGTCTGGGATCTGAGAATCTAACATCTGGTTCATGACTAACCTCATGGAATTTATCCATTGCGGGCAGCTCTTTTCCGAATGTGGTTCTTGGTGAAAGGTGTAGAAATTTTCCATCCCAATCTCATTCAAGTTCAGAACAGGGGCAGCGTTTATTGGTGGATGAGTCTGTTCCCCGTCTTCCCTTCTTTTATAAAATGGCTTGAAAGGTTTCCTAGATGTGCTAGCAGCCTTGTCTTTCTCGAGGTCTACGATTTTGTTAGATAATTTCTGCATCATTTTGACTACATTTTCCATGTCCGTAGATGGCTCTTCTTTACCTCTAGTGAGCAGCAAAGGTTTTTGCTAGCTGCTGGTTTTGGTTCTACATCTAAGGCATGTTTAGCAATGCTATCAGCCTCTTCTTCTACCTTTCTGGCTTCCTCAAAGTTCTCTATCAGGGTAGTTTTCTTGGACCTCTTTACGAACATCGCTATGGGTCCATCAAGAGCGGTTGTATAGTATTCAATCAGAGACTCCTCTGCTGGTTTATTAGCTTCACTGAAGTTATTTAACAGCGTGGTTAATCTTTGATTAAAGTCTTGGACCTTTTCTTTCTTTTCCATTCTCATGGATAAGAGTTCTTTCATAAGCGTGGCCACAGTCTTTTGGTTTCCATATTTCTTTAGGAAACATTTCTCGAATTCATCCCAACTAGAGATTGAGCTGGGTTGTAGGCTAAAGTACCATGACGATACTTTTGGCTCGAATGTATATGGAAACAACCTGCAGACTACGTCTTCATGTTGTACGTTTAAAAGGTTCAGAGCTACGTAAAAACTCTTGAGGTGATCTTCCGCCGAAATGGCTTTCCCTGGATCGTACTTAGGAAACACCTTTTCTGGGTTTTTAGGAAGATTATGGAATGGTCCAGCTAAGTTCAGCGCTCCCCTTGCTCTCCAAGCAAGTACAGCCATGTTTGGATGTGGAGACCCGGGTGGAGAATTGTATGGTGAATTGTGAGGTGTACTTTTGGGGGTGGTAACTTCTTCAAGGTTTTCTTGGTCTGAAATTTTGTCTGAGTTTTCCAGATCTGCCTTGTTAAGAGTGTCTGAGATTTCTTCCAAAGTCAGATTTACAAGTTCTTCGAAACTTTGAACAAGAATCGAATCTCGGGTGTATTGTGGCTCCCTTCTAGGTGTAATTTTCTTAGGGAGGAAGTTGACAGCGTTTAAACCACCTAGCTGTTTAACGTAGGATCTGGTATGTCTTCTCAAATCCTCTATTTCTGCAAAAGGGACAGCGTATAAAGCTTCTTGAATCTCAGGGTCAGAAATGAGGCGTTCTTGATTTGTTAACCCAAGATCTGAGCTGTTTGAAATGCTTTCTTTAAGCGGGTTTTCAGTGTCCTCTATGGCAGTGGGAGATTTTCCTCTATCAGCCATGCACTTCAGTCCCTCCTTCTAGTGCCAAAAACTGTTGATGCCTCGGATATCGTAGCATCAATCAGAAAGGGATCCTCCCCGAGAGATGGTCCCAATTAGACTATCTCCCGTTTGGTGTAGGGGATCCGTCCGGTTAGCGGTTCCGGCAACCGTGGGTTTGGAGTTTTAATTCCGAGTTGTATCGGTTATGGCCCGATCCACCTTTCTTTTGGATTTTATGTCTTTTAAATGAGATGCAAATGCCTAGTAATATTTGATCTAGATGCGACTAAAACAGATCTAGGTCTAGAAAGTGAAATAAATCTACCTATCCTTGCAGGGAACACGTTTTATGATGAGCAATAAGCTGTAACAAATAACGTAAGGAAAGAACAGATAGCTGCTAATTCTCACATGTAAAGCTACAGCAAGATAAAGATCTTTAGAAGATAGCTTCTAATTCAATAAGGAACGCATCTATTGTTCACAAAACAGAAAAAGCAAAAGATTATTTAATCTACATAGAAAGAATAAAGAAACAGATCTAAATGTGAACCAACTGAAATTAAATTTAAAGATCCTTGCAAGGAGCAAGTTAAAGGCATGAACAATGAGCCATACAAATTATCTTGTAGAAAGAACAGTTAGCCGTTTAATCAAAAAGAGAATTCTACAGCAATGGTGAATATATCAGCAGGTAGCTCCCGATTCACTATGAAATGCATTCATTGTTCACAGAAAAGAGAAAATCGCATGCACAGGAAGGAGCAAAATCATTGATACAAAGAAATAGTTCAGATGGTAAGAATGATCTCACATTACAGAATAGCAGCCATTAGAATAGTCCAATATACATCCGTCCAACATCCCATACAAAACGTCCATCTCTCGTGGCTTTTATTAGAAAATTCAATTTTACAGAAACGATACAAGATAGCTCGTAACGGTTTCAAAATTTCCTTTCCTGCCAAAAAAAAGTCCAGTTCTATTCTTCCTATCTTCTATTTATAATTACAATTCTGCCCTTTGGGATGCCACCTAGCACCTTCCACTTGTCAATTACAGAAAATTCTCTCCTATAATAGGCAAAAATGCGATTCCCCTTCTTTTACAGAAATTATTTAACAATAGGGACAGTTGTCCCATAGTTTCCCACGCTTTACACATTTTGAGAGTCACAACAAAACAAAAATAACAGAGATAGTGTTCTTAAAATCAGCGAGTTCACTCCTGTGCGGGAGCTTCTACTGGCAGAGGATCGCCCAAGCTAATTGCTGTTGATGCTGCCTGGGAAGAGACACTCGAACCTATTGTTGATGCTGCTTCTACTTGGGAAGAAGGGATTGAGCTGGCTAGACTTTCTGCCACTACTGGGGAAGAGGGAATCGAGCCCACTGCTGTAGCTGGAATGGCTGCTGGGAGAGAAGATCCTGGATCTGCTGATGCCCCTCATACTGCTGCAGCTTTCTTTTCCTCCTCCGTTATGTAGTTGTACCACATACTTGTGTCCCTTATGATTATGTTTACTACAGCAGGAAACAAGATTTTCTGAGAAGTTACATTCTTCCCGAGTTCTTTTCTAATACTTTGGACTTCTGCTACTGCAGCTTGATGTATTTCCTTCAGCAGATAGTTGTGGAGGGATGACAATCCAACATAATGTTGAAGGTCATCAATAGCCAGAACATCAATCCTTTTCACATACTCGGTTTGAACGACTAGCTCTTCCTTTAGCTGAGACAGACGCTGCTCCTTTTCCGGAAAGTCCTCCAGGGTCTGAGGGAAACTCAATGTGCATTTGTCATGTACCCCTTGGAGCCTTTGCTACATATTGCTAATTTTATCCGTTGTTCTTTGCACACTGGTTATCAGCTTACTGGCACAGTTCCTGCCAAACTCCAGCAAGGCTATATCCTCATTAAAACTGTCCACTGATTTAAATGGAAGATGCGGGGGGAAACCCCCTTTCCCTTCTCTCCAAGCCATCTGACTTATGATATTTTCCTTGACACGGGTATTCTTAGCTTTGAGGCTATGGGCCTCCCCATTAATTTCTTTTAGCCTGACTACCATGGCCTTGAGCTTGCAAACATCATCAGTGATTAGCTCCTGAGTGTCATACACCTGCTTCAGGATGTTGCATGACAGCTCATGGAAGGGAGACATATCCATTGTCTTACCCTCAGCCTGCTCTAACCGCTCAGCTAATGTATGCTTGTCTGCTTCTAGCTGGGCTACTTTATCTTCTGCTCCATTCTTCTCTGCCTCCACAATCATCATTTGTAGGGTTAGCTGGTCCTTTTCCTCCTCCAGCTGGCTGTACTTGTTTGACAGCTCCTTATGCTCAGCGTACAAGCAGTTATACTTGTTCACTACTAGATCTCTTTGGGCTTGCTCATTAGCCACAGTCTGTTGTAGCGTACGGGCTCTCTTCTTTGTCAATATATTTTCTTTAACTATAACCCCTACATTGGCAAAGGATGCCTTTGTTGTTGCTACAGCTGCGGATGCCATAGCAAAGGGATCTTGATCTGTGTTTTTCATTACAATGACCTCTCGGTGGGTAATGATGTCTTCATGGAAGGGGCTTTTTATCCTCTCTTCTGATTTGAGGACCATAGCTTTCCTTTTCTTGTCGTAGACAAACTCATTCCACTTGGACACTGTACGCTTTCCCGATGGCGTGTACGGGACAATTGGTCGGTTTATGATGTCTATGTCTTCTTCAGGTGGGGTCCGGACTTCCTGAGCTAGGTCCACGCCCTTATCTTGGGTACCAGAGCCACCTGCTTGAGATGTGTCTTTATCCATGTCTTGGACACCGGACCCATTGGCTTGAGCATCTTCCCTTGCTTTCAATTCTTCTTCCGCCTTCCTCTCTGCCTTAGCTTGTTCAGCTTCTTTCCGCAGGCTTTCCTTTTCCGCCTCTTCTTGCATCCTTGCCACTTCCGCTTCCTACTGTATTCTTCCTGCTTCAGCTTCTTGCTTCCACCTGGCTTCCTCCACCTCCCGCTGCAATCTGGCGTCTTCAGCTTCTTGGAGTAGTCTTGCCTCTTCTCTTAATCTGAGCTCTTCCCGAGCTCAGGCATCTTCAGCTTCTTTCTCCTGCTGCTGACTGGTCTTCTAGATCTTGGCTGAGCTAGAGCTTGCTCCAGTGCCTTGGTGACAGATCCGCAGCTGAGACATGTTGCTAATGCCTCTGAATACCTCTTCCTCGGCATCGGGATAATGCGAGTATTCAAAATGAGCGTAGATGTCCTTACAATGCTCGTCCACTTTACCCTTTCTGTCCTTCCTGTGGAAGATCACCTCACCGAAGTGGAAGGCTTTCAGCTCTTGAACAAATTCTTCAGCTGAGGCAACCCCCGAGAACTTGTAAGCACCTATGCAGAAAGGTAGAGGGGGAAAGGAAGCTTTATGCTGTTTGTGGAGCATTGCTCCAATCCCATCCAGGAATATTTGCCTTACTGCTTCTTTGAGGACCACATAATCTGTGGCATACTGTGGCAAAATGTATGGGGGCTTAGTCCCTCCGAACATTCTTAGGTAGGTTCCTTGCTCTGAAAAGTAGAAATCCCCGTAATTCTCAAGGACTTCCAAAGCATTCTCTGACGGGCAGCTGGGCTCCTCCTTGAATATCTTCTCATACAGGGGCATGATGAACCCCTCACAGATGAGTTTGTAGCTGGGCTTGTAGTTCTGAGCCCACAACATCTTGAAAGCGATATAGACCGGGGTGGTGGCCTTATCCCATCTACAGCCCAATTTGGGGAAGTCTATCTTGGCCAAAATACAATCTATCAGGTATGAGGACATGAAGAATTCAGCCTTCTTCAAGGCTAGTCCTTCCCTTGCAGCTACTATCATCGAGGCCAAACTATCTGACAGGAGAGTGGCCCAGTCAAACACAGTTCCAATGAATGCCACGTAGTGGATAATAGGGACCCACTAAATCTTATACACCGTGCCATCGGGCATGCCGAATATCCTGCACAGCATTAAAGCGATCAATCTGAAAGGAGCTCTCAGATTCTGTATGTCATATTCATCACTTCCTTTCTTTCTCAAATGCTTTCCTGCCATCAGTAGCTTCTTGGCCATCTCGACGTTGTTCATCTGGCTCAGCCATTCATCAGTCAGAGCTTGTTGGACACGGGGAAATTTGTATTCTGTCGCAAGATACGGGGGTTGAAATGAGGCAATAGCCACTTTCCCGCTATCATTTATCACTCTCCCTTCAGCATCGGCATGTTGGAGTATCCATCCGATCACTTCAGCACAGGGGAACAGCTCAGGGCAGGTAGCGGCTCTAGTTATGCCTGAGGCTCTGATATTGAGATAGATTGGCCCTTCCTCTAGCAACATATCTGGGATTTCTTGGTCCCGGATCATCCTGTAGATGTCACCCCATCTGATTTCAAGAGGGACACCGGTGGTGCACCTAGTGTCCTGGAGTGAAGTTTCAGTTTTGAGTGGCACAGGCTTCTTTTCTGTCATCTTAGCCTTCTTCTTACCAGTTTTCGGCATGTTGACTTATCCCTGATAGCACCCATATACACGTCATCATGAACTTGAGCAACATACTGTGAGATTTCAACAAGGAGCATCATCGTTTTTTTAATATGAGAATGTGAAGCTGTATGTTTAGGAAGCAAAATACACCATTTCAACCTAAAATACAAATTAAAACATTTGAATCTTTAAAAGGGAAGAATTTGGAATGTTCCCGAGAGGATAGGTGTATCGCGGAACAATCCGCTCTCGGGTTGCCCTGGGAGAAATGATGATCTTTGTTTCAGCAGGAACATGATTATCAATTTTAGCCATCCTAACTCTTTAAAGGGGCAGTTTTGGGATGCTCCTGTGAAGATAAGCGCGTTGTGGAAGCAACGTGCTTTCGGTCTAGCTCTGGGGAAGAGGGTAACTTTCGTCCCTGCTGCGGTGTGAAAGGCTAATTTCGGGTAAGCTCAGGTTGGAAAGACTCTGTGACGAAATAAGGAGGCGTTTCATATTTACGACCCGGCGAGGGCTTCGAATGCTATTGTTATTTATGGCACTTGCCGAGGTGTTCTATGGGAAGTTTTAGTTCGAGCTAGGGTGATGGCGCCGGAGACATACTGACGAAAAGCCTGAGGAGGCCATAGTTTCAAGTTTTGGCTCGCGCAACTTGAACGCTCACGGGGTTTGAACAGGGGCAATGGCGCCGGTTTCTAGGACTTGAATTAGGTAACGGTGTCTTCATGGAACTGAGTTTTACGAAGAGGCTCGGGGTTTTACGTCTTAACCTTTTGGCCGAGGATATGAAAATTCCATGGGGCTTCGGCGGCTGGAGAGGAAAATGGGACAAGTTTAACCGTCCAAACTAGCTGTCTCTTACTTACAAACGCTTATCCTGTCTCTGTTTTATATAACGGGAAGAACTTGATTCAAACTGTGTTTGACGGGCAAAAAAAAATCGCCCATGACGGGCGTTTTGCCCGTCAAAACCCCACCAATTCCCATCATTTTCAAAATAAAGGTAACCCAATAGCAATACGACGTGTAGGGGGATAAATTTACGGTTAAGATCCTACCTGGCACCGACGAGAAACGCTAACTGAGGTGGCCATGAACGTGGTTTAGCAATCCGAGCTGGAGTAATTTGCGCGGCGTCCAACAACTCGTCCAATTGGAGGATTAACAATGCGTTGGATCGTACCCCCACTGCCTATTTAAATAGAACCAGCACGTGCGGCATTTAGTTTGGTGGGTGGCGCAATTAGTCATGGTTTAAATACCGGTACGTCGGCGGTCACGTCAAGCCATCTCGGTTTGCGTGCGAGCGCCTCTTGCGGGACAAAATGGCAAACCGCTTCCGCCGTTTCGAGGAATGAAGACGAATGGCCCCAAAAAAGGCCTCTGCGACGCGGAAGAGAAAACGTTCTGCAAAGCTCATCTCATTCGGGAGGATATCGCGGAAGCTTCCGCTGTTTCGGGAGAGAGTGGTGAATTGCTTCCGCAAGAGGCTTCCGCGACGTGATTAAGTTCTTTTGGCAACCTCTTCGGGATGAAAACATGAAGGCTCCGAAAACTGTGGAAAGCTTTCGTAAGTGGCTTCCGTAGTTTCGAAGGACAACACTTCCGCAAAAGTCCTCGCGAAGAAATTTCTAAGTCTTTTCGGGCGGTTTAGACGAATGGCTCCCGCCGTTTCGGGATCAAATCTTGAACTCTTCTGCAAAATTTTCCCGTAATAATTTCGAAATCCTTTTCCGAGCGGTTTATGTGATCGGCTTCCGCCGTTTCAGAAAGGTAGCCCAAGAGCTTCTGTGGTTTCGGGAGCAAAGGCTGAAAGCTTCCGCGAAGCTTCCTTGGCTCGTTTCGCAAAGTTCTTTCAAAAAATCTAAGTTCTTTTCACAGTTTAGGAAGAAGTTCATGAATTTCTCCGTGGTATTTCGGAAAGCTTTTGTGGATGGCTTCCGCCATTTCGGGAGGAAAACCCGAAGGTTTCCGCAGATTTTTGAAAGTTTTCTAAGTCTCTTTTCGGAAAGCTTATGCGAACGGCTTCCGTCGTTTTGGACAACTTCGCTGAATTCTTCTGCCGTTTCAGGCGGCTTTCATCAGAAGCTTCCATGATTTTAACAAAATATTCCAAATCCTTTCGGGCGTCTTTCCCAAGTTCTCCCGCCGTTTCGGGAAGAAAACCCCAATGTTTCCGCAATTTTCCTTCTCATGGTCTGCGATTTGCAAACAAAATCTAAGTTTCGTTCCGGAAGGCTTAACAAAAGGCCTCCACCTTTCGGGAGAGAAACCCGAAACACTTCGCGTTTGCGGAAGGTTTGAACGGAGGACTCTGCCGTTTCGGGCAGGATTGCCCAATGGTTTCCGCGTTCTTCCAACAAAAATTTTCTAAGTCTTCCTTCGAGAAGCTTATGCGAGTTGCTTCCGCAACTGCGGGGAGATAACCCGAGAGACTCCAAAACGTCGGAAAAAGAAAAAAAAAAAAATCTAAGTTCCCTTTAGGTTCCTTGGGGAAAAAAGGAAAGGTTTATGGCCAGAATTTTCGTTGGGAAACCAGATTTCATGCTGAAAAACACAGATAACAGCTGGGATGGCTTCTCAAGGCAAACTTTCTACAAAAATGAGAGGAGGGGCCCCAATATGTACAAAAAAATTTTGGGGGGGGATGTTGCTGCAACAACACAAATGTAGCTACAACCACTCTTGAAAGATAGCAGGTTTGTTCTTCAATCCAAAAGGCATAACCGTGTACTAAAATGATCTCCATTCAGTAAAAAAAGTAGTCTTGTGCCTGTCTTCCGCAACAATTCTGATATGATGGTAGCCCGAAAATCCATCAGTAAAAGAGTATGCCTCTTGTCCACCTACATTATCTAGTACTTCATCTGTGAATGGCGTCGGAAATGGGTCTTGCATAGATGCATCATTCAATTTTCTGAGATCCACACAAATTCTAATTTCTCCTTTAGCTTTCTTGTCTTGAATCACCATGGGATTTATCCATTCTGACTCTTCTACTGGTTCAATGATCCTTTCCTCTAGCATTTTATCATTTTTTTCTTTCACTCTTTCTTTATATCTGGGGTTTAGTCTATAAGGTCTTTGCTTAATAGTCTTTGCATCATGCTTGAGAGGTGTTTTCATAACTCCCAAGTCCCCTAAAATGCCTTTCATTTCAAAAAACTTGGTAGGGAACAAGTCCTACTATTCACATAGTAGGTTTGTGATATGTCCCACTATTTCTTCATCCCAGTAATCTCCACTAGAGGTGAACTTTGTCTCATCATCTATGCTAATATTGATCTTTTTAGCCTTAATGGGGTTACTCATATCTGTAATTTCTAGATCATGTTCTTGCACATCGTGTTTTCCTTCAGATTCGGTTATATTCACTTCACGAGGATCTTCATTTTAACTTTCATCCAATGTAAAATTATAACACTCAAGGGCATGCTCCAACTATATTTCTCAGTATGGTTAATTATACACATTAAATGGTACATCATCAAATATTTTATTTTTAATGATTTGCATACCCTCATTAATGCTCGGACAGTCATCGTCAAGACTGAATATTATTTATCATCATGTGCCAGTCTATTGTACCATGTCGAAGTTTTGTTTCTATATACCAGTTTTTTGCTACTGGATCCAATGTGTGCACAAACATACGTGACCCATTTTGTCTTTGGTATATGCCTCCATGCTTTCAATCAAGATTCTATATGATTCTAGAATCAGTCTGACCACTGTACTTTTCCTGCACATTCTCATTTTGTTTACCATATCTAACTTCCATTAAGTGCTTACATTATTTCCATGTGCTCAATTTGTCTTTGTGCACATCCCACCACCTAGCAGGTGTAGCTCGCAATGCTATGTCTAGATATAATAGCCTATGTTCATTTGAAACTACTGCTATATATTCATGAAAGAATGCATGGATATTACTCAAACCATCATAAGTAGGAATTGGACTTACCTCTATTCCAATCCAGCGGAGTGACTTTGTTATCTCCGCACATCGTCTAAATGATACTTCATGCATTCTACTATGCTAGTTCTCCAGTCCTACATTGACTCTGATATGCAAGAGTTGTCACATCTCCAATTCAATGTTCCATCTTTTGTAGGATTAATGTAATCTACTTTATTATCTGTCATCTTGTAGATGTTATCAAGTTCTTAAGCTATCCATTCTTCTCTTAATGGTTCAACATACTTTGTTCCTTGTGACGGATCCAGGGGTGCAATAACCCTGATATTCTATCCTTCAAATATCATTTGTTTTTTCTTCCAGTTGATAATTGCGAGGTTATTGATTTCCCAGTCAATCCCTAATAATGTAGGATAAGGATTACTATCATATATGATATCAATAACCTCAAATTCTGCTTTACTTCGCACTCCATCAATGTTAACAGGAACGCTCGATAATCCCACACAAGGTATAACCTTCTGCTGGTTAGCTTATCTAAATTGTATAGGAGACCAAGATAAATTTGGTTTCCCCATCAGCTCCTATGTTTGTTTTTTAGCACGTTCACCTCTGAGCCCAAACCAAGAATGACCTAGTTCATTTCAAAATATCCAATCTGCGTGCTTAACCGTATTTCTCTTCTTGTCCGTTTATGGTTCTTAATGTGATGGACTGCTCTATGTGTGTCGTTCATTGTACTACGATGTTTGTAATATCCCAGCACATTCTGTAATTCTCCTAAGGCATGCTCATGCCTTAGCAGCTTTATGCAGCTCTATAGAAACTGTGTTACAAGACTTGTTTGCTCTGTCGAAGCTCGCGACACATCATACAAGGATGGCATACCTAGTACAGGTGTCTGCTCACTTCGCAAAGGGAGCCTTGTGGTCAAAGCTCCTCAATCTTGAAATCCGTTTCTTGCTTCCATGAATACTTATTTTTCTTTGTTAGGGTCGAATACAGGTCTCTTTTCAACGTCTTTTCTCACCCAATCCCCAGCAGTAGGCTTTGGTCCATTTATATGATTATCAGAATTTGAATATTTGTTTGTCCTGTCATATCCGGTCAAAGTTCCACTTCTTGTCACAACATGGATGTGGTGATGTTCGTTTCTTTTCTCAGTTGTGATCATCTGAATATTCTAGTTATGTCCTTTTGGTAGTTTTTCTTTCATTTTTTCCTAGAAAAATGCGACATGCTTCAATGATATGGTCATAAGATTTACAATACTTACAAGTAGTGCATGGGTTCTGACAATCTCTTACCAAATGTTTAGGTAGAGCACAGTTGTAACAGAAAATATGACCTCTTCCTCATCCTTGTCCAGTATTATGTCCTCTTCCTCTAAATCCACCATGTCCTATATATGTACCTTGATCATATTGTGCATTCTCATTATTGTTCTTTGATTCTCCTTGGAATTATAGACAACATGCTTTCTTTCTATCGTAAGGTCATATGCTCTACAATTGGTGTCATCATGGCCAGCTGACTTACAAAATGTGCAGTACAGGTTCTTTAGTGTCTGTACATACTTTTGAATTAGGTAATAGTCCTTTGGTCGATGTCCTTTGCATCAACAAACCTCGCATCATGGTCCTTGAGGTTGATTTAATGGATTCGATGCCCCACTAGTGAGGTAATATCTGAATACAGGACAATGTTCCTTGGAGTGTCATTCTCCTTTACATTTAGTACACTATTGGCCTGATTTTTTGACCTAGGCCAACTAAGAAGATTAATCCCACACAATTTTCTTAGAACAGCTCCCGGTGTGTTTGGAATAATAAAACCTCATAGGTTATGGTCTCTTGCTACCAGTTGAATTTATCCTCTTAAGGAGAATACAAAAACTCAGCAAAATGTTTCCTATGTTAAACAACTGTTAAAATTTGAATCCTAAAGTTAGTTTCTAATTCTAAGCTAACGTAATGTGCTTTCTTAATGAAAGTATTTTGTTTGGGTTTTGTTTGAATCTTCAAGTGTGATCCTATTTGAAATGTAAAACTACTTATTTTAAGCTAAAGGATTATCTAATAGCTGCTAAAACCTAACTTAAATAAACTAAATTTAACTACAACTAAAACTAAATTACTGACCCTATCTCAGCTGAGAGCGACTTGGAAGACTAGATTAATTATCAATTAATCATTTAAAATAACAAAGGGAAGAATGATAACAATTCATATAAAAATACCCAAAATTACTATCATAAAAATCACTTTGTTGATCATGCACAAAAACAGAAAATTAAAATAGGAAACTATTTCAATTTATTTTGTAATGTTCTATTAATCAAAAACTAATGTTCAATACCAAATATTTGAATAAAAAGTTATATTGATTCATGTAAACATTGTAAACATACAAATGCTAACAAAAATAAATATGAAATGTATTATTACCAAATCACAATCATCAATAAAATATTGAATAAAAAGATTCAGTAATACTTAAATCAAATAATGATATTGTGTGAATAGAGCAGAGTATTTTTTAAGGATTATAAAAGTATGGTTAAGTGTAGTATTCTAGGCAATTATTTTGGATTGAAAAAAACTTAAATATAGATTGGTAGGCGAATATTAAATATGAAACATACAATTTACTACTGAAATTTGTAAATTTTGGCGAATATTATGATAAAAAAAACATATTTTATGTAAATATAGGCAATATTAGAGCCCAAAAATGACCAAATAGCAAATATATTTTTTGAAAAAAAACCCAAAAAATAGCCAATTGGCGAAATTTCGCCCTTAAAAATTTCCCTGGAATAGAGTAAACTTTCAGATAGCAAATACAATCACATCAAAGTATAATTGCATAAGTTCTAAAACTGAGAAAATAATATATCGAAATATGTATTTAAGTTTCAAAAACTATAACAAACCATTGATACCAGTTTGAGAAGTCTATTGACAATCATCCACGAAGAGAAACTCAGTAGAATAATCAAAACTAGAAATTGTGTTATAATTTCAATAAGTCTTTTCTCCAGTACTCCATCGACCCTTTTACAATGAGTCTTTTTAGTTTTTATAGCCAAAAACCAATAACTCCTTTCATCTTTTTGTGTAACCATTATCCTAAAATAACATTCGGTTCCTAACAGCTGTCATGTAATAAAAACACAAATTCTTTATCATCGTTCTGTTACATAAGAATTCTCCAAAGAAGAGCACCTGGAAGACTCGGTCATCATATGAAACAATAGTTGTAATTATCAATTACATGACTAGCTCGTAGTAATTTATGCCCAGAGGAAATGACTGATGATCTGGCTTTCATACGTATCAAGCTGATCCACAAAAACTGCATCTAGCAATAGCAAATGCTAGCGCCAGCAAAAAATGAACTTCATGTAATCCAATCATATCAGCAATATGTACACCTGTAGAAAATAATTATGCAGATATAAATTTCTCATTAAAATCGTGATAACAGGAAATAAAACAAAATAAATTATAAGCATACCTGTCAAAAATAAATATACCATCGTAACCAAAAATAGAGTAGGTGTCAATTTTGGATTTGCAACTTGACTGCTCTTCTTGCTTCAGAAAGTCTAACCTTAAGTTTCAAAATCTCAAGTTTTTGCTATTCTACCTGCTCAAGCAAATGATTATTGGTTATCATCACAGACGTTTTGGATTCTTTATATCTCTTTTTCTTTAGGTTTGCTTCTTTCCATCTATCCACCCAATCTAATAGCTCTGTCTTGAACGTTTTATTTTCTTCATCCTTTATCAATGCATATGCCCGACATTCCTTTAATTCTGCTTTTAGTTGTGAGATTTTACTTTCATATACTTGGTTAAGCACTTGCTTAAGGGTTTCTTCATCTTGATCATGAAAGGATTCATTGGATTGGGAGGAATTAGGTTCATTCAAATCTTGATGAGGTTGAGGGGTATCTATGAACGAAAACTCTATCCCTGACTCGTTTGGATAAGCATTAACAATGCATTC
The DNA here is from genome assembly GCA_027924585.1 of Larix kaempferi. NCBI lineage: Eukaryota > Viridiplantae > Streptophyta > Pinopsida > Pinales > Pinaceae > Larix > Larix kaempferi. The sequence continues at coordinate 17,205,028 of BSBM01000293.1, read as the reverse complement.
TTTGGCCAAAGGCATCATAAGATCATTGACTATTGAAGTTTTTCCATCATCATGAATCGCCTCATGAATTGGGGAAATCATATCATCTTCACTTTCATCTTATATTACAAATGGTTCAGCGTTCTGTTGCATTATTATGGGCATAGAAAAGCTAGTCATGCTTCGAGTAAACCTACAGGAGACCTATGAAACTATCTTCCTGTGTTCTATTTCAGTTTCAGCACAACAGACACCTGCCAATGCTTCAAGTTTTTTCATAGGAAGGTTTTGATTATTCTTCAGCTGAGAAAGGGTTTCATCAATACAATCATCTTCTATCATTTCCCTGCCCAAATTCTGTACTTGAACTAGATTATCAACCCCTGTATCTTCAAGTGCATTATTTGATTGGAATGCCAAGCTTTCACAAACTAAGGGATTATTTCGTTTAACCCGAGTCTTAGTCCTAACAAGTGTCCAAATTTCATTTTTCCCTAGATTGTTCTTCGTTAAAAAATGATCTCAGGTCTAGCCATTAAGTGACAATTGGTGTTGTACTAAGATTTTAATTAATCCATGATGAAAAAGACATTGATCCTGAATCCCAATTGCATTTTGATTAGCAGAAGCCATTTTCCCTAGGCTATGAAGTAAGAAATAGGTAAAGTTCAATTTAGATCCCCTTAATGCCATCAACAATCTAAGGTGATACTGACGTACATGGGAAAAACGACCATCACAGGTCATGAATCGAACTATCAATCGAAACAGGGATAACCATTGGGTTTCAAGAATATTACCGGGAAACCAAACTGGTCATTGAAATCTTTAGGCAGAGGCAACAGAAGTTGTTTCCATTTGTCTTTGTTCATTTCTCTCTTCTTAAACCACTTTTCTCCAGACTGTGGCAACTTGGCTTCTTCAGTTATGAAACTCTCAGAAAGAGTCAACTGTAAATCTCCTATCTATGCAACTTCACCATTAAAAGAAAGAGAAAATCTTCGGGTGACTTCAACATTATGGTCACTAAAACTATCAAAGAACATTCCCTATCCGATTTTATCGATGAAACAAGATGCCTCAGGTTCCCCATAGGCCACTCAAAACCCTCTAGTTCAAATCGGATTAAAGGAGCCATTTTACTTACCTACGATTTCTCACTCAACTGGGCAACATATGGTTTTGTAAAAAGTGAAGGAATAGGTATCCAAGACTATACAAACATGGTAAAACCCTCAACTCATTCCTACGTGCGAAATTACACCATCAAAGCCAATGTTAAAATTCAATATGGTAAGACATAAAATATCAACATTACATTCCATTTCACAACAATAGCATATATAGGATAACTAAAGGAAGAACAAGCACAGCATAAACACAAGAGACACAGATTTATCCTAGGAAACCCTCATGGGGTAGAAAACCCAGCAAAGCTTCCTCAATATAGATGACCAGCAATACAAAGATGTATATCCCAAACATGAGCTCATTCTCCTCCATAGCATATCTCTCTTTCTCACTTATGCACCATTCACAAGTGAGTGAATAATGAGTGAGTGTGATAAATGAGGAACACACCTCCTCTATTTATACACTACTCCGACTTGTCTTTTACATTAACTAGGTCGGCCCCAACTTAACCACTTTACATAATGTGACAGGGCCGACCCCACTATGGTGGTCTAATAACCCTTTAACCCACATGACTCATACAAGGCCGACCCCCACTAGGGAAGTCTAATAACCCAAGTTACCACATTCTCCACGGAAAAATAAAACATCTCTGGATATACAATAAGGTCTTCACGGAGGAATGAAACATCTCCGAAATAATAAAGTACAAATATAATATTCTTAGAAGTTACAATATCTCAATAGTCCCCCTCAACAAGAAGGATATTATAACAACATCTGCACGAGAAAGGAGTCATCAACTATATGATACATGATACATCTATAAATCATTGGAAGCTTTCTTTATACATCATCATCACTAACTCATTCAGTTACTAGAACATAATCAATACTGGAACAACAGCATCGTCAGTATTGAGTCTTCATCTTCTGCAGCACTCGATCATCTACATCATCATCATCATTTGGATCACCCGATCAACAGCCTCATCATCTGGATCTACTGATCAACATCATCATCATCTAGACCATCACGATCAGCATCATCATCATCTAGACCATCTCGATCAGCAGCATCATCATCTAGACCATCACAATCAGCAGTAGCATCATCTAGACCATCACGATCAGCAGCATTGTCATCTAGACCATCACGATCAGCGTCATCGTCATCTAGATCATCACGATCAACAACATCATCATCTAGATCATTACGATCAACATCTGGATCCTCTCAATCAACAACATCAACATAGCAGCATACTCTGCAATATACAAGATCCTATTACGGGATGATCAATCCCTCTCACTTTAGGACATAGGTCCAAGGATGATACAATCCTGATCCACTTACGGGATGATCAATCCCTCTCAATTTAAGACATCTCTCATGTCTATGGACGATGCAATCTAGATCAACTTACAAGATGATCAATCCTTATCTCTTTAAGACACCTCACCATGTCTAGGGACGATGCAATCCCGAATCAACTTACAGGATGATTAATCCTTATCACTTTAAGACACCTCACCATGTCTAAGGATGATGCAATCCCTAATCAACTTACAAGATGATTAATTGTCATGTCCCAAATTTGGTATTGGGTCACAATGGCCTAATCACATTGGCCCTATTCATTAGAGTTTGTCAAATTGATGCTAAAGGTCAAATAATTGCCAATGAGGAAAATTACTAGTTTCCTAGGTTTGGGGTGGAAGCTTTGGGATTTGGAATAATGGGGATAATAAATGATGTTTGAACATTAGAATGGCATAAATATTTAATAAAGGAGCTAAATAAATATATACAAGTGAAAATCAAAGTGGCATTTCATCATGAAGACACATGGAGGAAGTGGGACCCACATATGGCTAGATTTTCCCACTACACTTGGCATCATTCTCTCACCAATTCGAATTCAAGGTGAATGGTAACATACTTGGGGGAGTCCAAAAGGTATTATTCATTGCATGACTCATCCAAGGTCGAAATATAGAGGAAGAGTAACTCCCATGGAAGAGGAAGAGGCAATTTGGAGCTAGTGAGACACTTGGGCTAGATTCCCTAGCTCTATGACAACAATGATGAAGATGCTATGACACCTATGACACAAATCAGACCTGAAGGCTGACATATGACATATATGACATGTCAGGGCTAAAAATAGACTCCAAGAGGGCGCTCAAGGGTGTTAGGGCAGCTAAGATGCTTCCACATGTGATTTGGTGGAAGTGGGAGACTAGGAATTGTTGTACAAGTGGCGTTCTTTGGAATCTCTTCCCAACATGAGTTGGCATGAGTCTCTTGGAATGAATTCGACCCATGGAGGACATTAGAAGTTTATAAATGTCAATAACAAAGAATGAAACCAGCTTTTGATCATTTGTAGAATTTGCAATTGCATTTGTGAAGAGGGAGAGCTAGTGGATGACTAGTTTCTTGCCTTAGCCAATTTCGAGGGTGAAAGATTCCCATCCAAGTTGGTAATTGGAAAGGCCATTCAGACCTTTCATTTGGAGCTTTAATGGAGTCTTTATTTTCAGGTGTAAGCTACAGGGCATCTCATGGTTTCTTCTATTGCAGCTCACTCCTTCAACCATTTCCAGTTTTGATGGCATATTCTTGATCCTTGAGGGAGGGCGTTTTTGGTGAGCTATTGTACTCTTTGGGGAAGCTTTTAATGCCCCATTTATTTTGTAATATGAATTAAATACTCTGTTCTTCATCTCCAAAAAGTTTCAGGTCGAAATTCCAAGTAGAAATGTATAAATCTCATTTTTAATGGAAGAACAATGCCATTTCCCCACTACCTTGTTGTGAGCCAATGTATTGATGATGATTTCGAATGAATGGATGATTCTCTGATATATGTGTGATCAATATAATGCCATGGATGTATTCTACAAGTTTCATGTACTGTACTTGAGCATTTGAAGCATTTTTATTCAGTTTAGTTGTATTGGGAGGTGAAATAGTGCCATTTCCCCAAGGGTCGAATTGGGGATTTTTGTAGTTGAATGGGAGAGGGTGAGAACAGTTGTAATAATCCATTAATGGTGCATATGAGACTTTAATAAAATACTTAACACATTACATACCTCTGTTCATAAATTTGAGTGGGTTTGGAGGCATTTGGGAAGCCATTTTCAGTGCTTACCCCAGGGGGATTTGAACCCCAAATTACTAGTAAAATTGCATAATTGGTTCAGAATCTTAAGAGAGTTTGCAGAGGTCTTTTGGTGGACATATGTCATCCATAAACATCATATTCAAGTTATAATATCATTCATACACCTTCCTTGAAGATTTGAAGGCATTTGGAGTCAATTTGAGACCTAGAGACCAATACTAGTCAAAGGAAAATCACTAGTAAAGTTACCTACATTGATCAGAATTGAAAGAGGATTTGCAGAAGTATTTTAAAGGTCCAAAGGCATCCCTGAAACACATATTTATGTTCTAATACCATTCATATACCTTCTCAGAAGATTTGGGATCATTTGGGGCAAAATTGGGACCTAGAGATCAAAACTAGTCAAAGGTCTAACTAGTTAAAAAAGTGAAAAATTGCCATTTTAATAAAATTCCTAACAAGGGACATTACAGTGGTATCAGAGCATGATCTTGGCACCTGATGTGGTATAATATCTATGAGGAAAAGAATTTAGGTACCACCATTATATATTGAAACCAAAAGTGCTTTTGTTGAAGAGGAAAAAAAAAAGTAGGAGAAGAAGAGCAAATTTTTTGAGGGAACTATGACTAGGGATGAAAAGGGAGCCTCATATGATGGTGAGGAGCATATAAAAATTATGAAAACAATATTTGAAGATATGACCAAGCAAATTAAGGAAGGATTCGAATTGTTTTCTATCGAACTTGTGGAAAAAATTATTGATTTTAAGGAAACCAAGGGGCAAAATGCAACAGCTTGCTTGAAGGAGCAAAAGGAAGAGACATCACAAGATAGTGAAGAATATTCTATTGAAAATATGGAAGATCATTTCGAGACACCTTCTAGCTTAGACATGAACCAAAGAGCATCTACTGATGGATGCTTAAACTATGAAGGAGTACCTATTGATGGGTGCTCACACCTCTATGTTGGTAACATAGAGATCACTTTTGAAAATGTTGCTGCAAGCCCAAGTTCCATTAAGCATGATAATGAAGACCTTGCAGCAGTTGAAGAAGAACCAAGATCAACTTCCCCATCACCACTTGAGCTTCATGAAGTTGGTCCAAGAAAAAATGAAGAAGATGAGGAGGTTCATTTGCAAGAGCCTCATTTTCTTGAAGGGTCCTTAAAGATGAATGAAAAGAAGATCCAAGAGTCCCTCAGCATTCTCCATGACACTCAAGCATTGGTGTCAAATTCTTGTTGGAGAGCTACTTCATTGGAGGAAACATCCTTCCTTGAAGACATGGAGAAGATTCAAAGAGCAATGTGCCACATCAAAGGTAATTTCATGTCTTTGCTTTTTGATAGAAACCATTTGTTTGAGCTTAATGAATTGTTACATGATGCATACTTGAAGAATAATGAGGATATTCATAAGCTCACAATTCAAAATGAGCAACTTCTTGAAAAGTTGCAAGATACTTGTTTTTCCTCCTATGTTTCAGATTGTCAAATGGTAGATTGTTTGGAGGATTCTCATGACATGGTGGATCATGAGAAATGTGAAAATTTGAATGTTCTTGATGTGTTTGAAGATGAACTTGAAGAGATCCAAACACTTGATGTGGTGGAAGAGGAATTTGAATTGCCTCTTGATGAAGGTTATGCAATTTTTAAAGAAGAGCATGATTCCTCTACATTGGAACCAAACTATGACAAAGAGTTCACACTTTTGAAGGAGCTACATGATACTACCCATATGGATCCTTCCCATGATGAAACTTCTGCACTTTTTGATCATTTGGGTGAGTTAGTTCATTCTCCTACTTCCTACAATTCCATGTTTTGCAACATTAGTCTCAATGAAGTATGGGTGAAAGGGTTCTTTTTGATGGTGCCACATGAGGAGCATGGAACTCCTAGATTTAACTTTTATGATGACATGGTTGGAGCACATTCTTATTCACATTTGCAGCAGCATCATTTGTCACTTTATGATGATTCACATCTACATGGATGTACCTATGATATGGATTTGAGTCACTTGAAGACTCATGGTTTTTCTTGCTCAACACTGGGTTCATTTTATGTTAGAGGAACTTCATCCAACACTTGGGTGAATAGATTTATGATGGGAGAACATTTTTGTTGGCAGCCACATACTTTGTTACATATTTATGATTCTCACATTCATGGATGTATGGGTGAGACTTCTTTGAGTCATTTGAAGTCTCCTTGTTTTTTCTGCTCATTATTTGGTTCAGATTTTAGTGGAGATTCTTCATTCACTTCTTGGATGAAAGAATACATGGTTGAATATTTTGATGCATATCACATCCTTTTGGAGCAGCATTATAGGACATGGGATCCTCACCTATGTCATTGGAGCAGATTTGATTGGTCACTTGAAGCTTGTATGCACTTGGAAAATGGTGGTCTACTTGCTTGGAGGTATAAGCACCTTCATGACTCTTTGATTAAGCATATCCTTGATGTACATTTTCATTATGTTGTTATGTACTTTGATGATATATATTTGGTACTCATGATGTTTGGAAGGATGCATACAAGAAAATGGGATCCAGGAATCCTCTTAACTAATGGTGTGGGTTGGAGAGCACTCTTAATTATTGGGGTGCAATACAAGCAATGGGACCCTGGAATAATTTTTATCTCATTGGTTTCAAATTTTTTGGGGAAACAAGCAGTATGGGATATGGATTTCCCCACTTAATAAAGTGATTTTTATCAGAGTAGTGCAGCAGCAAGCATGGTGGTTCCTCTCTAAAATCTTCATGGAAACTCAAAGACTCAAGGTTGGGCAATTCAATGGCAACTTCAAAGAATTATACAGAAAGCAGGTTCTTCAACACCCATGTTTAAAATTGCTTGAGGACAAGCAATATTGGGAAGGGAGGATTTGTCATGTCCCAAATTTGGTATTGGGTCACAATGGCCTAATCACATTGGCCCTATTCATTAGAGTTTGTCAAATTGATGCTAAAGGTCAAATAATTGCCAATGAGGAAAATTACTAGTTTCCTAGGTTTGGGGTGGAAGCTTTGGGATTTGGAATAATGGGGATAATAAATGATGTTTGAACATTAGAATGGCATAAATATTTAATAAAGGAGATAAATAAATATATACAAGTGAAAATCAAAGTGGCATTTCATCATGAAGACACATGGAGGAAGTGGGACCCACATATGGCTAGATTTCCCCACTACACTTGGCATCATTCTCTCACCAATTCGAATTCAAGGTGAATGGTAACATACTTGGGGGAGTCCAAAAGGTATTATTCATTGCATGACTCATCCAAGGTCGAAATATAGAGGAAGAGTAACTCCCATGGAAGAGGAAGAGGCAATTTGGAGCTAGTGAGACACTTGGGCTAGATTCCCTAGCTCTATGACAACAATGATGAAGATGCTATGACACCTATGACACAAATCAGACCTGAAGGCTGACATATGACATATATGACATGTCAGGGCTAAAAATAGACTCCAAGAGGGCGCTCAAGGGTGTTAGGGCAGCTAAGATGCTTCCACATGTGATTTGGTGGAAGTGGGAGACTAGGAATTGTTGTACAAGTGGCGTTCTTTGGAATCTCTTCCCAACATGAGTTGGCATGAGTATCTTGGAATGAATTCGACCCATGGAGGACATTAGAAGTTTATAAATGTCAATAACAAAGAATGAAACCAGCTTTTGATCATTTGTAGAATTTGCAATTGCATTTGTGAAGAGGGAGAGCTAGTGGATGACTAGTTTCTTGCCTTAGCCAATTTCGAGGGTGAAAGATTCCCATCCAAGTTGGTAATTGGAAAGGCCATTCAGACCTTTCATTTGGAGCTTTAATGGAGTCTTTATTTGCAGGTGTAAGCTACAGGGCAGCTCATGGTTTCTTCTATTGCAGCTCACTCCTTCAACCATTTCCAGTTTTGATGGCATATTCTTGATCCTTGAGGGAGGGCGTTTTTGGTGAGCTATTGTACTCTTTGGGGAAGCTTTTAATGCCCCATTTATTTTGTAATATGAATTAAATACTCTGTTCTTCATCTCCAAAAAGTTTCAGGTCGAAATTCCAAGTAGAAATGTATAAATCTCATTTTTAATGGAAGAACAATGCCATTTCCCCACTACCTTGTTGTGAGCCAATGTATTGATGATGATTTCGAATGAATGGATGATTCTCTGATATATTTGTGATCAATATAATGCCATGGATGTATTCTACAAGTTTCATGTACTGTACTTGAGCATTTGAAGCATTTTTATTCAGTTTAGTTGTATTGGGAGGTGAAATAGTGCCATTTCCCCAAGGGTCGAATTGGGGATTTTTGCAGTTGAATGGGAGAGGGTGAGAACAGTTGTAATAATCCATTAATGGTGCATATGAGACTTTAATAAAATACTTAACACATTACATACCTCTGTTCATAAATTTGAGTGGGTTTGGAGGCATTTGGGAAGCCATTTTCAGTGCTTACCCCAGGGGGATTTGAACCCCAAATTACTAGTAAAATTGCATAATTGGTTCAGAATCTTAAGAGAGTTTGCAGAGGTCTTTTGGTGGACATATGTCATCCATAAACATCATATTCAAGTTATAATATCATTCATACACCTTCCTTGAAGATTTGAAGGCATTTGGAGTCAATTTGAGACCTAGAGACCAATACTAGTCAAAGGAAAATCACTAGTAAAGTTACCTACATTGATCAGAATTGAAAGAGGATTTGCAGAAGTATTTTAAAGGTCCAAAGGCATCCCTGAAACACATATTTATGTTCTAATACCATTCATATACCTTCTCAGAAGATTTGGGATCATTTGGGGCAAAATTGGGACCTAGAGATCAAAACTAGTCAAAGGTCTAACTAGTTAAAAAAGTGAAAAATTGCCATTTTAATAAAATTCCTAACAAGGGACATTACATTAATCCTTATCACTTTAATACATCTCACCATGTCTAGGGACGATGCAATCCCGAATCAGCTTACAGGATGATTAGTCCTTATCACTTTAAGACATCTCACCATGTCTAGGAACGATGCAGTCCCGAATCAACTTACAAGATGATTAGTCCTTATCACTTTAAGACATCTCACCATGTCTAGGGACGATGAAATCTCGAATAAACTTATAGGATGATTAGTCCTTATCACTTTAAGACATCTCACCATGTCTAGGGATGATGCAATCCCAAATCCGCTTACAGGATGATTAGTCCTTATCACGTTCGGAATTGAGTCCAAGGACGATGCAATCCTGATCCACTTACGGGATGATCAATCCCTGTCACTTTAGGAAATGAGTCCAAGGACGATGCAATCCTTTCACATACATTTTGAACCAAATGCTCAGGGACGATGCAGTCCTATCATGTGCATTTTGAACCAAACGCTCAAGGACGATGCAATCCTATCATGTACATTTTGAACCAAACGCTCAGGGACGATGCAGCCCTATCATGTACATTTTGAACTAAAGGTTTAGGGACGATGCAGTCCTATCACATCCACTAGGGACCACTTTCTCAGAGACATATGTCTACGGGTCTCTTTTAGGACATGTGTCCAGGGATGATACAATCCCTCCTCGTCCACTTAGACAAAGTCTAAGGACCATATATCGACCTCATCGTCGGAACCGGTAACCTCATCATCGACCTCATCATCGGAATAGTTAACCTCATCATCGATACAAGTATCCTCATCAACTACAGTATCCACATCATCAACCTTACCGTTGATATAGGAAATCTCATCATTGATACAAGTATCCACAACAATACCAATATCCAAATATCATCATTGACCATATCACTCCCCCTTTCAAGGCGGGTCCTTCTAAACTACACCAAGCTTATCTCGAAAATACTCAACCTTTACTTGAGACAGAGGTTTGGTCAATACATCAGCAACTTGTTCGTTAGTGCTCACATACTCGAGCTTGATAGATCCTTTCTGCACCATATCCCATATATAAAATTATTGGATCTCTATGTGCTTTGACTTATCATGGAACATTGGATTCTCTGCCATCTTGATACAACTCTGGTTGTCACACAGGATCACATTGGGGTCCATCTCTAAGTCAAACAATCCTGATAACAACTTCTGAATTCATATCACTTTAGAACTAGCAGAGCAAGCAACAATATATATTCCACTTCAGCTGTGATGGGAGCCACGCTAGACTACTTCCTGCTAAACCACGAGATCATGGCAGATCCCAGACAATAACATCCACCCGATGTGCTCTTCTTGTTTGATACACTTCCTGCTCAATTAGCATCTGTGTAGCCATACAATCTGAATTCATGATCTCCAAGATAACATAGATCAAAGTCTATCGTACCCTTTAGGTACCTCATCACATGCTTTGTAGCTATCAGGTGAACATGCCTAGGTGCCACTAGATACTGACTCAAGGTGTTCACAGCAAAGAATATATCTGGCCTCATATTCGTCAGATACATAAATGACCCAATAATCTGTCTGTACAGAGTCACATCCACTAACTCTGATGAGTCATCGGCTAACAACTTCAGGTTGGAACCCATGAGAGTGGCCATGGCTTTACATTCAAACATATCAAATCTTCTTAATATTTCCATAACATACTTTCCCTAGTTGAGAAAGTTCCTTCTGGGCCTTTCCATACTTCTAGACCTAGGAAGTAATGCATCAATCTGAGATCTTTCATCTCAAATTCTGTAGCCATCTTCTTCTTCCTTTCCATGATCTATTTCTCATTCCCTTTCAGAAAGAGATCATCCACATACAATAATAGTATGACAGGTTCATCATCCATAACCTTAAGGTAAAGGTTAGGATCATCTTTAATTTTGGTAAATCCTGAGCTTGTCAAGAAGCTATCAATTCTCCCTCTGTGACTAAACATCATTAACACTTTTCATTGAGTGATCTTCTGCATATCTATCCGTGCCATCTCTCGTCATATGGGTCTACAGATATGAATCTCAAGATCATTCAAACTCTTTGGTGAGTTCCTTTTTGCATCCATCTAAGAGAAGAATGTCATCTGTATATAGACACCATATTCAACCTTGAGCAAAGGTTGAGATCCACATCACCCATGGTGATCATTAAGCTCATCAAATGACTATTGATCCTGGGTACCCATACAAAGCATGATTCACACTTCTTCTTAAATTACACCATTAAGAGAATGGTCTTATCTATCCACTTGGACCAAACATCTCGTCATGATCCTCTTCCTCTTTCTAATAGAATCTTCTAGCCACGAGCCTTCTATATTATGTTTGATTTGTAAGTCTTCTTTGTTGAACATCCATCACTTGTTCGGTGTTCATCATTCTTCATGATCTTTCCTACGAATCAAAGTTAATTACATGATTATTAATACTTCATAATCATAAAATCATGTTGACATGATAACCTATTATGCATACAAATATGATTCACATGGTTATGCAACTATCTTGACCAATACTTTGGCACAACACGTTTCCATATTCTGTATGCATACGGTGGTTATCTAGATGCCTTCCATCTCTACCAGAACATACTATCGAGAGCATGCACGGCTCTTAGCATGTTAGCAAAGAGGTTTCATTCTAGACAAGTAACAATGGAATGTTTGTCCAACTTACCAACCATGTGCATATTAGTAGTATATTGTTCAATGCCATATGAATGCTTACACTCAGCATGATATGTTCTAGGAACACAAATATGCATACAACTATTATGAGCAATATCATTAACTACAAGAAGTAATTCAAATACTTATCTTTTGAGGTTGCTTCCTTCTTGGTCTCTACTTCCCTTCCATGTCATGAGCTTCTATCCATCCTGGACCACTATGCATGCTTAAGTGTGCCCTAGTGTCATCATCATGATCTCATATATAATCATACATTCATTAGTATAAACTCAATATTATCACAACATTATGATTCGAAGTAATTTATGGTTATGATCAATTCATACATAGGTATACTAAGATCCTAGCACAAAGCAGGATTCTTAACTTGACATAGGAAAACATACATGGATTACTATACATGCTTATTTATGTCTAACATACCCAAACAATATCTTCTTTGTTCTCTTCAATGATTTAGAGACCTTGTGCTAGAACCTGCATATCTCATAGGTTAAGCATAGTAGAACAAAGTCATACATACCTCGTAATTAGAGCTTCTATGTGATCAAAGACTATGGATGAGTCTTTGTCTTTGTCTTCATGGTCATAGAACTTGATTTGTCTTTCTTGATGTACCTGTATCTTGTTAGCAGACAACATCATCCTCATACAACACCACAAGTGCATTAGTACAATCAAAAGTGTCATAACCCTAATCAATGAATGTCTTCTATCATTCACATGCATTCATTATCAAACAATCATAATTGTACTAACCTCAATTACATGAAGACAAACCTATTATGAACTTAATCAACATACCTGTATTTCCTCAAGTCATACCTGTCAGGATTGCTTGTAGTCTTCTTATGTAAGGCCTTAGCCTCATCTCACTCTGGAACTGGAACTTCTTCATTTATGTAGGTGTCCAATTCATTTTCTTCTAGGATTAACCCAATCCACTTTGATTTGCTGAAAATGGATCTGGAGCTGGATTAGGGTTTGTCAGAGAAACCCTAAAAATTCAAACTTTGAATTTCAAACTTCTGAATGGATGGAAATATGTGGCTTGCTGAGATGATCAAGCTGGTATACTTCAATTTTGAAAACTACAAAATTTGACCCCTCAAAATTGCCTATGAAACTTCTGGATTCACTACACAAGACCCCGAACTAGGGTTTGATAAATCCCACCCTTCTACCCAACCAAAAGGTTCGATCCAAAGCTCTAAAATTTGATTTTTCTTAGGAGCTTCCAGTCATGGTCACAGATTTCAAAAATTCCAACTTTTGTAGAAGCCCTAATTTTCCACCTTTCCGATCAAAATCCTGAAATAGGGTTTGATCAAGCCCGGCCTTCTACCCAACCAACAAATTTGATCTTGGTCTCTAAATTTTGATTTTGATGAGTAGAATTCAGCCATGTTATTTGATTCCAATAATTTCAACTTTCTCTAAAACCATAATTTCGCACAGTAGTGACGATTCAAGAATGAAAGTGCTCAAAATCCAAATCTGTTTTGACATAAATATGCACCTAATTGTTTCTAGTGTAACTCCAAAATTATGAATCCACAGGGTCTTAAAATTCTTCCTATGGTAGCATGACCTTTCATCTTTCAGACCCCATAGTTCTGACCTGATTTGGATTCTTTGAGAGAGAGTTATGCTAAGTGTTGCAACGTGACCTTTTTATGGAATAAAAAAGGAGAGCGAACTTGTACGGAGTGACACGTGTCACTGGTTCAACTTCGGCCTCTGAAAAACTTACCTGATAATCTAAAGTAAGTGCACTACCTGACACTTTTTACGAAATTTCATTTGGAGCTTCGTAACCCGAGATATGACCTTTTTTCCTAGGTCACCTGTTTATGACTAAGATCTGGAAGAGGCAAAAACCCTAACTTGTACTAATCATATCTCACAAAGTACAATGAGTCTGAGGATTTCCTTTGGACACAAGGTACAGTGGGATGTTATCTACGATTTTTAAAGGTTTCATATCCTGAACCTTCGCCCAACTCAATTTATAGTGAAAGTTACACGATGACTGGTTTTTGCTATATAAAACCCTAACCTTCAAATTGTCGCAAGTGAAGCAAGTGTCGTAAGTGCCATACATTGCCTTCCTTCAGGTTAGCTCTGATACCATGTTAAAATTCAATATACTAAGACAGAAAATATCACCATTACATTCCATTTCACAACAATAGCATATACAGGATCACTGAAAGAACAACAAGCATAGCATAAACACAAGAGACATAGATTTATCCTGGGAAACCCTCATGGGGTAGAAAACCCAGCAAAGCTTCCTCAATATAGATGACCAGCAATACAGAGTTGTATATCCCAAACATGATCTACTTCTCCTCCATAGAAGGTCTCTCTTTCTCACCTATGCGCCATTCACAAGTGAGTGAATAATGAGTGAGTGTGATAAATGAGGAACACAGCTCCTCTATTTATACACTACTCCGAATTGTATTTTACATTAACTAGGTCAGCCCCAACTTAACCACTTTACATAATGTGATAGGATCGACCCCACTAGGGTGGTCTAATAACCCTTTAACCCACATGACTCATACAAGGCCGACCCCTACTAGGGAAGTCTAATAACCCAAGTTACCACATTCTCCATGGAGGAATAAAACATCTCTAGATATACAATAAGGTCTTCACGGAGGAATGAAACATCTCCGGAATAATAAAGTACAAATATAATATCCTTAGAAGTTACAATATCTCAACATCCAATTCATGCATCTTTCATTGTTTGATAAGACTCGAAATTATTTCCTCATAGTTGAATCATGCCAAATTATAAATGTAATATGGATAGCATATAGGAAATAATTTTACAATATGTGCATAGAACAAGTCTGAAGAAGAACCGCTTCGTAATCAACATCTATAAATTCAACTTCAGATTTGGCATGGGAAAGGTTATAAGTGGAGATCAAAGGTACTGATTAAGATTTGATAGTTGATCTCCAAGTTACGAATAATGATAATGAAGCTATAACGTGGAAGTCAAACTATTCAATAACATGTGAACCACATCATAAATGATGACCCTGCTTTAAAGTCTTATAGAAATCGGTGAAGGTGTCATGATTCACCATGATTCAAACCATAATGTCATGCTTGTAAACTCATAGTTTGCAAATAGTCCAATTCGATGTATAGGAATGATATGATAATTCTTCAAAGTGAACAATGTTAAGTTAAAAATACCATATCAATCAAAGTAAAAATAATAATCAAACTTTGAGTTTACAAAATGGATAAAATAGAAGTCAATCAATAATTATAAACTTTGGTCATGTCTCAGAATTTCCTCAAAGGTGAATATGTTTCAATATGTACAAATGTTCATATTATTTATTTACAAAGAACAAGATGAATCAAATGAATGATATACTTATAACGGTTTAATAAGATGAAATAATTTGATTAACCCTAATAATCCATTTTCAGTCATAAAATATCATCATCAATCATGCCTAGTATCAAAGTCAAAAATGAAATTAGAAATAATTACATGAAAAGAAAATATCTAAGAAAAAATAAATAAGTTGATTTTAAAGATATTAATAAACAACTCATCATAATGTATGATCAATAATAATATAATAAAAATTTTATCATACAAAATCTAGAATTTTAACAACTGTAAGAAAAATCAATCAACTTTAGTGTGCCCTAACCTTTGAAACCTTAACCCTAATTTTCAATCTTCTCCTAATTGAGAGTACCTTCAGAATCATAGATTCTGAAGGCACTCTTAAATAATTTTGTTAATAAATTATAGAAGAGAACTGATCAATTTTATTCAGCAAAGTAGAAAAAATTGAGAGGGTTGTTGCCTGCCAACAAATGGCGACGACCTGGGCGAACCAGTTATCTCTGCTCATTCATCTCAAAAATTGCAATAAAACAAAATCTTAAAATTCAATTAAAACAAATTAGAAAATCTTAATCTAACAAGACCCAATACTAAATTGACACTTGTGAATACTTTCAGAACTACCTTCATTTCTGTTGATAAAGATTTGGTTATAGACAAGCTGAAAATTACCCTGTCAAAACAAAGTACTCAGTATAAATGTAACTTGCACCATCAGTATAAAGATGTGTTTTATCCACTTCTCTGAAAAAAATTTCAATACCTGCTCCAATTATAAAACGTTTATTGATTTTCCATTAAACTTTAACTGAAGAATACTGTCCAGGCGTGGTAACATGATATTAACATCATCATTCACGAGTTTTACTAAAGATAAACAATTTGGATCGCGATGAGACCTCTTGTCCCTCGATCTTATGATCAAGAGCCATCACCCTGGTGATCAAAAATGATGTCATCTCTAATAAAACTGATGGTCATGATTAGGTCAGCTCGTGATGATACCTCCTATTCTCCAATCAAAATCCAATGTATTACAGATAATTATGCATGGAGCAGAATTAAAATCTTTGCAGATGGTAAATAAACATTTAATGAATGACTGATAATGCAGATTGAAAAGGTTTTCCCAAGTACTGAGTTTTCAAAAGGAAATATGTCGGCTATCCTAATGTATAAAGAAGCAGATGACTAAAGATTAATCCTAATCATAAACACAAACATTATCCGTTATAGGTTCCTATCAGATTTGAGAAGAACTTATCAGTGTAATCAAATCCTGAAGATCTACCTTATTACAACTAATCAAGATAAAGGAATAAGTTGGGTTTAAGCCTCAGGGTTTATTTATTTACAAATACCCTTCTCAAAAGAAATATGTACATAAATGATTTTTTTTTTAATCAAAATAAAAGAAACTTTATTTTCCTACTAGTATGTACAGAAATTCGACAAAACTATATACAAAGGATAAAAAAGATTATGATGTTTTCGAAAGAAGAAATCAATCTTTTTCTAAAAATCAAGAAAATTAATTCGAAAATGAAATTTTGAAATATTTACAGATGTATAGAATCAAAATAAAAGAAATAAAATTCAAATGTACATTTAGAAAATTACAATGATTCTATTTAATAAAAGAATGTACAGAAAGATCAACAATGATGAGGTTTTGTGATGAAAGCAACCAATATATACAGAAAATTAGTTCTGAAATTAAAATTATTTACAAAAGATTGGTTAAAAGTAAGTGAAGATAAACTGTACAAAGCAGTAGTATAAAAATGTCAAGAAAAGTAAACTGTTGTGTCATTATTTACAAAATGAACAAGTTTATGTACAGAACTATGTACAGATTCAAGGTCTGATGAAATCAACATAAATACTTTTTCAAAATCAGTCCACTTACCAGGAATTTTTCAGATTGACCTTCTAAAGTTTGCAGACGAAAAGAGCTAGGACCTAACTTCTTAGCAATCACGAATGGACCTAACCAAAGATGTTGAAATTTAGTATGTTCCCCTTTATCCTCGTGATATTTATCCCATTTAAGTACTAGATCACCCACCTGTAACTCTCTATTAGAACTCGAAGATTGATCAAACCAAGCCTTGACAATTTGTTGATGTTTGATGAAATGTTGCTTAGCTTTATCTCTTTCGTCTTCTAATTTCAACAGAGTGTTAATTCTCTTCTCTATTACTAGACAATATTCATCTTGGATGGATTGGGAAAGTTGCAGAGAAGGAAAAAACAGGTTAGGGGGTAGAATAGCCTATGTACCATACACCCGAAAGAAAGGGGAGTTTCCAACTGAATATTTACGAGTAACCCTATGTGCCCATAATGGATTAAATAAATCGGTGTTCCAATCACGATGATGAGTTGAAATAGTCCTTTTAAGAATTTTTAACAAGTTTTTATTTGTTGATTCCGCTAGACCATTACCGTGGGGATGATAATTTGCCGAATATCTAACCCTAATACCTTTCTCCAATGTAAATTGAGTTAATTCAATTGATGAAAAATATGAGGCGTTATCAAAAACAAGATAATCGGGAACACCAAATCGTGTAATGATAGAAGACTCCACGAATAAATAACCTGATTGGTATTCACTACCCTTAAAGGTGCAGCCTCTGCCCATCGAGTAAACTAATCAGTTGTAGTAATGATATACTTGTGTTGCAGAGAAGAAGGTGGGTTTATTGGACCAACTATGTCGATAACCCATTGTTTAAATGGTCTATCCACTGTAATCGGTTGTAGAGGAAAAGCAGGTTTCTTAACCCTACCTGCAAAAATTTGACATTCTTGACACTTTCTGGGGAAAGCATAAGAATCTCATAATAAGGTAGGCCAATAATAACCATCCCTAATAATTTTATGTGATGTAGTCTCACCTCCAAAATGGCCACTCGCAAGGCCAGAATGTAATTCTCTCAAGATTGTCTCAGTCTCATCCTTGTCTAGGCAACGAAGCAGAACTCCATGAGAATTCCTTTTAAATAGGGTATTATCAATCAACAGATAGGGAGATGATTTCAATCTAAGTGCTCTCCTCTTTCTTGGTTCAAGATGATCATGAGCAGTACCTGTTTCAAGAAGTGTCCTCAAAACTGTATACCAAGAATCCTGTGGTGGAGGATAAAAGTAAATTTCCCTAATTAACAAAGTTTCATCAATGATGGTTTCAGAATCATTATTTGGCAAATGGGCCGCCTCAACAACAAGTTTACATAAACCTTGTCCTTTGACTACTGTTGAAGGTTTGATTTCCAAGTCATACTCCTGGAGGGTTATCATCCATAGAGCTCTTTTATCACCTAAATCCTTTTGTACCAATAAATGTCTTACTACAGGAAAAGGGACAATCACTTTGGTTTTTTATTTCAAAAGGTATGGATGAAAGTGTTTGACAGCTTTAAAAATAGCAAAAGCTTGTTTTTCAACTTCATGGTAGTTAAGTTCAACACCTTTAAATTTTGACCTCATGAAAGAAATTGGTACTTCATTATTCTGTTGATTATGTTGAACTAAGACTATTGCATATGCTACGTCAGAAGCGAAAGTATACAGTATGAAGTCTTTGCTAAAATACGAGCTCAAGAGACTAGGTGCTTATGAATGGCTTGTAAAATCCTCTGGAATGATTCTTTCTCAGTCTATCCCCAATTAGAGATGACATCTTTCTTAATATTTTTTGTAATGGGCGGACAATTTCTGAAAAGCTAGGAATAAATCTCCTAACAAAGTTTATCTTTCCAAGGAACGATTGCATTGCCTTTTTACTTGAAGGGAAGGTTATTTTTTAAATGGCTTGGGTTCGTTCAGGATCAATCATGAACCCATGCTTTTACACCACACATCCTAACAAAAGACCTTGCATAACAGCAAATATTGTTTTCTTAGGATTTAAGGAAACCCCGTATTTTCTACAACGCTCAAGTACTTTTTCAAGATGAATAATGTGATCATGTCGGTACCTAGAAAATACAGTAACATCATTTAAATAGAAAACCACTGAATGATTGATTAATCCTCTAAAGGCAATATCCATTGCTCTTTGAAAGGTTTCCCTAGCATTGACTAACCCAAAGGGCATCTTTCGGTAATCATAGGTTCCCCATGGAGTTTTAAATGCAGTTTTGAGTTGGTCTTCATGGGAAACCAGGATCTGATTGTATCCTGATAAACCATCAAGTAATGACAGCATCTCAGAACCAGAAACCTTTTGCAATATTTGTTCCATGGGTGGAACTGGATAATTATCTTTTTCAAAGGATCTATTTAGATTGCGGAAATCGACACATAGTTGAATGTCACCATTTTTATTCCTAATGGGAACCAAAGCTACCCACTGAGTATGTCTAATGGGAAAAATAATCTTGGAAGCTCAGAATTTGTTTAATTCTTTCTTGATTGTTGGTTCAAGCGTCGGATGAAATTTTATAAGCTTTTGTTGAAAAGGTTTTGATGCTTGTTTCATAGGGATTACGTGTTGCATGATTTGTGGATTAAACGTCTTTAAATCATCGTACGTCCACGCAAACACATCTTTAAATTCTTTAAACAATTTGATAAACGCTCATTTTTCAGATGGGGTGCAATCTATTCCTAAGTTTATTGTTTGAGGATTATATTTTGTCCCAAGATTTACATTTTCATATTTTGGTTGTGAGCTATTAGTTTTGCAGTTAGGATCAGCTTTAAACTTATCCTAAAGATCATAGAACTTTTCCAGTCTTAAAACTGAGTTACGAATTGGTTTTACCTTCTCTATAGCCTTTTCAATTGAACAAAAATCATGAATTACCATAAAATCCCGTAAACTTTCATCATGCATAATTTCATCAATTACTGCATCTTTGAAAGTGTCATCATTCGTCAAAAAATTCATAATCTGCATATCATCATCAAAAATGCACCAGTTAATAATATTATCCGGTATAGAAGGCCTAAAAATCAATTCCACTGAAAAGAAATCAAATTTAAAATTTTCAAATGGGATTAATCTAGAAGCAACATTTGCTAATAGATCAGCCTCTTCATTCTGAAATCTAGGAATGGAAATTATATTGAATGCATCAAAATAGGAAATGAGATTCCATACCTCACGCTGATAATTTTGCAAATGCTCTGATATGCAGTTTATTGAATTTCTTACCTGTCTAACGATAATCTCTGAATCACCGTATGCAACCAGCACTTTGATATCCAAATCAATTACTTTCTTCAAACCCTAAATTAGTGCCTCATATTCTACAATGTTATTTGTACAATCGAATTCAAGTCTACAATATAGACATGTCTTGTTTCCTTTTGGGTCAATTAACAAGCAGACAGCTCCTGCTCCTTCCTTAGATCTCGACACGTCAAAGTATAAAGTCCAAGTAGAACTATTTACAACTACTTTGCTTTAAACAATATGTACATGATCACGGTTATTTACATTATTTAAAATATCCCTGGATGAAGAACCTTGTTGAATAGTAGTAACATTCTGAATTTCAGATTGCTCTTTTTTATCAGAAAAAAGAAGAATTTTCAGATTTAAAGTTTCCAAAACCAAGATCAAACATATAATTTCCCATTATAGAATCTGAAAACATAATTGGTTCCTTTGGATCGTGCGTTTCAGTTACTATATGTTTCAAATACCTCTCCCTGCCTATCTTGATTTGATTGGTTTTTCCATTTTTGGGAAACCATAAGGTTTACCAATCAGTTGTGAAAAATCCATTCAATTTATGTGACCAATCCCTACTCAAAAATAAACCATAAGCATCAAGGATGTCTGCAACCACAATATCAATGATTTGAAAAATTGAAGGATTCCAGGCAAGCCTAATTAAAACATCCTTTATCTCTCCTAAAACCCTCACATTTGTTCTATCAAGTTGAGTAATTTGTGACTCTGATGGAAAATACTTTGTGTTCAGCCTTCGGAAAACAGACAAAGGCATCACGTTTGTAGATGCTCCAGAATCGACCATACAAATATGGACGTTTCTATTAAAGATTTCGAAGGTAAGGTGAAATGGAGTTGTAGACTTTGAGTTCTTCCCTATTAATGAATATTTGTCAGCTGTTGATTTACCTTTGTCATTAAAGACTGTTTCAGTGTTTGAACTATTAGCAGCTATATTTTGTTGAACATTAGGGGCTATTGCACTCATGGCAGGAGTTATGATTGGACCATTAGGCATGGGATAAATTTGAAGCAAATCATACATGCTAATGTTCGCACGCATTTTTTTTAGATCTTCTATTATGTCATACTCCAGATCTAACTTTGGAGAGTTCTGCACAGATTGAGAATTCTTAGCAAGTTGAGTTTGTTTGACAGATTGGGAATTATTGCTATCCTTACTCGGAGTAGAACTTGTTGAAGCTCCAGGAGTATTTGTAGATGGTCTACTTCTTGTATTATAAGCATGTTTTCCTGAAGAAGGATTTCTACTTTCAGAATATTTTACTAGACTATCCCAGAAATGACCATTCAACTATTGGGGATCTTGGAACTCTTCCTCATTTTCATATTGTTCTTCCTCTTCATGATCTATAGTTTCCTGATTTGAAGATGTTTCAGATAAAGACAAAACTGCTCAAATAGTGTTAAAAATTTCCTCGTTAACTGCTACATCAGGAGGTAAACTTGGTTTATTATTAGCAGTAGGATTTGACCTAAATTGGTTTCTAAAATATCCTCTTGAAGAAGAACTTTCAGAATTTGTTTTCTTCAACCCTACTACTTCGTTGGTCAATGCTCGGATTCCATTTTCTAGTTCTTCAACGTTGAATTCCTTATCTTTATCCACACTGGATTGTTCAATTTTCTTACGAGGAAAAATATCAACTTTCCCGCTCCTTTCAACTTCATAAGATATAGAGTCTTTTTCGACCTTAATGGCCTCTTCAAAGGTTTCGACAAGTGTTGTCTTGCCAGCTCGTTTAAGCCACATGCCTAGGTATTTTGGCAAAGCCAAAGAAAATTTTTCTATAATGATATCTTCAGGAGGTTGCGAAGCAATAGGAATTTTGTTCTTCAATGTAAGAAATCTATGATTAAAATATTTGATTCTTTCTTTGGTTTCCATTTTAATTTGAGACAATTCAAGGGCTAAAGCAGCAGGTGTTTTGTCTTCCCCAAACTTGTCTAGGAAGGCTTTGTTGAAATCTTCCCAATTCGTAATTTAACCTTGGACTAATGAGAAATACCATGTTGAGGCTCTCCCTTCAAAGGTTAATGGAAACAAACGACATACTACATCCTCATGCTGAACATTCATTGTTTGAACAACTAAAATGAATTTATCTACATGTATATCAGCTTGTTCTTTATTATCCGGATTAAACTTCGGAAGAAATTTATTTGAATGTTTTGGTAATGAATGTTGAACACCGGGTACAGCTACAGCAGCTATCCTTAGCCGTGGGGCTGGTGGATTAGGAGGATTACCTACTCCACCAAGTTGGTTTCCTACCATAGGCTTTTGTTCTAAAACTGACAAACAGTCTTGATAAAAAGCTCTAGGAGTATCAGGTGGAGAATCTGGAGGAGAATGTGGTTGACCAAAACCTCCTAGATTAAGGAAACCAAGTGCAGTATGTGTTCTAGTAATCACTTGAGGTTGTCTTCTACTCTTAGGACTTAGAATACCAGTTAACGCAATATCATTTTATGTTAATTCTTGTTCAATTGGAGTTTACTGAGTATTATGTTGTTGTCTTCAGGGAAATCCGTAATCTACAGGTGATAAACCAGTTTGACGAGCATAAGCTCTTGTAAGTATTCTTCGTGTTTCTTGTAAGGCTTGAATATTCTCTTTAGGAGTATAAGGTGTATTATGCTCTCATTCAATAATGTTCCTTATAGTTTCACTAAATGAAGAAATACCAAATTCAGCATGTGAATCAATCCGTAATGGAGGTTGTTGATTGGTTGAAGGTTTACCTTTAATTCTACTAGCCATTAATCATTTGTTGGCCCTCCTTCTAGCGCCATTTGTTGGCCTAATTTTTTGACCTAGGCCAACTAAGGAGATTAATCCCACACAGGTTTCTTATAAAATCTCCCGGTGTGTTTGGAATAGCAAAACCTCACAAGTTATGCTCCCCTGCTACCAGCTGAATTTATCCTCTTAAGGAGAATACAAAAACTCAGCAAAATGTTTCATAACTTAAACAACTGTTAAAAGTTGAATACTAAAGTTAGTTTCTAAGTCTAAGCTAACCTAATGTGCTTTCTTAATGAAATCCTTTTGTTTGGGTTTTGTTTGAATCTTCAAGTGTGATCCTATTTGAAATGTAAAACTACTTATTTTAACCTAAAGGATTATCTAACAGCTGCTAAAACCTAACTTAAATAAACTATGTTTAACTGCAACTAAAACTGAATTACTGAGCCTATCTCAGCTGAGAGTGACTTCGAAGACTATATTAATTATCAATTAATCATTTAAAATAACAAAGGGAAGAATGATAACAATTCAGATAAAAATACCCAAAATTACTGTCATAAAAATCACTTTGTTGATCATGCACAAAAACAGAAAATTAAAATAGGAAACTATTTCAATTTATTTTGTAATGTTCTATTAATCAATAACTAATGTTCAATACCAAATATTTGAATAAAAAGTTATATTCATTCATGTAAACATTGTAAACATACAAATGCTAATAGTGACAATCATCCACGAAGAGAAACTCAGTAGAATAATCAAAACTAGAAACTGTGTTATAATTTCAATAAGTCTTTTCTCTAGTACTCCATCGACCCTTTTACAATGAGTCTTTCTAGTTTTTATAGCCAAAAAATAATACCTCCTTTCATCTTTTTGTGTAACCATTATCCTAAAATAACATTCGGTTCCTAATAGCTGTCATGTAATAAAAACAAAAGTATTTACCATCGTTTTGTTACATAAGAATTCTCCAAAGAAGAGCACCTGGCAGACTCGGTCATCATATGAAACAATAGTTGTAATTATCAATTACATGACTAGCTCGTAGTAATTTATGCCCAGAGGAAACGAATGATGATGTGGCTTTCATACGTATCAAGCTGATCCACAAAAATGGCATGTAGAAACAGAAAATGACAACGGCCAGCAAAAAATGAACTTCATGTAATCCAATCGTATCAACAATATGTACACCTGTAGCAAATAGTTATGCAGATATAAATTTCTCATTAAAATCATGATAATAGGAAATAAAACAAAAGAAATTATAAGCATACCTGTCAAAAAGAAATATACCATCGTAACCAAAAACAGAGTAGGTGTCAATTTTGGATTTGCAACTTGACTGCTCTTCTTGCTTCAGAAATTCTAACCTTAAGTTTCAAAATCTCAAGTTTTTGTTGTTTTACCTACTCAAGCAAATGATTATTGGTTATCATCACAGACTTCTTGGCTTCTTTAAATCTCTTTTTCTTTAGGTTTGCTTCTTTCCATCTATCCACCCAATCTAACAGCTATGTCTTGAACATTTTATTTTCTTCATCCTTTATCAATGCATTATCTCGGCAATCCTTTAATTCTGCTTTTAGCTGTGAGATTTTACTTTCATATACTCGATTAAGCACCTGATTAAGGGTTTCTTCATCCTGATCATGAAAGGAGTCATTGGATTGGGAAGAATTAGGTTCATTCAAATCTTGATTAGGTTGAGGGGTATCTACGAATGAAAACTCTATCCCTAACTCATTTGGATAAGCATTAACAATGCATTCTTTGGCCAAAGGCATCATAGGATCATTGACTATTGAAGTTTGTCCATCATCATGAATCGCCTCATGAATTGGGGAAAGCATATCATCTTCACTTTCATCCTATATTACAAATGGTTTAGCGTTCTGTTGCATTGATATGGACACAGACAAGCTAGTCATGCTTCGAGTAAACCTACGGGAGACCTCTGAAACTATCTTCCTGTGTTTTGTTTTAGTTTCAGCACAACAAACACCTGCCAATGCTTCAAGTTTTTTCATATGAAGGTCTTGAGTATTCTTCAGCTGAGAAAGGTTTTCATCAATACAATCATCTTCTATCAATTCCCTACCCAAATTGTGTACTTAAACTAGATTATCAACCCCTATATCTTCAAGTGCATTATTTGATTGGAATTCCAAGCTTTCAGAAACTAAGGGCTTCTTTCATTTAACCCAAGTCTTAGGCCTAACAGGTGGCCAAATTTCATTTTTCACTAGATTGTTCTTCGTTAAAAATTGATCCCAGGTTTGGCCATTAAGTGACAATTGGTGTTGTACTAAGATTTTAATTAATCCATGATGAAAAATAAATTGATCCTGAATCCCAATTGCATTTTGATTGGAAGAATCCATTTTCCCTAGGCTATGAAGTAAGAAATAGGGCAAGTTCAATTTAGATCTCCTTAATGCCATCAACAATATAAGGTGATACATATGTACATGGGAAAAACGGCCATCACAGGTTATGAATCGAACTATCAATCGAAACAGGGATAACCATCAGGGTTTCAAGAATCTTACCGGGAAACCAAACTAGTCATTGAAATATTTAGGTAGAGGCAACAAAAACTATTTCCATTTGTCTTTGTTCATTTCTCCCTTCTTAAACCACTTTTCTCTAGACTGTGGCAACTTGGTTGATTCAGCTATGAAACTCTCAGAAAGAGTCAACTGTAAATCTCATATCTGTGCAACTTTGCCATTAAAAGAAAGAGCAAATCTTCGGGTGACTTCAACATTATGGCCACTAAAACAATCAAAGAACTTTCCCCGTCTGATTTTATCGATGAAACAAGCTGCCTTAGGTTCCCCTATAAGCCACTCAGAACCCTCTGGTTCAAATCGGCGTAAAGGAGCCATTTTACTTACCTGTGATTTCTCACTCAACTGGGCAACATATGGTGTTGTGAAAACTGAAGGAATGGGTATCCAAGACTGTACAGGCATGGTAAAACCCTCAACTCATTCCTACATGCGAAATTACACCATCAAAGCCAATTCATGCATCTTTCATCGTTTGTTAAGACTTGAAATTATTTCCTCATAGTTGAATCATGCCAAATTATAAATGTAATATGGATAGCAGATAGGAAATAATTTTACAATTTGTGCATAGAACAAGTGTCAAGAAGAATCACTTTGTAATCAACATCTATAAATTCAACTTCAGATTTGGCATGAGAAAGGTTATACATGGAGATCAAAGGTACTAATTAAGATTTGATAGTTGATCTCCAAGTTACGAATAATGATAATGAAGCTGTAACGTGGCACTCAAACTATTCAATAACATGTGAACCACATCATAAATGATGACCCTGCTTTAAAGTCTTATAGAAATCGGTGAAGGTGTCATGATTCACCATGATTCAAACCATAATGTCATGCTTGTAAACTCATAGTTTGCAAATTGTCCAATTCGATGTATAGGAATGATATGATAATTCTTCAAAGTGAACAATGTTAAGTTAAAAATACCATATCAATCATAGTAAAAATAATAATCAAACTTTGAGTTTACAAAATGGCTAAAATAGAATTCGAATCAATAATTATAAACTTTGGTCATGTCTCAGAATTTCCTCAAAGGTGAATATGTTTCATTATGTACATATTATTTATCTACAAAGAGTAATATGAATCAAATGAATGATATACTTATAAGGGTTTAATAAGATGAAATAATTTGATTAACCCTAATAATTCATTTTCAGTCATAAAATATCATCATCAATCATGCCTAGTATCAAAGTCAAAAATGAAATTAGAACTAATTACATGAAAAGAAAAGATCTAAGAAAAAATAAATAAGTTGATTTGAAATATATTAATAAACAGCTCATCATAATGTATGATCAATAATAATATAATAAAAATTTGATCATACAAAATTTCTGAACGCACTCTTAAATAATTTTGTTAATAAATTATAGAAGAGAGGTGATCAATTTTATTTAGCAAAGCAGAAAAAATTTAGAGGGTTGTTTCCTGCCAACATACACCAAACTTCTTCTCTTACTTCATTTCCTTTTTGTATATCTTGTAACTGTAATGTCAGGTTTTCTAGTTGGATCTATATTTGTACCATTCATGCGCTAGTTTCTCCTATGGACGAAGCTTCTAGCTTCATCGCAATTTCCAATGCTTCAGTTTGCGAAGCAACCTTTTGTTCCATCAATGGTAATCTAATGTGGGGAAACAATGCAACGATAAACCATTCTTGGTGCTGTTGTGGTGCTATGTCAAACTTGACTTGATCCAACAAGGCTTTTAATTTTTTATCAAATTTCCATACAGTCTCATTAGGTTTTTGTTTTATTTTTTTCATCTCTGTAATGAATTGAGACTCTTATTTAGGCTTCTTAAATTCTCTAGTCAATGCAGTTCTGATATCATCTAGTGTTTCGTTCTGTCCAACAAAATATTTCATGAACCATGTTAAATCTCTATCTCTAAATGTGGTGACTAGTTGAGCTTGCTTTATAGCATCGTCTTGTACTTGTTTAACGTTCCAGACATCATCACATAGAAACCAATGTTGCTCTGGATCTTCTAGACTAGTTCCTTTAAAAACAAGTAGCTTTATATCGTCTGTCATTCTTCTTCTAGGAGGTGTAGGGTTCTGAAATACTATAGTACTACATGCAGAGTGAAATGGTGGAGGTATACCACCACTTGGTTTACTCTTTGTGCTCGTTCTTGCGGTATTGCTGCTACTAGTCTTCTTCGAACTAGTACTATATCTTTCAACACCTATAGGTTTCTGCGGAGTAATAGGTTGATAGCCAAATATGTCTAGGTTCTGTCTCACAATGAGACTTATCTTGAGATGAATTTCTATCACTTTCTAACTCATTTTCTAGGAATGTGCGAGGTTCAACTTCGCGAGACCTCTTTCTAGTGCTTTGTTTATATCTTTTTCCACTACGCAAAATGCCAATGTCTTCGTTTGTGTCACTATCTGTGTTTTTTAACATTACATACTCAAACTCTAGGAATCTGACTGCATTCTTAAGACGCCTTTTTCAGCTAATAGCATTTTAATGCATAAACTCAGGTTTTTCAAGTACTTGCCTCTAAATCCCTTAAAAACGTATATTTTGGCTACGTTGTAATACTTCAAAGAGTCCACAGCAAACTCTGTAATATAGAATTCCAACAACCTATCCAGCCAAAAGTCTACTGCTCTTGAAATATGGTTATTAATTCCTTTAAGCCTTTGAATCAATTCTAGATTCCAGACTACAGGTTCTCCACCCTAGAAACAGTTTTTTTCTTTCATTTACCCTAGATATCCACTCAAATAAATCGTTAGAAAAGGATGAGAAGAAAACTTCATGAAACTCAGTAAATATATGTCTCTGTAGCCATTGTTCTGTAGTAAGCCAAGGATGTCTATTTTCTGTCTTCGCAAACTCATGTTCTGTTTGACTCACCCATTTCTGTATTTCATTCTTCTCTGTATTCCACATCAACATAGCACATCACCGATATAACAATCCAAATTCGGCAATGGAAACATTTGTTGGTTTGCTTCGGCTAACCTGATTTCGGTGAATTTATCACAGCAACAACAAAACCCCTTTCACTATCCCTTTTGGCATCAACCTATAACCAGGCTGAAGTCTCACCCGAAGCGAAGATGGGGGGTTACAGAATCATATTTCTGCAACCGTGGTGATGTGCTGATGTGGTTAACAGCCTCGCAATACGTCTCTTACTTAAAATATACTAACTGAATAGAATAAACATATGACTTCGCACCTCGTAGTTACCAACAGTCTACAGAACTACGTTGAATCTCTATTGTCTTTACCGATTAACTACACATTTATCATACAAGTGTTCCTTCATTATTCATGCACATGTGGTCCATTTACTTAACATTTAATTACCATTCACTCAAACATGAAAGAAAATACAAAACCACATCATAACTTGTATACAAAACATGTCATAAACTCATACACATAACACATAGATTTATGTGGTTCACCCCCAGGCGGGAGCTACGTCCACAAGAACTGTTCTGATATTACTTGGAAGGGTAACAGTTCCAGCCTGCACACTCAGCTGCAGACTCTTCTCTACAATCAGATCTCTACGCACTCAGATGTAGAGTATGTTCTCTCTTTGTTATCTCTTGGTTCTAACCAACCAAATACCCAATAATAGCATAACAACAACCAACCCTTCCTTATACAAAAATACCCTTATATATATGTGTGTGTGTGTGTGTGTGTGTGTGTGTGCCCGAAGGTCACATATTACAATAACTATGGGCCAACCCCCATAGTACCCAAAACCCAAAAACCCTGTGTGGTTCTCTTGTATACCATGCTAAGTTTTAACTTCGTTGTCCCTTTGGCACTGCTTCTTCTGACCCTGATGCTTTCTCTGTCAACATAGTTATGAATTCTGCAGTGGGTTATCCTTTACATCATTCTACTTCTTTACTTTTTTCTTCTGTAGCAGTTAGGTCGTCGCGCGGCCTTTAAATACGTCAACCACCTCTAGTTGTCCTTAGTACTTCGTCTTTACTAAGGGAACAAGTCATTTCTTCTCAATTGTACTCCACTCCATACCCTCTTCCCGGGATTTGCGGAGTCACTTTTCTCCCAAAACTGGTCAATGACAAGCCTCTTCTAACTATACTTTCCTTCATTACTTCCTTTACTTGGGTTGCGCCCAGCAAACCATATTTCTTCAAAATCCATTCCAACTCGTACCAGCAAAGAAATTTGACTCACCATAGACCTGAGATGATAGAGTCGCGAGAAAAGGGAACAAGTTAGCAACTCAAGTCTTAGAGATGTGAAGGAGATCACTTGTACAAATATTGTTCTCATAAGGGAGATAGAATGGGGACTATGCAAAACATTCAAGAAGAAAGTATAGTGGATTATGTGTCCAAATACATTCCTAGAATATATGCAGCTTTATACAACAAACAAGCAGAACATCAATCCAATATGATCGAGGTTGAAGGTAAGATGTCCAATCAACCAATTACCATTTTAATTGATTCAGGAGCAAGTCATAGTTATATTTATATTAATTTTCTTGAAATATATTATCTAAAGAGAGTCATTATAGATCATGGATGTTTTAGTTGGAAACTGGAACAAAGAGGAAAATTAGCGAGTTAGTAAAGGGTTGTCCATTAGATATAAATGGACTCCATACTTTTGTAAATTTGAACATAATTCCACTTGGTTCATGTGATGTTCTTGCTGGGATGGAGCAGTTGGATGTACATAATGTTATTTTGTATTGCCATAATAGGACTCTAGCTTGTCTTGAGGAAGAAATATAGCATAAGATAGTGAAAGGCATTCCAAGGCCTATTTCCATAAGGGAAATTTCAATTGTGTAGTTAAAAAGGTGTTTTGGGAAAGGATTCCAATTGTATGTAGCAACAATGGAAGATCAAAAAAATGGAAAGGCCTAAGCTTGGAATACTTTCCAGTAATACATGAATTCACATATGTGTTTAAGGAAATAGTAGGTTTTCCACCTAAAAGAAACATTGATTTCTCTATTGACTGAGTTCCCGGAGTTGCCCCAGTTTCCAAAGTTCTTTACATAATGAGTACACCTAAGTTGAAGGAATTGCATATGGAATTGGAAGAGATGTTGAAGAAAGGATACATATGCCCAAGTGTTTCTCCTTTGGGAGCACCAATAATCTTTGTAAAGAAGAAGGATGGAATGTGGAAGTTGTGTATTGACTTCAAACAGTTGAACAAGGTCATTGTGAGCAATAAGTATCCTCTAGCTAGAATTGATAATTTGTTTGATTAGTTAAAATGAGTAAGGATTTTCTCGAAAATATATTTGAGATCATGTTATCATAAGGTGAGGAAAAAGGAAAAAGACATTAACAAAACAACTTTCAGAACCAGATATGGTCATTATGATTTTGTACGGGTGCATTTGGGTTAATAAATGCACCAACTACCTTTATGTTCTTGATGAATGGCATACTTATATAGTATTTGGATAATTTTTTCATTGTATTCTTAGATGAAGTTCTTATTTAATCAAAATCAGTGGAGGAGCATGAAGAGCACTTGAGATTAGTTATACAGGAGCTAAGAAAGAATCAACTTTATGTTAAGTTGAGTAAATGTTCTTTTATCAGAAGTAGATTCTATATTTGAGACACATCATATCCAAGGGATGATAGCAATAGATCCAAATAATATTGAAGTTATGATTGGATGGAATACACCTAGAAATGTATCAGATGTAAGATTATTTATGGGATTGGCTGGATACTATAGAATATTTATAGAAGGATTCTCAAAAGTGGCACATCCAATTATATCATTGCAGAAGAAAGGAGTCAAATTTGAATGGACTCCACAATGTGAAGAAAGTTTCCAACAACTAAAGATATTTCTCACTAGTACACCAATTCTCGGGATTGTTGATCTAAATGAAGATTTTGTGGTATGCACATATGCTTGCAAAGAAGAAATTGGTGGAGTGATTATGCAAAATGGGCATGTGATCTATTATGAATCAAAAAAACTGAAGGAGCATAAGAAGAATTATGTCATGCATTAATTAAATCTTGCAGCTATTTTGCATGTATTGAATATGTGGAGACATCACTCATGGGTAGGAAGTTTGAGTTAAGAACATATCATGGTGTTTTGAATTACTTGTTTGAAAAGCGGACTTTGAATGCCAAGCAAACAAGATGGCTAGAATTTCTTTGTGGGTTTGATTTTGATATCAAACATATTAAGGTAAAAGAGAACATGGTTGTTGATGCACTTAGTAGGAGAGTACATGCAATGCATGATACATACATTAGTGTATGTAAATCATATTTAATAACCAGAATACTTGATCCTATCATATCAAATGAATATTACCTTAAAAAAAATAAGGATTGCAGTACAACAAAAATATGAAGGCTACGGGTTGGAAGATTATGGACTTCTTATGCATAAAAATGGAGTTTATGTTCCTAATTCTACTGAATTAAGGAAAATGGTGATGATTAAGATGCATAAGGTTCCATATATAGGACACCCTAGATACCAAAAGACAGTTGCAGTACTAAGAAGTCAACACTTTTTTCCAGGAATGAAGAAAGACATTATGAGTATACATTTAGGTGCATATAATGTTAAAAGGTAAAAGTGGAGCACAGACAACTAGCAAGTTTGTTATAGCCACTTCCAATACCAGAGTGGAAATGGGAGGTGATGACCATTGATTTCATCACTAAGTTTCCTAGGAGAATGAAGAAACATGATCCCATGATGGTAGTGGTGGACAAGTTAATTAAGGTTGCTCATTTTATTCAAATCAATTCAACACATAAAGCAGCTAACATAGCAAAGATTTATATGAAGGAGATCACTAGATTGCATGGATTGTCTCAAATAGATATCCAAAGTTAACATCAAACTTTTGGAAGGGACTTTCAAAGGATTTGGGACAAATTTAAGTCTGAGTAGGGCATATCACCCAAAAATGGATGGGTAGACTAAAAGGGTGAATCAATTTATTGAGGATATGTTGAGAATGTATGTGATGGACCAGCCATCTAAATGTGAAGATTATTTATACTTGTTGGAGTTTGCATATAACAATGGATATCATGCTTCTCTAGAAATGAGTATGTTTGAAGCCTTATATTGCAGAAAGTGTAATACTCCAATCAACTAGGACAATCCTACAGATAGAATAGTAGTTGGCTAGAGTTACTTAAGAAAATGTAAGAATATATTATTAACATCGGGAAGAGTCTAAACATGACACGGGACAAACAGAAAATTTGTGCATATAAGGGAAAAGTGGCGAGAGAATTCAGATTTTGTCAACACTTTGAAAGTCAACCCGAAGAAGATTTCATTGAAACCCGGAAATTTTCCTAAGTTAATGCCCAGATATTGCAAGCGATTTGAAATATTAGCTAGGAGAGGCCATGTTTCATATGAGATTGCATTGTTTTCCTACATTAAAGGGAATAATGCATTTCATATGTTGTTATTGAAAAAGTATATACCTTTTCCTAACCAAATTATTGATTGGGTTGTAATTCAGGTGGAATTGGAAGGAGATATTTCAATGTAGAAAATACATATCATTGATGGGAAGGTCACATTGCTTAGGAACAAAGCAATAGCATAGGTATAGGTCCAATGGACACACTACAACCCTAAAGAAGCAACTTAGGAACTGGAGGATGTGATGTGGGAGGCATAACCACAAATATTTTGAAATATTTTGTTGTAAAATTGTGTACATGTACATGGTGTTGATATGCACCTAGGATGGTTCATAACTTAGCGGGGGGGGGGAATGTAACACCATATTTTTTACCCCAAGATGTGAATTGTATGTAATGAAACAAAGGATAGCTTCCAGACTTGTATGGTCCAAGAGACCATGGATATCGTAAATATTGCACATAATTTTTAATATAAAATCCCTCACAATTGAGTGGACGAGGATGAAGATCAGATGGGGGATATAATTCCACAAGTGGGGGAAATGAGACGGGATAAGGGGTGATGACCTTAGACAATATCCTTATCCTTCATTGACCTTTTTAACCCAAATTCACTAAGCATATGTTATGGGACTCACCTTAAATTAAGTATTGGATTAATTGTCCTAAGTGAGATTAAGAAGGGAAAAGAGGTCACTTCTAAGGAAGCCACTTGTCAAGGCCAAATCACGCATATATCTTGTAAGAAACACATTCATTCATTAGTCATTCCATCATTCAACAAGGGATATTTTACATGTTATGGTAGTTCTAGTTGGGAATCCAAAGAAAACATGTGTTTCGTAACCTCTCACACAAAATACCCTAATAAACTAGTGTGAATGGGATTGGTGCCCATGCCAGAGAGACTTTGCCTATAGTTGGAGGGACCCTAACACAAATACTTCTTGGACAGCTTGTGCTAAAGCAATAAAAAGGGATGAGGAAAGTTTGAGGGACTATGGAGCAAAGAAGGAGGTACCATCCCTTGTGGTGTGGACGCTTATGGGGAATGAGTGCAAGGATGGGGACAGTTGTGGAGGGGGTTTCTACACCTTTAGGTAGTGTGAGTGTGTTTGAGTAAAACAATTGGGAATTCACCTTGTTATCACTCAGTATTTACCCTTCGGTTGCAGAAGTACAACCTTAAGGTAACTATTTCAAACCAAGCTTTAGGAGGAGAGCTGACTTCTTTCCTACCAGATAGGGCTCTCTCAAAAGATGAATATGATGGCCATAAACATTTTTCAAGAAAAATATATTTCTATTTAAGGTGTGGCTGAAAACATATTAATCACATTGGGAATGGAGTCACATGTGAGATTCTAAAGACCAGCAGAAAATAAACAACATTAATCTTGATGAAGGCAAGAAAGTTACTATCTCACGGTCAAGTTCTTTTAGCAGGTGATATTTGAAAGAAAGTTAAACAAACCCATCAACATTAAGCATCAGCATAGATGAATTTAACATTGACTTTAGAAGGAAAAATGGAACACTTAGGTGCGATTAAGACAGAGCATGATTTGCATGAATTCTGCATTAAAACTAACACGTTTACCATAAGCATAAGAAGAAACACAACATGGAAGATATTCACTGGAAAAAAACAATTTACAGAGAAAAGGAAATTATAGACTGCAACACAACAACACATGAATCTTCATCCTTCAAAATGATCTTTATTTCAGAAAGGAAAAACTTTACAAAAAACCAAGCACACTTAGTACCAGAATGTCTTTTCCTATTTCAGGTTTCCAACCTTTTACAATGAGAGCCAAATAGCCTCTTTATAGCATCTCTTTGAAATGAAACCCTAACAACTTTGTAACTAACTTGGTAAA
The DNA here is from genome assembly GCA_027924585.1 of Larix kaempferi. Classification (NCBI taxonomy): domain Eukaryota; kingdom Viridiplantae; phylum Streptophyta; class Pinopsida; order Pinales; family Pinaceae; genus Larix; species Larix kaempferi. Next base: position 17,169,873 of record BSBM01000293.1, on the reverse strand, counting down.
TATTTTGGGGTTTCACTTTTACATTTCACTTCTTAAACAAAATGGTACATATGTCACAATTTATAATACATGAGTCTTTGGCACCCTGCTTGCTGAGGGGAGACCGCTTGCTAAAGTTCTGAACTCGAATATTTCAGGAGCGTAAAGTATACTTTGTCTTTCCATATTTCTCCATCGTTTTCCATTGATCAGCCGTGGGAATCTCATAGACTGTCATCTCTTTCAGCAACACTTTCATTTATATGTGTTCTGTAGTTGAAATCTGAGTTATTCTCTCACTCATCACGGCCAACCTGTGTAGAATCTCAAAATCAATAGTAAGCTTCTCTAGCAAAATCTTGTCGGTTAAAACATGGGTTAAATTCTCAAGACCTTCATGGTCGTTATTGGCTTCCCAGAGCAAATCCTTATGACTATTATAGGGAATCTAGTCACCGCTTTCATCCCAAAATGAAGGTAACCCTTTCTGCACCAACTAATCAAATCTTCCTTTGTAATCTGCCACCTACTTCTTCATGTGTTCAGCCTTGGCCCGAACACCTTCCACATGCGCATATTCCACGATCACTCTTCTTGTCCGGGTTATGATCACTATGCGATTGGTTATCTGCATAGATTTCAGATCGTCATTGGTCAATGTATTCATAAATTTTATCGTGTTTCCGCCGTATCCCTAGGTTTCCTTTCCAATCCTTCCATCATAGCCGTACAGATGTGCAGAGAGTTACTCGCCACTTTTCCCTTGTCTCTCATGAAACTTATGTAGGGCCTGAATTTGGTAGCTTCGGTGATTATGGAATCCCAAATCATGTATTTGGAACCCTGCATGGGGATTTTCCCAGTTACTTGTATTATAAGTCATTGGTTTCAGTCTACAAACTCTTTGTTTTTATTTTCAACTCCTGCATTTCTTCCTCCCTTTTCTGAATCTCCTCTTCTAGCTTCCTTTTATCTTACATCAACTCTTGTATCTCAACGTCGTTCAAACTTACTTGCGAAATGGCCCACACAAGGTTGTCTGCAATCTCCGTGCCACTGGCTTGACTGACCCCCTATTGTCCTCCTGCCACAGTGCCCAATTTTCCTTTACGATATTCAATCTGGCTCTTGGGGCTAACTCTGTCTTTCTCCCATTCGACTTCCTTCTCTAGAAACTTCAAGGACTTCGCCTTGTGGTCACTCAGCTCTCGGGATAAGCTCTCCTTTTCTCGCTCCAACACCATCATCTCAGAATCTTGTATCGGCTGGGTGGTGGCTAGTATCTTGAGTTTCTTTTTTAGCATCTGGATGGTATTTTTGTTTTTCTGCCAACAGCTTCTTGTCGCCCGCGCCTTTGTCTGCCCCATCACCGATCAAATCCACCTATAATCTCTTGATATGTTGTTGATGGGCCTTGTTCTTGGTCCTTTCTTGCCTCAACTGGACCTCTAGCTTGTTGATAGTATTGTCCAACTTGGAGACCTTCAGAATATACTCCATCAAATCCTCATACAACACTTCCCCAGTCTGCCTATGCAGCTGAATTTTGTTCAAAACTGCTATTTTCTTCAAGTTCACTTTTATTTCGGTTACCTTGTCGTCAAACGACACTACTAAATTCAAAGTATTTTCAGCAAAATCCCTACTGGCCATCAAGGTGACTGGCAGATTTTGCGTATCCCTAAATTTGGAAAATAGACTGCATGTCTTATCCTAGTTGGTATGTCTGTCTTGTCCATACTTCATGTACATTTAAGCTCGGGATTGAAATCTCTTTGTATCACCAGCCTCTTTGGCCTCTTGGAAACTATACTACTGCATCTAAAATTTGGGAACTGGGTACTGCTCCTCTTTCTATGCTTCCACTTCCATGGATATGACCAAATCATTTGAAACATCCATTTTGAGCCTTTTAGCTCCTTCTGACTCCTCCATTTCTGTGTCAGAGACTTCCACATAGCTCCTTTTTCCGGAATTCTCTGTCGCACCAGAAAGCACCATCTCGGATGAAGGATTTTCAGGGACGTCTAGGCCCATATGTGAACATGACAATGCCTCCTTGTCTTACTCGCATTGCAAAATATTCTCCCTTTTGGATAAACCTTCCACATCTTCATGATCAAAGGCCCTATTCTTGTTCAGCTGCCTTCTGTCAAAGATTATGTGGTAGGGGTCATACTTGATAGCAACATATTTTTGGATTCCCAAACCATCCAATTGTTTCTCTGTGAGAGAGAGGGCATGTTTGTTCTTTATAATAAAGGAGCCCACCTTCCAAGGGAACTTGATATCAGAGGCCTTCTTAAATAACAGGAAGTGGTCATCTTCAACGGTCAGCTTCTATCTAATAAATTCCAGAGAAAAAAGCCTTGGGATCAAGAAATTTGGTAGCATGTGAGGCTCCTTCGCGAACCCGTCCATTCTGAGGACTGTGTGGTGCTTGTACAAAAACCAATCCCCGACTGCTAAATCTTGCTTCAACTGCATAAAAGTTCTCATCTCAGGCAGGACCCTTGCTAGTTCCTCCCCAAAAACCAACTTGTAAACCTCTGCAACAATGTAGTTCATATAGTTGAATGTATTATCTTCCAACAAATCTGAAAAGACTTCCGGTGAAAACTTCATTTCTTTCTGACTTGCACAAATCCGCATCTTCATTAGGTGGGACTGGAACCTAAAACAACGAGTGTTTTGGAAACCTACTAGTTGAGTGGATACTCTCAGCCAGGAATTCTTCCCGCTTCAGACAGGGCACTAGAGAGTATTTTGTCTCGGGTATGTCATAACTTATCCTGAAAAGCAAACTCAGCTCGACCTCGGTAACTAGGGCATCACTATATAGACCTAAAAATTGGGTGATTAGAGACAAAACCAACTGGGTGTTCTCGTTAAAGGAATACAGATCCAAGGAGTAGGGAATATATTGATTTTCTAGGTCTGGCTTGAAACAACCGGTGAGGAAAGCCTGCTTAACCTTAGGGGGGGATTGGTGATACAGGGTGACCAGGGATTCCTCTGTAAAACTTTCTGGCTCATGGGACAAGGGCTGGGGCACTTCGAGGGACCTTCTGATAATGGTGGGATTAATAGGTTAGATGATGGTTGACTTCTGGGCGTTCATCACGACTCTTTCAGCCTGGGAATAGTTCTTGACACACCAAGACAAGAACTCAGGGCACCCTACGAACTAGTCTGGGTAGAAGTGTATGAACGACGACTAAAACACCCTGTGGACATCAGTACCCTCATTCTTTAGATTAACTAACTTTGCCTTTATATCCTTGACTGACCTCCCAACGACTATGTCAAAGACGTTTATGTCCCTATCTTCTAGGGCATCTTCAATCCTATTAGTCCTAACACATGGGGCCTCTGCAAGCTTTTCCATTATTAAAATAAGCCTTTTTTAACAAATTTCATGGTTTTTAGGGCCTACCTGTCGCTGACAGCTGTAAAATTAGTCACAGCAGATCTAATGAACAAGTAAATCAATCACAACAGATGAACATAGAAAATATGGTGTAAAACTGTGCAAAACATGCAACGGTGCTCAATATCCCAGTAAGGGTGAATGATTACAATAGAATACAGTAACAATGAGTGAGAAATTCGAATTGACTAAGAAGGTCATTCGAATTACTGAATGGTGTAGCTTGGCTCCAACTAGGAGTCCTCATCATCAATCAATGGTGGTCATCAATGCACAAGAACTAGTCATCCAGGTGTCAATCTGAGTCTAACTGAGTGTAACAAGTGTAACTCAACTCTGTAGCACTGATATAGGGAAGTGGGATCAGTGAAGGGCGCATGGGAGGCTAACTAAAGTCAGAACAAGTCATCTAGTCAATCTGGAGGTCCAACGGAGTGAAACAGTCAGTCGAGAGTGAAACTAGCCTCAAATCAGGGAGAATCGGAGCTAACTGAGTGTAACTGAAGTGGAACTGCAGTGGTAGGTGAAGAAGTGCGCCCTTCTCTGGCAGTAGGTGAGAAGTGGACGCCTTCCTGACTAGGAGGGCTGAAAGTCTAATGTAAGAAGCTCCCAGGTGCTAGAATAAGGTGGCTAAGGTGCTGGAGGCATCAACCTGGTGACTGGGATGCATGCAAACCCTAGAATTTGCATGCAAACCCTAATTGCATGCAAGGTCCTAAAAATGATGATGTGGATATCCGAACAACAGCTCCAAACCCTAGATTCTTTGTCACTTTCGCTGCTGCACACCTACCCAGAGCTTCCCAACGTTGCTACTGAGAAAACAAATGTCAACCCTTCACGTGACTTTCTCCTTTTATAACCCGACCCCGGCTAACTCCCTTACTCTTCTTTTGGCGGTCATTTACCTCAACTGCCGATCCCTCATGTCGCGATCTAAGCCGTTGGGTTGGTGGTCCCTTTTACAGTCTCCCTCATGTGATCATCCTTCTTCGTCGGATCTGTTCCATGATCAACCATCACCGTCAATCTTCACAGCTTCACCCACACCAGGTGGTTCCGCATGGCCATCTATTTTTTTTCCTTTACTACCCTTTTGGGCTGTGGAACGTTGAGGGACTGTCACGTGTCCAGCGGTTTCAAATTCCGCAACCACTTTCCTTTCTATCTCGTCGTGCATCTCCACGTTGTGGAAGTCCTCCCACATCTTCAATCTATATCCTATCGGTTTATCAACGATGTGACTTGCGGGACTTTTAACCTTGGTCTTACCTATCCTTTCCGCCTGGTTCCCCTTATTGGCCATGCCTCTTTCCTAGCAAGGGGTCTTCATCACCGTAGATCTCTTTCGTCGAGCTTCCCACTGCTGGATTCTCTCCATCATGCATCGTCTTTAACCGGCCTCCTTGACCATAGGATTCTTGGTCCCACTTCCACCTCATCCGTAGATCTCCATTGTGTCGAGCTGGGGGAGGTGCCTCTAAGAACTGTTTCACGAGCTCCCAAGCGGTTTTCCCATACCAATTTTCCACGTCACGGAATCACTGGAAGGCGACACATGGCGGGCGGTTTCCAATTTCGCAACCGCTCCCGTCCACCACTCCTCCGTGCTGCTTGATATTACGGAAATCTTGCAGGACCATTGATCTGGCGATCAACGGTCAGCCCTCCAAGGAACTTTCCCACCGTTTAACTCTTTCGCCAGGATCCTGTTCGCTAATCCTCGTGCTATTCAAGTGGTGACAACACATCTTTTCCATCGATCTTGATCCCGCTTCAATCTCCACTGTCTGTCGCTTGCTCCCTGGCTCTTCCAAGTCATTCTGTAGGTTTTGGTTGTCCCCGCTTAGCTCCAGCCTGTAGTCACGTGGGATAAACTCCTTAAGGGATTGGGTGCTTCCCCCTTTCAAAGCCTTAGGCTTCATTAGTCACAACTTTTCACCTTCTACCACCCCAATTTGTCCTTTGGAAAATATCTGTGCTAACACACCTTTTGTACATTGACAGAACCATCTCAGGGGTGGCCTCTGTCAAAGAAAGAGCAAGCTTGACAAAGTTCCTACGACTAGGAGGAGCGCCCTTCCCTTGAAACTCGTTGGAGGAAATTTATAAAGATAAGTGCCAAATTTGTATGAATGTCATGGTTTATATTTATGTTATGTGTTTGTTTAAAATTATTGTTATGGAAATGTTGTGTGCATGAAATTAAGGACATTATATGAATGCATTCATGTTAGGAATTATTGCATAAATTAGAACGTGAAATTTAGATATTTGACTGCTATATGAATATATGTATAATATTATGTTGTTAAAATTAATGGAATAGCAAGTCGATGAATCAAAAATATGGAATTGGTATTAGGTATGGAATTTATTATGTGGAATTGGTACCATGTGGTCTCCACAATGGAAAGAGGCTACCAGGTATGTGACAATCCCCCACTTTATTAAGCGTGTTAGACCTTCTTTCAATCTTCAAATCTTCTCGAGTTTTTATTTCAATACAAAAACCTTATCCAATTAATAGTCAAGTGTCTTCCATGAAAAATAGATGAGTCGTGTTGAAGAGTGTGTTAGTTCATCCATACATATTAATGTTTGAGCATAGGGCACGTATATGAAAATGAACATAGATGATTAATGATGATAAGAGTGATTTGGAATAATCAAAGGGTAATGACAACTTTTTAACCTATATGGTTTTATTACATCTTTCACAGTTACCAATTTTTTATTTTATTTAAATCGTGTTCTTTCATTATACTTTTACACAATGAGGATAGAGAGAGTTCAAAAGATGAGGAGGGCATAGAAAATAGTACAATCAAATTTTGATGTCAATTCCATTTCATTTCCTTATATTTGTATAAATTTGTTTAAGGTATGGTGTATACAAAATTGGCATTTCCTTTATGATGGCAATGTACCACTTATTTACAAGTAGTTCAATCAACTTTTGATGTCAAATTCATTGCATTTCCTTATATGTGTAGATATTTTTCCATGCTATGTTGTACATATGATTTGCATTTATTATGTCCTTGCCGCGCAAGGATATATACTTTTTGTTGGATAGTTTTCTAATTGGTAAATAAGGCCTTGGATTTGACATAAATTCCTGCAACATAAAATTATTATGTTGCCATGTTGATCTAGGGTAAAAATGTGAATATGGGTGTCTATTTTTGTTTTTTTTGAGAAAACAGTGTTTTATTTTGACAGCATTTTTTTCATTTCTAACTATTCAATTTTGGCATAGTTTTTTTACAATGAAAAAGTACATAGATTGTACTAGTGCATCTATTATTTTTCATAAATGTTTCATGAATATTTTCATAGATATTTGGAGTTTCATCACGTAATTGCATGATGTATTTAGATTGTCAAATCCATAATTAGAGATGGCCAGAAAAATAATATTAATACGAATAATATATGATATATACAATGCCACATAATTGCATGATGTACTTAGATTGTCAAATCCATTATCAAAGATGGGATAAATAATACTAAGAACTAGCCAGAAGTAACGAGTTCCCCTCCTTAAACTAGAGTGGGAAACAACATCTAGCTTTGGAATATAGCCCCGTGAGGATGGAGAAGCTAAGCTTCCTAACATCCATTAGACGAGTTCATACCATCCTAGTAGAATTCAAAGTTTATTATTACATACATCCTACCTAGGAGACACAATAGAGACCATTACACAGTTTGTGTTGCTTCCTCGAGTTTTGTTAATGCAGAAGGCACAGATTTTCTCACCTTATATTTGGATTTGTGTTATACTAATGACCAGTACCGTGTTTTCTTATCATAAATTCGTTTATCCTAAGACTACCCAACTGCCACTTCAGAATTAATCATAAAATTCTTATTGAAAACAGTATACACAACATCTCTTAAAAAACTAAATATGAAATTGATATAAATAAAATTGTATAATTTTTTATTTTATTCTATTCATAAAGTCCTTCTAAAATTATAGAATATATATATATATACTTTTAAAATTGTATAATTTTTTATTTTATCCTATTCATAAGGTCCTTCACCAAACCAAGTTTTGGGGTGATCCATTAAAAATGTACCAAGTTTTGTGTTTTCGTACCTTACATGTATTAGTATTTTTTTTTAATTCCAACGTTGTTAATCATGATTTTAACACTTACATATTAGTATTTTAATTGCATAGCTACTTGAATCTCAGTCACAAGCTTCTTGCTAATGTTACAGCCTTAGCGTAAATTGTAAATTACCTCTTACAATCTCAGTTACAATCTTCTTACCAATGTATTAGCGTAAATGTGCATCGCCTCTTTAGCTATTGAATGAAAGCAAAATTCAAGGTGTGCAACAATCTAGGTGGTTATTGAGCCGATGTACCTTACCACAAGATCAAGATCCACCATAAACATATATTCTCTTTTGTAGGTTTACATACTTATGTGTTTTTTTCATTTCACTCTTTTTGCTTACCATCTAGACAGGAACTTAGCTGCATTGCAATTTTTTCTCTTATTTAAATACATTTTTTGTTATTTTGTAAAATAGACTTATACTAATAATCAATCTCATCAATATTTAAATATTAAAAAATTAATATTTAATATTTAATATTTAAATTGGTAATTATGGATAATTAAATGTATTATTATTAGTATTGCTAATAATTGAATTACTTAATAATAATAATTAACTAATTAAAAATAATTAAATAATCAATAATAATTAAATTAATAAAAATACTTAAATCATTAATAATAATTACATTGTGACTTTGACCAATTTGATGTAAACATATCTACTACAATGCTAAAAGATGCAAAAGAATAACATAGACATAAATATAACATCAAAATGATGCACAAGTGATGTGATATGATGTTAAAACAACACAAAATGAATAAAATGACACATGCATGATGCAATAGGATTTGCAATAATGCTATTATGATGCAACCACTATGCGAAATGACCAAAAATTCATGTATCATGATGCTAGTATCACAACATACAACATAAAAACTCATATGAAATTTGGATGCCCATATCAATGCAATACAATGTTAATATGATGCAAATGTGACACAAAAGCGACTCTAAAAGTGTTTTTTTGAAATAATATTCAATGTGGTATAACTGATCTATAAACTGTCATGGATATTCCACTAGAATGGTTCATCACAATGGATCTTACAACTTAGTTATTTTTATCAGCTTATTTCCAATGAATGATAAAAATAACTGGAACTTTAAATAAAATAACTAGAGAAAATAAATACACAATCCACACAATAAACACAAGAATTATCCTAGGAAAACCCACCATGGGGAAAAACCCAGCCAAAAATAAGGACTATGTCTTGCTCTTTTATATGGAATGCAAATACAAAGAAAGTGGTACTCTCTATTGAGTTACCTATGACTCTACGACCAAAATGGCTACTACAATATATCCTCCTTCCTTTGTTCTGCTCTTATATCCACCCCTAATTTGTTTCTCAACTATGGAACAATACCAATAACATCGAAAGAATGGAACCCCTTTTCCTTCTAACAACCATGTATTTAACATAGCTCGATAGTCATCTAGGGTTAATTTTAGGGGTTTTGAATGCCTTAACTCTCAATTATAGTTAGGGTTTTTGACCTTCTATAATGTTCTTGAAAGTCCACATGTGACTAGCTCCGCATATGTGAGAAATGAGAGCTGACGTGGAATCCACTTGGTACCATGGTGGTCAATAGGATAGGTCAACTTGCAGGAGGCATAAATTCTTCATATAGACTATGTTTGAGGTGATTCTTGGATTGTTGGAAAGGTCTCAGAGTATAGAATCACATGAAGGTCCATAGAAAAGCAATGGAATTTTTTACCCCAAAACACATCATTTAGACCCTCAAACAGGCCCTAGAATGTTCTCGACCCCAAATCTACAAAGTGATACCTACCCCTAGAATGGGCCCTCTAAGCCAATTCATCCAATATTTTGACCCCAAAAAAACCAAAATTGATGATATATTTATATTGATCCATTTCGGCTCAATAATGCTAATGCAATGGAGACAAACATTTTGCATTTTATTCGTCATTGCTAAGACAAGGTCTTGTAAAGTGTATGTTAAAAATAACGACACGGGGTTGATGTAAATAACACCCCCTTTAGCATTGTGCTTTGCTTCATACTTACTAGATTTTTTTCCAAAAAAATAAATTGGGACATGATGCTAATGGAAACACTACAACCTCATGTCATCATAGTGAATGGCTCACCCATATATCAAGTATTTACCATATCGAATCCTAAGGATGCTTCTCAAGAACATTGTTACTCCTAAATAATTTTTTCTCCTTACCTACAATTTAATCAAACCAATGAAGATGGGATAAAAAACTTAGGTTCATGTCCCCTAGGACCATGCCAATGCATTTACAGTAACCAAATTTCCAAAAACTCAATAATATGCACTTAATCAAATCCTTAGATTATTAGTCCATAATTCAATTTTCTTTTGCATGCATACTAACATATTCATTTTTGCAATTATAGAAATCAATTATATATCTTTGAGGAACAATTAGAGAACAATTGTCATAGCTACGACAACATGCACATACAATTATATATCTTTGAGGTCATGGATTCAACAACAAACACTTAGGGTAGTATCCTAAGTGTTAGTTACCATTTTGAACACTAATACATGCTAATCAAATATGTTTGCAAGTACTTCGAAGCATAACAATGTCACGGCTGCATCACATACGAAAAATATGCCAAAACCACCATAAGTATATCATCAACATCAACCATAGTGATAACATTAAATATAGAAATGTATAGTAGTAATAAAAAACAATCATCATAATAATTGAAGTAAAATAGATAAGATTGCCATAATAAACACATCCAACATTCTTATAACTCCAATACACTCTAGCTAGTGGGCCCATTAGTATTATATATATATAACGAATATTTGGTGAAATAGATCTACCATTGTGTAGGTTTGAGCAATTAGAGTTATTGTCCCTTAATATCGAAGTGAGGTTTAGGGATATATTGCAATATTATGTAATCAAGAATGTGTTGGCAAAAAAAATGGATTAACAATGTGCTTCTATATTAGAACAAAATTAAGTTGAAAAAAAAAACAAAGTTCATTGAGTAAACAAATATAAGTAGAGCCATGGTAATAACCATGTCCATGCAACTTTATAACTAAGGATAAGGGATGGATACACATATAGAATGAAATATCCCAAAGATGACATTGTGAACTCAAATTGTTGTAATTTGGCTCATACACCATCATTAAGAAGTGTGACAATATTGGTTTTAATTGTAATCTTCCATTGTACCTTCATATGAATCTAGTTTTAAACATGGAAATTTTATGGCCTTAATGTCATTTATTAGTTTATCAAAGCATCATGTAATTTAAACCTCAAATCAACATTAATCAAATAACTTAAAATACAATATGATACACTTGTAACAAGACCATTTTACTCTATGATTGTCAAAATTAGAAAATTTCTAAAGCATGCCATGTTCTACAAACTTGAGCAGGTGTGACAAAATTTTCATCAATGTATCATCAATGGAAAGGCAATCAAAGCCATGTGGGACAACACTTCTACAACTCCTGATGCAATTGGGGTTATTGCTCACCCAGGGGGGACTCTTAATTTGTGCATAAACACAATTCTTCTCTACACTAGATTAAATGTAGTTCTCATTATGTGCTAAGTATTTAGCAGCACTCATTACACCAAATGCACTTTGTGATGAGAGTGCCACCATCCTCTGCATTGTGGAAAACACCAATTCCAATTTGGTGTCAAACTCTAGTAACACTAGATAATCTACGATAGTGCCAAATTAACTCTAAGAGAGCTCATCAACCAAATCCTCATGCCAACTTAGTATGCTACATCAACACCACATCAAAGCTCAAAGGAATTGCAAAAAAATAAGAAATCAAAATGATTGAGTTAACTTAATTTATAAACCAATATAGTTATTTGACTATGTATATCATAAATAACTTGATTTCAAGAAATAAAATAATTGAAATTTATCATTATTAACTACCTCAATTAAAATATTTTTCATTTGTATTATATATATATAAACTATTTTAATTCATCTTTAAAAAAATTATTATTTGTTATATTATGGGGTTTTATGTCATAGTATTATTTTTTAGCAATTTATGTTCTTTCATGATACATTTTTTATCCAACTAAATCTTGACCTTAGTAACAAGGATAATTTTAGGGGCGAAATTTAGACCATGCGCTATTTTTCCATGTTTTTTTCCAAAAAAAATATTCGCCAATTTGCATTTTTTGAAGCCCCGTTTCGCCCCGTTTCGCCCCATTTTGATAGGGTAAACTTTTTTCACTCTAAAAATTGTCAAATTATTATATAAACTAAATAAAATCCTTAGAAATTGAAATAATTTTAGAAAAAACATCACCAAATATTTTATAATTGACATTTTAAGAATTGGTAAGATTCCCCAATGTTTATACACTTTTAAATAAGTATGGGTCCTTGAAACTATCATTGCTTAGTAATAAACTATATATTTCACTTTCTATCCAATTTGTTCTTTATATAAGCAATAAACTTGTATACATTTGCATTTATGTATTTGGATTTTTTTTGGGAGCAAACTATTTATTTTATGTTTTGGATTTTACTATGGATTTTTGTCGGAATCTAATAATGTTTTGTTGGTAAAATCTAAATTTGGAAGTGTTTAAATTGTGTTTTTAAATCTATAAATAAATTCAACACCTTTGAATACTCCTATAATACCTAAATTATACAGTTTTTATAACTAATATATAATTCTAAGATTTTTTAAGTTTTCCAACCAAACTCCAAACTAAATAAAACAAAAATATGTTTAAAAGAAATTAAAAACATAAAATATTTAAATTATACATATTTTTTTGTATGACTTAAATAATGTTTCTAGTTTATTATCTTCACACTAAAGATAAGATAACCTTTGCTTTTTGAGATTTATTGTTATTCTCCACAATCCATTGCAATAAAGGCAACACAAAAGGTATTATGATTCTTGACTTGACTATTGTGATTATAAGAATATATAAAAGTATTTGAATGATTTTTTTATTAATAATAATAATAATTTAGCGTAAGATTATAATATAATCGAATATTAAAATATTTTATGAAAATTTATTTTAATAAGAAATATTTCGTATTTCACTAAATTTATAAAAGAATTGTGTTTTACTCTGAAATACTAATATACACATACTGCCATACCCTCTTAAAGCAATGACGTTCCTTGGAAAAGTCATTAATCCATTATTGATCATAATCTGTCATCATTGCATATCCTAGTTGATGGAATTTAATTTTAAGGTAATTATTATGGAAGTTGGTTGGCTTCGCAATCATTGAAATTAAAGGGCAATTAAATAAGTAGGATAATTAATCACTTAAAAAAACCTACCTATGCATGATAATCAATGATGACTCATCATAATTAGTTGCAATATTATGAATGATATATAATACTTTAATCACTTTAAAAAATGAGCCCATTATATAAGGAATTATTATGGTTATGACATGATAACAAATGATGCTTCATCATAATTAGTTGACAAGTTTAATGTATGATGGATGTCATACAAGATAATTATGAGAAATGCACATATGGGCTAAAATCAAATGAACACGCTCTCTCAATATGGTATTATTTAAATATTCCATTTGTAATGAATTGTTTTGAATTTTATTTTGATACAATGCACCTTCATAACCTTAGCAATGGATCGAGGCTTTATGTGCAAACTTTCAACTAATTTATCTATGCAGAATGTTAAATATGTAATTTACGTGAGGTGCATGATATGGGGTACTCAAATTATTTCATTTTTTTTATGAGGATAAATTTGTGATAAGGTATAATTGGAACTATTTTCATATATTTTTTTGAAAATCTAACAATTTGGGTTGTTTTAAAATGGGTCAAAATCTCTAAAAATAGTGTTCTCAACAATAAGTAAAACTATGACTTATGTCAAAGTTTGTGTTGAAGTTATGGATAATTTTGGTCAAAAATAAGAGGCGACATGAGTTCCCTTTATTCCACGTTCTTACATTATGTAAACTACGAAATTTTACTAGTCATATTATCCTCTCATTTATTTAAAAACTTATAATCTATAGACTACAAACTTTTATTGTAAATAGGAACTATAAAATTAGTTATTGATAAAATATTATGTGGACATGTTAGCTCCTAAATTTGAATTTTAAAATATCAATTATTTAATACCAATCATCCCTAATACCAATAAGCATAGATTTGGTGTTATTTATATGGTTATCCATTGCCGCCACAGTCACTCTCCTTCTCACTTTAAGCTACCACTTTTATGATTTAAGGCAAGAATCCTAAATGATGGCTATGGTATAGGCTTTAAGCTCAAAGATGATGACATATGAGGAAACAATAGAAGTTTCAAGGTTGTCTTTAAGCAACTAGTTGGACTCAAGAAGCTAGTGTGCAATCATTAGATAGTGGAGTATTTATGGAACACGATAGACCTAGAAAGTAAAAGATGAAGAAGTGTAGCAAGGAAAATTCTAAATCTTGCTAGAAAGATTAACCAAATTCAATATAAATTATGAAAGGATGCACTCTTATCAATATAATGTATCCTCTTGTTCAATCATCCACTCAATATAAGCATCAAATGCAAAGTGTTCCAACCACAACAATCAAGTTCACTAAACTATGATTTACAAAAGAATGTAAAAGACAGAACAAACATAATAATAGTCTTCATTCATCTCAAACTATCAAGGAAATTATTCATGAAAGATATAGAAGACAAAATTATTATTCACTTCAAATAGAAGCATCCATACATCCTATGATTTACAAAGTAAGAAGATAGGTGAAGGCACAACCAACACTACATGGGTCCTCACAATCCCCAAAATATATTACAATAAGCCAAGAGTTCCATCCCTTTGTTCACCTTAATTCTCATTTAAATAGAGAACATGTAGCATGATCATGCCTAACTATGTCATTTAACAATTAGTTTACATCACAACAAAATTAATTAGAATAAACTAGCTATGACTTTGTCATAGATAATCTTTCTATCGTTAAAATAATCAATTTCTTCTTGAAAATTTCTTTTTCCTTGAGCTTAATCAATGCCCAACTAAAGACGCTCCATTTTGTCTTGATTTCTAGTCATGTGCATTCAATGGGCATCATTATCTCCTTTCTAGTTGACACAATATGACCCTTGGTTCAAATTATATTTCCATGCATCTGTTGATCAAGTTAAACTTTATCAATGGTCCTTACTCCTTAAAACATGGGCACACTATCTCAAACATCATTTAACTTGTTTATGCTTAAGCTAGCTACCATGCAAATTGCAATCTCCGAGGAGACTCCATCATCTATAATATGAAATGTGTACACCTATAGAAGAATTAACCTTTCATTTTATTAGACATGTGGCACATATTGATTGGTCCTAATATCATGGAGATCCCTTCCATTGAACTACACAACTCATGCCTTTCCAAAAGATACTCATTTATCCAAAATGGATCGTTGTATCCAAATACATGGCCTAGTGCATTTCAATCTAGAACTATCATCCAATGAACGCATGATCAACCACAACCATCAAAGCTTCTCTTTATTTATTTATACCACATGCACCAAGAGAACACAACCTTTGAACTTAATATAGAAAATCCATTCCCCTTTGATTTGGGTGATAAGCCTAGACTATGCCCCCTTATCTCTCACTTGGCATGCCGATGTTTAGGTTCCTTTCCAGGACATCCATGCCACGTCACACCTACTAATTCACCTTCTAATAACAACATTATCAATGGGATCCGTGTTTCATTAGCCTTATCTGCCACCTGTCCACTGAGTCTCCTCTTGTCCACCATGTGGAATCATGCCACATCATCTTGTTGGCTTGTCGATCTGCTTGCCTAAGCCTCGACATGAAGTAGCCCCAATATGAGTCTAGGGTGTCATAAGCCTTATCTACCACCTTTCCATTGATTCTCCCATTATCCACCTTATGGAATCATGCCACATCATCATGTTGTCTTGTCAATCTACTTGTATGAGCCTTCACATGGAGTAGACTAGAGTAGCCACAAGATGATTCTAGGGTGTCATTAGCCTTACTTGACACCTTTACACTGATTCTACCCTTGTCCACCATGTGGCATCATGCCACATCATCCTATTGTCTTTTCGATCTATTTATCTAAACCTTCACATGGAGTATCCCCAAGAGGATTCTAGGGTGAACCTATACTGTCCATTGAGTCTCCCCATGTCCACCATGTGGAATCATGCCACATCATCATGCTTCCCGCACTCTATTTGTACTTGACTTGACTTGCCTAATAACCTTTACTAGGTCGGCCTTAACTTAACCACATAACATAATGATGACTAGGCCGACACCCAATAGGGTGGTCTAATAACCCTTTGAACCACATGGCCGACCCCCAATAGGGTGGTCTAATAACCCTTCGACCCACATGACTTATACAGGGCCGACCCCAACAAGGTGGTCTAATAACCCATCAAGTATAAGTTACGACAGTTACAATATAAATGACGACACTTCCGTATAGAGGAATAATAACATCTTTATAGGAATACAAACACTTCCGTATAGAGAAATAATACCATCTCTATAGGAGTACAATATACATATATGAAATACATTCCGAAGTTACATATACATCAACATCATGCCACGTCATCTTATTGGCTTATCAATCTACTTGTTTGAGCCTTCACATGAAGTAGCCCCAAGATGAGTCTAGGGTGAGCCTAGATTGTCTTTGGATATGAATGTCATTTTTAATGTCATTTGGGAATTCCATGGGGGTAGCTAAACCCTGAATTTGGTAAAACCCCTTGACACCCCTGACACTATGGTCTATTGATGCAGTGTTATCAGTCACTCTATAGATCTCCCCCGAAAGGGTTAGGAGTGACCCCTTGAAATCTTAGTTTATAAAGGATAGGATCTCAGTGTAGTTAGGACTCTCAATGAGCCTTACCCAAAAGCTTAAATCCCACAAAACTCTGAGGACATAGGAATCATCAATACAAGGAGAACACCCTCTAGCGGAATTTATAGCGGAAGCCCCTAAAAAAAGATCCCAAATATCCATTTATTATGAAGGTATCTAGCAGAGGAAAGCAAGCAGAGATTTTAGTGGAGGTTTTTAATCGATGATTTTGTAAACGTAAAATACACCAGTGCGATTCAAGTGTGGACGCATCAGTGCGGTCAAAAACATAATGCACCGTTTATGAAAATCCCCTTCCGATCTGAGAAAAAATATTGTTATATTTAAAAAATTGGAAACAATGGTGTGTTAAGCATAGGATACGCCTAGGTGCGTATGTGCATTGAACGCACTGTCGGTGGGAAAAAAACATACGCCAAGCATAATATAATTATAACAACAAAAACCATCACCGGTGCACTAGATACCAACAAAAGCACCAGTGCATATGGACATTTAACGCACCGTAGCTAGCCCAAAAGCATAGACCAAGAATAATATATTTAAAAAGGAAAAAAACATAAATAGTGTGCTAGATAACAACAAAATCATCAGTGCATTATGTGTATTATGGCACGCAATCGAGTAAAATTAAAAAAATGTGGGGTAAACAATTTTAATATATTTCAACAAATACGGTGCGTTTAGATATGTGTACAACATCGGTGCATAAACCAAGATAGAGCCTTGATGCATTAAAAATAGAAGCACACCGAATTAGAGATAAGTTAAAAATTATTTATTTATTATTTAAAATGTCGGGCCCACCTTTTTTTTCTATAACATAACAGTGTGTTTGTATTACACCGAAGCACTGATGCACCCCATAACAGAACACCCCAGTGCGTCCTTGTATCGAGCACACCGAAGAAGGGTTTAATTAAAAACAATTAATGGTCAAACTATTCATTTTTACTATTCCATAGTGCTCTTGATATCTCAAGCACCAATGCCACCTTTACCTCCCTAAAGCACCCTGTCATCGATGCTCCTCTTACATGCATTTCTCTTGTCTGTTGTCAATACATGCTTTTTTAATTTTTTCAAATGGGGGGGAAATTTCATTTTTTGGACTACATGGAAACCATGCCTCTCTAGCTAGCAAATGTCTAGGTAATCTCTTTGTTTTCTTCTAACTTATTTACATTTAGTAGATTAAAATTTGAAATTAAGCCTGAATTTTCATGGTTTAAAAAAAGTTAAAAATTCTTCGCGATATCTTCACATGCTTCGGCTCGCACTGCATCTCGGTGCACTCTGTAAATTTACAGGGTGCACCGACTGCAATGCGCTACTAACCGAGAAATGTAGCACGTCGTTTATACGATGCGTTATAGTATATAGCGCACCAAGTCATTTTAATTGAAATTTAAAAATCTCAAACAGTGTGATAATTTATAGAAATGCACCTGTGCGTTCCACTACTCACACTAAAAATGTTGCATCTAGGCACCGATACACCAAGCACACCATTAAAACGGTGCATTAAATTATAGAGTACCACCACATATTAATTTCAAAAAATTAAAAAACTACCCAGTGCATTAGTGCACTGGTGCACTTGATTACATGAGGTGCATGGATACATGTGTGTTGTTACAGTCCGCTACTTTATCCGAGCACAACAAAAAATATTAATTAAGTTTAAAATTTCCATTTCATTGTGTTAATATTAAAATGCACCAATGCAATTAATTGGTTGGTACGCATCGCTAACGGTGCTTTTTTAAGGTAAATGCACTGAGAAGCTTGGAAAAAAGCTGGTGCTCCTCACGAATTTACAATTTCATGCACCAACAGCATTGCATTGTCTATTTTTGTGCGCACTGCTAGCAGTACTAAGACATTTAACACATGCACCAGTGCTCACCGCTTATGGAAGAACCGGTGCTTCCATTTCTTAGGGAAGCATCGACATCGTCCTAAGACTCTCTAGTAGTACTATAGCAGTGGGTACTATTATTATATATGCAGTGTGTCGGTGCTAATCATGTTATGAATGCACCATTTCCTTGTATGTATATAGAACACCATGTCGATTTTATATTAAAAAGAGTTAGTGTAATCAATGCAGTACATATAGGGGGTGCACCATTTCCGGTGTGTATATATTTCTACACAAAGCATGCAGTGCTTGACTAATTTTCAAGCGCACCGGTTTGGAAATTCAAGTGCTTTTTGAGAAAAAATATCATTTCATATTTATAAATAAAATTATCATTTAAATTTATTTTTTTATGTTTTATATAATAGACTAATGTATTTTATATGTTATTCGTAGATGTCAATGTAGAGAGGAGCATCAAAAGTAGCAATGCATTGACTTGTACGATGCTTTACGGGCATGGGAAGCGAGAAAAAGGGAGAGGGAATTGTACCCTCGCCCCATTACTGCACAAATGTGAGTCCTCTTGAGGGAAGTAGGCCTCCTCAAGTTCTATGAAGAGGATGCATCCCTAAAGTGGAACTCGACATTTTTGGTGCAATTGATCCATCGATGTGATCATGCCTTGATCCCAATCAGTGGTTCGGGCCCATTAAGGAGGTTATATATTTTATCGCAGGGATATCAAGGAGAGCGGAGGATTTTCCCCACTTCCCTGATGTCCCAACTGATGCAGGAGCACTAGAGATTTAGTATGTCTATTGTCTAATATATATTAGTGATGATTTCATTGATCCAATTGATTTTCAACATTTCGGTGAATAGATATGTGTATCTTATTTCGGTAGAGAGGAGGTTAGGTGTCTCTCATTGTTGATGACAATCATTGCACACTACACCATTGATGGGCAGTGCAATAGTTTCCCTCTGTTATATTATGTTGATCCTTTAGTGCAAAGTTCAAGATGCATTTGTTGGTCTGCCACTTTTTTGTAACAGTTCTATTTTTCTCTTGATAGATGTCATGCACAGTTCCAAGGGAGGTCCAACTTCCCTTTTTCTTTAGAGTTGTTTTGTTTATTTTTTTAGAGGTTTCCAGTCATGGGGCCTTTGTTTGACCGTCTCCCTCCTAGACTTATGGCTAAGGCACGAATGCATATGTGGGGCCATATGTTTCCCAAGAGGGGTCAGTTGATGTTCCTTGCTAGGATAACATCTGAGAAAGTGGGCATACTAGCCAGTGAGGATGAGCACAGTTTAGACATGGTCCCATGTCCTTATGTAGGGTTGGATTTGTGAGGATATATCAACATATTCTTCACCTTGGATGAGCCACTATATGCTCAAGGTAATATTATTGTTATGTTTAAATTAATATAATTTCATTTTATTGTCTTACTTAATGCAAATAAAATTAATTCTAATACTTTCTTTAAATTGTTTTATTATTATTATTTTGAAATTGTCTAATTAGTGTTGTGTACTATATATTTTGCAAATATTGGTACCTTTGTTGGGGACCGGCCTCCCCAACCTACTGACATTGAGATGGTCGAGTTCGGGATGGTGGGTTAGGTTCTTGAGCTACCAAGACCCAGTATCCGGCGCAGACCTAGTGCTAGAGACATGCAGCATTTGATGGACCAATCATCTACATTTATGGTTGGGAAAGGATTCATCCCTATACAAATTCAAGATATCACATGAGACCCTGATCTTATGAATATGTGGAGGGACCTTCCTAGGGATATGATGCTTCTTAAGCGTCATATCATCAAAGCTACTATCCTTATAGCAGCATTGAGGGATGGACATGACATTGAGACTTCATCTACTCCATCTAATGAGGGTGGTCATCCTCCTTCTCCACCTCCTCCACCTCCCCAAGTTTTCCAGCCACCATTTCATCCATCACCTCATCGAGTTGACCAGACACCATCTCATCTATATCCTACTCCACATCCTCCTTCACCTCACCGAGTTCACCAGCCACCATCTCATCCAACTCCTCCTCCACCTCCTCCTTCACCTCACCAAGTTGACCAGCCACCATGTCATCCATATCCTCCTCCACCTCCTCCTTCACCTCACTAAGTTGACCAACCACCATCTCATCCAGCTTCTTCTCCACCTCCTCCTTCACCTTGCCAAGTTGACCAGCCACCATCTCGTCCACCTCCACCTCCTCCTTCAACTCATCAATTTTACCGACCACCATCTCATCCAAATCCTCCTCCACCTCCTTCTTCAACTCATCAAGTTGATCGGCCACCATCTCATCTTGCTCCTCCTCCACCTCCTCCTTCACCTCACCAAGTTGACCAACCACCATATCATCCAGATCCTCCTCCACCTCCTCGTCCTTGTAATGTGCCCATTTTGACCCTATGGCATTAAAATCATAAATGATATAAATATCGTTATTAAATCATGGTGAGGAGCTAAAGGCCAAGGCCCCGCCATCGATTTATCATTTAATGTATCGAAAATTGAAAAAAAATCGATGCATATGGTTCTTGTGCTAGCCACACACAATAGAAATTAAGACATAATGTAAATATGCATTTTTATGAAATACCCACAACTAGCTACGCAATGCAAGAAGAGATGGGGGCATGATTTTACAAGGAATTGGGAGGGAAAATATTCAAACCCTTGATCCAATCAAGTCAAGCCAAGTGTCAATGGGCGAACCCATAAAACCCTCAACTACCCATGTTGACTTTTGTACCCAGTCATTCATTTCTCCCAAGATTGGGTGAAGTAGTTAATGCCTTGGGGAAAGGAGAGGTATGGCTGTCCAAATTCGGGTATGGGAAAGCCACCCTTCATGGAAAATCGTGTTTGGCTTCTTGGGCAAGAAAAGAGCCATGAATTGATCCCTGAGCCATTACCCATCACCAGTTTTTCTTTCTCACGAGTTAGGAGCTAGCTGGGCATTTTTCTCCATCAAAATTATGTGTTTTCCTTCATTCACAACTGGGACAAGGGTGTTTTTGTGTTATATACCAGTGGGGAAGGAGGAAAATTGAACTGGGTTCCATAGAGACAGTTTTGGTTGCTGAAAGCTTAGATAGTTTGGGGGATAAATCGTTTTCCTCCCTATGATTGGTTTTCCCCATCCCACAATTTGTTTTTTGGCTGGAAACGATTTGGGGAAAACCCATGGCCATCTTGTTTGTAAATCCCATTGTTAAAAATGTGCATCCATGCTCAATGATTGTGCTTGCTTTGTGAGAAAAGAGTATGTTGGGGTATGGGTTATGGGTATCTATTGCTTTGGCTGTGCATGAGCTTGAATGTCCCCTTTCCCTTGTAAGAATCATGCCCAGCTCTGGGGTGGCATTTGTGTTGATGAACACAACTGGCCTATGGTTGGGTGGAACGTTGCAGCAACATAGCTAGTTTCTTGGTACAATTGCACAATGAAGATAAGTATTCTCTATGTGTATTTACTTCTGCAATGATTAATTTGATGATTATTTTGATATGCTAGATGAGTTTGAAATGTGTGTGGATGATGTGTTATTCCGCTGTGCATATTTGCTTTATTTGCATCTGCACACTTTTGATTTTATTTGTATGAATCTAATGAATGAGTTGAATTTATGTAAAATCCCAGATCCTGGTATCATGTTCCCTTCCTCGAATTGGGTCCAAGGGAGGGACGTTACAGATTGGTATCAGAGCAAAGGTTGCAACATTTGGGCCTTCATGGGCTACCTATCACAGTTTCAGAGGTAAGTATGCTTCATGTTCAACACTGATCATTAAGAAAATCTCAAAATTTCAAAATGTTTCTAAGTGTTTTATGAGTTTCTACCAAGTCTATGTCGGCGAAATTTTGGGAGTTTTTGTGTGACACAATCAGCGAGTTTTGTTGAGATCATAGTGACGAGGTCGATGACCAATCGCTTATTTTCTGCGAAATGGTCGGTGACCAATCACTTATCTTCTGCAAAACGGTCAACAATGAAGAGCTTAAAATCGTTGAAACAGTCGGAGGAGATAAGCTTAAAATCGGTGAAACGGTCGGAGGAGATAATCTTAAAATCACCGAAACGGTCAGAGGTTTAAGACTCGGTCGGCAGTCGGAGGCTTAAGGCTCGCTCAGCGATCGGAGGTTTAAGGCTCGGTCGGCGGTCGGAGGTTTAAGACTCGGTTGGCGGTCAGAGGTTTAAGGAACGGTCGGCGAAAATTAAGCTATTTTGTTGCGACATGGTCGGAAAAAATTAGCCATTTTTGTTGCAACACGATCGGCGATGAAGAGCTTAAAATCGCCGAAATGGTCGAAAGAAAAATGATAAGTCCGTCGATGCAAGGAAAATTGAGTTGTTTTCCAGGATGAATTTCAGGCGCCAAAAAGTGAAAAATGGCCTTGAACTTATGCACCAGATTACGTGAAACTTGACCCCCGTCATCCCCCAGAAATAGTCGTTGAATGTATGAAAGACAATCTCTATGCTTGGAAGATGCACTCTGAATTGCATAAAGGGGTTGTGGAATCTCACTAAGAGTAATGGGTTTTAATATCCATTATGGAGGATGAAAGGGAAATCTCTCACCCTAAACTATTTATGTTTGTAACATAATAATTGTTTGCTTGGAAAGTATCAAGAATGAATGTTATCCACGTGCATACATATATTGAATTTCTAATTGGTGAGAAGATCATAGCTAATAATTGCTTGTGTGCATGGTAGAGAGTCCATGAAATTGGATCAGCTATGATGTGGAAGAGGAAATTCCATGCTACAATGAGGAATTGGAAAGGGAAAAATCGTTAACTCCTCTCTTGCTATTGTATTTATATTTCCTGAGTTTATATACTGAAAATTATGGCATAGGGATGTTGAAAATGCAAGAAAGTAGTAGATTAAATATCAATTAGTGGGCATGACTAAAGAATCATTGCATAGTGCATGTGAATTGCTTATGCGTGAGCATGATGTTGCATATGGATAAAGGTAGTGAAGTTACACATACAATATCCCATTAACGGTATTGTCTATGGTTGATGACAATTAATGTTGTTGATAATGGTTGTACGAATCAGACCATAGAAGCATGATTGAAAATGCAAGATATTAGATAGATGAAATGAATATGCACTAGATGGCATATTAATAGACATTGCACAGTGCATGTGAAAATGTTTTGTACACGTATATGATATTGCATATTGGTAAAATGGTGAGGTCTTACACATGCAAAGAGCCACTTAAGATAATGATTATGGTTGCTAATAATTAGTTGTGTTCGCATTGGTTGTAGGACCAAGACAACCGAAGCATGGCTAAGGATGTGGATGATGATTGTTGCATATGACCAACAACCTTATGAAGAAAGGTTGGGGCAACAAATCTATGATCACGAGGTTGGAAAAATGACTATGAAGCCTTGGTAAGAGGCCAACTGATCATGTAACATCAAGCGATGTTAATGACAGCCATGCAGGTAATGGTTATTTGTGCTTAATTGCATGAATGTTGAAATAGGATTTGGTAAGATCCCTTCAACTATGTTTAAACTATGTTGATTTGGTTTTCATGTGGTATTGAGTGCCTAAATGTGAATGTCAACCTACCGAGTATGGTGAGGTGTGGGTAAGTGGAGGCAGGAAGCCTTACACCATATAATTGCTTAGAAACCTCAATGCATTCATATGGAATTATATCATGCCATTTGTGTATATTGGTTGTGAGTTTAACAACCAAAGAAAGTGAGGACTTATGGACCTGCCTTGGTAGTGAATGCTATGTGTGGTAATCATGGTTAGGCCATAATATGTTTGAATGCATAGTATTCATGAAGTAATGCAAGGTTGCATTGAAGAGATGTGGATTAAAATATTCTGTAAATGTTGTGAATGTGCATGCATATGTGTGGGTGCACATGTTGAGATGCATTGTGTGAATGCATGGTTGTGATATAATATGTTTCAATGCAATTAGATAATCGATGAAATGGTGAACTATTGTTAATCCTGAGACCATTTCATGAGCTGTTGTGAATGCAAGACAATGATTACATGAAGAATGTAGACATGTTGATGGGCTACCAGAGTACTCTGTTGGAAGGACAGAGTTGCATAAAAGGAATATGGATGTGAAGTAATGAGTATTTACAGTTTATTTAAATTGCATGGACAGTGTACCCATGTCTTGCAATTTTATTATGATAATGATGCATATATAGATATAAATATTTCATTGCATTTCAAATGTTAACAGCTAAAGGTGTTTGAATTATTGAGTGTTATAATTCTGAGATCACTCAAGTGACTGTTGTAGCAATGAAAGGATTATATGCGTAAATACTCGCAACGTGTTGGCTTATTGAAGTTTCAGATTTCAGGTAGAAAAGTATTGCATATGGAAATGAGGATAAGTCAATAGTAAAGACTGGGATCTACCATGTATAGAAGCCAAAGGTTATGAGAATGTTCTCATGGTTGTGGAATTTAGCTAATGCATGAAACAGATTTGTGAATTTCAGATTTGAAATTTTGCTAATAATTGCCAATGACTGTTTGGCTTATATAAAATTGTGTCAGGAGGACATGTTGTAGGTAGATGTTCATGTATGGTAGCAAGGGTAAAACCATAATGGACAAAGTGATACCACTTACAAAAGTCAAACAATATGAGTATATCCTCAATGCTAAGCAAATCAGTTTCTGTAGTAGACAGAAATGCAAATTCATATTGAATTTAATTATTAATGACATTGATTGGTTATGGAACAATCAAATTTGAATTTGATTGTCAAAATGTTGCTGACTATTTGGTTATTTGATAAGTATGACAGGAAGACACATTGCAGGAAGACCATGTGTGATGGCCTACAGAATCCAAACTCCATGGGGAGGACCTCATGCTTTGGAAATGGGTTTCAAGTGTAACACCATAGTAAATTTTGATAATATCCCAGTTGCACTGCATGTGGGAAAACCATGTGAGTGAAATGGTGAAATTATGCCAAAAAGGCATGTGTGGGTTATGGAATGTGAAAATATTGGGTTGGAAAACCGAAGGACTATTGACTCGGAGAAGGGATCCCCCATTCTTCACAAATGAAGAAAATATACATTTGTAAAACGGATGAGTATTCTGTAACCCTAACTAAGAATATACATGTTTGGTTATTAGATTTAATATGCAGAGCATGTTTTATTATTTCATTATTATTCCAAACTGCTTGAGTGTGATTAGGGCTCACATGGATCACATCCGAAAGGGAGTGCACAACTTTCTAGTGTTGGGTTATGATAGGGTTTTCAATATTGACTACACCTTAAGGGAATGGATGCATTCCTGGTGTTTCAATACTTGATAGTGAATGTCGTTGCAATTTTGGGACTACAATACTGATGAGCTTGCTTATCCTTCTTGTGCTGTCAACTTACACATATGCCTAATAAACCCAGTCGGCATACTGGCTTGGCTTGTTGTTAAATTGGATGCCTGATAAACCCAGTCGATGTACTGGATTGGTATTGGTTATTTGGATGTTGTGGAGGTATTGGTGAAGGATTGTTGCATGCCTGATAAACCAAATCAGTGTACTGGCTTGGCATTGGTTATTTGGATGTTGTCGAGGTATTGGTGAAGGGTTTTATTTCCTGACAAACCCAGTCGGAGAACTGGCTTGGAAATGGTTGTTGTATGCTTGATAAACCCAGTCGGTGTACTGGCTTAGCATACTGATTTTTGAAATGCTTGATAAACCCAGTTGGCATACTAGCTTAGCATACTGATTTTTGAAATGCTTGATAGACCCAGTCAGCATACTGGCTTAGCATACTGATTTTTGAAATGCTTGATAAATCCAATCAGTGTACTGGCTTAGCAAACTGATTTTTTAAATGCTTGATAAACCTAGTCGACGTACTGGCTTAGCATATTGATTTTTTGGATGCCTGATAAACCCAGTTGGCGTACTGGCTTGGCATTACCTATTCGGATGATGTTGTGGAGAAGCATGTGTGTTGGCCAAGCATCCACCCCATAGGTGATACAAGGCTCATAAAGCAGAGAAGTAAACTCGTGGAGTAGCGAGGAAATGCACAATACAGATAAGTATTCAATTTCATTTATTTCTTGCTTGGAATAATGAAGATTTCAGGTATAAGTTTTCTAACAGCTAAGCTGATACACTGTTGTTTCTTTGTTGGAAACCTTGGTCATTGCAGGAAGCAAGGACCCTGAAAGAGATATCAATTCTTGGTAAATCCAAAGAGTAACTCTGTGGGCACTATAAAATTCTTGGTAAAGCCAGAGAGTAACTAGTTGGGCGCTATAAAATTCTTGGTAAACCTAGAGAGTAACTGGTTGGGCATTAACTACGTGATGTAGTGGAGTAGCTTACATGCTGGCCCAACATTCATTATTGTATCCACGGACAATCCAAGGATTATAAAGCGAAGAAGGAGCCTGTGAAATAAAGTGAACACATCCAATGCAGATAAGTATTTGGTTACCTTGCAGCTTCTTGCTTATGAATATACATGTGTATATGATTTGGTTATGATTTTCTCAAACTCTTGTTTAGAGATAAACCCTATGAAAATAAACGAAACATGTGAATTGATTCAATGTTTGAGTATAGGTATTGCTGGAAGAAAGGACTATGAAGGCATCATAGGGATGCATGTGGACATGTTACCATCCTAAAGAGCTCAGTATGAGCAACAATGAAATATGGTGCTAGTGGACATGAGTGGGTCCTAGCAGCCAAAGGTTCTGTAGGCAACAATGGAAAAGGGTTCCCTAGTTGAAAATCCTTAGACAAACCCTAGACACTAAGTGGCATAGCCAATAAAGGGGAAGTCGAGCATTTACATTGAAGTGAAAAAGGTTGAGGAGCATGAAACCACAGTGGTAGTGTGGCTCCGGATTAGAACAAGACCAAGAGGGGGAAACTCTTACTCTTCTCTTTCCTTTTTGATTGATGCATTCCAGAAACAGAGGATTGTTGAGTGCATGTCATGGCTGAAAATAGATTGTGTTTAATTTCTTGAAATGAATTGTGAATGTTGAAATACTTATTTCCCTATGTTGGCTATACAATGCTGACCAAAGGTTTTATGAAGACTCAGGTTCTGCACAGTTACCTTAAACCAACAAAACCCCTTCGCACCGGCCCTTTTGGAAACAGCTTGCAAGCAGGCTGAGGTCTCACCCGAGGTGTTTCTAATGGGGCACTACGGACTCAGATGTCTACAGTGAGTGATGAGTTGATGACTGTGACGAAGTTTGCGGTAGCGCACCAGCTGTATGCTGCGAGGGACGGACTGCGCAGCGCTGGTCAACACCGCGGCCCGCACCACTATCTTCTTCCTTATTGCGGGGCTTAATACTATTATGCGAACACTGCTGCTTGACTTCCTACACTTGGAATATTTGCAAAATGCTTAAAGCAATGAGCTGAATATCACTCATCCATTCATTCATATCCTTAACTAACTTACTACTTAATTCTCACTCACACACTTAGACTATTACTATTTTAAGCATAACCCTCAAGTGCGGACTAACTATTATACATTCATCGACTGCATTCATTCAGATAGATAAACAACTTTCCCCATATTCAAGCAGATGATAGATTTACTGTCTCTAGAAGCAAAGCTAATATTAACCATACATCCATTCATGCAGACTTAACATATCATTCCATACTCTCTTGATGGTGAATGCATATAAAAGCCTTCTCATAACATATTGTAAGCAAATATCCAGACATTCAACTACAAAACAGATAACTATAAACACACATATAAGCATTCAGTCACACAACACACTATTTAACGTGGTTCACTCCCCCGAATGGGAAGCTACCTCCATGAGAACTGTGTTTGATATTTCTTTTAAGGAAGGGTCAGAGTTCTTAGCCGCAGACTTAGCTGCGGCTCTCTTCTTGCTCGGATAGGTCTCTGTGCACTCAGCTGCAGAGCCTTCACAATCTATTCTTGATTCAAAAGATATTACAATACAATATGATCACCATAACCATCACTAACAATGACCAACCACGACCAACCCTTCACCTTGACCAACCCTTCCTATACAAAAATGGTCTTCTTAAATAGATCACGCCCGAAGGTTGTGTCTTTACAACATTGAAGACCGAAACCCTTAGGGTTTCCAAACCACTATGGTCCCTCTGAACCGTCATGCCGGATTCTGATAGCGATTCTGCTATCGTGGCAATCCTCCACGCTTTAGATCCGTCTCTTTCAGCCTTCATGTTGCATGCACACCAATAGGTCATCCACTTCGAGCCACCCTTCCACTAGTGGACTCGTGCGACTGGCTCAGCTGCCAGTCGCTTTCTGTGCAGGTCGTCCATCCCTTATCGGCCACGTACAACTGGCTCAACTCCCAGTCGCTTTCCCTGCAGGCCGTCCGTCCCTTATTGGCCACATACAACTGGCTCAGCTCCCAGTTTCTTTCCATCTGGTATTTTCCTTTTAACGGTCATGTACCCTGCTGCACGTCGAACTGTCACTTTCCCGATCCACCCTCTGCTTAACGAACTCATATAGTCGGCCACCTTCCTGATCTGCTTATGCCCTCAACTCAGTATCTTTCCATCAACTCGGCATCTTTCCAGCAGTCTTACCAAAAGTAGACCATCGCCGGCCTATCCACTCCATTTGGCCATCCTCCATCTAGTACACAACTTTACTGGTTCCACGTGGCCTACTACCTTCGCAGCACTGAACCTGTTCAACAGTGATCTTCGCGGCATCCTTCAAAACTTGGTACTGCTCACATCTTTGCAACACTCCTAATACTTAGGCAAAATTCAATATTTTCTAAGCTGCGCTCAGCTCTGGTCCATTTATCATAAAAAATGGTCATGTTGGGCCAGGCCCAACATGCCCCTAACACTTTCATGTGGCTCGTCTTCGAGCCACTTTCAATATCTACTACCGGAATCTGCTCACCGATCTGCATGTTCATCTTGGCTGCGAACCCACAATAAGCATCCATCAGCTCATCCATTGTTTCTTTGACCTCCTGCTCCATTTGCTTGACGGTCTTAAGCACTTCAGGTGTTGTCTCCTCGCCAATTTGGGCTTCCACCGCTTCTTGGTTGGCTCGTAGCTCTTTCAATTTATTTTCTATGCGCTGTGACACCTCAGAGGCATCTTCGAGGAGTGGTTGCGACTGATTGTCCAACGCAGTCTCCTTTTCTCTTAAGATCTGTACTTCTTTCTTTAGGGCAGATATTTCTCTGAACTTCTGAAGTCTGTCTCGTGGTGGCAGAGTCTTCAGATCTGCTTCCATGGCTTCCAATGCAGTCTGTTTTTCCTTCACTGCGGTCTTTGTCTGTTGCAGCCGTGGATTTTCCTCAAGGTCTGTGAACGCCTTCAAGGACTGATCAAGTAATTGCTGGCACTTCGCAACCTCTACAGTGATGCTCTCTGCTGCAGTCCTTAATTCAGCTTCTCTCTGCTGCTTCTTAGTTAATGGATCCTGCGGTTTTAGTTTTTCCTTGAGCAGATTGATATCTGCCTCATATAGGACTACCTTGTCCTCCATTTCTAACTTTAAGGTCTGCACCCTATCTGTTATTCTGTGGACTGTGTCCTCGGGATTACCTTGGATCTAGACTCCTTCGATTTCTTCTGCAACAGAATTTATTGCAGCCTCCAGTCCCCGTCAGCGCTGTTGTTCATCTTCCATCAACAGCGTGGTGCGCGTGCTTGACTCCTCAAGCTGCTTGTTCGTGGCTTGCAACTGAGCTTCTGCTCTCATTGACATCGTGGCTTTGTCACGCATCTCATCACCCACCTGCGTGTGCAAGTAATGCAGACCAGGTAGTGGAATCTTAGCCAAGTCGAGCTCCACTGCATCGACATTTGTTGTGTCCAGAACCATGTCCTCCGACATAGGCAATGTTAAGGCCATCGGGTCGAGACGGAAAAGTCTTGTTCTTACTGGTAGCGCGACAACAAGTGGGGATGGTGCCTTCTGCGAAGCTCCTGTGGTCCCTGCGACGCGCGGCAAAGGTAGGCTCCTGTGAACATCCTCCATTTTCTGCATGAGCCCTTGCATCGCGATCCAGTTTCTCTGAAGGTCATCCTGGATGGCCTTATCGTGTTTCTCTTTTTCAGACATGAATTCTCCAAGGGTCTCAATCACTTTGTCCGCAATCATGTCAAAATCGTCCTCTTTCAAAACCATATCCGCGGGAGTTTTCGTCACCTTTTGCTTCATTCTTGCCTTCGACTGGGATGGGCTTTCTGGCTCGTTTCTCTTGCCCTTCTCTGGCTCCTTCTCTTCAATAATCGAACATGCTGGAGGAATCAACTCATCATCTTCTGAGTCTGTTGGGACGTCCAGAACTTCAACGCAGTAGTCAATGGGTCATTCTTTCATAATGAGCTCTATATCTTCTTCTGTCATGTGGTAGTGCCCAAAGAAAAACTACGGCTTCTTCATCTTTTCCCTTGGAGAGATAAACACACAATACATGTCAGCAGTGAAATTGACAATGCCTATGTACTTTCTTATTACCTGCTTAGTTATTCTTGGTGTGCATGTGATGACATCGTGTAGCTGCGTGTAGTACTAATAGAAGACTTCTTGGGTAGCGTGCTGGCGTTGCGGATTTATATTTGCCCATAGGTTCATGAACCTGATTCCTCTGGGTTCTGACCTATCAAAACTAACACCGACAAAGTCCTTCGACTCCTTCCAACCAATGAATGCAATGAGTTCAATCATCCATGTAAAATGGAAGTTGCCCCCATTCCGTTGAATATCATTGAGTTCCTCCATTAACTCATTCAGTAGGTATTGGCACCAGTTAAACTTTGTGCCTTCAGCTGCTGCGGCGCCAAGCAGCATTGCGCCCGCAGGCACTTCCGTCGGTCTTGTTTTTCTCAATATCTTTGCTGCGAGCAACTGTGTGACGAACTTTGTTTCTCGATCGTCAATCTCCTCGGTAGGAAAACCTCGTTTTCCTTTCACCAGCATGTGGCTCTTCTTCATCTTTGCCAAAGCCTCTTTTTCTTTACTCTTCCCTTGGAAGAACTGATTCGGGTCCTAGCCGCACTTACTAAATCCTGTAATGACATGGATTAAGTCGATACTGATGTCTATTGGCCTTTCCATCCATAAATAACCTTGGTCAATTCGCGCCATCAAGGTGCGAACCACGATGTTTAGTTCGGTCTACCTTTCAAAATGGGGTAGTCGCAGCAGGTTTAACAGTCCTGACTCCACCACCGGCATTAACCAGCTTTCGGCCACCAGATTCAGCTCTCCTTTTGCATCCTTTTTCCAGCACATATATTGATCTGGTTGAAAATCTAGGTACTTGGGATCATGTGGCTCATCCTTCTTCACTCCCAAGAGGTCATAATTCTCCCATTTGCAATCTGGGATCTTTCCCAATAGATTTGTCGTAATTTTTACGTGCTTGGACATTGGCGACAGAGGGATATCATACTTGGTGTTCTTTACGAGCTTATACAAAGGGGCATCCAGCGCCCGCAACAAGATATAATCTGGTGTCATCTTGAGAGAAATTTCCTTGGTGAATATGGGTTTCCTTGTGCCCGCCGAACTCGGCTTGGAATGATTTGTTCGAGGTGCACTCACTGTGTCCTTTCCCTTATCCTGCATTGTTGTATTAATCCTTGGTGATTTGCGGGATCCTTGACCTTGTTCTACGACGACCTTCTTAACTGGAGTTTTCATTAACTGTTGAATCCCTCCATGCTGAAAGATTCTCAATGTTTCTTCAATAGTAAGCTCTTGCTCTGTGTAAAGCGGTTCGGACATCCACTAATGAGATAACGGCTATGGAAAACAGAATACAGATGACTACTAGCTCGGGGGTTAATCGCAAGAAAATACTAAGTGTTTGGTAATGCCCATGAGTCTCCAAACGGTGTTATTTATAGGTGCAGCAGACCCCCTCCCGCGCCCTTCAACGACTAGATAGGCATTAAATGCAACCTATGGTGGCCAAATCCCTCGGATCATTCAGTCCTTTCATCTGTCAGTCTGTCCAGAACAACTATCTTTCCTTTAAATGCTCGAGCATTTGTTGCAACAGTCATTTCAACGGCTATTTTCTCAAAAGCTATGCAACGACTATTTTTCTCTGAGTATTGCGCCGATCTGCGCGGCAAACCTTTTAGACTCCTGTGTCGTTTCTTCGCAGTACTGATATTTGAACTGTGCGGTTGTTTTTCCACTATTGTCTTCCTCGTTCCTGTGATGCTTTAGCAGTGTTGCACTGCTCATACATTCTTCCTTTATGATACATGTACAAACTCTATACATTTCTAGTGCCCAATTTCAACTGTACTTGACACTTAGAAATTTCTCCCCACACTTATCTTTTTGCATGCTGCAAAGCAGGACTATCGCGGTACAATTTAAGTCTGCTTCCATTTATCATAGTGGGTAGGGTATCACCAACTAAAGTGGCTAACTGGACTACACCACTGTTAGTGACATGCATAACAATATATTGACCAAGCCAATGCATTTTAAAATTTCCAGGAAATTTCATGAACTTGCTATCATAGAGGAGGACTAAATCACCTACCAGAAAGCATTTGTTCCTGATATGGCGATCATGCGATGCCTTTTCATGATCCTTCTAGACTTGCTGTTGAAAGCCTGCAATGAAACGATCCTCCTCCAAGCCGACTAATTGTAACAATCTTTCATCTAATGCTTCACGATCTGCCATTCCAGTGAACACAGCAATCCTCAGACCAGGGACAATGTACTCCATTGGCATTATGGCCTCCTACCCATAAGCCAACCGAAAAGGTGTCTATCCCGTCAATTTCTTACAAGTTGTCCTGTATGACCAAAGCACAGATGAGATGCGCAGGTCCCAATCATCCCTGTTTACGTTGCACAGCTTCGTTAGCGCGTTTTCCAGTATCTTGTTGAAAGTTTCAACAGTTCCATTCGCCTACAGATGATATGGTGTACTATAGTGATGCCAAATGTGGAACTCCTCTGTCAGGGCCTCTATGGTCTTATTCAGAAAGTGAGTGCCCTGATCACTCATCAAAATTTTTGGACAGTCGAATCTTGACAAAATTTCCTCAAAAATGAACTGCGTGGTAGTACCTACACTACAGTCCTTCACTAGTTTAGCTTCTGCCCACCTGGTGAGATAATCCATGGCAATAATGATTGTGAAGAAACTGCAATAATTAATTAATGGAAATACATGAGATATCAAAAATAACAGAACTCAGAATCACTTTTATATTGATCATGGGCAACTTCGAGGGGGCAACCTCCTTTGAGCAAGCTCAATACAATTAACTTCACGGTGCCTTCATAGGCCTTAACACAAACTTATATACTAAGTCTAGGTGCTAATACCATGGGTCAATACTATGTGTCAATACAAACCATGGGGTAATACAAACCATGGGCTAAGTCTAGGCACCAATACTATGAGTCAAAACCATGGGCCAGTACAAACTATGGGCGACTTACAAAGCATATGCGCCAACAACAATAACACAAACTATGGATCAACAAATACTATTGGACGACTTACAAAGCATATGCGTCCAACAACAATATACTAACAAAGTAAAGACATGGGTTCCTAACATCCCCTCTCCCTTAGAAAAATATTTGTCCTCAAAGCTTTAGATGTGGAAATTGATGCAGAATCTAAAGGAGTGGGTCCCCTGTAGCATCCTCGGGTTGCATTCCGAGCCACTGGCACCTTTGGAGTTTCAGGGAGGATTGCGTGGAATGTTGTAGACAAAGAAGAACCATATCAACGATGTGAAAAGTGCGCTTAGAACAGTGTTGATCGGCTTGTTGTTTCAGTCGAATTCTTGCCATGTGAAAATTGTCTTGCAGAATGAGAAGAAGTTGATCACGGTTTCGAAGAATTGAGTCAATTGCCTGAACTGGGGAGCTGCTGAAGGTGTATGGAAGAAGAACTGGTGGTGCCT
Organism: Larix kaempferi; assembly: GCA_027924585.1. Classification (NCBI taxonomy): domain Eukaryota; kingdom Viridiplantae; phylum Streptophyta; class Pinopsida; order Pinales; family Pinaceae; genus Larix; species Larix kaempferi. The sequence continues at coordinate 17,135,467 of BSBM01000293.1, read as the reverse complement.
GTCCAGAGATTGCTTCATATGGTGTCCTTTGAGATGTGGTACTATACCACTAGAGCGCTTCTAGGAAATCCATAGAAATAGTTGTCCAAATCTGTGGAGTGATGGGAAAGGGTTCAAGCAGTCCTGAAAGGAGGGTCGTTTCACCCTTGTTGACTTGGAAAGTATCACAGTCAACCACCATCCGTTGAATTGTCCTTTTGAGTCCCTGCCAAAAGAAGTTACATTGTTCCTGGTCATATGTTTTGAGGAACCCAGAGTGCCCTACTGATGAAGAAGCATGGAGTTCATAGAAGAGATAGCCTCGTTGAACAGATTGCAACCAATTTGGTGTAAGTTTTTAAACCTTAACAGTGAAGTACAAACTTATGTTTATTCTTAAGCATTAACAGAAAATACACAATGGCACACACATTACACAGAGATTTTCACCTGGAAACCCTTAACCAGGAAAAAACCGGCAAAACTTAGAGCCGCACAGCTCCTTTTCATTATATGTTTTACAATATATGGTATTCCGCAGCATCTAAAACCCTAATTAGTTTACCCGAAATTAGGTTACAACCCTAATCCCTTTTACAGGGATTAGATAGAGTACAATGGGTCGAAATCACGAAAAAGAAAAAAGGGATCGTGTTGTACACGCAGCCACCATGTGAAGAGATATAACATTCCCAACATTCTCCCACTTGTTGTTCTCTTCACATACAGGAGAAATTTATGACTTTAACAATTCAGGGCAACAATGCCCATGTTCTCTTTACACCAAGAGAACTTCTGAGTACTCACAGACTTTGTCAAAGAGTCTGCAACATTTACCAAAGTGTCAACCTTCTCCAGCAACACTTTGTTTTGTTCAACCATGTCTCTGATGAAATGGTACTGCACATCAATGTGCTTTGTCCTCGAGTGATAAGCAGGATTCTTTGCCAGAAATATTGCACTTGAGCTATCACAGCCAATCTTTACTGCATTCTGAACAAAACCAATACCTGAACACAATCTTTGCAACCATACAACTTCCTTACTTACATGGGTAGCTTCCATGTATTCAGCTTCTGTAGTTGAGAGTGCAACTACAACTTGTCTTCTACTCATCCAACTGATTGCTCCTCCAAATAGATTAAAAACGTAGCCACTTGTAGATCTTCTGTGATCAAGATCTCCAGCCCAGTCAGCATCAGCAAATCCTTGTATATCTATCTCTCTGTTTAGACCGGGTCTTCCTTGGTAGTAGATTGCAAAATCTGTAGTGCCACGCAAATACCTGAAGACCCTCTTTACTGCAGTCCAATGTTCCTTTCCAAGTTTTGACATGTATCTACTCAAAACTCCCACTGCATGGGCTATATCTGGTCTAGTACAGACCATGGCATACATCAGACTGCCAACTGCACTAGCATAGGGAACATGAGACATGTCCTCTACCTCTTCTTATGTCGTGGGACACTGTTCTGCAGATAACCTTACACCTACAGGAATGGGCACCTTCACTGGTTTGATTTCCTGCATATTAAATCTCTTCAATATCGTTTCAACATATTTCCTCTGATTTAACCAGAGTTTCCTATTTTCACGATCTCTTTTTATTTCCATGCCCAAAATAAAATTTGCAGCACCAAGATCTTTCATGTCAAATTTAGATGACAGCTGATTTTTGACATCCTTGATGATTTCCTTGTTGTTTCCAATTAGCAACATATCATCAACATACAATATTACATAAATAAAATGATCACCAGTTAGCTTAAAATAAACACAGTGATCAGCTTTGCTTCTTGAGAAACCAAGTCCCAGTATATAAGTATCAAATTTTTGATACCACATTCTTGGAGATTGTTTCAATCCATAGAGATATTTTTTCAGCTTACAGACCAGCTCCTTTCTTCCTTTCACCACAAACCGTTCTGGTTGCTTCATATAGATCTCTTCATTAAGATTTCCATGTAGGAAAGCCGTCTTTACATCCATCTGTTCTACTTCAAGGTCAAAAGTAGCAAAAATAGATAGAAGAAATCTAATAGAAGTCAATTTTGCAACAGGTGAAAAAATCTCACCAAAATCGATGCCCTCAATTTGGGAATAACCTTTCGCTACTAGTCGAGCCTTGTACTTCTCCACTTTACCTGCTGCATTTAACTTCTTCTTGAATACCCATTTGCTTCCAATAGGCTTTCTTCCTTCTGGCAACTCAACCAGATCCCATGCCTCATTTTTGTTCAAGGCATCCATTTCTTCTATCATGGCCTTCTTCCATAGTTTACTATCTTCTGAATCCATTGCCTCTTTAACAGTTCTAGGATCATCATCAGTAATAGATAACACAAAATTAGAACGAAAATCAGGGGGACTGTACCTTTCATCTTGCCTTCTTACTCGGTCAAATCTCCTCAATACCGGAGTCTGTGGATCCGCCTCTTCATCTAATTCAGACGATTCTGCCTCCTCATATGATTCAGACGAATCTGGTTCCTCAAAAGAATCACCTCTTTCATCCTTGATATCAAAGTGTAGCTTCTCTGAATCCTTTTCCTTTGGTACATCCTCAATCTTGGAAGTGCTTTCAACTTCTCTGAAGATCACATCTCGACTGTAAACTGTTTTCCTTTTAACTGGGTTCCACAGCTTGTAACCTTTCACTCCATCCTTGTAACCAATGAAGATACATTTTTCCGCTTTATTATCCAACTTGCTCCTTTTCTCCTTTGGAACATGTTCAAAATCATCACACCCAAACACTCTGAGATGAGAGAGAGAGGGTTTCTTACCAGTCCAAACCTCATGAGGTGTCTTGTCAACCAATGCTGATGTGGGTGTCCTATTCACTAGGTAACACGCAGTGTCAACAGCTTCTGCCCAGAATTGTTGTGTTAGCCCTGCACCACTGAGCATACTCCTTGCCTTTTCCATCAATGTCCTGTTCATCCTTTCTGCAACCCCATTCTGTTGAGGTGTGTATGGAGTAGTCTTTTTCCTTGCTATTCCACACATTTTACAAAACTCCTCAAATTCACTTTCACAGAATTCTCCACCATTATCTGTTCTAAGTACTTTTATTTTCTTTTCAGTTTGATTCTCTACAAGAGCCTTAAATTATTTGAATCTTTTAAAAACCTCAGATTTATTACGCAGGAAATAAATCCAAGTTTTCCTTGAGAAATCATCTATAAATGAAACATAATACACAGATTTACCAAGTGATGAAACAGGCACAGGTCCAAAAACATCACTGTGTATTAACTCTAAGATTCCTTTAGCTCTTACAACACCAGATGAGAATCTTACCCGATTCTATTTACCATATAAGCAATGTTCACAGAAATCAAAATCTAATGTGAAATCAGACATGCCTTCAGCCATACTTTTACCTTGTAATAGTCGAAGACCCTTCTCTCCAATATGTCCCATCCTTCGATGCCATAGCGATGTCTTCTCACTAGAGACAGTAAGGACTCTGTCTCCTTCATTTTTACCCTCAAGAACAATAGTACTGTTACATCCATTTTTTAAGGTGCTTCCCAACAATTTGTATAGAGTTCCAATCCGAACTCCCCTTATCAGCACTAGTGATTCTCGAACCATCTTGCATGTGTTCTTTTCAAATAAAGTTTTCACACCTGCATCATCCATTTTACTTACAGATATAAAGTTTCTAGCCAGCTTTGGAATGTGCAGAACCCCGGGAAGAGTTTTAACCCTTCCATCTTTGAGCAGTAGCTTGATCTTTCCTCGACCTATGATTTTCGCCACCGAGTTGTCTCCCAGAAATACATCTCCTCCATCATACTTTTTGTATTCAGAAAACCACTCCCTGTGAGGAGTCATATGATAAGACGCACCTGAGTCAATCAACCACGAATCATGCTCTGCATGTGTACTTAAAGATGCCAGATACACATCTCCTCCTTCCTCTGTAGATTCTTTCCGATCTGCGGATGGAGCATCATTAGGTACTCTGCTTTTATCAGTATTTTTCGATTTACAATCCTTCTTGTAATGCCCAGCTTTACCGCACTTCCAAAATTTTCTTACAGAAGGTCCTGGAGATTTAGATCTCCCTCTAGATTTAGATCTGCCACCTGAAGACTTATTTTTAGATCTGTCTCCAGGGCGACCTCTTACAAATAAGGCATCCTTGGTTGCACTATCTATGGATCTCCACCTCATTTCCTCTGATAGTAGGGATGCAACCACATCATCGAAGTTTAGCGTGGTTGCATTACTCCCAATAGCTATAACCAGATTATCCCATGAATCTGGAAAAGAGCACAACAGACTAATACATTTTTCATCATCAGCAATTGTAATACCAACAGATGTCAACTGACTTACGAAAGTATTGAAGGTGTTTAGATGCTCTGACACAGAGTCTCCATCAATCATCCTCAGAAGGTACAATTTCTTTCGCAGAAATAACTTATGTACCAGGGACTTTGACTGATACAGATTTCCTAGTTTATCCCATAACTTCTTTGCACTGTCTTCTCTAGATATGTTCACCAATACTGAATCTGTGAGGCAAAGACGAATGATGCTCCTTGCTTTTCTTTTCATCTTTTCCCATTCTTCTTTTACCGCACCAGTGGGCATGGTACTTGGATCTACAGCGATCCATTTTTCTCTATCTACCAGAAGATCTTCCATTTTGAGCTTCCATAGCTCAAAGCTCTGGCCATTAAATTTCTCAATCTCGAATCTAGAATTGCTCGCCATTCTTTAAAGAAAAATAAATCACCGCTGCAAAGCTCCCACTGAAACCAGGTTTATCACAAATCCAAGATCGAGCCAAACCCTTGGAAACAAAGGCGTCCCTCTGAACCCAAAAAATGCTCTGATACCAAATGTAAGTTTTTAAACCTTAACAGTGAAGTACAAACTTATATTGATTCTTAAGCATTAACAGAAAATACACAATGGCACACACATTACACAGAGATTTTCACCTGGAAACCCTTAACCAGGAAAAAACCAGCAAAACTTAGAGCCGCACAGCTCCTTTTCATTATATGTTTTACAATATATGGTATTCCGCAGCATCTAAAACCGTAATTCGTTTACCTGAAATTAGGTTACAATCCTAATCCCTTTTACCGGGATTAGATAGAGTACAATGGGTCGAAATCGCGAAAAAGAAAAAACCAACCCAAAAAGATAGAGTACTACTGGAAAAGGGATCGTGTTGTACACGCAGCCACCATGTGAAGAGATATAACATTCCCAACATTTGGAACAAGCAAAGAAATAGTTGTAAGAGAAACTGGGTCATCAAATGTGCGAGGAGGAGCATCTTCCACCATATTGTCCTTACCCTTCTAGTAAGTGGTCGCATAGTCATAACCCATGAGTTGGATAACCCATTTCAGGTGTGCTGGGGAGAAGACCCATTGTTCCAGGAAATTTTCTAGACTCTGGAGATCAGTATTGATGCAGAAATAATTCCCCAATAGGGATGGCTGCCACTTCTGTACTGTATGCAAAATAGCCATCATGTCCTACTGAGATGTAGATGCGGCTAAATGCTTACCGGAAAGGTCCCGTGAAGGCGGCAATCCCACTGGTGCAACAAAGACACCTGCATATCTATCCAAGGAAGTAGTGGAGACCATTAGTGGGTGCATATGAAGGGAATGGAGATGAGCAATGACACCATGTGAATTCTTCTTAAGGATATTTTCCAGGCGATGTGAACTGATGATGCGGAGAGACCCTAGTTGTAATCCCATAATTTTGCGTTGTGTCCCATTGGCTGAAAACTGCATCCAAAATTCAGCAAAATCCCATAAGATGGGGCCAAGTGTGCGTAACCATTGAACACCCAAAACCACATCACATCCACCTAAGGACAAGGAAAACATGTCAGAGCGTAGGTTATAATCTTCCATAGAGATACGTACATTGTGGCACTTCCCCTTGCAAGGTAAGGTGCCCCCATTGGCAACCATGACTTCAAAGTTGGAACAAGGATGGACAAAACAATCAGCCGGTTTGGAAATCCGAGGGTCAATGAAGTTATGAGTGCTACCAGAATCTATGAATATGGTAAGAGGGAGCTTCTTGAAGTATCCCCTGACCCACATTGTTTGTGGGGTGGTGACGCCGGTTACAGCATGGAGAGAGATCTTGGGTGGGTCATCCTGAGATGGGGTGTCAACAGGCGGGTGTTGAATGTCGACCTGATCATCTACTATATCTGTAGCTTCTTCACCAAGTTCTGAGGCGGGCGAAGAATCCACATCCAAGAGATAGAGCTTTTGTTGAACACATCTATGTCCCCGAATGAATTTCTCATCACAACTATAACAAAGCCATTTTTCTCGGCATGTCTGCATCTCTGTTTCAGACAAATGCTTGATAGGAGTTGGTTGAGGAGCAAGCCTGATGGGAGGTCATTGGGAACCCATATTTCTGAAGGGAACAAAGGTGGGTTTGGAGCGTTGTTGAGCTGCAATCTTGTCCTCTGCCAATTTAGCCAACCCTAGGACTTCCATAATTGTGTTGAAACAGAACATTTTGACCTCTGAGCGAATTTCATCCTTGAGACCACTGATAAAACAACTCCTGTAGAATTCATCAGACAATCCTTCTGTGTGATTGGCTAGTTTCTCAAATTCTGTCTGATACTCTCTCGTTGTGCCCATTTGGTGAAGTTTAGTGAGTGCTCCTGTGAATTCATCAAAAGCACTAGGACCAAATCGTGGCTAAAGGAGTTGGCAAAAATCTGTCCAGTTTGGCTCGGGATGAGCTTTGATGTACCAACGGTACCATTGAAGGGCTTCCTGTTCCAAATGAAAGGATGCAAGTGGAACTTTCTGGACATCAAAAGTATTATGCAAACTGAAATATTGTTCTGCTCGGTATATCCATCCAGTCGGATCAGTACCATTGAAGCGAGGAAAATCAAGCTTCAGCCCACGAAAATTGCTAGAAGAAGAGAACCCGGTGGCTGCAAAAGATTCTGGTTGTCGGTTATTATTCATGGCTGAATGCTAAAGATGGAGGCTGAGAAACTTTTCATCCAGATCTTGGAGTTTGGTTTGGATGGCTGCAAGTGCTTCCTCCATGGTGTGTGCTCCTGCATCGGTGACAACCATAACCAGGGTTTTTTTTTTTTTTGTGGAATGGGTAGAAAAACACAAACAGAAGCTTATTTAGTAAAGGGAAATTTGGATTGGGGAGAAAATCCGATGTGTAATTGGGGTTTGACTAGATTTTGGACAATGTCGAAAGGACAGGAAAGCAGAAATGGGGGATTTTAGAAACAGGGTGAAAGAATGAGAAAATTTAGCAGAGAGGGACAAAGAAGCAGAATTAGAAAAGGAACTCTGTGGGAAAATTTGAAGGTGATTGGGTGAAATCTGAGGAAGTTATGGAAAACCCTAAAAAGAGACAAATGTGGGATTTCAGGATTTGGGAAGTGGAATTGGGGATAGGGTCCTCATGAATGAAATATGCAGAATGGGATTACAGGGGTTCCCGAGAAGTTTCAAGGGAAACGGAGTGAAAACAAGGGAGATATGGAGAAAAAACTAGTTTTTTTTTTTTTTTTTTTTTTTAGAATGGAGCGGCTACGGCTCGAAAGGGATCTAAAACATATAGATCTAAAATGTCCCGGAAGTGAGCGAAAATAAAGGGATCTGAAACGGCGCCGAATGGATTGAAAACGGTTGGATCTGGAACGACTTTCAGAATGGATCTGAATGGCTGGATCTGAAACGGCACAGCAGTGATCGACAACAATTCAACTGAAAATAGATATGGACCCTAGGTATGTGCAGCTTCCTAAGAGTTCAGTGGTTTCACTCAGCCACCAATGCTATCTGACGACTTGAGTATTGAGGCAGTACCCCTCACTCCACGGCTCAGGTAAAACTAATAACCGTTTTGCCACAAACGACAGCTCTTGGTTTACCTCACGGGTGGGAACTAGTCAATCAGGTAGGGGTCGTTGCCCTTTTCGCTGGCAGGTCCTCTCAATGGGCCAGCTACTTTGGGGTTCCTGTGGTACTCCTCACAATGAGTTTTAGGGATTATGTCCAAGTACTTCCCACAGTTAAGCGGATAGGGATTATTCCCAAATCCGAACCTACAACAGATGCGAAAAAAAAAAAAAAAATTGCAGAAATTTCACCCAACGAGCCCAAGAAAGTGCTCTGATACCAGATGTGAAGAACTTGCAATAATTAATTAATGCAAATACACGAGATATCAGAAATAACAGAACTCAGAATCACTTTTATATTGATCACGGGCCACTTCGAGGGGGCAACCTCCTTTGAGCAAGCTCAATACAATTAACTTCACGGTGCCTTCATAGGCCTCAACACACACTTATATACTAAGCCTGGGCGCCAATACCATGGGTCAATACTATGTTTCAATACAAACCATGGGCTAAGTCTAGGCGCCAATACTATGAGTCAAAACCATGGGCCAGTACAAACTATGGATCAACAAAACTATGGGCAACTTACAAAGCATATGCGCCAACAACAATAACACAAACAATGGATCAACAAATACTACTGGATGACTTACAAAGCATATGCGTCCAACAACAATATACTAACAAAGTAAAGACATGGGTTCCTAACAATGATATACCTCGCAGCAGTTTTCTTCCCTGGTGGGTTTATAGGTCCCACAAAATCAATTTCCCACTTTTCAAAAGCCTGTAAAGTCAACTGCGGGTTCAATGGCATTTCGTCTCTCTGTGATGGTTTCCCTATCCTCTGACAGACATCACAGTTCCTGCAGTATTCCTTAGAATCTTTGTGGATGGTAGGCCACCACAGCCCTGCGCGCAATATCTTCTACGCAGTAGCCTTTCCTGCGTAATGACCTCCTGCAATTCCTGAATGTGCATCTGCTAGTATATATGGTTTTTCGTGGTCGAGTACACATCTACGCAGGACTTCATCTGGTCCATGTTTGTATAACTGACCTACAATAATAGTGAAATCCGCAGCGCGTACTACTAGCTGCTTCTTCTGCTAAATAGAAAATTCTTGTGGTTCCGGCTCTGTTGTCAGAAAATGAATGATATCCTCATAATCATCTGCATCCGGTATAGAAAACAGCTACGCATCGGGCAGACTGTCTTTAATGTTCGTTGGCTCCTCTCCCGACTCTATTCTAGACAAGTGGTCAGGTCCCAAATTCAACCTGTCGGGTTTAACAACAATCTCAAAGTCGTACTCCTGGAACAGCAACAACCATCTACATATACACCCCCCTAACACTGGCTTGTTGACCAGGTACTTCAATGCAGAATGATCAATGAACATAAGGAAGTGCGCACCAAGTAGATAGTGTCTAAACTTTTGAAGGGCATATACCATCGCAAGTCCTTCTCGCTCAGTAGTGGTATAGTTCTTCTCTGCTGTCGATAGCTTTCTACTAGAAAATGCGATGGGGTGGTCAATACCCCCTTCTCCTGGCTGAGCTAACACAATGCCCAGGGAAATGCATGATGTGTCCACATGAACATGAAACGGATTTGCCCAGTCTAGAAAGAATAGTATCGGCGCAGTAACCATCTTTTCCTTAAGGGTGTCAAAACCCTGTTCGCACTCTTCGTTCCCAATGAACGGCACGTCCTTCTTTAGTAACTTTTCCATTGCTGCGGTTATCTATGCATAACCCTTAATGAACTTCCTGTAATATCCTGTATGGCCCAAGGTAGAGCGCAGCATCTTAACTGAAGTTGGTGTAGGTAAATTCACAATAATGGCAATCTTCACAGGGTCCACCATCAATCCTTGTTTGCAAACAATATGTCCCATTAAAATTCCATAGGGCACACAGAAGATGCACTTCTTTAAATTCAATGATATTTGATGCTAGCAGCACTTGTCAAGCATCATCCTCAGGTTCGCACAATGGTTCTTCAACAAACCAAAGACAGTCCAGTCATCAAAATATGCTTCCAAAAACTTATGCATGTAATATTTGAACACCACGATGACAACTCTGGAGAAGATGGCAGGCGCGTTCTTCAGACCAAACGGCATGACTGTATACTGGAACGAGCCCCATTCCGTAGCAAATTTCATCTTATGCCTGTTCGCAAGATCAATTCTGATCTGATGATAACCGGAGAAACCATCAGTAAATGAATAGGCCTCATTCCCTCCAACATTGTCAATTACCTCATCTGTAAACGGAGTAGGGAATGGGTCATGCATAGAGGCATCATTAATTTTTCTAAGATCGACACAAATCCTGATCTCACCCTTCGTCTTCTTGTCCTGGACAACCATAGGACTGATCCATTCAGATTCCTCAACAGGTTCAATGATTCCTGCCTCTAACATTTTTTCCAACTCTGTGCGGACTCTCTCTTTATACCGTGGATTCAATCTATACGGTCGCTGCTTCATAGGTTTAGCACCTGGCTTCAAAGGGATTTTCATGACTCCTAAGTCACCCAATATTCCTTTCATCTCTATAAACTTGGTCGGAAATAGCTCCTGATATTCGTGTAAAGTGTCTGCAATCTCAGCTACAGTCTGATCATCCCAGTAGTCTCCGATAGATGCGAACTTCGGATCTTCACTTGTGCCAATGTTTACCTTCTGTGTCTTAACCTGTCCACTCATGTCCGGGATTTCCAATGGCGGTCCTTCTATATCACGCACACCTTCTGACTCTGGTATATTGAGATTGCGCGGATCATCTTCATCTTCTTCTCTTCCATGCTCATCATCTTCAGCTAGATTATAACACTCTATCGTATGTTCTTCATGTTCTTTCCATTCTAAGTGTATATTCGCGGGACTTTCATGTGTGCCGAAAAATTCTCCCCATGACATATCTTCGTGAGGATAATCTATTATGAATACACGTTCCTTGATTATCTGCAGTGCCTCATGTATCAAGGGGTTCTCATCCTCGAAGCTGAAATGTCTTTGGAAGTTCGCAGTTAACATTTCCCAATCTGAGGTTTCCCTGCGTAACTCCAGGTCTAGATAACATTTATTCAGAATATCCTCTTCCAAAGTATGCACGAACAAGTGCACGCACTCTTCAGGTGGTCTTTCTTCCCATGCCTGCAAGCAGACTTCCAAATGCTGACTAGGATCTATCTGCCCGTTGAACTTCTCAAAGGGTAAGGTAACCCTTGTTGCGAACCGAATCTGCATCTTTGTTCTACATTGATCCCAAGTGTTCAATATCTACTTGTGCTCATGGCCTGTCTCCATGCCACTGTGTGTGACTACTTTAATGCTAGGATCCGTAGGTATGTTCTCTGCTGCGATCCACTGTATGTTCGGGGCTGGCGCGTTTGTTCTTCTTCTTTTCTGCATCTCTACCTCTAGCACCGGGCAATCTTCTATCACATGCTCAAATGATTTACAATAGTTACAGGTGGTGCAGGGATTTACATAGTCTCTGGATACGTGACCTGTGTAACGTCTCCTCCCATCATACCAACATGATGGAGAGGACGTGGTGCTAAAACCGGGCGTCTAGCCCCATGAACTTTAAACTAAGCATTCACATGATTGAAAGAACATATGGAAATGTATAATATATGAAAAACACAGCGGAAGTAATGTCAATTACACATTCATCATACATTCAAGATTTTTATCAAATAACAATTGCAAAGTTAACGCAGGAGAATACTTATCTTATAACAAGGTAGTCCCAAGCAACTGGCTATGCAACTGCAACGTTCCACCCAACCATAGGCCAGTTGTGCTTATCAACCTCTTGATGCAATTGCCACCCCCGAGCTGGGCATGATTTCTACAAGGAATCAGGGAACAGCAGACTCACACATAGTCAAGCATACACCAAGATGAGCCAAGCCAATCTGCAATTGGGTTTATCAGGCTTCTAGGAAATGGAAAGGAAGAATTGCTAAGCTAGTGAGGTCAACCACAGAGCTACGGATACCCCTCCCAGATCCATTCAGCTTGGCACTCACAATGCCTACACACCCAACACAAGGAAGTATCCTCTTCACTGCCACACAGTCCCTCAATCCATATCTTCCCTTCTAGTGTTCTTAGGGTGTGCATAGAAAAGTAGCCAAAGCCCTCTTGATCTTCTTGAGAGGTTCCTCCCTTCACTAGGTTTATCAAGCCAATTCTGTCCACTACCACTCCAAGTTTCTTGTTCACAGGTTCAACTCAAAACAGGGATGCACATAACAACAGAGCCACTCTTATTGGGCATGATAAAAACGTTTTTATTGTGAGATGCTCAAGGATGGGGTTTCTACCAGCCCAGAAAGACGTGGGGAAGCTTAAAAATGAAAATGGCAATTGGGGAACAACCCTGGAGAGCAGAAATCATTTTTAGAAAAACGTCCATGGGAATTTTGGGGAAAAACGACCTCCATACAGTCCCAAATCGCAGCCCCTTCTTCCCAGCTACTGTCCAAAACCAAAAATGAGTTTTTGGGCAAGGAAAACCCTGCGTTTTTTATGAAAAACGTGACTGTAACTTCCAGCAGTCTCCATCTGCGTGAGAGAGGAAAAGCTATATGTTCAGAATGGCTTTGGGCACCATTTCGTGGGTGTTTTCTTGCCCAAGAAGCAAAAACACGAATTTCCAGGTTGATGGCTTGCCCCTGCATGAAATTGGCTGCCATGCCTCTTCATTCCCAAGGCATTAACTGCCTCAACCAACTCTTGGAAGAATTAAATGATTGGGTCCATAACCCAAAATGGGTAGTTGAGGGTTTATGGGTTTTCTCATTGACACATGGATTAACACCATTGGCTCAAGGGTTTGAATAATTTCCCTCCCTATTCCTTGTAGAATCATGCCCCCATCTCTTTGTTGCATAGCATAGCCAGTTGTGGGTTTTTTCATTAAAATTCGTATTTACATGATGTCTTATTTACATTGTGCCCATCTAGCACAAGAACCATAGGCATCTATTCATTTAATTGCCGATACATCAACGTTAAATCAATGGTGGGGCCTTGGCCTTGAGCTCCTCACCATGATTAAATTACAATATTTACATCATTTACGATTTAATACAAGGGGGGTCAAAATGGGGACATTACAACCTGGCTAGCCACAATTATAGCAGATGACCCCGCCCCGGCCTCTTCCTTGTGTCGGGCCAGTATTTCTTCCTCTACCGCGGTATCCACCACCACGGCCTCTGTAGGGAGATTGATTATAATGCATGTTTTCTTGCTTTGGATGGTTATCTTCTTGCACTCTGTACAGGCCAGCGCCTGTCATTGAATCCATTTCGCACTTTATTTCATTCATTAGTTCATAGGCGCGGCAATTAGATTCATCATGTCCAACTGATTTGCAGAAATTACAATATAGATTCTTAGGTGTCTTCACATATTTCTGTATTAGGTAACAATCTTCAGGTCTATGACCAGTAGTTCTGCAGATCTCACACCAAGGTGCATGTTTCTGATTGATGGGGTTAGGCGCACCACCAGCGAGATAGTCACGGTATAGGGGACAATGCTCCCAGTCATGACCTTCTCCTTTGCAACTCGTGCACCAGATCTCGTGACGAGGTTCATATCACTGCTCTTTTCCATTCTTCATGCTCTATAGCTCCAGTGTCAGGGTGGTAAGCTGGTTCTGAATCTGCGTCATCCCAGAACTAGACTCACCAACCGGCGAAGCCTCCAACTTCATCATGATTTCCAAGGCCTCTGCCTGGGATGTAATCTTCTATTGCATCAATGGTAACCTGATGTGCAGCAATAGCGCAGCAATGAACCATTCTTTGTGCTGATTCGGAGCTATAACAAAGCTTACTTGGTCTAATAGGGTCTTGAACTTCTGATCAAACTCCCAGACTGATTCAGTTGGTCTCTGCTTGATTTCCTTCAGCTCAGTTATACACTGAGATTCAGACTTTGGTTTCTTGAACTCTGCTATCAGTGCAGCTTTAATCTCTGCCAGGGTTCTGGGCTACGTGGTAGAATACTTCATGAACCAGTGCAGTGCTCTATCTCTGAATGTCATAATAAGCTGGGCTTTCTTCTCATCATCATCCCAGATCTGTCTGACACTCCAGACAGCTTCACAAAGGAACCAGTGCTGATCAGGGTCTTATAGACCCGTCCCTTTAAATATAGGCAGCTTCATATCTATATGGGCCATGGCTCTAGGGGGAGGTGTAGCACTCGAGGAGGCACCTTGAGGTGTGCCCTGAGGGGTGCTAGACTGTCGTAAAGGACTCTGCGTAGTAAAGACAAATGGGCGTATAGGGGTAGACGTACAAGGCTGTATATTCGGCGGGGTGGGCTCTGCAAGTGGAGGATTCTGAGGGGTAAATGGCGGTGCGACTTCATTTTCAATGTCAGAGGGAATCTCAGTATCTACGTGGAGTCCAGAGCCTCCAGGATTGTTATTGAACTTGTATCTTTTCCCACTTCTTAAGTTGTGAGTATCTTCGTCAAAATCGCTATAAATGCTATTTACCATGACAACTTGAAATGATTACTGCATTCTTAAAAGACCTTTCTCAGCTAACAGCATCTTAATATATAGACAAAGATTGTTCAGGAACTTACCTTGGAAACCTCCGAAAAAGTGTGCCTCTGCTTGGCTGTAGTATTTGAGCGTATCCACAGCAAACTCTGTGATAAAGCCTTCTAGCATATGATTGACCCAAAAATCAACTGCGTGCGTCAATGCGCTGTCTATTGCTTTGAGCTGTGATATGAGCTTAGGATTCCACTCTGTAGGAACGCCTCCTTGAAAACAGGTTTTCTTTTCTGCAAGCCACGAGATCCACGCGTGCAGCTCGTTTGGAAATGTAGCCCAAAAAATATCGTGAATGTCATCCAACAGATATCTATCCGAACACTGTGTGTCGCTTAGACGCGGATGTCTGTTCTCTTGTCTTTTAAAGTCTCTTATGGTCTTATCCCACCAAGCCTAGATTTCTGTCTTCTCGGGATGCCAGTTCAATGCACTTTTTGGGAGCTTAGACTCTTCATCACTCATCACGACTGGAACTCATCACGGATTCTAGCACAGAAATGGAACCATTTGTTGGCTATACAATGTTGACCAGGGGTTTTATGAAGACCCAGGTTCTGCGCGGTTACCTTAAACCAAAAAAACCCCTTCGCACCGGCCCTTTCGGCAACAACCCGCAAGCAGGTTGAGGTCTCACTCGAGTTGTTTCTAATGGGGCACTGCGGACTCAGATGTCTACAGTGGGTGATGAGTTGATGACTGTGACGAATTTTGCGGCAGCGCATTGGCTGTACGCTACGAGGGACGGACTGCGTGGCGCTGGTCAACACCGCGACCCGCACCACTATTTTCTTCCTTACTGCGGGGCTTAATACTATTCTGCGAACACTGCTGCTTGACTTCCTACACTTGGACTATTTGGAAAATGCTTAAAGCAATGAGATGAATATCACTCATCCATTCAGTCGTATCCTTAACTAACTTACTACTTAATGCTCACTCACACACTTAGACTATTACTATTTTAAGCATAACCCTCAGGTGCAAACTAACTATTATACATTCATCGACTGCATTCATTCAAACACATAAACGACTTTCCCCATATTCAAGCAGATGATAGATTTATTGTCCCTAGAAGCAAAGATAATATTAACCATACATCCATTCATGCATACTTAACATATCATTCCATACTCTATTGATGGCGAATGCATATAAAAGCCTTCTCATAACAGACTGTAAGCAAATATCCAGACATTCAACTACAGAACAAATAACTATAAACACACATATAAGCATTCAATCACACAACACACTATTTAACATGGTTCACTCCCCCGAATGGGAAGCTACATCCACAAGAACTGTGCTTGATATTTCTTTTAAGGAAGGGTCGCAGTTCTTAGCCACGCACTCAGGTGTGGCTCTCTTCTTGCTTGTATAGGTCTCTGTGCACTCAGCTGCAGATCCTTTACAATCTATTCTTGATTCGAAAGATATTACAATACAATATGATCACCATAACCATCACTAACAATGACCAACCACGACCAACCCTTCACCTTGACCAACCCTTCCTATAAAAAAATGGTCTTCTTAAATAGATCACGCCCGAAGTTCATGTCTTTATAACATTGAACACCAAAACCCTTAGGGTTTCCAAACCACTACGGTCCCTCTGAACCGTCATGTCAGCTTCTGATAGCGATTCTGTTGTCGTGGCAGTCCGCCACGCCTTGGATCTGTCGCTTTCATCCTTCCTGTTGCACGCACACCAACAGGTCATCCACTTCGAGCCACCCTTCCACTAGAAGACTCGTGTGACTGGCTCAGCTCCCAGTCGCTTTCCCTGTAGGATGTCCGTCCCTTATCATCCACGTACAACTAGCTCAGCTCCCAGTCACTT
This sequence comes from Larix kaempferi, assembly GCA_027924585.1. Taxonomy (NCBI): domain Eukaryota; kingdom Viridiplantae; phylum Streptophyta; class Pinopsida; order Pinales; family Pinaceae; genus Larix; species Larix kaempferi. Next base: position 17,119,137 of record BSBM01000293.1, on the reverse strand, counting down.
TCCCTACAGGCTGTCTGTCCCTTATCGGCCACGTACAACTGTCTCAGCTCCCAGTCACTTTCCATCCGTTGTTTTCCTTTTAACGGTCACATACCCTGCTGCACGTCGAACTGTCACTTTCCCGATCCGCCCTCTGCTTAACGGACTCATACAGTCTGTTGCCTTCCTGATCTGCTTATGCCCTCAACTCAGCATCTTTCCAGCAGTCTTACCAAAAGTAGACCATCGTCGGCCTATCCACTCCATCTGGCCATCCTCTATCCAGTACACAACTTTACTGGTTCCATGTGGCCTACTACCTTCGCAACACTGAACCTGTTCAGCACTAATCTTCGCGGCATCCTTCAAAACTTGGTACTATGCACATCTTCGCAGCACTCCCGATACTTAGGCAAAATTCGATATTTTCTAAGTTGCGCTCAGCTCTGGTCCATTTATCATCAAAAATGTCACCAAAAATGGTCCTATTGGGCCAGGACCAACACCCTGTGAAAGGATGAACATGAATGAGTTCATGTGTATGTTGGGAAAGCATGAAAAGTGTGGAAGTATCATGTGTGAAGAATCGACTTTCAATGTCAATTGGGGAAATAATTGACTAATTTTAATATTGCATTATGCTTGTCCTAATAGGAAATTGCCATGATGAATCTTACAGGTGAGAAATTGGAAGCCATTTTTTGTAGCTATTACTAGCCAAGTGTTGCTAGTGAAAAAAGTGGGTTCTAGTTGTGCACATTGATCATGGTACCAGGCCAAAAGCTATTTGTTTTGGCTGAAAATCTTCGTCAAATAGTTGCCAGGACAACAAAAAAGATGGCATCCATGAAAATTCCAGACTTGTAGATCAGCTGGAAGGTAAATAAAAGGAAGGGATCGCTGTGGAGCAATTCCCACCTACAGATATGGAAGATCAAAGCCAGCAGGAGCAGCTTGAGGAAGCCAAAGGAGTTGGTCCTGAAAGTTCAAAGTAAAGAGATGAAACGCAGGACAAACCTACCACCTTTTGTGAATTTTGAGGCATGTGTAAAGTGGGTATTTATTCCTAAGTGTTGGAACACCGAGGACGGTGTTATTCCAAGGGGGAGGGGAATGTAATGTCCCCATTTTGACCCTATGGCATTAAAATCGTAAATGATGTAAATATCATTATTAAATCATGATGAGGAGCTCAAGGCTAAGGCCCCGCCATCGATTTATAGTTTTATGTATCGGAAATTAAAAAAAAATCGATGCATATGGTTCTTGTGCTATCCACGCACAATAGAAATTAAGACATAATGTAAATATGCATTTTAATGAAATACCCTCAACTAGCTATGCAATGGAACAAGAGATGGGGGCATGATTTTACAAGGAATTGGGAGGGAAAATATTCAAACCCTTGATCCAATCAAGTCAAGCCAAGTGTCAATGAGAGAACCCATAAAACCCTCAACTACCCATCTTGACTTTTGTACCCAATCATTCATTTCTCCCAATAGTTGGGTGGAGTAGTTAATGCCATGGGGAAATGAGAGGTATGGCTAAACAAATTCGGGTATGGGCAAGCCACCCTTCATGGAAAATCGTGTTTGGCTTCTTAGGCAAGAAAAGAGCCATGAATTGATCCCCAAGCCATTACCCATCACCAGTTTTTCTCTCTCACGAGTTGGGAGCTGGCTAGGTGTTTTTCTCCATCAAAATTCTGTGTTTTCCTTCATTCTCAACTGGGAGAAGTGCATTTTTGTGTTATATACCAGTGGGGAAGGAGGGAAATCGAACTGGGGTTCCATAGAGACAGTTTTGGCTGTTGAATGCTTAGATAGTTTGGGGGAGAAATCGTTTTCCTCCCTGTGATTGTTTTTCCCCATCCCACAATCCGTTTTTTGGCTGGAAACGATTTGGGGAAAACCCATGGCCATCTTGTTTGTAAATCCCATTGTTAAAAATGTGCATCCATGCCCAATGATTGTGCTTGCTTTGTGAGAAAAGAGTATGTTGGGGTATGGATTATGGGTATCTATTGCTTTGGTTGTGCATGAGCTTGAATGCCCCCTTTCCCTTGTAAGAATCATGCCCATCTCGGGGGTGGTAGTTGTGTTAAGAGATTGATGAACACAACTGGCCTATGGTTTGGTGGAATGTTGCAGCGACATAGCTAGTTGCTTGGTACATTTGCACAATGAAGATAAGTATTCTCTATGTGTATTTACTTTTGCAATGATTAATTTGATGAATATTTTGATATGATGGATGAGTATGAAATGTGTGTGGATGATGTGTTATTCTGCTGTGCATATTTGCTTTATTTGCATCTGCACACTTTTGATTTTATTTGTATGAATCTAATGAATGAGCTGAATTTATGTAAAATCCCGGATCTTGGTATCATGTTCCCTTCCTCGAATTGGGTCCATGGGAGGGGACGTTACATTCCTCCTCCTCACCATGAGTACCAGCCACCATATCCTCCTCCACTAATTGGTTGACCACCCTCTCCTCCACACGCATCCAACCCAACACCATCTCCATCGAATCCACTGCATGTTGACCACCCTCTCCTCATGGAAAGACAACCATTGAACATCTTCTACTATAGACATGACCTCGACTATTCTAGATAGGATGCCTCTGGCTAGTGGAGGTATTGATGCCTTTGGCTCTATTGGTGGAGGTACCAATGCCTCTGGTTCTATACATTGACCAAATATATATGCTATAGCAGATATTTGACTTAATCATATGTATATTTGACATTGTGTATCATGATTTTGATATTATTGTTCATATATATATATGTGTGTGTGTGTGTGTGTGTGTGTGTGTGGTGCATTTTCCATGTTCATGCTGATGTACTTTATTTATATGTTGATGTTGATATGTATATTGTTAGGTCATGTTATATATGTTTGCTATATGTGTTTGTTTAATTATTGTTTTTTAAATGTGCCTGATGATGATGTTAGACCATGCTCATTTTTTGTTAGATGTGATTTTTTATTTATATGCTAGATGTTGTTTATATGTGTTAGATGTTTTAGCTAATTTTTTATGTGTATGTTAGATGGTGCTTATCATATTTGATAAGCGATGATAGATGTGTATTTTATAATATGTTAGCAATTTAAGATGATGTTTATGTTTGTTAGATGGTGATGATGATGATGATGGTACATTAGATGGTGTTAGGTGATTTTAGATGTAATTATTAGATGTTTATCTTAGATGGTGGTAGGTAACAATATTAGATGTGAATGTTTGTGTTTATTGGATGTGTATATTAGGTGATGTTCGATGTGTATGGTACATGATGTTGTTAGATAATGGTTGTGTTTTTATAAATGTGTATGTTAATTGTGATTGTTGTACTTTTAACCATCATCATATCATCATCATAAACTATATTATATTTTTGAATTAAAAAACATAATGTTATAGTGAATTAAAAGTAATACGTGGATGTAATATATTATTATAACGAATTAAATGCATTATATAAATGTAATAATATATACAAAATATAATGGATAATGTGTGTGTGTGTGTGTACACACACACACACATTAGGATAATAATTAATCTTGGAACCATTATAATAATGTATTTATTATGAATTCAATATATCAATTACAAGATTAATTATCAGTGATATCATGGTTAATTTCATAACTTTATTTATACAATTTAATATATATATATATATATATCAATCAGCAAGAAAAAAATGTAATAGACTAAAAAGGTATAGGCCAAAAAACCAGGTATCATCCCAAGATACTGTCTAACATTCTCATCAACGAGAATCTGTCCGAAGGACTGAAAATACTAGAACAATCAGTTCAGAAAAAGACATATCCTATCCCCATGATATAATTAACCACAAAACATCATCTCAACAAAACTGTGAGTCCTATAGCCTGCAAACATATACAAATGTCAATAATTTAGTCACCTTACAACGAAAAAAAAAAATTAGTACCGTTGTCAATTAAAGAGTTATAAAAAAACTCCTCCCAAATGATTATTCCTTCTTCACCAAAAAAAGCCTTCTTTGAAAGAGCATCTGCATCCTGATTTAATTCCCTTAATATATGTATGAAGTCTATATTAGTGAAAGTAGATATAAGACCTTCAACACGCCTGCTCTAGTGTAATAAAGAAACACTTTGAATCTTTTATTTTATGCCAACCCAGTTGATGATGACTTTCCAATCACCATACACAAATAAAGTGTCTATGCCAAAGATATGTGCCATTTTACAAAGATACCATAACCCTAGCAATTATTCCTTTTTGTTTGTACCAAAGCCATAGTTAAGTTGAAACTTGAAAACATGTGTGTCATTGAGAAAACGCACCACACATGCCGCACATAATCCATCACATGATGCACCATCAAAGAAGTCAGATGCATAATGAACATCCTTGAGGGGTTGTACCTGTTTGATTTGTTTACTTGTTTTATCAGTTTTCAAATAATCCCTAAGCAGAATATTGATTCTGAAACACACATCATCCAGCACAGGTTTCTTTTTTTTTGTATATATATACACACTTCTTATGTTTATCTTTAAAAAGGTACACAAAAAATTAAAGCATGAAAAATAGGGAAAAACATTATTTAAGGAAAAATTATTAAATTACTTATATTGAAAAAAATATATTATTTTTTTTGAAGATTGAAAAGTAAAATAAAAATCCAATTTTTTTAAAAATACATATAACAATTATTAATTTAATCATTAACAAAAAAGTATAAAAAATTATCTATTTGATCAAATAGTTAATATTAAAACAATTAATGATGAAATAATAATCAATTTTGTCCATTTTTTGAAGTGAATCTTAATGACAAACATGCAAATTGTCCCCTATATTTGCGTTGATGTTATGTGTAGCTCCACTTAAAAGAATGAGAATTTTGGCATATATTTAATTGACCAAATCAAAGAGACATGGTATGGTATGAAATCCAACCACTAGTAAGAGAAGAAACACTTTCTTGGTATAAAAGTGTTGGAATTTTCAATGATACTAAGAGGGGGGTGAATCAATATTATGCACAAATTTACAAATTATTCACTTTTAAAAACATGCACCAATTGCTATTTAACACCACATCATTAAAAACAAATTGTGCATAGATATTTGAAGAAACTTATATATATATATATATAACAAGGAAATATGGGAGACACTGATCTCCATTGATGTGAGCACCAACTCACTCAGACACCCCTCTGATTGGGACACCAATCTCACTGACAAGAACCAACTTGCAGACTACAGGCTTCAATGTGTGAGGACACCAATCCTCCACACAAGCACCAACTTGTTGAACTAGGCTCTGACCTGTGAGGACACCATCCTCTGCAAAAGCACCAAGTCGTAGAGTTTAAGGACCAACCTAAGTGGAGACACCATGAACTAAGTATATTCGTTCTTTATAGTAGATTAGGCCATTCAATATATTGTACCTATCATCCCCGTTGACCCCATCTAACAAATCACAAGCAAATCTATCTTTGGCATACTCTAATATTAGCACATATTTCCAATCTTTTGAAATGTCCATAAGGGAAAATGAAGGTCTCCTAGACAATGCATCTACTACAATATTATTCTTCCCAATTACATATTCAATGTCAAAATCAAAAGCTTGAACCTTACTTACCCATTTTTGTTTCCTTTCATTGAGATCTTTTTGTGTAAAGAAATGCTTCAAACTATTATGATCAGTTTTGACCACAAACTTGTTCCCCACTAGATATTGTCTAAACTTGGCCAAGGCATGCATGATGGATAACATTTCCTTGTCATATATGGAGTAGAGTTTCTCATGTGGCTGCAATTTTCTGCTCTCAAAAGCTATGGGGTGTTGATTTTTCCTTAGGACCGCCCCTATGCCTTCCCCTGATGTATCACATTCCAAAACAAATGGTTTAGAAAAATATGGTAATGCAAGTACTGGACAAGTACTCATTACCTCTTTCATTATTTGGAAATCCTTTTATGCCTCTTCATCCCATTTGAAAGCATCCTTCTTGGTCAAATCAGTAAGGGGAGCAGTCAGTTTGTAAAACCCCTTCACAAACTTGATATAGTAAGTGTAGATCCCAATAAAACCCCTTAACTCATTGATGCTCTTGGGTGATGACCATTAAAGGATAGCCTTTATTTTCTCCAAGTGCACCTTTACCCCATATTTCCCAATGATGTTCCCAAGATACAAAATTTATGTCAACCCAAACTCACACTTGGAAAATTTAGCAAACAAGGACTGTTCATGCAATATTTTCAATACAACTTCTAAATGATGCAAGTGTTCCTCCCATGTCTTACTATAAATAAAATATCATCAAATAAAACCAAAAAAATTCTTACAAAGATAATTGCAAAATATTTTTTCAATGCATGATTGGAAGGTTGCTAGAGCATTGGTCAAACCAAAGGCATGACAAGAAATTCGAAGTGGCCATAGTGACATCTGAAAGCAATTTTCTGCACATCTTCTTCCTTCATCTGAATCTTATGGTAACCATATCTAAGATCAATTTTGGAAAATAAATTTGCTCCAGATATCTCATCCATGATCTCATCTATCTGAGGGATGGGATATGTATTATTTATTGTCTTTTTGTTTAAGTCCCTAAAATCAATGCACATCCTTAAGGTTCCATCCTTTTTATTCACCAAGACAACTAAAGAAGCATAGGGACTTGATCTTGGTATGATGATCCCCAATTCCAATAGTTCTTGAATAGCCCTTCTCAATCTCATCTCTGAACCTTTTTGGGTGTCTATATGGGGGTATTTGGATAGGTGAAGTACCTACCTCCAAAAAATGGTATGCTCAACTCCTTTGTCAGGTGGCCTTCTAGGGGGGAGGTCTCCAAAAACCATTTCATACTTGTGTAGTAGCTTCCTTATCTCCCTTGGATGTTCTATAATATTTATGTTTGGTTTGGGGAAAGTGATTAAACATTCTGCAGCCCATTCAATGTCACCGTGTCTCAATATGGACCTCATACTGTGGGAAGACACCACTTGGTTAGGATAGGTGTGCATCCCTCTCACTAATATTTGTATTCCTTCTGACTCTTTGAACTTCATTTCAGGTATTTGGTAGTTCATTGTATGCTCTCCTATAAAGTACAACCATTGTACTCCCAAAACCACATTTTTATCAGCAACATTCACCACATAGAAGCTATTAGAAAATTTGTAATTTCCTATGGTAAGTTGTAGCTTTGGAATCCATGTGTTGTATTACATAGAATCGTTACCTAGAATGATGACTGTGAACCCTTCGAATGATTCAGTAGGTAACTTTCTCCTCCCCACCAAGGTTGCATCAATGAATTTATGAGTTGCTCCTTCATCTACCAATACCGAAACTTTTTGCCCTTGTACCACTCCTTTGCATCGGATGGTGTAAAAACGAGGCACTCCTGAAAGCACCGCCATTCTCCCTTTTTCGGGTGATGGATGATCTTATTCTACTATGTCATATCCCTCTTCTTGGTCTGAAAGTTGTTCTTCTTCCTCCATGTCCCCTTCATCATCAGAAAATACTTCAATGAATTGTGCTTTCCCCTTAGCACAATAATGCCCTGGTACCCATGGTTGATGACATGTGTAACATAGTTTCTTTCTTCCGATTTCTTCCTTTCTTGTTCCCTATTTATTGTCCTTCTCAAATGAATCTTTTTTCCATGGTATCTTATCAAATCTGAACTTGGAAGGAGAATTGGGCTTGGGAGGATACCTTGTCTTGGGTATCACATTTTGCATATCTCTTGCCAAATTCATGGCATCTTTTAATGAAGTAATTTTATGAGATTTAACTAAAATTTTAAAAGGTTCAGCCAATAATTTAGTAAATTTAAATACCAATTGAACGATAGATACATCATCCACCATAACTGATATTTTTTGGAATTCCAACATGTACTCCTTAGGGGTTCCAGTTTGCTTCAACTGTGTTACTTCCTTGAAAGGAATTTCAGGGTCTTTTTGCTCAAATATTTCAACTAACCTGTTAACAAACTCTTCATATGATGTGGCCTGATCATGTCCCAAGGTTTTAAGTCCATGGAACCATCAATTATTTGCTTCTCCTTCAAGATGCAAAATAGCAATTTTTAAAGCATCCTCTTCAACCATTGGATTCAGCTGCAAATATACATCTAAATTTTGTACCCAATTAGTTTCAGAACTTTGGGATGAGCCATCAAAGGTTGGAAGGGACATTTTACCTATAGAATAATTCAATTATTTATTTTGAAAAGGATTTATGTTACCTCCTCTCATTTTGAGCTTGTTTGAGACAATAAGAATTGATCAAATGGTAAGGTCCTCCTACAATCTTCACTCAACTGCTTCCATTATGCTAGAACTTCATGCATTCCATATTGGATGTTAGGATCCTATTTGGGATCAAGAAACTTGGGTGTGGTAGCTCTTGTTGAGCTCTAGAATTCATTGGGTTGGTTGTGAGGCCGTATCTTTCAGAAAACGTTTTCACCAAATGCCTTCTTTTCCTCAAACTGAGAACTAATGATGCCTCCTAATGCCAATTTGATTCCAAATTGAATAGCCATCAATTTGAACCCTTGCATTATTTTCCTTGTCATGTCCTCACAAAATTGTTTCAAGAATTTCCTAAACTCCTCTTTCTCCTTCATCTCTGAGATTCATTTCTCATCCTTTGTCATAGTTTCAACAAAGTGCACCTCTTCTCCTGCTTCTTCCTCTTCACCAAAGGTACTTTCAGTTTTGGTTTCTAAGGGTGGGGGATGAATTCTTGACCTCATAAATGGTCACCCAAATCAGTTTCAAGGACCATGCTCTGATACCACTATAATATCCATCCAAATAAAAGTACTTGGATTCACCTTGTTTCGAATCTAGGGGTGTAGTTTACAACTAGTTCCAAACACCTCCAAATTAATTCAAATTTGGGGATGAATGTATTGATGGGGAAGAGGACACATTAACACATATATCAGACACCCAAAAAATTGATATACCCATCCACGGTATTCAATTTTCAAGGAAATAGGTTTTGGGACAAGACTAGTCAATTTGAGTAGTGGAAATCCCCCATGGGTCTTCCATTAATTGCTCTTCCAAACACTGTATGGACATCACTAATTCTTGGTCTGATACTTGTATCTATTAGGGGAAATTAATTACAACATATATGCAGCATTATATTTGGTTTTAGGGTCGAATAGGTATCCCAATGAACAACAACTTCTAGAATCTCAAATTTGGGGTGAAAATGGTAGACAAGGAGTCTCGAATTTAGTCATAAACCATAGTGAAACTTTAGGGGTCTGAAAAAATAATTTGGAACATAAAATTAAATTCATATTCATATCATGACATGAATAAATATCTCAGAAAACTCTGATGTAAAATAGGTACAACATCATCCCAAAATTACTATGAAAATGCTATGAGGAAAATGGCTTGGATTTCATCTTTGATTGGAAATATCACTTGAAGTACATGATATTTCGAGCTATGGATCTCATGATATGAATATTACAGTTATATTCAGCAACTAATATTTCCATTAAGTCTAAATAACAATCCTCCAATAACTATATTCAACAAGAAGTGCACCCTTACACATTTACATGACATTGAGAGAAAGATAGTAGAATAGGCATAGAGAAGCATGAGATAAGATGAAATCGAACTTAGTTGGGGTTTGAACCTACATAAACACATTTCCATGAATATTTATTGAGAGGTATGAATGGCCTCTCCATCAACCAACTTGGATGGGAATATTGCACCCTCGAAATTGGTTCTAAGGCTGGGAGGATGAACATCCATCATACAAGGACAAGCTATGCTCTCCAATTGTGTCAAATGAGAAATGATCAAAATATCGTCTCTTCTTTCATCTTGTCTTTTATTAACCTCCCAAGGCCTCCATGTCTCAAATTCCCTCCAACAGCCTCATCCCAACTCGAATTAGGGAGAGATTCCCATGAATGCCACGTGTCCAACACTTTCTAGCCTTCTTCTTCCATCAATTCGAATGGGGGGAATCTTGGCTGCCATAAATCCCCTTTTGTGCCCTCTTTGAGGCTATTTTTATCCCTGACATGTCAAATAGTTCATATTTCAGAAATCAGGTATGATATTTTCATAAGTGTCATAGAATCTTCATCATTGTTGTCATAGAGGTTAGGGAATCTAGCTCCAAGTGTCACAATACTTCTAAGATGCCTCTTCCTCTTCCATGGGAATTATTATTCCATCTAATTCGACCATCCTAGACTCATACCATAAATAATTCCTCTCCAAATCCCCCAAGAACTTTATACTCCACCTTGGATTCGAATGGGTGAGAATAGGATGCCATGTGGCATGGAGAATCTTTCCTTGTGTGGGTCCCACACCACCTATGCACCCTCATGACCAAGTGCCACATTATTTTCTTTGTATTATTATTTATTTATCCCATTTAATGTATATTTGTCAATATGATGTCTATTTGGGGTCTAGTAGCTCCCTTATTCCAAGTCTAAATGTTTCCACCCCAACCTAGGGAACTAGTAGATTGGTGGAAATTTCACTTCATGTGATTTATTTGGATGGGGACATTACAGTCCTCCACACCCAAGATTTCTTGTCCTCAAGAAATTCCAAATTGGGATGCTGCAAAATGTGTTCCTCTTCCCATGTGGAATCCTCACTTGGAAAATATTTCCATTGTACCAAATATTCTCTTATGGTTCTGCTCCTCAATTTTCTTTCTCTTGTTTTCAAAAAAAAATTTGGAATGAGTATGAGTTGTCCTTCATCATCTAATGGAGGAAGTGTTTCTGAAATAGAAATTTGATGGCCCATATCCTTCTTAAGGCATGAAACATGAAACATGTTGTGGATTTTTCTACCTTCTGAAAGTTCTATCTCATAAGCTACCTCCCCAACCTTTTGAATTATCCTATATGGACCATAAAACCTTGCTTTAATTTTTTTTTATCCTTTCCCTTTTGAGGTGGTTTTCTTATACGGTTTGATCCTCAAATAAAACAAATCATTCACTTGAAAAGTTCTCTCTTTCCTATGTTGATCCACATACTGTTTTTGTTGATTTTGGGCAACCTGCAAATTGTCTTTTGAAAGCTTCAAAATCTCTTGACTTTCCTCCACCCAATATTTAGCTTTTGGAGCTCTACTATCACCAAAAATGTGATCAACAAAGGTGAGTGCTTCATAACCATAAAGTGATTTGAAATGAGACATACCAATGGACATATGGAAAGTAGTATTGTAGCAAAACTCATCCAAATGTAGCCATTTAACCCATGCTTTTTGCTTCTCACCAACATAGTTTCTCAAGTACCCCTCCAACCATTGGTTCACCCTTTCTGTTTGGGCATCAGTTTGAGGATGATTGTTCTAAGAGTCAATTGAGTTCCCACCAATTTGAAGAGTTCTTTCCAAAAATCACTCATAAATCTGCTATCCCTATCACTTACAATGTTTTTGGGAAGTCCATACAATCTGAAAATATCTCTAAAGAATAGCTCAACTACTTGTGCAGTTGTAAAATATGATGTAATAGAAAAGAAATGAGCAAATTTGGTGATTCTATCCACCACAACATAAATACAATCCTTACCAAAATCCTTGGGCAAACCTGTGATGAAATCCATGGAGATGCTTTCCCACTTTTGTTCTGGAATAGGAAATGCTTGTAAGAGACCAACAGGATGGGTGTGTTCAACTTTGTTTTGCTGACATATATTGCATTCATTCACATACTTTAAAACATCTTCCTTCAACCCTTTCCAAGAGAACCTTTGTCTTAGTTGCCAATATGTTTTAAAGAAACCAGGATGGACTGCTAAGGGAGAATCATGAGCTTCCTTCAAGATCGTGTGCTTTAAATTTGAACCATGAACTAAGTATATTCGGTATTTACAGTAGATTAGTCCATTCAATATATTTTACCTATCATCCTCCTTGACCCAATCTAACAATTCACGAGAAAATCTATCTTTGGCATACTCTACTATTAGCACAGCTTTCCAATCTTTTGAAATGTTCATAAGGGAAGGTCTCCTAGACAGTGCATATGCTACACTATTATTCTTCCCCTTTACATATTCAATGTCAGAATCAAAAGCTTAAACCTTACTTACCCATTTTTGTTGCCTTTCATTGAGATCTTTTTATGTAAGGAAATGCTTCAAACTGTTATGATCAGTTTTAACCACAAATGTGTTCCCCACCAGATATTTTCTAAACTTGGCCAAAGCATGCATGATGGATAACATTTACTTGTCATATATGGAGTAGATCCTCTCATGTGTCTGCAATTTTCTTCTCTCAAAAGCTATGGGGTGTTTATTTTGCTTTAGGACCGCCCTTATGCCTTCTCTTGATGCATCGCATTCCAAAACAAAAGGTTTAGAAAAATATAGTAATGCAAGTACTGGACAACTACTCGTTACCTCTTTCATTATTTGGAAATCCTTTTCTGCCTCTTCATCCCATTTGAAAGCATCCTTCTTGGCCAAATCAATAAGGGGAGCAGTCAGTTTGGAAAACCCCTTCACAAAATTCCTATAGTAAGTGCAGATGGCCATTCAAGGATAGCCTTTATTTTCTCCAAGTGCACATTTACCCCATCTTTCCCAATGATGTGCCCAAGATACAAAATTTATGTCAACCCAAACTCACACTTGGACAATTTAGCAAACAAGGACTGTTCATGCAAGATTTTCAATACAACTTCTAAATGATACAAGTGTTCCTCTCATGTATTACTGTAAATCAAAATATCATCAAAGAAAACCAAAAAAAACTTACGAAGCTGCTTGCAAAATATTTTTTTCATGCATGATTGGAATTTTGTTGGAGCATTGGTCAAACCAAAAGGCATGACAAGAAATTCGAAGTGGACATAGTGACATATGAAAGCAGTTCTGCACATCTTCTTCCTTCATCCAAATCTGATGGTAACCAAATCTAAGATTAATTTTGGAAAAGAACTTTGCTCCAAATATCTCATCCATGAGATCATCTATCCGAGGGATGGGATATCTATTATTTATTGTCTTTTTTTTAAGGCCCTAAAATCAATGCACATCCTTAAGGTTCCATCATTTTTCTTCACCAAGACAACTGAAGAAGCATAGGGACTTGAGCTTGGTATGATGAGCCCCAATTCCAATAGTTCTTGAATAGCCTTCTCAATATCATCTATGAACCTTTTTTGGGTTTCTATATGGGGGTATTTGGATAGGTGAAATACATACCTCCAAAAAATGGTATGCTCAACTCCTCTATCAGGTGACCTTCTAAGGGGAAGGTCTCCAAAAACCCTTTCATACTTATGTAGTAGTTTCCTTATCTCCCTTGGATGTTCTGCAATCTTTATGTTTGGTTTGGAGTAAGTGATTAAGAATTCTGTAGCCCATTCAATGTCCCCATGTCTCAATATGGACCTCATACTATGGGAAGACACCACTTGGTTAGGATAGGTGTGCATCCCTCTCACTAACATTTGTCTTCCTTCCGAATCTTTGAACTTCATTTCAGGTATTTGGTAGTTCATTGTATTTTCTCCTATAGAGTACAACCATTGTACTCCCAACCCCACATTTTTATCATCAACATTCACCACATATAAGCTATCATAAAATGTATAATTTCGTATGGTAAGTTGTAGATTTGGAATCCATGTGTTGCATTCCATAGAATTGTTACCTGGAATGATGATTGTGAACCCTTCAAATGCTTCAGTAGGTAACTTTATCCTCTCCACCAAGGCTACATCAATGAAGTTATGAGTTGCTCCTCCATCTACCAATACTGAAACGTTCTTCCCTTGTACCACTCCCTTGCATCGAATGTTGTGAAAACGAGGCACTTCTGAAAGCACTGCCATTCTCCCTTTTTTCAGGTGATGGATGATATTCTTTTGTTGTGTCATATCCCTCTTCTTGGGATGAAAGTTGTTATTATTCCTCCATGTCCCCTTCATCATTAGAAACTACGTCTTCAATGAATTGTGCTTTCCCCTTAGCACATTTATGCCCCGGTACCCATGGTTGATGACATGTGTAACATAGTTTCTTCTTCTTAGTTATTCCTTTCTTGGTCCCTATTTTGTGTCCTTCTCAAATGAATCTTTTTTCTATGGTCTCTTATCAAATCTGAACTTGGAAGGAAAATTGAGCTTGGGAGGATACCTTGTCTTGGGTATCACATTTTGCAAATCTCTTTCCAAATTCATGGAATCTTTTAATGAAGTAGGTTTATGAGCTTTAACTAAACCTTTCAAACGTTTATCCAATCCTTCAGTAAGGAGAAACACCAATCGAACCATAAATACATCAACCTCCATAATTGATAGTTTTTGGAATTCCAACATGTACTCCTCGGGGGTTCCAGTTTGCTTCAACTGTGTAGTTCCTTGAAAGGCATTTCAGGGTCTTTTTGCTCAAATATTTACACTAACCTATTAATAAACTCTTCATATGATTTGATCTGATCATGTACCAATGTTTTAAGTCCATGGAACCACCAATTATTTGCTACTCCTTCAAGATGTAGAATAGGCATTTTTAAAGCATCATCTTCAACCATTTGATTCATCTGAAAATATACATCTAACTTTTGTACCCAAGTATTTGCAGAACTTTGGGATGATCCATCAAAGGTGGGAAGGGAAATTTTACCTATAGCATAATTCAATTCTTTATTTTGAAAAGGAGTTATGTTACCTCCTCTCATTTTGATCTTGTTTGAGATAGTAAATAATTGATCAAATGGTAAGGTCCTCCTACAATCTTCACTCAATTGTTGCCATTATGCTAGAACTTCATGCATTCCATATTGGATGTTAGGATCATATTTGGGCTCAAGAATATTGGGTGTGGTAACTCTTGTTGAGCTCTGGAATTCATTGGGTCGGTTTTGAGGCCCTGTCTTTGAGAAAATGTTTTCACCAAATGCCTTATTTTCCTCGAATGGAGAACTACTACTCCCTCCTAATGCCAATTTGCTTCCAATTTGACTAGCCATCGATTTGAACCCTTTAAGTAGCTTCCTTTTCATGTCCTCAAAAAATGGTTTCATTAATTTCCTAAACTCATCTTTCTCCTCCATATCTGAGGTTCCTTTCTCATCCTTCGTCATAGTTTCAACAGAGTGCATCTCTTCTCCTGCTTCTTCCTCTTCACCAAAGGTAATTTCAATTTTGGTGTCTAAGGGTTGGGTTTGAATTATTGACCTCATAAATGGTCACCCAAATCAGGTGCAAGGACCATGCTCTGATACCACTGTAATATACCTCCAAAGAAAAGTACTTGGATTCACCTTGTTTCGACTCTAGGGGTGTCATTTACAACTGGTTCTAAACACCTCCAAATGATTTATAATTTTGGGAGGAATGTATTTATGGGGTGGAAAAAACATTAACACATCTATCATACACCCAAAAAATTGATATACCCATCCATGGTATGCAATTTTCAAGGAAATAAGTTTCGGGACAAGACTAGTCAATTTGAGTAGTGGAAATCCCCCTAGGTCTTCCATTAATTGCTCTTACAAACATTGTACAACCCTCACTAATTATTTGTCTGAGACTTGTATTTGTTAGGGGAGATTAATTACAACATATTTGCACAATTATATTTGGTTTTAGGGTCACATAGGTATCACAATGAACAACATCTTCTAGAGTCTAGAATTCGGGGTGAAAATGGTGGACAAGGAGTCTCGAATTTAGTCCTAAACCATAGTGACACTTTAGGGGTATGAAAAATAATTTGGGACATCAAATTAAATTCATATGCATCTCAATACATGAATAAATATCTCACAAAACTTTGATATAAAACAGGTACAACATCATCCCAAAATTACTATGAAAATGATATGAGGGAAATGGTTTGAATTTCATCTTTGATTGGAAATATCACTTGAAGTACATGGTATTTCGAGTTGCGTCTCTAATGGTATGAATATTAAAGAAGCAACTAATATGTCCATGAATTCTAAATAACTATATGCAACAAGAAGTGCGCCCTTGCATATTTACATGACATTGAGAGAAAGATAGTAGAATAGGCATAGAGAAGAATGAGAGAAGATGAACTCAATCTCAATTGGGGTTTGAACCTGCATAAAAAAATATACATGAATATATGTTCAGAGGTATGAATGGACTCTCCATCAACCAACTTGGATGGGAATCTTGCACCCTCAAAATTGGTTCTAAGGCAGGGAGGATGAACATCCACCATGCAAGGACAAGCTATGCTCTCCAATTGTGTCAAATGAGAAATGATCAAAATATTGTCTCCTTTCTTATTGTCTTTTATTAACCTCCCAAGGACTCCATAGATCGAATTCCCTCCAAGATTCTCATCCCAACTTGAATTAGGGAGAGATTCCCATGAATGCCACTTGTCCAACACTTTCTAGCCTTCATCTTCCATCAATTCGAATAGGGGGAATCTTGGCTGCCATAACTCCCATTGTGTGCCCTCTTGAAGGTTATTTTTATCCCTGACATGTCATATAGGTCAGATGTTAGCAATCAGGTCTGATATTTTTCTTAAGTGTCATAGAATCTTCGTCATTGTTGTCATAGAGGTTAGGGAATCTAGCTCCAAGTGTCACAATACTTCTAAGATGCCTATTCTTCTTCCATGGGAGTTATTCTTACACTCTAATTCGACCCTACTAGACTCATGCCATGAATAATGCATCTCCAAATCCCCCAATAATTTTAGACTCCACGTTGGATTCGAATGGGTGAGAATAGGATGCCATGTGGCATGGAGAATCTTTCCTTGTGTGGGTCCCACACTACCTATGCACCCTAATGACCAAGTGCCACCTTATTTTCTTCTTATTATTATTTATTCATGCCATTTAATGTATATTTGTCAATCTAATGTCCATTTGGGGTCTATTAGCTCCCTTATTCCAAGTCTAAATTTTTCCACCCCAACCTAGGGAACTAGTAGATTGGTGGAAATTTCCCTTCGTGTGATTTATTTGGATGGGTACATTACAATTTTCCACTCGTATTAGCCCACACGAATGAGGTACCATGCCTTTGTGGGTCTTGCGTATTGGGATACCATGACTAGGTTGGATAAAGGACTTGTGAACATAGTTTTATATACTTCTTCAAAATGGCACATAGACACCAAGTCCAACAACTTCTTTGACATCAATGAAAACACCAAGGTTCAACATGTTAAAATTCAAGATGCTAAGACAGAAAATAGCAGCATTACATTCCATTTCACAATAATAGCATATACAGGATCACTGAAGAAACAACAAGCACAGCATAAACACAAGAGACAGAGATTTATCCTGGGAAACCCTCATGGGGTAGAAAACCCAGCAAAGCTTCCTCAATATAGATGACCAGCAATATACAAAGATGAAACCCTGAGACATGATCTCCTCCTCCACAATAGCAGACCTCTCCTCCACAAGTGCGTTATCCTCAAGTGAGTGAATGTGTATAATGAGGAACACACCTCCTCTATTTATACACTACTCTAATATGTATTTTACACAAGTACATGTAGGCTCGTATTTAACCATTAGGTTAAATACCCCATTATAACTGACTGGGCCAAACCCTCTAGGGTGGTCTAATAACCCTTTGACCCACATAACACATACAGGGCCGACCCCCACTAGGGAAGTCTAATAACCCAAGTTACCACATTCCGACGGAGGAATAAACATCTCCGGATATACAATAAGATCTTCACGGAGGAATGAATCATCTCCGGAATAATAAAGTACAAATATAATATTCTTTGAAGTTACAATATCTCAACACTCCCCCTTAACAAGAAGGATATTATAACAGCATCTGCACGAGCAAGGAGTCATCAACATCATACATGATACATCTATAAATCATTGGAAGCTTTCTCAACATCATCAGTAACTCAACCAGTTACTGGAATATCTTCAATACTGGAACATCAACATCTTCAGTACTGAGTCTTTATCTTCTGCAGCACTCAAACAGCTACAGCAACATCAATATCTGAATCCTCACGATTTTCAGCATCGCCATCACACGATCATCAGCATCGTCATCACATGATCAACAGCATCGTCATCTCACGATCATCAGCATCGTCATCATACGATCATCAACATCGTCATCTCACGATCATCAGCATCGTCATATCATCTCGATCTACAGCATCTGGATCATCTCGATCTACAGCATCTGGATCATCACGATCTACAACATCTGGATCATCTCGATCTACAGCATCTGGATCATCTCGATCTATAACATCTGGATCATCTCGATCTACAGCATCTGGATCATCTCATCTACAGCATCTGGATCATCTCGATCTACAGCATCTGGATCATCTCGATCTACAGCATCTGGATCATCTCGATCTACACCATCTGGATCATCTCGATCTACAGCATCTGGATCATCACGATCTACAGCATCTGGATCATCTCGATCTACAACATCTGGATCATCTCGATCTACAGCATCTGGATCATCTCGATCTACAACATAAGTATCCTCAACCATACAAGTACATTAATCAATACATGTATCATCAAAAGTATGTATTCTCACCAATACATCTATCATCAAAACATGTATTCTTACTAATACATATATCATCAAAAGCATGTATTCTCACTAATACATCTATCATCAAAAGCATGTATTCTCACTAATACATCTATCATCAAAAGCATGTATTCTCACTAATACATCTATCAATACAAGTATCCACACTGATACAAGTATACACAACAGCAGCATACCCTGCAACACACATGATCCAATTACGGGATGGTCAATCCCTCTCACTTTAGGACATAGGTCCAAGGATGATACAATCCTGATCCACTTATGGGATGATCAATCCCTCTCAATTTAAGACATCTCTCATGTCTATGGATGATGCAATCCAGATCAACTTACAGGATGATCAATCCTTATCCTTTTAAGACACCTCACCATGTCTAAGGATGATGCAATCCCGAATCAACTTACAGGATGATTAGTCCTTATCACTTTAAGACACCTTACCATGTCTAGGGACGATGCAATCCCAATCTACTTACAAGATGATTAGTCCTTATCACTTTAAGACACCTCACCATGTCTAGGGATGATGCAATCCCAATCTACTTACAGGATGATTAGTCCTTATCAGTTTAAGACACCTCACCATGTCTAGGGACGATGCAATCCCAATCTACTTACAGGATGATTAGTCCTTATCACTTTAAGACACCTCACCATGTCTAGGGATGATGCAATCCCGAATCAACTTACAGGATGATTAGTCCTTATCACTTTAAGACACCTTACCATGTCTAGGGACGATGCAATCCCAATCTACTTACAAGATGATTAGTCCTTATCACTTTAAGACACCTCACCATGTCTAGGGATGATGCAATCCCAATCTACTTACAGGATGATTAGTCCTTATCAGTTTAAGACACCTCACCATGTCTAGGGACGATGCAATCCCAATCTACTTACAGGATGATTAGTCCTTATCACTTTAAGACACCTCACCATGTCTAGGGATGATGCAATCCTAATCTACTTACAGGATGATTAGTCCTTATCACTTTAAGACACCTCACCATGTCTAGGGATGATGCAATCCCAATCTACTTACAGGATGATTAGTGCTTATCACTTTAAGACACCTCACCATGTCTAGGGACGATGAAATCCCAATCTACTTACAAGATGATTAGTCCTTATCACTTTAAGACACTTCACCATGTCTAGGGACGATGCAATCCCAATCTACTTACAGGAGGATTAGTCCTTATCACTTTAAGACACCTCACCATGTCTAGGGACGATGCAATCCCAATCTACTTACAGGAGGATTAGTCCTTATCACTTTAAGACACCTCACCATGTCTAGGGACGATGCAATCCCAATCTACTTACAGGATGATTAGTCCTTATCACTTTAAGACAAGTCTCATGTCTAGGGACGATGCAATCCCATCACGTACATTTTGAACCCAGTTCATGGACGATGCAGTCCTCACGTACATTTTGAACCCAGTTCATGGACGATGCAGTCCTCACGTAAATTTTGAACCCAGTTCATGGACGATGCAGTCCTCACGTACATTTTGAACCCAGTTCATGGACGATGCAGTCCTCACGTACATTTTGAACCCAGTTCATGGACGATGCAGTCCTCACGTACATTTTGAACCCAGTTCATGGACGATGCAGTCCTCACGTACATTTTGAACCCAGTTCATGGACGATGCAGTCCTTACGTACATTTTGAACCCAGTTCATGGACGATGCAGTCCTCACGTACATTTTGAACCCAGTTCATGGACGATGCAGTCCTCACGTACATTTTGAACCCAGTTCATGGACGATGCAGTCCTCACGTACATTTTGAACCCAGTTCATGGACGATGCAGTCCTCACGTACATTTTGAACCAGTGGTTCCGGGATGATGCAATCCCCATCACTTTATTCTCGAAGACCATACGTCTACGGATCAATTCAGGGACCAAGGTCCGGGGATGATACAATCCCCACTTCTCAGAGACCTTACGTCTACGGCTCTCTTTAGGACTGAAAGTCCAGGGATGATCCAATCCCCTCAACTGTCCACTAGGGACTTCATTCTCGGAGACCTCACGTCTACGGCTCTCTTTAGGACTGAAAGTCCAGGGATGATCCAGTCCCTTTAACTGTCCACTAAGGACTTCATTCTCGGAGACCTTACGTCTACGGCTCTCTTTAGGACTGAAAGTCCAGGGATGATCCAATCCCCTTAACTGTCCACTAAGGACTTCATTCTCGGAGACCTTATGTCTACGGCTCTCTTTAGGACTGAAAGTCCAGGGATGATCCAATCCCTTTTCTTTCTCGGAGACACCTGTCTACGGCTCACTTTAGAACAAGTGTTCAAGGATGATACAATCCCCACATGTATTCTCATCAATATACTATCGATCCTGGGAACCCATACAGAACCTGATTCACACTTCTTCTTTAATTGCACCATTAAGAGAATGGTCTTATCTAGCCACTTGGAGCAAACATCTCATCATGATTCTCTTCCTCTTTCTAAGAGAATCTTCTAGCCACAAGCCTTCTATATTTTGTTTGATTTGTAAATCTTCTTGTTGAACATCCATCACTTGTTCGGTGTTCATTATTCTTCATGATCTTTCCTACAAAACAAAATTAAGTACATGATTAGTAATCCTTCATAATCATGAAATCATGATAACCTATTATGCATACAGATATCATTTATATAGTTATGCAACTATCTTGACCAATACTTTGGCACAACACTTTCCCATATCCTGTATGCATACAGTGGCTATCTAGATGCCTTCCATCTCTACCAGAACATACTATCGAGAGTGTGCACAGCTCTTAGCATGTCAGCAAAGAGGTTTCATTCTAGACAAGCAACAATGGAATGTTTGTCCAACTTACCAATCATATGCATATTAGTAGTATAATGTTCAATGCTCTATGAATGTTTGCACTCAGCATGATATGTTCTAGGAATACAAATATGCATACAAGAAATATCATTTACTATTTCAAATAACAACTCAAATACTTATCTTTTATGTTTGTGTGGTTGCCTCCCGCTTGATCTTCTATATGTCCTTTGAACTTCTATTCATTTTGTACCACTGTGCATGCTCAAGTGTGCACTAGTGTCATCCTCATGATCTCATACACAAACATTCATTCATTAGTATATTCTCAAAACATTCTAATTCTAAATAATCTTGAATATGTATAGTCATGATCATTAGTATTTAGGGTTTCAAGTAAGTCTTCTTTTACTCATGCATATTCTTGTTTGATCATAGTACTCTTCTGGTTAATTAAATCATGCATAAACCCTTGATTACTAACTTTATGAATAAGCATAACCAATCATATCAAGTATACTTATATAAGGGATCCTAACACAAGGTAAGATTCATGGGAAACATACCTGGATTAGTATACCTACTTGGTTATGTACAACATACCTAAACATTCTCTTCAATGATTTAGAGATCCTGAGCTAGAACCTGCATGTCTCATAGGTTAAGCATAATATAACAAAGTCATACATACCTCGTAAGTAGAACAAAGATTATGGATGAGTCTTTGTCTTCATGTTTTCATGGTCATGGAACCTGATTTGTCTTTTGTGATGTACCTGTATCTTGTTAGCAGACAACATCAACCTCACACAACATCATAATGCATTAGTACAATCATAAGTGTCAACACCCTAACCAATGAATATCTTCTATCATGCATTCATAATTTTGTTAAGGTTATACGACAAATCTAAAATCAAAATTGTACTAACTGTAATAACCTGAAGACAAACATACCATAAACTTAATCATGGACAAATATCGAAACATACCTCAATGAGTCATACCTGTCGAGATCGCTTGTATTCTTCTTATGTAAGCCCTTATCCTCATCTCCCTCTGAGACAGGAACTTCTTCACTTATGCAGGTGACCAATCCATCTTCTTCTAGGATTAACCCAATCCACTTGATTTGCAAGAACTGGACCTTGATGAGCTGATCAAACTGGTATATTCAGAATTTGAAAACTACAAAGTTTTACTCCTTAATTTTGCCTTTGAAACTTTCGGATTCACTGGACGTGACCCTGAACTGGGGTTTGATGAAGCCCACTCTTTTTCCCCATCAAAAGGTTTGATCCAAAGCTCTAAGCTTCTATTTTTCTGAGGAGCTTCCAGCCGTGGTCACAGATTTCAAAAATTCCCATTTTTACAGAAGCCCTAATTTTCCACTTTTCTGATCAAAGTCCCGAACTAGGGTCTAATCAAGCCCGGCCTTCTGCCCAACCAAAAATTCTGATCTTGGTCTCTAAATTTCTATTTTGATGAGTAGCATCCAGCCGTGGTCTCCGATTACAAAAATTCCAACTTTCTTCAAAGCCCTAAATTCCGGAATCCATGAATGAAGGTACCAAAAAATAATTCTGTTTTGACAGAAATATGTACCTGATTGTTTCTGGTGTAACTCTGAAATTTTTGATCCACAGGGTCTGAAAAAGTTTTCTGAGATAGCCTGACCTGTTAGCTTTCCATCCTGACAGGTCTGACCTCAATTGGATGTTCTGAGAGAGAGTTATGCCAAATGTCGCAACGTGACCTGTTTTGGGAAAATACAGGAGAGCGAACTTGTACGGCGTGCCACGTGTCACTATTTGACCTTCGGCCTCTGAAAACGTTTTTTGCGATAGCTCGGCCTGTTATCTTTCCATCTTGACAGGTCTTACCTCAATTGGATTCTCTGAGAGAGAGTTATGCCAAGTGTCGCAACATGACCTGTTTATGGGATAATACAGGAGAGCGAACTTGTACAGCGTGCCACGTGTCACTGATTCAACTTCGGCCCCTGAAAACGTTTTCTGAGATAGTACAGTCTGTTTACTACCTGTCACTTTTCACGAAATTTCATTTGGAGCTTCCTAGCCCAAGTTATGACCTTTTTCCCAAGGTCACCTAATTTTGACTCAGATCTGGAAGAGGCAGAAACCCTATATTGTACAGATCATAAATCACAAAGTACAACGAATTAGAGGTTGTCCTTTGGACACAAGGTACCTGGAGATTTTAGCTTCGTCCTGTAACAATTTCAGATCCGAAAAATTCGCCAACACGGATTTATAGCGAAAGTTCTACGATGACTGGTTTTTGCTATGTAAAACCCTAACCTTCAAATTGTCGTAAGTAAAGCAAGTGTCTTTAGTGCCATACCTTGTCTTCCTTCAAGTTAGCTCTGATACCATGTTAAAATTCAAGATGCTAAGACAGAAAATAGCAGCATTACATTCCATTTCACAATAATAGCATATACAGGATCACTGAAGAAACAACAAGCACAGCATAAACACAAGAGACAGAGATTTATCCTGGGAAACCCTCATGGGGTAGAAAACCCAGCAAAGCTTCCTCAATATAGATGACCAGCAATATACAAAGATGAAACCCTGAGACATGATCTCCTCCTCCACAATAGCAGACCTCTCCTCCACAAGTGCGTTATCCTCAAGTGAGTGAATGTGTATAATGAGGAACACACCTCCTCTATTTATACACTACTCTAATATGTATTTTACACAAGTACATGTAGGCTCGTATTTAACCATTAGGTTAAATACCCCATTATAACTGACTGGGCCAAACCCTCTAGGGTGTTCTAATAACCCTTTGACCCACATAACACATACAGGGCCGACCCCCACTAGGGAAGTCTAATAACCCAAGTTACCACATTCCGACGGAGGAATAAACATCTCCGGATATACAATAAGATCTTCACGGAGGAATGAATCATCTCCGGAATAATAAAGTACAAATATAATATTCTTTGAAGTTACAATATCTCAACACAACAATCTCCCCCTTTGGCATTGATGTCAACATCTTATGAAGTTGTGCTCCTTCTGATCATGAACACTTATGTTCTGCTTGCACACAACACATTTCTCCCCATGTATTCATGCCAGTTTGATCCTTTTCTCTATTGCACAACCTTTGATTGGTATCCCTCTTCTATTTTTCATCTCATCATGCTTCTTGCACAATTCTCTATCATCGATGCATGCTTCATAGTATCTCTCCCCCTTTGACATCAATGGAAAAGGGATACTCCCCATGAACATTTGCAAGTTCTTTTGAACTTATACTCCGGATTTGCATTGAATTTAATGCTAACCTTGCCATGTCACTATTTTTTTAAGTTACTCCCCCTGGATTCATGCTTTATTTCCTTTCCTTTTTGTGACTTATGTTGCACTGTGTTGAGTTCCCCTGCAACATGTACATATATCACCGTCTTAATCTAAGTTACTATAGGTATGATCCCCCTGTGCAGTTGCATGTTATTCTTCTTCCTTGTGTTGATTCAATCACCTTTAACTTCTTGTATCAATGTTGCATTACAGAGTTGTATTCTTGTGTTGGTTTCTTTTGTACTACACGATTCCTTATCTGCATTTATTTGCGCACAATAATCTATTGCAGCCTCCTGGTTTCATGCTTCCCATTTCTTTGATTTTACTATGCCAGATTTTTTTTATGTCACCCATTTGTTCCAGTTGTTTCCTCTGGCATTCTTCTTTTATTGGCATTTGAGCATGACAAATTTTCCTTTCTAGGCTATTATTAATGACGAGGATCTTGTATTGCTACATTTTTAACCTCGCTTGTCACACTTGTCAACAACTCTTCGATGTAACCATACTAATTTGACATTCAACACGCATGTCTGAAATTGAGGTTTTGAAAGACCAAGTTGGGTGTTTGGAGAAGCAACACGAGTGGATGTTGATTCCGTTGCAGCAGTTGTAGATGAATCATAACCATATTGGTCTTACCAACCAGTTCCCATGGGAGCTCAACTTGTACCAACCTCTGCAGGATTCCAGTTCCGAGCAGTCTTCACCGGACCTTAAGCTTCATTTATTTCTACATCCATCCAACCATGTCATGAAGCCATACCTCGAGCTTCATCTCTGATTTGATTTTGTAACTTTCATATATGCCCAAGATATAAGGGCACATTTTTTATATAGTACCTTTTGTAACGACACTACTTTGATATAATACAAATGAGTTTGTGTGACATTCTCGTGAGTTTTTCTTTTCTGCGACATGAATATAAAATCAATCGTGCTTCAATTTCATCCTGGCAGTGCAACTCCTTTGTCTTTATGCGCTGATTGTTAGTCATCCTTTTTGTTGTCCTTTTCTTTGACATAAATCTTAAGTACATCAACATAATTTATTGTACCTTTCTCATGGTTAGATTTATTTGAACTAGAACTCTTATTTCAACTGTTATATTGATGCTGAAAACAATGTTTGCCACTTAAGACTAATACATGTACACTATTTTTGTAACATTTTCATATATGAATGATTATGTGACTTTTGGATACACTATTCTAGTTTCCTTGAATTCCCATAGACTTTTGAATTCAAGGGCTTCATCTGCACATTTTGAGATTCATCAGAATAAGTAGCAATTATCTAATGCCATAAGAGTATTTTCATTGTTATCATTAATTTGCACAAATATGTGAACATTTCTTTACCCATTTTTGTGTGCACATAGGTTGTTGTTTATATTCTACAAACCCCTTCTTACTTCTTGCAATATGCACACTATTCACGTCTGCTGATCCTTGACAATTTTGAGCTTTATGCCCAAACCCATCACAAGAATAACATCTTATAGCATAACTATACTTCGCGGTGTGACCATAATACTTGCATCTTAATAATCTTTGTGAATTAAACCTTTTCTTATAACAAGGAAAATTGTAATCATTATCATATACTTGAGTTGATTTTTCTTAGATTACCCAACTTGTTGATTTGCAACTGGAACAAGCTTGCCGTCTCAAATGTTTTTTGTCTTATTGTAGCCAAGACCGGACTTGTCTTTTGGTGACCTTTGGCTATTCAATATCTCATCCAAAATTATTGAGTTGTTTTTGAACTTGGATTCATTTTTCATGTTAGAAAAATACAATTTGTCATCCTTTGTCTCTGCACAATTTGGAATTTTGTTCTTCAGCCCGGTTATTTCAAAAGAAAGGTTCCATGTATTCTTCAAAGGTTGTTCTTCTATTTTTAATTCAACAAACAGTTTTGTGAACATATCATTCTCCTATTTTTTTTCTTCCAGTGATGCTTCCAACAAGAAATTATTTCTTCAAGCTTCTCAATTGCATTCCTTGCACAAGCTAGCTATTTCTTAAGTTCCGTGTTCTCATTCTCTGCCTCTTCAAGTGCTTTGTTTGTAAGTGCTTCTGCACTTCTTTTGTACTCGATTGTTCTTTCAGCTTTGAGTAACTGATCCTTCTGTATGTCCAAAGAATCTTGAGATTCCTACAGGATAACCTTCAGAGACCAATTTTATTTTCTTACTTTCTTTAATTCATACAGAGTAGTGATTAGTTCACCTTCCCAGTAAACTTTTGCATTTTCTTCATTCTCAGAGTCAAGGATTTCTTCTTTTCTCTCAAACTCTATCTGACAATTACTCATATCAGGAAAATTTTAAGATTTGGCATAGGATTTTGGAGGTGAAAAGAAAATCCCATTGTATACATATTTACAGAGTCTTTCTGCAGTAGTATATGTTTGTCTTTCACAAGACTTACTTGAGACTGTCTCCTTGCTGTATGGTTTCTTTTTTATCGAAGAGTAGTAGTTATCCTTCTCCTCTAAGCCCTTATATTCAAGATCTTATACCATTTCCATAAATAGTACCTCTCTTGAATTGTATTCACCATCATCTTCATCAGATGAGTTGTTGTTCTCCTTTGAATACAAACTCTTCTTCTTTTATGTGCATCCCTAGATTGTTGGTGTGACTTTATTCTTTCTCTATAGTCAAGATCCTCTTCACTGTCACTATCCTTGGTTTCCTTGTAGGGACACTTAGAATCAAAGTGACCTACTCTACCACATTTAAAACACTTGAAAGGTAACTTACATTTGTATTTTCCATTACCTATTTTGAGATTCTTCACAAAATTAGCTTCCCCATCATCTTATGCATCAGAGAGACTTTTGCTAGACTCCTCCTTGATTTCTTTTGTCTTATTGGAGGCCTTGAAAGTTGCTTATTTTTTTGTAGGATTTTATTTTCAGTCCTCATCTCATATGCTGTAAGAATTACATGAAGCTCATCCATCTTTAATTTTTTCAAATCACTTATGTCCTCCAGAACTGATACCTTGGGATCAAATCTTGTTGGAAAGGACCTTAGTATCTTTTTCACAATTATTTCCTCAATGATTTGTACTCCAAGTCTTCTGATTGCATTAACAATTTCATCCACTCGAAGGAGAGAGGATGCAATGTTTTCTTCCTCCTTCATTTTGAGGGTTTCAAACTATCTTGAGAATGTTTGTATCTTTGCTTTCTTTACTTTCTCATATCCTTCATAGATGTTCTTGAGTTTGTCCCATACTTATTTGGAATATGTACACCGCATAACCTTGGTAAATTTTGAGTCTGTTAAGCCACACAATATTGCATTTATGGCCCTCGCATTGCATTCATAATGCCTCTTGTCAGCTGCATCAATTGGAGGAATGTTGGGAACTTTGTAACCACTTATGATAGATTGCCACACGTCAGATCCAAATGATTGTAAATACGCTTCCATCCTTATGCTCCAAAATATGTAGTTATACCCATCAAATCTTGGTGCCTTATTCGTGGAAAGTCCCTCCTGCCTCTCCATCTCTGCGCAATGATCTTTTAACTTCCAATTGTTAAACTGTTAATGAAGCAAACCACTCTAATACCAATTGTTGTAATTTTCAATGATACTTAGAGGGAGGATAAATCAGTATCATGCGCAGTTTACAAATTATTCACTTTTAAAAACATGCACCAATTGTTATTTAACACCACATCAATAAAAACAAACTATGCATAGATATTTGAAGAAACTTATATATATATATATATATATATATATATATATATATATATATATATATATATATATATATATATATATATATATATATATATAAATTACAGAGAAAGATGGGAGACACTGATCTCCACTTATGTGACCACCAACTCACTCAGACACCCCTCTAATTGGGACACCTATCCCACTGGAAAGTACCAACTTGCAGACTGTAGGATTCAACCTGTGAGGACACCAATCCTCTGCGCAAGCACCAACTTGCTGAACCAGGATCCAACCTATGAGGACACCAATCCTCTATGCAAGCACCGACTCATAGTGTTTAGGCACCAACTTGAGTGGAGACATTGTTCTTCTTTCCTTGCCCCGTCCAATAGCCCTGAGATGTAGTAGTATAGATTGACGACTTCAGCTCTGCATGCATAAATATTTTCACTTTGCTTCACTAACTGTGCACTCTTCTGCTAGCTCAACTCTGATCACTATTTCTCTTATACTGTATTCTGCAACAATTCCACTCTACAATACAGATTATGGGCACATATACATCCACATGCTTCTTGCACCTTTTCACAAATGCTCAATTCTGCACTTCTGCTCCTTGTGTCTCTGAATTGATTGTTACCTCATGCACTTCATCAAATAATATTTCTGATTCTCCTAAGCATTTCATTCGACCAAAGCATGCCAATCAGAATATTACTCCATGTGTTCTTCCAAGCTTACTTCGCATTCATCAACTTCACTCTTATTTATACTCAACTTGTTCAAATAATGTGTACACAAGTTGGGGCTTCGCCAAACGATAACACCCATTCTCCATTTCTTTACGGTCAAGCTTACTAAACCATATGCCACTTGTCTTAACCTGCGTGAATGAGGTACCATGCCTTTGTGGGTCTTGCGCACCGGTATACCATGACTAGGTGGGATAAAGGACTTGCGCACATAGTTTTATATACTTCTTCAAATTGGCACATAGAAACCAAGTCCAACAAGTCCAACAACTTCTTTGATGTCATCCAACAACCTATTTGACATCAATGACAACACCAAAGTTCAACAAAAAGAGCCCTCCTTTAACCAAAAAAATAAAAAAAAATAAATAAAAAAATGACCTCCAACACTAGAAAACTACCATTACCCACCTACCTTGGAAAAAATCAAGTACCTAGCAAAGGGACTTGGTAAAAAATGAAAGGTTCTTTCAAAATTTAAGCAAATAACACACCAAATACCAATTGAAACCTCCTGCAATAGGCAATCTCAAATACTGAAAATATACCTTCAAAGAGTAAGAGAGGATCATAAAGCACTTGTGAAAAAACACAAAAACATGAGGATATAAGTAGAATGAGAAATTACTAATGTATTAATTTGTTGTTTTTTTATGATGTATAAGGCCACTAGATAACCTAACTCATGTAGGATAATAATTATTATTGTTTATAAACCAAATAACATAGGAACAAACCTAGTGAGTTAAGGTACAAAAGAATTTCCTTACAACATGAGATAATCAACACTAATATAGGTGAAATGTTCTTAAGGTAAACCTACAAGCATTATTTCTAGCATTAAAAATTAGTTTTAAAAATATTAACAATGGTAGCACAACCTTCTCTCTGAAAAATATATCAACATATTTTACATAGGACTCATTAGTGTATTGAGAATCACTTATCATGCATTCAACATAGATCCATGACTCATATAATATATAGATTATATATCATGATCAAGTTTATATGGAATTCTTCTATTGTATATGTGGGACCATCCAATAGCTTTGGTGAAAACTGCATCCCCTAGAATGTGTATATGGCTGAGTGCCTCTTCGATCTACAAGATAGAGGAAAGTGTGTTTATCACAACAACCTTAATCAATGACAACCTTTTTTTCCAAAAAATATATTTAAGAATTCTACATACAACTCACAAGTTCATTATCTATTTGGTAATTTGTAATACTAGTTTGGCATAGAGCCCTGAATAATAAAATATATAGATTATTAATTATAAATAACTTCATGAAACCCACTTCATTGTTTTTGGGGGATCATCTAATAAATTTTGTTTAAATCCCATCACCCAAATATTAGACGTTCGGGCCCCTTTAATACTTGCAACACTTAGGAAGCTCTGCATATCACTGAGAATATGATCATGAGTCAAACAAACTTCCATGCAATTCCCACTAGATAATGTAATTTGGATAGAGGTGAAAGGCTTTGAAGGCTACCATAACATGTCTAATAGCAGACATCATAATAAATTTAGTTTATCACACGAGGCATGCCATGCGTAAGTACAGTGTGTCACCTCAACCACATAAGTGATTCAATGTAATCACAATTCTTTTTCCCCCAACTGGCTCCCGTTGTGATTAAATATTCAAAAGTGTCATTAAAGTGACATTAATTCAGGAGAGTTAAAGCAACTTGACACGTAGGTTGCCTCCACTAATTTCCCATTTATTCTACAAATTTGTTTTTATATATACACTAGTAAACTTACGATAATAATTAACTTTTGAGGAAATATTTCATGTGAGAGATCCCATGAAGAGCATACCTAATCCTTAAGATATCCCATCAAGATCTTCAGACACAACCAAAGAATTTGACTACTAGAGTATCATTACAACCCAAACACAAATACAAACTAAACATCAAATCAAACTTTGAGATGAATATTCCATTTTATATTCAAACATAAATTTCGTTAACGTTTTTTAGCATAATTGTGTGCTTCTAAACTTAAGATGCATCAATGCGTCTATAATGATAAGCATCGGGGCGGCAGAAAATAAACTACACTGATTATGAACATTCGCTAAAATATCTGCTAACTAAATATTCTGCAATATTTGTTAGCGGATATTTCTATATGGATTTTTCAATATTGTAAATCTAGTGCGTGTAATATACATTAGTGAACCGATGCTTCGATTTACTAATGGTACACCAATAACCAAGAAATTATAAAAAATTACATGGGAATCCTTTTTATATGTTTATTTTTGTATTACATCTATTCAGTGCGCTACACGATATATAGCACACCGGTGCTCTATAACTCAAAGCGCACCAGAAAACCAAAAATTAAAATTAAAAAAAGCTTGATTTTTTTTATTTTTACAATTGAAAAAAGAGAGAAAAAATATTTTTCGAAAAAGTAATTTCATAAAATGTTTTAAAAACTTAAAATGTAATCACTATTTCATTATTTTTTGAAAATTTTGAGGGAAGAGTTTTACAATACAGATTTTTCGGGGAGGACTGCTTCCTAAGCTCATTCCTTTCCCTAGTTTCAAGCATTATCTCATGACTCTATGTTTCTAAATTTTGCTTATGTTGCATTCTTTTGGGCCCCCTTTGTTTTTTCCTCCGGATGTTTTATGTTCCCTTGTGTGTTTTGGTTGCTTAACTTGGACAAATCTGGTCATGGTTGGTTTTGATAATCTTTGGAAGTGTGGCTATTCCCTTTGGTTCATCTACTATGCTTTTCCCTTCGGTATGTGCCACTCTCCTTCTTGCATTACCCCCCCCCCCCCCCATTGAGCACAAGGCCACTTCTTGGGGCCCGGCTTGTCCCTTGCAATTTGAAAAATGCTCTTTGTGTGTAGAAGGCCTCACCTTGTAGTTATTTTTCTAAATCTTGTGTCTTGTCAATACCCCATTCTCAATATGTCACTCCATGTGTGAAAAGAAAACAATTTTGGACTCAGAAGAACATAGGTTTAAAGGAATCTTGTGGTCATCAGGCTCTTAGGAAGCAAAGTGTAGGCAATGTCATCAAAGCAAAGTGCAAGCCCTCATCAACCATGCACAAATAGGATAATATGAACAGTGTTAGAGGGATTTTTGTATAAGCTATTTCAAACAGTTTTGATGTTTTGTAAAGCAGTTCTAATTTTAGGCATATTTTGGAAGTTGTTTACCAGTAGTGTAGAGGATCAAAGTAGAAAAATCATGAATAGGAAACGGTTGGATTGAGTTACAATAGGCAATATGAAATTACAGGAACTTATTTAGACAATATGCAACTCATTTTGTAAATTTTGCTCAAGAATATTGTACAGTTTGGTCGTAGTACTTCCTTTTGATAGTAATACAATCATTTGTTATTGTGAAGGAAAAAAAGGACATTCCTTTGAGTTCATTTAAATTGGTCTTCGGTAAGGCTTCTTGTTGTAGAACCATATAAAAACATTATAAAAAATAATGTCTCGCTTTTATTAATAAGATTGGGTCATCTCTCAAATGGGGAGATGAATATGGAATTGGAACAGTAAGCCAAGGTTCTTAAGTAACTTCAAGATAAAAATGGTTCTATCATGAATAATTTTATGAATACTCTCAATCAAAGTCAAATAAAATTTAATTTTGTTGACCTTATTCTAGATCTATTGTAGTTGATGAATAAGACATTGAATTGAGATTTCAAGGAGGAGAAAAATGTAGTGTTCTTAACCCTTTAAGCTTCAAACACAACTAGATATATAGAGATTTATTATACAAGAAACTAGAAAGTATAATGTAAAATAACCAAACATAAAGACAATTGAAAAACAAATGTTGCAAAATAAACCCTTGTATTATGAAAATCCAATAGAAAGCAATGTTCACTTGCCTCTTAAGGTTGGGTGACCTTGTTGGAGCATGATTGTCGTTAGACCAAAACCTACAAGTATTAATCTCCGCTACAATCACCAAAGTTAGGATCCACGAGAGGGGGTTAACCCATGTCACCAAACTCATGGGGAGCGCTGGACACAAATGCCAAAAATCTCCCCCTCAGCGTTACCGGGGGAGTTTCGAACTCGAGACCTGTCACTCTGATACCATTTGTTGGAGCACGATTTCCGTTAGACCAAAACCTGCAGGTATTACTCTCCTCTACAATCGCCAAAGTTAGGATCCACGAGAGGGGGTTAACCCATGTCACCAAACTCACGGGGGGTGCTAGACGCAAATGACAACAGACCTTTCACTTGAGCCAATCTTGAAATGCAACAATACTTGAAAAACAATCCATAGCCGCCTAATTATTTAAATAGGCTTCCAATAGTGCCCACGATGTGTAGAATACTATGTTAATTGGTGTATTGTTAAGGTACTCCTTGCGTAAGGTCATCGATTCAAAACTTCGTGGGTACTAGCTTAAAAAAATAGCCTTCCAATAGCCTTATTCTAGATCTATTGTAGTTGATGAATAAGACATTGAATTGAGATTTCAAGGAGGAGAAAAATGTAGTGTTCTTAACCCTTTAAGCTTCAAACACAACTAGATATATAGAGATTTATTATCCAAGAAACCAGAAAGTATAATGCAAAATAACTAAACATAAAGAAAATTGAAAAAAAATGTTGCAAAATAAACCCTTGTAGTATGAAAATCCAATAGAAAGCAATGTTCACTTGCCTCTTAAGGTTGGGTGACCTTTCACTTGAGCCAAGCTTGAAATACAACAATACTTTACAAAACAATCCATAGCCTCCTAACATTTTAAATATGCTTCCAATAGTGCCCACGAGGTGTAGAATACTTTGTGAATGGGTGTACTGTTAAGGTACTCCTTGCGTAAGGTCATCGATTCGAAACTCTGTGGGTGCTAGCTTAAAAAAATAGCCTTCCAATAGCCTTATTATAGATCTATTGTAGTTGATGAATAAGACATTGAATTGAGATTTCAAGGAGGAGAAAAATGTAGTGTTCTTAACCCTTTAAGCTTCAAACACAACTAGATATAGAGAGATTTATTATCCAAGAAACCAGAAAGTATAATGCAAAATAACCAAACATAAAGACAATTGAAAAAAAATGTTGCAAAATAAACCCTTGTATAATGAAAATCCAATAGAAAGCAATGTTCACTTGCCTCTTACGGTTGGGTGACCTTTCACTTGAGCCAAGCTTGAAATACAACAATACTTGAAAAAACAATCCATAGCCTCCTAACATTTCAAATAGGCTTCCAATAGTGCCCACGAGGTGTAGAATACTTTTTGAATGGGTGTACTGTTAAGGTACTCCTTGCCTAAGGTCATCGATTCGAAACTTCGTGGGTACTAGCTTAAAAAAAATAGCCTTCCAATAGCCTTATTCTAGATCTATTGTAGTTGATGAATAAGACAATGAATTGAGATGTCAAGGAGGAGAAAAATGTAGTGTTCTTAACACTTTAAGCTTCAAACACAACTAGATATATAGAGATTTATTATCCAAGAAACCAAAAAGTATAATGCAAAATAACCAAACATAAAGACAATTGAAAAAATAATGTTGCAAAATAAACCCTTGTATTATGAAAATCCAATAGAAATCAATGTTCACTTGCCTCTTAAGGTTGGGTGACCTTTCACTTGAGTCAAGCTTGAAATACAACAATACTTGAAAAAACAATCCATAGCCTCCTAACTTTTTAAATAGGCTTCCACTAGTGCCCACGAGGTGTAGAATACTTTGTGAATGGGTGTACTGTTAAGGTAGTCATTGTGTAAGGTTATCGATTCGAAAATCCGTGGGTACTAACTTAAAAAAAAATAGCCTTCCAATAGCCAAAACCCTAACTACTTGTGGTCCCATAATTAATGAATACCAACTACCTAGCAGACCTTAATTAAGAGATAGACTATTTTTACATGAATTAATTGTCCACTACTATCTACTTGGACTTATTTAAAGGAGATGGCCACATACATTACTTGACTAACTCCTATGTAACCTAAAATAAGTGAGTTAAGGTAGGACCCTAACAAAGAAATTAAGATTTGTTAATAGCTAGAGTAGAGATGATGAGTAATATTTGGCGATGTCACTATTTTTTGAACCAATTAAGCAGTGTTTCTATCTTGTTACCATGAATCTTAAGACTAAATTCTAGTGTGTAGATTTCCCTAACAAAGATATATTCAAAATCCCATTTAATTATAAATATTACTTAAAACAATGATTGATTACCATAAAAAGGATTTAAGGTCATTGGAGGCACAGAAGAGGGATTGCCTTTATTCCATTTTAATATTAGCATTCCTCTCCTCTCGTTATTGCAATTTGATCATAGATAGTAGGTTTTGGATATCTTCATGGTGGCTTTCTCTATAACAACCAAGGTACTCCCTAACAGGGTATTTTTTAAGGATTATAAAAGTATACTTAAGTATAGTATTCTAGGCGATTATTTTGGATTGAAAAAAACATAAATATAGTTTGGTAGGTGAATAATAAATATGAAACATACAATTTACTACTGAAATTTGTAAATTTTGGCAAATATTATGATAAAAAAACATATTTTATGTATATATAGGCGATATTAGAGACTAAAAATGACCAAATAGCGAATTTATTTTTTGAAAAAAGGCCCAAAAAATAGCCAATTGGCAAAATTTCACCCCTAAAAATTTCCCTGCTCCCTAATACACTCTTATGCACATTCCTATGAGTAAGGGATGTGCAAACTAGGATAAAGGAAGAAGAGTTTGAAGAAGTAATGATTTAAGACATTTCGTAAACACGGTAAGTTTATGAAATCATTATTCTAATCAAATCAAACCTGTAAATTTACAAAATAAATAAATTTTAAAAATAAAATAAATAAATAATAATAATTATTTTTTTTTGGAGCTCTGGAGGAGTTTTGCACCAGATCGCATGCTTTTGATCGCTTGGATTTTCTGCTGTAAATTGGATCAGGGCAAAAACTCTGTGATGATGGATCGTTGGAGGAGATCGATGGAAAAATCAATGTGTTGAGAGATCTTTTGCCTCGACTAACACTGTTTTCTATTGAAGGAGCCATGCCAAATCGTGATCTTTGATTTCTTTTGAACATTGCCTTTGTCAGCGTGGAGTCAATGAACTGAGGCATCACACATGCAGATCTGTGTATAAACGATGCAAAAGACGTTGTACACATATTTTGGAGGTTGATTGTTGTAGTTTTTGAATGCCAGATCATTGTATTTGGCCTTATGCTCAGACTGATGACCAGATTCAGGCTGAGTAGTAAATTTGTCGTTGACACTGAGATGGATTGAACCAGATCACACTAGTTTCTCTTACATCTGATCATTGGTACTTCATCATCTACATATTGCACCTATCCAGCTTGCTCCAAAGCATGCATGGAGGAGATTGCTCGGATCAAGGTGTTGAGAACCGTGGAAATTGGTCTTAATTTTGCTGAAGAACTACCTCTAAGATCTCTATAGACTTTTTTGAATAGATCCTTGTATTTGAAGAAAATGGTGGCGGTTTTCTTTGTAGGTCTCTTGATTGTGGATCGCTAGAGATGGCTGCTTGAACTTGGCAGATCGTTGAGATCTGAGGTCGGGTCACACTTATGGCTGATTGAATGCTGAGATCGGTGATGGCTCTTGCTGGTTATCTTTTTGGATTGGCCTATAACTGGATCACTGATTGATGATGTTGAACTCTGATTGCTGGCTTATGCTGATGGCTCACTAAGCAGATCTCTGACTTGGGTAGTGCAGCAGTCTTCTGAGGTTTTTTTCTGGAGGTTATGGTATTGATTGGCTGCTCTGGAACCTAGTTGGAGACAATGGAGGTACGGGAGATGCCAGGTGGAGGACTGAAGGAGGGCTTGGTGGAGTTCCCAATGATGGGATCTGTTGGGATTGCTTCTAACGGGGTGGGGGACTACCTGTCCTTCTCACCACTTAACCCACTGCCGGATACTTTGGATTTTGATGTTACGTCTGTGGACATTTTGGGTAGCTCGAATTGGCGGGGGGATGGAGCTTTTTTTGATCGGAATCTAGGGGTTCCGGCATCTGGGGTGCGGGAGGGGTTTGATGCGGTGGACGGTTTTGGGCAGATTGCGGATGAAGGGGTGGCCCGTCTGGTTCAGGAGATATGTGGGACGGATTGTGGTGGTTTTGCTGTAGATTCGCGAGTGCCTTTGGAGTCTTTTGAACATCGTGGATTTGAAAGCCCTCCTGTGGCTGCTTCGAAGTTTAAAGGAACGAACGCATCTGTGGTCGGGGCTCTACCGAAGGGATCGAGCAAGAGACGGAAGCGGAGCTGGATAAAGACTCGCATTGTGGGCAGTTATGCTGTTGGCGAGGATATTGCCTGGGACCGTGTTTTGGATATGTCTAAGATGACGCTGGTTGGAAGGGTTATGGGCAGAACTTTTGCTCGACCGACTGTGATGGATTGGGTGGATTCACACTGGCGCGAGGTGCTTGGCTACACTCCTGGGGTGGACATGCTGCTTCAAGGATGGTTTGCGGTGGTACTTCAATCTGAGGTAGATCTACATAAAATTCTAGACCGAAATTGGCACCTGGATCATTCGCCGGTATTGCTGAAACCCTGGCATCCTCTCTTTGATGCCAGTCGGGAGAGGGTTGATTCAATTCCGGTTTGGGTCAGATTACCGGGACTACCATTGCATTTTTGGGATATTAAACACTTTCGTAAGATTGGGGATATTCTTGGACATTTTCTGGAGGCTGATCTCTCTTTTCTGGAGACCCATTATAAACAAGTTGCTAGAATTTTGGTCAATCTAAATATCCGGGATGGATTACCGGAGGTCATTAACTTGGAGTGGGGGCCTGAATGCATTACTCAGCTGCTGGATTACGAGAATGTGCCTTTTAGGTGCAGGCGTTGTCACATTTACGGTCACCCGGCGTCTGCCTGCCATCTTTCGGTTCGCACTCATCTTGGGGGTCCCCGAAATCACTCGGATTTGAATGTTCTGGTTGCACCTAAGGAACCAATGTACTCCTCTTCGACGCCGGAGAGGGAGGGATTGTTTGAAGATCGGTCTGTGGTAGTTTTGGAGCCTGGTGGCATGGATACGGAAGTACTGCGGGACATTTTAGCTGTTGATAACTGTGAACCTGATGAAGAAATACATTGTTCTGCACTAATGGATGTGACTAATGTGCTGGGTCCTTCAACCACGGGTATTCCCTCATTTTCTATTTCGCCCTCAGTTAACGTTTTCTTAAATCTGAGCACTGTGGATGGGATCGATTGGTTAGAGGGGTTGAAACAATTATCTTTGTCAGGACACCCTGGGACTCTCCCGATTATCTCCTCGGGCCCTTGTGGGGATCCATCTTCTCCGGTGGCAGAATCATCTATTAAGCACCTTGTTTTACCCCCACTCATTATGGAGGACCAATCGAACCTTATGGAACCTGATCCTGGCAGGATGGACGCATTATCTGAACCCTCTTCTCCTGAGTCTTCTGCGTCGGGTTATAATCTGCGTTCTTGCACTAAACTATCTGGGGGGGGATTAGGAAAAGAGATGTTGCCATCGCGGAGAGGCAGAGGACGCAGGTCACTTTTATCTAAGGCACAGAACATGGCCAGATTAGATCTGCGGGCTGGGAAACAGGTTTCGATTGAGAGGGCACTTAGAGCAGTGAACGCCCGGAAGCATGTTCGGATATGAAGATCATGTCCTTTAATTGCAGGGGCCTGGCTAGGTCTAAAAAGAAATCAGCCTTCATGAGGGTGCTTACTCTTGAACACCCTGATGTGATTCTGCTACAAGAGACTTTAGGACTAGGTGAGATTGTTAAGGAAAGATTGGAACTTTGGATGGCTGGCTGGACCTTCGTGACTCTGGACGCTCGGGGACGATCGGGGGGTTTGGCTGTGGGATGGAAGAATTGTGCGTTAAAACTCATCAATGCTTGGGGGATGCCTTCAGTCTTGGGCGCAGAATTTCTCTCTGTCGACTTGGGTACTTGTTTCACCGTGGTTAATGTCTACGGACCTTATGATAATCGGGCCATTTTTTGGGATTCAATTCTGCAGGAACCGCTCTTGGATGGTGAATCGGTAGTGGTGGGAGGAGATTTAAATTTCACTTTAGGACAATCTGAAATCTGGGGCCCTCGAGCGCATGTGGATCCAATGGCTGGATACTTTCAACAGATGCTGGTTCGAAAAAATCTTCTGGACATTGAACCAATCAAGCTGAAACCAACCTGGAGGAATAATAGGAGTGGTGAGGCTCGGGTGGCTAAGAGACTGGACCGGTTTCTGGTGGCTGAGAGGCTGGTGGACAGGTTTTATCAACTCAGACAGTGGGTTGGGAGCAGTGGGGATTCTGATCACTTCCCTATCTTTTTAGAGATTCGGCGTGGACCCAACAATCCTCCAAGCTCTCTTAAATTTAACAAGAACTGGTTAAGAGATGAATCCTTCAAAAAACTTTTTATGGACCTATGGAGGACGTATGATGCGGATCATGAACGCACTGCGGCTTTTCAATTTGCTGAGAACATCCAACGTTTAAAGGGGGCTGTCAAATTGTGGGCTGTTGATAAGAGAAGACGGGAAGATACTGCATTGAAACAGATTGAGGCTGAATTACTACTGATCTATGAAGGGGATGGAGGAGGGCTAATATCTCCGGAATCTAAGGCTGCTATGGTCAAATTGGAATGTACCAGAAATAAACTTTTGCTGGAACAGGAGGAAACTTGGCGACTCAAGAGTCGGGCGATTTGGCTGGAATGTGGTGATGAGAATACTAAATTCTTTCATGCATTTGCTAGGGGAAGGAAGTCGGTCAATACTATCTGGAGCTTGAAAGATGATTCTGGCATTGAACATTTTGATTTTAGAGATAAGGCTAGATGCGGGGTGGGACACTTTCAAAATTTATTTAAGGCACCTGCCCAGGCCTCTATCGCTGAAGTTATCAGGGTAGCTCAATTATTTCCGAGGTTTGCTGTGGAGGAGGACAACAGGAGACTCATGTGTGCTATTTCTGAGGAGGAGTTAAAGGAGGTCCTTGGTAGCTTCCAGAAAGACAAGAGTCCTGGGCCGGATGGCTGGACGGTGGAATTTTTTCTGGATCTTTATGATGTATTGGGGTTGGATCTTCTACAGGTGGTTGAAGATACACGTTTAAATGGGAAGATACCGGCTTGTTTCAATTCTACTTTTATAGCTCTCATTCCAAAAACTGATTATCCGACTAATCTTTCTGAATTCAGGCCTATTTCATTGTGCAATTGTATCTACAAGATTGTATCGAAGGTCATTGCTCGGAGACTTAAGGTCAACTTATCAGAAAATATTTCTGATGAACAATTTGGCTTTCTTGAAGGCCGTCAGATACATGAGGCTATAGGAGTGGCTCAGGAAGATCTACACAGTTTGAAGACTCAACACATCAAGGGTGCTATTCTAAAAATTGATCTGTCCAAGGCCTACGACAAGGTGAGTTGGATATATATCCGGCTTCTTCTCACACATTTGGGTTATTGTATCAATTTTATAAGGTGGATCATGTCCTGTATAACTACTGTATCTTTCTCTGTTTTATTGAATGGTGCGGCTACACCATTTTTTCACGCGGAGAGAGGCCTTAGGCAGGGCTGTCCACTTTCTCCCCTCCTTTTTCTTCTGGTAGCAGAAGGATTGAGCAGGGCTATACTTGATGCTAAATTATAGGGGAGTTTTCGTGGCATTGGCATTGGTGATCAGCTATCTGTTACACATCTGCTATTTGTGGATGACATTATCATTTTCTGCTCTGGAGATAGAAGAGATACTAGAACCCTGAAGGAGATCTTGGAACTTTTTTCTAAAGCTACGGGGATGGATATAAATGAAGAGAAATCCACACTTACTACCCATTTGCTGAGACCGGATGAGGAACGGGCTCTATTTGACTTGTTTCCCTTTAAGAAGACTGGGCTGGACGAGGGATTGAAATATCTGGGTTTCTCCCTTAAAGCCAACGTATATTACAAGAGGGATTGGAGATGGCTCATTGGTAAGGTGGAGAAAAGACTGAAAGGCTGGAGTCATAAATGGATGTCACGAGCTGGCAGGCTGGTGTTGGTTAAGTCCGTACTGGAAGCCATTCCAGTCTACTGGATGTCTTTGTCTTGGATACCCAAGGGTATCCTTGAGTCTATCAGGCGGTTATGTTTTAGATTCCTGTGGAGTGGCAAGAAGGAGGGTCAGGTTACCCCGTGGGTCAACTGGAAGAAAATTGCTGCACCTAAGGGTCTCGGAGGGTGGGGATTAAAAAACATCTTTCATTTTGCTCATGCGTTAGCAGCCAAGGGTGGTTGGAGACTTATCAAAACTAACAGTTTATGGACCAGGGTTATAAAAGGAAAGTATCTTTCAGGAATGAGTCTGGACGAATGGATTAGGAGCCCTCAGAAGTCTCATATTGGGGGATCCGTGATCTGGAAAGCGGTGGTTAAATCCTTCGATCTGGTGGAGAGTTACCTGGCGTGGGATGTTGGTAATGGCGCACAGGTGAGAGTTGGCAGAGATCCATGGATAGGGAGTGAACGCACTCATCTGTTGCCTGAAAGGGTTGTAGCTGCTTTGGGAACTCGGGGCATATACACTCTGGACCAGCTGGCTGTACAGCGACCCGTGGACCCGTGGAATCAACACTGGAAAAACGCTGCACTTTTGGGATTGGAGGAACCTGTGGCTGCGTCTTTAAATAACTATATCAGTGGACTGAACCGTGCACAGATTCATCTGTCGGATAAGGAGGATCAGCTGATTTTGGAACTTGATCCGGCTGGCATCTACACACCGAAAATGGGATACACAGTGCTCTGCGCAGGTGATTTGATCGGGGATGAGGTCTGGTGGTGGCGATCTTTGTGGAAACTTAAATGCCCATCCAAAAACCGATTGTTTATGTGGTGTGCTCTGATGAATCGGGTACCGACCTGGGATAATCTACAGAAGAGAAATTTCCAGGGACCGGGGTGGTGTGTCTTATGCAAGAATGATGTGGAAACAATCTCTCATCTTTTCATTCATTGCCAGTTTACGATTGCTGTGTGGAAAGAATGCTCTAAATTGATGGGCTTCGATTTCATATGGGATGGAAACTCTGTGGACATTGCATGGGATAACTGGTGGAGACGGACAACTGATAAAAAACAGAAGACCTTACCATTGTTGATTATATGGGGGATCTGGCTGGCTAGGAATGGGGCGATTTTTCAGGAAAGATCATGTATACCGGAAATACTCAGTGCTATTTCTGTGGGCATTTATCAGGCTTGTCCCGA
This sequence comes from Larix kaempferi, assembly GCA_027924585.1. NCBI lineage: Eukaryota > Viridiplantae > Streptophyta > Pinopsida > Pinales > Pinaceae > Larix > Larix kaempferi. The sequence continues at coordinate 17,076,554 of BSBM01000293.1, read as the reverse complement.
ATACATTAGGGCTGCTAAACAGAGACGGGACTTGGCAGTTGAGATAGATAAATCTTCTCCTTGGGGATTCTTTGATGGTGCAGCCAGCAATGAGATCTGTGGTGGGGGAGCAATCTTATACATTTCTGATTCACATTTCTACACTCTCACGATGGGTCTTGGAGCGGGAACCAATAACTTTGCTGAAGTCATGAGTTTAAAATTATTACTCATTTTTGCATATGAGCGGGGTATTTCTAGGTTGGCGGTCTTTGGAGATTCGATGAATGCTATTAATTGGACCAATAAAACTCAAGCCTGCAGAGTTCTTAGAATTGCAAATGTTATCAATTCTATTCAGCTGGTCAAACAATCCTTTGAAACATTCATCTGCCGGCATGTTTACAGGGAAAATAATAAGCTAGCGGACCAGGCATCCAAAGATGGACAACTCATGGTTTTCGGCACTTGGAAAGTAACTGAAGAATTCAATGGACAGCGAACTGATTTTTTTCACAGACCATTTATTGAATGATGAGTACAATAAATTAGTTTTATAAATTATGAAAATGAAGTTTATAGGTTTTTTTGAGAAGATGTAAAAGCAAAATAGTCCGGTGGGACAGATATATTTTGTTAAAGCAGAAAATAAGCAGTTTTGACAGTAGACGTAACAGTCTCATCAAGTGAACCCATATTAATTGGGCAAGGTTAATTCACTTTAAAGTGAATACTGAATGTAATTCGGATCTCTAAGGATGAATGGAATTACGCTTTTTTCTTAAGGAAAAAAAATAAATAAATAAAATTATAAATTTAAAAAATAAAATAAAGAAATTATAAATTTAAAAAATAAAATAAATAAATAATAAATAAATTTTGTAAATTAAAAATATCAAATAAATAAATAAAATTTGTAAATTCAAAAAATAAAATAAATAAATAATAAAATTATGAATTTGGTTCAGGTTTAAAGTTGATGGTTACAATTATAATTTGAGAGCATATCCAATATCCTGCAAGTTAAATATACCAATAACTCATGGCTTGGCAAGGGTCAATATGTTCGAAGACACATCCTAATGGAGGTCTCACTCTAGGGAGCGTCTGCCCTTCTAACCTCATCACAAGAGGTCAGTGTCTCATTGGGAATTGCCTTAGCAGAGCTAATGAAATTCAGAGCTCTCCACCATTAAGCCACCAACTCATTGACAACTATTCTATTTATATTTAATATTAAGAAGAAATTAGTGATATAAATATGTTGATCTATTATCAAGGTATTGATACTTAGCTTTCCCAAAATAGGTAATGAAGTTTATATTAACCTTTCATAAAGATGATTACATCATATAAATAAGGTGTTGATACTTAGCTTCCCAAAATAGGTGATGAAATTTATATTAACCTTCAAAAAAATGGTCGCATCATACATGAATTGAATTATTGATTAGATTCATGTTGATGAATTGAATTATTGATTACATCCATGTTGTCGTTGAATGGTAAGTTTTGATTGATTTTGTAAATATAATATAATTATAAAATATTTTATTGTATAGTGTATTCAAATTGAATTTTTGATGTGTTGATCCTTAGCTTCCTCAAAATTGGTGATGAAGTTTATGTTAACTTTATATAAAGATGGTTAAATCATACATTATTTAAATTATTGATTAGATTCATGTTGTTGTTGAATGGTAGGTTGTTTGATTGATTTTGTATATTTAATATGATTATAAGATATTTTATTGTGTAGTTTATTCAATTAAAAGTATAAAATGATTGTATATAATAAAAATGTGAACAAACATAAATCTAAGGCTTTTTAGATAAGGAAACATTTTAATTTTTATATATTATAAAAAAAATTTAAAACTATATAATTTTTAAATCTACAAAGAAATTATAAAATAGAGATGGTTTGTAAAGCAAATCCTACATCTTATACTAAAAGCTTCATGAATCTAAAAGTTTATTTTCATGAATCCAAAATTTGGTTTTGATGTGAAAGTTATGTGGTTAACCTTGTGAAAATTATTATAATATTAGAATTATAAATATTAATAACTTGGATTTGAAAATTTTCGAGGAAATTTTTTCAAAATCATGCTAGGAAAATTCGTTTTTATCTTGTGTTTGTTATTGATAATAGTTTAAATATTATATTTTGTAAAAAAAGTAGTGTATAGATATTTACGTATTATTTATTTAGTATTTTCCATTTGGCATATTTTAAATATTCAACGATTTTATTTTGTTTTTTTATAATATTTTTTATTATGATACGATGGAATTTGATAAAAAAAATGAAGAAATTTTTAAATTTTCAAAAAACAATGTTTAAATTTACATCATTTATGTGTCTTTAAGTATTTGAGGGCGTTGAATCCATTTATACATTTAAAAACATAATTTAAATAACACAAAATTCAGATTTATTAAAAATTTAAACCGGTTGAAACTTTTTACAAATATATAAATATGAAATAATCTTTAGGGTGATGTTTTTTTTCAAAAGAAAAAAGCATACTATTGATATTCAAAGTGAATCAAATAGTACATCGATGATTTGTGTCTCAAAACAAGACTGATATTCAAGAAGACTAAGAGTGGAGCTCAATCCTAACAACTTCTTTCACATCAAAGGAAATCTTAACAAATCAAAATATATGTCAAAACAAGGATATCCCAAAAAACTCAAATCCTAAGAAAGGAATTTAGTCATAAAAACGTATAGTTCCCATATCATAGATATGAGAATCCTGAAATTCCTCCCAGATTAGAACACCCACTTTTCCATCCATTGCCGTCTTAGAAAGCTTGTCACCAAGAGAATTATGTTGCCTGTATATATGCTCAAATTCAACATTTCTGAGTAATTTGATTTATGCGCTTATTCTACTGCACCAATGCAAGAGATTGATAATATTGAGTGTGTAATCTCCTTTCGCCCATTTAATTGTTACCCGAGAATCCCCAAAGAATTTAATGTCATCAAACCCAAAGAGATTTGCCACCTTTAGAACACACCATAAATCGAGAAACCCGGCCTTCATATTGGTACTAAAACCACAGTTTAATTTCAAAGTATAATAATGCATCTGATTTAAATACATAACTCCACCCACAGCACAGAACCCATTAAGTGCAGCTCCATCAAAGAAGGATGTTGGTTGATTCATCTTCAATTGAAAATGCTCACTTTCATGGTATTCTGGCACAGTTCCATGGCATAGTTCCGTAGTAAATGGGGTGGAACTACGATTCTGCCGGTTTTTTTAACCAGATCTATGGAACAAATAGCCAAAAAAGCGGGACTTGCTGGTTTTTTTAACCGGATCTATGGAACAAATAGCCAAAAAAGCGGGGCGATTTGAGTGCCAATTATTCCACGCCTATTCTTTGGCTTCTGCAATTTTGAATGAAGTTTGTACGAGATCAGAATCTGATTGCATGTAAGAAATTTAGGGTGATGTTATGGAAGACCAAGTTTATGGACTTGGAATATAATGATTTGACTCCAAAGTACATGGAAACAAAACCACAAGGTAAACTGGTTTAGGGAGTGGTTTTCCAATACGCACAAGGTAAAGCGGTTTAGGGAGTGGTTTTTCAATAACACACGTCAATACGACAAATATGAGGATCTGAGGACAACATAAAGGAGTTGAAATTTGCCATCTCTATAATTTTGTAATCAATAGTTACTGATATTTTAGGTCAGAGCAAGCGGGTTTGTCTGTTGACAAATGATGAAAAGTGGTAATTATAGTGCAGATGCTTTAAGTGCCTTGACAGACGAAATTAAAAAAAGGTAGTAATTACGGGGCAGAATTAACTGCAGGGGACAATCGTCAGTAAGTCAGTAATTGATTGCAAGTAAACGACTATCCTGTTCAAGTAATGATGAAAGAATAAGAGGAGGACGCCACCCACTGATCACTGCCACACGGATTCCAAACGACAATTCAAATCGTAATATAGATTAAGAGAGGACGATTTCATATGATCTTCTTCACGTACAAAAAGTACCAACGGGCCCCCTTCACATTAAAGCCCCATTATTACCATTTTACATCACCAATTTACGCTTCTTACCGATGCTACGTTTTCATTTTCACCACAAGTCGGGGTTAGAAAGCTGCAGCAAGGGAAGAAGATTATTCATCTAGGTAAAGTCCACGGTGATTTTGAAACCCGTGTTCACAAGCAGTTAGCCACGTAAGCAGTCCTATAGCATTTATTGCTCTCCCTGCAGCGTGCGGCGCGCTGCAGTTAAATTCATTCGCGTAATTTCCGTGACTTGCCGCGTCATATGGTTAATATTATTTACCCAATGTCTTGGACGGTGGAGCGATTTAACTAAACAGGTCGTTTGTACGGACTAGAAAATTATGATTGTAGCAGATTCCATATATTCTACCCACATGTAGGGTTTGACTATTCGTTTATTGGCGAAGCCTATTTATTTATTTAGTTAGTTAATTAGTTATATAGGGACATGGAAATCCACATCCAGCGGCACCGACCCACCAAGGAAAAAGAGAAGTTGAACCTCTGCTAGGGAGAGCATGTATTGCACGCAATGTTGGTAGTGCCCACTGCCCCATAATTGATGTCCCGACTCCCACCACACGCCAAACAAATAATATCTTCATGGTTTGTTTTTGTAGGTATGTTGTGTCAGATTTGTCTCCCTCATATCCACATGCACATGATTGCCCACATTTCTAGCTTAACCGACAGAGGACATGATGCAGAGTGAGAATAGGAATGGGATATTCCCATACTTTTATGGAGGAGAGCAAAGAAAAAGCAGGGGCATGGCAGGGGCCCCCTTGATAGGCCTCCACTTCAAAAATCTTGTCCCCCTTGCCTAAGGACAATCCATTCACACCCCTCCTTTTGCCCCTTTGTATTTAAGGTTGGTCCACTACAACAATTGCACTACGGACAATTCCATGACCACTGTGGTTTTGTTGGAAAGAAACCATCCATTGCAGAGCGATCCCTCATGATTGAACCAAACGACAAAGACTCCTCCTCATTATGGCGTTTCTTGAAAGTGGATGATGGAGGATTCCAATCGTAGGGGTAGTCATGGCATGCAGCCATCAATCATCCTAAGATTTAATCCCATGGGGTCACTACCCCACATGAAGTTGGCATTAATATTCACTCAATTTAATATATACTGTTTTTAATGTTATTGTTGCGAGGATATGAATTATTAAATCTAAATCAACGATTAATTTTATAATTTATAATTTTATAATAGCAAATACAAAATATTTATAAACATCCATAAAATTTACCATAAAAACATTAATATTGAACATCATTGACATTATATGCCTAATAATGAATTATTGACCTTTATAATCCTCCACTCATGTAAGGGAATTTGTGCCTTTACTTTCTATAATATTAAGTGAACATTCAAAGCTTCCATGACATGCATGCACTGACATAATCTGTGTCACATATGCCTTATCTTTTCAAGATTCATTCATCATTGCACTCGAAAGCAAAAGATAAAATTAGGATTCTCAATTATACTATATTATAGTTAATAGAGAGATAGTACCTAATGAATATATCCCATTTTTCTTTTTGCTCTTTTAAAAAAAACAAACAAGAGAATACTTCGTCCTCACGCATTCCGTTATATATTTTTTATATAGATTTTTATCGCGTTAATCTTAATCTTGATAAATGTAACTCCTTTTAAATATCTTCCTTTAAATTATTATTAACAAACATAAAAGTAGATCATAACGTCGATTTATAGCAAAATTTAATCTATTATAAACAAGTGGCATATCATCGAATTATTTATATTATTTCTCATTTTGAACAAGTGGCATATCATCGAATTCTGTATATTATTTCTCATTTTGAGTGATGTATGACCTTTCAAAATTTAGAGAGAGTATTTATTTCTTTTTTTACAATGCTCATAATAGTAATAGATCATATTATAGGTTTAATATGATTATTTTTTTATTACTAAGTTGTAGGTTATAAAAGTAATTTAAAAAATTATATACTTAGTAAATTACTCCAGCTTAAAAAGTATTAACGAAAATTTATATTAGTATGCAAGTTATTAAAGATAAAAGTAATTAAAATTTTCATGTTAATTTATAAAATAAAAAAATAAAATCAATATAGATCAATCTTAAATCTGGATCAATCAACATTTAGAGGAATCAAAATTATTATGTAAATTTGTCTTGAAGTATAAAAAATTTAAGATAAAAAAAATTACATCTCAAGAAATTGGACCCTCTAGATAGTTATGTGTTTAAGATGGATCTATATTGGTTTTAGAAAAACAATTAGTGTGTGACTAAAAAAATTTAGCAAAAGAGTCGAAGGACATGTTGATTTTCAAAGTTGTCACTAGACTTCAAAGCATTTAATTACTCAAGTAGGAATATGATTAAAGAGTATCGAAATAACAAAGACAATCTCCTATGTTGGTTTGTTGAGTTTTAAAAACTTTTTGGTACCGTTCCTCAAATTAACCTTTGGAAGAGATTGGAAAATATTGAGGTCCCCTTTGAGTTGAGAGCTTTAATGATAAGGTTAAGAGAGAGTCGTTCGGAAATTTAGAAGCAACAAGGGTTGGCCAAAAGAAATTGTAGTATAGGGGTTAAGCAAGAATGTCCTTTGTCCCCTACTTTTTTTTGTATTTATATTGACAAGTTTGAAGCTTTCCTAGATGAAGCAAGTTGTGAGAGCATGAATGGCCTGAAATGGATCACTATATAATTTGTCATTTGTTTTGGTACTTTATGATAGGGTCCATTTTAGGGGTAAGTCATATTTTGATGATTTGGGGTCTTGAAATTTTCATATCAAATTTCAAGCAATAAATTATTGTTTTGGGGGGTCAAAACTTTGTGAATAAAGTCCGCATTCATTTGTTGATGTTCTAGTCATTGAGAATTTTCCAACAGTGCAAATATCACCTCAATAAAAGTCAATATGAGGAAGCTATGCATTCTGCAAGTTGACGTATGCTTTGACCACCATAGTACCAAGTGGATGCCACATCAAATCCCATTACTCGCACATGTGGAGCTAGTCATGTGTAGACTATCAAAAAGATTCTAGATTATCCAAAACCCTAACCCTAATTGGAGTTGAAGCATGCCAAAACCCTAGCTTAAGCTATACAACTATCAAGGCATGTTAAATACTAATCCACTAGGAAAGTAAGAGGTTATGTTCATATTATATTGACTTGTTTCTCTATAGATGAGTATAACAAAGGAGTGAGATATTATGAGCAGATCAATAGGGGGAAGTTGAAGACCCTATAGTAGTCATTTACACTAAAATGTCTACTATAATTCCATAGTAAATCATCTCTATTTGTATTTCCATTTGATATCTAGAAAGAAAAGAACAAGGCATAGTCATCACCTTCTAGCCGGGTTTTCCAATCTTTGATTTCCTAGGGTACACATTGTGTTCATTATGTAGATGGTGTGGTTTTAGTTGTTGTAGTATATTTTCATTATTCTTGGTTTATTTTAGTATTTTGAGCATTATGCTTGTAATATTAAATCTTAATCATAAATAAACACTACTTATAGAGAATAACCTCACAATATTTTGTTGTGATGAATTGCCTAGTGGAATATCCATAGCAATTTATAGATAAAGGAACCTTACAGGAAATTTATGATCCTCCTATATGTAAATGACATAATTACTTTAGCAAGAACTCTTATAATCTTGAAAAACATCTTAAAATTCTCGAATATATTTGCACTAACTCTAGGATTTATGTGAATACTTATAAAACAAATATACTGATCATCAAGTCTAGAAATGTCATTTACTCAATATGTGTTTATACAATAATGATAACTTGGAAGATTTCCCTTCATATACATATCTTGGAATTGGTATCCATCATAAGCTAAACTAGAACTATAGTGTTGAAAAAAGGATTAGGGGAGGTTGGAAAGGTCTTTTTGGTCTTGAAAATTAATTGTAGAGAAGTTGAGTTCTATTTCTAGAAAAAAATGAAGTTTCCTTTTGACACACTTGTTATCCAGTGATTTTGTATGGTTGTGATGCATGGGGTTTCAGTGTTTCTAGGTAGACTTAAAGGAAAATCGAGAAAATCCAAAATAATTTTATAATACAGAATCTTAAATTAAAATCAATACACCCTACCCATAGGGAGTAAGGCTACAATATGGAACTTGTTGTACAAGTATAAGTTGGCTAACATGAATAAAGAGAGACTTCCTATAGCGACTTCCATAAGCAAAAATCACTTGAGGCTAAAGAAAGGGTAGAATCGAAATGCTACTTCCTAGCTTTGTTATTAAGGGCCAGTAGAAGAGGATGACCTTAGGAATATCAATGCCATTAATAATGTTTTCATAACTAAATTTAATGAAAATTTATGGTGCTACAATGAGATCTGACATTTGGCTTGCCGAAAATAGGTTACTGAAGCTAGACTCTTTCTATAAACAGATTCTAGCCGACAATAACGACTCCCCAACAGGTGGTGGACATGCAAAAAACAACTTTCCCCTTTCCAATGAGCATGCTTCTGGGGAGGGTCCTCCTTGTCTAGGGCCTTGTCAGGAGGAACATATCATCGAGGGCTCCTCGAACTTGGCTCCTGTTTACCTAGTGGATCAGGAACTTGTCCGAGCGACAAGGAAGAGCGTTCAAGGGACCAATGGTTCCAAGGAAGCTGCAACTATCCATGTAACGGTGTTCTCAGAAGTCCTTGTTAAGAAACATAAGAGGTGGAGGAAGCGCTCAGGTACTCACGACATGGCTCTCGGACGAGATATAGGTCTTGATGAACTGGTTGAGTTCAACATGACCACTTTGGTTGGAAAGTTTAGTTACAACGCCATGAACAAGCGGGGGATTGTTCGTTAGGTTGAAAAATCCTGGGGACCTCTGTTAGACTATGTACCCAAGGTATACAATATGTCTCGTGGCTGGTACAATCAAATTCAAGGAGGAAGCTCATGCGTCTTTGATTCTTGGGAAATTGTGGTTGAAGGGTTTGGGTAGCCTCATGCTCCAAAGATGGCACACCGACTTTGACCCAGAGATTGCTCATATCCAGTTTCATCATCTTTGGGTTCTTTTGCCAAATTTTCCACTATCCATGTGGAATAGAGGTGCTTTTGAAGACGTGGGGAATCGTCTCGGTCGTTTCCTTTATCTCAATGATGAGGTTTTGCATGGTATTGACAGGAGGATTGGAAGGATGCTTGTTGAGGTAGATGTCTCGCTGGGTCTAATCGATAATCTTCAAATCGAATGGAGAGATCGTGTCTACCCCCAGATTATTGATTACTGGGGTATTCTGTTCCATTGCTCGCGTTGCAAGGAAGTGGGTCATCTTTGGCGACAGCGTAATGGGACGTCCTCCTCAAGGCTTCAGGAGGATATGGAGGAAAATGAGCTTTTATGGTCGTATGAGGATAGTAGTGACGGGGAGATGGATCTCAATGGCGATATGATTGGCTTCTCCAACAGGGTTCTGACTTCGGGTTCGGTATCTAAGGATCGCACTATTATTGGTAAGATCAAAGCCAGTGATCCATCCTTTTATAAGTCATTAAATGATTTAGAGATTGACTTCATCAATGCTCTAGAACTTAAAGGTTTATCACATGAGGATTCTTCGACTGGTAGAACTATGTCCTCCTCCTCGAAAGCATCAAAAGAAATCTATGCGGAACCAACACGTAAGAGTTCAGATCCTATTTCGGTAGTCTCTCCCCATCCTATAATGGAAGATGTCTCCCCTTTACAATAGCCTCTGAGGGTTTCAAATGATTTGTATGGCCATCAACTTCTCCCAAATCATGTATCGCCGTCAGTTGGCTGTGGTCTTATGGATCATCCCCCTCCCTTGGAATTTGTTTCCCCTTGGGACTCTGTTATGGATCTTCCCTTGGCCTGTAGTGAGCTTCCAGAAAACCCACAGGTGATAAGTCAGGCACCTCCTTATTGTGAGATTGAAAAAATGTCTCTTCTCCCTTCTTACATTAAGAACCAGATGGTTAATCCATCTATTATGTTGGGTGTGTCTGTTTGTTCAAAAACTATGGATACTAAGTCCCAACAGGTTAACAAGTCTATTAAAGGGGCGCGAAGGGGGGGGGGGGTCTCGCACGATATCTTTCTCCCCTTAAGACTAGGAGTGATAGAAAACTCCTTGCACGAGGAGTTCAGACAAATTCCCATGTTTCATCTTCTCTTACTCCATCTATTGTTATACTTTCACCTGAATATCGGGCACTTAAAGATGTAAAAGAACCTTGCTAGGGTACCAAAATGATCATGTTCTCTTTGGATATTAGGGGAGTGGGGGACCTCCCTAAACTATTATCCCATAAGAGATTACTTCATACAATTCAACTGGATTTGGTGATGCTGCAGGAAACAGTGGTTTGTGAGTCAACTTCTAGAATTTTCTTTGTAAAACTTCGACCTGATTGGGAAAAAAATTCTGCTAGTGCATATTTCCTTTATGGCGGACTGTTATTTGCCTAGAATCCCTGTGTTTTATCTCTCTTACCCTAGAGGACCTCGGCGGGTATACTTCTCTTAGGCAGGCTTGTAGGGTTTGAAATGGAGTTCAATTTTTTCAATATCTATGGTCCTTATGTGGAAAGGCATATTTTCTGGGATAGATTCATTGGGGATCATTTATTGGATTTTCCAAATCTTATTATTGCTAGGGACCTAAATTTTACCTGGGTTGCTTCTGAAATTTGGGGTCAGCATGCAAAACTTGATCTACTTGGCAGTTATTTCTTAGAGATATGTGAGAAAAAATAATTGGTCGATTTGGAACCCCTTCCACTTGTCCCTACCTGGAATAATGGCAAAAAGAATGGGGATTGTATTATAAAGCATCTAAACTGATTTCTGATATCAGAACAACTTCTCGGCCACTTTTTCAAATTTCGATCATGGGTTGATTAGACTCAGATTAGTGACCATCTCCCCATTCTCTTTCCAATTGAAGTGGAAGGGAAAATTAACCGGGTTCCTTATAGATTCAACTCGATGTGGATTTTGGATCAGGTTTATACCAACCATTGCCAACCATATTAAAGAATTATGGGAAAATATGGTTGTCGTAGGTGGTTCTTCTCCTATGGAAATCTTGGTATTCAAACTAAAATAACTCTAATATTTTTCGGTGAAATGGGAAAAAATTAGAAAAGATTATTTGCCGAAGGAGTTGGTCAAGTTGGAAGCAGAGTTTGAATCGATATCCATGGACAACAGATTTGGTCCTTTATCCCAAGAAAAATTGGCCACCTTGATCAACCTAGAGGGTAGGAAATTGGGCATCTTAAAGGTGAATAAGGAGACTTGGCGATTAAAAATCCGAGTCATCTGGATCAAGGTTGGGGACCTCAACACCAAATAATTTCATACATTTGCAGAAAACATAAGAATTCAAAATACAATTTGGGAACTGTCAAATAAGGAAGGAAAACTCATTTCCTCTTTAGCTGATTTACAGAAGGAGGCAGTCTTTCATTTTCAATCACTCTTTCGGGATCCAAAGTCGTCTTCCCTGATTGAGCAATTCAAGGTGATCAAAGAGTACTTGCGTATCTTCTTCGAGGAGGAGGGGAATAATCTATTTTCTCTCATCACTTTGCAGGACATTGAAGCGGTACTTAAAGGGTTTTCCAAAGATAAAAGTCTTGGCCCGGATGGCTGTACTGTGGAACTATTTCTGACTTTTATGGATATCATGGGCCCTGAACTATTATCGGTAGTGGAGGAATGTCATATACCAGGACAGGTGACGTGTACCATCAATTATACCTTTCTAGATTTGATTCCTAAATGTTCACACCAGTGGGATTTCAATATTTTTTCCCTATATGTCTTTGAAATTTAATTTATAAAATCATTTCAAAAATTATTGAAGTTAGATTGAAGCCAGTTTTATCAAGGTTCATATCCACTAAACAATTTGACTTTCTGAATGATCGACAAATCCTAGATGTTGTGGGAGTTTCCCAGGAATTCTTTCACGACACAAAATCAAAACATCTAAAAGCCCTTATCCTTAACTTGATCTGGTCAAGGATTATGACCGGGTGGACTGGAATTTCCTCAGACTGGTACTTATTCAAATTGGAATTCCCTGGGAAGTCAGCAGATGGATTGTGGCTTATGTAACTTTTGCAAATTATGTTATCCTGATAAATGGTGTTCCTACATAATTTTTTAAGGGATCTAGAGGATTGAGACAGGGATTCCCACTATCTCCCTTACTCTTTCTACTTGTTATTGAAGGCCTTAGTAGGCTCATCATCAAAGAGTGGGATGCTGGCTCAATCCATGCATTAAATATCACGGCTGATACCTCGATGACCCATAAGCTCTTCATCAATGGTGTCATGTTATACAGTAAAGGTTTTTTAAGTGAATGGAGGCACTATAAAGCTATCTCGAACCTTTTCTATAAGGTATCTGGAATGCTAATTAGCGAGGAAAAATCTATCTTTCTAGAAAATGAGCTAATTAGCATGCCAGATACCTTTTCTATAAGGTATCTGGCATGCTAATCAGCGAGGAAAAATCTATCTTTCTAGAAAATGAGCTAGACGATGAACTAAAGGAACATATCAAACAAGTCCTCCCCTACAATTTTGATTCTCTATCAGATGGAACCAAATATTTGGGATTTCATATCAAGCCAAACAATTATCATGCAAATGACTGGCTTTGGTTATTAAAGAGATATGACATGAGAATTAAGAATTGGTGTTGCAGGTGGATGTCCTTGGGGGGACGACTTACACTGGCTAAATCAGTGTTACAAAACCTCTCTATCTATTGGTTATCACTTTGTAAGATCCCAGAGGCTATTATGAACGAAATTTGGAGCAGAAATTTCAACTTCATATGGAATGGAGGTTCAGACAAATGGAAATTTCACTTGGTTAGTTGGCAAGACTTGGCTCAGACAAAACATATTGGGGGTTGGGATTTGAAAAACGTAAATCTATTTGCAGCAACCCTATCTTCTAAGATCCTTTGGAGATCCCTCTATTCAAATAAGCTGTGGAGTAAAATTATAAAGGAGAAACACATTAAAATGTCCTCCATCACCCACTGGTTTCGTCAAAGTAAAAAATGTTACAAAGGTGCTTCAAATATTTGGAATGGTCTAATGAGATCGTTCCCCACTTTAGCATCCTGGATGGCTTGGAAACCTAGGAATGGTAGGTTGATACGCATTGGAGAAGACCCCATACTTGGGGGGGGCGACCCTTATATATCATCTATGGATCTAATACATTTTCTAATATATATCTCTCTTTGAATCACATATCCACTTTCAATGAGGTCAGGTCGGGTAAACATTCGTGGCTATCCCCCATCAATTGGGTCTTCATGGTTCGATGGGTGATGAATAGCTATATTACATCTATGGTCTAAAAAGAAATTATATCCAGCTCAATGATAGGGAAGATTCTCTAAAATGGTCCTGGAATGAGACTTCGAGCATAGTCACGGATAAAGTGGCATATGATTCATATTTCACTGATGTCCCAGACCCGTTTATGGGGTTTGAACATGCCACTGAAAATCATTCTCTTCATATGGTTTGCGCTAGGAAATCACATCCTGACATGGGACAATTATTTGCGTAGAGGTGGATGCTGACCAAATCGATGCCCCCTCTGCTGTGCTGCTGACGAATCGGTGACCCACATATTCACTCAGTGCTCTTTTACTATTCAGATCTGGCAATCCATTCATTTGTTGATTGGTTTAGGCTCTACCTGGGGTACAATTTCCTTCCAGGACTGTATGAAACATTGGATAGGAATTGAAAGCTATTGGGAAGCTCTACCCTGTTTCATCTCGTGGGAACTGTGGAAGGCTCGGAACCTTCTTATATTTGAAGGTAAGACTCCTTATATCTCTGTGATTTGCAGCAAAGCCATTGCTTCCTTCAGAGATTTTAACCCTTCAAGATATATTTCAACATCGTTTCCTGTGAAAAAAGTGAGACTACAGCCTATTTGGGGGGACCTCTTCCCTCGTGGTTTCTTTGATGGAGCGTCCCAGCGGGGAGAGTCGATCAGTGGTGTTGGGGCTATTTTATACCTAAACGAATCCCATTTCTACAAAATTTGGATGCATCGTGGCCATGGAACAAATTCCAAAAGCGAACTACTTGCCCTTTAGATGCTTCTCTATTTTGCTAGATCGATTGGTATCGAGAAGTTACACGTGTTGGGTGATTCCATGATGATTATTAATTGGGCCAAGGGCATTGCCTCGTCCTGGAATCTTTCACTTTCCTCGTGGTTGGAGGATACTTACGATCTAATCAATGGTTTTGTCAGTATCTCCTTTGCACATATTTACGGAGATTTTAACTGTTTGGCGGATGAACTATCCAAACGAGCTTTTTTGGTTCCTGAGGATGCCATCTTTTTGGAGGAGTGGTTGGATGTTTAGCTTTGTTCATAGAGCTTGATGGTCATTTAGTTGTTGTTTTAAACTTTCACTTATTATTAGTTTTTTTTCCCATATTATGCCAATCTAATTTATTTTTGCAGGCGATAGTTTGTTGGAGTATCCAACATCCCATTCGATATTTTTTGGTCCTTTCCAGTGTTGTTTACCTTAGGGTGAATCCTGTGTGGGATTCCTCCTTTGTTTCTCTACTTTGCTACCTCGGTGGATTGTCTTGACTGGCCTGGCTCTTGTGGGCGTTTTTTGTGCTTTGCTTCGTCTTTGGCCTTGTTTCGGTTCCGACTGGGAACTTGTTGATTCCTTGTTGATCTCGTGTTATATAACCTTTGGGAGACATTCTGGACCTTTGTATTGATTTTGATCAACCTTCCTGTACTAATACATTATAGTTGATATAGTTTGTATCTACTCATAAAAATTTATCTTTTGTAAAGACTTTATATTATTTTAATATTAAATGGTATATTATTTTTCATTGAAAAAAAAAAACTTACATAGTGATTAGAACTCATTTTCAAAACATTTGTAATCCCACAAATATTTGATATCTTAATCCATAAAAATCAAAATAAACTCCATAATCTTTTTTTCAATCTATTTGATTATAAAAACAATAAATAATTATTTTTTCTTTGATAAAATTCAATACACCAATATTTATCTCAATAGATAAGGTGTGATGTTATCTCCATAATCCAACATCGTCATCATGATTCTAAAAGCAAGTGATAATATATTTAATACAATAAAAATTCAAAACCATAAAATAAAATCATTATTTATACTTAATAATAATATACACTATATTGCCCCACCAAACATGGGCATGCCATGAAAATTTAGGTAGTGTCAAATTGTTTAAAAATGTAATCAATATACAATATATTAATCATGTGAAGTTGAAGTTGTTTGAATATTATCTTATACGAATGAAAATTAAGTGTGTGTACGCGTGATAAACTAAAGACAATAATGATAAACATGGCAACAAAACATATACATATAGTCGGTTGAATCTAATCATATTTATTGTAGTTATTCGCATAATTAGTATTTAGTCTTTTACAATACCTAAAATCTTATATGTAACATCATAATAATACTAATATATATAGTTTCGTTTGGCCATTATAAATAAAATATTTATTTAGATGTTATCTATTAGATTCATATTTTACCCTCAACAAATTCTTATATTATTAATCTGACATCAGGGGCCAAGAAAAAATCATTTGACATGTAATGTTATATAATCATCATTTGATATTTGGGCTTAGTATGGAGTGATATTCAGATTCATATTTTACCTTCAGCAAATTTATATATTATTAATCTGGCATCACAAATTCATATATTATGAACCTGACAGCTTTGGGGCCAAGAAAAAATCATTTGACATATAATGTTATATAATTATTGAAAAAATCATTTGACATATAATGTTATATAATTATCGTTTGATATTTGGGCTTAGTATGGAGTAATATTCATATGTGGATTATTGTGTCTGTGACATCTTGCGATCATTTTGGGAGCTATTAGGTTGTCTATACAATCGCAAGATGCCACATTTTCTAGCTTTTGCAATGTCGTTCCATGGTTAGGCTTTGATAAAGGCTCCTTAAAAGTTGGAGCGGGGGTTTGGATTGACGCGTGTCCGCATTGGAGTTTGTGTGATGGCGGGAAGTTTAAGCTCGATGTGCTTCTATTTGATGTGGGCTTTGTGTTTGCACCTTGGATATCTTTTTTTTAAGAAACTGTGTGTTTGTTGTTGATTGATTGGCAAGGGATCGCGTCAGCTTTGGAGTTTGGAGCGGGGTTATGTCGTCGGGATGACGTCGCCGGTATGACCCATCTGTGTAGATACAGCTTCCTTAAGCCTAGTTCGTCGTCCATTTGCATGGCAGTTTGTCGATTTGCGTGGTGGTGGGGGAGTCAAGGTCGCAATCGGTTTTTCTTAGGGCTGGGAGTGCGGAGGTCAAGTATTTGTCAAGTGCAGAGGCTGCTGCATTTTCCTCGGCAACAACCTCTTGCGCTCTTTTGGTTTTGTAATTGGTTTATGTAATTCATAGCAAAATAAATTAGTGTGGAAGTAGGGTTGGTATTTTCTGGAAGAGGAGGGTTTGTGCTCTTATGGTTTATGTAATTCATGGCCAAATAAATTAGTGTGGAGGTGGGGCACGACGACATTTGGTTTGGGTGGTATTTGAAGAAAACAATGCGTAGGACTTGCATGAGACGATTTTGCGCTTTCGCATGGCAAAAATTTATAGGGTTTGTGCTTCTGAAAGGTGAAAATTGGTGCGAAAACTGAAATTTGTGTAGAAGAAAATTAATGGTGGACATTTGCGGCATTTTATATATGCGCCCGCCATTTCCCTAAAGAGGTTGTTTCTTTGGTTCAGTGGCATGAATTTGACAGGCTGAGGGTGATTTGTTGTATTCATTTAATTCCACGTTATCAGTGGTGACGCACAGGGGAAGGTCAACGCTTTGAAACCTTTAACATTTGTTAGAAACTGTTGAGCTCGAGGGGAGCTCATGTTGTTGACTGCTTTTCTGGGCAGACCCGGGTTTTAATGAAGCGCAGCAACAAAACCCCTTGGCGCACTGGCCCTCTCGGAAACGAGCTGCGCGGCAGCTCGAGGTCTCACCCGAAGTGGCTATGGGGGGGTTAAGGAATCAGGTTTCCTTAACCTGGGTGACGCGGAGATAGCTCTTCCTTGAATGGTTCCTGCGAAATCGGCGGTCGGACCTTCCCGCAGGCCGCTCGACGCAGCTGCGTGGATTCCTTCCTTGGCAGGTCTACTGCGCGGTTTCTCCTCCCTAGCGCAGAAGGCAACTATTCCTGGCGTTGACGCGCTAAATACTTCCTTGCCCTTCGCATCCGGCGCAGTAACGTATTCCTAGCTCGCTGCAGCGACAGCGCGCTACTACTTCTTTAGTACTTAAGACACTTATAGCTATCAAGGGATCTTTCCAACTCGCTCAAACAGTCATAAAGATAAGACAGAAGTCTTGCATACACAAATAATGAACTCTAAATGGTTATCATTCACGCAAACATTATAACAAGAGGATATAAGTGAAGCTCATCTCCTCGAGGAAAACCACGTCCACGGGAGTGTTATATTAACCAGAAAATGATAGAGTTATACAATATGCTGCGCACACAGCTGCAGCCTTAGATCTTACAGGAAACTCCACGCACACAGCTGGGAGCCCTTCTCTCAACTTGTCTCCTCTCTATGGAGATTACAAAGGCACAGACGTCGACTCAGACTGTCTGGCAACTCAGGGATTAGCTCCTCGGCTATCCGATTTCCTCTCTAGTTCTACGCACCAGGTAGAAAATACAGTGAAGGATAATCAACACATGATCTATCCTTTAGACTGGCTCTCTAACAGTCTAACATCTAGCTCTCTAATTCTCCAAAAGGAAAGAACTGAAGGAACCTCTACCCATTACAATGATTCATATATATAGGTGGCCATGACGGTCACACCTTTACAAAACTGTGGGCCTTTCCCAACAGTGATTCCCAAAAACCCTAACCACGCACATGGCTAGGTGTACTGTAGGCGCCGCTTGCAGTCACGTCGCCGCTTCCTGCAGGCTCCGTGAATTCCGGCGCAGATTGTGGGTATGGGCGATCGTCCTTCGCCTTCAATGCTCTGGTCCGTTGCTCCTCCTTGATCCGAGCAACCATAACTTCTGTACTAAGCCTTTAAATGAGGGTAGCTGAGCCCTCTACTCCATCGCCTTATTTATTATGGTAGCTGAGCCACCTTCATTCTTCGATGACGTGCGCGCAAGCTCCGCAATTTCCGGTCCGTGATCTGCGCTGAGATCATCCATCTGGAACCGTACTGCGCACCGTCTCCTTCTTACCCAAAACTTAGTGCTTGTCCCAAAACTAGCACTTTCCTTCCATACTCGTGCTTTTTCCCAAAATTCGCAGCTTTTACTATAGCTGCGACCTTGGCCCCAACAGGCCCCCAACACTCACTTGTGGCTCGCCCTCGAGCCACTCGCACTAGCGCGTGGTTGTTTGATTTGCGCATCTGCTTTTGCTTGAATCTCCGCGAATGTTTTCTGCCACTTCGCAATAGCGGAGTCCAATTCCTCGATACACTCATCAGCTGTTTGCACTGTTTCTGCGGTCGCTTCGTCTTTAGTGAGTGTATCAATGATCTCCTGAGACTCGGTAATCTCTTTGATTTTTGTCTCAACCTGGCCAACAATTTCAGCATACTCATCCATGAATGGCTGAATGCTGTTGGTGAGCTTCTCATCTTCAGTTCTGAGCTTGTGCAGTTGCTGCTGCATTTTGCGCACTTCGCCCATTTTCTTCATCTTTGGCAAGCCTGTTAAGGACTTAGCTTCTTCATTCAGAACAGTGAGAGACTGTTCTGCAGCTTGCACCTGTTCTGATAGTCCCACTTTAAAAGGGAGGTTTACAAGCTCTGACCATGCTTCCATAGCCTGGTCCATCAGGTTCTTGGCTTCCTGTACTCGGTCTTTCATTCGTGTGGAAGCTCTGCTCAATGCTTCAAATTGTACCTGCGCATCATCCGTAAGATGCGCAGCAACGCGAGCTTCTAGATCAGCAATCTGGGTTCTATGGTCCTCAGCCATAGCAACTTTTTCTTGCTCCAGGGTTTTCACCCTTCCTCCAATAATTTGAACTTTTGCAACCAGAGGGAGGTCTGGTTGAATCTCGCAAGCCGGCAATTCCTGGGCAATCTCTTCTATTGCGTTTCTGATGCCGGTGTCTTGCGCCTCATAGAGTGCAAGCTTCGCAGAGATATTCTTATGACTTTCCTTCAGCTCTATCTCCTGCGATTGCAGTCGTTGGTTTGCCTGGAAAGTAGAGAGCTCTCTAGCTCTCAACTCAAGAGAAACTTTCTCCTGTACAAGCTGTAGGGTTTCTATAGGAATCATAGACAAATTTATTTCTACAGGTCCAACTGTGCTTACCTGTAGTTCAGCTAGAGGATCTGGAAGTGTCATGCTGGTAGGCGGAATATGTACGACAGTGTGCCTTTCTGTGAGTTCTTCAACTCGCTCATCAGTTGGAATTTCTTGTGGCGCACGCGAAGTAGATGCTGGCGCATGGGTCTGCGCAATCCTTCCTGCGAGACCTTTCAGTTCTACAAATTGTAAGTCTAGAGCACTTCGGATGTGAGCATGCATGTTCCTCATCTCACGAAATTGCTCTTTCAAGTATTTGTCGACCTCCGAGGGAATGGCCTCAGTGGGATGCGACACTTTCTGCTTCTTTGTAGCTGGTTCTGTTGAGCCTTCATCGCTTCTTTGCTCAGGGGCTTCCTTGCCCTTATCCTTTTCTTGCGCAGCGGCGGGTGGCATCGCAGGTGCGATGTCAGCTGCTGCTCTCCATTCGTCCGACCACGACTTAATGGTTTCTTCGACATCTTCTGTGGTCATCCTGTAAAGACCTAGCGCCCAGTCACCTGGAATGTCGCAAGGCCGAAGGTAGAGTTGATGGATGTCGGCAGTAAAAGCCAACTTGCCTTCATACAATGTGGCTGTCTCCTCGCTCAGCCTTGGCATATCTTGTATGGTATCTCGGAGGAGATAGTAGTACTCACAAAAGACAGCGCGATTCATCTTGCGCTTCGCGGGATTAGGGGAATCCCAGAGGTTGATGTAGCGCATGCCGGCAACCTCTCCTGCGCGGCGTGGAAGGAACTGAGTATTCGGGGGCTCCTTCCACCCGACGAGAGCGCATAAAATTAGAAGCCACGAAAAATGGAATGATTGGCCTGCATTGTCCTGCACATTCAGGCAATCAGCCAAAAAAGAATTCAGCAGGAAGAGAGACCAGTTGTACTGTTCTCCCTCCGCAGCTGCGATAGCGAGCTCTACGACAGCTCCAGTAACTTCTTTTGGTCGGCACTTGGTGAGAAGTCTGCCTGCAAGCAGACTTCCTGTGAAGCGAAGTGCCTCATCTTCTACTGTCGTGAGGTCATAAGCCCGACCTCCTCTTGTCAAGTTATATTTCTGGACCAGCTTTGCAGCCAATTTTCGGTCCTTCTCCTTTCCCACAAAATGGATATTGGGATCCTTACCAACCTTAGATAGACCGGTGATGCGGTGTATCAAATCAACATTTAGATCAATTGGCCTCCCGAGCCAAAGGTAACCTCCATGAACGCAGGATAGCAGTGTTTTAACGACTGCGTTCACTTCATTGCTACGCCCAAAGTGCGGTAGCTTCAACAAATTCAAGAGTCCAGGGCGCTCAAGATTTGCTGCAAATCCCTTCGGGACAAACTCGTCAACCTGCCTGGTGGGATTATGGACGATATCCAGATATCGGTCCAACTGGAACTGAGGATATGTCTTATAGTCTCCAAGGTTAAAATCAGAGAATTTAACCAATGGAATGTTTCCCAATAGTTGGCCTTCTACCCGCACACTAGCCGGTAGTGGCGGTAGCGGAATTGGATACTTTGCATTCTTCGGAATCTGTACATCCGGCGCATCATCTGGACGCGGCGGAATATAGTTCACCATAGACGCAAGCGGCTCTGGAACAGGTTCCTCCGGCTGCTGCTGAGATGCTCTTGTGCCTGGGGATGTTCTGGGATCAGTAACACCGGGGTGTACGTAGGTCGAAGCCGTCACCGGAGTGGCCATGCCGAAATCTAAGCCTCGGCGCAGAAATTGACGAACCACTTCTTCAGTTGATAAGTTCTCCATTGTGAACCAATGTAAATAACAAAACTCTGGACAGCAAATGGCGGAACTGCGTAGGGTATAGACTCTGAAAACAAGGGGAAATACTCTGCACACTCGGCTCTGAAAACAATACTTTGGGTCTTCAAACACAACTATGCAACTCGAGACAGTAACCCGAAATTGATACAAGTGTGAGGTATTTATAGCCAGCGGGGATAGTAAATGCGACCAAGTGGGGTAACGTAGCTATAGGCGGCTACAGATGAGTTGACAACACGCTATCCTCCTTGTCGTAGCGGTGCATTTAGTGTGATTGACGGGTTCTGACAGCCTTCCGGGAGAAGCTAATGCTTTCGGCGCCTGAGTTAAATGCAAATCTTTCGGAGATTAAGCCAAATCCGTCGGAACGGCTAGACTTAAATAGCGGCCTTATCCTTCATTTATTCAAACGCGGCTACATAACTGCTGTAATTCAAAATTTCCGGCGGGTCATTTCAACTTAGGAAACTGTGCCTCTATGGGTCCATGACAAAAAAAAAAAAATTTCAAGCGGCAACAGAAAGGGAACTCCGCAGGAGCGATAGTTCCATGGTCCAAAAACAAAACTTCGCCAGAGCGCACCGATAAGCTCTCTTCAAGCAATTTTTATTCAGGATGCGCGGATATTTCGAGGAACTGCGCAGGAAGCTGGAAACTGAGGGTGTGTCGCAGCTTCCGTGTAGACTGAATGCGATGTCTCTTTCAACTACACTGGGCATCTGCATTCTTGAGTAATATATTATGTCGACAGGGCGGAGTGGCCGTCGCAATAAAGCTTAAGCCGACTCCCGTTTATCATTGTAGGTAGTAGTTCTCCATTCAGCTTTGCAAGCTGTACTGCGCCTCCGTCTGTTATTTTTATTATCTGAAAAGGACCTAACCAATGCACACGAAACTTGCCTGGAAACTTGATGAATTTACTATCATAAAGGAGTACCAAGTCTCCTTCTTCAAAGTGCTTATGCTTAATGTGCCTGTCATGCCAAGCTTTCTGTCTTGCCTTCTGTACCTGTTGATGAAATCCGGCCAAAAGTCTGTCTTCTTCTAAGGAAAACAGTTGCGAAAGTCTTTCATTCATAGTGTCAGGATCTGCCATTTCTGTAATTTGCGCAATTCGGAGACTGGGAACAATGTATTCCATGGGCATAACTGCTTCTTGTCCATACACCAAGCTGAAAGGTGTGTGACCTGTTAATTTCTTGCAAGTGGTTCTGTAAGCCCATAATACAGCTGTGACTCTAAGGTCCCAATCATCTCTTTGTTGATTACAGATTTTTGTCAGGGCATTCTCAAGAATCTTATTGAATGCTTCCACCGTACCATTAGCTTGAGGATGGTAGGGTGTACTCTTATGGTGATTAATTTGAAATTCTTCAGTAAGGGCCTCTATAGTCTCATTGAGGAAATGTGTACCTTGATCACTCATGAGGATCACTGGGCATCCAAACCTAGTGATAATGTTCTCGAAAATGAACTGCGCGGCAGTAGCAGCGTCGCAGTTCTTAACTGGCTTCGCCTCAGCCCATCTGGTGAGGTATTCAGTAGCTGTAATGATATATCTTGCGCCAGTTCTTTTTCCTGGTGGGTTAATAGGTCCTACAAAGTCAATAGCCCATTTATCAAAAGCACGCAGTGTGATCTGGGGTCTTAGTGGCATTTCATCTCTCCTTGAGGGTTTTCCTGTGCGCTGGCACACATCGCAACATTTACAGAATTCCTTAGTATCCTTGTGCAATGTCGGCCACCAAAGTCCTGCGGCTAATATCTTCTGCGCAGTCGGCTTTCCTGCGAAATGGCCTCCTGCGGTACCTGAATGCGCTTCTGCGATGATAGAGCTCTTTTCATGTGGTAAGATACATCTGCGCAAAATTACGTCAGGGCCCAACTTATAAAGCTGGCCTGCTATCAAAGTGAAATCTGCGGCTCTAACAACAAGTTGCTTTTTCTGCTGGATTGTAAGCTCAGCCGGCGCTTGTCCGGTAGTGAGAAACTCAAGAATATCAGAATAATATTCGTCTGCTGCTTGGATATAAAACAACTGTGCGTCAGGCAGATTGTCCTCCAGACTCGTAGGTTCCTCTCCTGACTCTATTCTGGATAGGTGGTCAGGCCCTGCATTCAATCTGCCTGGCTTTACAATAACCTCAAAATCATACTCTTGAAAGAGCAGTAGCCATCTGCAAATTCTTCCTCCTAAAACTGGTTTATTGACCAAATATTTCAAAGCAGAATGATCAGTATACATTTTAAAGTGAGCTCCTAACAGGTAGTGTCTGAATTTCTGTAGGGCATACACCATAGCTAGTCCTTCCCGTTCTGTAGTAGTGTAATTCTTCTCAGCTGTAGATAGCTTTCTGCTGGAGTAAGCAATTGGGTGGTCAATACTTCCTTCTCCAGACTGTGTAAGCACGATTCCTAGTGCTATGGAAGAAGCATCAACATGAACATGAAAAGGTTTTCTCCAATCCGGGAAAACTAGAATAGGCGCTGTGATCATCTTTTCTTTAAGTGTGTCCAAGCTCTGTTGGCATTCTTCTGTCCATTGGAACTTCGAATCCTTCTTCAGCAATCTTTCCATAGGCGCTGTGATCCTTGCGTATCCTTTGATGAATTTTCTGTAGTATCCTGTATGTCCCAATGTAGTGCGCAATTGCTTAACTGAGTTGGGCGCAGGTAAATTAGCAATGATGGCAACCTTCGCAGGATCCATCAGGAGTCCTTGTCTGCATACAATATGTCCCAACAAAATACCAAAGGGCGCACAAAATATACATTTTTTCAAGTTAAGGGAAATCTGATGCTGTCTACATTTTTCTAGCATCATGCGCAGATTCGCAGTATGGTTCTTTAGTAAACCAAATACAGTCCAGTCATCAAAATAGACTTCTAAAAACTTGTGGATAAATTCTTTAAAAACAGCAACAACAACTCTAGAGAAGATAGCAGGTGCGTTTTTAAGACCAAAGGGCATTACCGTATACTGGAATGAGCCCCATTCAGTTGCAAAAGTAGTCTTGTGGCGGTCATCCGGATGGATTCTGATCTGATGATATCCCGAGAATCCATCAGTGAAGGAGTAAGCCTCTTGTCCTCCAACATTATCAAGTACTTCATCTGTGAAAGGAGTGGGAAATGGATCGTGCGCTGATGCATCATTGAGTTTGCGCAAGTCGACACAAATTCGTATTTCACCTTTCGTTTTCTTTTCTTGGACCACCATAGGACTAATCCAATCGCTTTCCTCTACTGGCTCAATAATACCTGCTGCAAGCATCTTATCAATTTCTTCTTTGACTTTTTCTTTGTAGCGCGGGTTCAACCTGTATGGGCGCTGCTTTACTGGCTTGGCATCTGGTTTCAGAGGTATGCGCATCACTCCTAAGTCTCCTAGGATGCCTTTCATTTCTGTGAACTTGGTAGGAAAGATATCCTGGTAGTCACGTAATAAATCTGAAACATGCGCAACAGTTTCATCATCCCAATAATCTCCTATAGAAGCAAACTTTGGGTCAGCTTCTGTGCCAATGTTAACTTTCTTGAGCTTGACGTGTTCTGTGATGGCAGGAATATCAAGCTCAGGACCTTCAATATTACGCGTCCCTTCTGATTCTGGGATATTGATGTTGCGAGGATCGTCCTCCTCATCTTCAGCGGTGAAGTTATAGCATTCCAGGGCATGTTCTATCTGGACAGCCCAATCTGGTTGGGAATATTCTGTTACTAGACCTGGTTCAAATACCTTCTTTTTAATACACTTCAGAGCCTGATCAATACTTGGATGCTCTGACTCAAAGCTGAATGTAAGTTGAAAACTTTCTATCATAAGAGCCCAAGTAAGAGTGCCTCTGCGCAATTCTGTTTCAGTATACCAATTCCTTGGAATTGTATCCAATGTGTGGATGAATTGGTGAACCCATTCATCTTCCGGAATATCTGACCATTGCTGAATACATGCTTCAATGTGTGACCTGGGGTCACTCTGTCCTTCATATTTGCGTAGCGCTTCGGCTGTGGTGTCCTGAAATCTGCGCAGTATCAATCTGCGACAGTCTTTCCATGTATGAATATTCTCCTTGTGCGCAATCCACCATCTTGCGGGTGTAGCGCGCAATGCTATATCTAGTGCCTGTATGCGCTGCGGTTCTGGAAGCTTTTGTTCATATTCCTGTATGAATTTAGTTACTTCAGTTAAGCCATCAAAAGTTGGAGTATCAATTAATTCTGTGCCAATCCATCGAATGGATTTAGTCATCATGGCGCAACGTCTTGCAGAAACCTCATGTAGACGATTCTGCCAGTTTTCCAATCCTGCATCTGAATCTGATGTGCACGAGCTATCACATCGCCAGCTGATATGGCCGTCTGCTGTGGGGTTGACATAGTCACTGTGGTTAGTGGTCATCTGGTACAAGCTTTCCATGTGGCGCGCTTCCTCTTCTGCGCGAATGGGTTCTATATATCTTGGTCCTTGAATAGGATCAAGAGGTGCGATGACCCTGATCTGGTCATCCTCAAAGGTCATCTGTCTTTTCTTCAAGTTAATGATAGCCAAATTATCGAATGCCCAGTCTATTCCTAACAGCGCTGGGTATGGTCTACTATCATCCATAATTTTGATTACTTCAAAATCTGCAGAGCTTCTTACTCCTTCAATATCAATAGGTACATTGGGTAATCTGCCCAATGGAGAGACTCGTTGCTGATTTGCGAGTCTTAGCTGGATAGGGGATCTTGTAAGCTGAGGGCTTCCCATCTGTTCCCATGTCTGCATAGTGAGAACATTGGCTTCTGAGCCCAAATCTAACATGACTTCGTCCATTTCAAATGCTCCAATCTGCGCTGTAAGCCTCATCTCTTTTCCAGTTCTAATGTGACTCCTAATCTGGTGAATAGCACGCTGCGGTGTGTTCGTCGAAGCAGAGTGTTGGCACCGATCCAACAGGTGTTGAAGTTCTAGAGTTGCTTTTTCATTGCGCAACAATTTTAAACATTGTCGCAGGAATGCATGGACACTGCCTAGTGCATGCTCCTCATCATCATCATCATCATCATCAGCCCTTCCAGCTGTAGTGGCCTGTTCTTGCACCAGGTTGTCTTGTTTTAGCGCTTGCGATCTAATATTGTTCTGCGGAATTGCGGCAGAACTTGAAGCTCTCGGATCTGAGAAATACTCTTGAGCTTGCTTAAATGCTTCTTTTTGCTTCTGCAGGTTAAGTGGGGCTGGTTTAATGTTAGCGCGGCGCACCCATTGCGTCGCTTGTTTTCCCGTTCCCATCTCTTGCGCACCGGTGGTTGCTCCACTGCGTGTCACTATATTAACTGTAGGGTCCGGTTCTCTTTTTTCTGCTCCAATCAGCTGAATATTCTGATTTACCTGTGGTGTCTTTGCTTGCATCTTAGCCTGTAACTGAGGGCATTCTTCAATGATATGGTCAGAAGATTTACAATACCTGCAGAGGGTTGTAGGATTTTGGCAATCCCTAGCAAAATGACCTTGTTCTCCGCAATTATAACAAGTGATCTGTCCTCTTCCGCGACCAAAGTTTGTTGTGCGTCCATGTCCTCTGTAATTTGCTGCTCGGGCGTCCCGAGTTTGGTCATAAGGTGGACCTGCTGTGGGTCCTTGTGTCTCTGCTTGTACCCGATAGACATCATGCTTTCTTTCTATCATAAGATCATATGCTCTACAATTGTTCTCATCATGACCTACTGATTTACAGAAATTACAATATAGATTCTTTGGAGTTTGTACATATTTCTGAAGTAAGTGGCATTCTTGTGGTCTATGACCTCTAGTTCTACAGATTTCACACCAAGGCCCTTGTGCCTGTGGTAAAGGGTTAGGTGCTCCAGTTGCAATATAGTCTATGAAAACAGGACAATGGTCCTTTGAATGACCTTGGGCTTTACATTTTGTACACCAAATTTCTTCCTTGATCTCCTTGCCTTTCTTAATATCATGCACTTGCAAGGTTAAGTTTGCTAATTGGTTCTGTAAATGCGCAACATCGTTGCTTGTCCCTGCAATTGGTGAAGCTTCTAGTTTCATAGCCATCTCTAGAGCTTGTTCCTGAGTATTGAGATTCTGTTGCATAAGGGGAAGTCTAATGTGTGGAAGCAGTGCAGCAATAAACCATTCTTTATGTTGCTGTGGTGCAAACTCGAAGCTTACTTGATCTATCAAGGCTTTGAACTTCTGGTCAAAGTCCCATACTGATTCTGTAGGTAACTGTTTGATGTCTTTGAGCTCTGTTATACACTGTGATTCTGATTTAGGTTTCTTGAATTCTCTAATCATGGCATTTCTTACCTCAGCAAGCGTCCTATTCTGTGCTGCTGAGTATTTCATGAACCAAGTCAAGGCTCTTTCTCTTAGTGTGGTTGCTAACTGAACCAGTTTAACAGCATCGTCATTAATTTGCTTAATTGTCCAAATGGCTTCACATAAGAACCAGTGCTGCTCAGGGTCCTCTATCCCTGTTCCTCTAAAAGTTGGTAGCTTCATGTCATCACCCATCCTTCTTGCACGGGTTTGAGGTGGAGGTACTGTAGCAGTGCCTCTGGGATGGTTAAACAAAGGTGGTACAGAGGTACTAGAAGTACCGTGTGGGCTACTAGAAGGTGTTACTGTAGGATTATACTGAGCTCCGTCTGGTTTTTGCGGTGTAAAGGGGTAATAAGGGATATGAGCACTCCCTTGTCTTTCTATATGGCTTGCTCTAGGGACTTGGCTATTGTCTGGGCTAGACTCAAAAGAATATTGGTCAAGGCCTACTTTATATCGTTTTCCACTACGAGTGCAACCAATAACTTCAGGATCACTATCAGAATCTACGGACATTACTTGTCTATGCTATTCATCAGAAGCAATACATAGCTTTCCTTTTTCATACAGAAGCATTTTAATCCATAAGTTCAGAGAATTTAAGAACTTACCTCTGTGCACTTGGAAGAAACTCCTCTCAGCTTCACTGAAACTCTTTCTTGTATCGACTGCAAATTCTATAATGAAACCTTCCAGTAGACTATTCAACCAAAAGTCTACTGCGCGGGAAACAGAATTGCCGATCCGCGTCACAATACTGACTAGCTCAGGCGTCCACGTGACGGGTCGATCAACATGCAGCGTAGGTATAGAATCTGCTAACTTGGCTATCCAAGCGTGTAACTCCAATGCAAACGTAACAAAGAAAATTTCGTAAAGGTCAGCATAAATATACTTCTGTAACCAATCTTCTGTTTGAAGCGTAGGGCTTCTATTTTCTTGTTCAGCAAACTCTTTAGCCTTTAAATCAAACCAATCTCCAATTTCTTTAGTTGTAGGATGCCAGTAACACATTTGTTAACTGAGCAAGTCTCAGTGTAACAGAACCTTATGTTGTCTTCAGCAACAATCTGAGATGTCGCGTAACTAGTAAGTCTTACAGCAACAAGTTGCAAGGCAAAGGAATCATTTGTTGGCTCAATCAACAGGGTTCAAAGCCATGGAAGTAATGTGATCAAAAAGTCATAAGACAACAGAACCATTTGTTGGTCACTAGGCAACGGAACCATTTGTTTCGCTGCTTCCTTTCTCTAGGTTGCGCGTCAATCTCGCACGTCACTGAAATAAGAGGTCTCCCTCACGCGGCAACGGAACCATTTGTTGACTCCTCAATCTCGCGCGTCGCCAAAATAACAAGTCTCATTCGCGCGGCAACGGAACCATTTGTTGACTGCTTTTCTGGGCAGACCCGGGTTTTAATGAAGCGCAGCAACAAAACCCCTTGGCGCACTGGCCCTCTCGGCAACGAGCTGCGCGGCAGCTCGAGGTCTCACCCGAAGTGGCTATGGGGGGGTTAAGGAATCAGGTTTCCTTAACCTGGGTGACGCGGAGATAGCTCTTCCTTGAATGGTTCCTGCGAAATCGGCGGTCGGACCTTCCCGCAGGCCGCTCGGCGCAGCTGCGTGGATTCCTTCCTTGGCAGGTCTACTGCACGGTTTCTCCTCCCTAGCGCAGAAGGCAACTATTCCTGGCGTTGACGCGCTAAATACTTCCTTGCCCTTCGCATCCGGCGCAGTAACGTATTCCTAGCTCGCTGCAGCGACAGCGCGCTACTACTTCTTTAGTACTTAAGACACTTATAGCTATCAAGGGATCTTTCCAACTCGCTCAAACAGTCATAAAGATAAGACAGAAGTCTTGCATACACAAATAATGAACTCTAAATGGTTATCATTCACGCAAACATTATAACAAGAGGATATAAGTGAAGCTCATCTCCTCGAGGAAAACCACGTCCACGGGAGTGTTATATTAACCAGAAAATGATAGAGTTATACAATATGCTGCGCACACAGCTGCAGCCTTAGATCTTACAGGAAACTCCACGCACACAGCTGGGAGCCCTTCTCTCAACTTGTCTCCTCTCTATGGAGATTACAAAGGCACAGACGTCGACTCAGACTGTCTGGCAACTCAGGGATTAGCTCCTCGGCTATCCGATTTCCTCTCTAGTTCTACGCACCGGGTAGAAAATACAGTGAAGGATAATCAACACATGATCTATCCTTTAGACTGGCTCTCTAACAGTCTAACATCTAGCTCTCTAATTCTCCAAAAGGAAAGAACTGAAGGAACCTCTACCCATTACAATGATTCATATATATAGGTGGCCATGACGGTCACACCTTTACAAAACTGTGGGCCTTTCCCAACAGTGATTCCCAAAAACCCTAACCACGCACATGGCTAGGTGTACTGTAGGCGCCGCTTGCAGTCACGTCGCCGCTTCCTGCAGGCTCCGTGAATTCCGGCGCAGATTGTGGGTATGGGCGATCGTCCTTCGCCTTCAATGCTCTGGTCCGTTGCTCCTCCTTGATCCGAGCAACCATAACTTCTGTACTAAGCCTTTAAATGAGGGTAGCTGAGCCCTCTACTCCATCGCCTTATTTATTATGGTAGCTGAGCCACCTTCATTCTTCGATGACGTGCGCGCGAGCTCCGCAATTTCCGGTCCGTGATCTGCGCTGAGATCATCCATCTGGCACCGTACTGCGCACCGTCTCCTTCTTACCCAAAACTTAGTGCTTGTCCCAAAACTAGCACTTTCCTTCCATACTCGTGCTTTTTCCCAAAATTCGCAGCTTTTACTATAGCTGCGACCTTGGCCCCAACACATGTGAACATGGAAAGATTAGACTTTTGGAAGCTAGGAGCTTTTGAAACTTGCGAGGTTTAAGAAAATTCTGGTTGATTGGAAAATGTTCTGGTGTTGGTGGTTGTCATTGGGATAACTCGATGGGAAGAATGAGGTATGTTGTTTTTCATAGAGCCAGATTTGTTAAAGAATCATACCAGCAAGTTGCTCCAATGTGTTTTCCTTTGTAAATGTTCTTGTGGAAAATTCACTTGAAATTTTTGTGCGTCTTAGGAACGAATCTCAAATATTAGTTTTGTTTAAAATAATTTCTAGCAACTTATGATCGTGTGTCAGTGTTAGCTAAATTTAATTAAGAATTATTGAGTTAGGGATTCTCTTATGAGTTCCGTGGCAATTATTTCATCTTTTAAATAATATTTTTAGCTTCAAATGCATGAGGTTTAAAATTTGAATCAATTCACCGTGGTTAATGAACTTTTGTTTGTCATGGTTTAGCAGCTTATGACCTTCCTTAGTGGCTCCAGTTGTAGTGGCCCTTCGTATTCTCCAAATTATTTGACAAGCTAGGAGCAATCCAAATTCCCAAAATGTTTTAGTTATTCGACAAGCTATGAGCACAGAGAATTGATGGGTTGAGTATGGAAATCAAGACACGTTTTAGTAATTTGACAAGCTATGAGCACAGAGAATTCATGGGTCAAGGATGGAAATTGAGACTTCAACCTTGTGGCGTATTCTTTTCAATACTCCTATTTCCATTTTTTATTTTGTTTTCCAACTATTCTAATTGAGATATCATTTAAGAATCCATTTTTTATTGCGTTTGTTGGGAGCATCTTTTCCAGCTTTAATCAAGTGAGGTATCCTTGAGGAACATGCCTGTGCTCTCTGTGTTACTCTTTGTTATGGATTTGGCCAAAAACAATAAATTCATCCACTAGGCATGAAATGCAAATAGGAATGAGATGAATTTGCAGTTGATTATACATAACTCATTCATTCTCAGAAATTCCATTTGATAAAATCATAGCCATTCAAAGTTATACGTTGAAGTCATTAGTGATTTCAAGAATTCTTAGTATGGACAAGTGGTGCATAGATTTTGAGAAGAAATATGATGTGTGGAAAGTGGAAAATGTGTCCAGTTAATGTGTGGAATGTTTTCAATTAATGTTCTTGTTATAGACCGGCTTGGTGATCCAAATAAGGCAATGTTACAGTTCATTTAATGATGATATTGCAGGTCAGCCTTGCTACTTTGGTTTTACATTGTCATTTTGTGTTTAAGTAGTTCTTCATCAACATTAATTGTGGCTATCATTTAGGTGTCAAGTTTATTCATTTGTCCTGTAAAATTAAGCCACAACTTCGCCTTTGGTGCATGGGTTTGTTATTGGTAGATTATGACGATATATTTTGGATGTGTGGATTATGTCTTTACAAACTACTGTTGTTGAACTTCTCATATAGAGAATACCGGGTTTTAGGTTAAGATGTTAAGGGGTTATGATGAATTTACTTTAGATTTGCACTTGTGTTGAACTTGGCATATCGAGCATAAACGATTTTAGGTTAAGATGTTAGGGCATTATCAAGAATTTACTTTAGACTTGCAATTTGTGTTGCTTTGCAAGTAGTCATATATTTTATCAACACTTTCGATTTGACTGAGTGGGACAATATGAGCACCGCTAAATTTCTTGCAAGGGAAGTTGGCCATCTTGGTTGTCACCTAATAGTACCATGTTATAAACAACATGCTATGCTTTATATGTGAAGCACCTGCAACAATTAATTAATAAGAATACGTGAAATAGCAGAAATGACAGAACTCAGAATCACTTTTATATTGATCACAGGCCACTTCGAGGGGGCAACCTCCTATGAGCAAGCTCAATACAAATAACTTCACGGTGCCTTCATAGGTCTCAACACTCAGTTATATAGTAAGTCTAGGCGCCAATACTATGGGTCAAAACCATGGGCCACTACAAACTATGGATCAACAATACTATGGGCGACTTACAAAGCATATGCACCAACAACAATAACACAAACTATTGATCAACAAATACTACGGGACGACTTACAAAGCATATGCGTCCAACAACAATATACTAACAAAGTAAAGACATGGGTTCCTAACATCCCCTCCCCCTTAAAAAAATCTTTGTCCTCAAAGCTTTAGATGTGGAAATTGTTGTTGAATCTGAAGGAGTGGTTCCCATGTAGCATCCTCTGGTTGCATGCCGTGCCACTGAATTAAGACCTCTGTGATAGAGCGAGAGCGAAGCTGACGAGTGCGCCAATTGAGGATGGCCTCCGGCTCCAAAAGGATGGATCCTTCATTATCCATTTCGGGTAAAATCGTTTGTTCATTGATGTTGGTGCCAAGAACTTTCTTCAGAAAAGAGACATGAAAGACTGGATGAATGCGGGAAGAAGGAGGAAGTTCCAATTTATAAGCAACAGACCCAATCTTCTGAAGAATCCGATATGGCCCATAGAACTTTGGAGCGAGCTTATGACGCCCTTTGAGTTTCAGGGAGGATTGCTTGTACGGATGGAGACGAATAAAAACCATATCGCCTACTTGAAAAGTGCGCTCAGAACGGTGCTGATCAGCTTGTTGCTTCATGCGGTTTCTTGCCATGGGAAGATTGTCCTGCAAAATGCGAAGAATCTGATCGCGGTTTCGAAGGACCATGTCAACTTCCTGAACTGGTGAACTGTTGGGGGTGTATGGAATAAGAACTGGAGTGCCTGACCATAGACTGCTTCATATGGGGTCATTTTAGAGGCAGTGTGGTAAGAGGTATTGTACCACCATTCAGCAAGAGAGAGCCACTTTTCCCACTGATGTTGTTGTTCAGAGGTGAAGCAACAAAGATAAGTTTCCAAGCATTTATTGATAATTTCAGTTTGACCATATGTTTGTGGGTGATACCCTGAACTCATCTTCAGTTTGGTGCCAGTGTGGCGAAATAGTTCTATCCAAAAATGACTGGTGAAAGTCGCATCACGATCCGAGACAATGGAAGAAGGGATGCCATGAAGACGAAAGATCTGGTCCAGGAAAATTTGAGTGACTGAGGAGGCTGTATAGGGATGGCTGAGAGCACAAAAATGACTATATTTGGAGAGGCGATCAACCACAACGAGAATCACTGTCTTCCGCCAGATTTAGGGATCCCTTCAATGAAATCCATCGAAATATCTGTCCAAATCCGTGTAGGTATAGGCAAGGGTTCGAGCAATCCTGGAAGGAGTGTTGTTTCACCCTTATTGCGCTGGCAGGTATCACATTTGGCCACCATCTGTTGAATTGTCCTTTTCATGCTCTTTCAAAAGAAGTTATGCCGTGCCCGTTCATACGTTTTGAGGAACCCAGAGTGCCCTGCTGATGGAGAAGCATGGAGTTCATAGAAGATAGCCTGTTGAAGATCTGTGCTCTGGGGAAGCACCAGACGACCCTTGTATCGTAGAGAAGCACCATCCCAAGAGTAATGTGGTACAGCAGAAGGGTTATTGGTCAAGCGTTGGATGATTTGAGATAAGGAAGAGTCATTGACATAACCCTGTTGAACAGATTGCAACCAATTTGGAACAAGCATAGAAATAGCTGAAAGAGAACCTTGGGCATCAAATGTGAGAGAAAGAGCATCTGCCACAATATTGTCTTTACCCTTCTTGTAAGTGATCTCATAGTCATAACCCATGAGTTTGCTAACCCATTTCTGTTGTGCTGGGGAGGAGACACGCTGTTCCAAGAAATATTTCAGACTCTGGTGATCAGTCTTTAGACTGATGCAGAAATGATTCGCTAATAGGTATGGTCGCCACTTCTCTACTGCATGCAAAATAGCCATCATTTCCTTCTCATAGGTAGAGGCATCTAAATTCTTACCTTAAAGGGCTTTGCTGGTGAACGCAATGGGGTGTTCATCTTGAAGGAGAACAACACCAAGTCCATTTCCGCAAGCATCACTCTCAATAGTGAAGGGCTTGGAAAAATCAGGCATAGCTAGAACAGGTGTAGTACACATAGCTTGTTTTAGTTTGTCAAATGCACACTAAGCAGCATGTGTCCATGTAAAAGCATCCTTTTTCAATAGAGCAGTTAATGGAGCTGCAATCTTCCCATAATCCTTGACAAACTTGCGGTAGTATCCAGTCAACCCCAAAAAATCACGAAGGCTCTTGAGTGTCTGAGGATGCGGCCAATTGTTCATGGCATCGATTTTGGCAGGATTCACGCGAACCCCTTGTGTTGAGATAATGTGCCTGAGATACTCAACTTCCTTCTGTCCAAAAACACATTTAGACTGCTTGGCGTGGAGATGATGGTCAGAGAAAAGTTGCATGACAAGATCCAAATGCTGGAGATGTTCATCCCATGTTTTACTGTAGATGAGGATATCATCAAAGAATACCAGAATGAATTTTCGCAAGTAGGGTCGAAATATTTTATTCATTAAGGCCTGGAATGTGGAAGGAGCATTAGTGAGGCCAAAGGGCATGACCAAAAACTCATAATGGCCATCATGTGTGCGGAAAGCTGTTTTAGGGATATCATCCTCATGAACCCAAATTTGATGATACCTAGAACGAAGATCCAACTTTAAAAAAAAGTGAGCCTCATGAAGCTCATCAAGAAGCTCATCAACAACAGGAATTGGAAACTTATCCTTGATGGTGAGGTGATTAAGTGCTCGGAAGTCAATGCAGAGGCGCCATGACCCATCTTTTTTGTGGACAAGAAGAACTGGAGAAGAAAAGGAACTAGTGCTTGGGCGAATAATACCTTGCTTCAATAAGTCCCGAACGAACATTTCAATCTCCGTTTTTTGGTGAAATGGGTAGCGATAGGGCCTGATGTTGGGAGGAACGGTGCCAGGAAGGAGCTGAATACGATGGTCTTCTGGCCTGGAAGGTGGCAATCCCACTGGTTCAGCAAAGACACCTGTATATCGATCCAGAATTTGTTGTAGATCCAAAGGAGTAGTGGAGACTGCTGATGGTTTCATCTGAAGGGAATGGATCTGAGCGATGACACCATGTGAATTATTCTTGAGGATTTTTTCCATGTGATGTGAACTAATGATACTGAGAGAACCTGGTTGTAATCCTGTCGATGTGTGTTTTTGTCCATTGAGGGAAAACTGCATCCAAAGTTCAGCAAAATCCCATAAGATAGGGCCAAGTGTGCATAGCCATTGAGCGCCCAAAACCACATCACATCCGCCTAAGGGAAAGGCAAACATGTTAGAGCGCAAGGTATAATCTCCCATAGAGATACGCACATTTCGACACTTCCCTTTGCAAGGTAAGGTGCCCCCATTGACAACCATGACTTCAAAGTTGGAACAAGGATGGATAAAACAATCAGCTTGTTTGGCGATCTGAGGGTCAATGACATTATGAGTGCTACGAGAATCAATGAGTATTGTAAGAGGAAGCTTCTTGAAGTAACCCCTCACCCACATTGTTTGGGGGGTGGTGATTCCAGCTAAAGCATGGAGAGATATATCTGGTTGGTCATCCCGAGACGGAGGTTCAATAGGCGGTTCCTGAATGTCGACCGGAGCATCCATTGTTTCTGGATCTTCGTCACCAATTTTAGAGGCAGGCGGAGAATCCACATCCAAGAGATAGAGCTTTTGCTGAAAACATCTATGTCCCTGAGTGAATTTCTCATCACAATTATAGCAAAGCCCCTTTTCTCTGCGTGCTTGCATCTCTGTTTCAGACAAACGCTTGATAGGAGTTGGTCGAGGAGCCTGCAGTATAGGTGGTCGTTGAGAACCCATATTTCGGAAGGGAACAAAAGTGGGCTTGGAGCATTGTTGGGCTGCAATATTTTCTTCTACCAACTTAGCCAACCCTAGGGCTTCCATCATTGTGTTGGGACAGAAAATTTTGACCTCAGAGCGGATGGCATCCTTTAGACCACTGATAAAACAACTCTGGTAAAAGTCATCAGACAATCCTTCAGTGTGGTTGGCTAGTTTCTCAAATTCAGTTTGATACTCTCTCACAGTGCCAATTTGGCGAAGTTTAGTGAGGGCTCCTATGAAGTCATCAAAAGCACTACGACGAAAGTGTTGCAAAAGGAGCTGGCAAAAGTCTGGCCATTTTGGCTCTTCATGAGCTTTGATGTACCAACGGTACCATTGAAGAGCTTCCTGTTCCAAATGAAAGGATGCAAGCGGAACTTTGTTGACATCAAAAGTATTATGCAGACTGAAATACTGTTCTACATGATAGATCCATCCAGTTGGATCAATACCATTGAAGCGAGGAAAATCAAGCTTCGGACCATGGAAATTGCTGGAAGAAGAGAACCCATTGTCTGATAAAGACTCGGACTGTCGTTTGTTGTTCATAGTTGAATGTTCAAGATGGAGGTCGAGAAATTTTTTCATCCAGATCCTGGAGTTTGGCTTGGATGGTTGCAAGTGCGTCTTCCATGGTTTTTGCTCCTGCATGGGTGACAACCATAACCAGGAGCTTGTTTGTTTTTTTATTTTATTTTTTTTGTAGGTTGACTGGGTAGGAAAACAAAAACAGAAACAAAAACTACTTCAGTAAAGGAAAATCTGGACTTGGGAAAAAATCTAAAGGGTAATTGGGGTTTGACTAGGTTTTGGACACTGTCGAATAGACAGGGAAACAAAAATGAGGATTTCAGAAGCGGGGTGAAAGAATGGGAAAATTTGGCAGAGGGGAACAAAGAAGCAGAATTCAGAAAGGAACTCTGTGGTAAAATTTGGGTGAAATCTGAGGAAGTTATGGCAAACCCTAAAAATAGACAAATGTGGGATTTCAGGCTTTGGGAAGGGGAATTGGGGATAGGGTCCTCAAGAATGAAATATGCAGAATGGGATGACAGGGGTTCCACGAAAATTTCAAGGGAAATAGAGTGAAAACAGGGTTTTTTTTTTTTTTTTCCAGACCGGAGCGGCTATGGCTCGGAAGGGATCTGGAACAGATAAATCGGCTACGGCCCAGAAGAAAACGGAAATAGAGGGATCTGAAATGGCGCCGAATGGATTGAAAACGGCTGGATCTGGAACGGCTTTCAGAATGGATCTGAAACGACGCAGCAGTGATCGACAACAGTTCCGCTGAAAATAGATATGGACCCCAGGTATGTGTGGCTTCCTAACAGTTCAGGGGTTTCAATCGGCCACCAATGCTATCTGACGGCTTATGTATTGGGGCAGTACCCCTCACTCCACGGCTCAGGTAAAACTGATAACCGCTTTACCACAAACGACAACTCTTGGTTTACCTCACGGGTGGGAACTAGTCAATCAAGCATCTAAATAAAATGGATGAAGCTTTTGGATTCATATGCCTTCATATGTCTGAAGATCTACTATTTCATATTGAAGGATGAAGTCTCCTAGTGAGTTATGGACCGAAACTCTTTGGCAAACAAGATGGGCTTAGAGGCCATATTCTTGGA
Source organism: Larix kaempferi (assembly GCA_027924585.1). Classification (NCBI taxonomy): domain Eukaryota; kingdom Viridiplantae; phylum Streptophyta; class Pinopsida; order Pinales; family Pinaceae; genus Larix; species Larix kaempferi. The sequence continues at coordinate 17,038,684 of BSBM01000293.1, read as the reverse complement.
AATGAATTGGTTTCCCTACAACCTAGCAATTTCTAAAGCATTCAAGAATTCTTGTCAAAATTTCATAATTGGTTGTACAATGCAAGCATTATGGCATCACTAAAAGTGATGAGCAATTGGTGCTCTCCATCTTGAGAAAACTTGGATCTCATTTTTCTGTCTTTGTATCTACCTTCCATTCTGGGTGAATGTCAATCCCTGGATGAAATTTTCCCACCTTCACATCCTTTACTGAAGCTCTCATTCAAGAAGAGGACAAATTGATTCAAATGGGTGCCATCAAGGCCTCAAAAGATCTAGCTCTTCTAGATGGAGAAGCAAGTGGGATGAATGTGAAAGGGAGGCAAAAATACAAGGATAAGAAGCCATCCAAATCCAAGTCAAGCCCATCAAAAGGAGCCTCCAGAAAGGACAAACACCAGAGACCTGCATGTTCCTACTGCAAGAGAGGAAACCACCCTGAGAAAGCTTGCATGCACAAGAAAATAGACCTACTTACCAAGCTTCTTGAATAGAACAAAATTGCTATTCCACAAGATGCAAAGATGTATGATTATGGAAGTGGATCTGATGGTCATGGGGATTGCCATGCATTGATGGCTGGTTTTTCAAAATCTAAAGCCCTCCTCATAGATTCTGGAGCCTCCAATCACATGGTTGCCTCTGAAGAATCATTTTCTTCTTTAGATCTCATTGATGGGCCTACTATTCACATGGGAGACAACTCTCAGATTTTTTCCAAAGGATTGGGTACAGTACGTATGGAGCATGGCAAGTTCAAAGATGTTCTATTCGTTCCCTCCTTGACAACAAACTTATTATATGTATATCAGATGACTCACACCGGATCACCTAAAGAGGTGACTTTTGGTCCTGAAACAGTTGAGATTATAGAGATCTCCACTGGGAAGACTATAGCAAAAGGGTTTGCAAATCATGCTTCCAAGGAATATGAGTTCTCTCATTTTCTGCCCTTCTTTCTTCCTACTTCCTCAGAATCTGATGAAGATTCAAGTGACTCTTCTTCTAATGAAGACATAGAACAAGATCTTGATGTTGAGATCAAAGTTCCAAAAGTTTCAGATCCAGAACCAACACATGTTCTCAATCCAAATTCGAGGCCTATATGGGCTCACACAGTCCTTGCAACTACTGAGAACACAGTTGAGGATTCATATGTTCACAGAACTACCAGACTTCAGCATCATGCCAACCTTGCATTATGCCATCTACCTCTCCATGAGAGATGTAGCATGATGATGGGGTTCTCTCTTCCATCACTTGGGAAGACTCCTCATGTTCCATTCGCTCCAGTTGTAGAAAGAATTCCTGAGAGACTTTCTTTGTCCAATACATCCTCTACATAGTGGAAGGCACTTCAGAATCCTAGATCCAAATCTAGCACCTATTTTGGCATCCTACAGGGGATCAAATTGTCAATTTTTTTGCAAAAGTTTTCACTGATGAAAGCTTCCTTCTTTTCTGCTTAGTATGATGGTTCTTTGAGTTATTTACTGTTCTTTTGAGGGGGGTATTTTTCCCATGAGGTTTTCCCCATTTCCTCAGTTTATGGACAGTTCTTTATTTTTCTATATTATTTGATTGTATGGGTGACCTTTGGTCCTAGTTACCAGGGCCCAGGATGGATTAAGGGGGGGTGTTAGTATATTCCTATACTCCATCCTAGTCCTACTAGATTTTCAGTCATTTTCATTTTCAATCTTTTAGGGTTTGCATGCATTTTAGGGTTTGCATGCATCCCAGTCATCAGTCCCAGCACCTAGCCCTCAGTTAGCTAGCCCCCGAAGCTTCTTCCTGATTAGTTTCAACCCTCCTAATGCCTACTGCGCCCTCCTTTCACCTACTGCACGAGAGAGGCACATTTCTTCACCTACCAGTCCAGTTATGTTCAGTTAACAAGAGTTCTCTCCTTGATTTTAGGCTTCACTCACTCTTAACTGACCTTATCACTCCGATGGACCTCCAATGTGACTAGATAGCCTATTTTGACTCCAGTTAGCTCCATGAGCGCCCTCCATTGAGCCTCCTTCACTACATTAGTGCTTCCATGTGCCAGTTACACCTACCACATTTAGTTAGACTCAGTTTGACTTATGGTTGACTATTACTTGTGCATTGATGACTTCACTGATGATGAGTTGGACTCCTAGTTATGCCTTGATGACACTCCACTGATTATGGATCTGTCCATGCAGGCTAATTTGAATCACACCTAGTGTATTCGAATCCTGAGCATTGTATATTTACCTTTTTACTATTCATATTAATGTAACATGTGTAATTATTTTGCCTCTATCTGAGCTCCTTTGGATCTATGTTCTTCTGCTCTATTCTTCTTCTATTATTCCTAAATTCTTTCATTGTGAGGTTTACATCATCTCTTTGGATCTACTGTGAGCATCTTCACATGCCATAAGTGCAAAACTGTTAGGAAACCGTGTCAACCCTTCTCTTTACTTTGTTAGTATATTATTGTTGGACACACATGCTGTGTAAGTCGTCCCATAGTATTATATGTTCCATGGTATTGATCCATAGTTTGTATTATCCCATAGTATTATATGTTTCATGGTATTGATCCATAGTATTGGACACATATGCTTTGTAAGTCGTCCCGTAGTATTATATGTTCCATGGTATTGATCCATAGTATTGGATGCATAGACTTAGTATATTAGTACGTGTTGAGGCCAATGAAGGAATCCACAAGTTATTTGTATTGAGATTTCTCAAAGGAGGTTTCCCCCTAGAAATGGCCCGCGATCAATAAATCTCTTATGTGTTTTTTTATTTATGATATATTGTGAATTTTCATTAATTATTTGCCGGAGGTTCCTCACATCTGGTATTAGAGAACTTTATTGGGCTCCTTGGGTGGAATATCTGCCAAAAAAAAAATTCACATCTGTATTGTTCATTTCAATTGTAGGTTCGGATCCAGGAATAATCCCTATCCGCTTAACTGTGGAAAGTACTTGGGAATAGCCCTAAAACTAATTGTGAGGAGTACCACAGGAACCACGAAGTAACTAGCCCATTGAGAGGACCTTCCAGTGAAAAGGGAAACCGCCCCTACCTGGTTGACTAGTTCCCACCCGTGAGGTAAACCAAGAGCTGTTGTTTGTGCCAAAGCGGTTATCAGTTTTACCTGAGTCGTGGAGTGAGGGGTACTGCCCCAATACGCAAGTCATTAGACAACATTGGTGCTCGAGTGAATCCCTTGAACCTTTAGGAAGTCGAGCATACTTGGGGTCCATATCTATTTCCAGTGGATAAATAACATATTACATCTGGCCGGAGTTGTTGCAGATCAATTCTGAGCTATTGCAGATCCATTCCAAAAAAAAGTATAAAATTTTGTTTTTTCGCCATATCTTCTTTGCTTTAACTTAGTTTCCCTTGAAAATTCATGGACACCCCTGCAATCCCATTATGCATATTTCATTCCTAAGGACCCTATCCCAAATTCCACTTCCCGAAGCCATAAATCCCACATCTGTCTATTTTTAGGTTTTGCCATAACTTCTTTGATTTTCACCCAATCGCCTTCAAATTTTTCCACAGTGTTCATTTCCTATTTCTGCTTCTTTGTCCCTCTTTGATCAATTTTCCCATTCTTTCACCCCGCTTCTGAAATTCTCATTTTTTGCTTCCTTCTCCATTAGAAAGTGTCCAAAACCTGCTAGTCCAACCCCAATTAACCATCAGATTTTTTCCCAAATCCAAATTTTCCTTTACTAAAGAAGTTTCTATTTTTGTTTTTCTACCCATTACCAAAAAAAAATAAAAATCCTGGTTATGGTTGTCACCCGCGTAGGAGCAAAAAACATGGAGGAAGAAATTGTAGCCCTCAAGATCAAACTTCAAGATCTAGATGAAAAAAATATCAGCTACCATCTTCAGCCTTCAGCCATGAACAATAGACAACAGCCAGAGTCTTCTACAAACACTGGGTTCTCTTCTTCCAACACTTTTCATGGGCCGAAGCTTGATTTTACTCGCTTCAATGGTGATTATCCGACTAGATGGATATACCGGGCAGAACAATATTTCATTTTGCGTAATACTTTTGATGCCAACAAAGTTCCACTTGCATCCTTTCATTTGGAACATGAAGCCCTTCAATGGTTCCATTGGTACATCAAGGCTCATGTAGAGCCAAAATGGACATATTTTTTCCAACTCCTTTTGCAATGATTTGGTCCTAGTGCTTTTGATGCCTTCATAGGAGCACTCACTAAACTTCATGAAATTGGCACTGTGAGAGAGTATCAGACTGAATTTGAGAAACTATCCAATCACGTAGAAGGATTGTCTAATGAATTCTACAGGAGTTGTTTTGTCAGTGGTATGAAAGATGCAATCCGATCTAAGGTTAAAATGTTATGTCCCATCACAATGATGGAAGTCCTAGGATTGGCTAAGTTGGAAGAGGACAATAACGCAGCCCAATAACGCTCCAAATCCACTTTTGTTCCATTAAAAAATATGGTTTTCCAACGACCTCCCATCATGCCAGCTCCTCAACCAAATCCTACCAAGCATTTGTCTGAAGTAGAGATGTGGGAACATAGAGAAAAAGGGATTTGTTATAATTGTGATGAGAAATTCACTCGGGGACATAGATGTGTTGATCAAAAGCTTTATATCTTGGTTGTGGATCCTGAGCACACTTTTCAAGCAGGTCATATGGTTTTTCTTCGTTTACAGACTTACAAGCAATCCTCCCTGAAACTCAAAGGGATTCATAAGCTCGCTCCAAATTTATATGGGCCATATAAGGTTCTTCAGAAGATTGGGTTTGTTGCTTATAAATTGGAACTTTCTCCTTCCCGCATTCATCTAGTATTTCATGTCTCTTGTCTAAAGAAAGTTCTTGGCACCAACATCAGAGGACAAACTATTTTACCAAAATTGGATAATGAAGGATCCATCCTTTTGGATCCGGAGGGCATCCTCAATAGGCGCACTCATCAGCTTCTCTTTCGATTTATCATAGAGGTATTAATTCAGTGGCATGGAATACAACCAGAGGATGCTACATGGGAACCACTCCTTCAGATTCAACAACAATTTCCACATCTAAATATTTGAAGACAAAGCTTTTTCTAAGGGGGACGGGATGTTAGGAACCCATGCCAACCCTTCTCTTTACTTGTTGCTGGGCGCATATGCTTTGTAAGTCATCCCGTAGTATTATATCTTCCATGGTATTGATCCATTGTTTGTATTATCCCATATTATTATATGTTCCATAGTATTGGACACATATGCTTTGTAAGTCGTCCTGTAGTATTAAATGTTCCATGCTATTGATCCATAGTATTGGATGCATAGACTTAGTATATAAGTACGTGTTGAGGTCAATGAAGGCATCCACGAGTTATTTGTATTGAGCTTGCTCAAAGGAGGTTTCCCCCTCGAAATGGCCTACAATCAATAAATCTTTTATGTGTTCTTTTATTTCTAATATATCGTGCATTTTCAAAAATTAATTGCTGGAGGTTCCTCACAAAAACGTGGAATGGTATTATATTTTCAGACATTGGCAATTTCTTTCCAAAATATCCAGAGTTCAACAAATTTTTGTTCGAGTTTTTCCCTGCAGATTGCATAAGCAAATATGCAAAAATACTTTCGATTACCACTATCACTTATGGTGGAATAAATCAACAATTATAATTATTTAAAATAGTGAATAAGGATACTTGCAAAATAAAACCACCAACTCATTGTCTCAAAAGAAAAGCCATTTCATTTCTTTAAAATTACCTTTCTATTTTTTGTTTGTTTTCAAATCAATTGTAGTCTTTTCCTTTGTACAATTTGTTGTTTAAAATATGTTTGAATTCTGACAGCAATCATGCACCCTTTGACTATGATTCAAGGGTATAGACCATTTTGTTCTGTTTTCGAATTAAATATAGATTTTTCCTTTGCACAATTTTGTTGTTTGAAATATGGCAGTGTTATGCAATTTCTTTTTCCCTTACACAAGTTCATTGTTTGAAATATGGCAATGTTCTACAATTGCTTTTTTCCTTTGCTCAGTTTTGATGTTTTTTTGCACAATCCTCCTTCGCTACTGTGACGGACTATGCCACTTGTGGCTCTTGTTCACTTTTACCCAAAATGCATGCCCTTAACTATTCATGTTTTTAAGGAATATACTCTTCATGGTTAAAAGCCTGTGTATTATGTGTTTTATTTAAAATGGTATGGAAATTTTATTGAGTTTTTTTTTTCATGAAAAAAATCACATTTCTATTTACCAAAAAGTAAACCAAAATACATTCTTCAGGTGCACTTTGCACTAAGTAGTTATACAAACCTGTTGGAATTTCATACCTTACCAAAAAACCAGTAAATTTTGAAACACTATTGTATATACTTTACTTTACAACTCTTCATTGTCTATTACAAACATCAAAATATTTCTTCGAAAGTTTGCACCCATTGTGCCATAACTAAGTTGTGTACTGATTCACATATTTTACTTATGTATATTTTAACAAAGTATTCAAAAAACTATAGCATTTGAGAATAAGAATCTGTCGGTCTTCTCATATAGTCAAGAACTACCTTCTTTTATTTTTGTTCACCAGTTTTGTCTCTTGTGTATATAAAGGAACCTGTTGGTAATGTGAGTCCTTCCTTTGACAGTGAATTTTCCATCTTGTTTTGTTCTCTGAATATATGGCATATTCTGGATGAGTTAAAATCCCCCACCAGATCCTTAAGTAAATTCCTTATTCTTGTTGAATAAGGTTGTCATTGATGTTAAAGTCCTAGTGTATATAACTCCAAATCGGTCCCCTTATGGTGCATCTTTAAGAATGGACCTCAAGGGAAAACACTTTGGGTTGTACACATATGGGGCAAACCCCTAAAGAAGTCCCTAAGTTTGCCCCTAAGCAATGTTGGTGAGAAAGGTGAAGAAACCCCTAGAATAATGGTGTTGGGTCAACATGACCATGATGTTGGGGTCACATGACCCATGATGAAGAAGGCCCTAAATAGACCCTAAAGTTGGTCCAAAGCAATATTAGTGTGAAGTATGAAGAATACCCCAAAGTATTGATGAGGGTCCACATAACCGCAAAAGTAAGGATGGGTCCACATAAAAATGAAAGAAACCCCAAAAGGAATAATGATGTGTCTAGTAAGTATGATGAGGAGAAGCCCCAAAGCACCTTTGATGAAGATATGAAGTGGTCATGAAGGAAAGTTAAAATTCCATGATGAATCCTTGAAGTGGGGTATTTTCCCATTGAATTACCCCTTAAAATATGGAGATCCTAAATTTAGGGATAAGTGGAATGTAGTCCCTAAAGCAAGTTAAAGGAATCTTGGAGGGTATAAATAGGAGGAGATAATTCTCATTTGCTCATAAATTTATCTCTCTCTCTCTCTCTCTCTCCATCTCTCTCTATTACGCAACTCTATGGAGAAAGTGCAAACTTTTGTGGAGGAGCTAATGTGGGATCATATTTTGTTCTTTGGTGAAGGTTGATAAAAATTGGCATAACTTTCTCATATGGTATCAGAATCATGAACTTCTTGGCTCATTAGAAAGCTTTTTGTAAGGGATATGGAATGCCATGATCTAGGGTTTCTTTCTTGTTTATTCATATTGGAAAATATATGGTTCTTGTACATGGGTCTCCCTTGTGATGGTCATGCCTCTCATGGACTAGGGTCCATCTTGTTGTCTTGAAAATGGTATGGACCTTAAGTATGTGTTAGAGCCTTTTCTAGGGTGATTTTGCATAGATGTGTTGTGATGATTATGGTGATAATCTTGGAATAGATCATGTTAATTATCTTCGAATATCCTAGGGTTTGGAAATGTCTATGACACAAAAGTTTGAAGATGCAAATGAAATCTATGGATGATTATTTTTGGGCATTCTTGGAAAGACAGATTTGAGGCATGCAGGGGTTGACACTGTGACAATGAGGGATACAATGATTGTGATAGTGATAGAGACATTGATATAGGCATTGTTGATGTATATGTAACTTCGGAATGTATTTCACATATATGTATATTGTATTCCTATAGAGATGTTATTATTCCTCTATACGGAAGTGGTTGTATTCCTATAGAGATGTTATTATTCCTCTATACGGAAGTGTCGTCATTTATATTGTAAGTGTATTAACTTATACTTGATGGGTTATTAGACCACCTTGTTGGGGTCGGCCCTGTATAAGTCATGTGGGTCAAAGGGTTATTAGACCACCCTATTGGGGGTCGGCCATGTGGGTCAAAGGGTTATTAGACCACCCTAGTGGGGGTCGGCCCAGTCAGAATTATGTTAAGTGGTTAAGTTGAGGCCGACCTAGTTGAGTAAAGGTCAAGTCAAGTTAGTGTATAAATAGAGAGTGTGTCTCTCTCATTTTACACATTCTATTCTCTCACTCACACTTGGGAGAGTGGCGCACTTGTGGAGGAGGAGGCTCTGCTGCTAGGAGAAGACTATCTCTTGTATTCTGGTGGTATCATTGCTCTATCTATCTCTGAGGAAGTTATTGGTGTTTTTCACCTTTATGCTTTTCCCCAAGTAAATTCTGTGTCTCTTGTGTGCTTGCATTATTGTGTCCATGATTGATATGTTGTAGATTTGCTGTACATGTTGTTCTCTCAGTTAAGATCCTAGATCAGATTGAAGTAAATTCTGAAAATTTAACAGGCACATGTTGACAGAGATAGTGATACAAATACAGTGGTAGTGGCAGGTTGATTCTCTCATTCATATAAGGGTGGTATGATAGGGAAAGGACAGGGGGTTGTAGCCTCCTTCCAGTTGATGCTGGTAAATCTAGTGAGTTGGAGCTCATTATGGATTGGATTCCTCACTACATGTTGGATCCTGTGGTAAAACCAGGGGTTGTATCCTCCTTTCAGTTGGAGCCCATAAACTAGGGGGTTATAGCCTCCTTTCAGTTGGAGTTGGTAAATCAATTGAATGTAATATTTATATTATATAAGAAAAACATTCTGTGGTTTTCTCCCATTTGGGTTTCCATGTCAAATATTTGGAGTACTGTGTATGGTTTATGTGATGATGAATTTTATTGTTAATGGTTAATATTTACATATGATATTAAAGTTTGAAATGGTAAAAAGTGCCCATTACTGATTCACCCCCCCCTTTCAGTATTGGTGAATATTCCAACAATTGATATCAGAGTAGATTACCTTTAGAATAGTTTAACCACTGGAAAAAAGATCATGAACATATATGGATCAACAAGAAGGATTTTCTTCAAATGGTATTCTGATCTTTGATGGAAATCATTATGCATTATGGAGTATTAGAATGCAAAAATTTCTTATTGGATTTAGGGGTGGATGTATGGCTCTCTGTTGTTAATGGCTACAAAACTCCAGAAACTCTTCCAACAAAACTTGAGGAGAATAAATTGTGTAGCTATAATTATAAAGCTTCACACCATCTCATGAATGGAATATCAGAAACTGTTCAGTCCAAGGTGATGCATTGTAGTTCAACTAAACAAATATGGGACAAAATTTAGAATATTTATGAAGGAGATGAGAAAGTCAAGCAAGTCAAGCTCCAACAATATAGAACAATGTTCGAGAATCTGAAAAATGAAAGAAAGTGAAAATATTGCAAATTATTTACTCAAACTGGATGAAGTTTTCAACTTCGTCAGAGGATTAAGAGAAGAAGTTGAAGAATCCATGATCGTACAGAAAGTGTTGAGATCACTTCCCTTGATATATGATCCAAATATCTCTACCATAGAAGAATCCAAGGATTTGACAAAATTAACAATGGATAAACTAATTGGGACCCTCATAGCATATGAGATGCGAATAGATATAGAGGATGAACAACCAATAAGAAGAGAGGCAACTTTTAAAGTCTCAAAGAAGACAAGGAACCAAGGACGGAGGGTAGAAGAAAGATCAGATGATGAATTCGATGAATAAGAGGAAAATTTTGTCAAAACTATCAAGATAGGAAATGGGAAATACAATGGTAAGTTACCATTTAAATGTTTCAATTGCAGCAGAGTAGGACATTATGCTAAGAAATGTTCTTTTGAAGAAAATAAAATTTTCTACAAGAAAAAAAGTCTTTACTCCAAAGAGGATGACAGTTCCTTAGATGAAAGTGATGGAGAAGAAAGGATGTCAGGGAAGTTCTTTTCATAACTCAAGAAACAAAAAATGATGATCATAAAATTTCTGAAAGTGACTGAAGAAGAATGCATTAATGAAAAACTTAAGACTTTTTGGGAAATTGAAGATGATGCAGAAAATGATGATGAGGAAAATCTCAAAGAAAATTGAAGCATGTTGAGGAAGAAATAATGATGCTAAAAAGAAAACTGGAAAAATGTAAAGAAAAGGATCATGAGCTTGAAGAGAAAGAACAAAGAATTCTTAGTATGAAGGAAGAGTTATATGAATCAAATAATATTGTTAAAGATTATGATGAAGTGAAAGTTGAATTGGATCATGTAAGAAAGGAGTTGATGTTGACAATTGGAAAGGTAAATGAGAACATAAGATTTGAAAGGAGTACTGAAAAGTTGGATATAAATCTCAGCAAACAAAGATCATATGTTGATAAGATAGTGGTTATACAAACACAAAGCCACCAAGGGAAGATGAAGGAAAAAATGCCAATTCTATGAGAAGCAAAAATAACAAACCAAAATGAATTGAAGAACAATAGGAACATGACACTTTTAGTTGGAACAGAAGATCTAACTTCAGGAAATTTGAGACACCAAGAAGGTCCTTTTCTAACAGGTATGAAGATATTTTTCTTGGTCATTGTTATGCTTGTCGAAACTTTGGACACAAAGCAATTCATTGTAAAGTCTATGCAAGAAATCACTATATGAGAAGCATAAATGATTGTGGGTATCTAAGTGACAATCATGTGAAAAGTAGATATTGAAATGTTGATGGGATTGTTAACATAAATTACAATCCATTTAATCCATCGATGGACCAAAACATTGTATGCTACAAAAGCAATAATCTTGGTCACAAGGAATCTGATTGCAGAAATGTGAAATAAGATGCTCCTAGCATAAGGAAAGAGGAACTGACTGCAATATGGGAAATGAAAAAGAATTCAAGCAAGGAATATTGTAGACTAGCTTTGCTTGCCGAGGATAAAGAAAATGAGTGGTACAGAGATAGTGGTTGATCAACTCACATGATCGAGGATTCGAATAAATTCATCAGATTAAAACAAGGAAATAGTGGCAGTGTTGATTTTGGAAATGACTCCTCTGTCAAGATACTTGGGAGAGGTGTAGTGAATTTTGGAAGTGAAAATATAAAAGAAGCAAATGTTTTGTTGGTTGAAGATTTGAAGCATAATCTCCTTAGCATCATTAAAATGTGTGATCATAAATACAATCTCATATTTGATTCCCAATTAGAGAAGAAGATTTAGGAAGACTGGTTGCGGTAGCTACAAGAATACCTAATAATATATACGTCCTAGATCTAGCAAAATGAAAGAGGATTGAAACCATGCAGAAAAGATCTAAGGACAATAACAAGGAAGATAAGAATAAGAAAGAAAAGAAAGGTGAAATGCTACTGAGTGCTATTGGAGAAGCATGATTTTAGGGGGAGTATCCCTAAAGAGAAGAGATATTATCAGGGGGAGTTTTCCCTTTCCATTGATTTCAAAGCAGGAGAGAAATATCAGGAGCATGGTCCTAGGGAGAGTATGATGGTTTCCATCAATGATAAAGGGGGATATTGTTGAATAAGGTTGTCATTGATGTCAAAGTACTAGTGTATATAACTCCAAAGTGGCCCCATTATGGCATATATTTAATCATGGCCCTCACTTTGGGTTGTACACATATGGGTAAAACCCCTAAAGAAGTACCGAAGGTTTCCCCTAAGCAATGTTGGTGAGAAAGGTGAAGAAAAACCTAGAATAATGGTGTTGGGTTCACATGACCATGATGTTGGGGTCACATGACCCATGATCAAGAAGGCCCTAAAGAGACCCTAAATTTGTTCCAAAGAAATGTTGGTGTGAAGTATGAAGAATCCCACAAAGTATTGATGAGGGTCCACATAACCGCAAAAGTAAGGATGGGTCCACATAAAAACGAAAGAAACCCCAAAAGGAATAATGATGTGTCCACTAAGTATGATGAGGAGAAGCACCAAAGAACCTTTGATGAAGATATGAAGTGATCATGAAGTCAAGTTAAAATTCCATGATGAATCCTTGAAGTGGGGTATTGACCCATTGAAGTACCCCTTAAAATATGGAGATCCTAAATTTAGGGATAAGTGGAATGTAGTCCCTAAAGCAAGTTAAAGGAATCTTGGAGGGTATAAATAGGAGGAGAGACTTCTCATTTGATCATCAATTCATCTCTCTCTCTCTCTCTCTTACGCAACTCTAAGGATAAAGTGCAAACTTTTGTGGAGGAGCTAATGTTGGATCATCTTTTGTTCTTTGGCGAAGGTTGATAAAATTGGCATAACTTTCTCATATGGTATCAAAATCACAAACTTCTTGGCTCATTGGAAAGCTTGATGTAAGGTCTATGTGATGACATGATATAGAGTTTCTTTTGATTATTTGTTTCTTTCTTGTTTTTTAATCTTGGAAAAATTATGGTTCTTGTACATGGGTCTCCCTTGTGATGGTCATGCCTCTCATGGACTAGGGTCGATCTTATTGTCTTGAAAATGGTATAGATATTGAGTATGTGTTAGATCCTTTTATTTGGTGATTTTGCACATATATGTTATGGTGATTATGGTAATGATATTGGCATAGATCATGGTGATTATCTTGGAATATCCTAAGGTTTGGAAATGCCTATGACGTAAAAGCTTGAAGATGCAAATGAAATCTATGGTGATTGTTTTTGGGAATTCTTGGAAAGATAGATTTGAGGCATGTACAGGTTGACATAGAGATAGTGAGGGATACAATGACATAGGTACAGGTTGATAGAGAAAATGATACAGATACATGTTGACAAATATAGTGACAGTGATAGGTTTATTATCTCATTCATATCAGGGTGGTAGGACAAGGGAAGGACAGGGGGTTGTAGCCTCCTTCCAGTTGATGCCGATAAATCTAGTGAGTTGGAGCTCAATAAGGATTGGATTCCTCACTACAAGCTGGAGCCTTTGGTAAAACCAGGGGATTGTAGCCTCCTTTCAGTTGGATCTGATAAACTAGGGGGTTGTATCCTCCTTCCAATTGGATATGGTAAATCAATTGAATGTAATATTTATATTATATAAGAAAAGCATTATGTGGTTTTTTCCCATTTGGGTTTCCATGTAAAATCTCTCGTGTACTGTGTATGGTTTATGTGATGATGAATGTTATTGTTAATGGTTAATATTTACATATGACATTAAAGTTTGAAATGCTAAAAAGTGCCCAATACCAATTCAGCCCCCCCCTCAGTATCGGTGAATATTCCAATAATTCCCTAGAAATTGTTATTCAACAACTAGTTTGATCCATTCATCCAGTCTAATGCTACTAACGAATATCCATACACATGAATCCCATTCACATCTTCCCCAATAGCTCAATTAAGTAAGGTTCTCAATGCCAGGCACTCAGCCCTATTAGTTGAACCACTACCATTGTTTGCTTTGAATTCAATACTATGATATTATGACATATAAAGTATACCTCCCAAAAAACAAACTCGTTCCTCCCCTTGACATGTCCCATAAAAAAAAACCAACTTCTCTTTCTATCAATGCATAATTATTTAAGAATCCTCTCCTTTGGTACCTTTTATTTTTTTTTGCAATACTTAGACAATGCCAAAACTTGAGCTATTACCTGGAAAGAGGGATTTTGTAGATCTTCAAAAATCATTTCATTTCTTGTCATCCAAATTCCCCACACCACTAAAAAAGGAAAACACTTTATTTGACTTCAATCTGCTCTCCTATACCACTACCCGAGATACTCTTCAATAGAAACTGCTTCCAACAGATTACCAAACTAAAGACTATATCCTATATCTTTCCATATTTGAGAAGAGAAAGGACAATGTATAAAAAGTTGTTCCACTGATTCTTCTGCACATTTGCACATGCAACAGTAGATCGGGCCTTGATAGTTTCTCTTCCACAAATTGTCCCAGGTTAAAACTTTCCCTTTAAGAAGCAACCACATAAATAGTTTGCATTTATGCAGAGTCTTTGTTTTCCATAATACCGACCACCACCATGGCTTGTGTTCTTCCATACCATCCCAAAATACTTTATAGGGCCATCGAATAGTGTAACTCCCACCCTCATTGTTTCCTATCCATATTAAATCACTTACCTGTTTAATTAGTCTAACATGGTCTCGCCTTATTTTCTCTTTCCAACTATCCCATTCTATCTTCCACTCTGATTTAACCCCAAGGATTTAGCAGATTTCCATAGTTGTTGCAGAATGGAAGCTTCTTCTGTATCCATCGCTTGTTTTACAAATACTATTCCTTGACCATTTAAATGTTTTATCAAGTCCTATTCACCTAAGGCCCACATCCCATAATTCCATCCTCCCCAACTAAAGCCCTTGACCCATCTCCTAGTCTCCAAGCAAGCATAGCTCCTACGATCGAAAAATCCATCGAAATTGTTTTCTAGTGTACTCAACCTCCTTTAAAAAATTTAGTTAGATTTCCAATTCAATCTATGAGCTCTCCACTTCCCATATATTTTATTTTATGCATAGATTTCCACAATCCAAACTAAATAAAATTTTATATTAAAAAACAATTATTTAGTTAGGATTTGATAAAGTAAAAATTTTACATGGGTATTGTTTGTCCTAGAAATTGTATCTAGACTACAAAGAGATACAAGCTAGAGCAATCCAGTATGAAAGACTAAACATTGAAAAGTATAATGTCCAAAGAAACTGAAAGTAAAAGGTTTTTAAAATTTGTGATTTTTTGAGGTATCATTCATGGAAAGAACAAAGAAATATGAATTACATATAAACACTAAATCATAAGAAATCTGAATACTAGGATGTAAGAATTACAAAGCATAAGCATAAACCATCAAAATACAGGAAAAATTCTAGCTATGTCCACAGGCTTAAAAGCATCAACAGGATAAAAACTTTTATCAAGCAATGAAATAGTAAGCAGGGTGATCAAACAGATCATAAACATTAACCAGAAGATAATAATAACATATGGCTTATGTATTATATTTCAATCCATACATGAGTCTTCAAAACTTACAGGTGAGTATATCACATGTAGTTCTAGCAATTGATCCCACAGTCCTAACTATATTTTGAGAACAGAAACCAAGCCAAAGACCAACCCCTTTACCCTCCGTTCTTCCTTCTTTTATAATTACAACTATAAAAATGAAGTGGTTTGAGATCCACTTTCTAAGGCCTCGAGTCTATTGACTCATTACATATAAAAATGAGTCTTTTTAATTATAACAACTTAATTACTAAAAATATAAATACACACCTATCGATAAAAAATGTATTTTAAATTTTATTGGACAATTGTATGCATATGTGGCAATCAGAATTGCTTAGCTGCTTCTGCCAAAAGGGTTACTCCATCCAGTGCTTGTGATCTTTTGCAAAGACGAGCTTGCTCAGCTTCCATGACATGAACTTTTCTTGATAACTCCTGATTCTGCTTGTTTAAATCTTCAATATGTTTAGTTAGCTCCTCAATTTGCCCCTGTGCATCCCATTTTCTCTTTAAAACATCTTTAGCAACTGAAATTAGCTCCCGATAATGACCATTGACATCTTCAAGATATTCTCTAAGTCTCTTATTAGTCAATACAAGCCTGTCATTTGTTTCATTTAGAAACCCAATCTGCCTCTTATACTGTTGTAATGATTTTTTAATATTATCAACTTCATAATTCACCTTAATTTCTCCTCGAAGTATTTGATTATCATTCGAATCTACTGGAAGAAATAGATTTTCAATAAGACGATCTTCATAAGTCTCACCTGATTCTTTAGCTACTACATCTGCATGAAGAATTCTCGAACTCATTCCTTTTTCATTATTTAAAACATTTTCTTTTTCTACCACTTCATCAGATTTTTCCATTGGCTCTGTTGAATCTTGATGTTTCTTTCCCTTTTTTTTGACAAGTTGTTCTAGTTTTCCATTTCTTAAATCTTCCTCACCCGAAGAATCTTGAATAGTGGTAATTTTCTCTTTCTCCAACTTAGGATTTAGAATCCTTCTCATGTTCAATCTCCGTTTGTTTGTAGCTCTCGTTTTAGGTCTCCACTTAGGTTTTTCAAGCTCTACCAAAGACTTGACATCTGCTTTGAAATTGGGAACATGGAGAATGTTTTCTTTTGTATTAACAGCAAGAATATTGAGAGGTGGGTTCTCTTCTTCAGAAATATACTCTCTATTTTCCCTCCATTGAAATAACACCTTCTTCTTTATTCGAAGCAACAATATTTTCTACTATATCATCCTTAGGGATGTATTTATGCTCCTCTTCATATATGTGTTCCTGTTCTTTTGCAACTGGCACAATGCTTTTTTTCATTATTGAGAGCAGAAGCACTTTCTACAAGGCTATTTTCTTCAGGGATAAACTCTTGTTGTTCCTCCATTAATGTATGTTCCTGCTCGGTAGGATTTAGCTTTACAACTCCCTGTAATGAATCACAATCTTCAACTTTATGCACTTCCTCAACTGTGTTTCTTTTGAACCTGTTTATGAAGCCAGATTGTTTATTTGACAAAAGCTTTCTTTCAGGTTGATTTTCTTCTGATTCAAACCCTGACCAAAACAAAAAATGTTGCCAGCTTCAATTTCTTTTCTCTACCTCTGTCAAAAATATCAACTTAAACAGACTATGGTGGAAAAGAGACTGGTTTGTATGATCCATATGACCTTTAACCCTATTCGAAATCTTCAGAATACTCTTCAATAGATAAAATGGTAGGTTCATTTTTTACTGATCATTCAAATGTAGTAAAAATATAACATGATATTTATATACTGTTGTGAAGCTTCCCTCACATGTAATATAGCTTTCTACAATGCCAATGACCTCCTGCTATTCTGGTTTCACATTACTGAGATGGATGCCCTTCTTCCAGTCAAGGGATTCGAAACCTGGTAGTAAGAATAAACTTGCATCAAATTCAAAAGGGATCTTCTTGAACTATCGCTCGCCTTCAGTAGACATACCATTAGCTTCAGCAATTAGTTCTTCTGTTAATTCAAACTTCAGCGTGTTGAAGCTAACACAGGAATTCGAGCAGTTCTGAGCAAAGGAATGAGTGACATTCAAATTATAACCTGAAATTCTCTCAAAAAATACGAACCATCTCGCTTTCCTGAATCGTTCTGCACATTCTGGAAACTCTTTGGTCCATTCAGTGTTTGCTGGTTCCAATCTACAAAGCTTGCCACTTTTTCCCATGTCTGTTGTGTTTGATTACCGACCTCACTGCTAACAAACAGTGTATGGTAGAAATCGTTGGCAGTGCTATAGGTTTGATAAGCACGTGGCCTCTCCTCACTTTCGAATCATGAATGTTTGAATTATGACTTGACACCTGCTATGATATAGCGGGCAGACTCTTCGGGATCTTCATTCATGGGAAGAACGCGCCAGACTGAATGGTGAGGATGAGCCACGACCTTGGATGATTAGGGATTTTGGCAGCGCTCATACTTATGAACTCTAGTGATTGCGCTACCAGAATATCTCAAGTAAAAAAACTTACATAATCCTCAACATAAAGATTAGAGATACTATATTTTGTAAACATAAAGCTTGCATAATATTCACATATGATTAATTTGCATAATCCACTTATGTTTTGAAGATCAATAAGAAAAGAAATTTTTAATAAGACAATGTTTAAGGAACAAGAAAAATAATAAACCAATACATCAAACTCAAATAAACAAAAAAGATGTATGAAATAAAACTCAAATAACAGAAATAGAAAACAAAAGAAATAGAAAACCAAGAAAAAGATTCAAATGAACTAGGTACAATTCCATTTCCAACAGGTATGGCTTAAGTTATTTTATGAATTTTTAAGGTTTTGTGTTACTTCAAAGATCCTCGAAATATTTAGGGTGTGGAGAACTTTGTTCTTGGAATTTTGACCTATATCTTAATTTCTGTTGAATTTCCTATTTGGAAATTCATCGAAAAATACGGTTTTGAATATTTTTTATCCAATGTCATGAGTTATATTCTTCTAGTGAACTAATAACACTTCCATAAATATTGTAAGCTTTAAATTTTCTAAGAGAATGTTATTTGTGGTGAACCATTTCTTAAGGGATTTATGAGATTCAGCTCAATGTTTGGCAACAACATGGTAAAGCAAGTGAATGTGCCAATGGAGATTGAACTTGATGTTTGGAAACAACATAGTTAAGCAAGTAAATGTGCCAAAGGTTAGAGGATGTTAAGAAATAGTTTGAAAAAATCTATAGATGTTTGTAAAACAAAATTTGTATATATATATAAAATCAATTTCAAGAAAAAGCAATCGTCTTGGAGATGTTGAGCAAGAATTGTATAACCAATGTAAAGACTAAGATTTAGGATAAAGAGGGAATCTCTCCCAAATTTAAGTAGTTGATTTTTTCCCACAAGTAATTGAAATACAAGTGCACTCTAGCTAATTACAACATTTCACAATGAGCGTCCAATGCAAATATAAGAAGATTAGCTCAATATATACACTATAGATGTAGAAAAAAAGTTACAAAGTCAAGCTACTAATGTAGAGCAATGAAGAACTCTATGTGTCCATCATTACATAAGGATATGATGCAAGTCACGCTAATACATAGTGCTAAAAAAATGCTAATAAAATGAATTACAATTGAGATATATTACATATTGAAAAAAATCAATGTTTAAAGAATTATATTTTCTAGTTTTTCATCACCAAAATCTAGCCATATGATCTTTACCAAAATTGCAATTTTGGAATGATAAAATTATTGTTTTTAATGCATAAATGGATTCATCACCCTCTAATCAATTTATTACAATTAGATTGAGCAATGTTAACATTTAATATATGCAATTCTATCAATTCAAAATGATTCTTACTGGATTTCAAGTCAAATAATTGATGTCCCTTCAAGTTATTTTGAATGACTAGAAAAGAGAAAATCCATAAAATGTTTAGGTTGTGACATTACTCATTTGTACAAATTTAGAGAAACATGACTAACAACCTAAAGGGCTTAGAGGGCATTCTCAAAGGTGAATCCTAAAGCTTTTTTATTTGTGCTCAAGGATGATAACTACCTAATTGCACGAAACCAAGTTTCCTAGGGGCCAAAGTAACTTGGTCTACTTCAATCATTATCATTGGCATAGAACTAATGTTGACTAAGTAAGTTTTGATCAACTTAGCAGCTCCTGTATAAGACTATTGAACTTATTGTTGGTGTTGATCACACTTGGTTAGTAGGACATTGAATTGCCTTGATCACATAATACTTTAGATAGACTCAAGTGCAAAACTTAGCAATGCTATAAGGATTGGTCTTTTTTTTAAGCAAAAAAAAAGGACTTTCATTCTATTAATAAAGTGGAAGAATTACAACTTTCAACATTTCAACCATACTAGTGCTGATAGAGCCACCACAGAGTATCAAACAGACCCATTACATCCATCCTGGTGCTAAAAGAGCCACCACAAAATAGCAGACAGACCCAGAACCCCAGGCCCAAAGCCAAAGCTGCACAGACCATAGCAGAGTCACCAAGGCCATAATGCGAACAAAAAGGGACACATGCCAAACCTGAGAGTTAAAACAACAAAATACATAAGACCTAAAACCAAAGAACCATAACAGAGGCCACAATAAAACAAAAAACGGACGGTAATCCAACCTTCACCCTGTCAATAATCATAAAGCCGATAGTCGCCGCACCGAAAGAACCAGACAAAGCATTAGCCGGACGGACCAGCCTCATCTTCAATGATAACCACCGGGGGTTCCTCCACAGCCTCCTTAACTTCTAAAATAATCTCACGTGGATTTTCCACTTTCTTAGACCGAGCCAGAAATGAGATACCCACGTCTCTAGCCAGAGCATCTAATTTCATGTTAATCCATTTTCAGTTCTCAGCAGTATCTTGACACAGGTCTTCCAAATTGTAAGGCGCGGAGAACCAGACAGAGCATCCCCCCTAGTTTCCAGGCACTGTGCAATCAGATTCTTTGTCACCTCCAAGGTGACGACAGCCCGATTATACAGGTCCATCCACCCCATCGTGTTTCTTGGGTCATGAATCCAATTGGCCATAGCAACCGCCTCCCCCACAAGGCGCCAAAGGTCCATTTCAATTTCCTCCATCTCCTGCTGCACACCCGGCAGGAAGAAACGTCGAAAAAAATACTGTTGTTGTAGCAGCGTTCCACTGTTTACGGCTAGGGCTAGCCTGCAAAGGAGCACCCCCTCCCACATTACTATGCTCCCCATGAACACGACTACCTCTCCTCAAATTTTTACCTCTCAGCGGCATAGTTCTCACCCCCTTGCACTCACTCAACACCCCTAAAGAGGAATTATAATAGCTCAGCCCAACACAGACATGAATTATAAACTCTATGACTGTAACCATTCCTCACCTCCGAATTTAAAGGAGAGCCGCCCCCTTCCTTCATGACCTTCCTCATCATGTCCCAGCCTCTGTAATGATGAAGCCTGTCCTGATCCTTCATCACCACCATCCTCCGCTGATCTTGATAGTCCCTACGGATTGTGCGAAACCGATCTCCCATGTCTATCTCACACTTCAAATCCCTTAACTTAAAATCCCCAACTGAAATGAATACCTTGGAACACCATACAACTGTCCTTATAGGCAACTTACCATAACACCCTCTGTCCGGACAATCAAAGACGGATACCATCAGTTCCGTTAATATCTATAGAAGGACAAGTTCTATCGTCAGCATTTGGCAGCATTTTATCACAGTCACACTCGGCGATCTTAATACAATTAAGATGACACGTATCTACTGGTAATTCCAAAGCATCCCCATCCCATCGCTCATTACATTTACTGGCACCCTGGTTTGCAAGCGCATCAGCCAAACAGTTGGCACTCCTCTTGACATGCTGGAAAATGATTGCGTTAAACGAGGTGATGAGGATATAAGGATTAGTCTAGTCTAGAGCTCTTGCAACAATTAAGTAAAATTGCACTAGCATAATTATCAAAGGTTTTGCATGTATTAGACATATGTGCTTCAATAACATTCATATCAGGATTCCTATGAAGTATCTATCCTGATTGCATGTAAAGGTTCCCCTAAAAAATTAAGATGTACTCTTGTTGTTACACACTAATCATTTGCATCAAATTATTGTCGCATGATTAAACCACAATGTTACAAATCCAAATTCTACTTTCTTGGATTTATTTATCAAGAAATTGTTATATACAATTTTTTGATAAAATTGTTTAACTATTTTATGATTCTAATCTACTTTTATAATATAGTGATCATTTTTATCATAATTTAATTGATTTATTTTAATCATATATAAATCCAAATCATATAACATTTAAGATAAATCCTTTATTTAACATCACATACTCCTAATAAGTTTTTCATGCATTGAGATAAGATATTATATTATGATTCTTACCTAACTTGATTTTTGGATGGTGAAGGAGATCAATCATAAGTGGTAAACAACATGCCACCCTTAAACCCTTTCTTCCATGTGCACATTGCCACACTAAATTAGTTTCTATGGTGACAACTTGATGGCTCATGGTGTGATGATGGTATGAGGGAAGGTTTAAGCGAGACTAGTTATTCATTATTCATAGTCCATATTTTTTGAGGGGTGAAGAGACCTTGTCTTTGGTGTTGTGATGTACAAGTTGTTTGAGGCCATAGCTAGGTTATATAGGAGTGTAGATAAACATGTTAAGAGAAGGTTGGTTGGCTATCTTGTACTTATGTGTTTACACAATTCGTACTAAAATGTTTCTCACATAAAAAAAGCTCACAACAACATCTAAAGAGGAGATCCTTTGGAAATTGATTATTTAAATAGAGCTTATAAATGATATATTGATTTAATCATGTCAATAAAAGGGATGTGCATTGAGATTTGTCTTATTTAAGAATGTATATGTACAAATTATAATCCAACCTCTTGACATGCATTAGGGATCGTAATTCAAATTTTAGGGGATTGGGAATTGTAATTTGTAAATATAGATGCCTTTCACAATGATAATTATTCCATTCTGAATTGTAATTACAGAACCCTAAAAGCATGGGAAAGTCCAAGGAGAATTGTATTTTTTCAGTAGAGTGACTAATATAATTGATTTGTAAAAAAAAAGAAAAGAAAGAAATCATTATTTCTCATATAAATCTTGTAATTGCATTGATTTTAGCAATGATATAATGTGCAAGAATCAAGTAGTTGCATTGATAAGAAATGATATAACACACAACAATAGTGCATTGATTTCAATGATGATATAGTGACAAATGATTTAGATCAACCAAGTAGTTTTGTTGATTTCAATAATGTCATAACGTAGAACAATAGAGTGCGTTGTTTTAAGTGATGATATAGTGAAATTTTTTTAAAGCAATAGAGTAGTTGCATTGATTTCAACAATTTTATAACCCAAAATAGTAGAGTTGTTGGAGCATAGGCCGCAGCTATGGCAAAGCTGCCAATTTTGGGGAAAAAGTACTAATTTTTGAAGAATAAGTGCCAATTTTGAGGAAAAGCACCGTCTTTGGCAGAAGTGAATAGTGCGCGGTACGATGCCAAATGGACGAGCTCACCGCAGAGTGTGGACCAGAAATCGCGGAGCTCGCGCACACAAGCCAAAGAAGAGTAAAGGTGGCCGAGTAGAAAGCTCAACCACCACAGTAAATGAAGGAAGCGACGGAAGAGAGGGCTCAGCTACCCTCATTTAAGGCAGAGTACAGAAGTTATGGTTGCTCGGACCAAGGAAGAGCAACGGGCCGAAGCATTGAAGGCAAAGGATGAGGAGCAGAGAACGATGAAGCGGCGCCCATACCCGCGATCTGCGCCGAAAATCACGGAACCTGTAGGAAGCTGCGACGCGACTGCAAGAGGCGTCAAAAGTACACCTAGCCGTCAGTGGTTAGGGTTTTTGGGGATCACTGTTGGGAAAGGCCCACAATTTTGTAAAGGTGCGACCCTGAGGGCCACCTATATATATGTGTAATTGTAAAGGGAAAAGGGTTAGACGTTAGATGGGTCAGAGATAGATTGGTTAGAAGGCCAAGGAGTTAGAGAGTCAGATAGCTGTAGAGCTAGTCACTGAGTTTGCAGACAGTCTAAGTTGATGACTGAGTCATTGTAATCTTTGTAGAAGAAGAGAGTAGATCTAAGAGAAGGGCTCCCAACTGTGTGCGTGGAGTTTCCTGGAAAGATCTAAGGTTGCGGCTGTGTGTGCAGCGGAACTATAACTCCTATTTTGAGATAATATAAGATCCAATTTCCGTGGACGTGATTTCCCCGTGGAGGCGGAATACATAATTCTTGTTGTTATGGTGATGTTTTGTGTGAATGCATGTCTATGTGTTGCTATCTATGTTTTCATGAATGTTTCGTTATCTCTAAGAATGAGTAGGTAAAGTAAGTCCCCGAAGCTCCGTTCAGACATTATACTTGTGCACTATTGAAGGAGCCTGCAAGAACGCTATTGTCGCGGCGTGTAAGGAGTTTGTGGCTGCGCTGTGGCGCGAGCGCAGAAACGATACGGCGTGTAACGAACGTAGCGGGTAAACGCCTCGTGCACAGGTGCGGAGGTGCCGCGCAGCTAGGCTAAGGCGAGTAAGCTCCAGCGCTGTTGCGCTGTATGACCTGTGAAAGGGTCGGATGCTCTGTTCAGAAGTTACTGCGTAAGAAGGGAAGAGAGAAGACTGTGGATTCCACACCACCCCGGTTAAGGAAACCTGATTCCTTAGCCCCCCATAGCCACTTCGGGTGAGACCTCGGGCTGCTGTGCAGCCCGTTGCCGAAAGGGCTAGTGCGCCAATGGGTGTTTGTTGCTGCGCCTCCTGAAAACCCGGGTCTGTCCAAACGCAGCCAACAAGAGTGCATTGAAAAAAGGATACCAAGAAGAATGATCCAGTGCATTTATTTCAACATCAAGATAGTGCAATTTATCAAGTGAAGATGGCTTGAAAACCATTATAATATTAAGATATATGGAATGTTAAAATATATAATGTAATGTCCCTAGTTTTGACCCTTGATATAACTATGTAAATGATGTAATTGATGAAACCTGGTGAGGAGCTCAAGGAAAATTCCCTACCATGGATTCCCCAAATGTATATGGTTAGTGAACCATGCATTGGTCAAGCACAGTAATATTATAGATGTGATGTGCATGTGCATGATAATAATAAATATATCCATATCTAAATGTGCAAGGAAACAAGAGCAAGGAGCATGATTATCCTAAGGTTAGGAAAGGATGTATTGAATCCATGAAGCCAATAGATGAGAGCCAAGTGTCCTAGAGAGGAGTGAGGATCCATCAAATTTCAAGTTGACTCATGTGCCCCAACCAATTAATGCTTCCAAGAGGAAGTTAGTTGTTGAAATAGTTATGATATGGGGGAAAGGAAGGCACGGGTTTGAGTTTCCTTGTGATAGAGTTGTGACAAAGTAGCATCAGTTGCCCTGCAAAACTGGGTTGGGATTTACTTACTAGGTAAGCAATTAGTTGCATTGATGTCATCCTTAAATTACTTGTCAATTGGGGTGGTGTAGTAAGTCTATCGGTAAGCTTGTTCGTGAGTCTGTCAACCAGTTGATGAGTTTACGTGGTCAAGTAATTCAGTCCTTCATGGGTGTATCCATCTTTCCCTATCTTGAGTGCAAGTGAAAATTTATTCTTCACTCATCCATCTATCAACCAATCTATCCATTCGGATCTTAGGAGAAAGAGTTGACCCTTGCTTGAGAGAAAGTCGAACCTGAATAGTGACAGAGTGGAGAGTGGACCTAAGCTTTGGTTCGTGGTCATGACTGTGAATCAGTGATGAATTAGAGGCCACATTTGCTATGCATTCCCTTGTTGATCTAGGTAGTAGAGTGGTATCGAATTACCAATCTATTAGCTTGAGCCTGAGCATCTTGAATTGTGTCGAAGACCTATGTGACAGAGTCTGTCACAAGTGGTATGAGTTGGACTAGTAGAGTGGTGAAGCATCATGAATCCTTAGTCGCGTGCCTGAGAAGTCATGTTTCCTTGATGTTGAGTCATCCCAAGTGTGGTTGCATGTGAATGTATGCCAACATGATGAAATGTCATGAGGATCCTTGAACCTTGAACCATCAAAGGTGAGAGTAGATCCAATTGAACCTTGATGTGCTTGAGATTTCGAACCATGTGAGGTAAACCCAAGTAGCTATGAATGCTCTTCAGACTTGAACATTGAACCATGGAAGATAAGATCAGGTCCAAAAGAGACTTGATACTATTGAAACTTGAACTTCAAATCAGAGGAAGTTAAATCAGATCCAAGAATGTGTAACATGAGTTCCAAGCTTTCCAATGTGATGGAAAAAGCATGAGGTTCTCCATCTTCTGTGCATCGCTGAGAATCTGTGCTAGCAATCAAGTAGGAATCCATAGGAAGCATAGGGCCAAGGAGAGCGAATGCATCACCTCCAAATTCTAATCTTTCTTCCCAAACATCCAATAGATCACCATTCTGCACACCAATAGATTCATTGGGAAGAGAGGAAATGAATCCTTCTTTAGCTTCTAGAGCAATGACTGGATTACTTTGCTTGGGATCCATAATAGAAGAATCATAGGTGAACATAAGAGAGGAATAGATTTCAAACTCTTCAACAATGGAAGCTCCATTAGTCACTTATTATTCATCATCAACATCATAGGATAAGGAGTCAGGATCCTCATCATATTCTAGAGCCACGGAAGAAGATGTCTCTTCAATTTCTGCTTCTTGACTTATAGAGTAAACATTTGAATCAAGGAGAATGCTAGCAACAAGAAATCGTGTTGAAGAAATTTCTGCAATTTCTTCACAGTATTCTTGAACAACTTCTTTAGAAAGAGTTGAGGCTGAGACATCAGGAGGGAGAGCACATGATGAGGTGCTAGATTTGCTCCAGGCATTAACTGCTTCTTTCTGCACACCAAAAGCTCTATTTAGATTGCTCCATAGCTCAAATGGATACTCAGCAGAATCTATGAGATAATCCATATTAGAAGGCATGGCCAAGCACATAGCTCTGAATGCTCTGTCATAGTCATTTAGCCATTTAGTCTTCTCTTCAAAGGACTCAAGATCTACCACATTTCCAATAGACACATAAAAGAGCTCATGGATCTTGAGATATGCAACCATCTTCAATTTCAACTTAGCATAGTTGAATGGTGAGAGATGAGGAATTGATTTCGAATCCATGAAGAAGTTGTACTTGCACAATAAAACAACACTCAGGAGGAACATTTGTTAGCACAATCACACTCTACTTCGACACTGAGCACATTTGGGTGTGCTTCATGCCTAGGTAGACCCCAATAGAGAAGCCAAAGGACTCAAGGAAATTGCCCCAGGACTTTTGTGGAAATTCCACTACTTCTCGTGCTTCAATGGAAGTATTTGAGAGAGGCTGTAAGCCTAATGCACTTTGATACCATGTGAAAATATGATCATAGTAGGATCTTGCAACAAATAATTCCTCACAATTGTTTAAGCAAAGATACATAGACTAGAGAAGAAAATTCAGAGAAATTGATAGTTGAATCAAACTGCTATTGATTAATTGTTGTACATCCAACCTTCACAAATGTGTTGGCTATCCAAATATAATGCAATGGATTAAATTCGAAAGCACACAAGTGTCAGGCTTACAAAATAGTAAAATCCCCCATCTATGGAAACATCTCACTCCAATTCGTGCAAGAAGGTTATGAATTGGCATGGAGGTTCTTGGTGGACCATGAGTAACCAAAAGGAAGCATGTTGGAGGATTTTTAGGAGAAAAACATGCAGGAGGTGGCGGCCAAAAGCATGTAGACTTTCCAAATCTATCCAAGCGCACTTGCTCATCCTTATCCATGAGAAAATCAAAGCAAAAGCTGTCGTATATTTGATAAAGTAGAATAAAGATGGATAAAGATGGATGGGTGCTCTTAGTTAATAAAAGCTGCTTTAAAAGCAGAAAGAGGGAACGCTTATGGATAAACATCACTTAGGTGGGCCAAGTATGCATTAGGGGTCACATAACCTAGTCTAAACACCTAGGAACATAACTTTAATGAATAAAAATTATATTCTAAGGTCTAGATGGGGTAAATTTATTCTAACACTGATTAGGATTACAATTATAATATTAAGATAATTTAGAAATATAATAATAATAATAATTTGATTTTTTTTGGTAAGCCTCGTACCCCCGGAGTTTCGAATCTGTGACCTTAAGCAAGGAGTTCCTTAACAGTGCACCCATTCACCATCTATTATATACCCCGTGGGCATCATAAATTGAATTTTATTTTATATACGACAATGAAATTGGATCTTTGTAAATTGCAATAGAAACCCGTTGGAGGTTATGATGTGAAACTTGCTTGGTATAATGTTAATTTTAGTAAATTATATGTAAGGCGCCATGCCATGTACATTGTTCTTAATTATATGGAACCAATGCCTTAATCAATTTTAAAATAATTTTTTTCGGCACACTCCAATACTAGATGATTTCACATATAATTATTACAAATTTATGATAAATAAATTCATTAAGAACATTATATAAATATAAATATTAATTAATTATAAAGTTAAAAAAAAAATTATGACAATTTTTTTTAATTGGTGGTTCACCATTCTCAAGAACTACATATTAATTGTTATGACACACACACACATCTATATAATTTAATCAAATATTAAAATATTATTTTCTATCGACATTGTTTTCTATTATCAAATAATAATGAGTGTTTTCAATTATCAAATAATAGTGAAAGATATTTATTATATCAAATTCAATCCCTTTTCTTTTTAACAATCATATTCAAGTTGGGCAACCACATCAAAATAAACTTTCTTTAAACATTGCTTTCTATTATGAAGAGTTTATTATTCTTATAACTTTTTAAAATATATTAATTTTTAAATCTATCATTTAAATATATTAAAAAAAGTAATTCTTTTATTAACTTTCACCATGTAAACCACCAGATCTAGGTGGGAGTAGGGCAAGGCAGGGGAATGTGGACAAAACACGTGGTGAGTAGGTGGGGACACATGAGGCAAGATCATCATAACATGATGTAAGATGGCCTTAATTCTTCCTTGGTCAAGGTAGTTATTAATCCAGATGGGAGAAGTGAGGTTGGTACAGGAGATGTCATGGAAATTAATGGTAAGCTCAGATGTAGGTTGAGGCGTATGTGTGGATCATTAGTTATGATTGCAAAAGGCCATTCCTTACATACGTGGCGAAATCTAGAGATGTGGTGTTTATGTGAAGTGATCTTAATAATAAATGGGGAATTTTCCCGACATCTATTATATCTGTTGTTTAGTCCGAGCGGAGGATTAATTGGTTGTGTGGGAGCAGTGGTAAGTATCCTATAGGTGGAAGACATTTCCATAATGGAGAGCTTAGACAGAGGAGGTTACTGGACAAGGAGCCGAGTGAAGATAATATAAGGAATGAGCAGATTGGAAAACACTGGGCCAATCATGAATAGTTTAGAGCCGCTCAGGCGGATTGGCTCTACAGAGCCATGACCCCGTAGGAAATTAGAGATGAAATAGACGAGGTGGAAAAATATTTGTGGGATTAATTGGAGGTAGAAAAACCAACAGATGAGTTTGCATCTTTGGAGAATTAGATTACTGGCCCTAGTTCCACTAGCGGGAGGCAGTATCTGTATGACTGAGTTGTTTCCATGTTCTAGGTAATGAAGGGGATATTGGCTCGGGTGTTGCTGGAAAAGGAAGAGAAGAACATAGGTGATTGAGGTGTTGATTCAATGCTGAAAGGAGCATCATGAAAATTTAAGATTGATGAAAAAAAAAAATGTTATCGCCAATCGTTTGGGCATTCCATTCCTGCCGAGAGATCTAGGTTCGAGCAGACATACTATGAGGGCGCTGCCAACAAGCATAGATGAGCATCGTATGGGTAGTCAGGTTCCCTAGATTTGTCCTGGTTTCTGTGTTTGATGTCTTTAAGAGTCAATGGTGAATTACAGAGTAGTATGGATAGTGTTTATGGTTGATTAGGGAAATAATATAGAAATCTGATATATGTTTTGTTATTGTTTGGAGCTAGTAAATACCTTGTTTTCTATTGGTTGTGGAGCCTGATCTTACTTATTCAAAGGTTGTGTTTTAGTCGTGTTTGGATCCAATCCCATGACAGGGTGGTGTGGGGGCGATACCCCTCCTCCACTATAGTCACCATGGGGGATCCAGGGGGAGTGGTGACTAATTTGGGAGCACCCCCCTAGCGGGGATTCGGAGCAGCGCCCCCATAGCAAAAATTTCAGAAAAAAAATGCCTTGTAAAATGTTGTAATTTCATACTCATGACTTGGTCAGTAATGGGTAATTTACATGCCCATGGTATTTTCCCATGGTAATCCATATTTAAAAGGAAGGCATTGTAATACGGTTGTGTATTGTGTGGTAGTATTGTATTGTAAAGATATCTGTGATTGTGCGAGAGAGATTGTGAGAGAGTGAAGAGGAAGTTGCAACTGATGTGCCGTGGGTTGTATCCCTTCATTTGTTGGATGATATAATAAAAGGAATGGAAATTTCTCTGTGGATGTAGCCCATATTGGGTGAACCACCTATATTGGTGTCTCTCTTGTATTGTGTTTATGTATTTTATTTTTGCATCCTATTTTATGTTATTGTTATGCGATCCTACTTTTCTAACAGTTTTCCCCTATGGGGAGGGTTCATTTTGGAACTGTGATGGATTATGGATGATGTTTTGAATGTTTGGGTGTTGAATTGGTTCGAAGGGAGGTTTGTTTGGACTGCAACAATATGTAATTCTCTCGTTCATAATTAATATATATTCTTCTTACATACAACTAACCATGAATCAACATCGATGA
The DNA here is from genome assembly GCA_027924585.1 of Larix kaempferi. Taxonomy (NCBI): domain Eukaryota; kingdom Viridiplantae; phylum Streptophyta; class Pinopsida; order Pinales; family Pinaceae; genus Larix; species Larix kaempferi. Next base: position 17,008,502 of record BSBM01000293.1, on the reverse strand, counting down.
AAAATTATCTCAATGGTATTTTTGCTTCCATCTGATAGCATTTACCATTGGCTTGGTTCCTGCTCCATTTTAGCAATTCCCTTGTCTACTTGGTTGTCGCCTTGGGTTACTTCAAGGAATCTACAAATGGAGGGATTCATATTGTATTTTCCCAAAATCCCTAGACTCTTTGGAGCCTGGGTCACTTGGGAAAGCATTTCACATAAATTTGGAAAATCCTCCACAATAGTAAGTTTAAAAGGGTCACGATGTCTGGTGGATGGGGTTTGAAGTATCCCTTGGCAGTTGGTTGTGGGAAATATTTCCATATTCTCAGGTTTATGTTCACTGTTGTCTCAATCGGTCCTCTCGAGTTGCACTCCCGTGGACGCAAATTTGGGACTTCCTTAGGGTGGAATTCAAGTCAAATTTCCAACATGGTTAGAGGAAATTGAACTGCTCACTGGAAGAAGCACCCCACCCACATGTCGAGGGTGTTACAGGAGTCCTGTATTGCCAAAAAAACTAAAACAAATCAATTTTGGGACACGTTCAGGAGCTAATTGAGAGAATGGAGGAATGGTCCAAGCTGAATGCAATACCACTAGTCTAGAGAATATTTAGGCTAAGATGGGTTCGATGGTAGACGATGTTGGTTCATCCAGAGCTAGAGACACGAAATAAAACAAGACTATTACCTTGTACTGGCAGCTCAAGACCCTGCTAGGAAAATCCATTATAGAGGAAGAGGAGAAGAAATCCATTCTACTGCAATAGGATGAGATTCAAGAGAAACTGGGGCAGATGCACACTACCCTCAGATAGATTGCTTAGGGTAAAGTGGAATTGGATTCCAAGATGAATGCTTTGGCTTAGGCTACGACATGAATGGACTTCCGTGAGCGGCCTCCAAAGGGATGAGCAAGCTCCGCACCTACAGAGCCCAATGTGCCTCATATAATTACTTTTTTTTATGATCACCAGTTTCAGATTTGGCATCACTGCTATTATAATTTTTGTTTATGAAAGAAAACTGCATAGTAGTAAACAAGGTAGGGCTTACTAGTGAGCCAAATCACGGGCTTAGTCCTTTTAGGCAGTTTGATACTATTTTTGAAACTTTTAGACAATTAGGGAATCTCTTTGATACTTTGATAAACTGGGAAGAAGATGATAAACTCAAGTTATGTGCCTAGTCTAGTTTCCCAAGTGGAAGGCCAACCACATACCATATGCACTTTTTGATATATTAGAAATACAATGTCACCTCCAACTTAAAACTGATTTATAATTACATGTTTTTTTATAAAATACATAAATATTGATTAGGATTACAATTATAGTATTAAGATAATTTAGAAATATAATAATAATAATAATTTGATTTTTTTGGTAAGGCTTGTACCCACATAGTTTTGAACTGATGACCTTAAGCAATGAGTGCCTTAATAGTGTACCCATTCACCATCTATTCTATACCCAATGGGAATCATAAATTGAATTTTATTTTATATATGGAATTAAAATGAAATCGGATCTTTGCAAATTGCAATTGAAATCCGTTGGAGGTTACGATGTGAAACTACTCTGTATAATGTTAATTTTAGTAAATTATATGTAAGGCATCATGCCATGTACATTGTTCTTAATTATATGGAACTGATGTCTTCATCAAGTTTAAAATAAATTTTTTTGGCACACTCCAATACTATATGATTTCACATATAATTATTACAAATTTATGATAAATAAATTCATTAATAACATTCTATAAATATCAATATTAATTAATTACAAAGTTAAAAAATAAAATATTATTTTTATGACATAATTTATTTTTTTAATTGGTGATTCACCATTACCAAGAGCCACAAATTAATTTTTATGACATAATTGTATCTTCATATATCCATACATATATATATATATATATATATATATATATATATAAAGTTTAATCAAATATTAAAATATCATTTTCTCTCGACACTGTTTTCTATTATCAAATAATAATGAATGTTTTCTATCATAAAATACTAGATGTTTTCTATCATCAAATAATAGCGAAAGATATTTATTATATCAAATTCAATCCCTTTTCTTTTTAACAATCATATTCAAGTTGGGCAACCACGTCAAAATAAACTTTCTCTAAACATTGTTTTCTATTTTTAACAATCATATTCAAGTTGGGCAACCACGTCAAAATAAACTTTCTCTAAACATTGTTTTAAACTTTCTCTAAACATTGTTTTCTATTTTTAACAATCATATTCAAGTTGGGCAACCACGTCAAAATAAACTTTCTCTAAACATTGTTTTCTATTATGAAGAATTTATTATTCTTATAACTTTTAAAAATATATTAATTTTTAAATCTTATCATAACCTGATACACGATGGCCTTAATTCTTACTTGGTGAGAGTAGTTATTAGGCGAGATGGGAGAAGTGAGGTTGGTACAGGAGATGTCTTGGTTTCTGTGTTTGATGTCTTTAAGTGAATGGTGATTTACGAAGTAGTATGGATAGTGTCTATGGTTGATTAGGGGCAATAGTATAGAACTCCGATATATGTTTTGTCGTTGTTTAGAGCTAGTAAAAACCTTGTAAACTTTCACCATGTTAAAAATACTTTGCTATTATACAACATTACCTAATATTTTTTATTATTTAATTCTTATAATCGTACATTTATCTACAAAGTTTATTGAAATGATTCCATAAGGTTAATCTATTCAAGGTGATGAATTCCGTTTTTGTGAAGGCCTCTATTTGGTTTATTGTGGTGTAGTTTGTAATTCCAAAAGTGGTGCTCCTATATGTTTAAGGTTTATTGTGGTGTAGTTTTTAATTCCAAAAGTGGTGTAGTTTGTAATTCCAAAAGTGGTGCTCCTATATGTTTAAGTTATTTTGGGATAGACATACACTCTATTGATGATAGATTTATGAATCATGAAATTATTAAAAACATAGAAGTCAAATAAAATTTAATATATTTCTTAAAATTATTTATCTACACTTAATATTGATAATGATGATGATGATGGTTAATTATTTAGTTTTCTTTAAAATTGTAATCCTATGTTCAAAATGATTGAAGAGAAGTGTCCTGAGCTCACCATAATTTTGGTGAGCTAAGAGGCCAGGGAGGTCGGTGTTGCAGCAAATATTATGAAACGAAGATCTAATGTGGTTGTATGTAGCGCACTCTAAGAAAAAATGATTTTCATTCTCAACGCTTGTAGCCTCACATAGGTGGAAGATCCTTTCCACCCATGACATTTTAGGAACTGTCTAATGCCCTATTTTACTATAGAGCTCATGAGGCTTCGTTCTTATCATGGCTATATTAATTTTCTTCTTCGAACTAGTTAATACTGAGAGATACTTTTGAACTTCTAGATTAGGGTTATTGACCTTCTTATAGTTCTTTAATTTTATTTTAACCACTAAATCTTTCTTGCTCCACATTTTCTCTTTAAACTTAGAAGTAATAATATTTTTAATGATTAATATTTTGCAAGGCGATAATTTCATCAATTTCCCAATGGTTTAACCAGGCCATGGCATCTTTATACCAACCTCGCTTGAGCCGAAGGTGGTTTTGATTGGATTTTAGGGCTATATTAGGGAGTCTTTGATCTCTCATGTTATATGTCTTGTGCTTATACATTAGGAACCTACTCATAGCCATGTTCTTGATAGGTTAAAGACCCACTTCTATATGGAGAATATGATAAGGTGTATTTCTTTTAATTTTAAGGTTATATGTTATAAAATGCTTTTGGATTTGGTCAATATTTCTCCAAGGTTCTTGAGAGATGTTGCAACACCAAACCTCACACCCATACAGGATAATGGGAGTAAAGAGAGTTTCAAAGAGGAACTTTTTTTTCCAAATGTACAACCTTCTTATACAGTAAAATCAAATAGGTTTTGATAAGCTACATGAGCTTCATTTTTCCAACTATGATGTTGTCTATTTGGATGTTTTTCAAAATATTCCTACATAAGTCTACTATTAAATTGGTATAGTCTAAAAAAACCCTAGAATAAAAATGGTTTTACAATATATTTATAAAAAAAATTGAGCCTAAATTGTGTGGCCATTGAGAGGCCTTTCCAATAGCTTGGTAAACAAGATATGATTGAAAATACAAACTGGAGTCCAAATTACACAAACTTTTCTTCTTCATAAACAGTCTCCTATTGTTGCCTTGATATTGGTGGATGCTGAGAAGTGCTTTGAAGTCCTAAATTCCATAGGTAGAATTTCATTACTTTTAAGAGCAATGACACCTTGAGGGCCAATGGTGAAAACTCGAGATAGGAAAAGGGTGAAAAGTCTACTAGTCGGGGCTGGAACAAAGCGAGAGGAGACATAAGACTCAGAGATTGGGGTGTGGGGAAGCAAAAAAGAAGGAAGGACCCATAATGGGGTAAGACTAGCTAGGATTGAATGCAAAATATGCCACTGGGAAAGAAGCAGAGCCCACAAACTAATGAGATGAGAGGGGACGGTAAAGAGAGTTGACCTGGTCCTAGCCAAATTTGAAGGAGGTAAAAGCAGCAGGAATAAGACCAATGATACCTTATACAAAAACGTAGAGTCACAGAAGAAGGAACAAAACCCCATCAGTAGAACAGAGATGACAGGCCATAGCATGTCATGAGGGAATTTTTTGGAAAAGTCTTGACTAACTGAGCATGAAAAGCAAAATCGCAAAGGAGGAACCAAATCAATAGGAGTTTAAGGCAAAGAAATGAGAGGCAAGGGAGCTCATAAAACCAACATATATCCATACCAATGCTAAAACTACCAAAAGTAGGAACAAGATGTGAGTTGGCTGTAGACTCTCCTGAAATCGTCCCTACACTCCAGACAAGCTTCGTGATAGTAGGAATGAGTGAAATCAGACTGTTCTCGAATCTTTCCCATGCTGAGAAACTGACTAAGGAGAGGGGCATGGGAAGTACACCACATGAGGGGGGGTGGGGGGGGGATAATGAGATGAATGCCCTTAATTGCACCATGATGGAAAGGACTTGGGAAGAAGCGAGGGAACGCATGGGAAGCTTCCCACAAAGCATTTGTTATCATGATTTGACACACGCTCATAATGCAAGATGGAGAAATGAAGGCAAAAAAACTTAGGGGATGGGATGGTGGCTAGTCCCCCTTTCATTTATAATGAGGACCCCTTGATTCAAAGTGCATCCTAGGTTAAAAAAATGGTATGTTGCACACTATTTAGATCCCTCAACACATGGAAGCTTTGCACCCGTTGAAAGGTTTGCATTATGCTTTGAATTTGAATCATGTTTCTCTGGATGCCAGAGTTAATAGGGTGATGCATTTCTTTGAGATATCTGATGACGATCAGAGAGTCTCTAATGATTGTGAGGTGAATGATCCCTTTTCCATTTGTAAGGTGAAGGCCTTTCCATAGAGCAAGGGTCTCACCTTGTTTATTGGTGGAGACTGCAACTCGTACGCATAGGAAAAAACCATATGTCCCTTGGGGTCGTACATCACCCCTCCTGCACCTGCTAGGTCCCTATATATATATATAACAAAGCAAGAGAGCTAGGGTATAAAGAGTTAAACAATTAAATGGTTTTAAAAAACTTCATTTTTCATAAAATCAATATGAAGAAATTAAAAATCTAGTAAGTGTGGGTAAATGGAAATGCTACAAGGTATGATTAAAACAAAAGATGAAGAAGAGAGATTGGGATTGGTCATTATGTAATCTATATGCTATAGCTCTATGTTATAGATGATGTTTTATAAATTTTAAAGTATTGAGTTCATCGAAAACATATACATATAATTTTGGATGAAGATTTAAACATTTTTTAGATTACAAAACTTAGGAAATGTTTACATTTTTAGAAATTTGATTTCTTCAACACTTAATAAAATAATAATTAAACAAGATCTTATTAACATGTATGTTTAGGTATACTTTACCACATATTTAATAAATTTTACTAACAAAAACATTAAATAGTAATTAATTACATATATTATTTTTATAAAATAAATAAATACTAATTAAAATTGCAAGTATAATTATGAGATAATTTAGAAATATAATAATGATCATAATTTGAATTTGATTCTATGTTCCCCATTAAAAGATATTTGATCCTTTCAACATTTAATAAATTAATAATTAAGCAAGATCTTATTAGCATGTATGTTTAAATATCTTTTACTTAATTTTTATAAATTTTATTAATAAAGAAAAACATTATTAATGTATAATTACATTATTTTTTTTATAAATACTAATTAGGATTACAATTATAGTTTTGACATAATTTAGAAATATAATAATAATCATAATTACATTATTCTTTTTATAAAATACATAAATACTAATTAGAATTACACTTATAGTTTTGAGATAATTTAGAAATATAATAATGATCATAATTTGAATTTTATTTTATGTTCGGCAATAAAATAATTTGGAGTCAAACAATCTTTGCAAATGGCAATTGAAACCGGCTCGATGTTATGATGTGAAACTTGCTCGGTATAATGTCAATTTCATTAAATTATATAATGTCAATTTAAGTAAATTATATGTAAGATTGCATGTACATGGTTCTTAATTATATGGAATTATATGATTGCCTTCATCAATTTCATTCATATATAATTATTACATATGTATGATAAACAAATTTATCAATAATATTGTATAAATATTAATATTAATTAAATATAAAATTAAAAAATATTATTTTTATAAAATAATGAAATATATTTTTAAATTATATATATAGGGAGGGGGTTGAGGATAGGAGCTAACGGTGGGGTTAAATTATAGAGAGAGAGAGGGGTTAAGGATAGGAGCCAAAGGTGAGGTTAAATTATAGAGAGAGAGAGGGGTTGAGGATAGGAGCCAACGGTGGGGTTTGAATTTTATTTTATGTTCGACATTCAAATAATTTGGAGTCAAACCATCTTTGCAAATGGCAATTGAAACCGGCTTGATGTTATGATGTGAAACTTGCTCCGTATAATATCAATTTTAGTAAATTATATAATGTCAGTTTTAATAAATTATATGTAAGATTGCACGTACACTGTTCTTAATTATATGATTACCTTCATCAATTTAATTCATATGTAATTATTACAAATTTATGACAAACAAATTTATTAATAATATTGTATAAATATATTTTTTTGTAATTCTACACAATATATTAATTAAGAGAAAAGAAAGGAAATTACAGAGCATGGTTACCATTGAGGCGGTCTAGGATAATGGAACCATCCCAACCTAACAAAGATAACAAAATTATTACAGAGAGTTTTGAGGGCCATACAAAAAAAACTACATCTTAGGGTGAGGCCAAGTGAAGACTATCTGAGCATAGTGTGCACTATAGAAAAGAGAATTATACAAAAAAGCTTGAAACCTCTAAGGCAAAAAAGATGGATAGAGTAGAGAGAACCGGTCTTCCGAGCAGTAATTTGAGATGACATGAGGAGAATTATTCAGGAGGGAATTCCTCCAGGATTGGGCAGCTACCTAGAAATTCTTCCTCATGCAGCTTGACAGGGAGCGGATTCGATTTGCGAGAGCCCAGGAGATCAGGTTCTGCTTGGCTGCATAACTTCTTGTTGGGAGGAGAGCCAATGGTGGACAGAACCAGGAACGGGCTAGGAGGAGCTGTGGGAGCCACAGGAGTTGGAGTTGGAGGAGCCGCAGGCCCTTCCGAGGGTGCACTAATGACAGGAGCTGAAGCTGGAGGAGCTGCAGGCCCTTCCGAGGGTGCACCACTGACGATTTGGATGTCGGAGCCATTGTCACTAGCATCCTGGGTAGTCGAGGAACCACCGCTTCTCGTGTCTTCCGATCCGCGACCACCGAGGGCGAGCTGGTTCTAGGAGAAGGTGGCATCCAAATTTTCCAAGAATTCATCCATCTCAATGAGTTTGGCTCTAGTAGCCAGCACCAGATTTCTTGTAGAGCCCCAGTTGTTGAGCATGTCGTCCATGATCTTGCCAAGCATGTTCAATAATGGTTAATGTTGCCGCCATTGTTTCCCAAGGCCAGGTGTTCTGCAACAAGCTGCCCTTCCCACTCATCTATCAGATTGCGGACCGTGAAGGAGACGCCAGTATTATAACCATCGTTGGTGGCAGGGGGGCACTAGGTTTTTCCCCGGCTCCCACTTCCCTGACGAGAAGTGTCGTGCGGCCTGGTCATAGCGGAAAGCACTAAATGAAATCACACCCAAATCCACAGGTGAGAACTAAAAAACCCAGAGCAAAACCAGCACCAAGGAGGAGTGATGAGAATGTAGTCATAATTGCTCGCAAGCCCGTTTAAGGGGCGATAATCCCTGCTTGCACGAGCCATTTCAATGTGCCGAGAGTCGACTTGAATGCATAGAGAGCCGATTTGAATGCGCAGAGGGTCGAGTGTACCAGGATCGGGTCCAGACCGCAGGTGAGGGGACGTCCAGGTGAAGCTTCGCAAAGGAGCCATTAATCGTCAGTGTGGAGAGGCGAGCCGTCAGTTATGTGCACATGAAGCTTGATGCCACGTCTCGGGCTACCATGTCGAGGGTCCTCCAGCACGTGCCCCCCATGTGTCTTGGTGGCGCCCGCATCGGGGAATATTGTATAAATATTAATATTAATTAAATATAAAATTAAAAAATGATTATTTTTATGAAATAATGATATATTTTAAAATTATATATATAGAGAGAGGGGGGGGTTAAGGATAGGAGCCAACAATGGGATTTGATGGTTGTTGTGACCAAAGTTCAAGTTCGAATCCTCGCCAATCTAAAAGCAATGAAAGGAGGCCTCTTATGACCACGATAATGATGTATTCCCATTGATTATGTTTTGTCCAAAATTAACGCTAGCCCCATCCAGAAAGGTTTTTCTCCACTTGGTACAGTCAACAAAGCTTGATAACTTAGAGAGTTCCTCTTGATTATATATATAAATTTTGATAAATTATTATCAATATTTTTAAACATAATTTTCTATAATTAAATAATTATATCTTAAAAAATAAAAAAATTTATAATTTTTTAAAATCAAAATATTGAAATATAATTTTCTATCAACATTATTTTCTATTATCAATAATAATAAAAAGATACTTATTACATCAAATTCAATCCCTTTTCTTTTTAACAATCTTATTCAAGTTAGGCAAACTCAAAATAAACTTTCTCACAACATTGCTTTCTATCATGAGATATTTATTACTCTTATAACTTTTAAAAATATATTATTTTTTAAATCTGATCATTTAAACATATTTTTAAAAATAATTCTCTTATTAACTTTCAGCCATGTTCAGCCACGTTGACAATACTTTGCTCTTATACAACATTACCTAATTTATTTATTATTTTTGTTCTTATAATATGTTGTACATTTATCTACTAAGTTTATTGAAATGATTCCATAAGGTTAATCTATTCAAGGTGATGGCTTCCATCTTTGTGAAGGTCTCTCTTTAGTTTTATTGTAGTGGAGTTTATAAATTCAATAGCGGTGCTCCTATATGTTTAATTTATTTTGGGGATATACATATATTGTGTGGATGACAGATTTATGAATCATGAAATCCCTAAGAACATAGAAGTAAAATCAAATTCGATATATTCCTTAAAATTATTTGTCTCCACTTGATATTGTATTATTATCATTATAGTGGACTTTAAAATTATTCGTCTTTCACTTAATATTATTCTATTTTTTTTATTAGGAATCCCTTTGATTGCTTTAAAATTAAGTTACCTTGTGTTGATCAGATTTTTGGAATATCTGTTTTAAGTGAATTTAGTAGGATTCTATTATTAGGAATCCCTTTGATTGCTTTAAAATTATATTACCGTCCGTAAACTATACGATCAGATTTTAAGAATATCTAATTTTATGTGAATTTAGGTAGGATACTATTATTTATTTATAATAATATAATACAGAAAAGGATGTCAAATATGAATATGATGCTATTTGACTTACGGTAGGTAATATACCTTTACATGATTTAAGATTATTACTAGTTTTAATTCTTATTGTCGTTCATTTTTTTAAAACATAAGGCCAAGTATATTATTATAATATTCACTTTATTTGAAGGCTTTTAGGTTTTGTTTTCATAGTGCTTGGATTTTATTCTTTTGGTCGTCTTCAACTTTGTATGATCAAGTTGGTATAATGTCAAATATATTAAAAAAACGAAAATCAATTTTCTATTAAGGTGTCTCCTCTTCTCCATAATTCATTAATTATGAATATATTTAAGTAAAGAATCATCATAAATCCATAAACGTGACTAATCATTAGTTGAATGACACCAATACTTTAATTCGACAAATGTATGAAGATGCTTCATGGTGAACCAAGGGAGATAATTATAATACATCATTATTATAATTATGTTCGTATATAAAATGATTAGCATGGTTTAATAATATGTAGGGTAGTTGGGTTAGTTGAGAGACTTATCGTGGTGATGATGACTTTGATGATTAGGTTGTGTGCTTCACTCATTTGACAACCTTCCTAATGCCACTCATCCCCATGATGTTTTGTTTCGAATTCTTCAAACTTCGGCGATATATACACAAAAATAAACGAGAGACATTAAATAACATATTTCGAAGTGTGGTTGGGTTTTTAAAAAATAATGTTTAAAGCAAAAATATTTCCTTATTCCAAAATTCAACCGACAATCATACAAACATGCCATATGTTGATTAAATTATTGTCAATAATAAGATTTATTCATGTGGATAATTCTAAAAGTGGGTATACTCTTAATATTTCCATTGTTTAGTGCTAGAATTGTTACATAATCATTTTTTAAACTGATTTTTCTTTAAATTAATTAAGAATGAAACTTGATGAGGATTAGGGTTTTGGTAAATTTCCATTAAATTAAATTATTATTAATAATAATATTTATGATTATTCCAAATTGCAAGGTACAATTATGCAAGGATGTTATATATTAAATTAAATTTATAACAATAATAAGACTTATTCTAGTCGAATGTTCCATGGCTTGGTGTTCATATAGAGTTATATGATCATTTCTTAAAATTAAGTTTTTAATTTTTTTATTAAAAAATAATTAAAAATGAAAATTGATTAAGATTGTAATGTTGACATAATTATTTTAAATTAAACATTAAATTAAATTAAATATATAAAAATAATTATATATAAATATTTGAAAAGTATATATATTCTAAATATTTCTATTCCTAAGTACTCATTGAGAGTCACATACTTATTAAAAAAAGATTTTTCATTAAAATAATTAAGAATGAATTGATTAGGGTTATAACTATAGCATAGTAATCTTTTTTAAGTAAGATTATTATATGATTTTAAATATGTATTACTAATGATATATGCAATTTTTTGCAATTTTTTGAATTCAGAAACTTGCAACTCAAGTAATGTGAAATTATGATGGGTTATAGTTTTATTTCTTCAAAATAATAAATAAAACCTTTTTAATTTTATTTTTAAAATATGATAAATAAAATGAGTGTGCAACTTAATAGGTTTAATGTATAAGAATATGTTAATGTTATTGTTATAAAAATAGTTAATTAGAGAAATAGTTATAAGGTTCTAATTAAGAAAAAGATTATAAAAATAAAAAGCAAAAGAAGCTTTTGCACATTTTAAAATTTGATCCTTAAAAATGTTAGACAGAGTCTAACTTGTAAAACTAAAGAAAATGATATGATTTCTATGAATAAATGAAAGTCATACCTTAAGAAGTTTTATAAATTCCCTAATATCGTGGACAATATTCAAACCCTTATTATAAAGGAAAATGTTTTTAATTTGGAAAGATAAGGACACCAAAGACTATCAAACAAAAATCCTAAAAATTGGAGGACCTGTTCTCATCTCTCACACTCACAAGATCTTCACTCTAGCAGTCCAATAAGGTTTCTCTAAACCATGGACATAAAGCCTCATTGGTCATATTTTTAAAAGCAATGATGAAAACAACCCCTACAATTATAGGAAAATTATAGGACAATTATGATGAGCCCTCTTTAGCAAATCACTATGAAATTATTATGGAAAAGAAGGTTGGCATATAGTTAGAAAGTTAGGAAAAATGGGCTAAAGGCTAGGCCAATTTTAAAAGTTATGATTCACGCTACACTTAGGATCATTATAAAGGAATACTGTGATGATAAAGCCAATCTCTTGCATTGCTTTTTTGACATTAGGAAATTGTTTGACATAATGTTTATAATTAACCTTTGCAATAGATGATAGGAGTTAAAGGTTTCATTTGAGTTGAGATCTGATGTGATAAGGTTGTACGGTAATGTTATTGCTAAGTTCAGGAACATTGAGGGTTGGGTAGAAGTAATAAAGTAGTTAAGCACTTGGTTATCCCTTTCCTCCCAACCTTTTGGCATTTACATTGACAAGTTAGAGACATGTTTGGAAGAAGCGGGTTGTGCTAACACTAGTTTAGTTGGAAAACCACCATCCTTCTTCTTCATGGTGATAATATTTTTCTTGTGGAGAGGTTTCCCTATGATCTCGACAAACAACTAAGAAATCTCAAGGATTTATATTCTAACACATATATGATAGTAAATATTGACAAAACAAAGGTTATGATAATCAAATGCTAAAAGATTTCTTTGCTAATTTTGTGTATGACAATAAGAAAATAATTAGAGGAAGCTACTTCATACAAATATCTTGGGGTTGATCTTTATCACAAACATAATTGGAAGTATAGCATGGAGAAAATGATTAATGGAGAGTGGAAATCCTATTTTGGTCTTGAAAGCATTTGTCAATAATTAGACATTTGGTTGTGGGGAAAAAAGCTCTTCTAGATGTGGGGAAAAATAAACTTCTCTTTGATACTCTTCTCACTCTTATTATCTTATATGGATATGAAGTTTGGGGTTGCAACATATGGAGAAAGATCAAGCAAATCTAGAAGAATATTATAATTTGTAATCTTAAAATTAAAAGCAAAACACCCTTTCGTATTCTCCTAATAGAAGCAAGTCTTTGCACATTTCATAGTATGATTATGAGTAGGTACCTAGTGTACAAGCACAAGACAACTAACATGAGAGACAAGTGTCTTCCTAATATTGCTTCAAACTCTAGCTCCTATGACTTAAGAGAAGTTGGCATAAAGTTGCTAACTATTAGCTAAATTATTGGAGAATATAAGAGGATGTCAATTTGCAAAACATTGATATCATTAAAAATACTATGACATCAAAATTAGATATTATAAATAGGTCATTAACACTAAGGCTAAAAGATAGTCACGATCTTTTTTTTTTTAAGATTAGAGGGATTGATAACTACATAGAGTGACTTGGGCTAGGCTTGGGATTGAATTGACTAACTAGTACTATACTCCCTAAGATATATGCAATAGTCCACAAGTTACATATATCATAATCTTGCGACTCAAACTAGAGTTGAGATGTCCTAATAGGAAGGCACCTACTCTTTTAGCCAAGACACTTTAAATAACGTGACCATTATTGGTCAACATGTCAATGGCAGGCTGTGAATGCAAATAAAATGATTAGCAAACTCACACCTCTTCATTCACACTATGACTTCGTCACTAAAGTTAAAGCTGGACCTTGGATCCAAGGCTTTTTTAAAGAATTCAAATATTATAGCTATGTATAATATTCTAGATGACTAATACAAATATACATATAGGTGTAGTCTAAATATTCTACATTTTCAACCTTTTCTGAACATATTTTCCGTCTTATTTTGTTATGAGTCCGATTGGAAATCTTTAAAAATTCTTAGAATCTCATATATTAGCTATGGAATTGCATAATTTGGGTGCCATAGGGGTATTCGTGGGATCTGAATCTATTTATAAATTCAAAAACATAATTTAAACACTTCACAAATTTACTGACTAAAACTCATCGTAAAGTCTAAAACGTAGAATAAATAGACTACTCCTATACATATATAGACAAACATTTGGAGCCATATAAGGGCTAAACAAAACGCCCCCGACACGCCGAAATCCGGCAGAGGAATTCTTGCCAAAATTGCAATTTGGAGAGCTTAGATCAAAATTTTGGCCATCTGGGTAGTTTTAAAATTGGGCAATTAGTCTAGAACAAACAATCCCAATTGCTGAAACTACAAAAATGAGAAAATAACAATTGTCAGCAAGAATTTTAACCGGTTTTGGACCCAAAATCGTCAGAAAACGAGGCGTTTTGGTTGTCTTTTATCCTATGCGCAAACATTTAATATAAATAAAAATATACTTGTAAATTTTTAATGAGTTTTATCAACTTAATACTATATTATGTAAAAAAAAATAATTTTTTTTTAAAACTAATTGACCAATATATTTTTGACTTAAAAAATAGCCAATAAAGATTACTCGAGATGCCCATGTGTGGCCGAGCATACGACAACTAATATCAAAGGGATAGTTGATCAAATTCCCTCAACCTAAACATACCTTCCCCCACGGTTAGTGCTAAAGAGGGAACAACTATAGTGTAAGCCGCGATGCTAAGAACTCAAAAGAGGGCCACTAATAGAAGATTCTAGAGTCTTGGGATTCTCTAACATTAAAAAAAATTGTGGCCTAGTGTGTTACATGCATGTTAACTTTATAAACAACGTGGAAATGTGCCTTTAATTTAATTGGGCCATTTGTGGTGGGTGGGATATGAGGGCAATGAGCATGCATGTGGTTGGTTTAGTTCGGGGGGTAATTGTATGAATAATGAAGTGGGATGGGATATGCCTTTTCATGGATTAGATTAGATTAGATTAGGATTTATTCTTCATATGATTGCTTAGAAGCTCGGGGGGCCCGGGGCCGGGGCTGGGGCCGGGGCCGTCCATTCTTCCACCGCCCTTTCGTGGATACAAGGTGTTAAAAAGAAGCCAAGGTTCGCCAAAGGGCTTCACAACGCTGATGCGACGGCTCCCCAAGAGGGAGACAGGATGATGTGGCGGCATTTGGCCAAGAACCGCCATGATGCCATGTTTGCCCAATCCACTTATGCCACCCAATCCCATTTGAAGTCTGGCCCATGTGGCCACTAATCCCTCAACACGTCCACGTGGCGTGTGGTGGGGCAGTGACAAACCAATCAAAGCATAGCCCGTTCCAAATGATGGGCAATGAATAAATGATTAAAAGAGGGGCGGCGTTCTGCCGCATTCTCACGCTTTGTCCGGTCACGAGCTGATTGATTGATTAGGTATACGACCATAATATATATCATATCTTATCATATCCATACAATATTATTATTTAACACCATAATAATAATAACAATGATGAATGCCTGTGGTGCGAACAATGCAATGATGATGAGTGGCAAGGGGGAAGTTGGATCTAGTGTTTGTTGTTATTATGAGCCTAGAGAGTTGTGTACCCTACGGGTATAGCTTATGTCTGTCTATATGTATTTAACGCTCGGTCGGAAGTTGGAACCGGGCTGGTCTCTTTTGAAAAGGAGATGGAGCCTGGAGGCGGCGGGGGGCGGGGCAACCAAAAAGTAAAGTAGACGGGCGGCTGCCTAAACGGAAGGGAGAGGTAGCGGGTCTTGCACGCCACTCGGATTTTACATTACTATTTTCTATTTAATTTTAGTAATATTTCCGGTGTTATTTTTATTAACATGAGTCAAATCGTACAAAGTTGGGTGTTTTCATGATTGCTCCTCCACCACCAGTGCTGACTTAATTATATTGGTCCGAACTCCTTGAGTGCGGCTTCTTATCCTAATCATTCTTAGTAAGCTCTATTATTTTTCATTTTCCAGCTCCATATTTTATGTATATCCATCAACATATATGCACCGGTCAAGCCATCGAAGTTTCACGCGCGCGTGCATCTACAGCACCCCACATGATGAGGGATGAGAGGATATGCCCTTAAATGATGTTGTTTGTTATTAACTGGCTCAGATTTGAGGAGAAGACTTAGTTCTGTGTGTTTCTTTCTTTGTTTTTCCAGACCCTGTTGCCTGCCTTATTTCTTCTTGCGCGCTCTGTGCCGTGTTCTTGAAGTTCAGAGAGGGTTTTTCAGAGCTTGGCTGGCCATTCCTGTGCTTGAATCAATGAGATTTTGACTATTTGAGAGCAAAGTGTATTCCACGGTTATACGATTCGCCCGCCTGATTTTCATCAAAATAAAAATCTTGGGGTTGCACTTGCCTGTCTCTGTGTGAAGAATAGGATTATTCATGGAAGAGACAAAGAACAAGCAGAGAGGACTCGAACGGCTGAAGTCTTTGACAAACGATGATGCCACTGGGTTGGCTCTCGGTATGGGTCTTTCTATTGCTATGCCCGCCACAGCTCTGCAAGAAAATGATCAGAAAAACGCGCCGCGACAACTCGAACTCCTGCCCTTTCGACCCATTGCATCCCGCGTCGGGACTCCTCCTGCGCCTTCGGCGCCGTTTCTCTGGTTCATGCCCAATAATAACTGTGAGTGTATATACGTCCATGCCTGTGTTTGCGTTTTCTTCGTATGTGCTTTGTTTTTCTGTGTATTTGACAAAGTTCTTTGTTTGCAGCCCGGGAAGAGGTGACGGTTGCCGAGACGAATCCATCGCGCGGAGGAATAGACATGAATCGGGTTCCATCCACGAACGAATATGAGGAATCATCGGTTTTCCAGGCCGATGCCTTGCGAGTGGTGGACAACGGGCCATTGGCGGTGAAAAGAGAAAGAGAAAGAGCCTTTGACTTTGAGACCGAGAGGGATCGAACCTGCGACGTGAGTTCGAGGACCAGTGATGAGGAAGAGATAGGGTCGACGAGGAAAAAGCTGCGCCTTTCCAAGGAACAATCTGCACTGCTGGAGGAAAGTTTTCGGGAGCATAGCACTCTGAATCCGGTAAGATAACCTAAAACCCTAAATCGTTTTGATGCAATTAAATGGGGTTTTAGCTTTTAGAGGCTGATCCGGTTTTATTTAATCGGGATCCTAGCAGAAACAGAAGAACGCACTGGCCAAGCAGTTGAATTTGCGTCCTCGGCAGGTTGAAGTCTGGTTTCAGAACAGGAGAGCGCGGTAAGAATTCATTAACGCTTGTTTCTTGATTTTGCGGTCATTAACGTTTGTTTCTTGATTTTGCGGCCATTAACGCCTGCTTCTTGATTTTGTGGCCATTAACGCTTATTTCTTGATTTTGCAGAACAAAGTTGAAGCAAACAGAAGTAGATTGCGAGGTTCTGAAGCGCTGCTGCGAGAATCTAACGGAGGAGAACAGAAGGTTGCAGAAAGAACTGCAAGAGTTAAGGGCGTTAAAGGCAGCTCCTCAGCCGTGCGTAATAGGACAGGATAATTACTACATGCCACTGCCTGCCACCACGCTAACTATGTGCCCCTCCTGTGAAAGGGTGGCTACCATGGAAAACAGCCGAAGCCTTCAATTCTCCAAGTCACAGATTTCTCAGTTTGCCCAACAGTCCGCAGCCTGTTAATCTTATTAGCAAACTCATACTTTTGTTTTTAGGTTCCTTCAAGGCTCCTTGGATAAGGTTTGCCTTGCCTTGTACGTTTAAAATCATTACACACTGGTCGTTTTTTTGGTTAGATTTCACCCCCCTTACAATCACACACAGAGACACAGAGACATATTCTATACAGAGAAACAATTGACTAACAATACCAATAGTGAAGAAGTGCCCAGGATCAGAGATATGTTTGTATAATATGCTGGAAATCTATCCACAGTTGAGACAGATTTCTCTATTCATTATTGTTCTTGTTAGTCCTGTTGTGGCAGCACACAGCATGTACATTTTGAGGCTGGGGGAAGGCAAATTTTACTCTTTTTACAATAATCATAAATATATTACTCTTAGAGTTTTTGTTGATAGCTCTGCGTTTGTTAAAAAAACTGTTCATTTGATATTCTCTGTGTCTGGAATATGGAACACTATGGTCGATCTGAATAGAATGTTCTTTTGACTTTTGTTACCTTTGTGTTGAACGAAATATTTTATATTTTGTCGTCGATTGAAACCAACAACTTAATTCAATTCAACGCATTATGTAGAAGTAGAAGATTCGTATCATTGCTGGGCAGAGAATGAGGAATGGGTGTTGTTTACCTGATTTGGTTTTTCTGGTTTTATGCTTTGCTATAATATTCTTAATATTCAAAGACGGTTCATGCTTTGTTATAAATATTCCTCCATCATATGTTATGCTATAAAAGAGATTATTTAATATAAGCTAATCCATCGTCTTGCTGTTTCTAAGCTTTTCATGGTTTTTTTTATGCTTCTCAGGGAGATAGATACTTTGGAGATTTTTATATATGGCCTTTTGTATATATACATATTCCAAATATTATTCATTTATTCATTAAAAATGCAGACTCACCTTGGGTAATTGTTCATTCATTCATTCAAATTGTAGACTCACCTTGGGTAATTGTGTAGTTAGATCTAATTAGTGTTGAATGTTTGAATATTTATTTAATTCTTTAAATTTTTATGAGCTAGTTAATTATAAAAAAAAAAGCCTGTCGGAGAGGAGATTTTGCAGCCCATTTAAATGAGATAAATTATTCCAATATGCAAATTGAACATAATGTATTATTCTATTTCTCTAAGGATCATTTAACACATTAATTAATGGTTTCTCAGGTTTAAAAAAATATTATATAAAATATCATAATTGATCATGTTAAAAATCATTATATTCAATTATTAAAAGTTATTATATTCAATTGTTTATCATGTAAAAAGAATATTATATTATATATTATATCTTTGAGTGTTTATTTCCTATCATGCTAAAAATATTATGTATGTGACTTTTTATTTTCAAATATTTTGGTGCTTATTATCATATATATTAATTATTCATTATATTTAAAAAATATTATTATTATTATATATATTAATTATTTATTATATTTAAAAAGTTATATTAAATATTATTATTATATATATAAAGTATCTAATTAATATCTTAAACTTATCATCACACAACCATCAACACAAATTTATTTAATTAGTATCTAATTAATATCTCAAACTTATCATCATACAATTATCAACACAATTTTATTTAATTAATATCTTAAACTTATCATCACACAACTATCAACACAAGTTTAATTAAATATCACCACACTTATATATAATATATATAATATGAACTTAATATTATTTCACACCAATGATACTATATTTTAAAAACAATAATTTTTCATCATATATTTTGTACACATCTATTTACATAACTCGAATAAACTATTATAACATTTATCTATAATAAAACATGAATAAATAATTTTCATCCATTACTTTAGTACACATTATGTGCAATTGTGACTTTAACATAGTTTTCCTCCTCCCTTCAAAGAGAGGAGAGAAATACAACAATATTTGCAAACTTCCAACTTTTTCTCTAGAAGAATAATTTTTTACAAATTACTTGTATAGTAAAATGTAGAGACAATACATAACTAATTCTTTAATGAAGTTCTTTCTCACTTCAATAGAGTAGGATCTAGAGTTAATGGTAACCCAAGAAAATGTTCCATGGAGCCTATTTTTCTTTTTGTTCTCATCATGATTTTTGCCCCCTTGTTAATGTTGAGTCTTCTATTGCTTCCTCTTTGTCCTCCTTTTCTTCCTCTACTTCCTCTTCTTTATTGCTTGCTTCCTTTTCCCAAAGGAGATATTGTTCTTGCCTCCAATGGGACCTCTTTTGTTTTTGATGGATCTGTCTCAACCCTTTTGCATTTCCTCTAGACTTTCAAGAGCTTCAATCTATTGTTAGAGGAGTTGGATGGACTAGAATGTGGTCTTTTGCTAATTGTTGGCCGCACTAGGCTAAACATTCCTATGCCATTTGGATACCTTCTTGAAAGATTCTTAGTTTGTTTCACTGGTTGGGTCCAAAGGGTACTTATAAGGGGGTTGGGATTCTTCAGAGTAATGTATGCAACCATTTATTTTGACTGAGGTCGAGTAGTTAGTATTGAATAATTAATTAATGCCAAAATGGTCTCTATTAATTAAGGCCCACTAGGTGGTTGATACTAATTAATTATGAGACCAAGTTACGTAGTTAGGGTTTTGGGATATTGAAAGCTTATTTAAAGAGCTAGGAAGGTATGTATTGTTTTGTCAAGAATTGTGTATTGGATCTCTCAAGTGAAAGGTTGCTCAACCTTAAGAGGCAAGTGAGCTTTTTGAAATTTTTAACATAACACAAGGGTTATTTCTGCAACATCTCTCTCCTCTATTATCTTGTTATTGGTTATTTTGCAATATATTTTTTGGGTTCTTGCATCATAAATCTTTGCATATCCTATGTTGTTCTAAGTTTCAAGGTTAAAAACACCACACATGAATTACATTTAAAGGGAATATGCTCATAATCCAAGGCTTGCAGATGGATCCATCCCTCCATATTGAGTTTCATCACCTCTGAAAGGCCCTTCTCCTGATCTATTTCCACGCAAACTGTAACACAAGAGTATATACCTCCTTTTGGGTCATTTCAGCCAATAAAAAATCCAACTTGTCTCCAATATCTTTGAGAGTGGAGTCATCCTAGAAGATTATGGGGAGATGTGGTAGCTTGTCACCTACCCAAATTTCTGAGAATTATTATTTTATTTGCAAAATACTTTATGTTAAATTTAATTACAAAGTTTTGTAATTATGATCAGTTTTGATCATGGATGAATGTAATTACTGAATATTATTATTTAAATAAATTAATTAGGAGACAAACACCCAAGAGGACTGTTGAATGAGTGTTCCTTGACCCACTAGGAGGAATGGAAGCCGTTGGAAAGTATGAGACATATGGCAGCAGTTGCATCACACCACTAACTGTTTGTTATGGGACAACTACCCCTAAAAATAGGGCATTATCCCCCAGGTGGAGGGAGTGAGCAGGAAGCTCATTTAATGACCCAGTAACATCTAAAAAGGCCTAGGCAGCCTATAAAGGCAAATTCGAATTGGGAAGGCAGCCCTTAATCAATATTTATGCAGAATATTTTCCTCTTGTGAATCAAGTGATTACAAGAGAGATTCGAATAGGGAGGTTAGTGGTGACTGTAATTTTGAGTCTGCATTATTGCTAAGAGGAACCAGAAAGGTTGGTGCAAGTATAATGGACTGCTATCTATTGAAGATTCATAAGTGAATTGCTACAGCAAGAAGAAGTCCTCATTCCCGAGTTTCTTCCTCCTGGTGGTTCAGTGAACAGGCTCGAGGGTCCTAAGACAGTATTTGAATGTTTTCAGGAATTGGTTGGGTGGAACAATCTTCTTGGGCTGTTTGTTGCCCTACAGATTTTCTCAGGTTCTATAGATTTTCTAACTTATTCTCAGTAAATGATTCTGTTCTGTGTAACTAGTATTTTCAGTTTTTCCTGTTTTCGAAAAAGAATCTAATTCCAGAATTGTTTTAAGTATGAATGTTTAAGTTTAATGTTGAAGTTGAATTGATAAACCAATACCTCTATTTTTCCACATGCTGTTTTGAAGCATCGTACTCTAGTAGAGATATGCAAATTAAAAATAGATTAGAAGATAGGCAAATGCCATTGATTCGAATAGATAGAATAATGATCGAATTTTGTTTTACTATTCTGCCCTATAGTTAAATAATAGAAGAAAATTCTGTATAATATCTATGTATATATTATAAAAAGATAGAAATCACATGTATATTTATATCGTAACAGAGTAGCAAAATAAATGATAGTGATTCTCAGAACAAGACTGTACATAATAATCATCATACAGTTCTTATATTGCTTATAGACTCTTTTATTTTATTATCTCTTTTACTATTTCCAAGATTAGTATTTAACTTTATTAAAAATATTTAAATTATGTCGATGTCTCTCATCTCATTTATCTATTTCATAAACCGTACACATTATAAATTATTTTATTATTTGAAATAAAACTGGATTCTATGACACCTTAAGTTAGGTCTTTTGTTTTCCCACATTATCATACTACAAATAGAAACATTACTGTCACACAGGTTTTGATTTAAACCAAAGTCCTTTTTAAAATTATTTATCAAGATTATGATCTTTATTTAAATGAAAACATAAATGAGATTATGACAAGTGTCATCTCTACCAGCAAAGAGGCAAACCTTTTCACAGTTATTTCTTTCAACATTGTACATAAACCCTAGCTCGTAACATTACGATTACAATCTACAACACCAAAATGTTTATTGCAGACCTGTTGATTCATCGTTTTAGGGAAGTTTTTAGTTTGATAATTTGATTTTACACAATGAAAATTGTTTCGACATTTTATTCTATAGACTCCCCATCTACGACGAAATGCTTAAACCCTAATTTAGCTTGAAAAACACTTTAATAACCTACAGCAAGAAATCGAATAACATAGACGAATACACAGAACATTTAGCATACATTCTTTAGTGCCGAAAAGGAAAACATGGTTTACACAGAAAACGAGCTATCGACTCTACTTCTTCTCTCATAATTTTAAACATAGGAAGTCGTGGATTCTCATAACGAGATTACAACACTGTTTGAAAACAAAATTGTACAGGATTTATCCCAAGTTCCAACAGTTTGAAAGAACCCAAAATTATCAAAGTATCGACAAGTTACAACTCCAGTCGGCAACATCAAACTCTAAAGTATAGAAACCAAGTATCTTTCAACGAACGAGAAGTCTTATCACTGTTTAATAAACGTGCTTCGGAGGGTCTTTAACTTTCAACAACAACAGAACAACGACAAGTTGTAGTAAGGCCTGTTACTCATTTCTTAAAAACCACCTCAATCACAGTGGGAGAGTACTATGAGGGTTTGGAAGACCCGAAGCTTACTGGAGAGGAAGCACGCTGTTTCCCTTGCCAAACCCTTACTCAAATGTGCTTTAGAACCTTGCAACTGACAATGATAAGCTCGAAGTTAGTAATCTGTTACATTGTAAACCAAAAATTGAAGTGCAGCAAAAGAAATACCCATTCCTTAGAGTAATGCTTACCTTTATAACTTTGACGAGAACGATGCCACGAATGACACCAGGACGCTTTCATCCTCTTTCAACTTTTTCTATTTCTTTTCACTATTTTTCTCAAAAGTATAAAGCTTACAACTATGATTTCGATAACCTTTCGAACCAGAGACCAAATCTCTTAAAACTACATCGACATTACAGAAGAAAAACCTGCAACTCCAACTCTCTCGGCAGGTCTCAAGGTCGAACCTCTCTCAAAACTCATTGACAAAATTTTCAGCAGCCTGTCGGCCATACAGGCCGTAACAATAACATTTTCAACAACTTTCCAAGTTCAAAAACCAAAACACACGGAATATGTTAGGGTTACAATCCAACGGCTTAGACTCATCTTCATCGACGGCCACAACATTGCCAGCGAAGTTATCATTGGTACCAACGAAGTTGATATTAATTGCCCATCCTTCTTCACAAGTTGGCAATGCCACCATGGCAAATGTTTAAGCCAGTAACAACCAGTGCAAAGGCGTAATATTCTTTCACAACAGCGACCAAGGAGACAATCACATCTACGTGGATCGTTGGATATCCAACTCGGCAGGGATAGGGTACCAACTTTTAATGCAGGATCGTTGCGTGATCTCTAGCACAGCTCGAGCCAGACGCCAATTTATTGAATCAACGACCTGTCCAGTATCAAAATAAATGCTTGTCAGCGATTTCAACGTGACAGTAATCCTTGCAATTTCATGTTAATATAACCATTTTAAATTCGTCATAGTATTATCAACATCTATGTAAAAATTTCATTATAATGTTGCACTACATTACTATCGATCCGACATATTACAATGTGATAAGGATTTGCAACATATAGTATAGTTTGTTATAATTCCAATGTTTGCATTATATTGCAATAGTTTCGTCATATGTTTTAATATTGATTTTAAACCCAGAATCGATATAGTCACACCACTATATTCATAAGACCTTGAATATGTTATGTTTTTGGATAATAATTAAATAGTCCAAGTTTTGTTGTACTATAATAAATCTATGGTTGGTATTATTTAATTTTTGTTTAAATCATCTATTGTTACAAATGTATAATCTCTAGGGAATACCACTTTGATCTCTTAAGATGCAAATAAGTATAGTGGTAGATAGGAACATGGACCATAAAATTTATATAGACGATCATTTCGATACATAGGGACTTATAGTGTTGTATAAGCTCGCAAGCATTCATGCTATCATATTTAATTCGGTATTTGAAAAACAATAAGTTTCTTCGATTTCCTATTCATATTTATTTATGCGATACATTGAAACTATACCATCTTGGTACTACCATACAAATGATGACAACAAGACAGCTACCATCACGACAATGACGACGACAGAACCAGCTAGTACATTGATGACTACAGTAACGATACTGCTAACTAGATGCTTGTTCAACAACTAACTTGGGATGATTTTACTCAACTACAAGACGAACCTTGGAAAGCAGAAGTGTAAGCATATGAATCATACCTGTATGCTTTTATAATTGCAACAGTCTCTAAATATTCTATTTTTATTTATGACGATGATTTTGAACTTACATGAACTGGAAATTATTGCAATCATGAAACTTCTTACCTGTCGTCTGCACATAGAACAGGTTCAATGCTTTAGCGTTGCAGCTAAGTAAGCATCGGGGTCCCTCATAGGACTCTCTTGGTCAGCAAAAAGCAAACTGTCAACATCATCTCAAAAGAAAAAGTATCATATCATATTTCTAACCTGTCATTCTTTTATTACATTAATCATGCTTATCATTGCAGAAGAAAAAGGTGTCGCATCATAATTCTGATTCATTAGTTCATTTAATTATCATAATCAGAGTTATTATGAATATGTTAAGTTGTCACTATCGCATTGTTTATAACATAATTTTCTTGTGATTAGTACTAGCAACTGTTAGTTAATGATGTTACAATCAACAATTATTATTTTCTGCAGTTATAAATGATCTTAAATTAAGCTATTATTGCTATTATCAAAAATTTTAAATTTTTATGAAATTATGGGATATTACATAGCTTGACCCACACATGGGCTACAAAGATCTCCTTTTTTGGATCAAAACCTAGGGTCCAATGGGAGAGGAACATTCCTTTGGATCCCATGAAATAGGATCCCAATATGAGGATCATATCTCTCTCCTCTTTACTGTTGATGTATATGTAACTTCGGAATGTATTTCATATATATTTATTGTACCCTTATTAGAGATGTGTTATTCCTCTATAAGGAAGTGTCGTCATGTGGATTGCCAAGTGTCGCAAGTGTGTGTACTTGTCGATGGGTTATTAGACCACCATGTGTGGGGTCGGCCCTGAAATATATATTATATTGTGGATGTACCTAGCTAGACAAGTCGGCCCCATAAGGTCACTGGGCAAACAGGTTAGTATAAATAGAGATCGGGAGATCTCTATTTTGATCATTCGGAAAGTCACACTTCTCTCACTCAGAAAGTGGCGCACTAGTGAGGAGGAGGATCATCTTCTCTAAAAGACTATCTCAAGTGTATTTTGTTTGTACTTTGGTTGAGCCATTGCTCTCTCTATCTCTGAGGAAGTTGTGGGGTTTTTCACCTTAGGGTTTTCCCCACGGAAACTCTGTGTCTCTTGTCTCTCATGCTTTTGATTCTTGTGATGCTTGTAATGCTTATTGTGATTGTTATGCATTGATATACTGTATATGTTATTCTCTCAGTAAATATCCTAGAGTATTGTGAATTAATGCTCAAAATTTAACACTTACTGTTAAATAAAAACAAAAAGAACCCTTGACCATACACAAAGAGGAACATTCCTTTGGATCCCATGAAATAGGGTCTGAATATGAGGATCAGATATTTCTCCTTGTTACTATTAAATAAAATAAAAAAGAACACTTGACCATACACAAAGCTAGATATCTTACAATGAATGATGTGATCCCAATGCCTTGAAATCCATGTCTGAACTGTTAGAGGACTAGGCCAAAAGCTAGTAAACTTGCCTATTAAATCTCTCTCATGCAAAATCATCCAATTCTGAGGGATTTTCTCCTTGGATTCCACCCTCTCGATGAATTGGGTCTTAAGTAGATGCTTCTCATTTGATGATTTCGAGGGTTTGAGCAAGGAAAGGAAATCCTTAGCCTCAAATTTCATTGGGTTCTCTATGTTGAAAATGCATAACCCTTCCAACTTGATGGTGAATGCTTCTCACGCTAACTCCTAAATTGACCCTCAAAACCTTGCAAACAAATCTGCAACTCCAAGTTAGATTCAGGTTCATTGATGTCTAGGATGATTGGGTTCAACAATAGGTAAGGTAAACCCTAGCAAAAAAATAGAAGAGATTTTCTTCACATCTCTTTTATTTAAATCTTACTCACAAGGTTGTTGATAAATCAACAATTAATAAATATTTGATCCCCTCTTTCTAACCTTAAAATTAAATTATTGTTATTGGATTTAAGAGTAAAATGAGATGCATTGAGAACCTACTAAGATGATGATGATAATAATACTAATAATAATATGTTAACCAAATACAAATATTATATATATATATAAGAGAGATATATTTGATATATATATTTAATATACAAATTATTATATAAAAATATAAAAAGAAAAATACTGAATTTACACATTTTAAAATTACTAATATAAAAATATTACAATATAAATTTAAATATCTAAAAAATAATTCAAAATGTAATTTTATAAATTTATATCTATATTAGGATTTGATTGAAATGAGAACTATCTTAAATTCATTTTAAATGATAAAAAAATTACACTTTTAAAGATTTTATTTTTTATAAATACTTAAATTTAATGTTAAGATGAATGTGTTATAATTCTTAATATTAAGCCGACATTGAGGATCCGGGAACATCAACAAATTGGCATCAGGGGTGGATATCAGCGCAGCGACTTGAGATCTCTGCAGAACTGCAGGGGGCTTGGGTGGATTTTCTGCGGTTATTACGACTAACTAATATTCGATTGACCAATCGGATTGATGTACTTATATGGGATCACCATCCCTCGGGCATCTACACTCCTAAGAATGGATATATCCAGCTGAATGTGGAAATTCATAACAGGGAATTGGTGTGGTGGTGGAAGCAGCTGTGGAAGATAAGGTGTCTGGGTAAAGCGAAGTTAATTTTCTGGGCTATACTGGAAAACAAAGCACCTACCTGGGACATTCTGCAAAAATGATTTCTCCAAGGTCTGGGAATTTGTCCACTCTATCGGGAAGCGGAAGAGACCATAGCTCATCTCTTTGTACATTGTCGGTTCTCATAGGCTATTTGGGAAGGCATTTGTTGTTATATGGATTTCAAGATGCGGTGGAGGGGCGAGTGCGTCCTGGAGGAATTCAACGGTTGGTGGATATTAAATAAGGCTACTCAATTTCGGGCCTTACCATGTATCTTAGCCTGGAGAATATGGATATCCAGAAAATCGATTATATTTCATGACAGAAGGGTGCAGTTGGAGTCTGTGGTGGCTCACGCGGTGGCGGCCTTACAACAAACCTTCACTCCTGTTCAAACGATTAGAACTCGACAGGTGCGAGTGGAACTGATCGATAAAACCATGCCGTGGGCCTATTTTGACGGCGCTTCTTTGGATCATCAGAGGGTGTGTGGAGGGGGGGCAGTCCTTCACAAATCTGAGTCCCACTATTTTCATCTAGTGGCTGGTTTGGGAATTGGATCAAATAACTATGCAGAGATAATGTCTCTTAAACTATTGATGTTATTTGCACTTGAACAAGGCTGTCTTTCTCTACAGATTTTTGGGGATTCATTGTTAGTAATAGACTGGGCTAAGGAGATAACGCACTGCCATGTTATGGTACTATTACCAATTCTGGAGGAGGTGATCAGGTTAAAGCAGTTCTTTAATCATATCACTTTTACACATATATACCGGGAGTGGAATGGGATGGCTGATCAACTATCCAAGGCAGCGACGCAGCAGGAATTAGCTCATGGAAATGGGAGGATAACAATTTATTCACCAGGGGGCTCCTTCAGCTATTATCACAGACCTTTTCTTGAAGAAATTGAGGCACATAATTGAGATATAGTGCAGTTTATTCTTGTAACAACACTTGTTTTTATGAAACTGGATATAAGCGGTTGTATGGGCAACAGTAATATCGATATTGTTTTATGTATGGGATAGATATGAAGTTAATATGGGATAGAAAATATGTGATAATGTAGGGATCTCAGTGATTCTACTACATGTGCAGAGTGTAATTTTGATCATCTATTTGAAATAAAATTACGAATTTTTCCGAGGAAAAAAAAAAAAATCTTAATATTAAAAAAATATTATGAAATATTAAAAAATGTTATAATGGTAATAAGTTTGATTTCAATTATATTAATTAAGAGTTACTTTATCATTTTTTAATTAATTAAAAATTACATCATCTTTTTATTATTTGATGTAAATTAGAACGTAAATCAAATTATGGTTTGCAATTCATTTTTTTTTTAAATTATAAACATATTCGTTAAGTTTTCCAGCATTTAAAAAAGCTTATATTTTTATAATCAATATAGTTGAGAAAAAAGCAGGAACAAATCACTTATCACTTATCTAATTGAAAAAAGTAAAATAGCAACCACCATAAGGAGGACAAACAATTTAAGGTCAACCACATGTGAAATGAAAGTATTAAGATCAAGTACATGTAAATGAAAGTATTGAACTTATGTAAAACAAGAGAGAGCTTATAAGTTTACTGAGTTTGCAAACCATGTCTCAAAGGTATATTTCTCTCACTTTTTTCCATACTCTCTACCTACTCCATTGGCATATGATGAATATCAAAATGATGTCTCTTCTGATGATTCAATTTCAGATTCTGAAGATGAGGACCAAGATCTTGATGTTGAGTATGAATTTCAAAAATATCTAGATGTAGATCTAGCACCTGCTCCCAATCCATGGCCAAGGCCAATATGGGATCTCAAAGTCTTTGAAGTTAATGGGAACATAGCTGGGGATCCATCTGACCATAGAAGAACAAAATCTCAGTATTAAGATGCAAGCCTTGCACTATGTCATACAGATCCACTTCTATCAGAGAGGTGCTACATGATGGTGGGGTCTGATCCAAAATATTTCAAAGAGACTTGCCATGATGGATATACAACCAAGTAGAAAGATCGATTGGTTGACAAAGGGTACTCAAAGGTTCATGATTTGGACTACAATGAGCCATTCGCTCCAGTAGAAAAGATGGTTTCCGAAAGACTTGTTTTGGAAAAAACAACTTCGACACAGTGGGGGGTACATCAGAGGAGCAGATCCAGATACAGATCCATATCTAGATACAGATCCAGATCCATATCTAGAACTGGCATTACTATCCTACATAGGAGCAGATTGCCTACATTTTTACAAAGTCTTTCACTCATAAAGTTTTTCCACATGTGAAGGCTGTTTGAGTTTCCTGCTATTAATTTTTGACGGGGGGTATTTTTCCCATGAGGTTTTTCCCCATTTCCTTTTTTTATGGACAATTATTCTTTATCATTTATTTGATTGTATGGGTGACCTTTGGTCTCAGTAACCAGGGCCCAAGATGTCCAATTTTGGATTAAGGGGGGGTGTTAGGATAATTAATACTCCATCCTTGTCATAATTAGCATTATTTTCATTTACTTAGTAGTTGATGATGTCATTTCCCCCTAGTGGTGTGAATATGTCATCTACGACATATTAGCCACCTAATGAACTCTACAAGCATCATTTGAGGACCACATGAGTCAGTTCCCTACATTTTAGGAGCCAAATCAGTGTTCTATTTTAGTCCACTTGAGTTAGCTGACTCTTGTGGGGGGTTTATGCTCTGATTTCCACTGTTTGTGGCCTCATGCGCCCTTTTCTGAGTGATTTGCATGAAAAAATCACTAATGTTCCCCTTTTGGTCAGTTAACTGAGTTTTGGTTCAATTGAGTTGAGTTTGGGTCTTCCGGAGCACTCCAGTGGTGACAATTCCTATGCTAGACAGACTGAGACTCGAATTCTCCTAGGATATTGGAATTATCTCCATTGTAACATCATTGTTGACTATATTGATTATTGAATGATTACACACTATTCTGTTCCTATCCGAGTTCTAATGCATGATTAATTGTTTGCTCATTTTTACTACAATTTTCACTGTAATTCATCTTTTCTGCTCATTCTTTCTCTGTGAGGTATACTCAGCTCCATGATCTGGTGTGATTTAGAATTTCACAATACTCACAACCCATACTTAATCAATGTTAATCAATTCTTCGGATGACTTCTTTGTATGTTAGCACCTATTAAAATACATCCATGGATGAGTGCAAATAAACTATTTAAATATAAAGATCACAACAAATGTGAAATATTTAGTAAGGTCTGTTATAGCCAAAATTGGCACTTCTCCGTCCGTGACGACACTTACATCTTTTGGTCGCATGACGACACTTCATGAGATTACTGTGAGTCACACAAAAGGAAATATGTGGATGGAAGAGCCATATTTGTGACTTTAGATGGATGGAATTACCTAATTCATGGCCCATTTGATAGGTAATAACCTTAGGAACATTTTTTTAGACCAAAACTTCTCCTGAAAATCCCCAGAAAAGGTTGTTTTTGACCATTTTTTTCACAAAAACGCAGGTTTAAGGCTTATAAAACCGTGGGTTTTCCAAAAAAACGTAGGTTTCATATGGTAAGAGTCGCGAGTACCCGTTGGTTTTCCCTGTTAAAATTCGCAGGTACCTCAGAAACACTAAAAATACTTAAAATCACAAAAAATGGTTGGTTTTGGAACCTCCTCTTCGATTGTAACTACTTCCTATTCAACCATATCTTCTTCACTTTATATATAATAGAGGGAGAGGGACCATGAAAAGGGGATCAATCCCATTATAGTGTTATGTTGGAGGAATTTGGATTCACATCCCCCTCCCTTGTGCCCTAGTTTCTTGTCAACCCTAGCACATCTTATTCTAGGCCGGGATCCTTGGAGAAGAGGAGTAGGAGACCTTGAATCTTGGTTTCATGAAGTGCCATGCTTGAAGGAAGGTATAATTTGATGTACTTGATTCATTCATTAATATAGATTGTACATTTTTCCCTTTCCAAATAGATTTGTTCATGTATGTTTCAGATTTGATTACAATTTGATGTTTTGTTTCCTTATAAATATCAATCTTTTATTTGTAGTCAAATTGGTTTGAGGAAGGTTTGAAGTTCTTCTGCAAGTTGTTTCATTGGAGAACAATATGAGAAGCTTGGATCAACCTTCTGAATAAGGTACAAATTCTCCTAAACCCTAATCTCTTTGCTTAATAACTATACTTGCAGAACCTCGTATGTCTATCTTTTACCCTAGTACGTTGGTAGTCTCACCCTTACTATAGGAACACTTTTCCTAACAACAAAACTGGTGACTCTACTGGGGAGAAGCCTATCTACTTTGGGGTATAAAAGGAATTTTTTATAGAATATTTGAAGGTTTGATTTTAATTTCATGTTAGGACCAGTCATTTAGCTTTGTTAGACCATTCCTTGCTTAATTTTTGAGTGAAGTTTTGCAAATTTTGAACTTTTTGCATACTCGCAAGTTTGTGGTACTTATAGTCAAGGGTCTGATACATATTTGTGGGTTTAAGCCTTTTCCACCTGCGGGTCACTTGCACTTGTCCCTTGTTTACAGTCGCAGGTACCTCCTGAACTTGAAATTTTCAAATTTTGTAGCTTTTTGGAGGGTTTTTTATTGCAATTTTTGGATTCTTTACTAATCCTAGGTCTGTGTAGGACCCCTTGGAAGTGGTGTCTTGTCCCTTTATTGATCTTATTTTTATGTTTGGGATCTTTTTGAAGCAATTTGGGCTTGTTTGGAAGAATTTGGGGCTTGTTGACCCAAGTTGAGTGTTTGTGAACTAGTTTGGTGTTTTTTACACTAATTTGAGTCTAATTGAATCTACTTGCTCCAATTTTATTGGATTTGGAACCTATTGAGTCTATTTGAGTGATTTATCTTTAGATTGGCTTCTTGTCCTTCCTTATTCTTTTGATCTCTCTTCTGTAGTGAAAGTTCAATGTCTTTTCTGTTGTTTAGGACCTTGATTGCACTGTTTGTGTGCAGACCTAGCTTTACCAAACCATATTTCTTAGTAGTTCCTTTGATTTGGTCTAAAATTCATTGGTTTATTCTTTTCCCAATTTTGGCATGCTTACGTTATAAGAATCTGAAGGTTTATGGATGCTTTCACTGTTTAATAAGGAGATCTGGAAGTTTTTTGCATTTGCTTTGGTAGTGTGTTACGTTGAGTTTTAGTTTTGTTCTCACCTTGAAAAATCATAAAAATTTGGTTCATTTTATAATTTAGTGTTGGTAGAATACTTTGCAAGTGACTTAAAAGATTTAGGAGTGCTTTGCATAAAAAAACAAGAACTTTTCTTTTGCATAGCTAGTTGTTTGAGTAGTTGCATGCTTAGGTTTCAAGTTTGATTTTGCACATTAGACTTTAAATTTTTACCTTTTGAATTTGAAAAGACTAAAAATTGCATTAGATACAAAAAAATTGCATATGCATTCCAGATTATATCTTTACGACTTGCATTGAAAAGAAATGGAGAGTGGGTGAGTGCATATTTGTGGTGATTAGGTGCTTCATGTTTCCGTTAAAGGATATCTTTCTTTAGTTGCACTTGTTTTACTTCTTCTGAAAGTTTTTGAAGTACATTTTTAAAGCAAGCAATCAGTAACTTGGATAGGATATTAGGTTTTCTTCTAGTTTAGAAACACACCTAATAGCCTAAGTAGAATTTTGGAGGTAGGGAGTTGTGACTTAACTCCTCCACGATTTATCAAACTTGTCAAAACATAGGTGTCATTCTTTTAGGGAGAAAATCCATCTTTGTAGAAGGTGAACCGAGAATCTCCATTAACACCGGAGCTAAGCACGAGGTCGTACGAGATTGAGTAGAGGAGATACCCCTCCGATATTCAATTGAGCATCTACCATGATCGGTGCACGTACGGGGACTTATTAGTACCTTTTTGGTGCTTTTGAGTTTCGGGCTTTGTTACCCTGCCCATGCGCATTGATTCGACCTGCGACTGTCCCCCCGAACCCTCTCTGCAAGGTTGGTAGCCTTAGTATCCAGACTCTAGGATTCATACACAGGTGACGGTGGAAGGCCATTTCCACTGTAGCTAGGACATACGTGGAAGGAAATCCCTTGCAGTTATTTGGGAGGGCGGTTGGTGATTCAAACGCTTGCACCCAAATACTGTGTATTGTGGACCCCAGGTAACTGTTCTTCACCCTCATTGGTTTGTTTTGGGCCCTAATCATCCCAGAATTCCCTCTGGAAGGCATATGTTTTCCTGGTTTGGATTACCTAGGATCTTTCTAGTGGTGTGCTCTTTGTGATGCTTGTTCATAGTTGGCCTTAGAGACTTCTTGCTCGTTGATTTAGAAACTATGGCTAGCATTCTAGTGAACACCAATTAAGGGACCCCTGTTCAAGAGGATCCTTGTGCTTTTCCATTCATTGGGAACATTGGTACTCCCCTAATGGATACCTTGAATCTTCTAGGATTCACTATAAGGCTACCGATTTGGTTGTTTTCCACTCCGAACGCCTTGCATGCTCCTGATGCTTCTCAAGTAAGCACCTCAAATCAAGAGCATCAGAACCCTATGTCTTCTTCGCCAGTAACATCTTCTCCTCCTCCCTCTACCTCATGTGGTGAAAGTAGTAATACTAGTAACCAATAGTCTAAAAGGAATAGACGGAGGAAGAATATGGAGAAGATGCCAAAGCAAGGGGCAGCCACCCAGCCTATGGAGGTCATGCTGGGGGAACCTACCCAAACTCTGGAGGTCATGTTGGGGGCACTCTTTTAGTCACTGTAAATCATACTGAACCTATTCAATCAACCTCTGCATGTCATGCTCGGAGAAAAATTTCAGTCACTGCGAATTATACTGAAAGTAAATCTTCAACCACTGTTGGTCTGTAATATCTTAGGAAATATTTAACCTAGATATTAACTCAAGTTCCGAATTTTAAATTAAATTTACTTGTCCATTTTTTTATCAATTCACCGAACAGAGCAGGAAGTCAGTGACGGGTAAGGAGGCTTGAAACTGAGTTTGGTAAGATGAAATTTTAGTTCTGGAATTTATATGGGACAATGTGCAAAAACAACTTAGACAGTGGGAAATTGGATCCTTTGTACAAAGCATGGATACCATTTATGTTTCGGACATCAGCTACCACTGAAGCCTACCGCAATGCTTCCTGGGTACATCCGCATATACAAACTAGATCGGGAAGGCTAACAGGGTTTATAATATTCAATGGGTTTCTAGTTATCCTTAGAATAATAAATGACCAGTCTTGGAAGAGTTTGCAGAGAATTGGGGCTTTTGGTCTCTTACGGGATTGTGGAGCTAGTCTTTTTCTTAACTTTCCAAGCAAGGTCAAAAGGATTTCAAAATATTATTTTTTGGACTGATATGGATACTGGGATGTATCAAGGACCTGCTCCAACTGACAGAATAACAAAAGAGTGCACAGAATGAATTTTATAGATAAAATGGCAAAACTAGTCAAATTTAGGAATCAAACTAGCTAGTCTTGGATTTTGACATGGTAAACTGCTTAAAAGAAATGTAAACTCTGTTCCAATGATTATATTAATTATGATATTAATTATTATGACCAATAAACATTCAATATAGAGTTCAGAACAATTCTTTTATCTTCTAGTGCTTACTTTGCAAATAACAATGCCTCACAGGATATTTTCTTCTTACATGAGCTAGTAGAACAAAGAAGAGAATATTTTAGGACTGAGTTTAGATGTTTATTATAGATATCTGATGGCTGGAAAACATCAGCAAACCATCCTCTCCAATGATAGAAGGAAAGAAGATTCAATCCCTCAGTTCTTCACCTCTTTGAGTACAAAACATGACACCCTTGGGGAATCTCGAACTAGAATCACTTGGACATGATAGAAGTTGAATGAATGGATGTAAGTTCAACTTTATTTCTGAATATGGCCATCACACATCAGATTCTTCATCTCATTGATCACTGAAAATCTTTCAATGGAGCAAACCTTCCACCAACACCCTGCAATACTGAAGAATGGGGAAGAAGAGAGGGGATAATGAGAAGGATTATTATTGAACTCTTAAACTCTACTGAAGCAATTCGACCCTAGACTAATATTAGAACTTTAATGGCTGCAAAATTATCTTCAGTGGCTGCAAATAGATCTTCAATGGCTACCCAATAGTCTTCAATACCTGTTAGAGAGAAAGAGAGAGAGAATTAGAGAATGGGGCACATCACCCATAGAGTGGCTTGGGCACATCACCAAACCTAGAGGAGCTTCAAAGCTCTCATACAAACTTCACAATGAAAAAAGTTGTGAAATGGAGTTGGTTGGCTTCTTTTATAAACTTCATGATGACTTGCTGAGCAAGTTGAAGTGCTTGGTGACCTGTGAGAATAGGTCACCCATGAGTTGACATACTTTCCTTTATTTTGCCTTACAAGCTTTTCTCCTTTAGAAACTGTGCCCCCCTTTGTCTCCATATGTTTCCTGCTTTGTAAAAGTTGCTTGATCTGTAAACTGGACTCCTTTTTGGAAACTGCGTCCTCCTTTTTCTTTTTCTGGTTGTTTCCATTTTCTTGCTTTTAGAAACTCTTACACCTTTCCTTCTTTTGTTCTTTTCCTAAATCCACAAATTGATTTAGCCATATTTCTATTTTCTTGTCTCTAGATCCAATTTGGAAACCTTATCTCCATGAGGGCACTCTCTTGGCCCACTTGCCCAATTATTTTAGGAATATTAAGTAAAGGAATTAATTTAAATTAATAAAATTAATTCCTCCAACAGAACTTAGGCTAAAATTTATTATATAGTTACATGATTAAATTATCATTTATCTTCCTAGGAAAATAATGTCCCCTTTTACCCATGGTCACTAAATTAGCCCAAAATTGGGGACATGATAGTCCTCCCTTCCCAAGATTGCTTGTCCTCAAGCAATGTTAGGCTTCTATCGAGCTTCTGCTGCACCACTCTGATTATACTTGTCCCCATCCACTCAACAATCTGAAAATTAAACTTGGGGCCTTCAAAAAGATCTGAATAAAATGTAGGATGACTATGAAGAATAAAATGCACTGTAAGCTCTATCTGCACTAAATTATGAACAAAAATCTTAACCCAGTTAAGATAACTGAGTAGAATTCCTGGATCCCACTGCTCCTGATGAATACCATCCATCATCACTGTTACTTGTAACAACTTGTCACTCCAGGGTATGCCAGGATCCATCTACCATGCTGGAAGTGTGCCACTCCCATGCAAAACTGAATAGCTGTGAGACTTCTCCACCAAACATAGAAATTCTTGAGAGCATGCAAATAAGAATGCATCTCTTGTGCATGTGCACTGGAGACATCTAATGGCTGAAAAATACATCTTTGCTGCAGCTCACATGTCAGGACAATGTCAGCTATAACAAAATATTTACTGTAGAAATAAAAGAACCTTTTACCTTCCAGGGTCTTCATTGCAATGTTGCATCTACCCATCCAGCCAATGGATGGACAAGCACTTTCATTTGCTGAACCATATGGAATGTGATCAGCCATATGTATTTCCTCCTCAAATGAATAGATCTCATGATCTCTATGGAACTCCACAGGTGATCCCCTCTTCACCCAATGGCTCAACTCTCTGCCATTGATCCAAGGGTGTAAAACTCCATCAATTGACCCACACATTGGAGGTAAGTGTAGATCTGATGCCTCTTGGTCAAAAGTGGATGCACACATATGCATGGGCTTCCTCAACTACTGCGGGTTAAGGAACATGTCATAGGCCTCACTTTTAGGATCCTCCTGCTCATCATGTGACACCAAGAGGAAGAATCCTTTTACCCAATTTTCATTCCCAAAATTTGTGGCTGAATTTGAAGTGGGGAATGAAGAATGGTGAGCCATGCTTCTAAACATTTTATCCATTGAATTTGTGGATGTATCCTCTCCATTCATGGCTGATTCATCTATGGTGTACTCATCTGGCTCTTCCTTGGAAGAGTGACTTTCTTCAATGAACCTCTCAAGTTCATTCTGGAAAAGGTCATGTGCTTGTTTTTCTTCAACTCTGTTTGCACATTCCTCAAGCACATACCAAACATACTGTTACTCATGATCCATCAACTCATGAGGTTCCTCCCTTGGAACATGAAATAATTCATCCATGTTATTGTGACTTTGTGAAATATGGGAGGTAAAAAGTGATTCTGGCAACTTCTCATTAAGCTGCTCAATCTGATTCTCAGATTCTTGACAAGCACCATGAGTACCAATCAGAGAATCTTGGGTAGTTTCCAACATATGAGTGAGCTTGCTGATCTCTTCATCATTCCTTATTGTAGCATTATAGTATATATTCACAAGCTCCAGCAAGTGATATCTATCAGAAAGAAGCTGACAGAAATTTCCTTTTAGGCTTCCTACTACTTCCCACATGTGCACAAAATTTTCAACAGAGGGTTGCTCCTCCATTGATGCAGTTCTCCAACAGTAGTGAGAGATCAAAGCATTAAGTTCATGGAGGTTTTTCAATGCCTCCTTGATTTTTTCCTCACTCATTTTCAATGGTCCAACCAGGGCAAGAAGTTCTAGCAGGTGAACCTCCTCTTCTGCTTCTTGCAATTCAGCCTTCTCCCAATTCTGAATTTTGACACTAGAAGGATCTTCTAATCCATCATTCTCACTGGAAGTGGCTACCATCTTGGGCTGCAACAAAGGCATGCAAAAATCAGAATTGCAGCCATACCTTTTGTTGGGCACTCTATATGTCAGTTAACTAAAGCTAACACACAGAATGATCAATATAAATTGTCAAACCCAGGAAGGTCTTTTATTTCAAAGGTAATGAGCACAATCTATGCATAAACAAATTAAGCAGTTGATTAATGAATGTAAGTAATGATCCTACCTAGATGCTGAGCCAACTCATTCCCTAAGCAACTAACCTAATCCACACATCTACAAATCCCAATTGAAACAATCCTTCTTACAGAATCAATCCAGAAAGTTAATGATCTAATAATGAAATGAAATGAAATTACTTTTGCAAGAAGTTAAATCCTTATGATCATCAAACTACAACATTCAACCTTTACCAAAATGATCTATCCAGTGACTACTGTAACTCTAACATTATCTGTCTAATCTATGTATGCAATTAAAGATACAACAACAACCAGAATTGAAATACAAGCTTGAACTCTACTAATGATTACTGGAAGTCCTAGAAAGCATAAATAACTACCAATTGATTGGGATCGAGCTTGGCTGTTACAGCTGATTAAAATACACATGCAATTAATTGAATTGTTCTACATAGTCGACTGCCACACCACTCTGCTACAGCTATTCAAGATGCAATTGTGAACTACCAGCAAGGAAGCTAATCTCTGTTACAGCTATCAGCAATGTTTGCAACTTTCCACACCACACAACAGAAATGAAATTAAACTATTCTCTGTTACAGCTATCAGCAATGTCTGCAACTTTCCACACCACACAACAGAAATGAAATTAAACTATTCTACCTATTTAAATCGGCTATCTCTGTGAGAAGGCGGGCCCTGGCCTTCTAACAGAGACGCCGAGAGTCACAGCTAATTAAAACTCAGAAGTGAAGAATTTCTGCTCTCATATTATTAATGGAAGATCATGAGCTTCAATGCTCTGTTACAGCTTACACCAGTAATGACTGTCCAACCCCAGGCTACGAGATCCTTCTGGGATTTATACAAAAAGAAAGACAGTTTCAGATCCACAAAAATAGCGTAGCAATGAAGATCTATGATATTCATGCTGCGCAGTTACAACTAACTGATACAGCGTGTTGAATAATGTTGTTAATACTGAAGGATGTTGCTATCCCGATGGAAATTGGATCAATAGACTTGATAGATGGAATTCCACCTGTCTGTTGCAACTAAGCTCTTCTTCAATGCGATCTGTTACAGTGGAAATCTGTTACAGTTCGCGTGGAGGATGCGCTGTCCCTTAGAATATGAGGAGCTAACGTTGAAGAGTCACAGCTGGGCTGGTGCACCTGCGCTTTTAGACCTTGGCTAAATAAAATCACATAAATTAATATAAACCAAGGACTAAGATCCATAATCTTTAACAGTATTAGGCATAAAAACAAATAAAGTAATAACAAATTATACCTGTCAATGTTATAGATTGATCTGGAAAGACATGGATATAGCTCATGAAAATAGGATGGAATTAGGGCAAAAAGGTGTATTAGAGATAGCCAAAAAGGGGAATTTCCTGGACCCAACATATCCCCCCAACTATTCAATTGCATGTCCTCATGCAACAACCTCCTTTAGTCTGAATCTGAATCTGAGTGAAATCCGTGGAGATTGGTGATGTTATAAGCAAATTCTGGTGCCTCCCCTCGAGGAACAAACCCATAGCAGTATACCCAATGCTCCCACCAACTCTCTTCTTCTTCTAATGTTAGAGCATAATTGGTTCTGTAAGAATTGCTTATAGGCAACCAAATGAGGGGGAACTTAAATCTTAAACCAATCCACCACGGTCCACACCTTTGCATGCATTGCACATATCTAGGCACCCTAGTGAAGGCTTGCCTGAAATTTTCGAAGCCATATGGATCCATTTCCTTCATAGATGAGAATGAGTATAGCCATCTGTATTCACTGCCTTCCAGGGCATCTTGCTGCATATTAAGAATCATTGGGAAGCATGTAGTAAGGATTTTATCTCGTAGGATCTCAAAATATTG
The DNA here is from genome assembly GCA_027924585.1 of Larix kaempferi. Lineage (NCBI taxonomy): Eukaryota > Viridiplantae > Streptophyta > Pinopsida > Pinales > Pinaceae > Larix > Larix kaempferi. The sequence continues at coordinate 16,968,543 of BSBM01000293.1, read as the reverse complement.
AGCAATTGAAGGAACCTTGAGGGATTTAGCATGATAGGCCATGAATGCTGGTAGATTCTGAGGTTTGTCCCTAATCCAGAGAGTAGAATTCTCCTCATTCCTGAGGATGGTTTGGAAAGCATCCTTCCATCTTACATGGTTAATGAAAAAGGAGGCAAATGCCCTCGGATGAACATCCCCAAGAACAGGTAAAGGGTCAGATGGAACGAAAATATAGCAAGCCCTATCATGCAAATATAACTCACATAAAAAATGCAGATCCTCAAAGTCACTCTTTAGAAAAGTCTCCAGAAATTGATCAGCTGTTGCCAACTCAAATGATCTTCCATCTTTGAGAGCCTTCAATTTAAATAAGGTTGTCTGCTCATAGAGGAAGACATGATAAGAGGGGGATGGAGCTCTGTAACTCATCAATTCTATAGAAAGATTATACATTTGGTTTTTGTCCCGCTGTAGGGACTCAAGCTTCTTCAAACCTTCCAATTTTTCTTGGAGTTTTTCCCACCGAAGTTTCTGGAAGAATAGCTCCTCATCCCATTTTTCTCTTAGTCCCTTAATGACATTCCTATGCTCCTGGAGAGGGATCATACCTTCTTTGAACGGTTCAATCCATTTGAGCCATTTATCCAGTTCAAGGTTTAACCAGAGGATTTTCTTCTCTAGTCGTTGAATCTTTCTATCTTCTACCTCCTTTTCATCATCAGAATCTAGATGAATGACTTCCTTGTATTGCCTCAGCACTGTGATAGCTTCATCTTCTATCAGGATTGCAGTGGCCTCTGCATGTGGTGCAGTATCAGCCATATGGTTTAAGGATGCTGGTTCTTTTGTAACAACATTCTTCATATCCATATCCATCTTAGCTTCCTCAGTCAGTGTTACAGTCTCAGTTAGTATTTTTAGGGTTGCTGGTTCTTGTGTAACAACACCCAAGTCTTTCAGTTCAATCTCAACCATCTCAGTTTGTGTTTCCACTGTAGCAAATGATTTTGGAAACACTGGTTCTTGTGTAGCAATGTTTCCCTCCTGATTCTCCACATCAAATGTTGCTATCTGAGTTGTAGATTTAAACATTCTCAAGGGTACTGGTTCTTGTGTAACAGTCCCCTGTTCCTCCGTTTCTTTAAACTGCTGAGATTGTTTCTGATTTTTATCAGATCTTTCTGACTGGTAAGACTGGTCCTGAAGGAGCTCAGTATCCCCTGATGGCTGGGACTGTACCATTTCATCCTCTAAATTCAAATCAGGGATTTCTTCCATTCTTGGCTCATTCTCCTCTATCAATTCGATCCCTGGCATTCCTTCTTCCACCTCCTTTATCTGTACATGACTCTAGGATGCAAGTCCCAACACAACAACTCTGTGTCCTACTGAAGCAAATATATCTCCACATTCTGGGAAAACAGTCTCCCCATACTTCTCATTTTCAAATGCAAAAGATGGGTTTTCCAGCAAATTTGCAGCGTTTGCTAATGTATCCAAATTTTCTCTGCTTGTCTTCCAGCTGCTCCCTTCCACTTTTCCAATTCTTTTCTTAATGTCTGCACTTCCTCCTTTAATAATTCATTTTCGAACAGGAGGTTTTCAATTTGGGGTTCTTCCCTAGAGGGTTCCTGTATAGCAGTAGGAAATTTGGGGTTCAAAATAGGAATCTCTATATCTACCCCTACCGTATGTGCTTCTTCTAACGCAGGTGACCCCCTATTCCCTTTAACTGCTCTTGTCATCTCTGTTAGGGGTGTTCCACTGTTACCCCCAACAACATCCACTGTATTAGCTTCTGCTGCTGTCCTTGTTAATTCTGCTGCCATTATAGTTACTTCTGCTACTGCCACTGTCACAGCTGCTTCTGCTGCTGTTGCTGACCGAGTTCTTCTTTTCCTCAACAATCCCACTGGGTGTTCCTCACCACTTGCTGCTACTGATGCTTTAACAGTCTGACTCTTCTTCCTCTTTGGTGCCATGGGTGTATGACCCCTATTCCTTGATTCTATTCTTTGTTTCTTTGACACAGGGGTGTTCACCCTGGTTTCTTCTTCTTCAATAATGGTGCCCCTTATTTCTGAAGAGGACTCTACTTCCAAGACTTCCACAGTCCCTTCTGCTACTGTTTCTGGTCGATATCCTTCCTTCTGAATCCCTACTTTTGCAATTGCAGCTTCAATTGTCGCAGCTTCAGCTTCTTTCAATTGAGTACTTGACTCTGCAATTACAGATTCCAATTTTTCTACCTCCTGCTCCAGGGTTTCCATCACACTTCCTTCAATTATAGGGTTTTCTGCTATTGCAGCCTCTTCTTTACTGACTTCCCCTTCATTATTGGCTTGACTTTCTGTTACTCCAACCTCCACCCCAACTAGGTTTGAGGAACTCCGGTCCTCACTATCCTCACCAGCACCTCCCTCTTCTAATACAGGTTGTCTAATTGGTGCGTCCCCAACCAAAAATTGCTCCCAAGTTAAATGATGACTTGCAATGGCTCTTAGGACCAATAATTTAATTAAACCATGATTAGTGAGGGAGGAAACTGGGTGCTGGGCAGTTCTTGCATATCCAGCCATGGTTTGTAGGATTTAAACAGATAGAATGGTATATTTACTAAGATACCATGTCGTAAATGAGACAGTAAGGGAAGTTCAGAGAATGAAACAATTTGGTACCTACCTCCACAAGAAATATATCTCTTCACAAAGACTGCAACTTGATTCCAGGGTGGTGGTAAGGATGCCAGTTCCAACCCATGGAGCTTTGGAATAACCTGTTCTCCTACTGACAGAAATTCCCTCACTGCATTTGCATTATGTACTTTCCACCCAAATGACTTCTTTCCCACCATGGGAAAACCAGTAACTTCAGCTATGATTTCTTCTGTAACATCCACGCGCAGTCCTCTAACCTTGCATGAGTATTAGTCAGGCTAAGGGCGAATTGCAATGCGGTTTCTGTATGAAAACCATTCAACCATTCGAAATACTCCATCCAACCTGCTGCTATAAAAATATTGAGAACCTCTGCATTGGCACGCACAACGTCTGTATTCACAGGTTCGTGTTTGACTGGATTTCCCATTTTAACCTCTCCTCAAGGTTCAGACCTCAACAATTTCTGGTTTAGAAATGGAGAGTTGCAGCTTACGAACATGCAAAGCGTCGTTGGGGTTCAAGAATCAGGTTTCAGGCTAGTCTATGATATATGAATGTTCTATGGAAGCGACGAGGTTGGTAGATAGGAGTAACAGGTGCAAAATTAGGTAAGGTGACGAAAAAATAATAATCACAATTATGACCTTTAACTTAATCTTTAAAGTGTGATTCAATTCGGTTCATTGATCGAGGGTTATGACAGGACATAATCATTATTACCGTATGAATTCTATGCCAAATCATGTAAAAGATAGGACCCGTACCTTGCATTTATGAATTTGAGCCATGAATTAATCATTGCGGCAAACCGTCGTCCGGGCGGATGTAAATGCACATGGGCCGAAGTACGTGGCCCTTGCCACCCAGGTTGACACCTACTCAAGGCATCCGAATTGTCCTTCATGGTGGATCATGGTTGGACAGTGTGGAGCAAGCACCAAAACTAACGCCTAGTCACATCGTTATTGGCATCATTAATCGGAGAGCAGATAAACTGGCGGAGTATTAGCTGTGAAATCCAACAAAATAAACGAAAAATGGCAGAGTCGTAGCTGTACGGAAGGAGCTATAATGAAGTGGAAGGAATGGAGCCACGGTGCTAGATTTAGCAGAATGGACAAAGGTCATGGAGTCTCAATTGCTATACTTAGTGGAATGGACAAAAGTGGTGGAGTCGCAGATGCTGGGAAGGAGTAAAAATGAGATGAAAATGGTGAAGTAGCAGCTGCCAAATTAGAAAGATAAGCAGAAGTAGCAGAGTCACAGCCACGGGATTTGGCTGAACGAGCAAAAGTGGCGGAGTCGCAGCTGCAAATTTGGCAGAATAGGAAAATGTGGCGTTGTTGCAGCTGCGAATTTGGCAGAATAGGCAAATGTAGCGGAGTCGCAGTTGCGAATTTGGCAGAATAGGAAAATGTAGTGGAGTTGCAGCTACGAATTTTGACAGAATGGACAAATGTAGCGGAGTCGCAGCTGCAAATTTGGTAGAATAGGAAAATGTGGCGGAGTCGCAACTACAAATTTTGGCAGAATGGGCAAATGTAGTGGAGTCGCAACTGCAAATTTGGCAGAATAGGAAAATGTGGCGGAGTCGCAGCTGCATCCAACTGTAGTATAAGCAAATTTTATTTGTGAAAGACCATGAAATATCCATCTTCTTCAAAGAGCTTTATTAGATCAGGAACAAAAATGGGGTGTCTACAGTCATCTGGCCCAGTTATGGCTCCTGCTCCTCCAATAAGTTCCTGCACACAGTTCTTAAAAACAAACCATTCAAGTGCAAGAAAATTAAAAATAGATAAAATACAAAATGAAAGAAAAACCGATTATTTATGTACAAAAATATGTGTGAAAATTGCAACTTTTTAGGAATTTACAGGGTTTAAAAATCCCTGTCCTGACGTTAAATGATACTCTGGATTAGATGCAACTTGTGAAATAAAAGCATCCCTTGAGATCGGCCTATGATACAGTCACATCCGATGACCATTTGCGAATAATGGTACTTTGTTCTCATCAATGGTGATCAATCATACTGTTCCATTATCAAATACCCGATCTGTCTGATAGGGTCCCAACCAATGGGTGCGCAATTTGCCTTTAAAATCCCTCTTAAACCGTGAATCATACAGCAGGGCCCAGTCTCCTTCCTGGAAGACTCTTTTCTTTATAAATCTGTCATGCCATCTAGAGCTCTGTTGTTGGATTAAAGCTGTATGATGCACTGCAGCTGTGGGTTTCTCATCCAATTCATTGAGCTGATTCAGTCGATTCCTCTGAGCCTCTGATAAATCCAGATTTGCTTCAATAGTTGTTTTCAAAGTTCTGATTTCAAATTCAATTGGGAAAACAACGTTCTTGCCATATACTAGATCATATGGGGAAAACCCAGTGGTGTTACGCCAAGTAGTACGATAGGCCCACAGTGCCTCTGGAAGTCTTTTAGCCCAATCTTTACGATGGCTCTTCACTGTTTTTGTCAAAATAGCCTCAATAACCTTGTTTGTGCTCTCCACCTGCCCATTGGCCTGTGGATGATATGGTGAGGTTATTCTGTGCTGAATATGAAATTTCTGCAATAGTGCTTCCAGCCTGTGAGATACAAACTGTGGTCCACTGTCTGTAATGATCTCCTTGGGTACTCCAAAGCGAGTAAAAATTCCTTCATACAGGGAATCAATCACAGCCTGATCATTGGCCTTAACCAAGGCTACAGCTTCCACCCATTTAGTCATATAGTCTGTGCAAACCAAGATATGAACTTTCTGCTTTGAGGGAGGGTTGATAGGCCCTACAAAATATAGGGCCCACTTGTCAAATGGTTCAACCACAAGCTGTGGCTGTAAAGGAATCTCATCCAATCTGTTGGGTTGGACCATCCTCTGGCAGCTATCACATGCCTGAACATACTTGTTCGCATCCCTGAATAATGAAGTCCAGAAATAGCCCATTCTCAAAACTTTATGACTTGTCCTCTTGTCAGCAAAATGTCCCCCATAGGGCTCATCATGGAAAGCTTTAAGAATGCTGAAGATTTCATCCTCTCTAACACATCTTCTGATTTCTAAATTAGCCCAATGTAGAAAAGATGGCCATCAATCCATCAGTACCTAGCACTATGCTGTATGATTTTCTTTCTTTCTCTCTTCGACAGATGTGCTGGAAGCTTACCTGCAGTCAAAAAGTTAGCAATATCTACATACCATGGGGAATGAGTTGATACTGCGAACAAATGTTCATCAGGGAAGGAATCTTCGACTGGTAAATTGTCATCACTGTTAGTAAGTCGAGATAAGAAATCTGCAACAACATTTTCCTTCCCTGTTCTATCAATAATTGTGATATCAAATTCCTGTAGCAGTAATAGCCATCTAGTAACTCTAGCATTTGTGATTGGTTTATTCATTAAATACTTGATGGCAGAATGATCAGTGTGAACCAAAGTAGAATATCCAGTAATATAATGCCTAAACTTATTGATGGCATAAACAATGGCAAGGAATTCTTTTTCTGTGACAGTATAATTCAGTTCAGCAGGAGATAGATTTTTACTAATATAATAAATAACATAAGGAGCATTACCTTCCTGCTGTCCCAAAACTGCTCCAATGGCAGTGTCTGAAGCATCTGAAGAAATATGGAAAGGCAGAGCCCAATTGGGTCCTCTCAAGATGGGTGCTGTGGATAGCCTCCTTTTTAGCTCAGTGAATGCTGTTTGGCATGCATCATTCCAGATAAACTGTGCATCCTTCATTAACAAAGTGAACAAAGGAGAAGCCAGTTTAGAAAAAATTTCTATGAATCTTCTGTAATAACTAGCATGCCCCAAGAAGCTACGCACATCCTTCTGAGTTCCAGGGGTTGGTATGTTTTCGATTACCTTGATTTTAGATGGGTCTACTTGGATACCAACAGAAGAAATGAAGTGCCCTAGCACTGTAGCTAGGGTTTTACCCCTAGCTTGTGCCAATGAGCACCTACTAAGGAGAATGGACTCCTTAGTAGCAGTTCAATAATGATTAAATGATTAAGCTAAAACAACAATTAACAAACTACTCTAAACATTGCATGAGACATAAATAAAAGATGTAAAAAATGGTTTTATATTAATGTTACCTTGAGTGTCAAGGTTGGTGAAGCCCTTTGCAGTGTCCAAGAGGATGCTCCAAGCTTCTGAATGCTCCTTTCTCCTTCTCCAATGTTGGGGATGGGCCAAAGGTGGCTCTCAAGGTGAAAATAGTTCAAAGGTGAACTAGGGTTTCGAGAGAGATACCTTTGGCCCATCCCCAACATTGGAGAAGGAGAAAGGAGCATTCAGAAGCTTGGAGCATCCTCTTGGACACTGCAAAGGGCTTCACCAACCTTGACACTCAAGGTAACATTAATATAAAACCATTTTTTACATCTTTTATTTATGTCTCATGCAATGTTTAGAGTAGTTTGTTAATTGTTGTTTTAGCTTAATCATTTAATCATTATTGAACTGCTACTAAGGAGTCCATTCTCCTTAGTAGGTGCTCATTGGCACAAGCTAGGGGTAAAACCCTAGCTACAGTTTTGGCGACTCCCCTAGTTTTCGAATTTCTGGTTTCTGTTTTTAAATTTTTTCCTTTCGGCTGTCCCTTTCGGCCGTCGCATACCGCGTCTTTTTCCCTCTACAGTCGCGTCCCGACCGCGCCTTTCAGGCCTTTACCCGCGATCCGACCGTGGCTCTCAGACTGCTTCCGACGCTCTGTCGGCGGATTCAAGTCTGTTACCTGCGATCCGACCGTGGCTAATCAGCCTGTTTGCCGCGATCTGACTGCGCCTGTCGGCCTTTTTCACACGTCCCGACTGCGGCTTTCTGCCTCTTTCGGGCGTCCCGACTGCGCTTGTTAGCCTTTTAGCCGCGTCCCGACTGTTTCTTTTTCCATTTTTCCTGCGTCCCGACTGCCACTGTTGGCCCGATAGCCGCGACCCGACTGGGCCTTTTCCCCTGTTTCCTGCGTCCCGACTGCCTCTGTTGGCTCGATAGCCGCGACCTGACCGCCGCTGTTTCCCTCAAACCCGCGGTCGGCCTGTTCTGATCCGCCACAGACCCGCGGTCTGATTTCTGCTCTTTTCCTGTTTTGAGCCCAGCCCCTCTTCCTGCAATATTTTCTGCATTTGAACAGCCCTCTGTCCCACCTGCAGCCCACTTCCTTACAGCCTTTCTGCAACATAATTTCTGTTCCTTTTACAGAATCTTTTTAAAATTTCAGTATTTTTATTTCAGAAAATTTTGCAAGTTAAAAGAATCAATTTCAGCATTATTGATAGATTGGAAGTTGCCCTCCCTTGTGGCACTTCTGTTTTTTGGGTTCAACACCTCACGAGCACACACTCTGTCACATTAAATCAAGTGAGCCTTAAAAAGTACCTAACTAAACCAACATTCTAACCCCACTTGGGGAACACAAAAGAATCATTGTAGTTAGGTAGGATCAGGGGGATAGGCTTCCAATAACACCCCTTGGTTATTTCACTTGAGACATAGTTGTTGTCCAAATAGGGAACCAAAATCCCCTAGTACTTTTTGGCACGGTCACGACCAGTTTGTCAGAGGGCCTCTCCCTTAGGAGGGTTGAAGTCGGGAGACTGGTTCCGGAGGCCTGAGTGGAATACCGCACTCCATTCAGTAACCGAAGGGCTACCTTTCGCGGTTCGCGGGATATCCCTGTATAGGGGTATTGCGGTCAACGAACTAAACGACAGATTCACCTTTCTGGACGTGTCATGAACGGGGTATCTTAGTTGCCATTCTTCTAGGATTGACTACCCGGTGTCCCTCCCGGTAGGGGGATATCATAGCCACTTGGCTTTCCTACTCATATTGTCTGACTTGGATTTCATCACCTTGCAGAGGATATGTTTAGTTGAGTCAGAATACTTTTAGCTAGGTGTTTGCATGCTCCTTTACCTCCCTTTGGTCTAGTGAGTCCACCATTTTTCTTTTCTAGGAAACCTGCTGCTTGTTGGTATTCTGACCATCTTTGTTGTTACTCCACCTATTGTAGCACAGCTGTTGCAGTGGGTGTTTTGAGTTGGTTGTTGGCCTGAGTGCCTTGCTTTTTAGCTCTCCTTCTGCACACTCGGTTGCATTAGGATTTTTGAGCTGTTTTTATACTCACCTCAACCCACAGAGACTAGACACCATCCGTCACCATTGAGTCCCCGAGACATTCTCGGCGCCTCAGGGGCGAGCCCCCACAGCACGGTTCTCTTGACACCACTCGTCATAGATTCCGATCATTGTCCGTTGATACCACTCATCACAGATCCAGAGCCTTGTCACTTGACTTCACTCGTCAGCGACGTAGGTCTCCGTCACCAGATAGTGACGCACCTTACTTTACCTCTGATTCTGACGAAGAGTCTGAGAACCCTATTTATACTGCCCCTACTAGCCCCATGGCTGGCACGACTTCCACTCCATTTGTCATAGGGACCATTGGTGGCACATCCACCACTACACCAGTTACTACACCTATTTTGGGTATGTCCTCCATGGGGCAACCATCTACCGTTCCCCTCACGGTACCTATTTCCACAGCGGGAATACCTATCCCCCCTACATCAGTGGCTCACACTACCCATGGTGGTGCTGGACCATCCTTCACTACCTCAGTTCCCCCACTTGGGGGCACCACCTCACATCTTGTCCCTCCACTTGGGGGCACTGGCCCCAACTTGGTCCACAGCACTACTGTGTCACAGCCTTCTTCCAGTTTGCCGTTCATGGCTAGCCTCAACCTACCTGACCTGGCCAGATTGACCAACGATCCTATTCGACACGACCCTATGTGGCCTCATATGCCTACCAAACTACCCTCTGACATCCCTAAGTTCGAGGGTAAGGCCGGTGAGGACCCACAAAACCATATCATGTCTTTCCACCTATGGTGTTCCTCTAACTCCATCGTGGATGACTCTGTTCGCCTCCGTCTCTTACAGCGCACCTTCACTGGCTCTGCAGCCAAGTGGTATATCGAGCAACCTCATGGGACCCACGCCACCTTTGCTTCCCTGGCCTCGACCTTCCTGCAGTTCTTCCAGTTGCCTGTCCGCTATGACGCGGGCGTTGAAATCCTTCTATCTTGTAGACAAAACACGGCTACCCATATCACGGACCACATCCATGAGTGGCGTCGACGCCGTAGCTTATGCAAGATCAAACTTGACGACCGTATCTTCCTAGATTGGTTCCTCAAATCCCTTCTCCCTGTTATTGCTATGGATGTAGCCTCAGAAAGACCCCAGTCTGAAGAAGAAGCCATCCTTAAGGCACAACAGTTCGACCTCATTTATGCCCAATCGGGTTACCTTTATACCATTATACCTGACGCCCCTCGCGGCGAGTCCTCCCAGCATGATGCGCCGGGGGCATCCCACGCTGCAGATGGTATCATTGGCCGTGTTTCTTCACATCCCCAACCATTTTCTATAGCACGTCCTACCCCTGGCCCCGACCTGTCGAGGGCTACCTCCCAGTCGGGAGCAACCAACTCATATGCTCCCATGACACATCACCATGCCCATGGACCCTCATGTCCACCTCAGTGCTTTGGGTATGCGACTCCTGCTTATGCTCCTCCAGTCGCCCCTCAGCCTTACTACCATCAGCAGACTGCCCCGGCTCCTGCGCCTTCACAAGCCCCACCAGCTTATTATCCGCCACAGGCAGCCCCTGCGGCACATCCACAACCTGCTCCGCAGTCCTATCAGCAATCCCCTCAAGTTGCTGCACCTGCTCAGCCTCAACCTACATATCATCCTCCGCAGCCTGCTTTTGCACCTGCGCAACCTCAAAATCCACCTGCTGCCCAAGGGCAAGTTTACGCCCAACATAACCCGCAGCAAAACCAGAATAACCAACGTAACCAGGGCCAACAGAACCGCGGCAAGGGCCGTAATCGGGGAAACAACCAACCTACAGACCAAGCTGGTCAACCGGCTAATCCCCCTGACAACAACAATGCGGCCCCCGCTAATCAAAACCCTGATCGCCCGCCCAAGCAGGCCAAAAACCCCAATCTGCGAACAAACCACCCTTGTTCTATTTGCGGAGTCTATGGACATTACACCCATGCTTGCCCACACTTGGAGCGAGCTCGGCAGCTTTGGGTTGATGAGGCCCATCGCCAAGGGCATGCGGCTCCCCAAGCACCGCCCAACCCCCCCCAACCTCAGCAACCCCCTTTGGTGCTGCAAAACCCCTTACCGACCCAAGGCGTGGTGAACACTCAGCCGTTGGCCCCTCAAGCTAACGTGCAACCCCAACAACAACAGATCACCTACGCTGCTCCTGATCAACCCATGTTCGACTCAGGTACCCACCACTTACTGATGATGTCATCTGCTGACGTCAACCTACAGACCCGTCGAAACCAATATGGCTCCACCTCTGAAGCCACTCCCACGGATAAACCTACTAACGCTCATCCCACCGATCAGGCGTTACGTATACCTCCGCCTCCCATAGACGGCGCCGCGAAAGCACCTCGTTTTCCACTTCGCCGAATCAACAATAACCCTAACGCGTGTGCTGCGTCAAACTACAACATCGTAGACGACCTAGCCCAATCTCCCGCAGCCATGTCTGCGTTGGAAGTCTTGAAGAACTGCCCTTCCCAGCGCAAGACTTTACTTTCCGCCATCGGGGGGATTGACCCAACTGATTCACATTTGATGGCGTTTGATTTAGACCAGTCTGAACCACGCCTACCTTCCAGCTTAGCCTTCCAATTTACAGTCTCCGTTAGGAATCTTGTTATCCATCGGTGCATCATCGATGAGGGTGCTTCCACATGCGTTATGTCTACATTTGTATGGCAGAAGCTAGGATCCCCTCCTCTCCAGCAGTCCACCACTGCATTACGTTCCTACGACGGTCGTTCGGCCCAGCCCCAAGGCCTCCTGCCCAACGTTCCTGTCCAGTTAGGTGGTAAAACAATTCTTATTGATATAGAGGTAATCAATGCCCAATTGGATTACAACCTTCTACTTGGCCGCAGCTACATGTATGCCATGCGGGCGGTTGCCTCTTCTGTCTTTCGCACCATGATGTTCCCCCATGAAGGACGCGTGGTTAAGATTGACCAGCTCACCTACTATGATCCCAGTGCTCCGGCGGCACCGGAAAATGTTCTCCCCATGGTTGAACAACCTGTTTCCCCTGCCACCACCTCGTTTGTTTCCTCTACGGGGCCTGGAGTCTACTCAGACGCGCCGATGACTTCCACCTTTCACTCCATTCCTCCGCCGTCATCTACGCCCGAAGTGTCTGATTTATGTACCTTGTCCCACGACAACCTACCACCTAACACTCAACCACCCTTGTTGCCTAAACCACCATTGGTACCTAGTCACATTGGTGTTACACCGATCCATACGATCCCCTTCCTAGTTCCTCCAGCAGGAGTAGTAAGCGCCCCGGTCATGGCTACCCTTAGCCTCCCTGGGTTAACCTTGGGATTACCTGTATGGTACCTTTCACCTCCCGTTCGCCCGCCGACACCCGATGTCGTCCTCCAGCCGGTGCAACCCATGGCTACTACCACTCAGCCACCTCCCGGTGTCTCTACCCCTTCGTCCTCCACGACACCTCCTCCTACTCCCAAACCCACTGGGGGCATAGGTCCTCAACCTTACACTGCTGTACCACCTCCAAAGACAGTCAAGAACCCTCCAGTGTTTCGTGCTCCTCCCAAATGCTCGCTGTGTGACGAGTTGGGCCATGCGACCCACCAATGCCCACAGTTACCCGCATTGCAGAAGCACATGCAAATGCTCGACGACGATCCTAACATTCCAACTATCGAACTAAACCCTACTCCTAAGCCTAAAGATAAGTCCCTACGTACCAACCACTCCTGCGCCATCTGCGGTATTTACGGGCACTATTCACATCATTGTCCCGATCTCCCGGATTACAGAGCGGCTCTCTATGAGATGAACAATCTGGATCTTGAGACGGCACCACCTACCATTGAGGAGATCTACCCCCCAGACTCTTCACCTTCCGGAGAGGTTAATACCATCTATATGATCTCTTCCACCACTTCCCCCTCGTCAACCGATTTGACGACGCAAACTTTCCGTACCGATGAGGAAATTCTTGAGGCCCTTACTGCCCCGGATTATCCCTGGGATGATATGCATCATCGTTCCTATTTCATCCCAGAAGAATCCTCCTCTAGCACAGCTAACCAATTCACAGTTGAATCCAAAGACTTCCTCCCCACCAAGGTCGACTGGTGCAAGGACCCTATTCCTGCTCCTGACGCCTTCGAGGAAGGTAACATGGCCAACATCTCACCTGTCATCCAAGTTGATATCGCTGCCCCAGGACGTGCCCCTGAACTCATCACTTTAGGAGCATTCTGCAGTAAACAAGAGATTGAGGACTACATAAACCTTTTCAAAGAATTCCGTGATGTCTTTGCCTGGTCCTATACCGAAATGCCTGGTCTTGACCCCGCCATTATAGAGCACCACCTTGACACCTCTGAGTCAAGGGGCATAATAGATTCCCTCGACCCTGGGATAGGGGGCATGATCAATCATTTTGAACCTTCCCTATCACATCTATCTCAGCACGTCAATGAACCCATTGTTCAAACCCACACATATGTGATCCATAATCACAAACCCCATGCACATAGCATGGGGGCAAGTCATTAACCCTGCTCACTTTTTCACATTTGTGATCTCAACCATTTTTGAGGTCACGTGTCACTTGTACATTGGATTTGATACGCATAGTTCTTTCCTTTGACCATTCCGGAGTCCTTATGACCTCCGTTTTTCGCACCATTTGCACCGTCGGATTCATATTTCCGCGCTCGTGATGATGCTTGAGATCATTTCTCGCTCTCACCAGGACCAATATCAACATTGTGTCCAGACGCCACTAGTCACCTCGGTTTGCGTGCCACATCGGCCGTTCTCCATTTTTTACATGTTTTATATCATCGGATTCATTTTTCCGAGCTGGTGATGATGCTTGAGATCATTTCTCGCTCTCACCTCCAGATTTTCTGGGCATTTTTCAAAGTGCCCCCGTCACCTCGGTTTGCGTGCCACATCGGCCGTTACCCGTTTTTGACATCCTTTATATCACCGGATTCATTTTTCCGAGCTCGTGATGACGCTTGAGATCATTTCTCGCTCTCACTTGGTACAATTTCAACATTGTGTCCCAACACCTTGCTGCCTCGGTTCGCGTACCACATCGGTCGCTATCGGATTGTTCCACATTTTGTACATGAGCCATTCACTCCTGTCATACTGCAAATGTCTCGTTATTTTGCCACCATTTCATCTACCCCGCAAGGAGGTCCATCGGTGTTCCCCCCTACCCTCGTTCTTGGTCACCATTATTGATCCTTGATTGAACACTTCCTCCTTGCCTGGCCATTCCTTTTGTTCGGTATAATTTTATCCCTTTTTCGGGCCGGACAAGTCCTTTACGAAAAAGGCACTTAGGGAGTTTCCGTTAAGCTCTTTTCTGACTCCTAAAAGAATGAAAAGATCGCCGAGCAATCTTGCTTCCTTTCATGCTCGTTAAAGTACCTGAAAGGGCGTCTATCTGGTATAAGTTTAACCCTTTTCCGGACCTGGTAGACTAATTACGAAAAAGGAATACTCTAGTCACACCGGCTAGAAGAGTTCTTCATTGCATCCTTTTATGCTTCTTTGGGCCTTGGAGACTAAATCTACGAAAAAGAAACCCCCTGGAGTCTTCTTACTCGCTTTCAGACTCTCTAAAATTGAAAGCAACCACGAGCATGAACTGTCCTGGGCTCGTAAAATCCACACGACAGTACCATTCCATCATTTCAGAGTCTTCTTATTTGCTTTCAGACTCCTTAAAATTGAAAGCAACCACGAGCATGAACTGTCCTGGGCTCGTAAAATCCACACGACAGTACCATTTTACACACACTTCTTCTAGTTCCTTCACCCATGAAGAAGTTTTCCCTCGTGCCTCCTGGCACTTTGATCTATCATCTCGGCAGCACCCCCAATCAGGTCGCCTTTGTTCAGAGTATTCTGCAATCTCCTGCCATTGTACCCTAGCTTGAGTCTCCCTCAGCCATTTATCCTCCCAGATCCATTACAGCTATGATCCCTCTCCCCTTAGTCAGTTTCATATGCTGCCAGATCATTCCCATTATCATACTCTGAACAAAGGAAGTTTGAGTCCACCCGCTCTACTTGCCCCGTTGTCCCCCCACAGTTTATCAGTCCTACCATCAGCACTATTACATTTCGGTCTTGTACCTCGCGCTCCTGTCAAGGAAACATCATTGCCTTGATAGTTGCAGGTCTCCCTCTGTCGACGACAGCTCCTCTATTCCAGAGGATAGGCCCAGAGGTCCCTACGCCTTGGACTTATCACCATCTGTGGTAAGTGCCTACGGATCATTCTGAGAGGAGACATCATTGCCTCTCTGAGTGGTTGTTCCTCACATGCTCGACTTCAGCACCTTGATCGCATCGTTGAGGATCGCGTAGGATTATATCCCATCAGTTTTTAGTCGAAGACCCCGGATTTCCCCCGACTCTAGCACATTGGTGAGTCACTTCGGAACGCCCAGTTCTATGTTCCTGTGGATGTCCGGGCTGCGTTGGCGATTGTATTCGGAAGCCCTCCAGCTATATGCTTCCTTGAGTACCCATTTCAGTTCCAGTCCAGTGTACCATTGCGAGTGTACCCCTTGTCACTCTGATCCAGCAGCTCATCAGTTCCTTTGGTACCACATTCAGTAGCACTGTTGATTATTCCAGTGTATCAGTTTTTCAGCACAGACATGGTCAGCTCAGCAGTATGTCCCAGATTTTGTGTCCCCTCTGGACCCTTATGATGTACACAGTGGCTATGTATCTTTCAGGTCCCCTTTTTCGGGCCTCACAGTTCTGTTCATGTATCTTGATACGAGCATGGGTATGCCCACCTCGTCCCTATATTGAGAATATTCCTCAGTCAGTATTTGAGGTCATGTATATTTCAGGTCCCCATTTTTTGGACCTCATTATTATTGTTATGTTATATCCTGATACGAGCATGGGAATGCCCGCCTCGTCCATATGATCAGATGATTCCTCATCCATTATTGAGGTTATGTACTTTTAGTTCTTGCAGTTGTTCGGGATCGTTGTTCCGGGCTCCAGTTTGTTTCTTCTCTTCTCTCCACATCCCAGGAAAACCATTCATGACTTATGATGTCCATCGGCCATACGATGAGCTCCTGACCTCGCACATCAGGGGGCAATCTGTTAACACCCAAAAAGTGCTCACTAGCTCATTTACCACATTATATGGCTCATTTGTCCATTTTCCTACCATTTTTCCCTTAAAATCCCAAAAAATCCCATTAAAAAGCCTCCAAAAGGCCTAAAATGCCTCCAAAAGGCCACAAAACCATCAAAATAGCCTAAAAAAGGCTAAGAAACCCCCTTTTCCTCCAAAAATAGCAAAAATCCCCTAAAAAGGGAATAAAAAATATAAAATAATGAGGAAAAGGAGGAAAAAACCCTATACAGCTGCCTAAAACCATGTGTTTCCCAAAACCATGGGTCAACACTCCACCACCAAAAAACTATAAATAGGTGATGGAGATCCCTTATTTCATATCCACAATCACAAGCACCCTTACTCTGCCAAAATCTCTCTCGAAACCCTAGTTCACCTTTGAACTATTTTCACCTTGAGAGCCACCTTTGGCCCATCCCCAACATTGGAGAAGGAGAAAGGAGCATTCAGAAGCTTGGAGCATCCTCTTGGACACTGCAAAGGGCTTCACCAACCTTGACACTCAAGGTAACATTAATATAAAACCATTTTTTACATCTTTTATTTATGTCTCATGCAATGTTTAGAGTAGTTTGTTAATTGTTGTTTTAGCTTAATCATTTAATTATTATTGAACTGCTACTAAGGAGTCCATTCTCCTTAGTAGGTGCTCATTGGCACAAGCTAGGGGTAAAACCCTAGCTCATCATGTGGCACTTTTCAGTGCTTAAAGAGAGCTGACTTTGCTCACAACGTTTCAACACCTTTTCTAAGTTCTTCAGTGCTTCTTCATAGCTGTCACCATATGAAGTAAAGTCATCCATAAATATTTCCATGCAATCATTCACCATTTCTGAAAAGATTCCAATCACTGCCCTCTGAAATGTAGCTGGTGCGTTGCACAACCCAAAAGGAAGTACTCAGTATGCAAAAGTCCCCCAGGGACAAGTGAAAGTGGTTTTGTCCTGATCTTCTGGAGCAATCTGAATCTGGTTGTAGCCACTAAAGCCATCCAGAAAAGAGAAATACTTCTTCCCAGACAAGGTATCAAGGACCTGATCGATGAAAGGTAAGGGGAAATGGTCTTTCTGCGTTGCCTTGTTCAACTCTCTGTAATCCACACAGACCCTCCATTTCCCATTTTTCTTTGGCACGATCACAAGTGGGGAAACCCACTCACTGTCTGAAATTGGATATATGAATCCAGCTTCCAACGGTTTCTAAATTTCCTCTTTCACTATGTCTCTCAGGTTCGGGTTCATCCTTCGTGGGGGTTGGCATACATGCATGGAGTCACTTTTAATATAGATGTGATGAGTGCACAAATGAGAGGGAATTCCCTTCATATCTGTGTACTCCCAAGCAAAAGCTCCCCTACGCTGTTTTAGCAGAGTGACTAGCTATTCTAGCTCACTAGGTGCCAGATTAGGATTAATATTCAATGTTTTTTCTGGCTCAACTTCCACTGGAACACTCTTCGAATTCTTAATTACTGGAATCACATTGTCATCACCGATCAGAGTTACTTCTGTAAGGTTTTCTTGTTCTGTTGCAGCTAAAGTACTGTCCAAGATCTGATAAACATTCTTATTGACTGACGTGGGCTCACTGATGAAACTATTAATTCCATCATCCTTTGTTTCATCTTTAAATGTCAAGGCTCTCCCTATGGTTAATAGTGACTGAACTCCCTCTTCCTCCTCCAAATATACCCATAATGGAGTATCAACTTCTGTGCTTGGTCGAGCTGGAGGGTATAGGGTTAGATTCTTGATCTCAGTCCCGTCTGAAATGGTCATAGAACCTGACCGACAGCTGATACAGGCATCAGCTGTGGCCAACCATGGTCTTCCCAGGATCGGTGGGTGTCCACCCAACTGAGATTTTGGCTGTAACACCAAAAAGTCTGCAGGATATTCCCACGAGTCTACTGAGATTACAAGGTCATCTAAAATTCTTTCAGGCTTGATCGTTGATCTATCAACAAGTTCCAAAACAGTAGGGGTTGGCCGAAGATTAGTGAGTCCCAATTCCTTCATAGTTTTTATGGTCATAACATTAATAGCTGCACCCAAATCCACCAAGACATTTGGAATACGTGTGTTCCCTATGTGCACTGTAACAGTCGGGTTCCTAGGGTCATTATACTTTGCCACAGGGGCCTTTCCCATTATTAATTTTGACAGTTTTCCCAGCACGTGGAAAGTGGGAGGATCCTTGGGCCTTCTTCCTGGTTTCTTAACACACAAATATGTAACTGTCTTAGCATAAATAGGCACATCATGAAGGGCCTATAACAGTGGAATTTTAACATATAAATTCTTCAACTCTCCCACGAGATCAAATCGGGGCTATTCCACTGTCTTCTGCAGCTGCAATCGTTCAGGATATGGTGGTTCTCTGTTCAATTGTGTAGGCTGTGGCAGATTGTGTGTTGCTTCCTGAGTTTCAGCTGCTGCTTTAGTAGGAGTATCCGCATCCTCAATAATGGGGCTTGCTGAATAGTGCTGATTTACTCCAGTTTCAGTCACTGGGGATGACAGATCCTCAGTGATAATAGGCTCCACTACCCTCCCTGATCGTAATTGTATATCATTGTAGGGAATCTGAGTAATGGAGTATGCAGGCATGTTGGCAGTCTCAAACTGATGGATTGCTTTATTGTTTGGGTTTGGGTTAGGTTGTGCAGGTAGCTGGGGTCGAAGTGGTGCATTCATGGGTGCGGCATTTTTCTGGAAAGGGAGTTGTGGTTGTTGATACTGCTGGTGCTGATACTGTTGAGGAGGGTATTGTTGATACCGAGTCTGGTGATGGGGAAAGTTATTTCCTTGGTAAGGGTTCCTCCAGTTGGAATTCCAAGGAGCTTGGCTTGACTGCTGTGGCTAAGCTGTCCATGAATTAGGATTTTGCATTGGGTTCTGAGATGGATGCCACTGGCTGTTGGAAAAATGTGAAGGGAATTGTGTATTCATATTATGCATGTTGTTCATTCCATTCATATTATGCAGAAAAAATGATGGATCTGGATTCATACCTTGGTTTCTAGGCTGCCATGGTTTCTTCTGTGCCATAAAGTATGCTGGCTCTACATCAGGAATAGATGCCTGCAGGACTGCTTTAACCTTAGGTAATGAAGGAAACTCTTTAGTTTCATGCTCGAGTTCACATATCCTACATACCTCTGCTTTGTCCAACGTGCACTCCTTCAGTGGATGCTTCTTTCTACATTTGGGACAGAATACTCCAAGTGTAAGATCTTCTATTACTTGTTTCTATTTTTCCTTCATGGCATCCAGCTCCGAGGACAGGGAACTCATCATATCTGTTTTAAAGTTCTCCAGTAGGTTTCCTATTTCTACTCGAGTGGCACCTCCACTAGCTGACTTCTGAGTGCTAGTGAAAACATCCTGATCTCGATCCTTGTCTCGTTTGCTGGTTCTGGAAGATCCCTTGGAGTACCTTCGGCACAATTCAACAATTTTTTCAAAAGGTTCCTTCGAGATATCCCCTTTACCAAGCAGATTCAACATGTCAAGGAAATCTTCCCTGATTCCTCTTAGCAAGATGATCTTGAGCACATCCTTGCCAATCTCAGCATGACCAGATCTTTGCAAATTGTACAGTAATCTCTCCACAAAGTCTTTCAAACTCTCTTCATCCTTTTGAATCATTTTGAACAACTCTTCCTTTCTATCTCTAGTTCTGCAATATTCTTGATATTTAGAAAGGAAGGTGTTCTTCATTTGGTCCCAAGTAGTAATGGTCTCACAAACCAAACTCATGAACCAGCGTAGAGCATTTCCTTTCAAGGTGGTTGGGAATAGCTTCAGCTTCTGAGCACTGGAGGTGTAATCATAGCTGTGACAGAGAATATAAAACTCAAAAAGAAACTCATTAGGATCCTCGGAGGATTTACCATGGAAATTAGGGAGGATTGATGGTGAGATATTCTTCATAGGAGCTGCTCCAAGTGTCTGAAGGATAGGGAATTCTAATGTAGCCACAGTATTACCAGGCTGATTATTTTCTCCTTCTTCCTCCCGGCGGTCCTCATGTTCATTCTCACCCCCTTGTTCTCTATCAACCATGGTTCTGGTCCAAAACTCAATAGTCTCTTTTATGCGTTCTTCCTCTGCTTTAGCTTCTTCCTCTTTTCTCCTCTCTTCTTTTTGTCTTCTTTCTTCTTCTGCTATTCTGCGAGTCTCCAATCACACCTCTTTAGTAACTCTGGTTCCGTCAATATGATAAATCTCCTCTCTATCTGGTGCACCTACAACACTTCCCTTATATTCAGGAGGTTTACTTTCTGCAACAGGAGTTGAAGGTCCCGTTGTATTCTCCACTGTGGATGCTGAATGTTCAAGATTAGGAGGAACAGAATTTCCCCTGCCTATAGAGTTTCGCTATGGTCTAGTGGAAGAATCAGCTCTAGCAATTATCTCGTCAATATAAGTGTGTCTTCCCTGACCTATATTACGACCTCGACCTCTTCCACCTGCAATGTTAGTATTCAAAGGGGGTTCCTGATTTGTTTTTCTTGTATTCATGCATGCCGTAAAAAATATTGAACTAAAGTAAAATAAAATGAAACCAACTACTAACTCTGTTTATCTATTACTATCCCCGGCAATGGAACCAAAATGTTGGGCACTCTATATGTCAGTTAATTAAAGCTAACACACAGAATGATCAATATAAATTGTCAAACCCAGGAAGGTCTTTTATTTCAAAGGTAATGAGCACAATCTATGCATAAACAAATTAAGCAGTTGATTAATGAATGTAAGTAATGATCCTACCTAGATGCTCAGCCAACTCATTCCCTAAGCAACTAACCTAATCCACACATCTACAAATCCCAATTGAAACAATCCTTCTTACAGAATCAATCCAGAAAGTTAATGATCTAATAATGAAATGAAATGAAATTACTTTTGCAAGAAGTTAAATCCTTATGATCATTAAACTACAACATTCAACCTTTACCAAAATGATCTATCTAGTGACTACTGTAACTCCAACATTATCTGTCTAATCTATGTATGCAATTAAAGATACAACAACAACCAGAATTGAAATACAAGCTTGAACTCTACTGATGATTACTGGAAGTCCTAGAAAGCATAAATAACTACCAATTGATTGGGATCGAGCTTGGCTGTTACAGCTGATTAAAATACACATGCAATTAATTAAATTGTTCTACACAGTCGATTGTCACACCACTTTGCTATAGCTATTCAAGATGTAATTGTAAACTACAAGCAAGGAAGCTAATCTCTGTTACAGCTATCAACAATGTCTGCAACTTTCCACACCACACAACATAAATGAAATTAAACTATTCTCTATTACAACTATCAGCAATGTCTGCAACTTTCCACACCACACAACAGAAATGAAATTAAACTATTCTACCTATTTAAATCGGCTATCTCTGTGAGAAGGCGGGCCCTGGCCTTCTAACAGAGACGCCGAGAGTCATAGCTAATTAAAACTCAGAAGTGAAGAATTTCTGCTCTCATATTATTAATGGAAGATCATGAGCTTCAATTCTTTGTTACAGCTTACACTAGTAATGATTGTCCATCCCCAGGCTACGAGAGCCTTCTGGGATTTATACAAAAAGAAAGACAGTTTCAGATCCACAAAAATAGCGCAGCAATGAAGATCTATGATCTTCATGCTACACAATTACAGCTAATTGATACAATGTGTTGAATAGTGCTATTAATACCGAAGGATGTTGCTGTCCCGATGGAAATTGGATCAATAGACTTGACAGCTGGAATGCCACCTGTCTGTTGCAGCTAAGCTCTTCTTCAATGCGATCTGTTACAGTGGAAATCTGTTACAACTCGCGTGGAGGATGAGCTGTCCCTTAGAATATGAGGAGTTGACGTTGAAGAGTCACAGCTGGCACTACTGGGCTGGTGCACCTGCGCTTTTAGACCTTGGATAAATAAAATCACATAAATTCATATAAACCAAGGACTAAGATCCATAATTTTTAACAGTCTTAGGCATAAAAACAAATAAAGTAATAACAAATTATACCTGTCAATGTTATAGATTGATCTGGAAAGACATGGATATAACTCATGAAAATAGGATGGAATTAGGGAGAAAAGGTGTAATAGAGGTAGACAAAAAGGGGCATTTCCTGGACCCAACACCTTTGTGCCCAAATTTCCTCCTCATATGGTGTTTTTATGGCAGCATGCTTATTTCCCAAATTCCTTGGTTCACACCCAGCTGATTTGGGCTTGTCTTCCACCTCAACCTGAAGTTCCAATGATGATTTCAGATCTGATTGATGTTCTTCTTTTAGATCTGATCCAAAATATGTCATACCATCATCAATATTCCCCATATCTTGTGCACTTATCTTGAAATCACCCACGAAGAAATTGGGAGTGATTTCACCTTCCACATTGCCAACAATCGAATGTTTGACTGTTGGATCTTTAGTCGTGCATGGATCTTTTTCCTCTCCTTCTGACAAAGGATTTGGTGACTCATCATCCTCATGGCTGCTGCAAATATGCTGATATCTAACCATGGTATTCCCTCTTTCTTCCACACTTTGAGGGTCTCCTGATGTTCCCACAGTCATTGGTTTCTGAGGAGCTAAGCATTGAGAATTAAATGCGTCATTACGGGGAACTAGTTTCTCCACATCATGGCACACATTATTGAAAATGTATTCTATTTTATTCTGATGATTTCCAAAAGGAACATGGGTACAAAAATCTGATTGAGGTCCATACCTTTTCATCATACTTCTCCCTTCAAACAGTGGAGCTATGGTGCCTTGTTCTGCTACCCATTCTCTAGGTTCACATCCAATTGATGTGTGGTCATCTTTTGCTTCACTATGTAGCTCATGTGGTGACTTTGGATCTGATTTAGGTTCTTCTTTTGGATCTGATCCAACATATGTCTCCCCATCATTAAGCTTACCAATCTCCTCTGAGGTGATCTTGAAATCCTCAACATAGAAGCTTGTAGTGGATTCTGCTCCCATTCTGTCAACAATCTCATGATTGGTCTTTGGGTCTTTCTTCTCCTTGGTTGTCTTAGGATAAATATTCTTGGAGGCTCTTCTTGAAGAGGATCCAAAATTTCTTGTGAAGTCACATGCATCCAATGCAACTTTGATATCTTTTATTATCTCTTCCATAGAAGGTTGAATTTTGACTCTAGAGCATGCAACTTTTTCCTGAATATGGCTATCAGAATAACTATAGTCTGTTCTGTCAATCATGATCTCATGGGAGATGCTCGTGGAATGTACTTCTTGGGAATTCTCTTCCTCATACCGTCTGCAATATTCTTCATACTGCTCATCATAATCTTCATCATACTCCTCATAAGAATAATCTTCTTGCTCATACAACTCAAAGTCTAAATCTTCCATAACTGGAACTAATTCCACATTTGAAATCTTGAAGATAGTGTTGAGATAATTTTCCAATGAGAATTACTTTCCACAGGATGAGCCAAATAAAGTGCTCTGATACCACTGTAATATCCTAGGAAATATTTAACCCAGATATTAACTCAAGTTTCGAATTTTAAATTAAATTTACTTGTCCATTTTTTTTATCAATTCACCGAATAGAGCAGGAAGTTAGTGATGGGTTAGGAGGCTTGAAACTGAGTTTGGTAAGATGAACTTTCAGTTCTAGAATTTATATGGGACAATGTGCAGTAGCAACTTAGACAGTGGGAAATTGGATCCTTTGTACAAAGCACTGAGACCATTTATGTTTCGGACTTCAGCTACCGCTGAAGCCTACCGCAATGCTTCGTGGGTACATCCGCATATACAAACTAGATCGGGAAGGCTAACAGGGTTTATAAAATTCAATGGGTTTCTGGTTATTCTCAGAATAATAAATGATCAGTCTTGGAAGAATTTACAGAGAATTGGGGATTTTGGTCTCTTCCGGGATTGTGGAGCTAGTCTTTCTCTGATTTTTTGGAATGATATGGATACTTGTATGTATCAAGGACCTGATCCAACTGACGGAATAACAAAAGAGTGCACAGAATGAATTTTATAGATAAAATGGCAAAACTAGTCAAATTTAGGCATCAAACTAGCTAGTCTTGGATTTTGACATGGTAAACTGGTTAAAAGAAATGTAAAATCTGTTCTGATGATTATATCAATTCTGATATTAATTATTATTACCAATAAACATTTAATATAGAGTTTAGAACAATTCTTTTATCTTCTAGTTCTTGCTTTGCAAATAACAATGCCTCACAGGCTATTTTCTTCTTACATGAGCTAGTAGAACAAAGAAGAGAATATTTTAGGACTGAGTTTAGATGTTTATTACAGAGCTCTGATGGCTAGAAAACAGCAGCAAACCATCCTCTCCAATGACAGAAGGAAAGAAGATTCAATCCCTCAGTTCTTCACCTCTTTGAGTACAAAACATGACACCCTTGGGGAATCTCGAACTAGAATCACTTGGACATGATAGAAGTTGAATGAATGGCTGTAAGTTCAACTTTATTTCTGAATATGGCCATCACACATCATATCATTCATCTCATTGATCAATGAAAATCTTTCAATGGAGCAAACCTTCCACCAACACCCTGCAATACTGAAGAATGGGGAAGAAGAGAGGGGATAATGAGAAGGATTATTCTTGAACTCTTAAACCATACTGAAGCAATTCGACCCCAGACTGATATCAGAACTTTAATGGCTGCAAAATTATCTTAAGTGGCTGCAAATAGATCTTCAATGGCTGCCCAATAACCTTCAATACTTGTTAGAGAGAAAGAGAGAGAGAATGAGAGAATGGGGGCACATCACCCATAGAGTGGCTTGGGCACATCACCAAACCTAGACGAGCTTCAAAGCTCTCATACAAAATTCACAATGACAAAAGTTGTGAAATGGAGTTGGTTGGATTCTTTTATAAACTTCATGATGACTTGCTGAGCAAGTTGAAGAGCTTGGTGACCTGTGAGAATAGGTCAACCATGAGCTGACATACTTTCCTTTATTTTGCCTTACAAGCTTTTCTCCTTTAGGAACTGTGCCCCCCTTTGTCTCCATATGTTTCCTGCTTTGTAAAAGTTGCTTGATTTGTAAATTGGACTCCTTTTTGGAAATTGCGCCCTCCTTTTGCTTTTTCTGGTTGTTTCCATTTTCTTGTTTTTAGAAACTCTTACACCTTTCCTTCTTTTGTTCTTTTCCTAAATCCACAAATTGATTTAGCCATATTTCTATTTTCTTGTCTCTAGATCCAATTTGGAAACCTTATCTCCATGAGGGCACTCTCTTGGCCCACTTGTCCAATTATTTTAGGAATATTAAGTAAAGGAATTAATTTAAATTAATAAAATTAATTCCTCCAACATAACTTAGGCTAAAATTTATTATATAGTTACAGGATTAAATTATCATTTATCTTCCTAGGAAAATAATGTCCCCTTTTACCCATGGTCACTGAATTAGCCCAAAATTGGGGACATGACATGGTCATGTTGAGGACGCGTCATTTATCACTGTTGGTCATATTAATGGTAAGTCACTAGTTACTATCAGTCATACTAGAGACACTAAATTAGCCACTGTAGGTCATGCTGAGAAAGTTGACATTGTCGAAAAACCTAATAAACAAAAGCTTAAGTTCCCTTGTGAGTTTTGAAAGGGAGACCACCTAACCTATTTGTGCCTTGTACTTCCAGAAGTGAAAAAAGTGTGGTCTGTAGTTTAAAAGTATTCTGATTCTAAGCAACCAACCGCTGCAAGTCATGCTGGGGGCAAGCTGTTAGCCAATGCTAGTCATGCTAAGAGTACTGATGTTGTAAAGGAGTCTAAGCTTATAGGTCACAAGCCAAAGTTCCCTTGTAAAATTTTCAAGGGAGATCACCTTACTCACCTGTGCCCTGCTATTCCAGAGGTGCAGAGAGTGTGGTACATGTCTGAAGGATCCTTTGCTCCTGAAGTGTCTATAGATTCCCAATAGCCTAGTCAACCTTTGGTTGATAAAGTGGTTGAACGAAAGCAGTCTTTGGTCAACCCCACTCTTCCTTTGGAGAGTGAAGTGATCAAATCGATGCAATCTTCGACCAATCCCATCAGCCCTTCGGACATTAATGCACCTACCCCTGAAGTCTTCCACATTACCAGTTTGGATGTTTATGAAAAAGGGGGAACTTCATATGTGCTGAGTGAACCCCTATCAAGCTCTAGGCCATCATTTCCTTTGATTGTAATAGTTTAGCTGGGCCTCGTATTCCTTCGTATACATCCTTCCAGATAATGGTTGATATTGGAAACCATACAGTTCATCGATGTATTGTATATGAAGGAGCATCTATCAGTATATTATCCCCTTATGCTTGGAGATATTTAGGTTTTCCTAACCTTGTTCCAACTGTTAAATGGCTGTTGACCTTCGATAGAAGACCTAGTGAACCGATGGGATTCCTCCCTTAGGTACTTGTTACTTTGGGTGGAAAAACAATCTTAGTTGATTTTATGGTTTTAAAGGACCCTATGGATTTTGATATGATCCTTGGGAATGATTATGTATATGCTATGCATGCTGTGGTGTCTACGCTCTTTCGTATGATACATTTTCCTCACAACGAAAGCATTGTCACTATTGATCAACTTGCATTTGTTGATCCCTCTTATTACTCAACCATAGACCATGTATATCCCTTGTCAGTAGGCACTACCATGTCACAAGAAAATTATGTGGAATTTTATTCCTTGAGTCCAATTTCTACTGAGAAGAAGCCTCTAAATTCATGCTTACCTTCTCGGGATTGGGTCCCGACAGTTGACCAGGTGATACCTCCATCTAATATTTTGGATATGTGTTCTATATGGGATGATATACTTCCTTCTAACAAAGTTTTCCTAGAGTCTATAATGTAGTCTACCATTCATTTACACATTGATCTTGTTATCACTAAAGTTGAACCTAGACTACGGGGGTTCAAGCTTATGGAAATCTTAACAGTAAATACAAGATATTTAGGATATGATTCTATGGAACTTGGTGGTAGGTAAACAATCATTACAGAAGTCAATCATATTTAAATATTAAACAACAGGGAATGTATCAGCAGAGAATGGTTATTAATAAGACATAGCTATGAGCATAACTTTGTGAAAGAAGTGAATCAGGTTCTGTATTCCAAACATTAAATATTAGTGCATATTAATCAAGAGAATCATGGCATGGATTGATAAGACCACACACAGACAAAATAATGATAACATGTAACACAGTTATTAAAACATAATAGGCTCATATGATCACAATCATTTCAAAATAGCTATCTCATATTAATATAAAGCAAGAAATATACATGCCTGCAATTTGAGCTTAGAGTCTGAATTCCATAAGATGTTCCAACCTCTATCATATTTCATCACTGTCTATTATATACAAAATTCTTCAAAGTTTGAAACAGTTTGAAGATCCTATTTTCATGGATCGACCTTCCCAAAAATAGTAAAGTCTTTACACTATTAAAATTTTAAATTAGACAAGTGTAATCAAAATAAAAACAACTCTTCTCTATTGCTAGCTGTCGAATTCTATCATCTATGAACCAACTAGCTTAGACATTCGACAGATTAAAGATTTTTGGAAGCTTCTGCTAGGACAATCATATCACTCAAAACTTGGGATCTCTTTTGCAATCTGGAGTATTCAGCATCTTTATTCTTCTCTCGATTCTACAATTCCTTGTTCTGGATCTTCATTTGTTCATAGTGTTTCTGAATGGCCCTTTTCTCCTTTAATATTTCTTTGTATATGAGAACAAGCTTTTGATAATCAACCTCCTTTTCCTCTAAATCTTCTCGTAATATTTTGTTGGCAGACATCAGATTCTCATTTATGTTTTGAAGATATCTATTCTGCTCCTTGTAAGATTGTAAAGAATTCTTAATTTGATTTAACTCTGGCATTACTTCAGTTTCTTCTATATCCATAAAAGCTTCACCCACTTGCAAAGATTTCGAAACTGATCCTTTTTCATTCTCAGAATAAGTTTGTTTATTTATGCAAAACATTTCAGGTATATACTCTGTATTCCCTTGAAGATCTATGAAATTCTCATTTTCTGAGAAGTGCCCTTCCTTTGATACATGTTTGTTTTCTTCACTAAAAGAATCATTAACAATAACAAGTTCACTACCCCTTACAGAGCTTTGCACCAGCTTCATCTCTGCTTCCAGTTTGCTTATTAACCTGGTCCTTGGTTTTAAACTCAAGTCCTTTGCATTTAGGGTTTCAGCCCATTTTTCTTCCTCCGAGTTTGGATTTTTTATAACAATGCTAAGCATGTCAGGGTTCTCTAAATCCTCTTTCTTTTGCATAACCAATGTTTCCCCTGTAACTGAAACCTATGGAAACAAATCATTTGCAACATTAGCCTCATCTACAAGATCTTTACCTTCGTTGCAAGCTTCCTGGTCTACTCACTTGTACCCTATGTTTGCTTGCATGAACTCTCTGACTTCTTTCCTTTCCCCTTTTCTTTTGCAAGCTTTCGCTTCTTTCCTTAAAACCCTGTTTCAAGGAGAAAATTATCCCAATTTTGCCCATTCTTATTCATGTGAGAAATTATCAGCAACTTAATCAAACCCTGATGGAAAATGGAACGGGTAGTATGTTTTGGATGGGTCTGAACCCATGCAATCATCCTTTGCATACTTTTGAACAAGTAAAATGGTAAATTGAGCTTCAGGCTTCCATTAAGGTGCATTAGGAGTCGCAAATGACACCTAAGCACTCTGTCATAACGACCCTCGCAAGTTATATAATTTTGCACCATCTCTAATGGAATCTTCCAATCTGGCTTAAGCTTGCTTATATGAATACCATTTTTCCAATTTAACTTCTCAAACCCCGGTAAAAGAAACTCACCATAATCACCTTTAAAATCTTGTTGTTTAAACCATTTTTCTCCTTATGCCAGAACCCCGATGGCCTCTGCAATAGATTCCTCATCAACCATAACCTTTAAGGTTTTAAAATCCACAACTCCATCTCTATAATTTTTTATAAAAGCTTTGGTCACCTGAACATTGTATCCCTGCAATCTTTGACAGAAAGGGAACCATCCAGCATCTTTCATTAGCTGCGTTGATCTTGGAAATTGGGTGATCTATTGTATATTTTCTGGTTCGAGCCTTCAAATCAAACCTCCGGGCCTCTTCTTAGCCATGCTATGTGAGATTTCATCCATACTTACCCTAAATATTTCAAAGATTCCATATAATGCAGGCTACACCAGGGTCAAATTACACAATGACAAAACATTAAAGGGTTAGATTAAAAGGTTAACAATCCCTGTCCATCATGTGTGATAATATCGATGCCTGTGGGTACAACTTTGAAATGAACGTTTGATACTTGGAGACTGCCACGATTCCAATGGTACTATATATGCTTTAATGAATAAGAGTGGTTCATTAAAATCATAATACAAGGTCTTTCCACCCGTATCCATCAATGAATGTACATACTTGATCACTGGCAGCGTTATTAACCTTAACATTTTAATATATGCTTCCAGGCTACAATTCATTAATCAAATGAATAATATCAATGTTCTAAGCAAGATAAAATTATCTGAAATAACATTTGATCAAGGAATAAGACCCCTTTTGAAAATCAATATGAACAATGAGCCTTGTTTTATTTTAATAAGTGAAACATTTAAATAAAAAACAAACTGGGGTGAAAATAAAAAGAAAGCAAACAAGGATTCTAAAGGAAAACTAAGTTGGAAAAAGAAAAGTTACTATACAAGGTTGGACATTCTAAAGTAAATCTAGAAAAAAACCCTAGAGATAACATCTGGCTCTGATTGGGGATAAAGTTCTCCTTGTGATACTTTAAAAACACTTTGACCTGTGCCTTCTGAAATCTGCTAGAATCACATTTCTGTCTTATTGGGCTGGAGTCTATTCAAAACTTGAAATGATATGTACAATGAATATGTACAATGAACTTCTCCACCTTAATATGTATGAAACAATTTTAGAAATCGTCCATTTACTAGACTTGCAAGTTCATCACCATTCAAGGTATGTAAAACAAAAGTATTATTCCCCAAAATCTTAACAACTATGAATGGTCCCAACCATAAATTGTCAAACTTCCCATGTTTACCTTTGTCCTCATTTCTGGCATCCCACCTTAGCACTGCATCACCAATTGAGAAAACATTTGTTTTGATCTTCTTATCAAAGGTCTCTTTCACCTTTTTTCTGTGCACTTCATCTTTTTCCATAATGGCCTCTCTTTCTTGTTGCAATTGGATGATCTGAAACATTCTTCTTTTTTATTCTTCAGGTTCTTCCTCAATTTCCTGCACAAATTTAATTATTGGAGAAGCTAATTGAACAGGAAATAATGCATCCACTCCATATACCAATTGAAAAGGGGAAGTTCTAATTGATTTTTTTTATGGTAACCCTATCTGCCCATAGAGCAACTCTTAATTTGGTGTCCCAATTTCGTTTATTTTCCAATAACATTTTCTTGATACTAGTCATGATACTTTTATTATTGGATTCCGCTAATCCATTACCCTGGGGGTAATAAGGTGTAGACTGTCTCAAGCTAATATTATTTTCTTCAGAAAATTCTATCATTTTTCTAGATTTAAATGCTGGAGCATTATCGGTGATTAACTTTCTTGGACATCCAAATAGACTGAGAATATTGTCTTGAAGAAAATTAATGATAACTTGGTCTGTTGCTTTCCTTGTTGGGATTGCCTCTATCCATTTGGTAAAAACGTCTGTTGCAGTTAAAATCCATTTGTGTTGGCCACTAGATGCAGGATGGATCTCACCTATAAAGTCTAAACCCCACTGTTGAAATGGAGCATTTACTGCTATAGGTTTTAAGGGTAAAGACTGTAACTTATGCCTACCTGCACACTTTTGGCACTACATACATGCTCTGACCTGATGATACACATATGTGAAAAGAGTGGGCCAATAATACCCGGCTCTCAAAATTTTAAATGCAGTGGCATTCCAATACTTATGTCCCCCACAAACACCACCATGTAACTATGTAGTGATAGCCTCAGCTTCTTCTTTATCCAAACATTTCAACAATATACCTCAAGGATATTTCTAGTATAAAACTTGATCCATTAAAACATATTTGAGAGCTTTGAGTTTTAAAGACCTACATTCATTTTTATTTAAATATGGAGGGCATTGTAAATGCAACAAGAAATATACAATCTTTTCATACCATGCATAATCACAATACCTACTGTAAATCTGTTCTTCATTCTGCTCTATTGACACATCTTGCTATGAATTTTCAGCCATGAGATGAAGATCTAATGCCTGACAATTTGATTTTGCTAGAAGCTTGGATAAACCCTGCCCTTTTACCATTTTGGTAAGTTTACTATCAACATCATACTCCATAACTTTGGCTATCCATATGCCTCTTTTTCCTTCACTGTCAGGCTGTACCAATATTTCCTTAACTGCTGCACTTGGAACATAGGCCAGAATTTTTGAATACAAAACATAAATGCTGAAAACTTAGGAGATTTCACCAATGCATATGCTTGCTTCTCCATTGTATTATATTTAAGCTCTCAGTCTCTTAATGTTTTGCTGAAGAAAGATATTGGTTGTTCTAAGCCATCTGAATTCTTTTGGAGTAAAACAACAGCTATGGTATCTTCAGATGCAAATGAGAAAATTGCAAAATCTTTGGTATAATCTGGAGCTGTTAAAACTGGTGCTTCTATGAGTGTCTGCTTTATCCTTTCAAATGACTGTCTAGCCTGATCTGACCACTTAACCTCTTTGTCCTTCTTAAGCATCTCAGTAATATGTTTAATAATCTCTGTAAAGTTTGGAATAAACCATCTTAAGAAATTGAATTTCCTTTTTATTTATGGGGATGGTGATTTTAAAGATAGCCTTTACTCGTTCTGGATCTATCTTTATTCCTTCAGCAGAAACTATATGGCCCAAGAATTTGCCCTCTGTCATGGCAAAATGAAACTTTTTTGGGTTAAGTGACAAACCAAATTTTCTGCATTGAAGGAAGGTCTGTTTTAGATGATTTAAATGTTCTTCATCAAACTTGGAAAAAACTGTGATATCATCCTGATATATGACAACAAATTTTTCATTTTTACCCACAAAGGCTATGTCCATTGCCCTCTGAAATGTAGCACCTGCATTCATGAGACCAAAAGGCATCTTATCGTACATAAATGTACCCTAGGGAGTTGTGAATGCTGTCTTCTCTCTATCTTGTGGCTGTACTGCAATCTAGATAACCAGAAAACCCATAAATCATTGAAATCCTCTGGGAAGCTACCACTCTTTGCAAAATTTGATCAATTTTAGGCAATGAATAATTATCTTTAAGGCAAGATCTGTTCAAGTTGTGGAAATCTATGCAAAGCCTTATCTCTCCATTTTTCTTGTGCACTAGCACAAGATTTGCTACCCAAGATGAATACCTGAGAGGTACACTAATTTTTGCATCCATCAATTTTTTCACTTCTTTTCCAATGACTGGCAGTAACGTTGGATTAAGCCTTCGAAGTTTTTGTTTAAAAGGCTTAGTGTTTGGTTTCAATGGGATCTTATGATTGATAATACTACTATCATAAGTTCTAAGATCCTCATATGACCAAGAAAAAATGTCTATAAATTCCTTCAGCAAACTGATGTATCTTTTCCTTTCCCTTTCTGAAAGTGTCTTAGATAATCTGATAATTTTGGGTTAAGCTTCATAACCAATATTACAACTTAAAACAGTTTCTTCAGTGGTCTGCAAGCTGGGTTTCAACAATGTGTCATCCTTTGAGAACAACCTTTCCAGTGGAACAAGTCCCTTAGGAATGAAGTTACTTTTTAAATCAACAATTTTCTGATCACCAATTGAATTTTTTGTATAAACAGTAAATCCAGCCAAATGAACATCCTCATCTTGATCAACCCAATCATCAGCAAATTCTTCTATCAATTCTAAAAACTCCTTTATCTCCTGATCATACTGAAAGAATTTCCAGTGTTTGATGTCATCTGGAACATATGGCCTATATCTTACATCAATGGGATACTTCAAATGTGTTAATTTTGGAACTTTGAAGTAAGCTGCTGCCAAAGCTAGTGAGTCTACTGTCTGATTATAATCTCTTGGGATATAGGTTATATTGAAAGCCAAGAATAAATTATCTATCAAATCCCAAACTTCATTTCTATAAAATTTCAACAATTTCTGTTTTACCTAATAAACATTCTAGACCTGCTGAACAATCAATTCGGAGTCACCAAATACAACAAGCTTTTGATTTTTTAAATCTTTTGTAGCTCTCAATCCTAGAACCAATGCCTCATATTCAACAATATTATTAGTTGTTTGAAATTCTAGCTTATACACGAGAGAAATAATTTCACCTCCAACAGAAATGAGCTCAACACCTGCTCCTGCCCCTTCGTTACTTGATGCTCCATCAAAATACATTTTCCATATACCTTCATGCTCTTCCTTCTTTTGCTAAACAAGATTATCTTTCTGCACTTGCAAAACCTCTGTAGAAAGATCCTTCTGAACTGGTAACACACTTGTAACATCATCATTCAAATGTAATATGCAAGAACCCATATCTGCTTGTACTAAGTAAATAGGATGGTTTGTAGGGTTCTTATCATCACTTACCAAGAATGCCAGCTGCACTTCTCTATAAAGCCTTCTATATTCTCCTCCAAATATAGGTACTGAAGCATAAGATAAATCCATCTGAAGGGTTCCTCCTACCCTTTTTTCCCATGACCGTGATAACAACATACCAAATCTAGGAGCTACATCAGCTACAACAACATCCATAATTATACTTTTCACGGGAAACTGTGCAAGGTTGATAGCCAGATCTTTGATGACCCCTAGACATTTCACTGCTCTAGAATCAAAGGTATACAAGTCATGATAAGGTTTAGTAACAGAAAGCCCTAAAGCTTCCATGACTGCCTTAGGCATGAGATTATGTGAAGCTCCTGAATATAGGAGAGAGTTATGTAACATTTGATCATGAATAGTGAGTGTGATATAAAATGGAGGAGGATAAATAGATTTAGCATCTGGCTGATCAGCTATTTTTGAACCAGTACTAATAGTTGGATTTTCTTCCTGCAAATTAATCACATCTGAAGGAATGGAGGCAGCTGAAGAATTTAAAACTTTAAGAGTAGGCTATCTGTATGATTTGTTCCTAACCAACTCAGTCAGTGGAATAAGAATCTTAATTTTGCTGATTTCATGTTCTAAATTAAAATTAACATGCCTTCCTAACTCTTCTGTTTCTGTGACTTTACTCTTATCTGTTTGTGTTTCTTGCTTTTTATCAAAAGGCAAATGTTCTTTAGTAGGAAAATTCCTTAACTTCTTTTTTCCAATTGCTGCTTGCTTCACTCCTGACCTAAG
Source organism: Larix kaempferi (assembly GCA_027924585.1). Classification (NCBI taxonomy): domain Eukaryota; kingdom Viridiplantae; phylum Streptophyta; class Pinopsida; order Pinales; family Pinaceae; genus Larix; species Larix kaempferi. The sequence goes on along the minus strand of BSBM01000293.1, from coordinate 16,934,101 downwards.
ACCATATGACTTCTACTGTGCTTCTTGATAAATTTATGTTTCCCGCTCAAAACAATCTGACTCATAATAATCTGCCAACTTTGCATCATGATAAACAACCATAGTTACAAAACTAAAAGAAGAAAACTGATCTAATTGATTAATATCAGGGTCTAAATCTTCAATTTCTTCTACTGGTGTTTCATAAGCCTCATCATCCATTATCAAATTGTTTTGAAAAGGTGGCTGTACCCTTTGATCCTCATTGTCTCTCCTCTCCCTTTGAATATCATTATTCCTTCTTTCTCTTGGAATAAACGTAGGGGGAAAAGTTCATCTAAACTGATTTGGATTTCTATTATCATTGTCTTGAATAGGCCTATTTTGACTTTTATTTTCTGTTTCCAGCCTACTAACCTTTGCAGATAAATGTTTTCTGATCTTACTAAATTCATCCATCTTACTGTCTGAGGCCTTTCCTGTAGAAATAGATGGAACCATTTGCTTCTTTTGTTTTCTATCAACCATTTGACATTCTGCCTCTTCTTTATGTTTATTTGAAGTAAGTATGTTGGATTCAACTTCTAAGGCTGCTTCCTTCATATTCAATAAAGACAAAGATTTTATTTCCCTTAACCATAAAGAAAACTGATAATCAAAAGCATTTGCATAGGTTAACTTTGATGATGTTTCAGTAGGTTTTATTTCAGCTGGAATCCTACTGTACATTTTGTTGAAACACTTAGAAAAATCTCCAACCTCATCCTTCTTTCTTTTTAGTGCTCCAAATTCTGTGATGTAATACATATAATCTTTAGTATCTCCCCATTGTTTCATAAATAATTCTTGCAAAGCATCAATACCATCTATAGAATTTGGTGACAGTTCTCTAAACCATTTTCGTACTTCACCATCTAGACTTTGAACACAAATCCTCATCCACACATCTTGATGTTCAAAGTTATGATTTTCAACATAACTGAGATATGTATTCCAGTGCTCCTCTGTTGTGACACCTCCCTGACCATTGAATTTTGGGAGATATTTTTGATAGTCTCCACCCGGGAGAGCATTTAAAGGATGAGGTAATACTAGAGGGGCATATCTAGCTGCCACCATAGCAGCCATCCTATCTAGAGGTTGACCATCCATATTTGGTGGATTAGATATCTGTGAAGAAGATGGCTGATTTTGTGGAGATGATGGTTTAGTATGTGGAGGAGATGGCACTTCATTTTCAATTGGCCAATAAGAATTCAGCAAGTGAGAGGTATATAAGGTGCTGTCAAAGACTTTAAAGTGAAGGTTTCCTCTGGTATATGCTTATGTTCAGAAGTCAAAGGATTTGAATCAACCTCAAAATCATCAATCTGAGTAGGATTAAAGTCTTCAAACTTAGGAATGCACACAGATAAACCTGATTTTCCTTTTTCTTGAGTATCCAACAATTCAGAAGGTATAGTTGTAGCTGAAGATTGCTGAGGGTTACTGGATGATGGGAAATCAATTTTCTTTTTCCTAGCTTCTCTTAGAATCATTTATGGATCAAAAACCTCTGAGTGCAGAGGAGATGAAGGATTTCCTCGAGTCCCTATATGTCTTGAACCCACTATAACTTTATGAAATACAAGGTGAATATGTAGTCTGCAGATAAATTATACTGATCTTGTCACCCTCCAAAATCAGATGTAAAATACCCAAGGAAGATGTACTCTCGTTTCTCCATCCCCGGCAACGGTGCCAAAAGATGTTATATCTAAAGTTGAACCTAGACTATTGGGGTTCAAGCTTAGGGAACTCTTAACAGTAAATACAAGATATTTAGGATATGATTCTATGAAACTTGGTGGGAGGTAAACAATCATTACAGAAGACAAGTATATTTAAATATTAAACAACAGGGAATGTATTCAGAGAATGGATATTAATAAGACATAGCTATGAGCATAAATTTGTGAAAGAAGTGAATAAGGTTTTGTATTCCAAGCATTACATATTATTGCATATTAATCAAGAGAATCATGGCATGGATTGATAAGACCACACACAAAAAAAATAATGATAACATGTAACACAGTTATTAAAACAGAATAGTCTCATACGATCACAATCATTTCAAAATAGCTATCTCATATTAATATAAAGCAAAATATATACATGCCTGCAATTCGAGCTTAGAGTCTGACTTCCATAATATGTTCCAACCTCTATCATATTTCATCACTGTCTATTATATACAAAATTCTTCAAAGTTTGAAACAGTTTGAAGATCCTATTTTCATGGATCGACCTTCCCAAAAATAATAAAGTCTTAACACGTTTAAAATTTGAAATTAGACAAGTGTAATCAAAATAAAAACAACTCTTATATACTGTTAGTTGTCGAATTCTATCATCTATGAACCAACTAGCTTAGACATTCGACAAATTAAATACTTTTGGAAGCTTCTTCTAGGACAGTCATATCACTCAAAACCTGGGATCTCTTTTGCAATCTGGAGTATTCAGCATCTTTGTTCTACTCTCGATTATGCATTTCCTTGTTCTGGATCTTCATTTGTTCATAGTGTTTCCGAATGGCCCTTTTCTCCTTTAAGATGTCTTTGGATATGAGGACACGCTTTTGATAATCGACCTCCTTTTCTTCTAAATCTTCTCGTAATGTTTTGTTGGCAGACATCAGATTCTCATTTATGTTTTGAAGATATCTATTCTGCTCCTTATAAGATTGTAAAGACTTCTTAATTTGATTTAACTTTGGCATTACTTTAGTTTCTTCTATATCCATAAAAGCTTCACCCACTTGCAAAGATTTTGAAACTGATCCCTTTTCATTCTCAGAATAAGTTTGTTTATTTATGCAAAACATTTTAGGTATATACTCTATATTCCCTTGAAGATCTATGAAATTATCATTTTCCGAGAAGTGCCCTTCCTTTGATACCTATTTGTTTTCTTCACTAAAAGCATCATTCACAATAAAAAGTTCACTACCCCTTACAGAGCTTTGCACCAGCTTCATCTCTGCTTCCAATTTGCTTCTTAACCTGGTCCTTGGTTTTAAACTCAAGTCTTTTGCATTTAGGGTTTTAGCCCGTTTTTCTTCCTCCGAGCCTGGATTTTTTATAACCATGCTAAGCATGTCAGGGTTCTCTAAATCCTCTTTCTTTTTCTTAACCAATGTTTCCCCTGTAACTGACACCTGTGGAAACAAATCATTTATAACATTAGCCTCATCTACAAGATCTTTACCTTCGTCTGCAAACTTCTTAGTCTGCTCACTTGCGCCCTCTGTTTACTTGCATGAACTCTCTGACTTCTTTCCTTTCCCCTTTTCTTTTGCAAGCTTTCGCTTGTTTGCTTCAAACCTTTTCCCAATTTCTCCCATTCTCATTCAAGTGAGAAATTATCAGCAACTTAATCAAATCCTGATGGAAAATGGAACGGGAAGTATGTTCTGGATGGGTCTGAACCCATGCAATCATCCTTTGTATACTTTTGAACAAGTAAAATGGTAAATTGAGCTTCAGACTTCCATTAAGGTGCATTAGTAGTCATAAATGACAACTAAGCACTCTGTCATAACGACCCTCGCAATTTATATAATTTTGCACCATCTCTAATGGAATCTGCCAATCTGGCTTAAGCTTGCTTATATGAATACTATTTTTCCAATTTAACTTCTCAAACCCTTGTAAAAGAAACTCACCATAATCACCTTTAAAATTTTGCCGTTTAAACCATTTTTCTCCCTGTGCCGAAACACCGATGGCCTCTACAATAGATTCCTCATCAACCATAACCTTTAAGGTTTTAAAATCCACAACTCCATCTCTGTAATTTTTTATAAAAGGTTTGGTCACCTGGACGTTGTATCCATCCAATCTTTGACAGAAAGGGAACCATCCAACATCTTTCATTTGCTGCGCTGATCTTGGAAATTGGGTGATCCATTGTATATTGTCTAGTTCGAGCCTGCAAATGAAACCTCCGGGCCTCTTATTCGCCATGCTATGTGAGATTTCATCCATACTTACCCTAAATATTTCAAAGATTCCATATAATGCAGGCTACAATAGGGTCAAATTACACAATGATAAAACATTACAAGGTTAGATTAAAAGGTTAACAATCCCTGTCCATCATGTGTGATAATATCGATGCCTATGGGTACGACTTTGAAATGAACGTTTGATACTTGGAGACTTCCATGATTCCAATGGTACTGTATATGATTTAATGAATAAGCATGGTTCATTAAAATCATAATACAAGGTCTTGCCACCCGTATCCATCAATGAATGTACATACTTTAACATTGGCAACGTTATTACCCTTAACATTTTAATATATGCTGCCAGGATACAATTCGTTAATCAAATGAATAATATCAATGTTAAGAAAGATAACATTATCTGAAATAGCATTTGATCAAGGAATAAGACCCCTTTTGAAAATCAATATGAACAATGAGCCTTGTTTTATTTTAATAAGTGAAACATTTAAATAAAAAACAAACTGGGGTAAAAATAAAAAGAAAGCAAACAAGAATTCTAAAGGAAAACTAAGTTGGGAAAAGAAAAGTTACTATACAAGGTTGTACGTTCTAAATTAAATCTAGAAAAAAACCCTAGAGATAACATCTGGCTCCGATTGGGGATAAAGTTCTTCTTGTGAGAATTTAAGAACACTTTGACCTGTGCCTTCTGAAATTTGCTAGAATCACATTTCTGTCTTATTGGGATGGAGTCTATTCAAAACCTGAAATGATATGTACAGTGAACTTCTCCACCTTAATATGTATGAAACAATTTTAGAAATCATCCATTTACTGGACTTGCAAGTTCATCACCATTCAAGGTCTGTAAAACACAAGTATTATTCCCCAAAATCTTAACAACTATGAATGGTCCCAACCATAAATGGTCAAACTTCCCATTTTTACCTTTGTCCTCATTTCTGGCATCCCACCTTAGCACTGCATCACCAATTGAGAAAAAATCTGTTTTGATCTTCTTATCAAAATTCTCTTTCACCTTTTTTCTATGCACTTCATCTTTTTCCATAATGGCCTCTCTTTCTTGTTGCAATTGGATGATCTGAAATATTCTTCTTCTTTTTTATTCAGGTTCTTCCTCAGATTCCTGCATAAATTTAATTACTGGAGAAGCGAATTGAATAGGAAATAATGCATCCGCTCCATATACCAACTGAAAAGGGGAAGTTCCAATTGATTTTTTTATGGTAACCCTATCTGCCCATAGAGCAACTCTTAATTTGGTGTCCCAATTTCTTTTATTTTCCAATAACATTTTCTTGATACTAGTCACGATACTTTTATTACTGGATTCTGCTAATACATTACCCTAGGGGTAATAATGTGTAGACTCTCTCAAGCTAATATTATTTTCTTTAGAAAATTTTATCATTTTTCTATATTTAAATGATGGAGCGTTATCGATGACTAAATTTCTTGGACATCCAAATCGATTGAGAATATTGTCTTGAAGAAAATTAAAGATAACTTGGTCTGATGCTTTCCTTGTTGGGATTTCCTCTATCCATTTGGTAAAAAAGTATGTTGCAGTTAAAATCCATTTGTGTTGGTCACTAGATGCAGGATGGATCTCACCTACAAAGTCTAAATCCCACTGTTGAAATGGAGCATTTACTGCTATAGGTTTTAAGGGTAAAGACTTTAACTTATGCCTAACTGCAAATTTTTGGCATTTCATACATGCTCTGACCTTATGATACACATCTGTGAAAAGAGTGGGCCAATAATACCCGGCTCTCAAAATTTTAAATGCAGTGGCTTTTCAATACTTATGTCCCCCACAAACACCACCATGTAACTCTGCAGTGACAACATCAACTTCTGCTTTATCCAAACATTTCAACAATATACCTCCAGGATCTTTCCGGTATAAAACTTGATCCATTAAAACATATTTGAGAACTTTGAGTTTTAAAGACCTACAATCATTTTTATTTAAATCTGGAGGACATTGTAAATGCAACAAGAAATATACAATCTTTTCATACCATGAAGACTCCCAATACCTGCTGTAAATCTGTTCTTCATTCTGCTCTGTTTACACATCTTGCTTTGAATTTTCAGCCATGAGATGAAGATCTAATACCTGAAAATTTGATTCTGCTAGAAGCTTGGCTAAACCCTTCCCTTTTACCAGTTTGGTAGGTTTAATATCAACATCATACTCCATAACTTTGGCTATCCATCCGCCTCTTTTCCCTTCACTGTCAGGCTGTACCAATATTTCCTTAACTGCTGAAGTTGGAACATAGGCTATAATTTTTGAATGCAAAACTTAAATTCTGAAAAACTTAAGAGATTTCACTAGTGCATATGCTTGCTTCTCCATTGTATTATATTTAAGCTCCGTGTCTCTTAATTTTTTGCTGATGAAAGATATTGCTTGTTCTAAGCCATCTGAATTCTTTTGGAATAAAACAACAGCTATGGTATCTTCAGATGCAAATGAGAAAATTACAAAATCTTTGGTATTATCTGGAGCTGTTAAAACTGGTGCTTCTATGAGTGCCTTCTTTATCCTTTCAAATGACTGTCTAGCCTGATCTGACCACTTAACCTCCCTGTCCTTTTTAAGCATCTCAGCAATATGTTTAATAATCTCTGCAATGTTTGGAATAAACCATCTTAAGAAATTGATTTTCCCAATAAAAGATTGAATTTCCTTTTTATTTATGGGGATGGTGATTTTCAAGATAGCCTTTACTCGTTCTGGATCTATCTTTATTCCTTCAGCAGAAACTATATGGCCCAAGAGTTTTCCCTCTGTCATGTCAAAATGAGAATTTTTTGGGTTGAGGGACAAACCAAATTTTCTACATTTAAGGAAGGTCTGTTTCAGTTGCTTTAAATGTTCTTCATCAGACTTGGAAAAAATTGTGATATCATCCTAATATATGATAATAAATGTTTCATTTTGACCCATGAAGGCTATGTCCATTGCCCTATGAAATGTAGCACCTGCATTCATGAGCCCAAAAGGCATCTGATCATACATAAATGTACCCCAGAGAGTTGTGAATGCTGTCTTCTCTTTGTCCTTTGGCTGTACTACAATCTGGTTATAACCAGAAAACCCATCAATGATTGAAATCCTCTGGGAACCTACCACTCTTTGCAAAATTTGATCAATTTTAGGCAATGAATAATTATCTTTAAGGCAGGATCTCTTCAAGTTGCGGAAATCCATGCAGAGCCTTATCTCTCCATTTTTCTTTTGCACTGGCACAAGATTTGCTACCCAGGATGAATACCTGAGAGGTACAATAATTTTTGCATCCAACAATTTTTTCACTTCTTTTTCAATGACTGGCAGTAACGCTTGATTAAGCCTTTGAATTTTTTGTTTAAAAGGCTTAGTGTTTGGTTTCAATGGGATCTTATGCTGAATAATACTAGTATCATAAGTTCTAAGATCCTCATATGACCAAGCAAAAATGTCTACAAATCCCTTCAGCAAAATGATGTATTTTTCCTTTCCCTTTCTGAAAGTGTCTTAGATATTCTAATAATTTTGGGTTAAGATTCAAAACCAATATTACAACTTAAAACAGTTTCTTCAGTGGTCTGCAAGCTGGGTTTCAACAATGTGTCATCCTTTGAGAACAACCTTTCCAGTGGAACAAGTCCCTTAGGGATGAAGTTACTTTTTAAATCAACAATTTTCTGATCAGTAATTGAATTTTTTGTATAAGCAGTAAATTCAGCCAAATCAACATCCTCATCTTGATCAACCCAATCATCGGCAAATTCTTTAGTCAATTCTAAAAACTCCTTTATCTCCTGATCATCCTGAAAGACTTTCCAGTGTTTGATGTCATCTGGAACAGATGGCCTGTATCTTACATCAATGGGATACTTCAAATGTGTTAATTTTGGAACTTTGAAGTAAGCTGCTGCCAAAGCTAGTGAGTCTGCTGTCTGATTATAATCTCTTGGGATATAGTTTATATTCAAAGCCAAGAAGAAATTATCTATCAAATCCCAAACTTCATTTCTATAAACTTTCAACAATTTCTGTTTTACCTGATAAACATTCTTGACCTCCTGACAATCAATTCGGAGTCGCCAAATACAACAAGCTTTTGAATATTTAAATCTTTTGCAGCTCTCAATCCCAGAACCAATGCCTCATATTCAACAGTATGATTAGTTCTTTGAAATTCCAGCTTATACATGAGAGAAATAATTTCACCTCCAGCAGAAATGAGCACAAGACCTGCTCCCGCCCCTTCCTTACTTGATGCTCCATCAAAATACATTTGCCATATACCTTCCCGCTCTTCCTTCTTTTGCTGAACAAGATTATCTTTCTGCACTTGCAAAACCTCTGTAGAATCATCCTTCTGAACTGGTAACACACCTGTAACATCATCATTCAAATGTAATATGCAAGAACCCATATCTGCTTGTACTGAGTAAATAGGATGGTTTGTAGGGTTCTTATCATCACTTACCAAGAATTCCAGCTACACTTCTCTATAAAGCCTTCTATATTATCCTCCAAATATAGGTACTGAAGCATAAGATAAATCCATCTATACATCAGCTACAACAACATCCATAAGTATACTTTTCATGGGCAACTGTGCATGGCTGACAACTAGATCTTTGATGACCCCTAGACATTTCATTGCTCTAGAATCAAAGGCATACACGTCATGATAAGGTTTAGTAATAGAAATCCCTAAAGCTTCCATGAATTCCTTAGGCATGAGATTATGTGAAGCGCTTGAATCTAGGAGAGAGTTATGTAACATTTGATCATGAATAGTGAGTGTGATATAAAATGGAGGAGGATAAACAGATTTAGCATCTGGCTGATCAACTGTTTTTGAGCCAGTACTAATAGTTGTATTTTCTTCCTGCAAATTAATCACATCTGAAGGAATGGAGGTAGATGAAGAATTTAAAACTTTAAGAGTAGACTGTCTGTATGATTTGTTCCTAACCAGCTCAGTCAGTGGAATAATAATCTTAATTTTGCTGATTTCATGTTCTGAATTAAAATTAATATGCTTGCCTAACTCTTCTGTTTCTGTGACTTTACTCTTATCCTTTTGTGTTTCTTTCTTTTTCTCAAAAGGAAAATGTTCTTTAGTAGGAAAAGTCCTTACCTTCTTTTTGCCAATTGCTGCTTGCTTCACTCCTGACCTAAGACCATATGAATTTTGCTGTGCTTCTTAATAAATTTCTGTTTCCCGCTCAAAACAATCTGACTCATAATAATTTGCCAACTTTGCATCATGATAATTAGCCATAGTTACAAAATTAGAAGAAGAAAACTAATCTAATTGATTAATATCAGGGTCTAAATATTCAATTTCTTGTACTGGTGTTTCATAAGCCTCATCATATCTTATCAAATTGTTTTGAAAAGGTGGTTGTACCCTTTGATCCTCATTGTCTCTCCTCTCCCTTTGAATATCATTATTCCTTCTTTCTCTTGGAATAAACCTAGGGGGAAAAGGTCGTCTAAACTGATTTGGATTTCTATTATCATTGTCTTGAATAGGCCTATTTTGACTTTTATTTTCTGTTTCCATCCTACTAACCTTTGCAGATAAATGTTTTATGATCTTACTCATTTCATCCATCTTACTGTCTGAGGCCTTTCCTGTAGAAATAGATGGAACCATTTCCTTCTTTTGTTTTCTATCAACCATTTGACATTCTGCCTCTTCTTTAAGTTTATTTGAAGTAAGTATGTTGGATTCAACTTCTATGGCTGCTTCCTGCATATTCAATAACGACAAAGATTTTATTTCCCTTAACCTTAGAGAAAACTGATAATCAAAAGAATTTGCATAGGTTAACTTTGCTGATGTTTCAGTAGGTATTATTTCAGTTGGAATCCTACTGTACATTTTGTTGAAACGCTTAGAAAAATCTCCAACAACCTCATCCTTCTTTCCTTTTAGTGCTCCAAATTCTGTGATGTAATACAAATAATCTTTAGTATCTCCCCATTGTTTCATAAATACTTCCTGCAAAGCATCAATACCATCTATAGAATTTGGTGGCAGTTCTCTAAACCATTTTCGTACTTCACCATCTAGACTTTGAACAAAAATACTCATCCACACATCTTGATGTTCAAAGTTATGATTTTCAGCATAACTGAGATATGTATTCCAGTGCTCCTCTGCTGTAACACCTCCCTGACCATTGAATCTCGGGAGATATTTCTGATAGTCTCCACCTGGGAGAGCATTTAAAGGATGAGGTAATACTAGAGGGGAATATCTAGCTGCCACCATAGAAGCCATCATATCTAGAGGTTGAACAGCCATATTTGGTGGATTAGATATCTGTGAAGAAGATGGCTGATTTTGTGGAGATGGTGGTTTAGTATGTGGAGGAGATGGCACTTCAATTTTCAATTGGCCAATAAGAATTCTGCTAGTGAGAGGTATATAAGGTGCTGTCAAAGACTTTAAAGTGAAGGTTTCCTTTGGTATATGCTTATGTTCAGAAGTCAAAGGATTTGAATAAACCTCAAAATCATCAATCTGAGTAGGATTAAAGTCTTCAAACTTAGGAATGCACACAGATAAACCCGATATTCTTTTTTCTGGAGTATCCAACAATTCAGAAGGTATAGTTGTAGCTGAATATTGCTGAGGGTTATTGGATGATGGGAAATCAATTTTCTTTTTCCTAGGTTCTCTTAGAATCCTTTCTGGATCAGAAACCCCTGAGTGCAGAGGAGATGAAGGATTTCCTCGAGTCCCTATCTGTATTGAAGCCACTGTAACTTTCTGAAATACAAGGTGAATATGTAGCCTGTAGATAAATTATAATAATCTTGTCACCCTCCAAAATAAGATGTAAAATACCCAGGGAAGATGTACTCTCATTTCTCCGTCCCCGACAATGGCGCCAAAAGATGTTATCACTAAAGTTGAACCTAGACTACTGGGGTTCAATCTTAACAGTAAATACAAGATATTTAGGATATGATTCTATGGAACTTGGTGGTAGGTAAACAATCATTACAGAAGTCAAGCATATTTAAATATTAAACAACATGGAATGTATCAGCAAAGAATGGATATTAATAAGACATAACTATGAGCATAACTTTGTGAAAGAAGTGAATTAGGTTCTCTTTTCCAAGCATTAAAGATTATTGCATATTAATCAAAAGAATCATGGCATGAATTGATAAGGCCACACACAGACAAAATAATGATAACATGTAACACAGTTATTAAAACAGAACATGCTCATATGATCACAATCATTTCAAAATAGCTATCTCATATTAATATAAAGCAAAACATATACATGCCTGCAATTCGAGCTTAGAGTCTGACTTCCATAATATGTTCCAACCTCTATCATATTTCATCACTGTCTATTATATACAAAATTATTCAAAGTTTGAAACAGTTTGAAGATCCTATTTTCATGGATCGACCTTCCCAAAAATAGTAAAGTCTTTACACTTTTAAACTTTTAAATTAGACAAGTGTAATCAAAATAAAAACAACTCTTATCTACTGCTAGCTGTCGAATTCTATCATCTATGAACCAAATAGCTTAGACATTCGACAGATTAAATACTTTTGGAAGCTTCTGCTAGGACAATCATATCACTGAAAACTTGGGATCTCTTTTGCAATCTGGAGTATTCAGCATCTTTGTTCTTCTCTCGATTCTTGTAATACCCCGATTTTGACCCTGTTGCATTAAAATTGTAAATGATGTAAATATCGTTATTAAATCATGGTGAGGAGCTCAAGGCCAAGGCCTCGCCATTGATTTATTGTTTTATGTATCGACAATTAAAAATCAGTGCATATGGTTCTTTTGCTAGACAAGCACAATGTAAATTAAGACATCATGTAAATACGAGTTTTAATGAAATACCCACAACTAGCTATGCAGTGCAACAAGAGATGGGGGCATGATTTGACAAGGAATAGGGAGGGAAAATATTCAAACCCTTGAGCCAATAGAGTCAATCCATGTGTCAATGAGAAAACCCATAAACCCTCATCTACCCATTTTGTCTTATGCACCCAATCATTTAATTCTTCCAAGAGTTGGTTGAGGTAGTTAATGCCTTGGGAATGGAGAGGTATGGCAACCAATTTCATGTATGGGCAAGCCATCAATCTTGGAAATCGTATTTTTGCTTCTTTGGCAAGAAAACACCCACGAAATTGTGCCCAAATCCATTCTTCACCCATGGCCTTCGCTCTCTCATGCATTCTGAGCTAGCTGGGGCTTCCTCCTTCACGTTTTGCATCATTTTCCTGCATTTTCCATGGCTGGGAACTCGTTTTTGGTTGGTATAGTGATTGGGAGAGGAGAACCATGATTTGGGGATGTGATGGAGGTCGTTTTTTCTCCTGGAATGTCCATAAACGTTTTCTGAAAATGAATTTTCCTTCCCAGGGGTGAATCCCCATTTATAATTTCGTTTTTGGTTGCCCATGTTTCCCTTCATGCCCAACACTTGTGATTTTGGTGTTATGTGCATCCCTGTTTTGGTTTGAACCTGTGTGCAAGAAATTTGGAGTTGAAGTGGACCAGAATTGGCTTGATAAACCTAGTGAGGAGGGTAACCTCTCAAGAAGATCAAAAGGGTTGGCTAATCTTCTATGCACACCTGGAAGAACACTAGAATGGGAGGTATGGCCTGAGGGACTGTGCAGTAGTGAAGGGGATACTTCCTCATGCCGGGTGTGTAGGTATTGTGGGGACCAAGCTAGATCGATCTTGTAGAGGGAATCCATATATCTGTGGCTGATCCCACTAACTTAGCAATTCTTCCTTTTCATTACCTTAGCAGCCTGATAAACCCAACTGTGGATTGGCTTGGCTGATTTTGGTGTATTTTGGCTGTGTGTGAGTCTGTTGTTCCCTTTTTCCTTGTAGAAATCATGCCCAACTCAGGGGTGGCCATTGTGTTGAGAGATTAATGAGCACAACTGGCCTATGGTTGGGTGGAACGTTGCAGTTGCATAGCCAGTTGCTCGGGACTACTTTGTTTCAAGATAAGTACTCTCTTTTATAAATTCTGCAATGTCTTTATTTAATGGCTATCATGAAAATGTTGAATGTATGTTAGATATTAAGATGATTTTAATTCCGTTGTGTTTCTACAGATGCATATGTATATGTATTTTATTATCAATGAGTTTTACTTAATAGTCATGGGGCTAGCTACCCAGTTTTAGTGTCATGTTCTCTCCTTGGCTCGGTCTGATGGGAGGGGACTTGACAGTGTGGTATCAAAGCCATAGGCTACAGCATTGGGCCTCTGTGGGCCAAATCTGATAATAGTTACAAGGGAAGACCCCTTTCCGATCACTACATGTTACAACGTTGGGCCTAAATGGGCTAAGTTGAATAGTTTGTAGAGGTAAGGTCACCTCCTATTGAGCAGTGATTATCACAGAAAGAAGGAAAATTTCAAAATTTCTCTAAGTGTTTTTGAGATTTTGCTTAAGGTTGTGTCGGCAAAAATTATGCTACTTTTCTGTGACATGGTCGACGAAAAATATGTTATTTTTCTCCGACGCGGCCGGCGAAAAATATCCTATCTTTCTGCGAAAACGATCGACAATTTTAGGCTTAAATTTTGCGACGCGAGCAACAATTTTAGGCTTAAATTCTGCGACGCAGGCGGCAATTTTAGGCTTAAATTCTGTGACGTGGGTGGCAATTTTAGGCTTAAATTTTGCGACGCGGGCATCAATTTTAGGATTAAATTTTGCGACGCGGGCGACAATTTTAGGCTTAAATTCTGTGACGTGGGCGGCAATTTTAGGCTTAAATTCTGCGACGCGGGAGGCAATTTTAGGCTTAAATTCTGCGATGCGGGTGGCAATTTTAGGCTTAAATTCTGTGCAACGGGCGACAATTTCAGGCTTAAATTCTGCGACGTAGGTGGCAATTTTAAGCTTAAATTCTGCGACGCGGGTGGCAATTTTAGGCTTAAATTTTGCGACGCGAGCAGCGATTTTAGGCTTAAATTTTGTGACACGGGCGACGATTTTAGGCTTAAATTTTGTGACGCGGGCGACGATTTTAGGCTTAAATGCTATGAAACGGTCGGCATGCTTTAAGCCAGATCGCAGCGACCAACGACCGGTGGTCGGGGAAAGATCGGTTGGTGATTTTAACCATAATTTCTGCAACAGGGTCGGTGGAGAAACTGCTAAGTCCGTCGAAATGGGGAAAATACAACAACTTTTCAGTGATATTTTCAGGTGCCGAAAATGGAAAAATTGCCATGAAGCTTATGCACCAGATTGCGCGAAATCAAAGGAATTACAAGGGGGCAAGCCCCCTTGACCCCCGTCGTTCCCCTGAGACAGTCGTCCTCCTAAGACAGTCGTTGATTGTGAGAAAAGTATATGATTTGACAAATTGTCAATATAATATTTTTCCACATGCATGAAAGTAATTTATGAATTAATGAGAATATAATGCAGCTAACAGTTATGTTTATAAACACATTTTGTAGAATAATAGTCACATCGAAGGCAGCATTCCAGATAGTGTAGTTGGAAATTTTGGGTCTTGGTTGGGCCAAGAAAATCAACATCATGGATGATGCACAGGATCCCTATGAGCCTAAGACAGATGCCACGGGGGAAAACATACATGTTGAGAATGCTGAAACATAATCTAATGGGAGAAGGAATCAGGAAACTCCCCTAGGTATTGCATCCACCATGAGGAGCCTAAGGGTGGAGTTGCAAAGTTACAGAGAAGATAATGAAAGGATGATTAAAGCTTAGGAAAAACAAAATCAGTTGAATGCAACCATGCTGCAGAGTTTGATAGACATCCAAAGGAAAATAAATTCTGGGCATCAGACATCAAATCCAGAAAGGAGTGGGAGTAGTTTAAGGAGGAATTCTCGCAAGAGGGCCAATAGCTCAAGAAGAGTTTCTAGAGACAGAACATATACTCCAGAAATCTCTTCTAGTGGATCATCTGACTCTGAAGAATCCGTTGAAGGATCAAGCTCTTCATCTTGCAGGATTAAAAGGAAGAGACGTCACAAGAACAACTCACCTGGGGAATTTAAGAAGGAAAAACCTCCTACATTTGATGGAGAGGTAAAGTTTGGTCAAGAAGTTGAAACTTGGCTTCTTGGAATGAGAAAGAAT
This sequence comes from Larix kaempferi, assembly GCA_027924585.1. NCBI lineage: Eukaryota > Viridiplantae > Streptophyta > Pinopsida > Pinales > Pinaceae > Larix > Larix kaempferi. The sequence goes on along the minus strand of BSBM01000293.1, from coordinate 16,918,933 downwards.
TTCCAAGTCCAAGACTACTTTGGAAATATGAAGGCAAGGGTCGCCATCTTCAACTTGAATGGAAGAGCATCTATATGGTGGTATCACATCAGGCAAGTGAGGAAGATCAATGAAAGAAAGATTGTGTGGAAGTAGTTCAAGAAATATTTCAAGCAGAAGTACCTCTCTGACAGGCACTATGATGATAAGATCAAAGAGTTCCATGAGCTGAAATTGGGACAATTGACCATGGAAGATTATGCAAACAAGTTCTTGGAACTCATGAGGTATGTCAGGTATATTCGAGATGATAAGGTGAAAATTCACCGTTTCCTAAGTGGGCTAACTCAATCATATAAATATAGGATTGAATTTGATGAACCTCGAACTCTAGAGGAGGCAATAAGGAAGGCCAAGTATTGCTATGATTAAAACAAAAGCAAACCTGATTTCCATAAGGCATGGAAAGACAAGAAAAATGAGAAGTTTGACCAAAGGAAGAAAGGTTTCAAACCTCCTCATCTCAGAAATCAGCAAAGGCAACCATCACAGGTTGTGACTAAGCCAACTAGGATGATGGGAGACAAGCCACGAGGTCCAAAGGAGCCAAGAGAACCACTTCAATGTTGGGGTTGTGGAGGAGACCACATGCTTAGGAACTGTCCACATTGAAATGGGAATGCAAATCAAGTTCACAACATCCAAGGAGATGAAACTGTGGGTCAGGTGGCAAGGACAATTCGTAGAATCTATGTAGCACTAGACAACCGCCAAGCAGATCATCAATCAACTGTGGTTGAAGTTGAAGGTAAGATTGCTAAGCAATCTATTTCTATTTTGATTGATGCTTGATCTACTCACAGTTATATCACTCCTAATATTGTTGAGATTTGTGCTTTTAAGAAATCAAATGATAGTAAATCATGGTTAGTTCAACTAGCCATTGGAACCAAGAGAAAAGTCAGTGAAATTGTAGAGAAATGTCCCTTAGAGATGGACGGGCTATTCACTTATGCAGATATGAACGTTTTGCCACTTGGTTCCTATGATATTCTCATTGGGATGGATTGGTTAGAAGCACACAAGGGTAAACTTGACTGCTACAATAAGACTTTTGAATGCATGGACGAAGAAGGAAACCCAAGGGTTATAAAAGGCATTCCAAAGGTGATTTCTGTTAGATAGGTTTCAGCCATGCAGTTGGAGAAGTTCTGTAGAAAGGGTTGTCAATTGTATCCAGCCCATGTTTTGGAGTCAACAAAGAATGAAACTCTTAGGTTGGAGGACTGTCATGTATTGCAAGAATTCAGGGATGTCTTTCCTGATGAGGTTCCTGGACTTCCTCCAAAGAGAAACATTGATTTTACAATTGAACTAGTGCCAGGAGCTGCACCAGTGTCTAAGACACCCTACAAGATGAGTACACCGGAATTGCTAGAATTGAAAATGCATTTACAAGAGTTGTTGGAAAAGAAATATATCAGGCCAAGTGTGTCCCCGTAGGGAGCACCTGTTCTATTTGTGAAAAATAAAGATGGAACACTTAGGTTATGTATTGACTACAGGCAATTGAACAAAGTCACTGTGAAGAAAAAATACCCACTGCCCCGAATTGATGACCTTTTTGATCAAATGAAAGGAGCAAAGGTATTTTCAAAGATTGACTTGAGGTCAGGTTACCATCAAGTAAGAATCAAGGAGGAATATATTCATAAGACAGACTTTAGAACAAGGTATGGGCACTATGAGTTTGTGGTGGTACCATTTGGTCTCACAAATGCACCAGCTACATTCATGTGTCTCATGAATAGTGTTTTTAGCAAGTATTTGGACAAGTTTGTTCTTGTTTTTCTAGACGACATTCTTATCTATTCTAAGAATGAAGAGGAGCATGAAGAACATTTGAGAATGACATTGCAATTGCTAAGGGAGCATAAGCTGTATGCAAAGTTAAGCAAATGTGACTTTTATAAAGATAAAATTCATTATTTGGGTAACATCATCTCAAACGAAGGAATATCTGTGGACCCTAAGAAGATTGAAGCCATTATGAATTGGCCAACTCCAAGGAATGTGCTAGATGTGAGATCCTTTATGAGACTTGCTGGGTACTATAGGAGGTTCATTGAAGGATTCTCCAAGGTCACACATTCAATCACTTCTTTGAAAAAGAAGGGGATGAAGTTTGAATGATCACCAAGATGTGAGGAAAGTTTCCAACGGTTGAAGAATCTTCTTATGAGTGCACAAATTTTGAAAATTGCAGACCCATAGAAAGACTTTATGGTGTGTACCGATGCATGCAATCAAGGACTTGGAGGAGTTCTTATACAACCACGTGGTATGCTATGAGTCGAGAAAGTTGAAGGAGCATGAGAAGAACTATGCTACTCATGATTTAGAACTTGCAGCCATAGTACATGCTTTAAAGATGTGGAGGCATTACTTAATGGGCAGGAAATTTGAGCTAAGGACAAACCATTGTAGTCTGAAATACTTATTTGATCAGCCAAATTTGAATGCTAGGAAAGCTGTATGGTTGGAATTTTTGTGTGAATTTGATTTTGAAATCAAACACATAAAAGGGAAAGAAAACAAGGTGGTTGATGCACTCAGTAGGAAAGTACATGAAATGCATGTGGCAGCGCTTAGTAATTGCCAACCAGATTTGAGGCAACAGATTATAACCATATGGTTGAGAATGAAGTGTACGTGCAGATAAAGGACAAATTGCAGCAGCAAGACCTTGAAAAGAAGTATGAAGGATACCATTTGGAAGAAGACGAACTTCTTACTTATAAGAATAGAGCCTATATTCCAAATGTGGCAGATTTGAGGAGGATTGTTATGGATGAAATACATAAAGCTCCATTCTTCGGTCACCCAGGATGTCAGAAAACAATTGCTACTACAAGAAAACATTATTTCTGGCCGGGGATGAAGAAGGACATCGCTGAGTACATTTTTAGGTGCATGAAATGTCAGCAGGTGAAGGTTGAACACCAACACCCAGCAGGTTTGTTGCATCCATTGCCAATTCTAGAATGAATGTGGGAAGTAATTTCCATGGATTTTATTACAGGGTTGCCAATGACGGTGAGACAACATGATTCCATCATGGTGGTGGTGGAAAAGTTAACAAATGCACCACATTTTATACTGGTTAAGTCCACACATAAAGCCGATGCCATTGCAAATATTTTCATGAAGGAAATTTTTAGATTACATGGATTTCCTAAGGCAATAATTTCTGACAAGGATACCAAGTTCACTTCCAATTTTTGGAAGGGTCTCTTTGCATATTTAGGTACATAGTTGAACTTTAGTACCACATACCATCCTCAAACAGATGGGCAAACATAAAGAGTAAATAAGGTGCTTGAAGACATGCTTCACATGTATGTTATGCACAAACCATCCAAGTGGGAGGATTATTTACACTTGGTAGAGTTTGCATATAACAAAGGGAAACAAGCATCATTGGGAATAAGTCCATATGAGGCTTTGTATGGAAAAAGGTGTAGGACACTAGTGACTTGGGACAATCCAGTGAACAGAATTGTGCCTGGGCCAGAATTGCTTAAGGAAATGGACCAAGAGGTTGAGAAAATCAGGCAGAATTTAAAAGCAGCCCAGGGTAGATAGAAAAGCTATGCAGATAAGCCTAGAGTGCACAGGGAATTCAGTGTTGGGGATCATGTGTATCTTAGAGTGAGACCAAGGAAGAGTTCCTTGAAGCTTGGGAGTTGTGCCAATCTATCACCTAGATATTGTGGGCCATTTGAAGTGCTTGAAAGAATAGGACTAGTTGCATATAGACTTGCATTTCTTGCTAGCACTAGAGCTCATAATGTTTTTCATGTCTCTTTGCTTAAGAAATATGTACATGATCCTAACCATGTGATTAATTGGGATGTGATCCAGGTGGAACCCGAGGGAGAGTTCCAAACCGACCCCTTGCGCATCCTAGACAAGAAGATAACATTGCTTCGGAACCGATCCATCGAACAGGTAAAGGTGTAATGGAAGCACTATGGTCCCGATGAGGCTACATGGGAGCTGGAGGATGCTATGAGAGTGGCATATCCATTTTTTTTCAATTTTGATGAGCACTAAGGACAATGCTAATGTAAGGGGGAGGGGAATGTAATACCCCGATTTTGACCCTATTGCATTAAAATTGTAAATGATGTAAATATCGTTATTAAATCATGGTGAGGAGCTCAAGGCCAAGGCCCCTCCATTGATTTATCATTTTATGTATTGGAAATAAAAAATCGGTGCATATGGTTCTTGTGCTAGATAGGAACAATGTAAATTAAGACATCATGTAAATACGAATTTTAATGAAATACCCACAACTAGCTATGCAATGCAACAAGAGATGGGGGCATGATTTCACAAGGAATAGGGAGGGAAAATATTCAAACCCTTGAGCCAATAGAGTCAATCCATGTGTCAATGAGAAAACCCATAAACCCTCAACTACCCATTTTGTCTTATGCACCCAATCATTTAATTCTTCCAAGGGTTGGTTGAGGCAGTTAATGCCTTGGGAATGGAGAGGTATGGCAACCAATTTCGTGTATGGGCAATCTATCAATATGGGAAATCGTATTTTTTCTTCTTTGGCAAGAAAACACCCAAGAAATTGTGCCCAAATCTATTCTTCACCCATGTCCTTCGCTCTCTCACGCAGTCTGAGCTAGCTAGGGCTTCCTACTTCATGTTTTGCATCATTTTCCTGCACTTTCCATGGCTGGGAGCTCGTTTTTGGTTGGTACAGTGACTGGGAGAGGAGAACGACAATTTGGGGCTGTGATGGAGGCTATTTTTGCTCCTGGAATGTCCATAAACGTTTTCTGAAAATGAATTTTCCTTCCCAGGGGTGAATCCACATTTATCATTTTGTTTTTGGTTGCCCACATTTCCCTTCATGCCCAGCACTTGTGATTTTGCTGTTATGTGCATCCCTGTTTTGGTTTGAACCTTTGGGCAAGAAATTTGGAGTGGAAGTGGACCAGAATTGGCTTCATAAACCTAGTGAGGAGGGTAACCTCTCAAGAAGATCAAAAGGGTTGGCTACTCTTCTATGCACATATGGAAGAACACTAGAATGGGAGGTATGGCCTGAGGGACTGTGCAGTAGTGAAGGGAATACTTCCTTGTGCCGGGTGTGTAGGTATTGTGGGGACCAAGCTAGATCGATCTTGTAGAGGGAATCCATATCTCTGTGGTTGAGCCCACTAACTTAGCAATTCTTCCTTTCCATTACCTTAGCAGCCTGATAAACCCAACTGTGGATTGGCTTGGCTGATTTTGGTGTATTTTGGCTATGTGTGAGTCTGTTGTTCCCTTTTTCCTTGTAGAAATCATGCCCAACTCGGGGGTTGCCATTGTGTTGAGAGATTAATGAGCACAACTGGCCTATGGTTGGGTGGAACATTGCAGTTGCATAACTAGTTGCTCGGGACTACTTCATTCCAAGATAAGTACTCTCTTTTATAAATTCTGCAATGTATGTATTTAATGGCTGTCATGAAAATGTTGAATGTATGTTAGATATTAAGATGATTTTAATTCCGCCGTGTTTCTACAATATGCATATGTATATGTATTTTATTATCAATGGGTTTTACTTAATAATCATGGGGCTAGTTGCCCAATTTTAGTGTCATGTTCTCTCCCTGGCTCGGTCTGATGGGAGGGGACTTGACAATTCTGCAATTGCTTGTTCTGGATCTTCATTTGTTCATAGTGTTTATGAATGGCCCTTTTCTCCTTTAAGATGTCTTTGGATATGAGAACAAGATTTTGATAATCAACCTCCTTTCCTTCTAAATCTTCTCGTAATATTTTGTTGGCAGACATCAGATTCTCATTTATGTTTTGAAGATATCTATTTTTCTCCTTGTAAGATCCTTGTAATATTGTAAAGACTTCTTAATCCTTTACAAGATATCTTAATTCCTGAAGATAGTGTAAAAATAGGCTTTTGTTGGCAAACACCAGATTCTCATTTATGTTTTGAAGATATCTATTCTACTCCATTTTAAAGACTTATTCACATGGTTAGGATTCGTACCTTGAGACGGTTTGGATTGAAGACCTTGGGATGGTGGAAACATTTGTCATATTATTTTATAGACCAAGTTGTGCAAGACTCAGCCACACTCTTTTTGGCTCTTGATGAGACATAGATCCATTTTGTTCATAATGGCTATGTTATCCAGTTTCGACATAGATCCACCTTTGTATTTATGTGGCTATGTTTACACTTATGTTTCTCATGGATCCACGCTTGTATTCTAGTGGCCATGATATATGCATCAATATTGGATCATTATTGTATCCTCCTGGAGGTCATGTTCCACTATTTGAACGTGGACATTTATCCCACTGATGAGTTTGTCTGACATTTCCTTTCTTTGAGGTACTTCATTTGAGCCTACGATTCTTGGTTTATTCGGTGTCTCTGACTCTAGGACTCAACCCTTTATTATTTATAATGTATTTAGGCCATCGTATTCCCCTCTGAACTCATGCATTAGGGGGCATCTGTTATAGCCAAAATTGGCCCATCTCCGTCCGTGACGACACTTACATCTTTTGGTCGCATGACGACACTTCATGAGATTACTGTGAGTCACACAAAATGAAATTTGTGGATGGAAGAGCCTTATTTGGGAATTATATGGATGACATTACCTAATTCATGGCCCATTTGATAGGTAATAACCTTAGGAACAATTTTGTAGACCAAATATTCTCCTGAAAACCCCCAGAAAAGGCTGTTTTTGACCATTTTTCACAAAAGCGCATGTTTAAGGCTTATAAACCCATGGATTTATCCAAAACAACGTAGGTTTCTTATGGTAAGAGTCTTGGGTACCCATTGGTTTTTCCTGTTCAAAGTCACAGGTACCCGAGAAACACTAAAAGTACTTAAAATCAAGAAAAATGGTTGGTTTTGGGTGGTTTTGGAACCTCCTCTTCGGTTGTAACTACTTCCTATTCAACCATATCTTCTTCACTTGCTATATAAGAGAGGTAGAGGGACCATGAAAAGGGGATCAATCCCATTATAGTTTTATGCTGGAGGAATTTGGAATCACATCCCCCTCCCTTGTGCCCTAGTTTCTTGTAAACCCTAACACATCTTATTAGAGGTTGGGATCCTTGGATAAGAAGAGTAGGAGACCTTGAATCTTGGTTTCATGAAGTGCCATGCTTGAAGGAAGGTATAATTTGATGTACTTTCTTCATTCATTAATATAGATTGGACATTATTCCCTTTCCAAATAGATTTGTTCATGTATGTTTCATATCTGATTACAATTTGATGTTTTGTTTCCTTATAGATATCAATCTTTTATTTGTAGTCAAATTGGTTTGAGGAAGGTTTGAAGTTGTTCTGCAGCTTGTTGCATTTGAGAACAAGAGGAGAAGCTTGGATCAACCTTCTGAATAAGGTACACATTCTCCTAAACCCTAATCTCTTTGCTTAATAACTACACTTGCAAAATCTTGTATGTCTATCTTTTACCCCAGTGCGTTGGTAGTCTCACCCCTACTATAGGAACACCTTTCCTAACAACAAGGTAAAAAACATAAGTACTCACAATTTTTTCTATCTACCCTTTTCTTCCTTGTCATCCCATATTATGTGCTGAATGGGTTCCATTTTCTTTTCTTTTATGCAGCAAAACAATTGAAAATTAGTATTTCATGCGATAATTAAATTTGATGTACATAAAAGAATAAATCAATGATTACATAGACCTATGATGCACATTATTGTTGGGTTGGATCCTCTTACGATGCAATTATGTTAATTTATTTTGACCTAGTCCTTGTACACTATTTCGGACATCCCTACTGACATGTTTTGGTGATCCCCTTGTTTGTCCTTTGGATTTTTCATAATCTTCATAAAAAAATGAAAAAGCACAATAATATTTTTTTTTAAATTGACATGAAAGTAAATATAGCATCAAAAATGAATTTGGTAATTTTTGGGACATATAGAAAAACATGTTTAGTAATAATACTTTTTAAATGATTCTTTTTTTATCATAAGCTTTGAATATTGCAAGTCTCATGGGTCTCATTGACCATTGCTTTGGAAACACTTGTTGTAGTTTATATATAACCCGATTCTTGGATTCATTGGATTGATTTTTGTATTGTAAGTGGAAACTACGTCTATATGTTCTTTCCATTATATCCCTCATAGTCTTTTAAAATACCCCCCCCTCTCATTAACTTCCAAAACCATTCTAGATGAATTGAGGACCAACTCATTTGTTAACGGATAAATCTGTCAGTGCGGACACCAAATGATCTCTCTAGTTCTAATGGTTCAGATCTAGGACAAAGCAAAATAAGAATGAAAACCTTTCCCTAGATCTATCAAATTACTTGAATACAAAGAGTTCAGTCCATACCTTATTTACGAAGGTCGTCCTCGTAGCTTGAAGCTTTCGCAATCCAACTTGTTGATGAAGATATTACCTATAAAGATTCACAAGGACAAAGACAAGAAGCTACAAGATAACATGATAACATTATACATCTAAGCAATTGACCAAGGATAACTACTATAAATGAAATTACACATCATTTATGGGAAATGAATACATTGATGTATTAATGAAAATAGAGGAAAGAATTACAACCAATGAAGCCTTGGTGTTGAAGATCCTTTCCAATGGAACATTGCCTCAATTTGCCAATCATGGAAAAATGGATTCTTGGCCCAATTCCTTCAGCATTTGGCTACCCTCATTTTTAACCTCCCTATCCCATGAAGAGGAGATTCATTTATAGGCCAAAAGAGATGAGGAGGAGAGGAGAGGATTAGGGAGAAGGAGGAGGTGGGATCCTACTAAGATGGGAGGCGAGTGAGATCCACCCTATATGGAAGGGATAATCCTCCGAGGGTCTCCTTCGAGAGACTTCTCGAAACTTCTCTTTTTTCCCTCCGTACAGGAAGCAACACACCCTAGACACAAGCAACATGTTCCAACAACGCATGTGATATTGGAGCAAGGTGCATTGATAAGGAAAAGACGCACTTTGCTAGAAGGCAAGGTGCGTTGAGCTCTCTAAACATGGTTTTTACAAGGAAAAAACCTCATGACTCATATTCCAAGGATTTTGGTAGCAGGATAGGTGAAATACTTTGATGGATAAAGTATAAAGGATCGAGGCAAGGAACAATCGGTTGGAAATATGTCAACAATAACCGAGTATCTTTTTGTAGTACAAGAATTTTATCACCCCAATGAATCACAACATAGCTGCCGACCAATACATTGCAAATCCATGTTGATATTGACTGACGATATGTCCACCAAAATACAACGTGGATCCATATTTAAATGACTAAACACAATCATGGCTAATAAAATATAAGCGTAGATCCATGATGAGATAATAACATAGCCATGACCATTACAAGAGTGTATTTGTGTGACAGTACATCAATGAGGTCTCCACCATAACATCTATGTGGGAACCTACTAAAAAATATGCATAACAACCTGGGTGTAACAGAAAGACATCAGGACAACCTAGGGTCTTCTATTGTTCCTGAAACGATATGATTCTAACCATGTGATTACAATGTGTTGAAGTTGAACATGGTAGAAACCACTTGATTACCGGTCAATAATGTGAACCATTAACAAGTGCAAGGGAAATCACCAATGATGACAATGATTCCCAAGGTATCACTAGTACATCCCAACGAATGTGAATAAATGATTTGGAGTCAAACATTCGTGGAATAATTCGATCAGAGGTCAATGATATAAACCTACCGTCGAAAGCGAGGAAATCTTCCATTGAGGCATGCAAGCTCCAAGGTACCAACTAGTTTCGAAGTCTAATTCCTGGATGATGAGCTGATGTCAACAGAAACAAACTTGTCGAAGGAGGGCCATGATGTATCCCACATCATCGACACAAAAATAACACAGGAAGTGATATAAGATTTTATATCAAAGGAGTGTGAACTGACACAAAGGTGTAATGGTAAACATGGATGACCCACACAATGAAAGAATTAATGACTACGAAGGTTGATTCCGGCCAAAGAGTTCCTTTGAACATTTAACAACACAACAAGTGACTTGGAAGCATTGACTTAACATAACAGAGACCAAGACATAATGCAACAAATGACTGAAGCATTCTTCAGGGTACCCAAAGGAGTAGAATGACTCATGGAATTGGTATGACTCGAAGACAAGATGACTACCCAACTGTTTGACTAGAATGCAGACAGGTCCATGTTCAAAGGTTACTTTAAGCTACCGTTAATACAGAATCAAATACATCTTACCATTCCCTTAATTTCCCTATCATGATGTATGAGTTCCTATTTTCTTTTTAACGAGTTGGAAGAGGGTAACAAACGCTCGATGTAGCTCATCATATGATGAGTCCAATCTCACATGTTTTACGAACCTGAGAAAGGAGGGGTTCGGTCCCAAAAAGTGTCCTTCCATGTATAATTTTACGAGTCCAAAGAAGGTAAAATCGGTGACATTTCACATTTAGAGAGTCTGAAACAATCAAAAGAAGACTCTTAACAGTTCTTTTTCGTAAAAGTTAGTCGCCTCACCCGAAAAAGGATAAAACAACGTGAGAGAGAAATATTCTAATCATGATTGACTAGAGTATTCATTTTTTGTAAATAGTCTAAATGGTCTAAAAAAGGGATAACCTATCACCAGATAGACGTCCTTTCAAATCCTTTTATGAGCGTAAAAGAAACAAGTTTGCTCGGCAATCTTTTCCTATTTTGGGAGTTTGAAAAGAGCTTAAAGAGGACCCCATGTACAACATTTTCATGGTTGATGACTGAGTACGACAAAGGAAAAAGTAAACTAGGCACAGTTCCTTTTCCATAAGGATTCTAGCGAATCCGTATAAAGTGATAAACCTATACTCGTTAGACACACCATTTTACTCAATTTTTTAACGAGCACGACAATGGTATCAAAAGCACTCGGAAACTTTTTTCATGTTTGAACCAGAGCACGGAAAAGTAAAAAGTAAGCTCAAATCATTTTTCATGTTTCAACCAGAGCATGAAAAAAGTGAAAAGTAAGCTCAAGACCATCTTATTGTTTTTAACGAGCTTGAAGATTGGTAAAAATAACGCTCGTGATATTTGCTTCATTTTTTAATGAGCTTGTAACATAGAATAAACTATGATCAGTATAAGGCCCATTGGCGGGTTTCTTCCCAACATGATATCCAGAGGTTGGAAGTTTTCCCACAGCATAAGAAGTTGATGGCTTACCTCTAGTATGATTTCTAGAGTTTGGAGACATGCCCCCCAAGCTTCGTTTCATTCTCCTACTCTTTTTCTTCATCCAATAAAATTCATGGTTACTAATAGGAATATATTCACTGGGTGAGGAAGAAGAAAGAGGATTATACACATAAGATAATGACATGAAGGTTCAGATATTAAATATGGAGAAAGAATCGACTCAAAGGGAGGGGATCTGTTTCATTTTTTAACGATCTTGAAATAGGAATAGAACCATGATCATGGGGTATTGTTTCATTTTTTAACGAGCTTGCCACATGAATAGAACTATGCTTGTGATCATTTGTTTCATTTTTCAATGAGCTTGACACGAGAATAGAACTCTGCTCATGGGGTACTGTTTCATTTTTTAATGAGCTTGACACAGGAAAATAACTTTGCTCATGATCATCCGTTTCGTGTTTTAATGAGCTTTACAAAGGAAAATAACTCCGCTCATGATCATCCATTTCATGTTCTAATGAGCTTGACACAAGAAAAGAACTCTGATCATGGAGCTGGTTTCATTTTTACGCAAGCTTGAAACCAAAGGTAAACTATGCTTGGGAAGCCCTGTTTCATTTTTACACAAGCTTGAAACATAATACTAACTATGCTTGAAGGGACCCATTTCATTTTTTAATGAGCTTAAAATGGAACGAAAACTATGCTCATGATGGCCTATTTCATTTTTTAACAATGTTGACACAGGAAGGGATCTATGCTCATGGTGACCTCTTCATGGCTTCGAAGAGGACAACGCTCCAGAAGGGATACATGTCGAAGGATAAGCCTCAATCATGGATTCTAAGAGGTCCTCATTGGAAGGAAGATAAACCATGTCAACTCTCGAATCCAAAGGTAAAGAAGACGAGCGATCAAAGAGAAGCTCGTGTTCAACGAAAGTTGGAATCATGGGATATAATGCCACATAATTGACCTATGGCGGGTAAGATACCTCATGGACATAAGTCGGATGATCAGTTGTCAGACAAGAGTCAACAAATGAAATCTTGTTGATAGTCACAATGCGTCCATCATGAGGGAAAGACAACACTCGAAAGAGTGTGGACACGAGATCTTTCATCCCATAGACATAATATCGTCCGAGGAGTAGATTAAAATAAAAAGTCATAACTACCAAAACGTCAATAAAGACCTTTTTTCCACCTAATGAAATAGGAAACTGAGGAACAACCCCCATAGGTCGATTGATTCCTCTGTTAAAAGCCAATAGATTCTGACTAATGGGAACAAGCTGCGGGGAACCCATAGCCTACCAAGCATTTGCAGACAAAATGCTAACTACAACACCTTCATCAACTATATTATGAGGTACATCTATATGACCAACCTGCACAATGATTTCGAAAGGCAGATAGGAAGGAAGGTGAGTTGCAGAGAGTCCGTTCCAATCGATAAAAAATGATTTAATCATAACTAAGGGTGGAAAAATGTAAGCCTCATTACTTAGGGGACATCCTGTAATAGAATGATTAATGCCCCGCTACATGGTAGAATCTGTATTAACAAGAAGAACCTGAGCGGTATTAGTTTCACTCTCTAGCGGGAGAGCGAGATCTACTGAGGATGAAACTAGATCGACCACTTGGGTTTCACTCTTAAAGGGAAGAGCGAGATCGATCGAAGATGAAACTAGATCAACCACTTGGATTTCACTCTTCAAGGGAGGAGTGGGATCGACTGAGGATGAAACTAGATCAACCACTTGGGTTTCACTCTTCAAGGGAGGAGTGGGATCGACTGAGGATGAAACTAGATCGACCACTTGGGTTTCTCTCTTTAAGGGATGAGTGGGATTGACCGAGGATGAAACTAGATCGACCACTTGGTCAACCGATGACAAGTCAAGAGGAAATTTACTACAACTCGTTGGAGGCTATGATCGAGACACATAAATACCTTCCAATATCCACAAAGCTTCGTCCACGCGAGGACAAAGGTAAGTACGGTGCATGTCTGTAATATCCCCAACTAAAACAATTCGAAGTTGTTGATTTATTTGTTTTACTAAGTTATTGTCATTAGTTTATTTTGAAGAAAGAATATTTTGGTCAGACTTAAAAGCTGCCAAGTGTCTGCATATAGAAAGATGTAAGAAGAACAATTTTTATTTTTAATAAATGGATCAGGTGAGGAAAGCCACGTTGAAAGAGGAAATCGTGCATCTCAAGGGTGGGGGACAAGAAGAGTTAAGCCTGGGAAGTCAAACAGGTGTCACGAGTGCATTAAATGGCACCAGACACACTCCCTAAATATTAGGGATCTTAACAGTCACGATATTCTCAGGGGAATCGACTGTTTCAAAGACCTAGGAAATAGAAAAATAAAGGGGACATATGTGTGAGGCAGGACGCTGCTTAGTATGTCCAGAAAAAGAATGATTTGATGTGTGAGCACAATGGTGTTAGGAAAAGAGTGAACTGATTTTGCTGTGTGAGCACAATGGTGTTAGGAAAAGAGTGATATGGAACTTTATAGAGGTTAACTAGTTTCTACCCTTGGGATGCACGATTTGGCTCGGGGGTGATTAGAGTGTGTTAGGCGACAGCTCTAGATCAACGGTTGGGAGGAGCATGGCTGTTCCTACCTCATTCGACATCAAGTTTTCTGCCAGGTTCCATGGTTATTGAAATTATTGAGAATTGTGGATGGATATTTGCTATGTCATTTTGGCTTTTCATAGTTAAATTATGTATTGTTCCAGAATCCTTTTTCTGTATACTGTTCATAAAATATCTGCAGATACAAGTTTTATTGGATTCAATATTGTATTAGGAAATTCATCATAAAATAGGATATTATATATCCTATTCATTTTTAAGAGTCATAATCCCTGAGGATTTCAGTTTGGGTTAAATAGTTAAGTAATTTGGGTAGCCTGATAGGGCTATTATCGCTGTAGCTTTCTTAACTTTGAAATGGTATTTTTATATACTTCACAAGTATGTTAATACTGTTATAAAAGAAAACATAGGCTATGAATTCATGATTGTTGAATTGTAGAACACTTCGGAACCCTAGAATAGATCTAAGTCAATGGTCCCTGTTGAATGTTCTTCATAGCGGCGATTCCACTAAGATCTACTTTTTTCGCAATAAAAAAGACTAAGATCCGCTTTTTCCGCAATCGAAAAGTCCGATACCCGCAACCCACAACTTGCAATATGCAATGCGAAAGTCGGGAATGCGGAAGCGCTAAAACACTCAACATTGTAAAAGAAGGACCCACAACCCGCAATCCACAACGCGAAATTCAGGAATGCGGAAGCGCTAAAACAATCACCCTTGTAAAAGAAGGACCCACAACCTACAATCCACAATGCGAAAGTTGGGAATGCAGAAGCGCTAAAACACTCAACCTTGTAAAAGAAGGACTTGCAACCCGTAACCCGCAATGCAGAAGTTGGGAATGCGGAAGTGCTAAAACACTCACCCTTTTAAAGAAGGACCCGCAACCCATAATCTGCAATGCGGAAGTCGGGAATGTGGAAGCACTAAAACACTCAACCTTGTATATGAAGGACCTGCAACCCGCGATCTACAATGCGGAAGCGTTAAAAACCCAACCTTATAACTAAGGGTTCCCGCAACCCGCAATCTGCAATGCGAAAGTTGAGAATGCATAAGAGTTAAAAACTAACCTTAGAACTTAAGGTTCCTGCAACCCGCAACCAGCAACCCACAATGCAGAAGTCGGAAATGCAGAAGCATTCAAGTTGCGGAAGTCATATTTTTGAATCTATAATTTTTTTTTTTTAACCATCAATTTCTTGGGTTTCTACAACTCAGTAAATGTGGATTATGTTTTGGACTTTGATTTCATTTTTGATTGGAGTTCTATTTCTAAATTCAAGTGAAGTGCATTAACTCAACGATGCTAGATGTATGAAAGTATAAATGCATAGGAAAATATTTTTCCTATATATATATATATATATATATATATATATATATATATATATATAGGTATTCTAGGGGATGTTACAACAAATGTGTATAGACTAAAGGAGTAAATATTTAAAATGATCAATATTAGGTTGAAAATTTAGTGGATTATATGATGTTAAAATACTCATTATATCAACCATGCATGGTGAAGTAAAAGAAGTGTATTTAAAAGTAATTACTCATGATGAATTATTGTAGAACCTAGGGAAAAATGAATAGTATGAATGTTATACTAATGATTGATTTTCATGCGGAAGCATTGTGGCATGGGTTATGTTTTATTTAGAATAAGAGTTAAGAATAATGAGACCCAAGTTAAATGCATTTTTTTTATAATTAACAAGTATGTTTAGCGATGAAGCTAATGTAATTATTTATTGGGTATTCAAAGGAATTTTTTTTATACCCCTTTCTCCTGAAAATGCTAACTTGGAAATATGGGTATGTGACATATGGTATCAGAGCCCAACTACAACACAGTGGCCTTTTAACAATGTACCTTTGAAATATGATGTAAAAGTGATATAATATTTCTAACCAATGAAAAAATTTTGCTACTTAAATTTTTTTTCCAGGTTGATACAAAATGAATTGAATTACGACTTCCGATAACGAAGGTAATGAAAATCTGAAAGACAAAAACCACATAGATAATGCACAACTAGATCAAAGCAACTCCGAATCCAATCGAGTGTTAGAGACCGTGAGACATATGATTATCTAAATACAGAGTTATAAAGTAGATAATGAACAACTGAGGAAAGCTCAAGAGAAACAGCAAGTGATAAATGAAATTCTTCTTCATAGTTTACATGAAAGAAACCAGGAAGAAAATCCAAGAATAGAATATAAGGCTGAGAAAAATACTGCTGAAGATTGTGAACAAAAGGATAGTTTTTCCAATGACACCCATAAATCAGAATATCAAGCAAAACTAGCTGTGAAGAGAAAGGTTGATCACCTAGAAGGTGAATTTAAAACTATTAAGCCGACCACCTTCGACGGAGAATCAAATACTGGAGAGAAAGCAGAGACATGGCTATTAGATATTAAAAAATAATTTCAGATCTATAATTACTCCAACAATATGAAAGTCAGGATGGCAGTTTATAACATAAAAGGAAAAGCTAGTATCTGGTGGTAGGACCTAAATATCGTGCAAGGACTGAAGGAAATTTTTTTGGAATGGTCTCAATTCAAGAAATTATTTAAGAAACAATATTTGTTGGAGAGATAACATGAAAGAAAAACTTAAGAATTTTATGAATTAAGGCTCATAGAAATGACCATGGAAGACTTAATCAATAAATTTCTGGATCTACTACGGTCTGTACCTTACATCAAGGATGAGAAGGTAAAGGTTCAATGATTCTTGAGTTGTTTACCACAGTCCTACGAGGACCGCATATAATTTGACAATCCAAGGACTTTAGATGAAGTGTTAAAGAAGGAGAGACTTTGCTATGAACAATACAAGCAAAGGACAGAAACGCCTAAGGTTTGGAGGGATAAAAAGAAAGAGAAAATCAACCAGTGCAAGAAGGGTTATAGCCCCCCTCCATACGAAAATATACCAATAAATTAGCAGGGAAATAATTACCCCAGTAATGGGCAGCCGATACAGAATGACCATAAACTTGCAAATATAGGCCTGAAAGGAGCTACAGGAGCTGCACAAGGTCCACTACAGTGCTGGGAGTGTGGGGAACCCCATTTACGACGTAACTGCCCACAGTTTAATGGGACAAATATAACTATCCACAATGCTCAAGAGGCCTCAACTTTGGGAGAGATTGGAATAAGTATACATAGAATACATGCAACTCTAGATGATAGACAGGAAGATCACCAATTCGCTATCATGGAAATCGAAGGTAAAATTTCTAATCAAAGACTTTCTGTATTGATTGATCCAAGATCTAGCCTGAGTTATATCACTTCAAAAATGGTGGAGGTATGTCACCTAACCAAAGCAAAACATCAGAACTCGTGGCTAGTCCAACTAGTCACCGGGTCTAAATGAAAGGTGACAAAGTTTAATGCTGATTGTGAGTTTGTAATTCAAGAGCATAAGACTAGAATCAATTTAAATATATTTCCTTTAGGGTCTTATGACATGATAATTGGTATGGACTGGTTGGAAACAAATAAAGTTGTCTTGAATTATTATAATAAAACTTTTACTTATACAACAGAAGACAAAATTATTAAAACAGTGAAAGGAGTAGCCAAGCCTGTCTCAATGAGGCAAATCTATGCAATGCAACTAAGGAAATGCATGAGAAAGGGCTGTCAGATATATGCAATTCGGGTCACAGACTTACTAAACAAGGAAAACAGTATGAACCTTAAAGACTACCCCGTCTTAAGTGAGTTTACAGATGTGTTTCCAGAATAAATTCCTGTACTGCCTCCCCAACGAGAGATAGATTTTTCCATAGAGATCATACCAGGATATGCACTCGTGTCCAGAATACCATATCTAATGAGTATTCCGGAACTAACTGAATTAAAAATTCATCTCCAAGAACTATTAGACAACAAATATATAAGACCTAGTGTGTTACCCTGGGGAGCACCAGTATTATTCATCAAGAAGAAGAACAAAACACTGCAACTGTGTATTGATTATAAACAAATAAATAAAGTGACAGTCAAGAAAAAATACCCACCACCTCAGATAAACGATTTATTTGATCAAGTAGGTGGAGCTAAAGTATTCTCAAAGTTGGATTTGCAATATGGATACCACCAAATTAGGATAAAAGAGGAATACATCAATAAGACTTCCTTTCGAACAAGATATAGACACTACGAGTTTGTGGTGATCTCATTTGATCTAATGAATGCTCTCGCCACTTTTATGTGCCTTATGAATAATATTTTCAACAAATATTGTTAAGATTCAATATGCTAAGACAGAAAATAGCAGCATTACATTCCATTTCACAATAATAGCATATACAGGATCACTGAAGAAACAACAAGCATAGCATAAACACAAGAGACACAGATTTATCCTGGGAAACCCTCATGGGGTAGAAAACCCAGTAAAGCTTCCTCAATATAGATGACCAGCAATATATAAAGATGCAAACCAAAGACATGATCTCCTCCTCCACCATAGCAGACCTCTCCTCCACAAGTGCGCCTCTCTCAAGTGTGTGAGTGTGTCAAATGAGGAACACACCTCCTCTATTTATACACTACTCTGACATATCTTTTACACAAGTACACGTAGGCTCGTATTTAACCAATGGGTTAAATACCCCACTACAACTGACTCGGCCGACCCCTCTAGGGTGGTCTAATAACCCTTTGACCCACATAACACATACAGGGCCGACCCCCACTAGGGAAGTCTAATAACCCGAGTTACCACATTCCGACGGAGGAATAAACATCTCTGGATATACAATAAGATCTTCACGGAGGAATGAAACATCTCCTGAATAATAAAGTACAAATATAATATTCTTTGAAGTTACAATATCTCAACACTCCCCCTTAACGAGAAGGATATTATAACAACATCTGCATGAGAAAGGAGTCATCAACATCATACATGATACATCTATAAATCATTGGAATATTTCTCAATATCATCAGTAACTCAACCAGTTACTAAAACATCTTCAATACTGGAACATCAACATCTTCAGTATTGAGTCTTTATCTTCTGTAGCACCCAAATAGCTGCAGCAACATCAATATCTGAATCCTCACGATCGTCAGCATCGTCATCGCACGATCATCACCATCGTTATCACACGATCATCAGCATCGTCATCACACGATCATTAACATCGTCATCACACGATCATCAACATCGTCATCGCACGATCATCACCATCGTTATCACACAATCATCAGCATCGTCATCACACGATCATCAGCATCGTCATCGCACGATCATCAGCATCGTCATCGCACGATCATCAGCATCGTTATCGCACGATCATGTCGATCTATAGCATCTGGATCATCTCGATCTACAGCATCTGGATCATCTTGATGTACAGCATCTGGATCATCTCGATCTACAACATCTGGATCATCTCAATCTACAGTATCTGGATCATCTCGATCTGCATTATTTGGATCATCTCGATCTATAGCATCTGGATCATTAGTATTAGTATCCACACCAATACACATATACATACAAGTATCCTCATTAATACAAGTATCATCAAAAGTATGTATTCTCACCAATACATCTATCAAAACATGTATTCTTACATATATCATCAGATGCATGTATTCTCACTAATACAGCTATCATCAAAAGCATGTATTCTCACTAATACATCTATCATCAAAAGCATGTATTCTCACTAATACATCTATCAAAACATGTATTCTTACTAATACATCTATCATCAAAAGCATGTATTCTCACTAATACATAGCAGCATACTCTGCAACACACACGATCATATTACAGGA
Source organism: Larix kaempferi (assembly GCA_027924585.1). NCBI lineage: Eukaryota > Viridiplantae > Streptophyta > Pinopsida > Pinales > Pinaceae > Larix > Larix kaempferi. The sequence continues at coordinate 16,899,207 of BSBM01000293.1, read as the reverse complement.
TGATCAATCTCGCTCTCTTTAGGACATAGGTCCATGGATGATACAATCCAGATCAAGTTCCAGGATGATCAATCCTTATCACTTTAAGACAAGTCTCATGTCTAGGGACGATGCAATCCCATCATGTACATTTTGAACCCAGTTCATGGACGATGCAGTCCTCTCACGTACATTTTGAACCGAGGTCCAGGGATGATGCAGTCCTGTCTTCAATTCTCGAAGACATCAGTCTATGGATCAATTCTGGGACCTCAGTCCGGGGACGATGCAATCCCCTGCCTGTTCATTCAGGACTTCATTATCGCTGACCCAGTCTACGGCTCTATTCTGAGACCTTAGTCCAGGGACGATGCAATCCCCTGCCTGTTCATTCAGGACTTCATTATCGAAGACCCAGTCTACGACTCTATTCTGGGACCTCAGTCCGGGGACGATGCAATCCCCTACCTGTTCATTCAGGACTTCATTATCGGAGACCCAGTCTACGGCTCTATTCTGGGACCTCAGTCCGAGGACGATGCAATCCCCTACCTGTTCATTCAGGACTTCATTATCAGATACCCAGTATACGGCTCTATTCTGGGACCTCAGTCCGGGGACGATGCAATCCCCTACCTGTTCATTCAGGACTTTATTATCGGAGACATCATGTCTACGGCTCAATTATGGGACATCAGTCCAGGGACGATGCAATCCCCTACCTGTTAATTCAGGATTTCATTTATCAGAGACATCATGTCTACGGCTCTATTCTGGGACATCAGTCCGGGGACGATGCAATCCCCTACTTGTTAATTCAGGATTTCATTTATCAGAAACATACATCTATGGCTCTCTTTAGAACAGATGTTCAAGGATGATACAATCCCTTTTCTTTCTCAGAGACACCTGTCTACGGCTCTCTTTAGGACTGAAGTCCAGGGATGATCCAATCCCCTCATGTCCACCAAGGACTTCATTCTCGAAGACATACGTCTACGGCTCTCTTGAGGATGATGCAATCCTATCATGTCCACCAAGGACTTCATTCTCGAAGACATACGTCTACGGCTCTCTTGAGGATGATGCAATCCTATCATGTCCACCAAGGACTTCATTCTCGAAGACATACGTCTACGGCTCTCTTGAGGATGATGCAATCCTATCATGTCCACCAAGGACTTCAGTCTCGAAGACATACGTCTACGGCTCTCTTGAGGATGATGCAATCCTATCATGTCCACCAAGGACTTCAGTCTCGAAGACATACGTCTACGGCTCTCTTGAGGATGATGCAATCCTATCATGTCCACTTTAGACCCTGTCTAAGGACCATCCACCAACCTCTTTGTCGGCATCACCAATATAGGTATTCACATCATCGACCTCACTGTCGATGTAGGCAATCTCATCATAAGTGATCACATCACTCCCCCTTTCGAGGAGGGTCCTTCTATATTAAGTTTGTCTCGGAAAACTTTACTTGAGGTAGAGGTTTGGTTAGTACAGCGGATCGGTAGAGGTTTGGTTAGTACATTGGTAACTTGTTACAAATTCGAACCTTAATTCCTATCTGCTCCATATCTCGTATATAGAAATGCCAGATCTCTATGTGCTTTTGACTTATCATGGAACACTGGATTCTTTGCCATTTTAGTACAACTCTGTTTGTCACATAGGATCACAGTTGGGTCCATCTCTAAATAATTCTGAAGCCATGCCGTTTCACAATTAGCAGAGCAAGCAGCCATATATTCCGCTTGTGCTAGACTGCTTCCTGCTAAACCACAAGATCATGGCTGATCCCAGACAATAACATCTTCTCGATGTGCTCTTCCTGTTTGATACACTTTCTTCTCAATCAATATCTGTGTAGCCATCTGAATTCATGATCTCCATAGATCAAAGTCTATTGTATCCTTTAGGTACCTTATCTCATGCTTTGCAACTAACAGGTGAGCACTTCTAGTTTCCACTAGATATTGACTCAAGGTATTCACAGCAAAGCATATATCTGACTTAGTATTCGTTAGGCACATCAATGACTCAATAATTTGTCTGTACAAAGTTCTATCCACTAACTCTAATGAGTCATCTGCTAACAACTTCAAGAGTGGCCATCCCAACACATCAAGTCCTTTTAATATTTCTCAGCATACTTTCCTTGGTTGAGAAAGATTCCTTCTGATCCTTGCCATACTTCCAGACCTAGGAAGTGATGCATCAATCTGAGATCTTTCATTTTCATTTCTGCAGCCATATTCTTCTTTCTTTTCATGATCTGTTTCTCATTCTTTGTCAGAAAGAGATCATCGTCATACAATAATGGTATGATATGTTCATCATCCACAACCTTAAGGTAAAGGTTAGGAACAACTTTACTTTTGGTAAAGTCCAAGCTTATCAAGAGACTCTCAATTCTCTCTTTGTGACTGAACATCATTCACACTCTGCATTGAATGATCTTCTGCATATCTATCTGTGCCATCTCTCGTTAGATGGGTCTACTGATATGAGCCTCAATATCATTTGAACTCTGTGGTGAGTTCCTTCTTGCATCCATGTCATCTGTGTATAGAAACCATATTCAACCTTGTAGCAAAGGTTGAGATCCACATGACCCATGGTGATCATTAAGCTCATCAATTGATTATCGATCCTAGGTACCCATACAGAACCTGATTCACACTTCTTCTTTAATTACACCATACTTGGAGCAAAACATCTTGTCATGATTCTCTTCCCCTTTCTAAGAGAATCTTCTAGCCATGAGCCTTCTATATTTTGTTTGATTTGTAAATCTTCTTGTTTGAACATCCATCACTTGTACGGTGTCCATCGTTCTTCATGACCTTTCCTACAAATTAAAATTAAGTACATGATTAGTAATACTTCATAATCATCAAATCATATTGACATGGTAACCTATTATGCATACAGATATCATTTACATAGTTATGCAACTAATTTGACCAATACTTTGGCACAACACTTTCCCATATCCTGTATGCATACAGTGGCTATCTAGATGCCTTCCATCTCTACCAGAACATACTATCGAGAGTGTGCACAACTCTCGGCATGTCAGCAAAGAGGTTTCATTCTAGACAAGCAACAATGGAATGTTTGTCCAACTTACCAATCATATGCACATTAGTAGTATATTGTTCAATTCTCTATGAATGTTTACACTCAACATTATATATTCTAGGAATACAAATATGCATACAACCTATTACAGGCAATATCATTACTATTTCAAATAACAACTCAAATACTTATCTTTTATGTTTGTGTGGTTGCCTCCTGCTTGATCTTCTGTATGTCTTTTGAACTTCTATTCATTCTGTACCACTGTGCATGCTCAAGAGTCATCCTCATGATCTCATACACAACCATACACTCATTAGTATATTCTAAATGCTATCAAAACATTATAGTTCTAAATAATCTTGAAAATGTATAGTCATGATTATAGATAATAAACATTAGTATTCAAGATTTCAGGGAAGCCTTCTTTTACTCATGCATATCATCAATCATAATATGGATAATCCTTTGATTACTAACTTTATGAATAAGCATATCTAATCATACCAAGTATACTTATATAAGGGATACTAACACAAGGTAATATTCATAAGAAACATACCTGGGTTAGTATATCTGTTTAACATACCTAATCAATATCTTCTTTGTCTTCTTCAATGATTTAGAGATCATGTGCTGGAACCTACATATCTCATAGGTTAAGCATAATAAAACAAACTCATAAATACCTCGTAAGTAGAACCTCTATGTCATCAAAGATTATGTAGGAGTCTTTGTCTTCATGTTGTCATGGTCATGGAACTTGATTTGTCTTTCGTGATGTACCTGAATCTTGTTAGCAGACAACATCAACCTCATACAATACCATAGTGTATTAGTGCAATCATATAGCCCTAAACAATGAATGTCTTCGATCATTCACATGCATTCATACTGTTATTAGGGTGATAAGATAGTTTAATCAAGATTGTACTAATAAATAATATGAAGACAAACACATTATGAACTTAATCAAGAATCAGATTTCAAGACATACCTGAACCTCCTTACGTCATACCTGTCGAGACTTCTTGTAGTCTTCTTATGTAAGGCCTTAGCCTCAACTCCCCCTGAAACTTGATATGGAGCTTGATTAGGGTTTGCTAGAGAAACCCTAAAAATTCAATCTTTGACTTTCACACTTCTGAATGGATGGAAGGATGTGTCTTGTTAAGCTGATCAAACTAGCATACTTCAATTTTGAAATCTCCAAAATTTGACCCTTCAAAATTGCCTTCGAAACTTCTAAATCTTCTCGACAGGAACCTGAACTAGGGTTTGATGAAGCCCACCTTTCTGTCCAATCAAAAGGTTCAATCCAAGGCTCTAAACTCTTATTTTTCTAAGGAGCTTCTAGCGGTGGTTATAGACTTCAAAAATTCCAACTTTTGTTGAACCCTAATTTTCCATCTTTCTGATCAAAATCCCGAGCTAGGGTTTAATCAAGCCCGATCTTCTACCCAACCAAAAAATTCGATCTTGGTCTCTAAATTTCGATTTTCCTGAGTAGCATTCAGCCGTGGACTCCGATTCGAAATTTTTTAACTTTATCCGAAACCCTAAATTCCGGAAGCCATGAATAAAGGTGCTCCAAAAATAATTATGTTTTGACAGAAATATGCACCTGATTGTTTCTGCTATAACTCTGAAATTTTTGCTCCACAGGGTCTGAAAACATTTTCTGCAATAGCCTGACCTGTCATCTTTCCATCCTGATAGGTCTGACCTCAATTGGATTTTCTGAGAGAGAGTTATGCCAAGTGTTGCAACGTGACCTGTTTATGGGTTAAAACAGGAGAGCGAACTTGTACGGTGTGCCACGTGTCACTGTTTGAACGTCGGCATCTGAAAATTTTTCCTGAGATATCTCTCCCTCTCATATTTCCATCCTGATAGGTCTGACCTCAATTGGACTCTCTGAGAGAGAGTTATGCCAAGTGTCGCAACGTGACCTGTTTATGGTATAAAACAGGAGAGAGAACTTGTACGGCATGCCACGTGTCACTGATTCACCTTCGGCCTCTGAAAACGTTTTCTGAGATAGTAACATCTGTGTACTACCTGTCACTTTTTATGAAATTTCATTTGGAGCTTCCTATCCCAAGTTATGACCTTTTTTCCAAGGTCACCTGATTTTGACTGAGATCTGGAAGAGGCAGAAACCCTAACTTGTACTGATCATAACTTACAAAGTAAAATGAAGCTGAGGATTCCCTTTGGACACAAGGTACCTGGGGATGTTATCTTCGACCTGTAAACTTTTCAGACCCCGAACATTCGCCAAAATGGAGTTATAGCGAAAGTTACACGATGACTGTTTTTTTCTATGTAAAACCCTAACCTTCAAATTGTCGTAAGTAAAGCAAGTGTCGTAAGTGCCATACCTTGTCTTCCTTCAGGTTAGCTTTGATACCATGTTAAGATTCAATATGCTAAGACAGAAAATAGCAGCATTACATTCCATTTCACAATAATACCATATACAAGATCACTGAAGAAACAACAAGCATAGCATAAACACAAGAGACACAGATTTATCCTGGGAAACCCTCATGGGGTAGAAAACCCAGTAAAGCTTCCTCAATATAGATGACCAGCAATATACAAAGATGCAAACTAAAGACATGATCTCCTCCTCCACCATAGAAGACCTCTCCTCCACAAGTGCGCCTCTCTCAAGTGTGTGAGTGTGTCAAATGAGGAACACACCTCCTCTATTTATACACTACTCTGACATATCTTTTACACAAGTACACATAGACTCGTATTTAACCAATGGGTTAAATACCCCACTACAACTGACTGGGCCGACCCCTCTAGGGTGGTCTAATAACCCTTTGACCCACATAACACATACAGGGCCGACCCCCACTAGGGAAGTCTAATAACCCGAGTTACCACATTCCGACGGAGGAATAAACATCTCCGGATATACAATAAGATCTTCACGGAGGAATGAAACATCTCCTGAATAATAAAGTACAAATATAATATTCTTTGAAGTTACAATATCTCAACAAATATTTGGATCAGTTTGTACTGATATTCATTGATGATATCTTGATCTACTCAAGAATAGAAGAAGAGCACGAACAACATTTGAGGATAGTGTTACAAACATTGAGAGAACATGAGCTTTATCCCAAATCTGAGAAATGTGAGTTCTTCAAAAACAAGATTCAGTTCCTAGGTCATGTTATCTCAGAGGAAGGGATCGCAGTAGATCCTGAGAAGATAAAATCTATTCTTGAATGGCCGGTACCCAAGGATGTGGCAGATATTCGTTCCTTCATGGGACTAACTGGGTATTATCCACGATTCATCGAGGGCTTTTCCAAAGTAGCGTTCCCAATCACTTCACTACAAAAGAAGGGAATAAAATTTTGTGTGGTCTCCCAAGTGTTAAGAAAGTCTCAAGAAATTAAAGAGGCTACTAATGAAAGCACCAATTCTTAAGGTATCTGACCCTTATAAAGATTATACGGTCTGCACCGATTCAAGTAAAGAAGTTCTAGGAGGAATACTATCCCAAGAAGGATACATGGTGTGTTATGAATCATGTAAACTCAAGGAACATGAACAGAATTATTTGGTCCACGACCTAGAACTAGTGTCGGTAGTACATGCCTTAAAAATGTGGTGCCACTATCTATTAGGAAAAATGTTTTTATTATTGACAGACGACACTGGGGTAAAACACTCATTCACTCAACCCGAGCTTAATGCTCGTCAAGCAAGGTGGATGACATTCTTGAGTGAATTCGATTTTGAGGTAAGAAATATAAAGGAAAAGGAGAACAAAGTGGCTGATGCACTCAACCGAAGAACTCATGAGATTTATGAGAGGACTATAAGTCAACCAAGAAGCGATCTCAAAAATAAATTTAAAACAACAAGCATTAATGATGCATAATATGGATCTTTGTTGAATAGACTGTTAACAGATGAAGTTAATTTAAACGAGACAAAATTCAAAGTGGACCAGGAAGGAGTGTTACAGTTCAAAACAAATTGTATGTACCCAATGTAGTAGAAATGAAGTTGCTGATTTTAGATGAAATGCATAAAGACCTTATGCCGAACACCCTGGTTATCAAAAAGTGATAACATCTTTAAGAAAACAGTTTTATTGGCCAAGTTTAAAAACATATGTAATCGATTATTTATCTAAATGTTTGGAGTGTCAGTAGGTGAAGGTGGAACATCAACACCCAGAAGTTCGGTTACAACCTCTACCAATTCCAACATGGAAATTGGAGGTTATATCCTTAGATTTCATCACAGATTTTCCAAAAACAAAAAAGCAACATGATTCCATTATGGTCATGATAGATAAATTAAGCAAATATGCACATTTTATTCCAGTAAAGTCAACTCACAAAGCTGTGAGCTTTGCATAAATTTTATTGAAGGAAATATTCAGATTACATGGAGTACCAAAAATGGTGATATCTGACCGGGATGTTAAATTCACACCAAATTTTTGGAAATCCTTGTTTGCAAGATTAGAGACCAAAATAAATTTCAGTACTAGTTACCACCCACAAACAGATGGGTAGACAGAATGTACCAACCAAATTATCGAAGATATGATAAGGATGCACGTCATGTAGAGACCCACTGAGTAAGAAGAGTATATTCACCTCGTTGAATTGTCCTGCAATAAAGGATACCAAGCCTCATCAAAGATGAGCCCATTCGAATTTCTATATGATAGGAAGTGTACTAGCCCATTTAGTTGGGATAGTCCAGTGGACTGTCTTATGGTAGGACTACAATTGTTACATGACACTGAGCAGATTGTACATAAGGTACAGAAGAATCTAAAGGAGGCACAATATTGCCAGAAAAGTTACGCTGAATTAAAAAGGAATCATAAGGAGTTTGCGGTTGGAGACCATGTGTATATTCAGGTTAACCCAAGGAAGAGTTCATTGTGGTTGGGGAACTGCAAAAAAAAATTAGCACCACAGTTTTGTTGGCCTTTCCAAGTTCTGGAAAGAATTGGACCCGTAGCTTACCGACTTGCACTACCGACACATTTAAAAATTCGTAATGTTTTTCACATTTCTCTGTTACAAAAATATATCCATGATCCTACTCACATCGTTGACTGGAATATGGTGCAGGTGGAACCAGAAGGTGAGTTATAAGTAGAACCTATGCGCATTCTGGAACGGAAAGAAATAACACTTCAGAATAGAGTCATCGTTCAGGTAAAGGTGCAATGGAAGCACTTTATCCCTGAGGAAGCAACGTGGGAACTAGATAAAGACATCTAAGGAAAGTATCCAAATCTGTTTCCAGAACCAATGAACAAAGGATAATAACACTGAGGACAATGTTTAAAATAAGGGGGTGAAGATGTAATATCCCCAAATAAAAAAATTCGAAGTTGTTGATTTGTTTGTTTTACTAAGTTATTGTCATTAGTTTATTTTGAAGAAGGAATATTTTCGTCAGACTTAAAAGATGCCAAGTGTCCGCATATGGACAGATTTAAGAAGAAATTTTTTTATTTTTAATAAATGGATTTGGTGAGGACAACCACGCTGAAAGAGGAAATCATGCATCTCAACGGTGGGGGACAAGAAGAGTTAACCTCGGGAAGTCAAGCAGGTGTCACGAGTGCATTAAATGGCACTGGACACACTCCCTAAAGAGTAGGTATCTTAATAGTCACGAGATTCTTAGGGGAATCGATTGTTTCAAATACCTAGGCAACGAACAATTAAAGGGAACATATGCGTGAGGCAGGATACTGGTTAGTATGTCCAAGAAAAGAATGATTTGCTGTGTGAGCACAATGGTGTTAGGAAAAGAGTGAACTGATTTTGCTGTGTGAGCACAATGGTGTTAGGAAAAGGGTGATCTGGAACTTGACAAAGGTTAACTAGTTTATACCCTTGGGATGCACGATTTGGCTTGGGGTTGATTAGAGTGTGTCAGGAGACAGCTCTAGATCTATGGTTGGGAGGAGCATGGTTGTTCCTACCTCATTCAACATCAATGTTTCTGCCAGGTTCCATGGTTATTGAAATTTTGTATGATTTATTGAAATTACTGAGAATTGTGGATGGATCTTTTCTATGTCATTTTGGATTTTCATAGTTAAATTGTGTATTGTTCCATAAATCCTTTTATGTATACAAGTTTTATTGGATTCAGTATTGTATTAGGAAATGCATCATAAAATAGGATATTATATGTCCTGCTCATTTTTAAGAGTCATAATCCCTAAGGCTTTCAGCTTGGGTTAAATAGTTAAGTAATTTGGGCGGCCTGATAGGGCTAGTATCATTGTAGCTTTCTTAACTTTGAAATGGTATTTTTAAAACTTCACAAGTATGTTAATACTATTATAAAAGAAAACATAGGCTATGAATTCATGATTGTTGAATTGTAGAACACTTTGAAACCATATAACAGATCTAAGTCCCTGGTCCTTGTTGAACGTTCTTCATAGTGGTGAGTCCACTGAGATCCATTTTTTTCGCAATCAGAAAGACTAAGATCTGCTTTTTCCGCAATCGCAAAGTCTGAGACCCGCAACCCACAACCTGCAATCAACAATGCGGAAGTCGAGAATGCAGAAGCGCTAAAAAATCAACCTTGTAAAAGAAGGAAACGCAACCCACAATCCGCAATGCAGAAGTCGGGAATGCAGAAGCGCTAAAACACTCACCCTTGTAAAAGAAGGACACTCAACCTGCAATCCGCAATGCGGAAGACGGGAATGCGGAAGCACTAAAACACTCAACCTTGTAAAAGAAGGACCTGTAACCCGCAATGCATAAGTCGGGAATGTGGAAGCGCTAAAACACTCACCCTTGTAAAATAAGGCCCCTCAACCCACAATCCGCAATGCGGAAGTCGGGAATGTGGAAGCGCTAAAACACTCAACCTTGTACATGAAAGACCCACAACCCGCGATCCGCAATGCGGAAGACAAGAATGCGGAAAAGTTAAAAACCCAAACTTATAACTAAATGTTCCCACAACCTGCAATCCACAATGCAAAAGTCGGGAATGCGAAAGAGTTAAAAACCAACCATAGAAAGGAAGGTTCCTGCAACCCACAATGCGGAAGTCAGGAATGCAGAAGCATTCAAGTTGTGGAAGTCAGATTTTTGAATCTGTAATTTTTTTTAAAGATCAATTTCTTGGGTTTCTGCAACTCAGTAAATGCGGATTATGTTCTGGACTTTGATTTCATTTTTTATTGGAGTTCTGTTTGCAAATTAAATGAATTGCATTAAGGCAACGATGCTAGAAGTATGAAAGTATACATGCATAGGAAAATATTTTTCTTATATATATATATATATATATATATATAGGTATTTTAGGGGATGTTACAACAAATGTGTATAGACTAAAGGAGTAAAGATTTAAAATGATCAATATTAGGTTGAAAGTTTAGTGGATTATACGATGTTAAAATACTCATTATATCAACCATGCATGGTGAAGTAAAACCTTAGGGAAGAATGAATAGTATAAATGTTATACCGATGATTGATTTTCATGCGGAAGCATTGTGGCATGGGTTATGTTTTAATTAGAATAAGAGTTAAGATTAATGAGACCTAAGTTAAATATAATTATTTATAATTAAATTGTATGCTTAGCGATGAGGCTAATGTAATTATTTATTAGGTATTCAAAGGAAATTTTTTTTTATAGCCATTTTTCCTGAAAATGCTTACTTGGAAATATGGGTATGTGAGAATGTCCCTACATAATAGGAAAGGATTCTTGAATTTACTTTTCTGACCCTTAACCAAAGAGTCGTTGGTTGACAAGGTAACATCAGTATGATTTCCAAAGGCTAACGATATGGGCGTTTCCGAATCTTGTGACCATACTGTTAAATTCTAGCATAAATGCACAAGCAAGATCACTGAAAGAAACACAATCACAAGATAGACATAGATATACCTGGGGAAACCCTCATGGGGTAGAAAACCCAGCAAAGCTTTCCTCAATATAGATAATCAACCCAATACAAGATAGTAGACCACAACAAGAGCTCCTTCTCCTCATATGCAGAACTCTCTCTCTCCTATGCGCACAATAGAAGTGTGAGAACAAGTGAGTTAAGTGAGGAACAACCTCCTCTACTTATACTTGTTTTCCAATTGACTTTTTACCCTATGGGGACGACTTGTCAAATTGAGTCTAATAACCTCCGATAAAATAACTTCGGGCTGATCCCCACATAGGAGATCTAATAACCCTAGTTCCCATAATCCAATGAAGGAATAAACATCTCCGGATATACAATAGAGTCCTGTCGAAGGAATAAAACATCTCTGGAATAATACAAATATAATATTCTTTGAAGTTACAATATTTCAACACTCCCCCTTAACGAGAAGGATATTATAACAACAACTGCAGGAGCAAGGAGTCATTGAGTACATGATACATGATACATCTATAAATCATTGGAAGCTTTCTTTATACATCATCAGTAACTCAAGCAGTTACTGGAACATCTTCAAGATCTTCAATACTGGAACATCAACATCTTCAGTACTGAGTCTTCATCTTTTGCAACACTCGAACAGCTACATAATCATCACACAATCATCAGCATTGTCATCACACGATCATTAGCATCGTCATCACACGATCATCAGCATCATCATCAACTGGATCCACACGATCATCAGCATTGTCATCAACTGGATCCACTCGATCATCAATACAACAACAACATATCCTGCAATACACATGTTCCAATTACGGGATGATCAATCCCTCTCACTTTAGGACATAGGTCCAAGGATGATACAATCCTGATCCACTTACGGGATGATCAATCCCTCTCACTTTAAGACATCTCTCATGTCTATGGACGATGCAATCCATATCAGCTTACATGATGATCAATCCTTATCACTTTAAGACACCTAACCATGTCTAGGGACGATGCAATCCCAATCTATTTATAGGATGATTAGTCCTTATCACTTTAAGACACCTCACCATGTATAGGGACGATGCAATCCCAATCTACTTACAGGATGATTAGTCCTTATCACTTTAGGACATAAGTCCAAGGATGATGCAATCCTGATCCACTTACAGGATGATCAATCCCTATCACTTTAAGACATAAGTCCAAGGATGATGCAATCCTGTCATGTACATTTTGAACCAAACGCTCAGGGACGATGCAGTCCTATATACGTCCACTAAGGACCATATTCTCGGAGACATCTGTCTACGGATCACTTTAGGACTGAAGTCCAAGGATGATACAATCCTCCATCAACCTCATCGTCGGAACAAGAAAACTCATTTTCAACCTTATCGTTGAAACAGGTAGGCACATCATCGATACAGTATCCTCATCAATACAGGTATCATTAGTATGTATCATCAATACAAGTATCCTCATCAATACAAGTATACATATCATCAATACAAGTATCCTCATCAATACAAGTATACACATCATCAATACAAGTATACACATCATCAATACAAGTATCCTCATCAATACAAGTATACACATCATCAATACAAGTATCCTCATCAATACAAGTATACACATCATCAATACAAGTATCCTTATCAATACAAGTATACACATCATCAATACAAGTATCCTCATCAATACAAGAAAACATAACATAGATGCAAGTATCCTTATCAATACAAGCAAACAAAACATAGATGCAAGTATCCTCATCAATACAAGCAAACATATAATCTAGATAAGCAATCTCATCATCAATATAGGTATCCACATCGATACCAGTACCCAAAGATATCTTCATCTATCATATCACTCCCCCTTTTGAGGAGAGTCCTTTTGAACTACACCAAGATTGTCTCGGAAATGCTCAAACTTTACACGAGACAGTGGTTTGGTTAGTATATCAGCAACTTGCTCGTCCATTCTCACATATTCAAGCTTGATAGCTCCTTTTTTCACCATATCCCGTATATAGAAATAACGGATCTCTATGTGTTTTGACTTATCATGAAATACTGGATTCTCAGTCATCTTGATACAAATCTGGTTATCACACAGAATCATAGTGGGTTCCATTTCTAAGTCAAACAGTCCTGATAATAACTTACGAAGCCATACTGCTTCACAACTGGTAGAGCAAGTAGCTATGTATTCTGCTTTAGCTGTGTTGAGAGCCACACTAGACTGCTTCCTGCTATACCACGAGATCATAGTAGATCCCAAACAATAACATCCTCCTGATGTACTCTTCCTGTCTGATACACTTCCTTCCCAATCAACATCAGTGTAGCCATGCAAATTGAAATCATGATCTCCACTATAGTAAAGACCAAAATCTATCGTACCTTTTAAGTACCTCATCACATGTTTTGCAGCTATCATGTGAACTCTTCTAGGTTCCACCAGATACTGACTCAAGGTATTCATAGCAAAACATATGTCTGGTCTAGTGTTAGTCAAATACATTAATGATCCAATAATCTGTCTATATAGAGTTATGTCCACTAACTCTGATGAGTTATCTACTAATAACTTCAAGTTGGAGTCCATGGGAGTGGCCATGGCTTTACAGTCCAACATATCGAATCTTTTCAAAATCTCCAAAACATACTTACCCTGATTTAGAAAGATTCCTTTTGGGCCTTTCCATACTTCCAGGCCTAAGAAGTAGTGCATCAATCCGAGATCTTTCATCTCAAATTCTGAAGAGAGCTTCTTCTTGCACTCGATAATCTGTCTCTCATTTCCAGTCAGAAATAGATCATCTACATACAATAATAATATAATAGGTTCATCATTCATAACTTTGAGATAAAGGTTAGGATCAGCTTTACTCTTGGTAAAGCCCATGCTTGTCAAGAAACTGTCAATCCTTCCATACCAATCTCTAGGAGCTTGCTTCAACCCATACAAAGCCTTCTTCAGTTTGCAGACATGAGTTCTTCCATCTTCTCCCTCAAATCCAAGTGGTTGTTCTATGTACACTTCTTCTTCAATTACACCATTCAGGAAGGTTGTCTTAACATCCATCTGGTGTAGTTTCCATTTCATCATCGATGCAAGTGCCATGATAGCTCTAATGGAAGTGTACCTAGCAACTGGTGCAAATGTTTCTTCATAGTCAATTCCCTCTTTTTGAGAGAATCCTCTGGCTACAAATCTTGCCTTATATTTTTCAATGCTACCATCCGCAACATGTTTTATCTTGAATATCCATTTGGAGGACACTACTCTTTTATCTTTTGGTTTGGGAACTATATCCCAAACATCATTGTTCATTATTGACTGGTATTCTTCTGTCATTGCTTCTACCCATTCTTTCTTCTGAACTGCTTCTTCATAGCTAGTAGGTTCCTGATTCACTAGATTACACATCAAAGCCATATAGTTGGATACTAGCTTTGGTTTCTTCCTTTCTCTAGTGGAGCCTTCAGGAGCTCCATACTTTTCATCTCCTTGAATAATGTCTCTGGCCCATGCTGGCCTTCTTTTTCTTGATAAGTTTGTAATGGGGGGTTCTTGTGGTTCTAGCAAGTCATGGTCTTCAGGTGTAGTATCTTCAGGAATGGGTGCAGCCTCTGTGATCCTGGAAGGTGTGTCTTCTTCATAGATTTCTTCATGTTGGCACTTCCTAGATCTCTTGAGAGGTGCTTCTTTATCAAATGTCACATCCCTACTAATTTCCATGTGATGAAAACCTGGGATGTAAATTCTGAATGCTTTGGATGATTCACAATATCCAACAAATATTCCCTTCTTTCCAGAAGGATCCAACTTGGTTCTCTTTTCTTTTGGAATGCGAATGTATACAGGACATCCAAATATTTTAAGATGACTTACCTGGGGCTTCTTTCCTGTGAACACTTCTTCTGGAGTTTTGAAATCAAGAGCACTATGGGATAGTCTATTTTGTACATAGACTACTGTTCTATCTGCTTCAACCCATAAATACATAGGTAGGTCTTGATCATGTATCATTGTCTTTACAGCTTCCATGATGGTTCTATTCTTTCTTTCTGCAACACCATTTTGTTGGAGATTGTAGGGAGTAGTTAGCTCTCTCTTGATTCCATCTTCTTTACAGAAATCTTCAAAATCTTTTGAAGTATATTCTCCGCCATTATCTGTTCTTAGTATTTTAATTTTCTTTTCTGAATGATTTTCTATCAATGCTTTGAACTCTTTGAACTTTCCAAAAACTTCATTCTTCCCTTTTAAGAAGTATATCCAAGTATTCCTTGAATAGTCATTAATAAATGTGAGATAGTATTCATATCCACTTAAAGATGTGGAGGGAATTGGTCCACATACATCTGAATGGATCAATTCCAAAATGCTTTTGGTCTTTGTTTCACTCTTTCTAAATGGGTTCTTGATGTTCTTCCCTTTTGCAAATCCTTTGCATGTGCCATCATGGCCAACCTTTAAGTCTGGTAGACCTACAACTACCTTGCTTACATGAGGTAGTGCCTTGTAGTTAATGCGAGCAAGTCTCCTATGCCATAGCTCATTTGGGCTAGTAACTTCATGTACAAGGGCAGCTTTTGGATGACCCTTGAGCTTGTACAAACCTCCTTCCTCTTCACCAATGACAATTGCATCCTTAATAGATTTACCTTTGGAACACATTAATACTTGTCCATCAATGAATGCAACTCTATAGCCTTTCTTGTCCAATGCTGATATGGAAAGCAAGTTGTTCTTCAATCCTGGAACATACAAAACTTCCTTCATCTTCATGGGGGTTCCAGAATCAAGTTTGTAGTTTGCTTCACCAATTCCCTTGATGGGATATTGATAGTTATCTCCTAGAGATACCTTTTGTGGGGAGGTCTTTTCTTCAAGTTTTGATATAGTCTTCTTTTGTCCTATCATGTGCTTTGAAGCACCACTGTCGATAACCCATGTACCTTCTCCAGGTGTTATAGATCCAGAGAGTGCGGAGAATAGAACATACTCTTCTGCATCTTCTTCTTCACTTCTTCTAGATCTTTTCTTGAAGAAGGTCCTTTCTTCATCTTCTTCTTCTCTTCTAGGTCTTTTCTTGTGAGGCCTTTCTTCCTCTTCAACTTCTTATTCACCATCATGTTCTGCAAGATGTACTTGATGTCTTTTGTGGTGAGTACCCTTTTTCTTCTTCAGAGGATAGTCCTTAGCAATGTGTCCTATTTTGTGACAAGTAAAACATTGGAATGAGGAGTAATATCTTCTTTGATTAGATCCTCTTTTCTTTTGAAATATTTGTGGAGGATGAGACTCCTTGTGACTATCCTTCTTAAAGTAGGATTGATTCCTTCTTCTCTTGGTGTGGGTGGCCAAGGCTTGGTCATCTTTTTTGAGCAATGCTTCTCTGTTGGAAACCTTGGATTCCTCTTGAATGCAATCCTCCCAAACCACATCAAACTTCATACTTTCTTTTTTGGCACACATGGTTTGGATGAATGACTCCCAAGGTCTAGTGAGACCATTTAGAGCAGTCATGACTAGTTCATCTTCATCAAGAGTATCTCCAATAGCATCTAGTTGTTATTTGAACTGAGAAACCCTTGAGAAATAGTCTTGAATAGATTCTCCTTTATTCATCTTGGTGTTCTTCAATTGAGCTCTCAGGTTCATTTTCCTGTTGATGTTCTTTCCCTCATACATTCTGGAGAGAGCATCATACATTTCTTTTGGGGTCTTCTTGGATGCCACTTGGGGAATCAAGTGGTCCTTAATAGAATCAGTAATGATTCTCTTTTCCCTAATCAAATGTTTCCTGTACTTCTCTTTAACTTCATCTTCTGTAGGTTCTGCAATCTCATCTTCGATATAATGGGAAAGATCATTCTCTTCAAGAATGAGACCAATTCTATATTTCCATGCTCGAAAATTCTCTATACCCTCTAGTTTGTCTTCAAGCTTAGTACTTGGGGCCATCTTGCCGAAGGGGTCACTAAAAATTGAAAATTCCAAAAATGAAAAACTGACCTTACCGGGAGATTGGCTTGACTGAGGCGAGGTGAATGATGTACTTACTTTCTAGAAACTTCAATTTTTCAGCCTCCAAACTTGACCAGCGAACTTCAGATCTGCTGTAGAATTTTGGTTCTGGTTTTATCGCACTTTTGTCAAACTAGGGTTTGACTTTCCCGGAGTTCTACCCAACCAAAATGTTCAATCTAGGGATCAAAAGATTGGTTTTCAGAAGGGCTATCCAACCATGTAATCAAAATTCAACAATACCAACCTTTTGCAGAAACTTTAATTTTCACCGGAGAGAGAGATAGAGATATTTTCATCTTGTGAAAGATGTCCTATTCAGGCTAGCTCTGATACAATGTTAAATTCTAGCATAAATGCACAAGCAAGATCACTGAAAGAAACACAATCACAACATAGACACAGATATACCCTGGGAAACCCTCATGGGGTAGAAAACCCAGCAAAGCTTTCCTCAATATAGATAATCAACCCAATACAAGATAGTAGACCACAACAAGAGCTCCTTCTCCTCCTATGCAGAACTCTCTCTCTCCTATGCGCACAATAGAAGTGTGAGAACAAGTGAGTTAAGTGAGGAACAACCTTCTCTACTTATACTTGTTTTCCAACTGACTTTTTACCCTATGAGGCCGACTTGTCAAATTGAGTCTAATAACCTCCGATAAAATAACTTCGGGCCAATCTCCACATAGGAGATCTAATAACCCTAGTTCCCATAATCCAATGGAGGAATAAACATCTCCGGATATACAATAGAGTCCCGTCGGAGGAATAAAACATCTCTGGAATAATACAAATATAATATTCTTTGAAGTTAGAATATTTCAACACATACTTCTAAGACCTTGGGAATACCAGGGAAATCCTTAAGAAAATGGGACCCCTCACAAAGCTTGCAAGGGAACTTAGGTTTCCGAAGATTCGAAACAGGTACATCAATACTCCTAGCATGATGATCAGTGGCTGGTGGGTTTCCAACATGATGTTCATAGGTTGGAGCTTTGACCTTCTGCTTAGTGTTCTTCTTCTTAGCCTTCCTTTTCTTCTTCTTCTTATCTAATTGCTTACTAACGTCACATTTTTCAGCAGGCGAAGAGGAAGAAAAGGAAGGAAACTCAACAATTGACGAAGAAGGCGAAGGATCAAGGTGAGGTTGATTTTCTTGTCAGAGAGGACTGTGATCTGACATAATTGGTGCACTCAAGATAACCAGATTGGAGAATAACCATACTGGTAATCCTATAGTCAATCCAGGAAGGCTCAATGTGGCCATAAAGGGCAGACCAACACCTCCATGTGGAGGAGAAACAAAAGACATACCCTGAAAAGGGGTCTCTTGGTTGGTATTCCCAGGAGAGTCTCCCATATCTAAACTCTCTAAGAACCTATAAATTACCACAAAAATCAAGCACTAATTAAATCTAAAAGCAAGATGCAGTCTGTGAAAGGGATGGATAAATAAGCTAGATTCTCACAGGATTATCAAATTGTTGCAACTCACGATATACTATAGGGTCCAACAGTTATACTTAGCCCAATATCTTAGAGCACTAACTATGGAGGAATGGGACCATACCCCTGACCATATAACCCAACTACCTAGCAGTACGTGCGTTGTAATATCCCTGAGTGCTATTCTCGGTGTATTGCAATAATAAGACATCCAATAGGTTTACTTAGATAGTTCCAGGATGATAAAGGGTCTCCCGATATACACAAGGTACGTGGGAGCTCAAATACGTAGTTGTAATACTCCCATTTTGACCCTTAGGATATTTTGGCTATAATGTAAATATTGTATGTATGTTATGTATGATTCCCAGTGTGGAGCTCAAGGCTAAGACCCTGCTAGTGAATGCTTGACCTTGAAGAGGCAAGTATTTGGTATTATGCTACCCATGTGCTAATGAGCGATGGAAATTGTAATTATGCATTTTAATAGAAATTCCCACAACTAGCTATGCAATGCAACAAGATATGAGGGCATGAATTTTACAAGGAATTGGGAGGGAAATATTCAAAACCTTGAGCCAATCAAGTTAAGCCAAGTGTCAATGTGAGAACCCATGAACCCTCAACTACCCATGTTGAATTTTGTTCCCAATCATTCATTTCTCCCAAGAGTTGGTTGAGGTAGTTAATGCCTTGGGGAATGGAGAGGTATGGCTGTCCAAATTCCGGGATGGGCAAGCCACCCTTCATGGAAATTCGTGTTTAACTTCTTGGCCAAGAAAAGAGTCACGAAATTGCTCCCCAAGCCATTCTTGACCCATTAGTTTTTCTCCCTCACGCAGTTTGAGCTTCCTGGGTGTTTTCCTCCATGGTTTTGTTGTGTTTTTATTCATTTTTCTAGCTAGGAAGGGCATTTTTTTTTTGGATAACAATGGGGAAGAGAAGAAATCAATTTGGGGGTTTCATAGAGGTCATTTTGGCCATCTAAATGCTCACATACTTGTGGGAGAAATCGGTTTCTTCCCTGGGGTTGATTTCCTCTTCCCACAATTCGTTTTTGGGTGTGCCACGATTTGGGGAAAATCCATGGACCCTATTTTGTAAAGTCCAATGTTGAAAATGTGTATCCATGCTCAATATTTGAGTTGTTGTGTGAAAGAGAATGTTGGGGTTGATATGGGTATCCATTTCTTTGGGCTGTGCTGAGCTTGAGAGTCCCATTTTCCTTGTAGATATCATGCCCAGCTCGGGGGTGCTCTCTGAGTGCTGAAAGAATACAGGCTGGTAAGAGACCTATGGTTGGGTTGGAACGTTGCAGTTGCATAGATAGTTGCTTGGGACAGTTTCATAATCAAGATAAGTATTCTCTATTTCTGTGTTTTACTTCTACAATGTTTTAATTGATGATTGTTATTGATATGCTAAATGCATATGAAATGCGTGTGGGTAATTTAATCCCACTGTGCATGTTTAATTGGGTATGCATATGCACACATGATTTTATTTATATGATTTTTCAATGATGAATGGAGCTAAGTTTTGTAAAATCCCAGAGTTTGGTGTCTCGTTCCCTTCCTTGTGTTGGATCGACGGGAGGGGATGTGACAGTAGTAGTGCTATCTAATGCACAATCGTGCGGAAGAGGCCTTCCTATATACCGTCGAGTATGTGAAGTACCTTTCCATATACTCAAAGGTACGTGAAAGGTCGTTCGATATACCAACTATTGTGTGGAAGAACCACACAGACCCCAGAATGCAGTGCATGAAAATAACGACATCTCCTATGCTTTAAGACGCTGGAACATGTCTCTAGCCTATGATTGAAGTTGCTAAATATTTTAACTTAACTAGCACTTGAATTTATCTTATGCGGTTAAGTGGATGCATGAAATATAGACTTGTAAAGTAAACAAAATGCACCACTAATCTAAATGAAAAGCAAATATTTCATTTTTTGATGAAGTCCTGCTTAAAGAGAGAGTAAGAGGTTCTTTTTTCCAAGTGAACAAACTTATGCAAATGCCATTTGAACTTTTTCAAAAATGGTAGAAACAAGCCAATCCACACCTTAGCAAAAATTATTTGGAAACCTTAATATGGGTCAAAGAAACTGTAGGATACACAATTCATGTCCCCACCATGAATCGTGGGTAATTTGTTTTAAAAAATGCAATTCTTTTTGCTTAAAAATGCATACAAAATACTAGTTTTGACTAAAGGGGCCAAACATGGCTCCAAATATCAAGAAGACCCAAAAAAGATTTTTTTTTTGCTTTAACAAATAATGGGAGAGTATATCTTTAATGAAATTAGAAAGGATCTAATCACTATTTCCAAACAAGAAATAAAATTTTCTAACCCCTAACTATGAAAAAGCTAAAAGTACTTTTCTTTTCTTTTATAAAACTTAGATTTGAACCAAAACTAGACTAGCTAAAAGCATAAATCTTTTTGGAATTTTCATAAATATTTCAAATCTAAGAAATAAATAAAAAATAAATTTCTTTCCTTAAACTGAGATGGAAACAAAAGATTTTCTTTCCTTCAACTGTAGAAATCAGAAAACACTGTACAAACTCACTCACAAACCAAGCAACAAAGAACTGAAAGGTATGGGCAGAAAATCAAGCCAAAAATCAACAGGTCGACGCGGCTGTAGGTATACACTAGAGTGTCAGTGGGGGATTGAACTGGTCTGCTAAATAGAAAAGCACGACGACCCATAAAAATTGAAAAAATAAATATTTTCAAGCCAATCAACATACTTCAGGGTCTGAGACTTAAAGGGAATTATACAGTGGGATATAGATAGTCATATATACCAATTGCATGTGATCTACCAATTGAAAATTAAGCCAGATCTAATAAAAAGTAAGGCAAGCAAGGAAATCTAAAACTAAATAATCCAATCCCCAGTACTGTCACCAATTTTGTTAACGGATAAATATGTCGGTGCAGACACCAACCGACCTCCCTTGTCCGAATGGTTAGGATATAGAACAAAGCAAAACAAGAATGAAAACCTTTCCCTAGATCTATTAAATTACTTGAATACAAAGAGTTCAGTCCATACCTTATTTACGAAGGTTGTCCTCGTATCTTGAAGCTTTCGCAATCTGGCTTGAGGGATAATTTTAAGAACCCCCCAAAAATTTATATTTATAATAAATGGTCGAATCTCTCTAATATATATGAAAATTTGAAGGCTATTTCATAAATAATATAATATGTATATATATATATATATATATATATATATATATATATATTTTGGCTAAACTTTCATTCTATTATAGAATCTTGTAAAACATTGGTGAATCTTTCACTAAATTATAATATATTGTAAAATCTTGGCAAATATTTCATTGACTTATAAAATATTATAAAAAATTGGCAAATATTTCATCAAATTATAATACCTTATAACGTCTTGGTGAATATTTTGCTAAAAAGACACATATTTTGCTTTTACAGATCACTCAGGTAGTGCAATAGAAGAGCATATACCAAAGCTCAATTCTAGACTCTTTCGACTCCTAGACTCTTGAATGAACAAATGCATGAATGAGGAGAGGAGGGATTTATTTATACATGTCACAAGCAGTATATGTCACTAAAAATTGAAGGTGTCGGTGAAACACAACTGCACTAACTAGATTGAGGGAAAGTGGGGAATCCACTTGTTATGACATCCCTTAATGGTCCAATAGACATGTGGGGAAAAAAATCTTGACAGAATGACAAATTTATAGAATCAAGCACTTTACAGTATGGAGTGATTATGGCAGCCACATGTTGAAATATTGTAACTTCAAAGAATATTATATTTGTATATTATTTATTCCGGAGATGTTCCATACCTCCGATGTGATTATACTATAAATCCGGAGATGTTTATTCCTCCGAGTTGGGTGTGGTAACTAGGGTTATTAGACCCACCATGTGGGGGTCGGCCCAGTTAGTTATAATGGGGTATTTAACCTAATGGTTAAATACGAGCCTACATGTACTTGTGAAAAATACATATCAGAGTAGTGTATAAATAGAGGAGGTGTGTTCCTCATTTGATACACTCACTCACTTGAGGATAGCACACTTGTGGAGGAGAGGTCTGCTATTGTGGAGGAGGAGATCATGTCTCAGGGTTTCATCTTTGTATATTGCTGGTCATCTATATTGAGGAAGCTTTGCTGGGTTTTCTACCCCATGAGGGTTTCCCAGGATAAATCTCTGTCTCTTGTGTTTATGCTGTGCTTGTTGTTTCTTCAGTGATCCTATATATGCTATTATTGTGAAATGGAATGTAATGCTGCTATTTTCTGTCTTAGCATATTAAATCTTAACATGGTATCAGAGCTAACCTGAAGGAAGACAAGGTATGGCACTAAAGACACTTGCTTTACTTACGACAATTTGAAGGTTAGGGTTTTACATAGCAAAAACCAGTCATCGTAGCACTTTCGCTATAAATCCGTTTTGGCGAAGTTTTCGGATCTAAAATTGTTACAGGACGAAGATTAAATCTCCAGGTACCTTGTGTCCAAAGGAAAACCTCTAATTCGTTGTACTTTGTGATTTATGATCTGTACAATATAGGGTTTCGGCCTCTTCCATATCTCAGTCAAAATCAGGTAACCTTGGAAAAAAGGTCATAACTTGGGATAGGAAGCTCCAAATGAAATTTCGTAAAAAGTGACAGGTAGTAAACAGACTTTACTATCTCAGGAAACTTTTTCAGAGGCCAAAGATGAACCAGTGACATGTGGCACGCCGTACAAGTTCGCTCTCCTGTTTTATCCCATAAACAGGTCACGTTGCGACACTTGGCATAACTCTCTCTCAGAGAGTCCAATTGAGGTCAGACCTGTCAAGATGGAAATATAACAGGGCAAGATATCTCAGGAAAAGTTTTCAGAGTCCTAAGTTCAAACAGTGACACGTGGCACGCCGTACAAGTTTGCTCTACTGTTTTATCCCATAAACAGGTCACGTTGCGACACTTGGCATAACTCTCTCTCAGAGAGTCCAATTGAGGTCAGACCTGTCAAGATGGAAAGATAACAGGGCAAGCTATCTCAGGAAAAGTTTTCAGAGGCCGAAGTTCAAACAGTGACACGTGGCATGCCGTACAAGTTCGCTCTACTGTTTTATCCCATAAACAGGTCACGTTGCGACACTTGGCATAACTCTCTCTCAGAAAATCCAATTGAGGTCAGACCTGTCAGGATGGAAAGATGACAGGTCAGGCTACTGCAGAAAAAGGGTTTCAAACCCTGTGGAGCAAAAATTTCAGAGTTATAGCAGAAACAATCAGGTGCATATTTCTGTCAAAACAGAATTATTTTTCGAGCACCTTTATTCATGGCTTCCGGAATTTAGGGTTTCGGAGAAAGTTAGAATTTTTGGAATCGGAGTCCACGGCTGAATGCTACTCAGGAAAATCGAAATTTAGAGACCAAGATCAAATTTTTTTGGTTGGGTGGAAGACCGGGCTTGATCAAACCCCAGTTCGGGATTTTGATCGGAAAGATGGAAAATTAGGGCTTCAGCAAAAGTTGGAATTTTTGAAGTCTGTAACCACAGCTGGAAACTCCTAAGAAAAATAAGAGTTGAGAGCCTTGGATCGAACCTTTTGTTTGGGCAGAAGGGTGGGCTTCATCAAACCCTAGTTCGGGATCCTATCCAGAAAATCCAGAAGTTTCAAAGGCAATTTTGAGGGGTCAAATTTTGGAAATTCCAAAATTGAAGTATGCTAGTTTGATCAGCTCAGCAAGACATATTCTTTCATCCATTCAGAAGTGTGAAAGTCAAAGATTGAATTTTTAGGGTTTCTCTAGAAAACCCTAATCAAGCTCCAGATCAAGTTTCAGGGGGAGTTGAGGCTAAGGCCTTACATAAGAAGACTACAAGAAGTCTCGACAGGTATGACTTAAGGAGGTTCAGGTATGTCTTGAAATCTGATTCTTGATTAAGTTCATAATGTGTTTTGTCTTCATGTTATTTATTAGTACAATCTTGATTAATGTTAGAATTGTCTTATCACCCTAGTAACAGTATGAATGCATGTGAATGATCGAAGACATTCATTGATTAGGGCTATATGATTGTACTAATGCATTATGGTGTTGTGTGAGGTTGATGTTGTCTACTAACAAGATACAGGTACATCACAAAAGACAAATCAAGTTCCATGACCATGACCACATGAATACAAAGACTCATCCATAATCTTTGTTCTACTTACGAGGTATGTATGAACTTGTTATATTATGCTTAACCTATGAGACATGCAGGTTCTAGCTCAGGATCTCTAAATCAATGAAGAGATTGTTTAGGTATGTTGCACATAACTAAGCAGGTATACTAATCCAGGTATGTTTTCCTATGTCATGTTAGAATCTTACCTTGTGATTAGGATCCCTTATATAAGTATACTTGGTATGATTGGTTATGCTTATTCATAAAGTTAGTAATCAAGGGTTTATGCATATCATGTCTCTTATCTTGGTTGATTATTTAACTAACTAGATCAAACAAGAATATGCATAAGTAAAGGAAGACTTCCCTGAAACCTTGAATATTATCTATAATCATGATTATACATTTTCAAGATTATTTAGAACTATAATGTTTTGATAACATTGAGATTATACTAATGAATGTATGTTTGTGTATGAGATCATGATGATGACACTAGTGCACATTTGAGCATGCACAGTGGTACAGAATGAATAGAAGTTCAAAAGACATACAAAAGATCAAGCAGGAGGCAACCACACAAACATAAAAGATAAGTATTTGAGTTGTTATTTGAAATAGTAAATGATATTGCCTGTAATAGATTGTATGCATATTTGTATTCCTATAATATATCATGCTGAGTGTAAATATTCATAGAACATTGAACAGTATACTACTAATATGCATATGATTGGTAAGTTGGACAAACATTCCATTGTTGCTTGTCTAGAATGAAACCTCTTTGCTGACATGCTGAGAGTTGTGCACACTCTCAATAGTATGTTCTGGTAGAGATGGAAGGCATCTAGATAGCCACTGTATGCATACAGGATATGGGAAAGTGTTGTGCCAAAGTATTGGTCAAAATAGTTGCATCACTATGTAAATGATATCTGTATGCATAATAGGTTATCATGTCAATATGATTTGATGATTATGAAGTATTACTAATCATGTACTTAATTTTGATTTGTAGGAAAGGTCATGAAGAATGATGGACACCGTACAAGTGGTGGATGTTCAAACAAGAAGATTTGCAAATCAAACAAAATATAGAAGGCTCATGGGTAGAAGATTCTCTTAGAAAGGGGAAGAGAATCATGACAAGATGTTTGCTCCAAGTATGGTGTAATTAAAGAAGAAGTGTGAATCAGGTTCTGTATAGGTACCTAGGATCGATAATAAATTGATAAGCTTAATGATCACCATGGGTGATGTGGATCTCAACCTTTGCTACAAGGTTGAATATGATTTCTATACACATATGACATGGATGCAAGAAGGAACTCACCACAGAGTTCAAATGATATTGAGGTTCATATCAGTAGACCCATCTAACGAGAGATGGCACAGATAGAAATGCAGAAGATCATTCAATTGAGAAATGAAAATGAAAGATCTCAAATTGATGCTTTACTTCCTAGGTCTGGAAGTATGGCAAGGCTCAGAAGAAATATTTCTCAACCAGGGAAAGTATGATGAGAAATATGACTTGAGGTGTTGGAATGGCCACTCTTATGGATTCCAACTTGAAGCTGTTAGGGGATAACTCATCAGAGTTAGTGGATATAACTCTCTACAGTCAAATTATTGGGTCATTGATGTATCTAACATATACTAGATTAGATATATGCTTTGTTGTGAACACCTTGAGTCAGTATCTAGTGGAAACTAGATGTGTTCACCTGATAGTTGCAAAGCATGTGATGAGACACATAAAGGACACGATAGAATTTGATCTATGCTATCTTGAAGATCATGACTTCAGATGGTTATTCATATTCTGATTGGGCAGGAAGTGTATCAGACAGGAAGAACACATCGAGATGATGCTATTGTCTGGGATTAGCCATGATCTCGTGGTTTAACTGGAAGCAGTCTAGTGTGGCTCTCAGCACAAGCAGAATATATGGCTGCTTGCTCTGCTAGTTGTGAAGAAGTTTGGATTCAGGATTACTTGACTTAGAGATAGAACCAACTGTGATCCTATGTGACAAATAGATTTGTATCAAGATGACATAGAATCCAGTGTTCCATGATAAGTCAAAGATCATAGGGATCTAACAAGATATGACACAGAAAGGAACTATAAAGTTTGAATTTGTAACAGGTTACCGATGTACTAACCAAACCTCTACCTCAAGTGAAGAAGTTACCAACATACTAACCAAGCCTCTGTCTCGAGTGAAATTTGAATACTTTCGAGACAAGCTTGGTGTAGCTCAAAAGGATCCTCCTCGAAAGGGGGAGTAGTATAGTCACTGATGACGAAGATTGTCTCATCGAACAACAAGGTCGATGATGAGGTAACCTGTTCTCTACACCTAGATACTTAGAAATATTTAGGACTCGTATACTTAGAATACTTAGTTTTACTTATACATGCTTTTGATGTTATATGTATTAGTAAGAATACATACTTTTGATGATACATGTATTGATTAATGTACTTGTATGGTTGAGGATACTTGTACTTGTATTGATGAGAATACATGTGAGGATTGTATCATCCTTGAACACTTGTTCTAAAGAGAGCCGTAGACGTGAGGTCTCCGAGAATGAAGTCCTTAGTGGACAGTTGAGGGGATTGGATCATCCCTGGACTTTCAGTCCTAAAGAGAGCCGTAGACGTGAGGTCTCCGAGAATGAAGTCCTTAATGGACTGTTGAGGGGATTGGATCATCCCTGGACTTTCAGTCCTAAAGAGAGCCGTAGACGTGAGGTCTCCGAGAATGAAGTCCTTAGTGGACAGTTGAGGGGATTGGATCATCCCTGGAATTTCAGTCCTAAAGAGAGCCGTAGACGTAAGGTCTCCGAGAATGAAGTCCTTAGCGGATAGTTGAGGGGATTGGATCATCCCTGGAATTTCGGTCCTAAAGAGAGCCGTAGATGTGAGGTCTTCGAGAATGAAGTCCTTAGTGGACAGTTGAGGGGATTGGATCATCCCTAGACTTTCAGTCCTAAAGAGAGCCGTAGACGTGAGGTCTCCGAGAATGAAGTCCTTAGTGGACAGTTGAGGGGATTGGATCATCCCTGGACTTTCAGTCCTAAAGAGAGCCGTAGACGTATGGTCTCCGAGAAGTGGGGATTGTATCATCCCTGGACTTCGGTCCCTGAATTGATCCGTAGACGTGTGGTCTCTGAGAAGTGGGGATTGTATCATCCCCGGACTTCGGTCCTTGAATTGATCCGTAGACGTGTGGTCTCCGAGAAGTGGGGATTGTATCATCCCCGGACTTCGGTCCCTGAATTGATCCGTAGACATGTGGTCTCCGAGAAGTGGGGATTGTATCATCCCCGGACTTCGGTCCCTGAATTGATCCGTAGACGTGTGGTCTCCGAGAAGTGGGGATTGTATCATCCCCAGACTTCGGTCCCTGAATTGATCCGTAGACGTGTGGTCTCCGAGAAGTGGGGATTGTATCATCCCCGGACTTTGGTCCCTGAATTGATCCGTAGACGTGTGGTCTCCGAGAAGTGGGGATTGTATCATCCCCGGACTTCGGTCCCTGAATTGATCCGTAGACGTGTGGTCTTTGAGAAGTGGGGATTGTATCATCCCCAGAATTTGGTCCCTGAATTGATCCGTAGACGAATGGTCTCCGAGAAAGTGATTTTTTTTGTGGTTACTTGTATCGGTAGGATACTTGTATTAATGATGTGGTTACTTGTATCAGTAGGATACTTGTATTGATGATGTGGTTACTTGTATCGGTAGGATACTAGTATTGATGACGTGGTTACTTGTATCGGTATGGATACTTGTATTGATGATGTGGTTACTTGTATCGGTAGGATACTAGTATTGATGACGTGGTTACTTGTATCGGTATGGATACTTGTATTGATGATGTGGTTACTTGTATCGGTAGGATACATGTATTGATGACATGATTGCTTGTATCAGTATGGATACTTGTATTGATGATATGTATACTTGTATTGGCATGAATACTTGTACTAATGATGTGGATACTTGTATTGTTATGGATACCTGTGTTGATGACGATGTTGACGATCGAGTGATGACGATACTGATGATCGTGTGATGACGATGCTGATGATCGTATGATGACGATGCTGATGATCGTGAGATGACGATGCTGATGATCGTGTGATGACGATGCTGATGATCGTGAGATGACGATGCTGATGATCGTGTGATGACGATGCTGATGATCGTGTGATGACGATGCTGATGATCGTGTGATGACGATGCTAATGATCGTGAGATGACGATACTGATGATCATGAGGATCCAGATGTTGATGTTGTTGTAGCTGTTCGAGTGCTGTAGAAGATAAAGACTCAGTACTGAAGATGTTGATGTTCCAGTATTGAAGATGTTCCAGTAACTGCTTGAGTTACTGATGATGTTGAGAAAGCTTCCAATGATTTATAGATGTATCATGTATGATGTTGATGACTCCTTGCTCGTGCAGATACTGTTACAATATCCTTCTCGTTAAGGGGGAGTGTTGAAATATTGTAACTTCAAAGAATATTATATTTGTATATTATTTATTCCGGAGATGTTCCATACCTCCGATGTGATTATACTATAAATCCGGAGATGTTTATTCCTCCGAGTTGGGTGTGGTAACTAGGGTTATTAGACCC
The DNA here is from genome assembly GCA_027924585.1 of Larix kaempferi. Taxonomy (NCBI): domain Eukaryota; kingdom Viridiplantae; phylum Streptophyta; class Pinopsida; order Pinales; family Pinaceae; genus Larix; species Larix kaempferi. The sequence continues at coordinate 16,869,849 of BSBM01000293.1, read as the reverse complement.
ACCATGTGGGGGTCGGCCCAGTTAGTTATAATGGGGTATTTAACCTAATGGTTAAATACGAGCCTACATGTACTTGTGAAAAATACATATCAGAGTAGTGTATAAATAGAGGAGGTGTGTTCCTCATTTGATACACTCACTCACTTGAGGATAGCGCACTTGTGGAGGAGAGGTCTGCTATTGTGGAGGAGGAGATCATGTCTCAGGGTTTCATCTTTGTATATTGCTGGTCATCTATATTGAGGAAGCTTTGCTGGGTTTTCTACCCCATGAGGGTTTCCCAGGATAAATCTCTGTCTCTTGTGTTTATGCTGTGCTTGTTGTTTCTTCAGTGATCCTATATATGCTATTATTGTGAAATGGAATGTAATGCTGCTATTTTCTGTCTTAGCATATTAAATCTTAACACCACAAACCATTATTACAACTTCGAGGCTTATCGATACCCACAACCTTAATATAATGTACGAATTCACAATTAGCTTATTTTCCAAATCTCCCACTTTTAAGCTACCCTCCAAGAAAAAAATAAACTGCTTATCTATTTATATATAGGAATACCACATTTTCCTTTATTTTGTTGACAATCAAAGTCTGAATTATGTCAATTGATTTAGAATTTTTAGAGTTAGTTACAAACATGCAATCATTATTAGAAATAAGAACATAAATCACATTAATGCATCATCACACATATGATTAGAACTACTCCGTTAAAGACTACTTTTTCTTAGATACACTGAGGTGGTGTCTGTATCCATGTCCTTGAAACTTTTTTAAGCATGGAAAATGTGGTAAAATTGTTTTTAAACCCTCATAAAATGCAAAAGACAAGATATCAAATAACAGAATGTCTACATCTCAGGTCAAACATGTCTTGCACAAATTATATATAATCATGATGAAAATGAACTATCGTGTTCCAACTAAATCATATATTCATCATACATAACCAGATCCATTTATGGATGATGATAGCAATTACACATGAAAACAAATCACCAATTGTTTTTTTACTTATGAATGACCATTACAAAAACAAAATACTGTAAGACAAATACCGAACCCAAAAAATTTAAGTTACAAATGAAATTGATGAACTTGGCAATATGAATTAAAAAAACCTACCAGTCACGAACTTCTCAATACAAATAAAACAAACTACCATAACTCTTTAAACAACTTTACAGGAATACAATGCCAAAATAATGACCCTTCCACTATAGCCCCACCATTATAATCAATGTGCATTCATTTATGTTACAAATGTCCTGAAATCAACAATAACAGACAAAAAATATGAACATACACACTTTCATGAATGCCTTAGATCCAATAATAATTGCAGAGCAAGATAATAATAAAAGCACATTTTAAACAACTAGATCAAATTTAGTTTGAATATATAAAAACCATGTGGTGTCTCTCCATGCAACAACGACTAATAAGGTATAAATTCCAGTTGATGGTTTAAACACGAGAAGGCATAAAATCAATCATATCTTATGAGATCTATTACGCTTTCATGAAACCTATACTCCTAGGATAGATTAAAACCCTAACAACATCGAATGATCCTTAGAATCAAGAGAGCCCTAGAATTCAATAGGCCTTAAAAAGCATTCGTGATAAAAAGCATGATAAAAGGAAAAATAATAGTATGATAATTGATTGTAGCCGTGGTTTAAAATCATAAAAAGCATGATAAAAAGCATATCACATTAATTATTGAATAAAAATCATGATGTGAGCCTGTAATCTCTCAATAAATTGTATGTGTAGTGTGTCCCTTCAATCCCTGATCTTTTGACAAAGGAGATGTTGCGCGAAGTTTAAAATGTCGATAAAACTAAGAATTGAAAGTGCAATCACATAAACCAAAAACTTCACCCTGCAAGTGCAATCCAATGTTGGTGAACCATGAATCATTACAGCCTTTATATAGGACAAAGTCGCCCCTGATATGCCCTCAAATACTGGAAATCAAACTTTCAAAGAAGGTATCAACATGAAATTGACTAAAAATATCGGCGAATGCATATGCTTGAATTATAGGGAAAATGGAGGGTGAAATGTAATATCCCTTTTTCAAATTTTATTAAAATGCCAATTTTTCAACTTTTTCCCCAATTTCGACCTTTGACTAGTTTAACTGTTTTGACCTCCAAATCATCCTAAATGCTCCCAAATATTCTGTATGAGTGTATTAATGGTATTTATACTTGAATATCAGGTTCAGGGATGTTTTATGGACCTCCAAATACTGCTGCAAACTTGATTTGTATTCTGATCAATATAGGTAATTTTGACTAGTAATTTGTGCATCAAATCCCCCCCGGGTAACACTGAAAATGGCCTTCCAAATGCCTCCAAACTCCCACAAATTTATGAACAGAGGTATATAATGTGTTAAGTATGTTATTGAGGTCTCATATGCACCATTAATTGATTTTTACTACTGTTATAACTCTCTCACATTCAACAGCAAAAACCCCCAATTCGACCCTTGGGGAAATGGCACTATTTCATCTCCCAATACAACTAAACTGAGTAAAAATGATTCAAATGCTCAAGTACAGTACATGAAACTTGTAGAAGACATCCATGGCATTATATTGATCACAAATATATCAGATAATCATCCATACATTCGAAATAATCAACATTATAGTGTCATACATCAATGCATTGGGGAAATGGACATTGTTTGCTCATTAATCAATAGTTTTGCATACAACCAGTGGGTATTTCGACCTGATACTTTCTGAATATGAATAAAAGAGGATATGAAGCTATTACAGTCATAAATATATAATGAGAAGCTCTCTCAAGAAGCACAAGTGCTCACCAAAAACGCCCTCCCTCAAGGAGCATGAATATGCCTTCAAAACTGGAAACGGTGGAGAGAAAGTGCTGCACTAAACCAAACCATGAAACTTCCTGTAGCTGATACCTGCAAATACAAACTCCATTAAAGCACCATGAAATACCTGAGTGGCCTCTCCAAACACCAACTTGGATGGGAATCTTTCACCCTCGAAATTGGCTAAGGCAAGAAACTAGTCATCCACTAGCTCTCTCTTCACAAATGCAATTTTTCTCAAATCATCAAAAAGCCATTCTCATACTTGATTTCTACATTTTATAACCAACATTAGCCTTCAAGGGGTCGAAATCCTCTCAATAGATTCAATAATTTTCCATTTAGGAAATATTCCTCATTTGCCACTTGTCTCCTAGTTCCAACCTTCCATCTTCTCCCAAATTCGAATTTGAGTCTCTTTGGATTCCTCCAACTCCATGAGCGCCTTCCTTGAGCCTATTTTTGGGGCTGACATGTCATAATGGTCAGGTGTAAGAAGTCAGGTCTGAATTTTGTCATAAATGTCATAGATGCTTCATTATTGTTGTCATAAAACTAGGGAATCTAGCCCAAGTGTCCACTAGTCTCCAATTTGACTCTTCCTCTCCCATGGAGGTTACTATTCCATCCCATTTCGACCTAAGATGCTCAATGCCATGTGTTATGACTTACCAACTCACCCAAGAGTGTTCACCTTCCCATGAATTCGAATTGGCAAGAGAGAGCTGCCATGTGTCATTGAAAAATCAAGCTAGTGTGGGTCCCACCACCTCCATATGTCTCCAAAACCACTTGCCACCTAGAATTTCTCTTGAATTTATTTATTCATCATATTTATTAAATACTTGAACCCTTCTAATGTCTAAATATCATTTATTAGATTCCTTATTACCATCCCACATGTTCCCATCCAACCTAGGAAACTAGTAGGATTGATGGGATTGTCTTACTATGCACTTATTTGAATGGGGACATTACAGTCCTCCCCACCCAAGATTGCTTGTCCTCAAGCAATTTCAAATTTGGATGCTGCAAAATCTTCTCCTCTTCCCATGTGGCTTCTTCATTTGGTAAGTCCTTCCATTGCACTAAATATTCTTTGATGATTCTACTCCTCAACCTTCTTTCCCGTGTCTTCAAAATCTTTTCCGGAACAAGTGTGAGCTGACCTTCATCATCCAAAGGAGGAAGTATTTCTGAAGTGATGATTTGCTGACCAAGAGCTTTCTTAAGACAAGAAACATGAAATACATTGTGGATTTTACTCCCTTCCGGAAGTTTTAGTTCATATGCTACTTCTCCAACCTTCCGCACTACCTTGTATGGCCCATAGTACCTTGGTTTTAATTTTTCTGCTCCATTCTTTTTGAGAGATGTTTGTTTATAGGGCTGCAACCTTAAATATACTAAATCATTGACTTGAAAGGTTCTCTCTTCTCTATGTCTATCAGCATATTGTTTTTGCTGATTTTGAGCAACCTGCAAATTGTCTTTCAAGAGCTTTAAAATTTCTTGGCTCTCTTCCACCCAACCTTTAGCCTTTGGGGCTCTACTATCACCAAATATAATGTCAGCAAATGTAAGTGCATCATAACCATATAATGCTTTGAAAGGAGACATTCCTATTGACATATGATAAGTGGTGTTGTAGCAAAACTCACCCAAGTGTAGCCATTTTGCCCATGCTTTTTGCTGCCCTCCCACATAGTTTCTTAGGTATCCTTCTAACCATTGGTTTACCCTCTCTGTTTGTCCATCAGTTTATGGATGATAGCTGGTACTTGGAGTTAATTGAGTGCCTGCCAATCTACAAATTTCTTTCCAAAAAGCACCCATGAATCTACTATCCCTATCACTGACAATGCTCTTGGGAAGCCCATGCAATCTGAAGATTTCTTTGAAAAAAATATCAGCCACTTGTGCAGCACTAAAAGATGATGTGACAGCAAAAAAATGAGCAAATTTTGTCAACCTATCAAATACCACATAGATACAATCCTTACCCAAGGATTTAGGCAATCCGGTGATGAAATCCATGGAAATACTGTCCCATTTTTGCTCCGGAATGGGCAATGGTTGTAATAGGCCGGCTGGACATGTAAGTTCTGATTTGTTTTGTTGACATGCTTTACATTCATTCACATACTTCTGAACATCTTCCTTCAGCCCCTTCCAAAAAAATCTTTTCCTCAACTGTCTATAAGTTTTGAAGATCCCCGGATGGCCCGCTAGTGGGGAATCATGTGCTTCTTGCAAAATTCGGTACTTGAGCTTGGAGTTATGAACTAAATAAATTCTTCCCTTATAATATATCAGCCCATTCAAAATCCTATAATTATCATCCCCTTTGATTCCATCCAACACATCACAAGCAAATTTGTCTTTGGCATATTCAACTAGTAGCATGTTTTTCCAATCCTTGGCAATATCCATGAGAGAAAAAGAAGGCCTTCTTGACAAAGCATCTGCTACTATATTATTCTTTCCTTTGACATATTCAATATCAAAATCATAAGCTTGAATCTTGCTTACCCACTTTTGTTGCCTTTCATTTAGATCTTTTTGGGTGAGAAAGTGTCTTAGACTATTGTGGTCAGTTTTCACCACAAACTTGCTGCCCACCAAGTATTGTCTGAATTTGGCCAATGCATGCATAATGGCCAGCATTTCTTTATCATAAATGGAGTAACGTTTTTCATGAGGCTGCAACTTTCTGCTCTCAAAGGCTATGGGGTGTTGGCCTTGCTTTAGGACAACCCCTATTCCTCCACCTGAAGCATCACATTCCACAACAAAAGGTTTAGTAAAATCAGGAAGTGCAAGTATGGGACAACTACTCATTACCTCTTTCATTTTTTGGAAGGCCTTTTCAGCCTCTTCATCCCACTTGAAAGCATCCTTCTTAGTCAAATCAGTGAGTGGAGAAGTCAACTTGGAGAATCCTTTCACAAATTTTCTGTAGTAGGTGCATATGCCAATAAAGCCTCTCAATTCGGTAATATTTTTTGGTGATGGCCATTCCAAGATAGCCCTGATTTTTTCCATGTGTACCTTCACTCCTTCTTTCCCAATAATGTGCCCAAGATACAGTAGTTCTTTCATTCCAAATTCACATTTTGATAATTTAGCAAATAAGGACTCTTCTTGCAAGATTTTCAACACAATCTCTAACTGCTGCAAATGCTCTTCCCATGTTTTACTGTAAATGAGAATATCATCAAAGAAAACCAAAACAAACCTTCTTAGTTGCTTGCAAAATATCCTATTCATACATGCTTGAAAGGTGGCTGGAGCATTTGTTAACCCAAAAGGCATGACAAGAAATTCAAAGTGGCCAAAATGACATCGAAAAGCGGTCTTTTGCACATCTTCATCTTTCATTCGAATTTGGTGATACCCTGATCTAAGGTCAATTTTTGAGAAGTATTTGGCCCCATGCAGCTCATCCATGAGCTCATCAATCCTAGGAATAGGATACCTATTCTTTATAGTCTTTTTGTTCAAGGCTCTAAAATCTATGCACATTCTCAATGTTCCATCTTTTTTCTTCACTAGCACAACTGAAGAAGCATAAGGGCTAGAGCTTGGTCTAATGAGTCCCAACTCTAGGAGTTCTTGGATAGCTTTTTCAATCTCATCTCTAAACCTTTTAGGATGTCTATAAGGTGGTATCTGAATGGGTGAAGTACCCTCCTCCAAAACAATACTGTGCTCAACCCCCCTATCCGGTGGCCTACCATGTGGAAGGTCTCTAAAAACCTTTTCATATTTTTGCAAGAGTCTCTCTATCTCCTTTGGGTGTTTGACAATATTTATAGTTGGCTTGGGAGATGTAATATGACATTCAACAGCCCATTCTATATCCCCATGCCTCAATATAGATCTCATGCTATTGCAAGTCACTACTTGATTTGGATAAGTGTGTTGCCCTCTCACAACTCTTTGTACTCCTTTTGAATCTTGGAATTTCATTTCGGGAATTTGATAATTTACTGTATGCTCTCCTATTGAATACAACCATTGCACTCCCAAAACCACATTAGTATCAGCAACATCAACCACATAAAAACTATAAACAAAAGTATAGTTACCTACGGTGACTTGTAGCTTTGGAACCCATGTTTTGCATTGCATTGTGTTGTGACCGGGAATGACAACTGTGAAGCCATCAAATGGTTCAATAGGTATCTTTCTTTTCTCTACCATCTCTGCATCAATGAAGTTATGAGTGGCTCCTCCATCTACCAAAACTGAAGTTCTTTGTCCTTGTACCACACCTTTGCAGCGGATAGTATGATAGCGAGGTACTGCTGAAAGCACTGCCATTCTTGCTTTGTCCGGTGAAGGATGATTTTCTTCTTGTCTTTCCTCTTCTACTGCTGTCTCATATGCCTCTTCTTGATCTGAAATATGTCCATCTTCATCCATTCCCCCATCATACCCCTCATTATCAGAAAATACTTCTATGTATTGAGCCTTTCCTTTGGTACATTTGTGCCCCGGTGTCCATGGTTGGAAGCATGTGAAGCATAGTTTCTTTTTTCTAAGTTCATCCCTGTTTAGTCCCTCTTTTTTATTCCTCTCAAATGACTCTCTTTGCCAAGGTTTCTTATCATATCCATCCCTTTTCCAAGGTTTCTTTTCAAATTTATAGCTAGGCTTAGGAGGAAATCTTGTTCTAGGAAGCACATTCTGGAGATCCCTAGTCAAGCTCATTGCATCTTTTAATGTAGTTGGCTTGTGGGCTTTGACCAAACCTCTTAAGGGTTCAGCCAAACCTTCAGTGAATAGAAATACTAATCTTCCCATAGATACATCAGCCACCTTGACTGATAATTTTTGAAAGTACAACATATATTCAGTAGGGGACCCAGTTTGCTTCAATTGAGCTAGTTCTTTGAAAGGCAATTCTGGATCTTTTTGTTCAAATCTTTCTAGTACCCTGTCAACAAATTCTCCATATGTTTTAACCTGATTATGACCCAAGGTTTTCAGCCCATGAAACCACCATTCATTGGCATCTCCTTCCAAATGCAAAATGGCCATTTTTAATGCATCCTCTTCCAACATATGATTCAGCTGAAAATATACATCCAATTTTTGCACCCAAGTGTTAGCAGAATTTTGAGAAGAACCATCAAAAGTAGGAAGTGACATTTTTCCAATAGCACTATTTAATTCTTTGTTTTGGAATGGACTCCTATTGTCTCCCTTCCTATTAATCTTTTGCATAGCATCAATGTAGTCACTGAGTGGTACACCTCTTTTACACTCTTCATTCAAATCATTCCAATCATTTACTAGTTTCTTGTAATCTAATGCAAGATTGGGCTCTTCTTTGGGTGTGAGAAATTTAGGTGCAGTATGCCTTTGTGTGCTTTGAAATTCATCAGGTCTATTATGAGGTCCTGTACTTGAGAAAATATGCTCATTCCCTTTCATCTTTTCCCCCGAGTGTGAACCGCTATTATCTCCTATTATCCCTTTGCTTTGAAGCTGGCTAATCAACAATTCAAATCCTTGCAACAATTTATCACCTATCCTATACATGTTTGATGAAAGTTTAGAGAAACATGGATCTAAGGTTGCAATAAGTTCCTCCTTATGTTTTAATTTGTCATCCTCCTCTCTACCCATGGTTTCAGCAAAAGACTCCTCTTCTTCTACTACCTCTTCTTCAACAAAAACCTCTTCAACTACTGGTTCAAAGGGTGGTGGATTATTCTTTTGAATTATTGTTAGGACCATCAGGTGCCAAGAAAATGCTCTGATACCACTTGTAATATCCCTTTTTCAAATTTTATTAAAATGCCAATTTTTCAACTTTTTCCCCAATTTCGACCTTTGACTAGTTTAACTGTTTTGACCTCCAAATCATCCCAAATGCTCCCAAATCTTCTGTATGAGTGTATTAATGGTATTTAGACTTGAATATCAGGTTCAGGGATGTTTTATGGACCTCCAAATACTGCTGCAAACTTGATTTGTATTCTGATCAATATAGGTAATTTTGACTAGTAATTTGTGCATCAAATCCCCCCCGGGTAACACTGAAAATGGCCTTCCAAATGCCTCCAAACTCCCACAAATTTATGAACAGAGGTATATAATGTGTTAAGTATGTTATTGAGGTCTCATATGCACCATTAATTGATTTTTACTACTGTTATAACTCTCTCACATTCAACAGCAAAAACCCCCAATTCGACCCTTGGGGAAATGGCACTATTTCATCTCCCAATACAACTAAACTGAGTAAAAATGCTTCAAATGCTCAAGTACAGTACATGAAACTTGTAGAAGACATCCATGGCATTATATTGATCACAAATATATCAGAGAATCATCCATCCATTCGAAATAATCAACATTATAGTGTCATACATCAATGCATTGGGGAAATGGACATTGTTTGCTCATTAATCAATAGTTTTGCATACAACCAGTGGGTATTTCGACCTGAGAATTTCTGAATATGAATAAAAGAGGATATGAAGCTATTACAATCATAAATATATAATGAGAATCTCTCTCAAGAAGCACAAGTGCTCACCAAAAACGCCCTCCCTCAAGGAGCATGAATATGCCTTCAAAACTGGAAACGGTGGAGAGAAAGTGCTGCACTAAACCAAACCATGAAAATTCCTGTAGATGATACCTGCAAATACAAACTCCATTAAAGCACCATGAAATACCTGAGTGGCCTCTCCAAACACCAACTTGGATGGGAATCTTTCACCCTCGAAATTGGCTAAGGCAAGAAACTAGTCATCCACTAGCTCTCTCTTCACAAATGCAATTTTTCTCAAATCATCAAAAAGCCATTCTCATACTTGATTTCTACATTTTATAACCAACATTAGCCTTCAAGGGGTCGAAATCCTCTCAATAGATTCAATAATTTTCCATTTAGGAAATATTCCTCATTTGCCACTTGTCTCCTAGTTCCAACCTTCCATCTTCTCCCAAATTCGAATTTGAGTCTCTTTGGATTCCTCCAACTCCATGAGCGCCTTCCTTGAGCCTATTTTTGGGGCTGACATGTCATAATGGTCAGGTGTAAGAAGTCAGGTCTGAATTTTGTCATAAATGTCATAGATGCTTCATTATTGTTGTCATAAAACTAGGGAATCTAGCCCAAGTGTCCACTAGTCTCCAATTTGACTCTTCCTCTCCCATGGAGGTTACTATTCCATCCAATTTCGACCTAAGATGCTCAATGCCATGTGTTATGACTTACCAACTCACCCAAGAGTGTTCACCTTCCCATGAATTCGAATTGGCAAGAGAGAGCTGCCATGTGTCATTGAAAAATCAAGCTAGTGTGGGTCCCACCACCTCCATATGTCTCCAAAACCACTTGCCACCTAGAATTTCTCTTGAATTTATTTATTCATCATATTTATTAAATACTTGAACCCTTCTAATGTCTAAATATCATTTATTAGCTTCCTTATTACCATCCCACATGTTCCCATCCAACCTAGGAAACTAGTAGGATTGATGGGATTGTCTTACTATGCACTTATTTGAATGGGGACATTACATGAAATAACCCCTAGGAGGCTCCATTATTGATAATCGGGGGTTAAGGGATGATTTCACTAGAATTTATCTAGATATCAGGGGCGAAAGTTAAATTGGAGGGAGATTTTGATAGGGCGAAATTAGTTTTTTTTTTCATTTTCCTCATTAATATACAAGAGGCTATTCATTTTGGAATTTTTTTTTTCTAATAAATATTGGACGAATATATTTTAGTTGAAAAACCCATTTCCATATAAGAAAATACCACACTAAATTTTTGTAAACCCCTTTAGCCCATGGGCTAAATTTAGATCCTAAAATTATCCATGTCCGGATTGTTGATGAAGAGATTGCCTACAAAATATTCACAAGGACAAAGACAAGAAGCTACAAGATAACATGATACATCTAAGCAATTGACCAAGGAGAACTACCATAAATGAAATTACACATCATTTATTGGAAAGGAAGACATTGATGTACTATTGAAAATAGAGGAAAGAATTACAACCAATGAATCCTTGGTGTTGAAGATCCTTTCCAATGGAACCTTGTCTCAATTTTCCAATCATGGAAGAATGGATTCCTGGCCCAATTCCTTCAGCATTGGCTACCCTCATTTTCAACCTCCTTGTCCCATGAATAGGAGCTTCATTTATAGGCCAAAAGAGATGAGGAGGATAGGATAGGATTAGGGATAAGGAGGAGGTGGGATCCTACTAAGTTGGGAGGCAAGTGAGATCCGCCCTATATGGAATGGAAAAGCCTCCATGAGGGTCTCCTTTGAGAGACTTATCAAAACTTCTCTTTTTTTCCTCCATACAGGTAGCGACGCACCCTAGACAGAATCAACATGCGCAAACAATGTACTCGATAGTGGAGCAAGGTGTGTTGATGAGGAAAATACACGCTTTGATAGAAGGAAAGGTGCATCGAGCTCTCTAAACAAGGTTTTTACACAAAAAAAACCTCATGAATCATCTTCCAAGGATTTTGGTCAATCACTTCAGGTATTTAGGAAAGGATAAAGTGTACATGGTTCATAATCATGATGAGTACAAAATTTCTGTGCAACAGAATTTATTAACGGATAAATCCGTCGGTGCGGACACCAACTGATCTCCCTAGTCCGAATGGTTCGGATCTAGAATAAAGAAAAACAAGAAGTAAAACCTTTCCTTAGATCTATCAAATTACTTGAATACAAAGAGTCAAGTCCACACCTTATTTACGAAGGTCATCCTCATGGCTTGAAGCTTTCACAATCCTGCTTGTTGATGAAGCAATTACCTGCAAAAGACTCAAAAGGAAAAATACAAGAGACTACAAGATAACATGATACATCTAAGCAATTGACCAAGTAGAACTACTATAAATGAAATTACACATCATTTATGGGAAATCAAGACATTGATGTATTAATGAAAATAGCTCGGAAAGAATTACAACCAATGAAGCCTTGGTGTTGAAGATATTTTCCAATGGAACCTTTCCTCAATTTGCCAATCATGGAAGAATGGATTCCTGGCTCAATTTCTTCAGCATTTGGCTACGCTCATTTAAACTTCCCTATCCCATGAAGTGTAGCTTCATTTATAGGCCAAAAGAGATGAGGAGGAGAGGAGAGTATTAGGGAGAAGGAGGAGGTGAGATCCTACTAAGCTGGGAGGTGAGTAAGATCCACCCTATATGGAAGGGATAAACCTCCACGAGGGTCTCTTTTGAGGGACTTCTCGAAAATTCTCTATTTTCCCTCCGTACAGGAACTGACGCACCCTGGACACAAGAAACATGCACCAACAATGCACTCTGTAGTGGAGCAAGGTGCGTTGATGAGGAAAATATGCTCTTTGCTAGAAGGCAAGGTGCGTCGAGCTCTTTAAACAAGGTTTTTACAGGGAAAAAACCTCATGACTCATCTTCCAAGGATTTTGGTCAAGCATTTCAGGTATTTAGGCAAGGATAAAGTGTACATGGTTCGTAATCATGATGAGTACAAAATTTTCATGTAACAGACAGAATTCCCCCCAAAGTATGAAGCTAGAGTAACAGGATAGGTGAAATACTTTGATGGATAAAGTATAAAGGATCGAGGCAAGGAACCATCGGTTGGAAATATGTCAACAATAACCAAGGATCTTTTGTAGTACAATAATTTTATCATCCCAAAGACTCACAACATGGATACCAACCAATACATTGCAGATCCATGTTGATATTGACCGATGATATGGCCACCAAAATACAGCGTGGATCCATATATAAATGACTGAACACAATCATGGCTACTAAAATACAATCGTAGATCCATGACGAGATAATAACACAACCATGACCAATGCATGAGTGGATATGTGTGACAGTATATCAATGAGGTCTCCACCATAACATCTGTGTGGGAACCTACTAAAATCTCCATCGCAACCTATGTGTAATAATAAGACATCAGAAAAACCCAGGGTCTTCTACCTGTTCCCAAAACGATACGAATCTAACCATGTGATTACAATGTGTTGAAGTCGAACATGGTAGAAACCACTTGATTACCAGTCAATGATGTGAACCATTAACAAGTGCGAGGGAAATCACTAATGACGACAATGATCACCAAGGTATGATAAAGAGGAAGTATTTGTTATTATAATATTTTTCTATTGCAAGTCTCATGGGTCTGATTGACCATTTCTTTGGAAAAACTTGTTGTACTTTATATATAACCTGATTCTTGGATTCATTGGATTGATTTTTGTATTGTAAGTGGAAAATACGTCTATATGTTCTTTCCACTATATCCCTCATAGTCTTTTAAAAATAACCCCCCTCTCATTAACTTACAACACCATTCCAGATGAAATGAGGACCAAATCATCACCATTTACATCCTTCATAATTTTTATCTTCTTAGGATGACATTCTGTTCCCTTGGTATCGGTCCTTGCAGAACATCAAAATTTTTAAAATCAGGCATTTATAAAATGTTAACTATTAATGTTAAGAAATTCATTTTTAGAAAAAAGTCAAAGAAAAACTGTGTTCATTACCTTTTGATCCACCTAATTCCTCTCTTTGCAACATTTCCATAAAGCTTTTATGCTCTTCTGCATTCAGATAGTGAACATACTTATCGAGTTTATTCAAGTTTTTTCTCTGCATGACATGCATTAACCAATAAACATCATGAATTCAAATCTACAAATAATTCAAATATATTAAATTTCTAATAAAAATTAAAGAAATTTCCTTAATCTTTTGTTGGGATGAGCTAGCATTGTGCTCGCTGCAATAAGTTGTTTTCATTGAACTTCTATTGACCATCTTCTTTTAATAAAGAAAAAAGGAAAAAAATCCAGAAATAATTAGGTATAGAAATGTGAAATATAACTCACAGTAGGTCCAACTAGCTAAAGATTACCTCACAATTAAGAAATTTGGCTAAGTATGCAGAAAAATAGTGCAAAAAGAATTCTGGACACACAAATGATAAAAAACCAGTCACAAATGATAAAAAACCGGTAATATAAATGATCAAAACCAGAGATACAAATGCTCAAATAGCAGGTTTATTAACTGTCCAACTTTCCAGCTATCCAACTCAGAAAAGAGTTGTGATCCTCCTTATATAACATTTGGAATAATTCGTTTTTCTTTGGAGGAAGCTACAATTGGCTGGCTTACATTGGACCTCAATTCCCCTTAGGTTGAACAATAGGCTCCCAAATAAGTCCAAATAGGTATGAATTGTCCATGTGAATGTTAGATAGGAATGGGAAGTCATAAATGAGGGTCACACATGTGGTGGATAAGATTGGGTAGAAATTAGGTGGCCAAGGAGAGGCCAAACTAGCTAAGAAGGGGTCAAAATGACCACATACATTGCATGGGTGCCTCTAGTCAAAGATAGTTTCCTTAAAACAGGGAAACATGGCACCTTTTCTCAAGAGGTGGTAATAAATGCCGGGGGTGGCCATAAATAGTGCCCCTAACAGCTAGTTTGACCATATTTTGGCCCATAACTAGTGGATGAGTCATCATTTCCCCCAACTAACTTCTAAAAACCCTAGATTGTCATCATTAGCCTTATTTTGGACCAATTAATAAAAAAATTAATGTATGACTAAGGTACTAGGGTCTAATAATTTTATAACACCCCCCCATAAGCTAGACTTATGTAGCCAATAATAAAAAATGAGGCCTTAGCAACGTGTTGGCAACTAAGGCTCAAGTCACCTCTTACAACAAAATTTTTATTAGTCCATGTAGCCAAGGTAAGCAGGAAAACCACATGGGAAATAAAACCTCCCCTCTAAAGTGGACATGAAATACACCAAAATAAACTGCTCCAAAACTCAAGTAGGTGTGAACTTGATCAGATGCCTGGAGGAACCTTATGCTTTGGAAGAAGTGGATGTTGCTCCCATGCTTGGATCAGATGCTTGATCTCTGCAACTATGGAAGCAAACACAAGCAGATACTCTTCAAACTTGATCATCATACCAAATGTGGCAAGAAAAAATACAAATGAGACTTGATGAACTTGAGAATCAATCCCAAGTGAATGATAATGTCCTCCATCTTCTGTGTAAATTTGAGAACAAGTGCCAATCATGCAGTGGATAGGAAGCATTATAATGAGAGCGAATGCATCAACTCCATACTGAAAGTGACCTGCAACAATTGACTGATGATCCTTAGAATTTGAATATGAAAACTCATGAGAGAACAAAGGGGTTTGGAGATCAACTCCAAATGCTTGTAGATGTTCCAAATGCTTGAACTTCGAACCATATGAAACTTGATGTGCTTGAGGCTTAAACCCAAGCGAATGCATGATGTCTCCATCTTCAATAGTAGCTTGAGGAAGTGTGCATGTGACCATGTAGGAAGTTAGAGGAGGCATGGAACAAAGGAGTGCGAATGCATGAACTCCATAATATGATCTAGACTCCAAAATATCCAAGGAACAACAATATTTCACATCATCAAAATCATAGGAAGAATGCTTATCTTCTAGAGCAATAACTGATAGAGAATCCTCAGTAGAAGAAGTTTGATGGGAGAACAACGAGTAGAGAGATAGTTCTTCTTCAACAATGGTTGCTCCATTTGTTGTATATTCATCATTAGCATCAACATCTTGTGCAATAGATGACGTCTCTTCACATTCTACTTCATAACATGTAGATGAATCATTCGGATCAAAGAGATCTGTACCAACAGGAACTTGTGATGAATATTCTGCCATTTGATCTTCATGAACAACTTCATCAAAGAGAGTAGAGTCTGAAGCATTGGGAGGGAGAGCACATGTTGAGGTTTCCATAGGCTCACTAAATGCACCATTCTTCTTATTATCAAGAGCCTTGTCCAAATTTGGACCATAGCTCAAATGGATAGTCTACAAAACCAATCAAGTAGTGCATACTTGGAGACATGGCTAGACACATAGCTCCAAATGCTTTGTCATAGTCATTTAGCCAATGATTTTTCTCTTCATAATACTCTGGTTCACTCTCAGCACCAATGGGCACATCATAGAGACCTTGTCTCTTGAGATATGCACACATATTAGGATTCCAGTGATCATAACTGAATGGAGTAAGAAGAGTAACTTTTGAATGCATGTAGAAGCTGTTGTACCTACAAAACAAACACGCAATCACTCTGGAGGGAATCCTAACTAGGTAATTCAAACCCTGCATTCACAGAAGGAACATTCAGGAGCGCATCACACCCTGGGTAGAATCCAAAGGATTGCTCCAATGGCTTCAAGGAAATACCCCCGAGGACTTGTGTGGTTTCTCCACTGCTTCTGGTGCACTTCTGAAGTAGTCTTGGTTTGAATAGAAGCTCCAATAGCTCTGATACCATGTGAAATCTAACTCACAGTAGGACCAACTAGATAAAGATTAACTCACAATTAAGAAATTTGGCTAAGTATGCAGAAAAATAGTGCAAAAAGAATCCGGGACACACAAATGATAAAAAACCAGTCACAAATGAAAAAATCTAGTAATATAAATGATCAAAACATAGATACAAATGATCAAATAAGAGGTTTATTAACTATCCAACTATCCAACTATCCAACTCAGAAAGGAGTTGTGATCTTGCTTATATAACATTTGGAAGAATTCGTTTGCCTTTGGAGGCAGCTACAAGTGGCTAGCTTACATTGTACCTCAATCCCCCCTAGGTTGACCAATATGCTCCCAAATCAGTCCAAACAGGTACAAATTTTCCATCTGAACATTGGATAGGCATGGGAAGTCATAAATGAGGGTCACACATGTGGTGGATAAGATTGGGTGGAAGTTGGGTGGCCAAGGAGAGGCCAAAATAGCCAAGAAGGGGTCAAAATGACCACATACATTGCATGGGAGCCTCTAGTCAAAGAAATTTTCCTTAAAACAGGGAAACATGGCACCTTTTCTCAAGAGGTGGTAATAAATGTTGGGGGCGGCCATAAATAGGGCGCCTAATAGCTAGTTTAACCATATTTTGGCCCATAACTAGTGGATGAGTCATCATTCCCACCAACTAACTTCTAACAACCTTAGATTGTCATAATTAGCCTTATTTTGGACCAATTAATCAACAAATTATTGTATGACTAAGGTCCTAATGTCTAACAATGTTCTAACAAGAAATAATGAAATAATTTTACAAAAAATATAACGGCATGCATACTTTAAATAAGAACCAGTGCAGTATACATACATAAGTGCACTGGTGCACTATACATAATTGTACGCACCGATGCAATATACAAAAATGTGTGCACCAGTGAAGTATACATACATGTACTCACCGGCATATCATTGTCATGATGTTACAAATTCTAATAGATTTTTTTACAAGTTCTATATTCACTCGAATCTCTATAAAATAGTAAATGCCTCGGTGCCTCATAAATGTTTATGCACATTGCCAAATCCATGAACAAATTCAAAACATAACATTTTTAGTGAAAAACAATTTTTTTACATTACGAATGAAGCGGTGTCGATGATAGGTACATTATCACCAGTGCACATTATATAAGTACACACCAATGATTTATTTCTCTATATATGCATTGATGTGGTATTTTTGTATAGTGTGAACCACAAACCACACAAGCATTTTTTTAAAAATGATAGAGAGAAATTTCGGTATCCAATGCAATGAGTTGTATTATTGCAATAGATACTGAACACCCCCATATACAAGTAAAAAAACCCTATAGAAATCTATTGCTTAGAAGGAAAAAAATGCATTTTGTGAAATATAGAAAGGGTGACCAAGAGAAACAAGAAGAAAGCTAGGGATTCCAATACTGGAGGTAAGTATGAAACCCTTTTCATTTTAGAATACACTAAAATTTGTTTGAAATAAATAGCGGAAATATTGAGATGTTCAATAAAATGAAGTGACATACCTTAAATTTCTCTCTGCAGATTTACATGTGATCTACAATGATCCCTTACAAATTTATCGCTTCATAAAAATCTTCCCACTCCAAAGTCTTTGCCAGTAAATATCTTTTGCACAAATATCCTCTCTAAATCTTGGGAAAAGAATGAAATTAGCATTAGGGTTTTATTTTATAAACGCACAGTTAGGAAATGAAATTCCCGCTCATTTTTTCACTGTTATTTTAGCCCATTGATGAAAAATGCGTGTGCTGATTTTTTTTGGAACTTAATTTTTTTGGTGCACTTTATAGTGAAGCGCATTGATGTGCTTTATAGTAAAGTTCATCAATGTGTTATTGTGAGTGAAAAGTTCTAATGTGCTATAATGCACCCAAAAAATCAAATATTTGACAAATACAAATGCAAACCTCTACAATTTAATTTTTGTAGAGGAAAAAACGTAGTCCGATAAGCGGTGCGTTTCTTGGTAATATGAGATTCGTTGCTTATTTTATATATAAACACATTAGTGCATAAAAAAACAATGCAACACAACAATACCTTTATAATCATTTTGGAATTCTCCTTGAAGTTATATTGTTCTATTGCTTCCCAATTTTCTTTTAAAGAATTTATTCACATATTGGTGATGTATTTGGCTCAAATGCATGGAAAAAAATATTATAATTTCAAATGGCCAATTCTTTAGATTCCAACTCATTCCATATTGTTGCAAGTTCTTCAAATTCTTCCCCTCCATTTGTAGTAAATTTATATTTTATTTATTATTCATTTATCCGACTCAATTTATTTTATTTATGCATGTGCATTTTATTAATTGTTCATTGAACGTTGCAGGATCATGATTCAGGATTGAGATCGGATGTGCAAGAGATTCCACCAATCCAAAAATGTTGCAAGATCTTATCAGGGGAAAGATACTGTAGGTATATTTTTGATGAAAATGGATAGCCACTTTACCCTGCCAATTGTAACATGCCCTATTCTAGCAACCAAACTGGGTCAATGATACTGCACCATGAATTGGATATCTTTTATAACACCCCTGTAGTATACGGTTGTTCAAACTGTAAAGGATTGAGGGAGAACCTGTGGCATGTCACATTGTCCCATTACATTAATGATCGAATAACCAAAGTTGATGGTCTAATACCTCCCACTACAGTCAAGACCCAAAACATCTCTACTAGGAGATCCAAAAAGTTGTATGAGCTGAGAGCAAAAATATCCAAGTACGCATTGATCTTGGTTCAATTGTTGGAAGGCAGCGATGACTTTCCTCTTCCTATCCGTCTATAGAGTAAATATAAAACTTGTTACAACCACACTTTGTATGGTGCTTGTTCGTATTCCATGCCTATCCCTAATGTTGGAACTGAATTCTCCTTTTGTGGTAGTATTTATATGGTTTCCAAGTCTAAAATAGATGGTGCAAATCTTGAGTTGTTTATCCTTTCCAATGTATTCGTTCCTACCAAATAATTAGTATCACTTATACCGTTTTGTAGTCCTATTTATAGCTGGTTTGATTACTTGAATATTGTTAAATACAATCATAGCATTTCCATGTATAGTATGTGCATGAATGGTTATACTTCTAGAAACTTTCACAGAAAAAATATCTTATATATTGATGGTCATTCATGAACTCATGGGAACATTGTAGGGTTCATAAATAGTTGCAGGTCCTTATTATTTAATTTGTTCCCTTGAGTAACACTTCAATGAAAAAGAGTTATTTATGAAAAAGAAAACACCCATATTTGTTGTTGTGCATGCAATACGTAGTTTTTTTTTCCTGGTGATGAGTTCTTAATAAACTATAACTTTCGTAAATCACCAACTACTTGTGAAAAACAATTTGCATTGGGTTTAGATTTAGACCTCCCCTTCGGGCGTAAGAAAAATATCATTGAGTAATCGTATTCATCTTGCTTTAAATTTTCTCTAGGAGTTGCTTTTACACTCCCACGTTGTACTCTTACTAGATGTATCCTCTAGTTCCATTGACATACTTTTGTGTTCATTCAATGGACATTAATAAAATTATCTTATAATATTATCTTAAATGGACCTAATGTACATTTATTGCTAATTAATTAAACATGTGTTGTATAAAGTGGTTGGTTGCATGTTTATCATTGGGAAATTTTTTTCCATGCTTGTAATACATGTTTGGTATAATGTTTGAACATATTAGATACATTGTGTTATTAATATTATTGGTCTAATGTTTAATATTTTAACAATAAGGATTTAGATGATGAGCGGCTTGTCCACCATTTACTATTTCACCCCACTATGATGCCAAATTGAGAGAAGGCTTCTAAATGAGCAAAACTTGGAGACAAATCATACCAAGAATGGTTGAATAAACCACCTATTCAATTATTCCTACTACATCCCAAGTCACCAATTCAAAACCTGTACAGTGACACTAGTTCTTCACATTTTAGGGATGAAAGCAATGATATAGAGGTTGTTATGGATGATTTCTTATGGGATTCCTATTCCATGGAGGGAATGTTTTTACATGCATTCCAATAGAATGAACATGAGTATGATGTTGATATCATTGATACCTTCTTTGAAACCCTGGAATATTCTCCCACCAATCCTCTCTTTGGACATGGGTTAAGGTCTACCCAACTAGGGACAAAAATGTTACTCTACAACTTGAAATAAATGTATGGTATGTTGGATGTTTCTTGGAACTTCTATGGTTACTAAAAGATAAGTTACTTTCGAGCGATAATGTCTTCCCCGACAGTTGTGCAGAGGCAAAGAAAATGATGAAAAGATTACGTTTTGAGTCCATATCATACCATGAATGTCCAAATGATTGTATTCTACATAAACGAATAGGTTGACAAATAGATATGTCCAGAATGTGGGAATGAGAGGTACAAAAAATCATAAAATAAGGGTATTAAGGCACATGAACCTGCTCAGAATATATTGATGCACATGCTTATAATTCCTGCCAGGATTCAAAGGCTCTTGTGTTACAAATAGTTATACAAGTTGCAAGGGTGGCATGCCTCAGTTAGACTTTGAGCTCTGATTCGAATGCCCTACTTGGATAATTTGAATCCTATATGATGCTACATCATAGTTTCAAGGGAAATCATTGCAAAAGGAGTTGAAAATCATAAGACAAAACTCTATGAGTTTTCACACTTCTTACCTCTCTCAAAGGAGTCTGCTCTTCACTCTCATGCACATGAAGAGAGTAGACTATCTCATCTCAACTACAAGCAAGCTCAAAATGTAGTTGATGGTATTCTAAGAGACAAGTTTGCTCATGGCACCTTCAAAAGTTGCTTAAAGGGAAAAGATACACCAAACAAGATTGAGAAAAAGAGGACTCTTGAAGAATTGCGAATGCTAGATCCAGATCCACAAGAACCTGAATATATAGCACCTATTTGTCCAACTCCTACTTCAAAATGGGCCACCACTACTGCATCCTCCTTTGATCTTAATGAAGATCCATCATCATCTTGTTCTAGTCCTTTTGATAGTGATCACAACTATGATGGTTCAAATGAGATATCAAAGGCCTACATGCACATTCTGAAGCAGTTTCATGATATCCACATTTTTGGATATGTTCCTCCTTTGAGTGATGATGAGCAAGAGAACACAACTTCTCTTCATGAGATTTCAGATTCAGAGTTTGGATGTGATGATGAGCTAGTTTTACTTGCTTATTCACATGAGATTTCATATTCAGAGTTCAGATGTGATGATGCATCTTCACATGATATTTCAGATTCAGAATATAAATATGGAGATGATGATGAGGGAATTCTAGACCTAGATCCACAAGAACCTGAAGGTCTAGCAACTTATGATGAATATGAGCAAATGGGAGATCCAGATCCACAAGAACCTGAAGATATCTCACATGTTTGTCCTCTTCTTCCTCGATGGGAAGCCACTGCTCCTCAATCTTCCAGATCAGATTTTCAGCATGAAAGGTTTCATCCTTCTTACTTTACTGATCCTCTTCTTCGATGGAAAGACATTGCTCCTTGATCTGCCAGATCAAATTTTCAGCATGTAAGGGTTCATCCCTGTGACATTCCTGATCCATTTTAGATCTATCGATCCTTCTTCGAAAAAGGACACTTACCTCCTTCAGGGGTGAGTGATGATATGCTACATTAGCATCCTTCAGCCTATTTTGAGGGAGGGCTTTCTTCCCACTGGGTTTTCCCTCTTTCCCCACTTAGTTTATTTAGATTGATTGTATGGGGTGACCTTTGGTATTAGTCACCAGGGCCCTATTTTTTTCCAGATTTATGTTATTATCTCATAGTATAGCTTGCGGAGGGGTGTTGGAGTATTCTCACCGTCATGCAGTGATGCAGGCATGCATTTGCATGCAACCCAACCATCATGTTGGTAGTCCTCCCAGCACCTAGAGCTCACTTTAAGCTCCTCAAAGCCTGTCTTCAGCCCCCATTTGGACTCCTACCTACTTCATGCTCCCTCCTTGACTGTTCTGCATGGAAAGTGTGCCTTTGTTCACCTACCAGACTCAGTTAGTGCACCTTTGCTCACCTACATTCAGTTATCACTCAGTTAGGGCGCCTTATCTCACCTACCTGTTGGGCCCTGGAAATGCCCCTTTTTGACCATATCTATTACACCATTTTTCCCAGTTACACTCTACCTTCATAAACCATATACATGTCTTTTTCCAGATCAATCAACAATCCTGACAAGGTATTCATCATTATTGTTTCAATTAATTAAATGCCTAAGATTGTTATAGTTTAGGATCCCAGCCTTTGAATTATGCTAACTTGTGTGGTCTCATTTAGCCAAACCTCAAAGCACAGGTGTATCAGCTACTGTGCCTTGGAAGAAATCATACGTGGCGCCAACTGTCACTCTTGTAGCTCGATTCCTCATATTTTCAAGGGACATCGCATCTCTCCATGTGAGCTGTAACATGTAGCTATAACAGAGTATAGTTGCGATAAACAGGTTGCCTTCCAGATTGCTAATCCATTGATATATGGCTCGCCAGCACAACAACATTTTTTATGATTAAACAACCTCATTCAATGCGGCTATAACAGTTAGCTGTGACTCTGCAGCATGTTGATCATAGATCTTCATTGCTGCAAGAGATTAGTGGATCACGAACTGCATTTTGTATGTATAAATATGGGAAGGATTTCCATGCCTGGGGTTGGTTATTCATCAATTGTTGTATGGGCTGTAATAGAGATTGAGACTGTGAATTTCCATCTTTTAATGAAGACCAGAGTTACTTCCATCTCTGTGTCTTAATTCATGGTGATTCACGGTGTCTCATTTAGAAGGCCAGGGCTCTCCTTCTCATAGAGATTGCCGATTTAGTTAGATAGTTAGATTTATTCATTTCCTGTTGTGTGTTGTGGAATTGCATTAGGTGTATTTCTGATAGTTGCAACAATGAGTTTATGATTGCATTCTTTTTTGGTAGTTTATCTCCTGCATATGAATAGCTGTAATTGCGTGGTGTGACAGTCGACTGTGTAGGTTAGTTTGATTATGCATGTGTGTTCAATAGCTGTGATAGCCAAGCTCAGCTCCATTCCTTTCAGTCATTTATGCTTTCTAGGATTTCCAATAATTGTCAATTTAGAAGTTCAAGCTTATGTTTAATTTCTGGTTGCTGTTGTATCTTCAATTAATTCATTAGAGTAGTCAGATTGTGATTGAGTAACAAGCTGCTAGATGGATCATTTTGGTAAAGATTGAATACTGTAGTTTGATAATTATAGGATTTAACTTCTTGCAAAAATAATCTAGTTCATTTATATTCTTAGATCAATAATTGCTAGGTCGATTTCTGTAGGAAGGTGGATGCACTTTAATTTCCTAGATGTATGAGTTAGATTAGTTTTCTTATGGAATGAGTTTGGCTGAATAGATAGGTAGGATTGTTATTGCCAATTACTTGATCAACTACTGAAATTTTTTTATGCATAGATTGTGCTTATTGCCATTGAAATAAAAGACCTCCCTGGGTTTGACAATTTATATTGAGCATTCTGTATGTTGGTTGTAATTAATTGACATATAGGGTGACCAATATTTTGGCACTGTTTTCGGGGATGGTAATAGATAGTCATAGTTAGTAGTCGGTTTTATTTGATTTCATTTTAGTTTAATCATTTACAGCATGCATGAATACAAGAAAAACAAATCGGGAACCCCCTTTGAATACTAACACTGCAGGTGGACGAGGTCGAGGTCGTAATGCGGGTCTGGGAAGGGATACATTCATCGACGATATAATTGCTAAGGTGGATTCTTCTACCAGAACACCGCGAATGTCTACAGGAAGAGGAAATTCTATTCCTCCCCATCTTGATAATTCAACATCAATGGTGGAGAATACAATGGGACCTTCAACTCCTGTTGTAGAAAATAAACCTCTTGAAGATAAGGGAAGCATTATGGGTGTACCAGATAGAGAGGAGATTTATTATATCAACGGAACCAGAGTTACTAAAGAAGTGTGGTTGGCTACTCGCTGAGTAGAAGAGGAAGAGAGGAGGCGAGAAGAAGAGAGGAGAAGAGAAGCATAAGCAAAAGTAGAGGAAGAACACATAAAGGAAGCCATTGAATTATGGACTAAAAACATGGCTGATAGGGAACAGGAAGGTGAGAATGAACATAGGGAGAACCGGGAAGAAGAAGTGGAAGATAATAAGCCTGGTAATATTGTGGCTACATTGGAATTCCCTATCCTCTAGACACCTGGAGCAGCTCCCATGAAAAACATCTCACCATCAGTTCTCCCAAATTTCCATGGTAAATATTCTGAGGATCCCAGTGAATTTCTTTTTGAGTTTGATATCCTCTGTCGCAGCTATGACCATACCTCTAGTGCTCAGAAGTTGAAACTGTTCCCAGCCACCCTGAAGGGAAATGCTCTGTGCTGGTTCATGAGTCTGGGTCGTGAGACCATTACTACTTGGGACCAAATGAAAAACACCTTCCTTTCTAAATATCAAGAATATTGAAGAACAAGGGACATAAAGGAGGAATTGTTTAAAATGGTTCAGAAGGAAGAAGAGAGCTTGGAAGACTTCGTGGAAAGATTGTTGTACAATTTACAAAGGTATGGACATGTTGAGATTGGAAAAGATGTACTTAAGATCATTCTGCTACGAGGAATTAGAGAAGACTACCTTGATATGTTGAATTTGCTGGGAAAAGGGGACATCTGAAAGGAACCCTTTGAAAAGATTGTTGAATTATGTCAAAGGTACTCAAGGGGATCCTCTAGAACTAACAAATGAGACAAGGATCAAGATCAGGATGTCTTCACTAGGACACAGAAGTCAGCTAGTGGAGGAGCCACTCGAGCAGAGATAGGCAACTTGCTGGAGAATTTTAAAACTTATATGATGAGCTCCATTTCCTCAGAGCTAGATGTCTTAAGATCAAAATAGAGGCAAGTTGTAGAATATCTTACACTTGGTGTATTCTGTCCCAAATGTAGGAAAAAGCATCCGCTGAAGGAGTACCCGTTGGAAAAAGCAGAGATGTGTAGGATATGTGAGTTGGATCATGACACTAAGGAATGCCCCTCACTACCCAAGGTTAAGGAAGTTCTGTAGGAATCTACTTCAGACGTGGAACAAGCTTACTCCATTGCATAGAAGAAACCATGGCAGCCTCGCAATCAAGGTATGAATCAAGACCCATCATTTTTTCTGAATAATATGAATGGTATGAAAAATATGAATAATATGAATACACAATTCCCTTCACATTATTCTGGTAACCATTGGCATCCATCTCAGAACCCAATGCAAAATCCTAATTCTTGGACACCATGGTCACAACAGTCAAACAATCAAGCTCCTTGGAATTCCAACTAGAGAAATTCTTACCAAGGAAATAACTTTCCCCATCACCAAACTTAGTATCAATAGTATCCTCCTCAACAGTATCAACACCAACAGTATCAGCAACCACAGCTCCCAATTCAAAACAATGTCGCACCTGTCAATGCACCACTTCGACCACAGCTTCCTGCACAACCTAACCCAAACCCAAACAATAAAGCAATCCATCAATTTGAGACTACCAACATGCCTGCGTATTCCATCACCCACATTCCCTACAATGATATATAATTACGATCAGGGAGGGTAGTGGAACCCATTATCACTGAGGATGTTTCATCCCCAGTGATTGAAACTGGAGTGAATCAACACTATGAGAATATGGTTAATTCAGCAAGCCCCATCATTGAGGATGCTGATACTCCTACCAAAACAGTAGCTGAAACTCAGAGGATAACACACGACGTATCATAGCCTACACAGTTGATGAGAGAACTACCATGCCTTGGACGATTGGATTTGTAGAGAACAATGGAATAGCCTCGATTCAATCTCTTAGGAGAATTGAAAAATTTGTATGTCAAAATTCCACTGTTACAAGCCCTTCATGACATGCCCATTTATGCTAATACTGTCAGGGATTTGTGTATCAAGAAACCAGGAAGAAAGCCTAGGGATCCTCCCACTGTCCACGTATTGGGAAAGCTTTCTGAATTGATAATGGGGAAGACCCCTGTGGAAAAATATGATGATCCTGGCAATCCTACTGTGATAGATCACATAGGAAATACACAAATCCCCAACGTCCTAGTAGACTTAGGCATGACTATTAACGTTATGACCATAGAAACTGTGAAGAAACTTGGACTCACTAACCTTCAGCCGACCCCTACTATTTTGGAACTTGCTGAAAGATCAACAATCAAGCCTGAGGGGATCCTAGATGACCTCGCGATCTTAGTTGACTCATGGGAATACCTTGCGAATTTCTTGGTGTTACAGTCGAAATACCAGTTGGGGGGACACCCACTGATCTTGGGAAGACCATGGTTGGTTACAACAGATTCCTATATCAACTGTCGGTCAGGATCTATGACCATTTCAGAAGGTACTGAGATCAAGAGCCTAACCTTGTACCCTCCAACTCGACCAAGTACATAAGCTGAAACTCCAATGTGGGCAGATTTGAAGAAGAGGAAGGTGTCCAACCGTTATTAACAATAGGGAGAGCCTTAACATTTAAAGATGAAACAGAGGACGATGCCATTAACAGTTTCATCAGTGAGCCCACGTCTGTCAACATGCACGTTTACTAGATTCTTAACAGTACGTTAGATGAAGCAGAACAGGAAAATCTTACAGAAGAAACTCTAGTTAGTGATGCCAGTATAATTCCAGTACTTCAGAATTCGAAAAATGTACTATTGGAAATTGAGCCAGGGAAAACATTGAACGTCAATTCAAGCCTTGTGCCCAGTGAACTAGAACAGCTAGTCACCTTGCTGAAACAACGTAGAGGAGCTTTCGCTTGGGAGTATACAGACATGAAGGGGATTCCTTCTAATCTGTGTACCCATCACATTTATATTAAGAGCGACTCCAGGCCTGTGTGTCAACCAAAACGAAGGATGAACCCGAACCTAAGAGACATTGTGAAAGAAGAGATCCAAAAACTTTTGGAAGCAGAATTTATATACCTGATTTCAGATAGTGAGTGGGTTTCTCCACTCGTGATCGTGCCAAAGAAGAATGGGAAATGGAGGGTCTGCATGGATTACAGAGAATTGAGCAAGGCAACGCAGAAGGACCACTTCCCCTTACCTTTTATCGATCAGGTCCTTTACACCTTGTCTTGGAAGAAGTATTTTTCCTTTCTGGATGGTTTTAGTGGCTACAACCAAATCCGGATTGCTCCAGAAGACCAGGACAAAACCACTTTCACCTGTCCCTGGGGGACTTTTGCATACTGGGTACTTCCTTTTGGGTTGTGTAACGCACCAGCCACATTTCAGAGAGCAGTGATTGGAATCTTTTCAGAGATGGTAAATGATTGCATGGAGATTTTTATGGATGACTTTACTCCATATGGTGATAGTTATGAAGAAGCACTGAAAAATTTAGAAAAGGTCTTAACACGTTGTGAACAAAACCAACTTTATTTAAGCACTGAAAAGTGCCATATGTTGATGAGTGAAGGCATAGTACTGGGGCACTTCATCTCTTCTGATGGTATCCAGGTAGATCAATCCAAAATCAAGGTAATTGAAAACATACCAACTCTTGGAACACAGAAGGATGTACGTAGCTTCTTGGGGCATGCTGGCTATTACAGAAGGTTCATAGAAATTTGTTCCAAACTAGCTTCTCCTTTGTACACTCTGTTGATGAAGGATGCACAGTTTGTCTGGAATGAAGCATGCCAAACAGCGTTTACCGAGCTAAAGAAAAGGCTATCTACAGCACCCATCTTACGAGGGCCCAACTGGGCTCTGCCTTTTCATATTTCTTCAGATGTTTCAGACACTGCCATTATGGCAGTTTTGGGTCAGTAGGAAGGTAATGCTCCTTATACAATTTATTACATTAGCAAGAATTTATCTCCTACTGAACTAAACTATACTGTCATAGAAAAGGAATTTCTTGCCATTGTTTATGCCATCAACAAATTTAGACATTATATTACTGGATATTCTACTTTCGTGCACACTGATCATTCTGCTATCAAATATTTAATGAATAAATCAATCACGAATTCTAGAGTTACTAGATGGTTGTTACTGTTACAGGAATTTGATATCACAATTATTGATAGATCAGGAAAGGAAAATGTTGTAGCATATTTTTTATCTCGACTTACTAACAGTGATGACAATTTACCAGTCGAAGGTTCCTTCCCTAATGAACATTTGTTTGTAGTATCAGCTCATTCCCCATGGTATGCAGATATTGCTAACTTTTTGGCTGCCGGTAAGCTCCCAGCACATCTGTCGAAGAGAGAAAAAAGAAAGATCATACAACAGAGTGCTAGGTACTACTGGATTGATGGCCACATTTTCTACACAGGGCTTGTTTTAGAGATCAGAAGATGTTTTAGAGAAGATGAGATCTTTAGTATTCTTAAAGCTTTCCATGATGAGCCCTGTGGGGGACATTTTGATGACAAAAGGATAGGTCATAAAGTCTTGAGAATGGGTTATTTCTGGCCCACATTGTTCAGGGATGCAAATAAGTATGTTCATGCATGTGATAGCTGCCAAAGGATGGGCCAACCCAATAGATTAGATGAAATGCCTTTGCAGCCACAGCTCGTGGTTGAACCATTTGATAGATGCTCTCTAGATTTCGTAGGGCCTATCAACCCTCCCTCAAAACAAAAAGTTCACATCTTGGTTTGTATAGATTACATGACCAAATGGGTAGAAGCTGTAGCCTTGGTTAAGGCTAATGATCAGGCTGTGATTTATTTCCTGTATGAAGAAATTTTCACTTGGTTTGGAGTACCCAAGGAAATCGTCACAGATGGTGGAGTGCAGTTTGTGTCTCACAAGCTGGAAGCACTGTTACAGAAATTTCATATTCAGCACAGAATAACCTCGCCATATAATCCATAGGCCAATGGCCAAGTGGAGAGTTCAAACAAGGTTATTGAGGCTATTTTGACAAAGATAGTGAAAAGCCATCGTAAAGATTGGGCTGAGAGACTTCCAAAGGCACTATGGGCCTATCGCACTATATGGCATAACATGTTAACACCCAAAAAGTGTTCACTACCTCATCTACCTCATTACATGGCTCATTTGTCCATTTTCCTACCATATTTCCCTTTAAAACCCTAAAAATCCCACTGAAAAGCCTCCAAAAGGCCTAAAATGCCTCCAAAAGGCCACAAAACCATCAAAAAAGCCTCAAAAAGGCTAAAAAACCCCCTTTTCCTCCAAAAATATCCAAAATTCCTCTAAAATAGCAAAATCCCTCTAAAAAGGGAATAAAAAATATAAATAATGAGGAAATGGAGGAAAAAACCCTATACAGCTGCCCTAAACCATATGGTTCCCAAAACCATGGGCCAGCACTCCACCACCAAAAAGCTATAAATATGTGATGGAGAACCCTTATTCCACATCCACAATCAAGTATACCCTTACTCTGCCAAAATCTCTCTTGAAACCCTAGCTCACCATTGAGCCACTTTCACCTTGAGAGCCCCTTTTGGCCCATTTCCACCATTGGAGAAAGAGAAGGAGCACATTGGAGCTTGGAGCAACCTTCTTGGACATTGCAAGAGCTTCACCAACCTTCACATTGGAGGTAATATTAATACAAAAACCATTATTTACATCTTGTTGTTTATGTTTCATGCACATGTTTTAGAGTAGTTTACATTTCTGTTTTAGCATAATAATTTACATTTACTGAACTGCTACTAAGGAGTCCATTCTCCTTAGTAGGTGCTCATTTGCACAAGCTAGGGGTAAAACCCTAGCTACAATTTTGGCGACTCCGCTAAGTTTGAATTTCTGGTTACAATTTTTAAATCTTTTTTCTATTCGGTTGTCCCTTTCGGTCGCTGTATAGCACGTTTTTTCCCCCCACATTTGTGCGCCGACCGCGTCTTTCAGGCACTTACCTACGACCCGACCGTGGCTCTCAGACTGTTTTCGGTGACCTGCCATCCATTATCAGTCTGTTACCTGCGATCCGGCCGCGGCTATTAGCCTGTTTGGGACGGTCTGACTGCGGCTATTACCCTCTTTCCTGCATCCCGCCTGCGGCTTTCGGCCACTTTCCTGCAACCCGCCGACGCCTTTCGGCGTCTTTCCTGCGTCCGGCCTGCGGCTTTCGACCACTTTCGCACAACCCGTCGGGGCCTTTCGGCGTCTTTCTTGCGTCCCGCCTGCGGATTTCGGCCACTTTCCCGCAACCCGCCGGCGCCTTTCGACGTCTTTCCTGCGTCCCGCCTGCGGCTTTCGGCCATTTTCCCGCAACCCGCCGATGCCTTTGAGCGTCTTTCTTGCGTCCCGCCTGCGGCTTTCGGCCAGTTTCCCGCAAACTGCCGGCACCTTTCGGTGTCTTTCCCGCGTCCTGACTGCGACTTTCAGCCCCTTTGCCGCGTCTCGACTACGTCTGTCTTCCGAAAACCTGTGTCCTGTCCGCGTCTGTTTCCTTCAAACCCGCAGTCCGACTGCTCAATTTCGCCACAGATTTGCGGTCTGATTTCTGCATTTTTTCCAGTTTTGAGCCCAGAACTTTGCTGCACTATTTTCTGCACCAGCACAGCCCTCTGTCCTACCTACAGCCACACTTCCTTACAACATTTTTCTGCAGTTTTTTCTGTTTCATTTACATATTTCATTTTTAGCATTTTAAATTTGAAAAGGAAAATTGTGCATTTTAAAAGTTAATCTCTATATTGTTATTGCTAGATAGAAAGTTGCCCTCCCTAGTGGCACTTTCTACTTGGGTTCATCATCACCTCACGAGCACACACTCTGTCACATAATTCAAGTGAGCCTTAAAAACTAATTAACTCAACCAATATTCTAACCCCACTTGGGGAACACAAAAGAATCTTTGCAGTTAGGTAGGATCGGGGGGATAGGCTTCCAATAAAACCCCTCAGTTATTTACACTTGAGACATAGCTGTTGTCCAATTAGGGAACCAAAATCCCCTAGTACGTTTTGGCATGGTCACAACCAGTTTACTAGAGGGCCTCTCCCCTAGGAGGGTTGAAGTCGTGAGACTGGTTCCGGAGGCCTAAGTGGAATACCGCACTCCATTCAGTAACCGAAGGGCTACCGTTCGCAGTTCTCAGGATATCCCTGTATTGGGTAAAATGACCAAATGGTAGATTCACCTTTCTGGACGTGTCATGAACGGGGTATCTTAGTTGCCATTCTTCTAGGATTGACTACCCGGTGTCCCTCCTGGTAGGGGGACATCTTAGCCACTTGGCTTTCCTATTCATATTGTTTGACTTGGATTTCATCACCTTGCAGAGGATATGTCTAGTTGAGTCAGAATACCTTTTAGTTAGGTGTTTGCATGCTCCCTTACCTCCTTTTGGTCTAGTGAGTTCACCATTTTTTATTTTTAGGAAACCTGCTGCTTGTTGGTATTCTGACCATTTTGTTGGTACTCCACCTATTGTAGCACAGCTGTTATAGTGGGTGTTTTGAGTTGGTTGTTGGCCTGAGTGCCTTGTTTTTGAGCTCTCTTTCTGCACACTTGGTTGCATTAGGGTTTTCGAGCTATTTTTTACTCACCTCAACCCACAGAGTCTCGACACCATCTGTCACCATTGAGTCCCCGAGACATTCTCGGCGCCTCAGGGGCGAGCCCCCATAGAACGGTACACTTGACACCACACGTCATCACCACAGATCATCATCACTTGATACCACTTATCACAGATCTAGAGCCTTGTCACTTGACTCCACTCGTCAACGGCATAGGACTCCGTCACCAGATATTGACACCCCCTTACTTTACCTCCGATTCTAAAGAAGAGTCTGAGAACCCCATTTACACTGCCCCTACTAGCCCTATGGCTGGCGCGACTTCCACTCCTTTCGTTGTAGGGACCATTGGTGGCACGTCCACCACTACACCAGTTACCACACCTGCTCTGGGAATTCCCTCGATGGCGGCCACGTCCACCATCCCGGTCACCATTCCCATTCCCATAGCTGGCATACATATCACCACTCCACTAGTGACTCACACTACCCATGGTGGTGCAGGCCCATCCTATACTACCTTAGTTCCCCCACTTGGGGGAAACATTCCCAACCCTGCCCCTCTACTTGGGGGCATGGGCCCCAACTTGGTCCAACCCACTACTGGGTCACATCCTTCTTGCAGTCTACCATTCATGGCTAGCCTCAACCTACCTGACCTAGCCAGACTGACCAACGATCCTATCCAACACGACCCTGCATGGCCTTACATGCCTACCAAGCTCCCCTCTGACATCCCTAAGTTCGAGGGCAAGGCAGGTGAGGACCCACAAAACCATATCATGTCCTTCCATCTATGGTGTTCCTCCAACTCCATAGTGGATGACTCTGTTCGCCTTCGCCTGTTACAGCGCACCTTCACTGGCTCTGCAGCCAAGTGGTATATCGAGCAACCCCATGGGACCCATGCCACCTTTACTTCCCTTGCCTCGACCTTCCTGCAGTTCTTCCAGTTACCTGTCCGCTATGACGTGGGCATTGAGATCCTCTTATCTTGCAGACAAAACATGGCTACCCACATCACGGACCACATTCATGAGTGGTGTAGACGCCGTAGCTTATGCAAGATCAAATTAGACGACCGTATCTTCCTAGATTGGTTCCTCAAGTCCTTTCTCCCTGTCATTGCTAAGGATGTAGCTTCCGAAAGACCCCAGTATTAAGAAGAGGCCATCCTTAAGGCACAACAGTTTGACCTTATTTATGCCCAGTTGGGATATCTCTATACCATTATACCTGATGCCCCTCGCGGCAAGTCCTCCCAGCACGATGCGCCGGGGGCATCCCATGCTACCGATGACATCATTGGCCGTGTTTCTTCGCATCCCCAACCCTTTTCCATAGCACATCCTACCCCGGGCCCCGACCTTTCGCGGGCCACCTCACAGTCTGGGGCTACCAACTCATATGCTCCTATGACACATCACCATCACTCCCATGGACCCACCTGTCTACCTCAGTGCTTCGGTCACGCGTCCCCTGCTTATAACCCCCCGATCGCACCTCAGCCCTACTACCACTAGCAGGATGCACCCGCTCATGCGCCTTCTCAGGCCCAACCCACATATTACCACTAGTAGGCTGCACCAGCTCCTGCGCCTTCCCAAGCCCAACCAGTTTATTACCCGCCACAGGAAGCCCCTGCGGAAAACCCACAACCTGCTCCGCAGACATATCAGCAACCTCCTCAAGGTGCCACACCTACACAGCCTCCACCTACATATCATCCACCACAGCCTGCTCCTGC
This sequence comes from Larix kaempferi, assembly GCA_027924585.1. Lineage (NCBI taxonomy): Eukaryota > Viridiplantae > Streptophyta > Pinopsida > Pinales > Pinaceae > Larix > Larix kaempferi. The sequence goes on along the minus strand of BSBM01000293.1, from coordinate 16,836,197 downwards.
ACCTGCACAACCTCAAAACCCACCTACTGCTCAAGGGCAAGTTTACGCCCAAAACAACCCGCAGCAAAACCAGAACAACCAACGCAACTAGGGCCAACAAAATTGCGGCAAGGGCCGTAATCGTGGGAACAACCAACCTACAGACCAAGGTGGTCAACCGCCTAATCCCCCAGACAACAACAACGTGACCCCCGCTAACCAAAACCCTGATCGCCTGCCCAAGCAGGCTAAAAACCCCAATTTGCGAACGAACCATCCTTGTTCTATCTGCGGGGTCTATGGCCACTACACACATGCTTGCGCACACTTGGAGCGAGCTCGGCAACTTTGGGTTGATGAGGCCCATCTCTAAGGACATGCAGCTCCTCAAGCGCAGCCCAACCCCCCCACAACCTCAGCAGCCACCTTTGGTGTTGCAAAACCCCTTACCAACCCAAGGCATCGTGAACACTCAGCCATTGGCACCCCCCCAAGCCAATGCGCCACCCCAACAACAACAAATCACTTATGCTGCTCCTGATCAACCCATGTTTGATTCAGGTACCCACCACTTGTTGATGATGTCATCCACTGACGTCAACCTCCAAACCCGTCAGAACCAATATGGCTCCACTTCTGAAGCCCCTTGTTAACACCCAAAAAGTGTTCACTACCTCATCTACCACATTACATGGCTCATTTGTCCATTTTCCTACCATTTTCCCCTTAAAAACCCAAAAAATCCCACTAAAAAGCCTCCAAAAGGCCTAAAATGCCTCCAAAAGGCCACAAAACCATCAAAATAGCCTCAAAAAGGCTAAAAAACCCCCTTTTCCTCCAAAAATAGCAAAAATACCCTAAAAAGGGAATAAAAAATATAAAATAATGAGGAAAAGGAGGAAAAAACCCTATACAGCTGCCCTAAACCATGTGTTTCCTAAAACCATGGGTCAGTACTCCACCACCAAAAAACTATAAATAGGTGATGGAGATCCCTTATTCCATATCCACAATCAAGTATACCCTTACTCTGCCAAAATCTCTCTCGAAACCCTAGTTCACCATTGAACTACTTTCACCTTGAGAGCCACCTTTGGCCCATTTCCACCATTGGAGAAAGAGAAGGATCACATTGGAGCTTGGAGCAACCCTCTTGGACATTGCAAGGAGCTTCATCAACCTTCACATTGAAGGTAATATTAATACAAAACCCTTGTTTACAAATTGTTCTTTATGTTTCATGCATGTGTTTTAAATTAGTTTACATTTCCGTTTTAGTTTAATTATTTACATTTACTGAACTGCTACTAAGGAGTCCATTCTCCTTAGTAGGTGCTCATTTGCACAAGCTAGGGGTAAAACCGTAGCCACAGTTTTGGCGACTCCCCTAGATTTTGAATTTTTGGTTTCCGTTTTAAATTTTTTCCCTTTCGGCTGTCCCTTTAGGCCGCCGTACATCACGTTTTGTCCCTCTGCAGTCACGTCCCGACCGCATCTTTCAGGCCCTTACCTGCGACCCGACTGTGGCTCTCAGACTGTTTCCGAAGCCCTGCCAGCGGATTCAAGTCTGTTACCTGCGATCCGACCGCGGCTAATCAGCCTGTTTGCTGCGATCTGACTGCGCCTGTCGGCCATTTTCTCGCGTCCCGGCTGCGTCTGTTAGCCTTTTTGCCGCGACCCGACTGCGTCTTTTTCCCTATTTCCTGCGTCCCGATTGCGTCTGTTGGCCCGAAAGCCGCGACCTGACCACGTCTGTTTCCCTCAAACCCGCTGTTGACACTCAATAAATTTTTTGGTTAATTATCTTCTGCCGACATTGGCAATGCAACAATAGAACAATTTCATGGCGGGGATCTCAAACTTGGTCAAGAAAAAGCACTTGTCCTCAAGTGTGGGCATAAAAGTTGCAAAATAAAAATGGTTGAAAGAAGTTTTCAAATTTCAACAAAATCTTTTTATAAATATAGCAAAGACCAAAATAAATAAAAATTGGGAAAAGATTTTTTAATTTTTTTTATATATTAATGCCAAAATATGGAAGCTTTGATTTTTATGAAGAAAGGGCATTAATTTTGACCTAAGTGGAGGAGGATTGTATTTATATGAAATGACAAAGCAAAATTGAGTAAAAATTATGCTTCCACCCAACATCGAGGGCTCACCACAGGACCAGGTGCCAAGCCGAGAAGACCACATGTATCCTCCATCACTCTAGCGCCGAGGCTTAAAGTCTCCCATTCCTTTGTTGCTTGGCATAGAGTGAAGGCATTGGGGTATATAAAGGATAAAAAGAAACTTTCTATTGGGCATGTGGGATAAATTCCCAAGAATTAAAAATGGAGAATGTAAGTGGTGGACGAATATTCCAGCCAACGTTTTGATGTTAAATGACAGATCACACAGAAATAGTGCTATGGGGGTTCTTCTGAAGATTCTCCACCTTTACGACATTGATGAGATGGAGCTAGCGAGGGCATGAGATGCTCATAATGGAAAGAAGATCGCTGGCTTTTGTTCCCAAAATGATTGTTTGAACTACATTGAAGAATTTGACGAGGTCTTGATGGCGATAATGAGGAAAATTCTCATAGAGTCAAAGAGTCTGGGTTTTCAAGATACAAATATACGATTTTCTTCTCAGAAAAATTGTAGGAGATGTTTTCCTCCATTCATATTAAAATAAACAACATATTGGCTATGACTTCGGCGGTTGTAAGATCAAACCAAGGAAGCGTTGACATAAGTCCAGATGTAGGTTTCAGATGTTTTCTAAAAACGAAACGCTTTTAGTTGCTGAGTATCGACTAAGTATGGTCAACCACGGATCATCTACTACCTGCAATACAGTCAGACATGCTTGAAGTTTGCCACCATGAGTTCACTCCAAGAGGTCGTCGACTTACAACGAATGTGCCATCCTCCATTTGGCTACGTCCTTTTTACAATTGAGATGGAAAATATCCAGTTGGAAGCTGTTAAATTCTACATTCAAATGTTTGTGACAGAAATAATGTTGCCGAGGAAATTGATACGACAGGTGGAGACATAGCAAGGGCGTCAAGTCTGTCAAGATGTATCGTATGGGATGTTTGCCAAAAGTCAGAGAGGAGGATCTACGGTCCCTAATCCATCCCGCGTCGTTCACATGTTCGAAAGATAATGACGGTTGGTGGAAGCGGAAAAAAAACCAACATGCAACGTGTCCATTTCTGATGCGTCCGGATATGTGAAAAGTTGTATCGCAAACCATCCAACGCCCGCGCGATACCATCCATTTGAAAGGTTATAAAAAGGTAAAGTTGCCCATTTTTAGCAATTTGTTATTTTTAACCGGAGTATAAACTCCAAAACCCTAACGCCAGGAGGTATTGAAAGAAGGCGATTCTATTTCGGTGGCATTTTTCTTTTGATAGCCGAAACGTCAAGTTCCCAGACTCTACCGCTAATGTCTGAAGAAAGATTTGCTCGATAGTCCAAGATTGCATACTTCTCCTGTAGATTTTATGGATGTACATTTGCTGTGGAAAGTGTTGGAAGAACAGCTAGTAAGAACGAAGAGGACGACATACAGAAAAGGAAAGAGCACTGATAGTGATAAGAGACAAATGTTATATCATTTTTGCTATTGTCATGTGTCCATCGATCTTGAACTCGATAACCTCACCCTGTTCTCGACAGACGATAACTCCATTTCTTCCTTTACTCCGATCTGCTCACTTTGCCTACAGAGACCACGATGCAGATGCTCATGGGTCAAAATTCTTGTTCATCATTGCTGGGATCACATTCACAGGCTATCGAAGTTTTTTGGCGCCATATGGTTACAAGCAGGAGAAAGTTGGGGTTTCAGCCATAATGGGTCATTTTATGCTACTCATGAATGAGTCGAGCCAGAAATCAACCACCGATAAGGATTGGATCTCCCAAATTATCGCTCAAATCCAAGACCTATCTGCCATATCTTGTAAACTTATTTCACAACTTCTACGACCATCTGCAATCAATGTGCAATAATCTTAAAGCCTCTGTGCAGCTTGATAAAGTACAAAAAGCTTTCAAAAGGTCCCGGAAGGTCATCTAATTTGATGAATTTGGCTAATCGCATCTAGGTTACAAGATTTGATGTGAGATATGTATCTTTTCCGCATTTCATTATCCATTTCTAATGGTTTTAGTGGCATATCGATTCCAGCTCTTGAGCAACACACTCAACAGAAATAATAATTACAACACCTCAACCTGTAACGAATCCATTTAGAATTCTTCCGGCAATGCCTCAGATGTCTATTGGCCATAGAGTTGGAGAAGCTGCTATAGTATATGAGCATGGTGCAGATATTCAAACCCCTACGCCTAAAAATTTGGCATTCAGGTTACTACACAGAACTAAAGATACAGGAATTGGTCGCCAAAGAACATGCAGAGCTAGGTTATTGCCTCCGAGTTAAATATTTTGTGGTTGGTAGGAGAAGTTATGGTTCTATGAATTTTTGGGAAAACTGATGTGAAGCGTCCAGATTGAATGTTACTCAGTTTAACAAATGCAAACATGAATGAAAGAAAAAAAAAAGCCACCTGCAGTTCAAGGATTAAATGGCAAAACATGTGGCAATCGAAAGATAGACATAATTGAGGAATTTTTGAAGTTTTTTCAACAGCCGAAGATTCTTTGCCGCCAATCTCGATTTTCATAATACGAGTCTTGTCTATTATTATTGTAAAACTTTGTTTAATTATTAGTTTCAAGTTTTAAAGAATTTATTTAAAAGAAAGTTATCTTTAAAACAAAGCGGTTAGGGTTTGCTCATAGGGAAGAATTTTGTATAAATTTTGCATTTTTGCAATGTAAATGGGTTGGATTTTCTGGGAGGAGAGACCCATTTCGGGTGTTTTGCAGGGTTTTCAGAACTTAATACAGATCTCAGAAATGAGCAGATTTTTCATAAAAGATTCAAGCGTTGTTTAAAAATTGCAGTCTGTTACTTTCCTTATCCTTATATGTGCATGTTTATCTTCTTCGTTATATCTCCCATGGTGTTTTTCTTCTATATTTAAATGAACATTTGAAAATAACTTGAGATTCATACTGGTTATGCCTCATTTTATTCGCATTTAAATATCCATTTTATTCTCCAAAGTTGACAATAGATTTATCCTGGATAGATACCTGTTGTTGATGGAATGTCTTTATTTCTTTCTATGTCGCCTGAAAAATCTTATTGACTGTAATAAGACAGCTATCTTGCCTTTGTATGAAAATATTTGTTTAATTGCTGGTCCATATTTTTCTGTTTTCTCGACTCCATTGCCCAATGGTATCCTGTTCATGTTGATCTAGCCACCTCATTAAAAATCCTTAAGTTTTTATTTATTTTACAAATTGGCCCTTGAGTTTCATTGTCGAACTGCTGTCGTGGTGACATTGGATGGCAGATTTGCCGAGAGAGCCCTCTCTGGATGAAGGAGGCCAACTTTCAGTCTAAAGATTGGTTTGAAATAGGTTACCTCGGGTTTCTTTGATACAGCCCAAGGAAAATCCGAGTGCTAACATTTTGGCGCCGTTGCCGGGGAACGAGGGTTTCATTTTCCCTGGGTATGAACGAAAAAGTTTTCAGTTTTGATTGTTGATGGTGAACAACGGTCAAACATCAGTAAGGTTGTACATCTTTCACCTGGCGACTCCATCTTCAAGAATCCAAATTTCAGTGACTCCATTGGCGGCATGATCCAGAATCAAGCTTTTAAAGAGAACCGACAGACTCCGCTGGGAAATGAGCTCATTGTGAAGACATGGAAAGGCATGATGAAAAAACAAGGTACTCAAGTTTCAGTTTTCTCCAAGACATCTTATCCTTTGTTGTAAATCTTTTCCTGTCTTTTCCAAAGCTTGGAAAAAGAATTTCTCATTGTTTACTATATTCGAAAAAAGACCATAGGTTTACTCCTGTATACCCTTCTTTAGAAACTGAAAATGTGTCTTCATTCTGTACATATGATTTTGATAAAGATCTTTTACTAGAACCACATGACAGTAAAGATCAGCCTTATGAACCTCATGATACCAAAGCTGATAATACATCCTCTCTACATAGTTCAGTTTCTTCCAATATCCAAAATCGATACCGGCCACTTCACCTACCTCATGTTCTCCATGATTATCCTCCTAAATACCATAAATACCTTCCTAAATTTGATGGAGAAATCGAAGGCCTTACTGCTGAGAAACATCTTCAAGGTTTTAAAAATTTTCTGGATCTGTTTGAAGTGGATCAGGATGATGTTTGTATGAGGATTTTTGCTCAAACTTTCCAGGGAGATGTGAAGAAGTGGTTTCGTCATTTACAGCCAGAGTCTATAGACACATGGCAGGGGTTTTCGGATGTCTTTTTGAAGTTTTGGGGTAAGAGGAGGTCATGGGACCTAGTCCTTTCAGAATTTTACTCTATGAGAATGCAGGAAGGGGAAGCCTTATCCAGTTTTAACAGGAGGTTCGCCAGCGCCTATTATGATATGCCGAAAGAAATTCAGCCCTTAGAGAATGCTGCCAAGTTACATTATGTATCTATTTTTCAATCTGATTTCTCTTTTCTTCTCTTGGAAAGAAATCCCTCCAGTTTACAACATATGTTCGTTGAGGCTTTAGAAGTTGACGATAATATTAGAATGTCCAGGAAATTGTCGAGCAAAGAAAATGATGAGAGGATTGAAGAAGAAGGTGGGTTCGAAGAGAAGCATAGACAAGGAGAAATGGCTTGGCATTCCAGTGGTTCCCGTAACAAACAAAGAGATGATCAGCTTGATGATATGCCAGAAGAAGATAAATCTGACTTGTTTTATGTCAATTACAATCAACCTGCTAAAATTTCTGTCAGTGAGGGTTTTAAAGAAAATTTCAGTCCACCTAAATTTGATGAGTATGAAGAAGATTGTTTGGGTATGGCACCGGCTGAAAACTTTATAAGTCCCAGGGCAGTTAGTGAAGAAAATTTGATCACTATCCATGATCAAACATCTGAAAATCAACATGCTGAAAGTGACTGTCTACCCCTCTGTTATGCTTCGTTCGAATTGATAAAACAAAAAATTAAGGCTTCTAATCAAAAACAGAAATCTATGATGGAGAATTCCATAAACTTTTTTGAAAGTGGAATTAAAGAAGAAGAAGAACAAGTCTGTCATCATTCTCAAGAAGCAGAGTTTTTCCATATGGAAGATAAGTACCAAACAGAAAACCAGGTCTATATTTCACATTCAGAAATTTTGTATCAAGAAGAGTCTGTTGCACTTGATGTCATTGAAGAATTCAACGATGGTTCTGCTGTTTTTGATGAAGAAGGTCAAGTTTTAAATTCTGAATTTTTGAATGAAATTGGTGATGGATTTTGTATCTTTTCTCCCGAGCTGGATAAGAATTTTCTTCAGTCTTGTCAGTGGTCTTCTAATTCAGAAGAGGGTCAGATAAACTTCTCTCCATGTCATATTATTTCAGAAGCTGTGGGTCTAGAGGACTCTGTCTTATTTGATTCACTTAAAGAACAATACATCAGTACTTCTCTTGGAATACAAGAAACAGAACAGGCCTCAAATGATGCTGCTGATTTTTCCTTAAACAAGAAAGGTGGGCGCCTCCATAATATTTCCAAAATTTCTCCTCTATCTGAAGATGAAATAGATCAACTCCTGAAAAGTCATATTACAACTCCAGTAATGTCGGATCTGCATTGTTCACACAGTGAGTATGTAAGTGAGACCTCTTCCATTTTCAAGCATGTAAATCTAAATTTAAACATTGACAGTCATGCCAATCCTTTGAAGGAACCTATTTATGATGATGATTCTCCGCCAAGGGATCAACTGTTAGACACTATTTATTTCCATCAAAAAGATAGGGTTGACATGATTAATGATCTTGAAGGATGTTTGTTGTTTGAAGATGTTTTGGATAATGAATTAGATAAGTATAAAAATGGGATAAATGACATACCGAAAAGGGAACCAGATATGTTCATGTTTGAGGAGGATGCAGTAAACAGCCAGGTATTAGAATATCCTGCCCCCCTATGCACTCCCATCAATCCACAGTTGAATAGTGTTGCAGGTCAACTAGAAACAGATATTTCCATTCTTGTTGAATCTCAAGACGAGATAATATTTCAAACTTTTGAAGATCCTTATGCTAATTTACTACGGTCTGAGGGGAAAATGAATTTTCTAACATTTGTGGGACATGAACTCATTATCAGAGAATGTTTGGAATGGTTTGTTTTCTGTCTTTCTTACTCACTCAAAAGGAATGCAAGCCATAGTCGAGCAGATGGTCAGTTATTAGATTGGCTTCATTGGCACTTTTGTGTCATTTGATTTGGCAGTCACGTTTCAGCAGAGTAGGGTAGGTAGGAGGAATAAGTTTGCCCGGCAAACATTTTTTCAGTATGTACAGCGTTGTTTCCAGTATAGTTCCAGCATATATGTTTTCGGTTTTCAGCAGTTATCGGTTTTCAGCTTCATTTTTTGGATGGAGGACTGGATACAGGATACAGGATACAAGGTACAGGTTAGAGGTTGCAGTTTTCAGGATTGGGAGCCGCCCAATGGTCAGGCACAGGGTCTACGTTGTTCTTTGCTGCCTCGCTGGGAGGACATCATCCCCAGTAGGAGCCAGTTGTTGACACTCAATAAATTTTTTGGTTAATTATCTTCTGCCGACATTGGCAATGCAACAATAGAACAATTTCATGGCGGGGATCTCAAACTTGGTCAAGAAAAAGCACTTGTCCTCAAGTGTGGGCATAAAAGTTGCAAAATAAAAATGGTTGAAAGAAGTTTTCAAATTTCAACAAAATCTTTTTATAAATATAGCAAAGACCAAAATAAATAAAAATTGGGAAAAGATTTTTTAAATTTTTTTATATATTAATGCCAAAATATGGAAGCTTTGATTTTTATGAAGAAAGGGCATTAATTTTGACCTAAGTGGAGGAGGATTGTATTTATATGAAATGACAAAGCAAAATTGAGTAAAAATTATGCTTCCACCCAACATCGAGGGCTCACCACAGGACCAGGTGCCAAGCCGAGAAGACCACATGTATCCTCCATCACTCTAGCGCCGAGGCTTAAAGTCTCCCATTCCTTTGTTGCTTGGCATAGAGTGAAGGCATTGGGGTATATAAAGGATAAAAAGAAACTTTCTGTTGGGCATGTGGGATAAATTCCCAAGAATTAAAAATGGAGAATGTAAGTGGTGGACGAATATTCCAGCCAACGTTTTGATGTTAAATGACAGATCACACAGAAATAGTGCTATGGGGGTTCTTCTGAAGATTCTCCACCTTTACGACATTGATGAGATGGAGCTAGCGAGGGCATGAGATGCTCATAATGGAAAGAAGATCGCTGGCTTTTGTTCCCAAAATGATTGTTTGAACTACATTGAAGAATTTGACGAGGTCTTGATGGCGATAATGAGGAAAATTCTCATAGAGTCAAAGAGTCTGGGTTTTCAAGATACAAATATACGATTTTCTTCTCAGAAAAATTGTAGGAGATGTTTTCCTCCATTCATATTAAAATAAACAACATATTGGCTATGACTTCGGCGGTTGTAAGATCAAACCAAGGAAGCGTTGACATAAGTCCAGATGTAGGTTTCAGATGTTTTCTAAAAATGAAACGCTTTTAGTTGCTGAGTATCGACTAAGTATGGTCAACCACGGATCATCTACTACCTGCAATACAGTCAGACATGCTTGAAGTTTGCCACCATGAGTTCACTCCAAGAGGTCGTCGACTTACAACGAATGTGCCATCCTCCATTTGGCTACGTCCTTTTTACAATTGAGATGGAAAATATCCAGTTGGAAGCTGTTAAATTCTACATTCAAATGTTTGTGACAGAAATAATGTTGCCGAGGAAATTGATACGACAGGTGGAGACATAGCAAGGGCGTCAAGTCTGTCAAGATGTATCGTATGGGATGTTTGCCAAAAGTCAGAGAGGAGGATCTACGGTCCCTAATCCATCCCGCGTCGTTCACATGTTCGAAAGATAATGACGGTTGGTGGAAGCGGAAAAAAACCAACATGCAACGTGTCCATTTCTGATGCGTCCGGATATGTGAAAAGTTGTATCGCAAACCATCCAACGCCCGCGCGATACCATCCATTTGAAAGGTTATAAAAAGGTAAAGTTGCCCATTTTTAGCAATTTGTTATTTTTAACCGGAGTATAAACTCCAAAACCCTAACGCCAGGAGGTATTGAAAGAAGGCGATTCTATTTCGGTGGCATTTTTCTTTTGATAGCCGAAACGTCAAGTTCCCAGACTCTACCGCTAATGTCTGAAGAAAGATTTGCTCGATAGTCCAAGATTGCATACTTCTCCTGTAGATTTTATGGATGTACATTTGCTGTGGAAAGTGTTGGAAGAACAGCTAGTAAGAACGAAGAGGACGACATACAGAAAAGGAAAGAGCACTGATAGTGATAAGAGACAAATGTTATATCATTTTTGCTGTTGTCATGCGTCCATCGATCTTGAACTCGATAACCTCACCCTGTTCTCGACAGACGATAACTCCATTTCTTCCTTTACTCCGATCTGCTCACTTTGCCTACAGAGACCACGATGCAGATGCTCATGGGTCAAAATTCTTGTTCATCATTGCTGGGATCACATTCACAGGCTATCGAAGTTTTTTGGCGCCATATGGTTACAAGCAGGAGAAAGTTGGGGTTTCAGCCATAATGGGTCATTTTATGCTACTCATGAATGAGTCGAGCCAGAAATCAACCACCGATAAGGATTGGATCTCCCAAATTATCGCTCAAATCCAAGACCTATCTGCCATATCTTGTAAACTTATTTCACAACTTCTACGACCATCTGCAATCAATGTGCAATAATATTAAAGCCTCTGTGCAGCTTGATAAAGTACAAAAAGCTTTCAAAAGGTCCCGGAAGGTCATCTAATTTGATGAATTTGGCTAATCGCATCTAGGTTACAAGATTTGATGTGAGATATGTATCTTTTCCGCATTTCATTATCCATTTCTAATGGTTTTAGTGGCATATCGATTCCAGCTCTTGAGCAACACACTCAACAGAAATAATAATTACAACACCTCAACCTGTAACGAATCCATTTAGAATTCTTCCGGCAATGCCTCAGATGTCTATTGGCCATAGAGTTGGAGAAGCTGCTATAGTATATGAGCATGGTGCAGATATTCAAACCCCTACGCCTAAAAATTTGGCATTCAGGTTACTACACAGAACTAAAGATACAGGAATTGGTCGCCAAAGAACATGCAGAGCTAGGTTATTGCCTCCGAGTTAAAGATTTTGTGGTTGGTAGGAGAAGTTATGGTTCTATGAATTTTTGGGAAAACTGATGTGAAGCGTCCAGATTGAATGTTACTCAGTTTAACAAATGCAAACATGAATGAAAGAAAAAAAAAAATCCACCTGCAGTTCAAGGATTAAATGGCAAAACATGTGGCAATCGAAAGATAGACATAATTGAGGAATTTTTGAAGTTTTTTCAACAGCCGAAGATTCTTTGCCGCCAATCTCGATTTTCATAATACGAGTCTTGTCTATTATTATTGTAAAACTTTGTTTAATTATTAGTTTCAAGTTTTAAAGAATTTATTTAAAAGAAAGTTATCTTTAAAACAAAGCGGTTAGGGTTTGCTCATAGGGAAGAATTTTGTATAAATTTTGCATTTTTGCAATGTAAATGGGTTGGATTTTCTGGGAGGAGAGACCCATTTCGGGTGTTTTGCAGGGTTTTCAGAACTTAATACAGATCTCAGAAATGAGCAGATTTTTCATAAAAGATTCAAGCGTTGTTTAAAAATTGCAGTCTGTTACTTTCCTTATCCTTATATGTGCATGTTTATCTTCTTCGTTATATCTCCCATGGTGTTTTTCTTCTATATTTAAATGAACATTTGAAAATAACTTGAGATTCATACTGGTTATGCCTCATTTTATTCGCATTTAAATATCCATTTTATTCTCCAAAGTTGACAATAGATTTATCCTGGATAGATACCTGTTGTTGATGGAATGTCTTTATTTCTTTCTATGTCGCCTGAAAAATCTTATTGACTGTAATAAGACAGCTATCTTGCCTTTGTATGAAAATATTTGTTTAATTGCTGGTCCATATTTTTCTGTTTTCTCGACTCCATTGCCCAATGGTATCCTGTTCATGTTGATCTAGCCACCTCATTAAAAATCCTTAAGTTTTTATTTATTTTACAAATTGGCCCTTGAGTTTCATTGTCGAACTGCTGTCGTGGTGACATTGGATGGCAGATTTGCCGAGAGAGCCCTCTCTGGCTGAAGGAGGCCAAATTTCAGTCTAAAGATTGGTTTGAAATAGGTTACCTTGGGTTTCTTTGATACAGCCCAAGGAAAATCCGAGTGCTAACACCCGCGGTCTGCCTGTTCTGATTCGCCACAGACCCGCGGTCTGATTTCTGCATTTTTCCTGTTTTGAGCCCAGCCCCTTTTGCTGCAATATTTTCTGCATCTGAACAGCCCTCTGTCCTACCTGCAGTCCCACTTCCTGACAGCCTTTCTGCAACATAATTTCTTTTCCCTTTACAGAATTCTTTTAAAATTTCAGTATTTTTAAATCAGAAAATTTTGCAAGTTAAAGTTTCAATTTCAGTATTATTGACAGTTGGAAGTTGCCCCCCTTGTGGCACTTCTATTTTGGGTTCATCACCTCATAAGCACACACTCTGTCACATAATTCAAGTGAGCCTTAAAAAGTACCTAACTGAACCAACATTCTAACCCCACTTGGGGAACACAAAAGAATCATTGTAGTTAGGTAGAATCGGGGGGATGGGATTCCAATAACACCCCTCGGTTACTTTCACTTGAGACATAGTTGTTGTCCAAATAGGGAACCAAAATCCCCTAGTACTTTTTGGTACGGTCATGACCAGTTTATCAGAGGGCCTCTCCCTTAGGAGGGTTGAAGTCGGGAGACTGGTTCCGGAGGCCTGAGTGGAATACCGCACTCCATTCAGTAATCGAAGGGCTACCTTTCACGGTTCGCGGGATATCCCTGTATAGGGGTATTGCGGTAAACGGACTAAACGGTAGATTCACCTTTCTGGACGTGTCATGAACGGGGTATCTTAGTTTCCATTCTTCTAGGATTGACTACCCGGTATCCCTCCCGGTAGGGGGATATCATAGCCACTTGGATTTCCTACTCATATTGTCTGACTTGGATTTCATCACCTTGCAAAGGATATGTTTAGTTGAGTCAGAATACTTTTAGTTAGGTGTTTGCATGCTCCTTTACCTCCCTTTGGTCTAGTGAGTTCACCATTTTTTATTTTTAGGAAACCTGCTGCTTGTTGGTATTCTAACCATCTTTGTTGATACTCCACCTATTGTAGCACAGCTATTGCAGTGAGTGTTTTGAGTTGGTTGTTGGCCTGAGTGCCTTGTTTTTTATCTCTCCTTCTGCACACTCAGTTGCATTAGGCTTTTTTGAGCTGTTTTTCTACTCACCTCAACCCATAGAGATTTGACACCATCCGTCACCATTGAGTCCCCGAGACATTCTCGGCGCCTCAGGGGCGAGCCCCCACAACACGGTTCACTTGACACCACCCTTCACCGTCACAGATCATCATCACTTGAGACCACTCATCAGAGATCTCGGGCCTTGTCCCTTGACTCCACTCGTCAGCGACGTAGGTCTCCGTCACCAGATATTGACGCACCTTACTTTACCTCTGATTCTGACGAAGAGTCTGAGAACCCTATTTACACTGCCCCTACTAGCCCCATGGCCGGCACGACTTCCACTCCTTTTGTTATAGGGACCATTGGTGGCACATCCACCACTACACCAGTTACTACACCTGTTTTGGGTATGCCCTCCATGGGACCCCCATCTACCGTTCCCCTCACGGTACCTATTCCCGCAGCAGGAATCCCTATCCCCACTACATCAGTGGCTCACGCTACCCATGGTGATGCTGGACCATCCTCCACCACCTTAGTTCCCCCACTTGGGGGCACCATCCCAAATCCTGTCCCTCCACTTGGGGGCGTTGGCCCCAACTTGGTCAAACCCACTACTGTGTCACATCCTTCTTCCAGTTTGCGATTCATGGCTAGCCTCAACCTACCTGACCTGGCCAGATTGACCAACGATCCTATTCGACACGACCCTACGTGGCCTCTTGTGCCTACAAAGATCCCCTCTGACATCCCTAAGTTCAAGGGCAAGGCCAGTGAGGACCCACAAAACCATATCATGTCTTTCCATCTATGGTGTTCCTCCAACTCCATAGTGGATGGCTCTGTTCGCCTCCGTCTCTTACAACACACCTTCACTGGCTCTGCAGCCAAGTGGTATATCGAGCAACCCCACGGGACCCATGCCACCTTTGCTTCCCTTGCCTCGACCTTTCTGCAGTTCTTCCAGTTGCCTGTCCGCTACGACGCGGGCATTGAGATCCTCCTATCTTGTAGACAAAACACGGCTACTCATATCACGGACCACATCCATGAGTGGCGTCGAAGCCGTAGCTTATGCAAGATCAAATTAGACGACCGTATCTTCCTAGATTGGTTCCTAAAGTCCCTTGTCCCTGTCATCGCTAAGGATGTGGCATCAGAAAGACCCCAGTCTAAAGAAGAGGCCATCCTTAAGGCCCAACAGTTCGACCTCATTTACGCCCAGTCGGGTTACCTTTATACCATTATACCTGACGCCCCTCGCGGTGAGTCCTCCCAGCATGATGCACCGGGGGCATCCCACGCTGCCGACGGTATCATTGGCCGTGTTTCTTCGCATCACCAACCATTTTCCATAGCACGTCCTACCCCTGGCCCCGACCTTTCGCGGGCTACCTCACAGTCTGGAGCAACCAACTCGTATGCTCCCATGACACATCACCACCACCATGGACCCTCATGTCCTCCTCAATGCTTCGGTCATGCGACTCCCGCTTATGCCCCCTCAGTCGCACCTCCGTCTTACTACCATCAGCAGGCTTCCCCAGCTCCTGCACCTTCACAAGCCCAACCCGCTTATTATCCGCCACAGGCAGCCCCTGCGTCAAACCCACAACCGGCTCTGCAGCCATATCAGCAACCCCCTCAAGTTGCTGCATCTGCTCAGCCTCAACCTACATATCATCCCCCACAGCCTGCTCCCGCACCTGCGCAACCTCAAAATCCACCTGCTGCCCAAGGGCAAGTTTACGCCCAACAAAACCCGCAGCAAAACCAAAACAACCAACGCAACCAGGGTCAACAAAACCGAGGCAAGGGCCGTAATCGGGGGAACAACCAACCTGCAGACCAAGCTGGTCAACCGGCGAATCCCCCCGACAATAATAATGCAGCCCCTGCTAACCAAAACCATGATCGCTCGCCCAAGCAGGCTAAAAACCCCAATTTGCGAACGAACCACCCTTGTTCTATTTGCGGGGTCTATGGACACAACACGCATGCTTGCCCACACTTAGAGCGAGAAACAAACCGAAGCCTGGAACGACGATCCCGAACAACTGCAAGAACTAAAAATACATAACCTCAATAATGGATGAGGAATCATCTGATCATATGGACGAGGCGGGCATTCCCATGCTCGTATCAGGATATAACATAACAATAACAATGGGGTCGAAAAAAATGGGGACCTGAAATATACATGACCTCAAAAACTGAATGAGGAGTAATCTCAATATATGGACGAGGCGGGCATACCCATGCTCGTATCAAGATACATAAAAAGAACTGTGAGGCCCGAAAAATGGGGACCTGTAAGATACATAGATAATCACTGTGTACATCATAGGTGTCCAGAGGAGACACAAATCTGGGACATACTGCTGGGCTGACCATGTGTAAGCTGAAAAACTGGTGCACCAGAATATCAACAGTGCTGCTAAATGTGGTACCAAGGGAACTGATGTTCGGCTGGATAAGAGTGACAAGGGTCACACTCTCAATGGTACACTGAACTGGAACTGAAACGGATACTCAAGGAAGCATATAACTGGATGGCTTCCGAATACAAACGCCAACGCAGCCCGGACATCCACAGGAACATATGACTGGGTGTTCCGAAGTGACTCACCAATGTGCTAGAGTCGGGGGAAATCCGGGGTCTTCGACACATAATGTAAAGGATGTAACCCTACGCGATTCTCGACGATGCGATCAAGGTGCTGAAGTCGAGCATGTGAGAAACAACCACTCGGAGAGGCAATGATGTTTCCTTGACAGAAGCGCGAGGTGGAGAACCGAAATGTGATAGTACTGGTGGCAGGATTGACAAACTGTGGGTGACAACTGGGCAAGTAGAGTGGGTGGACTCAAACTTCCTTTGTTTAGAGTATGATAATGGGAATGATCTGGCAGCATATGAAACTGTCTGAGGGGAAAGGGATCATAGCTGTAATGGATCTGGGAGGGTAACTGGGCTGAGGGAGACTCAAGCTGGTATAAAATGGCAGGAGACTGCAGAATACTCTGAACAAAGGCGACCTGATTGGGGGTGCTGCCGAGATGATCGATCTTAGTGCCAGGAGGCACGGGAGGGGACTTCTTCACGGCTTAAGGAACTAGAAGAAGTGTGTGTAAAATGATACTGTTGTGTGGATTTTACGAGCCCAGGACAGTTCATGCTCGTGGTTGCTTTCAATTTTAAGGAGTCTGAAAGCGATAAGAAGACTCTGAAGTAATGGAATGGTACTGTCGTGTGGATTTTACGAGCCTAGGACAGTTCATGCTCGTGGTTGCTTTCAATTTTAGGGAGTCTGAAAGAAAATAAGAAGACTCCAGGGGGTTGCTTTTTCGTAGATTTAGTCTCCAAGGCCCAAAGAAGCATAAAAGGATGCAATGAAGAACTCTTCTAGCCGGTGTGACTAGAGTATTCCTTTTTCGTAATTAGTCTACCAGGTCCGGAAAAGGGTTAAACTTATACCAGATAGACGCACTTTCAGGTACTTTAATGAGCATGAAAGGAAGCAAGATTGCTCGGCGATCTTTTCATTCTTTTAGGAGTAAGAAAAGAGCTTAACGGAAACTCCCTAAGTGCCTTTTTCGTAAAGGACTTGTCCGGCCCGAAAAAGGGATAAAATTATACCGAACAAAAGGAATGGCCAGGCAAGGAGGAAGTGTTCAGTCAAGGATCAATAATGATGACCAAGAGCGAGGGTAGGGGGGAACACTGGTGGGCCTCCTTGCGGGGTAGATGAAATGGTGGCAAAATAACGAAACATTTGCAGTATGACAGGAGTGAATGGCTCATGTAAAAATGTGGAACAATCCGATAGCGGCCGATGTGGTGCGCAAATCGAGGCAGCAAGGTGTCGGGACACAATGTTGAAATTGTACCAAGTGAGAGCGAGAAATGATCTCAAGCATCATCACGAGCTCGAAAAAATGAATCCGACGATATAAAGGGTGTCAAAAACGGGTAACGACCGATGTGGCACGCACACCGAGGCGACGAGGGAGTTTTGGAAAAATACCCAAAAAATCGGGGGGTGAGAACGAGAAATGATCTCAAGCATCATCACCGGCTCGGAAAAATGAATCCGATGATATAAAACATGTGAAAAATGGAGAACGGCCGATGTGGAACGCAAACCGAGGCGACAAGGTGTCGGGACACAATGGTGATATTGGTCCTAGTGAGAGCGAGAAATGATCTCAAGCATCATCACGGGCACAGAAATATGAATCCGACAGTGCAAATGGTGCAAAACGGAGGTCATAAGGACTCCAGAATGGTCAAAGGAACTAACTAGGTTAAAAAATTGTTGTAAATAAAGGTGAGCCCACCAAGCCAAGGATGCAGTGGTGGGTAGAAATGATGACCCGTGGGAGAAGAATACTAGGTGTATCAAATCAAATCAAATCTACAAGTGATATGTGACCTCAAAAATGGTTGAGATCACAAGTGTGAAAAAGTGAGCAGGGTTAATGACTTGCCGCCATGCTATGTGCATGGGGTTTGTGATTATGGATCACATATGTGTGGGTTTGAACCATGGGTTCATTGAAATGCTGAGATAGATGTGATGGGGAAGGTTCAAAATGATTGATCATGCCCCCTATCCCAGGGTCTAGGGAATCTATTATGCCCCTTGACTCAGAGGTGTCAAGGTGGTGCTCGATGATAGCAGGGTTAAGACCAGGCATTTCGGTATAGGACCAGGAAAAGACATCACGGAATTCTCGGAAGAGTTTGCGGTACTCCTCAATCTCTTGTTCACTGCAGGAGGCTCCTAAGGCAATGCATTCATTGATGCCAGGGGGGTCAGAGATATCTATGTGGATAACGGGTGAGATATTGGCCATGTTACCCTCCTCGAAGGCGTCAGGAGCAGGAATAGGGTCCTTGAACCAGTCGACCTTGCGGGGGAGGAAGTCTTTGGACTCAACTGTGAATTGGGTAGCTGTGCTAGAGGAGGATTCTTCTAGGATGAAATAGGACCAGTGGTGCATGTCATCCCAGGGATAACCCGGGGCAGTCAGGGCCTCAAGAACTTCCTCATCAGTACAGAAAGTTTGCGTCATCAAATCGGTTGACGAGGGGGTAGTGGTTTAAGAGATCATATAGATGATATTAACTTCTCCAGAAGGGGGAGAGACCGGGGGGTAGATCTCCTCAATGGTGGGTGGTGCCGTCTCAAGATCCAGATTGTTCATCTCATAGAGAGCCGCTCTGTAATCCGGGAGATCGGGACAATGATGTGAATAATGCCCGTAAATACCGCATATGGAGCAGGGGTGGTTGGTACGTAGGGACTTATCTTTAGGCTTGGGAGTGGGGTTTAGTTCGACAGTTGGGATGTTTGGGTCATCGTCGAGCATCTGCATGTGCTTCTGCAATGCTGGTAACTGTGGGCATTGGTGCGTTGCATGGCCCAACTCATCGCACAACGAGCATTTAGGAGGAGCACGAAATACTGGAGGGTTTTTGACTGTCTTGGGAGGTGGTACAGCAGTGTAAGGTTGTGGACCTCTGCCCCCAGTGGGTTTGGGAGTAGGAGGGGGAGTCATGGAGGATGAAGGGGTAGAGACACCGGGAGGTGGCTAAGTGGTAGTAGCCATGGGTTGCACCGGTTGGAGGACGACGTCTGGTGTCGGCGGGCGAACGAGAGGCGAAAGATACCATACGGGTAATCACAAAGTTAACCCAGGGAGACTAAGGGTAGCCATGACCGGGGCGCTTACTACTCCCGATGGAGGGAATAGGAAGGGGATCGTATGGATAGGTGTAACACCAATGTGGCTAGGTACCAATGGTGGTTTTGGCAACAAGGGTGGTTGATTATTAGGTGGTTGGTTGTCGTGGGACAAGGTACATAAGTCAGATACTTCCGTGTGGGCTGATGGAGGCGGAATAGATTGAAAGGTGGAAGTCATCGGCGCATCTGAGTAGACTCCAGGTCCCGTAGAGGAAACAAACGAGGTGGTGGCACGAGAAACAGGTTGTTCAACCATAGGGAGAACATTTTCAGGTGCCGCGGGAGCACTGGGATCATAGTGACTGGGAGCCATAAGTCGGCCATAGACTTCATGGAATGTAGACCCCAGTCTGCCAATGGCCACAAATATATTATTGTCGCTGTTGATTACTTCACCAAATGGGCGGAAGCCATGCCTACCTTCAATTGTACCACTGACACTGCTGCCCGCTTCTTTTTCAACCATGTCATTACTCGATTCGGGGTTCCTAAGCAGTTAGTCTTCGACCACGGTTCCCACTTCGAAGATGCCGTCTGGCGTGAGTTATCTACCCTCCTCAAATATGAACACCAATTTTCCTCTGCTTACTACCCCCAAGGAAACGGCCAAGTAGAGGCCATCAAAAAAATCCTAAAAACCATCCTCCAACGAACTGTTGACAAGCATAAGTCCAATTGGCACCACATGCTGTTCCCTGCCTTATGGGCTTACCGCACATCCACTAAGACCGCCACTGGTTTTCCCCCATTCCATTTAGTTCACGGTGTAGAGTCTGTCCTCCCCATCGAGTGTCAGATCCCTGCCTTACAGATCGCCGTTGAGCTTCTCCCTGACACCTCCCCCCTCGAGCAGCGTTTGCTGACACTCGAACAAGCTGATGAAGACTGTCGGGCCACTCTCCAGAACATCGAAGCTGCCAAGAACCGCTCCAAAGCCGGTTATGATAAACATGTTCACCCTCGAACTTTCCACGAAGGGGACCTTGTCCTCGCATATGAACAAGCCCACGATAAAACTGGTAAAGGGAAGTTTGAATCCATGTGGCAAGGCCCTTACATTGTGCAGACCTGCCTCGGCAAGGGGGCATACATCCTAGCCGAATCTGAAGGCCATCCTTTGCGCAACCCCCGTAATGGGTTGTATCTTAAGCGTTTTTACCCATAAATGAAACTGCGGCCTCATTGGTCCGCATTGTACAGTTTGCTCTCTTTTTTGTTTTTCACCTTTTTTTTACCATCATCTTACATCCATCATTCTTGCATGATCACAGATGGGCCATCTTCCACCTTGTTACACTGGCTTTGCTGACGGCGCAAGCCGCTGGTCTCCCAACCTGGCTTCTGCAGCATGGGTCTTATACTCCCCTTCCAACGAGATGATTCACCTGGATGGAATATGTATAGGCGCTGCTACCAATAACCAGGCGGAGTATGATGCTGTGACTGGTCTCCTGACTATTGCCCTCCAGATGGGCATATGTCACCTTCATGTGTTCCTTGACTCCCAGCTACTTGTCTCCCAGCTCAACAACTGCTACCAGGTGCGTGATCCATGCCTTTTTAAAAAATTCCTGCGCGCAAAACAACTCAGCCGACAGTTTGAATCCATAACATTCACACATGTCCCACGAACCCAAAATAGTGTCGCAGAACAAATGGAAAACAACATCCTAGATTGGCATATCAATCACACCATGTAACATCATGCATCACAATCCCATAGCATCTCATAAAAATATATAAAAACCCAAAAAGATTGCATCGCCTCCACATTTGCATCCATGTACATACACCACATTCATAATCCATAGGGGCATCCATGTGCCTAAACATACATATATCATGTCACATCACATAAAATACACAAGGGGCATCCATATGCCTAACATCCTAACCTACTTGCATCCACGTGCAATGTAAACATATCACAACTCATAAAGCGCATCCACGTGCGTACAAATAAAACAACATCATACAAAAAGGTGCATCCACGTGCATATATATATATATATATAAATATACATGTTCAGTGCTATACATGTCCTGAGTACCCCAGTACTCAGCTAAACAAAAAATTGCTATACATCCCTAAAAAGCCTCATCAACATACATGCCGCAGCTACAAAACTCGGGGGGAGTTCCCTGCACTCCCTAATGGGAGTCGTATCCTGCATCATTGCCTGCATCGGCTGCCTCTGAGTCCTCCCCTCGCTCCTCCTCCGGCAAGTCCTCATCTCCTACGGGCTCCTGTGCCCGTGCCCGGTCCACCAAGATCGCCACCCGGATCGCGATGGATCTGAACTCCCGGGGTGCCATCATGCAATCCTGAACTACATCAGGATCGACATCCCGCCATCCCTCGTCGGTCACCCCTATCAACAACCGATCTAGTAGTGCCCGCACCGACTCCAGTGTCCCCTCTGCATCACGGCGACTGACCTCATCTCGCCCAGGCAGAGATGGGACGGCCACAATACCCCTCCATGCCACATGTCCTGGAGGCGGCCTCGGGCCCACATCTGCAAGATCACACATATGTCAGTCACAGTATATCAATCTCCTATCATATAAATAAAACTTGACATACATAACATGCAACAAAAACACATACGTACCGTCGGGACCCCATGCCTGTCCTGGTGCTCGTGGCACCTCCGGATCTCCCGTGAAGTCCATGTCCCGATACGGGAAGTCATCCAGTGTCAATGGTATCTGGAGCCACTGCAGGTACAAATCCTGCGTAAAATATCTTCCCACATCGCCGACCCCACGGCGGTGCATCATCTCGCCCCACCGCACCATCCGCGGCTCCCTCATACCTCCTGCCCTGATCGGCACCCGTGGCCGCAGTGTGGGTACCCTCTCCATAAAGAAGGCACACAAGAAGGAACCAAAACAAAATCCCTTGCCCTCTTCCTTCGCTGCCGTCAGCTGCCGCTGAACGCAGGTCAGGAACATCTGGCCCCACACGTAGTACACCCCATCCAGTACGCGCTCTATCATCTGCATCTGACCCCCAGACACCTTCTCAGGTGACTGGGACCCCAATACCCGGACCACACATGCTGCCATGGCCCATACTGCTGGCTCCTGTAGGTCCCTCACTAGGAGTGCATTCCTATGCACCCTCACTGCAAGTCCACAGTATCTCTCCAAAATGTCCTCCATGTCGACGTCTGCGGCCACCCGCGGTTGTGTGTCTGTTACCCTGCCTAGACAGGGAAACCCCGTCAGAAAGTATACATCGGTCAGGGTGAGGTCCACCCTCTCACCTTGTACTCGGAAAGCCTGTATGTCCCGCTCCCAGAAGCTGATCAGCCGGTTCAGCAGCAAGGCTGCTGACCGTATCATGGGTATCTGTGCGAACTTCAGTAGTTTGCACAGTCCCAGCACAGATCGCACATGGCGCTCCCCTCGGATCACAGCCATGATCTCATCAGGGATCTCCCGCTCTCTCCAGAGCACCTGCGGCATCCTGTCAATCACACAAAATCAACTCATCAGACTCATGTCAACTAAATAAGTACTTTTCCCTCTCCGGGAAGACCCTCTTAGCTCGGCCCAAACCGCGGCTTTCGGGCTTCCTTCCGCAGTTTCCGACCGCGGCTGTCAGGCCTGTGGTCGTGGTCCTTAACCGCGCCTATCAGCCCTAACCTCGTGGTTTGGAACCGCGTGTTCCTCCTTGGAACTCGCGGTACTCGACCGCGTATCCATCAAAGACACACGCGGTCTCCAACTGCGTGGTTCACCAGGAAACACGCGGTCTCCAATCGCGTGGTTCACCAAGAAACACGTGGTCTCCAGCCGCGTGGTTCACTCTGAAACTC
Organism: Larix kaempferi; assembly: GCA_027924585.1. Taxonomy (NCBI): domain Eukaryota; kingdom Viridiplantae; phylum Streptophyta; class Pinopsida; order Pinales; family Pinaceae; genus Larix; species Larix kaempferi. The sequence goes on along the minus strand of BSBM01000293.1, from coordinate 16,813,137 downwards.
GCGGGCGCCAACCGCGGTTTCGACCCCCTAACCCGCGGTCCACCCCACGTGGACCGTACAAATAAGCCCTGGGATCCACTACCCAACCCCCGACCCTAAAAAAAACATGCAGGTATGAGTTTGACAGAATACCTGTATCTCCCGGATCTGAAATCGGCCAGTCGGATCGTCCAGAAATGCCACCTAAGCTCTGGTCCACTCTGATCACAAGTCAAAGTCAAAACGTACAATTGACACATGTCATGTTGGACCTACCACTATTTATAGTCAGTTGATTTTTTCTTGTTTTGGCCATTCTGACCCCATACGGAGTCCGCTTTACGAACCGTTTCCACCACTGCAATCAGCACGACGAGACCGTCATGATGGTCACCTTGTTGCATCATTTTTTACCCCGTCATTTTTTTCCCATTTTTTCAGATGCCACTAGTCACCTCGGTTTGCGTGCCACATCGACGTTCTCCATTTTTCACATATTTTATATCATCAGATTCATTTTTCCGAGCCGGTGATGATGCCTGAGATCATTTCTCGCTCTCACCCCCAATTTTTTGGGTATTTTTCCAAAACGCCCTCGTCGCCTCGGTGTGCGTGCCACATCGGCCGTTACCCATTTTTGACATCCTTTATATCGTTGGATTCATTTTTCCGAGCTCGTGATGATGCTTGAGATCATTTCTCGCTCTCACTTGGTACAATTTCAACATTGTGTCCCAACAGCCTGCTGCCTCGGTTTGCGTGCCACATCGGCCGCTATCGGATTGTTCCACATTTTTACATGAGCCATTCACTCCTGTCATACTGCAAATGTTTCGTTATTTTGCCACCATTTCATCTACCCTGTAAGGAGGCCCACCAGTGTTCCCCCCTACCCTCGTTCTTGATCATCATTTCTAATCCTTGATTGAACACTTCCTCCTTGCCTGGCCATTCCTTTTGTTCGGTATAATTTTATCCCTTTTTCGGGCCGGACAAGTCCTTTACGAAAAAGGCACTTAGGGAGTTTCCGTTAAGCTCTTTTCTGACTCCTAAAAGACTGAAAAGATCGCCGAGCAATCTTGCTTCCTTTCATGCTCGCTAAATTACCTGAAAGGGAATCTATCTGCTATAAGTTTAACCCTTTTCCGGACCTGGTAGACTAATTACGAAAAAGGAATACTCTAGTCACACCGGCTAGAAGAGTTCTTCATTGCATCCTTTTATGCTTCTTTGGGCCTTGGACACTAAATCTATGAAAAAGCAACCCCCTGGAGTCTTCTTACTTGCTTTCAGACTCTCTAAAATTGAAAGCAACCACGAGCATGAACTATCCTGGGCTCGTAAAATCCACACGACAGTACCATTCCATCATTTCAGAGTCTTCTTATCGCTTTCAGACTCCTTAAAATTGAAAGCAACCACGAGCATGAACTGTCCTGGGCTCGTCAAATCCACACGACAGTTTCATTTTACACACACTTCTTCTCGTTCCTTAACCCTTGAAGAAGTCCCCTCCCGTGCCTCCTGGCACTTTGATCCATCATCTCGACAGCACCCCCAATCAGGTCACCTTTGTTTAGAGTATTCTGCAGTCTCCTGCCATTGTACCACAGCTTGAGTCTCCCTCAGACCAGTCACCTTCCCAGATCCAATACAGCTATGATCCCTTTCCCCTTAGTCAGTTTCATATGCTGCCAGATCATTCCCATTACCATACTCTGAACAAAGGAAGTTTGAGTCCACCCACTCTACTTGCCCAGTTGTTCCCCCACAGTTTGTCAGTCCTGCCATCAGTACTATCAGATTTCGGTCTTGTACCTCGCGCTCCTGTCAAGGAAACATCATTGCCTTGATGGTTGCAGGTCTCCCTCTATCGACGACAGCTCCTCTATTCCAGAGGATAGGCCCAGAGGTCCCTACGCCTTGGACTTATCACCATCTGTGGTAAGTGCCTACGGATCATTCGGAGAGGAGTCATCATTGCCTCTCCGAGTGGTTGTTCCTCACATGCTCGACTTCAGCACCTTGATCGCATCGTTGAGGATCGCGTAGGATTATAACCCATCAGTTTTTAGTCGAAGACCCCAGATTTCCCCCGACTCTAGCATATTGGTGAGTCACTTCGGAACGCCCAGTTGTATGTTCCCGTGGATGTCCGGGCTGCTTTGGCGATTGTATTCGGAAGCCATCCAGTTCTATGCTTCCTTGAGTACCCATTTCAGTTCCAGCTCAGTGTACCATCGAGGTTATGGCTCCTAGTCATTATGATCCAGCAGCTCATCAGTTCCTCTGGTACCCCAGTCAGCTGCACTGTGGATGTTCCAGTGCACCAGTTCTTCAGTTACCACATGATCAGCTCAGCAGTATGTCCTAGATTTTGTGTCCCCTCTGGACTCTTATGATGTACACAGTGGCTATGTATCTTACAGGTCCCCCTTTTCGGGCCTCACAGTTCTGTTTATGTATCTTGATACGAGCATGGGTATGCCCGCCTCGTCCATATATTGAGATTATTCCTCAGTCTGTATTTGAGGTCATGTATATTTCAGGTCCCCATTTTTTGGACCCCATTGTTATTATTATGTTATATCCTGATACGAGCATGGGAATGCCCGCCTTGTCCATATGGTCAGATGATTCCTCATCCATTATTGAGGTTATGTACTTTTAGTTCTTGCAGTTGTTCGGGATCGTTGTTCCGGGCTTCAGTTTGTTTCTTCTCTTCTCTCCACACCCTAGGAAAACCATTCATGACTTATGATGTCCATCGGCCATACGATGAGCTCCTTCCCTCGCACATCAGGGGGCAATATGTTAACACCCAAAAAGTGTTCACTACCTCATCTACCACATTACATGGCTCATTTGTCCATTTTCCTACCATTTTTCCCTTAAAAACCCAAAAAATCCCACTAAAACGCCTCCAAAAGGCCTAAAATGCCTCCAAAAGGCCACAAAACCATCAAAATAGCCTCAAAAAGGCTAAAAAACCCCCTTTTCCTCCAAAAATAGCAAAAATACCCTAAAAAGGGAATAAAAAATATAAAATAATGAGGAAAAGGAGGAAAAAACCCTATACAGCTGCCCTAAACCATGTGTTTCCTAAAACCATGGGTCAGCACTCCACCACCAAAAAACTATAAATAGGTGATGGAGATCCCCTATTCCATATCCACAATCAAGTATACCCTTACTCTGCCAAAATCTCTCTCGAAACCCTAGTTCACCATTGAACTACTTTCACCTTGAGAGCCACCTTTGGCCCATTTCCACCATTGGAGAAAGAGAAGGAGCACATTGGAGCTTGGAGCAACCCTCTTGGACATTGCAAGGAGCTTCATCAACCTTCACATTGAAGGTAATATTAATACAAAACCCTTGTTTACAAATTGTTCTTTATGTTTCATGCATGTGTTTTAAATTAGTTTACATTTCTGTTTTAGTTTAATTATTTACATTTACTGAACTGCTACTAAGGAGTCCATTCTCCTTAGTAGGTGCTCATTTGCACAAGCTAGGGGTAAAACCCTAGCTACACCCCTCCCGCTGATAAAACTACTAACACTCATCCCACTGATCAAGCGTTACGTATACCTCCACCTCCGATAGATGGCGCTTCCAAAGCACCTCGCTTCCCACTTCGCCGTATCAACAACAACCCCAATGCGCGCGCTGCGTCCAACTACAACATTGTAGATGACCTAGCCCAATCTCCCGCAACCATGTCTGCGTTAGAAGTCTTGAAGAACTGCCCTTCCCAGCGCAAGACTTTACTCTCAGCCATTGGAGCTATTGATCCAAATGATTCGAATTTGATGGCATTTGATTTGGACCAGTCTGAACCTGGCTTGCCTTCCACCTTGGCATTCCAAGTTTCTGTTTCCATTCGGAATCTTGTCATCCATCGATGCATCATCGATGAGGGTGCCTCCACATGCGTTATGTCTACATTCGTATGGCAGAAGTTGGGATCCCCTACCCTCCAGCAGTCCACCACTGCGTTACGTGCCTATGACGGTCGTTCGGCTCAGCCCCAAGGTCTCCTAGCCAATGTCCCTGTCCAGTTAGGTGGTAAAACCGTCCTCATTGATATCGAGGTCATCAACGCCCAGCTTGATTACAACCTCTTACTCGGTCGCAGCTACATGTATGCTATGCGGGCGGTCGCTTCCTCTGTCTTTCGTACCATGATGTTCACCCATGATGGACGCGTGGTTAAGATCGACCAACTTACTTACTATGATCCAAATGCCCCTGCTGCACCCGAAAATGTTCTCCCCATGGTTGAACAACCTGTTAATGGTGCCACTACCTCGTTTGTTTCTTCCTTGGGACCTGGAGTTTACTCAGACCCGCCGATGACATCTACCTTCAAATCCATTCCTCCCCGTCATCTACGCCCGAAGTGTCTGAATTATGTACCCTGTCCCACGATAACCAAACACCTAACAATCAACCACCCTTGTTTCCTAAACCCCCACTGGTACCTAGCCACATCGGTGTTACACCTATCCATACAATCCCCTTTCTAGTCCCTCCCTCGGGAGTAGTAAGCGCCCCTGTCATGGCTACCCTTAGCCTCCCTGGGCTAACCTTGGGATTACCCATCTGGTATCTTTCGCCTCCCGTTCCCCCACCGACACCAAGCGTCATCCTCCAACCGGTGCAACCCATGGCTACTACCACTCAGCCACCCCCCGGTGTCTCTACCCCTTCGTCCTCCACGAATCCTCCTCCTACTCCCAAACCCACTGGGGGCAGAGGTCCCCAACCTTACACTGCTGTACCACCTCCCAAGACAGTAAAAAACCCCCCAGTCTTTCGTGCTCCTCCCAAATGCTCATTGTGCGACAAGTTAGGCCATGCGACTCACTAGTGTCCATAGTTACCTGCATTACAGGAACACATGCAGATGCTCAATGACGACCCCAACATCCCGGTTGTTGAACTAAACCCCACCCCCAAGCCTAAAGATAAATCCCTGCGTACCAACCACCCCTGTGCTATATTCGGTGTTTACGGGCACTACTCACATCATTGTCCCAATCTCCCAGATTACAAAGTGACTCTCTATGAGATGAACAATCTGGATCTTGAGACGGCACCAACCACTATTGAAGAGATTCACCCCCCGATCTCACCCCCATCAGGGGAGGCCAACACCATTTACATGATCTCTTCCACTACCATTCCCATGTCAACCGATTTGACGGCCCAAACTTTCCGTACTGATGAGGAGATTCTTGAGGCACTCACTGCCCTGGAGTATCCCTGGGATGACATGCACCATCGTTCGTATTTCCTCCCATAAGCATCTTCCTCTAGCACCGCTACCCAATTTTCGGTTGAATCCAAAGACTTCCTTCCCACCAAGGTCGACTGGTTCAAGGACCCTATTCCTGCTCCTGACGCCTTCGAGGAAGGTAACATGGATAACATCTCACCTGTCATCCAAATTGATATCGCTGCCCCCGAGAGTGCCCCTGAACTCATCACTTTAGGAGCCTTCTGCAGTAAGCAAGAGATTGAGGAATACACTAACCTCTTCAGAGAGTTCCGTGATGTCTTTGCCTGGTCCTATACCGAAATGCCCAGTCTGGACCCCGCCATTATAGAGCACCACATTGACACATGGCCTGATGTACCCCCCGTCCGTCAGAAACAGCGTCCCATTCATCCCTCAAAGCTCCCAGCTGTCAAAGCCGAGATTGAGAAACTACGCAAGGCAGGATTCATTTATCCTATTGCCTATACCACATGGGTTTCAAACCCTGTCCCCGTTAACAAAAAACAAGGCACCATTAGAGTATGCACTGACTTCCGTGATTTAAATCGTGCTTGTCCCAAGGACAACTTTCCCACGCCATTTATTGACCAACTCATCGATGCGTGTGCGGGTCATGAAGTCCTCTCTTTCATGGACAGTTTTTCCGGATACAATCAAATTCAAATCCGTAGGGAAGACCAGTACAAAACTTCCTTTACCACCCCATGGGGCACCTTTGCCTATTGCATCATGCCTTTCGGCCTCAAAAATGCTGGTGCCACATTCCAGCGGGCCATGACCTATTGCTTTCAAGATTTGGTCCATATCCTGCTAGTCTATCTTGATGACCTTACAGCTCATTCCCAGAAACGATCAGACCACCTTAACGACCTTCGGCAAGTTTTTCTGCATTGTCGCAAATACCAAATCTGCTTGAACCCACACAAGTGTGTCTTTTGCGTTCCGGCAGGCCGATTGTTGGGTTTCATTGTTTCCCAGAAAGGAATTACTGTTGATCCCCTAAAAGTCCAAGCCATCTTAGACCTTCCCACTCCTCGTACGCTCCGGCAGCTCCAAAGTCTGCAGGGGCGATCCAATTTCCTTCGACGCTTCGTCCCTGATTCCGCCACTACCGTTCATGGTTTCTTGCGCCTACTCCGTACCCATATACCCTTTGTCTGGGATGAGGAAGCAGAAGCCGCATTAGAAGCCCTCAAGAAAGCTCTCATGCAAGCTCCCTTGATCTCCCCTCCGGATTTCTCTCAGGACTTCATCCTCTACGTCTCGGCATCCGAGCACACTGTGTCTGGAGTCTTGGTTCAAGAAGACGTCTCCCACCAAGAGCATGTCATTTACTACGTTAGCCAGACCTTGTCTGGTCCCCCCTTACGTTACCCATATGAGGAGAGACTAGCCTTAGCTGTGGTCTTTTCCGTCCAAAAACTGTGACACTATATCTTACTTAGTCATACCACAGTCGTTGCTGACTCCAACCCCATGGTCTATCTCCTAAATCGGCGGCTACTGCAAGGTCGTGTTGCTAAATGGGTCATTATCCTCCAGTAATATGACCTCACTTTCCGAACACCTAAGAGCACTAAAGCCCTTGCGCTTGCCCAGCTCATCACTGATCTACCTTCCCTTCTCCCGGCCCCACAAATCTCCGACGAGTTACCCGACAATCACTTGTTCACTATCTCGTCTGATGACCCATGGTATAGTGATATTTTGTTAATACCTGCGCACGCAGAAGTTCAGACCCAAAGTCACCTGTAATGAACGTCGTCGCATCCGTCACTAGGCCTCTCGATATCTCCTCTTAGGCAATGTCCTTTACAGGCGGGGGTTTGACACCATTATTTGTCGTTGCCTTACACACGAGGAAGCTAAACACGTCCTTAATGACTGTCATAGCGGTGCCTGCGGCGGCCATTTCTCTGGGATGGCCACTACCCAAAAGGTCGTCCGCACCAGATATTTCTGGCCCACACTTTTCACCGACTGCATCACTGCGGTCAAGCACTGCCATAACTGCCAACTTTTTGCCCCCAAGGCTCGGACACCACCTGCTCCGTTACAAACAGTGGTCACTGTTGGTCCCTTTTGTAAGTGGGCTATCGACTTCATGGAGTGTAGACCTCCGTCTGCCAACGGCCACAAATACATCATTGTCGCCGTCGATTACTTCACCAAATGGGCCAAAGCCATGCCTACCTTCAATTGTACCGCTAACACAGCTGCCCGTTTCTTTTTTAACCATGTTATCACTTGATTCGGGGTTCCTAAACAGTTGGTCTCAGACCATGGTTCACACTTCGAAGATTTCGTTTGGCGTGAGTTATCCACCCTACTCAAATTCGACCATCAGTTCTCCTCTGCTTACTACCCTCAAGGGAACGGCCAAGTAGAGGCCATTAACAAAATCTTAAAGACCATCCTCCAACGCACTGTTGACCGGCATAAGTCCAATTGGCACCATATGCTCTTCCCCGCCTTATGGGATTACCGTACATCCACTAAAACCGCCACTGGTTTCACCCCATTTCACTTAGTTCACGGCGTAGAGTCTGTCCTTCCCATCGAATGTCAGATACCTGCCTTACATATCTCCGTTGAGTTTCTCCCCGATACCTCTGCACTTGAGCAACGTCTGCTATCCCTTGAATAAGCAATGAAGACCGTCGTGCCGCTCTCCAAACCATTGAAGCTGCCCAGAACCGCTACAAAGCTAGTTACGACAAACATGTACACCCTCGAACTTTCCATGAAGGGGACCTTGTCCTCGCCTATGACCAAGCCCATGACAAAACCGACATAGGGAAGTTTGAATCCATGTGGCAAGGCCCTTACATCGTGCAGACTTGTCTCGACAAGGGGGCATACATCTTAGCCGACTCCGAAGGTCACACTTTGCGCAACCCTCGAAATGGGTTGTATCTCAAACGCTTTTATCCCTAAATCACTCGCGGCCTCATTGGTCCGCATTGTATAGTTTGCTCTCTTTTTTGTTTTTCACCTTTTTTACCACGATCTTACATTCCTCATTTTTTGCATGACCGCAAATGGACCATCTTCCACCTCACTATACTAGCCTCGCCGATGGACCAAGCCGTTGGTCTCCCAACCTGGCTTCTGCAGCGTGGGTCCTATATTCCCCTTCCCATGAAATGATTCACCTTGACGGAATCTGTATAGGCGCTGCTACCAATAACCAGGCGGAGTATGATGCTGTGACCGGTCTCCTAACTGCTGCCCTCCAGATGTGCATACGTCACCTCCATGTGTTCCTTGACTCCCAACTGCTTGTCTCCCAGCTCAACAACTACTATCAGGTGCGTGATCCCTGCCTCTTTAGAAAATTCCTGCGCACAAAACAACTCAGCCGACAATTTGAATCCATAACATTGACCCATGTCCCACGAGCTCAAAATAGTGTCGCGGACCAAATGGCCAACAACATCCTAGATTGGCATATCAATCACACCATGTAAAAACCTCCATCATGCATTACATCTCATAAAAATATAAAAAAAAAACCCAAAAAGATTGCAAGGGGCACCCACGTGCCTGTCATCACATAACCATTTGCATCCATGTGCAATAAAAAATACAAACACATTCATATACAGGGGCATCCACGTGCCTAGTCCTACATACCTAGTGTTGCATCCATGTGCAATACATCACATAACATACACAAGGGGCATCCATGTTCCCAACATCCTATGCTACTTGCATCCACGTGCAATGTAAAACATATCACAAATCATAAAGCGCATCCACGTGCGTACAACTAAAACAATATCACAAAAAGGTGCATCCACGTGCATATATATATATATCAAAAAATACATGTTCAGTGCTATACATGTCTTTAGTACCCCTGTACTCAGCTATACAAAAAATGGATATACATCCCTAAAGCCTCATAAAATAAATGCCGTAGCTACAAAACTCGGGGAGAGTCCCCTGCCCTCCCTAATGAGAGTCGTACCCTGCATCACTGCCTGCATCTGCAGCCTCTGAATCCTCCCCTCGCTCCTCCTCCGGCAAGTCCTCATCCCCTGCGGGCTCCTGTGCCCATGCCCTGTCTACCAAGATCACCACCCGGATCGCAATGGATCTGAACTCTCGGGGTGCCCTAATGCAATCCTGAACCACGTCCGGATCGACGTCCCGTCATCCCTCGTCGGTCACCCCCACCAGCAAACGGTCTAGTAGTGCCCGTACCGACTCCAGCGTCCCCTCTGCATCGCGGCGAAGAACCTCTCCTTGTCCAGGCAGAGCTGGAACGGCCACAATCCCCCTCCATGCCACATGACCTAGCGGTGCCCTCGGGCCCACATCTGCAGATCACCCATATGTCAGTAAGCGTATATCAATCTATTATCATATCTATAAAACTTGACATCCATAACATGCAAGCAAAAACATACGTACCATCGGGTCCCCACGCCTGTCATGGTGCTCGTGGCGCCTCTGGATCTCCGGTGTAGTCCATGTCCCTATATGGGAAGTCGTCCAGTGTCAATAGTATCTGGAGCCACTGCAGTTACAACTCCTGCGTAAAATACCTACCCATGTCGCCGCCACCACGGCGACGCATCATCTCGCCCCACCACACCATCCGCGACTCCCTCAAACCTGCTGCTCTGATCGGCACTCGCGGCTGCAGTGTGGGCACCCTCTCCATAGAGAAGGCACACAAGAAAGAACCATAGCAAAAACCCTTTCCAGATTCCTTCGCTGCTGTCAGCTGCCGCTGAACGCAGGTCAGGTACATCTGGCCCCACGCATAGTACACCCCATCTAGTACGTGCTCTACCATATGCATCTGGCCCCCAGACACCTTCTCAGGTGACTGGGACCCCAATACCCGAACCACGCATGCCACCATGGCCTGTACTGCCGGCTCCTGTAAGTCTCTCACCAAAAGTGCATTCCTATGCACGCTCGCCTCTAGACCACAGTACCTCTCCAGCATGTCCTCCATATCTATGTCCGTGGATACCCGCGGCTGCGTGTCTGCCACCCTACCAAGACAGGGAAACCCCGTCAGAAAGTATACATCGGTCAGGGTGAGGTCCACCCTCTCACCCTGTACTCGGAAAGCCTGTATGTATGCCTCGGTTTGCGTGCCACATCGGCTGCTCTCCATTTTTCGCATATTTTATATCATCGGATTCCTTTTTCTGAGCCGGTGATGATGCTTGAGATCATTTCTCGCCCTCACCCCCAGATTTTTTGGGTCTTTTTCCAAAACACCCCCAGTCACCTCGGTTTGCGTGCCACATTTGCCGTTATCCATTTTTGACACTCTTTATATCGTCGGATTCATTTTTACGAGCTCGTGATGATGCTTGAGATCATTTCTCGCTCTCACTTGGTATAGTTTCAACATTGTGTCCCGACACCTTGCTGCCTCGATTTGCGTGCCACATCGACCGCCATCGGATTGTTCCACACATTTTCATGAGCCATAAACTCCTGTCATACTGCAAATGTTTCGTTATTTTGCCACCATTTCATTCACCTCGCAAGGAGGCCCACCAGTGTTCCCTCCCACCCTTGTTCTTGGTCATCATACATGTTCCTTGATTGAACACTTCCTCCTTGCCTGGCTATTCCTTTTGTTCGGTATAATTTTATCCCTTTTTCGGGTCGGACAAGTCCTTTACGAAAAAGGCACTTAGGGAGTTTCTGTTAAGCTCTTTTCTGACTCCTAAAACAATGAAAAGATCGCCGAGCAATCTTGCTTCCTTTCATGCTCGTTAAAGTACCTGAAAGGGCGTCTATCTGGTATAAGTTTAACCCTTTTCCGGACCTGGTAGACTAATTATGAAAAAGGAATACTCTAGTCACACCGGCTAGAAGAGTTCTTCATTGCATCCTTTTATGCTTCTTTGGGCCTTGGAGACTAAATATACGAAAAAGCAACCCCCTGGAGTCTTCTTATTTGCTTTCAGACTCTCTAAAATTGAAAGCAACCACGAGCACGAACTGTCCTGGGCTCGTAAAATCCACACGACAGTACCATTCCATTACTTCAGAGTCTTCTTATCACTTTTAGACTCCTTAAAATTGAAAGCAACCACGAGCATGAACTGTCCTGGGCTTGTTTCAATCCACACGACAGTACCATTTTACACACACTTCTTCTAGTTCCTTAACCCATGAAGAAGTCATCCTGTGCCTCCAGGCACTCTGATCGATCATCTCGACAGCACCCCCAATCAGGTTTCCTTTGTTCAGAGTATTCTGCAGTCTCCTGACATTTTACCCCAGTCTGAGTCTCCCTCAGCCCAGACCCCCTCCCAGATCCAATACAGCTATGATCCCTTTCCCCTCAGTCAGTTTCATATGCTGCCCGATCATCCCTGTTATCATACTCTGAACAAAGGAAGTTTGAGTCCACCCACTCTACTTGCCCAGTTATTCCCCCCAGTTTTTCAGTCCTGCCATCAGTACTATCACATTTTGGTTCTCCACCTCGCGCTCCTGTCAAGGAAACATCATTGCCTTGATAGTTGCAGGTCTCCCTCTGTCGACGACAGCTCCTCTATTCCAGAGGATAGGCCTAGAGGTCCCTGCGCCTTGCACCCATCACCATCTGTGGTGCGTGCCTACGGACCATTTTGAGAGGAGTCATCATTGCCTCTCCAAATGGTTGTTTCTCACATGCTCGACTTCAGCACCTTGATCGCATCGTTGAGAATCGCGCAGGATTCACATCCCTACCATTATTTGTCGAAGACCCCGTATTTCCCCCGACTCTAGCACATTGGTGAGTCACTTCGGAACACCTAGTTATATGTTCCCGTGGATGTCCGGGCTGCGTTGGCGATTGTATTCAGAAGCCATCCAGTTATATGCTTCCTCGAGTACCCAGTTCAGTCCCAGATCAGTTCCAGTTCATTGTACCATTGCGAGTGTACATCTTGTCACTCTGATCCAGCAGCTCATCCGTTCCTTTGGTACCACACTCGGTAGCACTGTTGATTGTTCCAGTGTATCAGTTCTTCAGCTCATACATGGTCATCCCAACAGTATGTCCCAGATTTGTGTCCCCTATGGACCCTTATGATGTACACAGTGGTTCTCTATGTATCTTACAGGTCCCTCTTTTCGGGCCTCACAATTCTTTTTATGTATCTTGATACGAGCATGGGTATGCCCGCCTCATCCATATATTGAGATTCTGCCTCATTCAGTATTTGAGGTCATGTATATTTCAGGTCCCCATTTTTTGGACCCCATTGTTATTATTATGTTATATCCTGATACAAGCATGGGAATGCCCGCCTCGTCCATATGATCAGATGATTCCTCATCCATTATTGAGGTTATGTACTTTTAGTTCTTGCAGTTTGTTCGGGATCGTTGTTCCGGGCTTCAGTGTGTTTCTTCTCTTCTCCATACCCCAGGAAAACCATATATGACTTATGATGTCCATCGGCCATACGATGAGCTCCTGCCCTCGCACATCAGGGGGCAATCTGTTAACACCCAAAAAGTGTTCACTACCTCATCTACTTCATTACATGGCTCATTTGTCCATTTTCCTACCATATTTCCCTTTAAAACCCTAAAAATCCCACTAAAAAGCCTCCAAAAGGCCACAAAACCATAAAAAAAAGCCTCAAAAAGGCTAAAAAACCCCTTTTTCCTCCAAAAATATCCAAAATTCCTCTAAAATAGCAAAATCCCTCTAAAAAGGGAATAAAAAATATAAAATAATGAGGAAATGGAGGAAAACACCCTATACAGTTGCCCTAAACCATATGGTTCCCAAAACCATGGGCCAACACTCCACCACCAAAAAACTATAAATAGGTGATGGAGAACCCTTATTCCACATCCACAATCAAGTATACCCTTACTCTGCCAAAATCTCTCTTGAAACCCTAGCTCACCATTGAGCCACTTTCACCTTGAGAGCCCCTTTTGGCCCATTTCCACCATTGGAGAAAGAGAAGGAGCACATTGGAGCTTGGAGCAACCCTCTTGGACATTGCAAGAGCTTCACCAACCTTCACATTGGAGGTAATATTAATACAAAAACCATTATTTACATCTTGTTGTTTATGTTTCATGCACATGTTTTAGAGTAGTTTACATTTCTGTTTTAGCATAATAATTTACATTTACTGAACTGCTACTAAGGAGTCCATTCTCCTTAGTAGGTGCTCATTTGCACAAGCTAGGGGTAAAACCCTAGCTACATAACACCACTGGTTTTTCCCCATATGAGATAGTGTATGGTAAGAATGATGTTTTCCCAACTGAATTTGAAATCATGACTTTGAAAACAGCTGTAGAAGCAAATATGGATTTATCAGAATCACAGAGGAACCGACTGAATCAACTTAATGAATTGGATGAAAAGCGCACAGCAGCAGTAAATCATACAACTATAATCCAACAACAGTGCTCTAAGTGGCATGAAAAATTCATAAAGAAGAAAGTATTCCAGGAAGGAGACTGGGTTCTATTATATGATTCATAGTTTAAGAGGGATTTTAAAGGCAAGCTACGCACTCGCTGGTTGGGACCTTATCAAATATATCGTGTATTTGACAATGGAATAGTTCAGTTGATCACCATTGATGAAAACAAGACACCATTATTCGCGTATGGTCATCGGCTGCGACTATATCACAAACCGATCTCAAGGGATGCTTTCGTTTCATAGGTTGCACCAGATCCAGATTATCAGTTAACACCAGGGCAGGAAGTTTTCTCCACCCCTGTGAATTTTTAAGAACTGCAACTTCCACATCATTTGTACATAAATAATTTATTTTTTTTTCATTCTGTATTTTATCTATTTTTCATTTTGCACTTGATCGGTTTGTTTTGAAGAATTGTGTGCAGGAATTAATTGGAGGAACAACAGTCATGATTGGGCCAGACGATTGTAGGCACCTTACATTGTTTCCTAATTTAATAAAGCTCTTTGAAAAAGATGGATGATTCCTTAGTTTTTCAGTAGCCAGCCGAAAGTCCGCCTGTTACTCATTTTTGCACAGCTACGACTCCGCTATTCTTGCCTATTCCGCTAAGTCTAGAACTTGCGACGCCGCTATTTCCATTTCACTCTCGCTTTTTTCCAGGAACTGCGACTCTGCTATTCTTGTTTATTCCGCTAGTCTAGAAGGTGCGACTCCGCTATTTCCATTTTATTTTCTCTTTTTGCTAGCAGTTGTGACTCCACCATTTTTTCCTATTCCACTAAGTTCAGCAGCTGCGACTTCTCTATATTCATGTCATTTTTTCCTTTGCTAGCAGCTGCGATTCTGCCACTTTTACCTATTTTGCCAACTCTAGCAGCTGCTATTCCGCTATTTTTGCGTTTTCTCTAAATTTTTGCAACTAGAACTCTTCCATGTTTCGCCGAACTCTTATCAATCCTCTGCAACTCCGCTAGATGGTCTATCTTTTGGAATAGTCTCGCTGTCAATGATATGACTCGGCTTGAATCTGAATGATTACTCCACCGCTCGAATCACAGTCCGCCAAGGAACCTGTTAGCATGAATGCATGTATTAATTTGATTGGCGCACGCATATTCTACCAAGATGCGACTGTGAATATCATGCCATGGCAGAATGGCGGCTTGAGCATTCAATTTTTGAAGGTACAGATTCTAACTATAATCATAATTAAGCACCAAAATAATTGTGACAAATTATGAGCATATCTTGTCTTTTTTTGCCATCATCATTTTGTACAAACTTAATCATCAAAGAATGTGTCGGAGTAACAACCTGACCATCATTTTACCCGATTCATACCAAAATTTCCCAATTTTGCCATTTTTCCTTAACTGTATCATCTATCGTAAAGTGGAAAACTGCACCATCTTTCCTAGAAAACCAAGTTTCAAATCCCGGCTATTCCC
Source organism: Larix kaempferi (assembly GCA_027924585.1). NCBI lineage: Eukaryota > Viridiplantae > Streptophyta > Pinopsida > Pinales > Pinaceae > Larix > Larix kaempferi. The sequence continues at coordinate 16,797,991 of BSBM01000293.1, read as the reverse complement.
ATGAATGTTCAAAGGTTGCAACTTCCACATATGAACTGATAAGCACTGTATCTGCTGTTTGAATTGAAAGGAGGTTGATATGGGTAAACCGGTTAGGCATGAACCTGAAAATATGGAAGGTCTGCATGCCAATGCAGAAGTGTTTTCCATTTTTGCAGCAACAGGTTGGACTGAATATTTCCAACGTTTAAACGGTTTCCATATTGAAACGAAATTACAGTTCGTTTTTAACTTGATTGATACTCATTCTGAAGTCAAGGGGGTATGCATTGAGGTTACAGAAGCCATCATATATGAGATTACTGGCTTACCCCAGGTTGGGAAGAAACTGCTTGGACGGAAGGTGCCGAATTCAACTGCAATAAGTAAATTTCTTGTAGTTGGGGAGAATGTTCGGCCAAAAGACCATGGATTTGCACTGAACTCATTACCTCATCCATGGGATCAAGTGGTGTTAAATTTTCAGTATTAAATCACAATATTATAGGATCTTTGCTGAGAGAATAACATCTACAGTATATCAATGCATGACAATCATAATATGACAAGCATCACAAGCATCATAAGAATCAAAAGCATAGAGACAAGAGACACAGAGTTTCCGTGGGGAAAACCCTAAGGTGAAAAACCCCACAACTTCCTCAGAGATAGAGAGAGCAATGGCTCAACCAAAATACAACCAAATAATACAGAGATAGTCTCCTAGCAGATGATCCTCCTCCTCCTCACTAGTGCGCCACTTTCCAGAGAGAGAGATAGATACTTTTCCGAGTGAGTAAAATAGAGATCTCCTATCTCTATTTATACTCACCTTTTTTCCCAGTGACCTACTGGGGCCGACTTGTCTACTTTAGTACATCCACATTATATTATATATTAATTAGGGCCGACCCCATAAGGTGGTCTAATAACCCATCGGCAAGTACACACACTTGCGACACTTGTCAATCCACATGACGACACTTCCTTATAGAGGAATAACACATCTCTTATAAGGGTACAATAAATATACATATAATATACTGATGAAATACATTCCGAAGTTACATATACATCAACACTCCCTCTTAACAAGGAAGGTATTTCTCGACACAGATTTGCTAGACAAGTCTTCTTCTCTGGATCATCATCATCGATGCATCGTCATCGTCATCGTCACTGCTGCTGCTATCTCGTCCAATCTCTGTCTCTACTCGTCATAGGAAGTTCTACAGAGCCAGTCCTTTTTCATACTGGATGTAGGCCCACCACCTGCAGGTCTTCATCATCACTGGCCATACTGTGGAATCCTCAGGACTTTTACGTGCGTCACAAAACCTCGAAAGAGCATCCCAGGATATTACGGGTACACAACTCCAACCTGTAGGATCTCCCAGGGCGCTATTACATGTGACCCCACCACAAAACCTCGAAAGAGCATCTTAGGATATTACGGGTACACAACTCCGACCTAAGATCTCCCAGGGCACAAATTACATGTGGTCCACCACAAAACCTAGCAAGAGCATCTCAGGATGTTACGGGTACACAACTCCGACCTGAGATCTCCTAGGGCACAAATTACATGTGGTCATGGCAAAACCTCGCAAGAGCATCTCAGGATGTTACGGGTACACAACTCCGACCTGAAATCTCCCAGGGCCCAAATTACATGCCATAGGACAAAACCTCGCAAGAGCATCTCAGGATGTTACGGGTACACAACTCCGACCTGAGATCTCCCAGGGCAACGAATTACATGTCCTCCCAGAGCAATGTCTCGAAAGAGCATCCCAGGCTGTTACGGGTACACAACTCCGACCTATAGGATCTCCCAGACATGCTCATCTGCACAACCTGATCCACGGCCACAGAGTATCAACCTGATACTCACCATACATCATCCTGATGTACTCATGATCGTCCTGATCATAATCACTGCAACGTCCTGCTGCAAGTCATCTGGAGCAACATCCTGAAGCTCGTCATCTATGATCATCCTGATCATCACTGCAACATCCTGCTGCATGTCATCTGGAGCAACATCCTGAAGCTCGTCATCTATGATCATCCTGATCATCACTGCAACATCCTGCTGCATGATCTACCTGATCATCAATGCATCTTCCTGATGCATACCAAGTATCATACATGATCCTCCTGATCATCAATGCATCTACCTGATGCATACCAAGTATCTACCTGATACATATCATCATACATGATCCTCCTGATCATCAATGCATCTACCTGATGCATACCAAGTATCTACCTGATACATATCATCATACATGATCCTCCTGATCATCAATGTATCCACCTGATACAAATACAAATACATGATACATATCACCATACATGATCCACCTGATCATCAATGCATCTACCTGATGCATACCAAGTATCTACCTGATACATATCATCATACATGATCCTCCTGATCATCAATGTATCCAACTGATACAAATACAAATACATGATACATATCACCATACATGATCCACCTGATCATACAATGTATCCACCTGATACATATACAGATACATGGTCCAAGCATCCAACATGATGCATAAACAATACATACACATGATCCAACTGATCATATCCTGCATCCAACATGATGCGTACATACATACATAAAATGATCCAACTGATCATATCAGCAGAAACTAGAACATCATCCTGATGCTCATCATCCAGCGCTTACATCCACAGCCATGTGAAGGATCCTCCTTCCAACATGCTTGGAATGGCTTTAGCAAATGTGTCCATCACTTCTTCCTCGAAGTGTCCTCGATCTGAATAACGCCAAGCCTCTCTCTGAAGTACTCGAACTTCACCCTGGCTAGTGGCTTCGTCAGCACATCTGCAATCTGCTCGTCCGTTGCAACATACAGGAGCTTCACAGCTCCTCTCTGCACCATATCCCTGATATAGTGATATTTGATCTCTATGTGTTTCGACCTGTCATGAAACACTGGGTTCTCGGACAACTTCACACAACTCTGGTTATCACAGAAGATACCAGTAGCCTCCAACGGGAGATCAAATAACTCAGACAGTAGCTTCCGTAGCCATACTGCCTCACAACTAGCTGAACAGGCTGCAACATACTCTGCCTCAGCTGTACTCAGTGCTACGCAGGACTGCTTCCTGCTAAACCAAGAAATCACACCTGATCCCATACTGAAGCAACACCCAGATGTGCTCTTCCTATCTGCAGCACTGCCAGCCCAATCTGAATCAACATAACCCTGTAGGTTAAACTTTTGATTTGCCTCATATCTGAGCCCATAATCCACTGTACCCTTCAGGTACCTCAGAACATGCTTTACAACAACTAGATGAACACTCCTCGGATCCGTCAGGAACTGGCTCAATGTGTTCACAGCAAAGCAAATATCTGGTGTCGTGTTCGTCAGGTACATCAAGGACCCAATAATCTGACGATACATAGAAACATCAACTGGCTCAGATGAAGCGTCACAAAGAAGATTCAGATTCGATGCCATAGGTGTGGCCATGGCTTTGCAATCCATCATCCCAAATCTCTTCAGGATATCTACTGTGTACTTCCCTTGACCAAGGAAGATCCCACCTGCATTCTGCCACACCTCCATACCTAGGAAATAGTGCATCATTCCCAAGTCTTTCATATCGAATTCAGCTGCAAGCTTCCTCTTGGTATCCGCAATCAGTCTGTCATCTCCTGTCACAAATAGGTCATCCACATATAGTAGTAGAATCACAGGATTCCCTTCCTCAACTTTGTAGTAAAGGTTGGAATCCGCTTTACTCTTGGTAAAGCCCAAACTAGATAGGAAACTGTCCATCCTACCGTACCAGGTTCTGGGAGCTTGCTTCAAGCCATACAAGGCTTTCTTCAATCTGCATACATAAGATTCCCTGTCATGTATTTCAAAGCCGAGTGGCTGTTCCACATATACTTCCTCTTCTACTACACCGTTCAGGAAAGCAGTCTTGACATCCATCTGGTGTATCTTCCATTTCATTGCTGCAGCCAGGGCAAGTACTGTTCTGATGGAAGTATATCTGGCTACAGGTGCAAAGGTTTCTTCATAGTCTATTCCTTCCTTCTGAGAGAAACCACGAGCTACAAATCTTGCTTTATGTTTTTTCCACACTGCCATCTGCAGCATGCTTGATTTTATAGATCCATTTGGAAGTCACAACAGACTTCCCTTTAGGTCTTGGGACAATATCCCAAACATCATTCTTCATAATTGATTGATATTCCTCAACCATAGCATCCTTCCATTCTTTCTTTTCTGCTGCCTCTTCATAACTGGAAGGCTCTTTGTTCATGATGTCACAGAGTAAAGCAACATAACTGGTGTGTGATCTGGTTCTCTTCTTTGCTCTGTGTTCTTCTTCTGGAATGCCAAATCTTTCTGCATCATGAATGAGCTCTCTAGCCCATACAGGTTTCCTCTTGTGAGAGTTATCCTCACGAGGTGGATCTACAGGTTCTTGTGGATCTTCAAACTCACGAGCAGTTTCTGGAACTGTATCAGTCATGGTAGTGTCTTGAAATCTTGTTTCCTTAGGTTCTTCATAATCTTCAATAGGTGCCTTTCTTGATTTGATGAATGCTGAATTTTCATCAAATGTTACATCCCTGCTGACATCAATCTTCTTGAACCCTGGAAAATATATTCTGTAAGCCTTCGAGCTTTCACTATAACCCACAAAGATGCCTTTCTTTCCTGAAGGATCTAGTTTAGTCCTCTTCTCCTTTGGGACATGAGTGTATACTGGACAACCAAATATTCTGAGATGGCTGACCTCAGGTTTCTTACCAGAGAAGACTTCTTCTGGTGTCTTGTTGTCCAATATCTTGTGGGGTGTTCTATTCTGCACATATACAGCTGTTCTAGCTGCTTCTGCCCAAAGATGCATGGGAAGATCCTGGTCATGCAACATTGCCCTTGCTGCTTCCATGATAGTTCTGTTCTTCCTTTCTGCAACTCCATTCTGTTGAGGATTATATGGAGCAGTCAACTCCCTCTTAATCCCTGAATCACTACAAAGCTTCTTGAAGTCATTTGAGGTGAATTCTCCACCATTGTCAGATCTGAATGTTTTTATTTTCTTGTCAGTTTGATTCTCCATCAAGTTTTTGAATTCCTTGAATTTATCAAACACCTCATCTTTGCCCTTCAAGAAGTATACCCAAGTCTTCCTGGAGAAGTCATCAATAAATGATACATAGTAAACATACCCACTTAGGGAACTGGATGACATGGGGCCACATACATCTGAGTGGATGATTTCCAGGATGTCTTTTGCCTTGCTTTCACTGCTTGGGAAAGCCTTCTTAGTGTTCTTACCTTTTGCACATCCTTTGCAAACCCCTTCATGTTTGGTCTTGATTTCAGGAAGACCTTCTACAGCCTTGCTTGCAATTGGAAGTGCTCTATAGTGCATGTGAGCAAGTCTCCTATGCCAAAGTTCACTTGGCTCCATGGATTCATGTACCATGGCATGTTCAGGTTGACCCTTTAATTTATACAAGCCTCCCTCTTGCTCTCCAATCACTACTGCATCATCTATAGTCTTTCCCTTTGGCCACATTAGTACTTGGCCATCAACAAATGCAACCCTCATACCTTTTGCATCTAGAGCAGAGATGGAGAGTAAGTTCTTCTTGAGCCCAGGTACATAGAGAACTTCCTTCATCTTCAGAGATTTTCCAGAATCTAAGTTGTAAGAGGCTTCACCACTTCCTTTGATTGGATATTGATAATCATCCCCAAGTTTCACCTTATGGGGTGATTCATGTTCAGAAAGGTTCACAAATGATTCCTTGAACCCAGTCATGTGTTTGGAAGCCCCACTATCAATCAACCAATCATTACATCCATGGGAGATGGTACCTGTAAGAGCGGAAATTAGAACATATTCTTCTTCACTTGATGAGTCATCATCACTACTACTTTCTGCCCTAGCCTTCTTCTTTGGAGGTTCATCATCTTCGGCAGCATGGGCATGAAACCTTCTTTTGCTACCTTTCTTCTTCTTACTGGAGTTGTTCTTATTATCCCTTTTGTTCTTGGGACAATCTGAAGCAAAGTGACCCTTCTCATTGCATGTGAAGCATCTTAGGTCCTTCTTATTCTTTTGATGGAATCTTTTGGGGTGAGGGTGATCCTTCTTGGTTTTGCTTCTTTTGGTGTGAGCTGCAAGAGCTTGATCTTCACCTCCCATATTTTCCTCACGAGCTATAAGCCTAGCTTCTTCTTGAGAACATTCTTCCCGAAGTCTACTGAAGGAGATCAACTTCTTCCTTGCACAAATTCCTTGAATAAAGGAATCCCATGACCTGGGTAGGCCATTTAGAGTGGTCATCACCACTTCACCATTCTCCACCATTTCATCTACTGCTTCTAATTGTTCCTTGATCTGAGAGACCCTTGAAAAGTAGGATTGAATGGTTTCCCCATTCTGAAACTTTACTGCTTTCAATTGGTTCCGCAGGGTCATCTTCCGATTTATGTTCTTTCCTTCAAATAGCTTGGTCAAAGATTCAAACATCTCTTTGGGTGTCTTGAGAGAAGACACATGGGGTATGAGATGGTCTTTGATAGAATCAGCAATGATTCTCTTTGCCTTGACCAAGTTCTTCTTGTGCAATACCTTGGCCTCTTCATCCTCTGGGATAGGGATGTCTTCTTTCACATATGAGTCCAACTCATTCTCTTCCAGGATTAGCCCAATCCTATACTTCCAGGCTCGGAAGTTATCAGCCCCTTCAAGCTTATCCTCAAGCTTGGTGTGAAGAGACATCTTTAAGAGTACTTCAAATGGAAATAGAAAAGATTTAGAACTTACCACTTGAAGTGCTGAAAACTGGATCTGGTCCCGGATTAGGGTTTGTCAGAGAAACCCTAAAAATTCAAAATGTGAATTTCAAAATTCTGAAAGGATAGAAAGATGCGCCTTGGAGAGCTGATCAGTCTAGTACATTTAGAATTTGAGATCAGCAAAGTCTTGTCCTTCAAAATTGCCTTTTTGTCCTCCCGGGTTCACTCGGGAGAGCCCTGAATTAGGGTTTGAGTTTCCCGGAGATCTACCCAGCCAAAAATCTCGATCCAAAGCTCAAACCTTCGATTTTTGCAAGGAGCTTCCAGCTGTACCTTCAGTTTCCAGAAATTCCTATTTTTGTGGAAACCCTAATTTTTAGGGCCAAAACTGAAAATGCTCGGAACTGAAATCTGATTGGACAGAAAGATGCGCCTTGATGAGTAGATCCAATCTACTATACTGAATTTCAAAAATCTGTGGAGAGAAACCCAATAAACAAGCAATACAAGCTTCCGTCACTGCAAAATGTCTTCTTCTCAGTTAAGCTCTGATACCATGTTAAATTTTCAGTATTAAATCACAATACTATAGGATCTTTGCTGAGAGAATAACATCTACAGTATATCAATGCATGACAATCATAATATGACAAGCATCACAAGCATCATAAGAATCAAAAGCATAGAGACAAGAGACACAGAGTTTCCGTGGGGAAAACCCTAAGGTGAAAAACCCCACAACTTCCTCAGAGATAGAGAGAGCAATGGCTCAACCAAAATACAACCAAATAATACAGAGATAGTCTCCTAGCAGATGATCCTCCTCCTCCTCACTAGTGCGCCACTTTCCAGAGAGAGAGATAGATACTTTTCCGAGTGAGTAAAATAGAGATCTCCTATCTCTATTTATACTCACCTTTTTGCCCAGTGACCTACTGGGGCCGACTTGTCTACTTTAGTACATCCACATTATATTATATATTAATTAGGGCCGACCCCATAAGGTGGTCTAATAACCCATCGGCAAGTACACACACTTGCGACACTTGTCAATCCACATGACGACACTTCCTTATAGAGGAATAACACATCTCTTATAAGGGTACAATAAATATACATATAATATACTGATGAAATACATTCCGAAGTTACATATACATCAACAAGTGGCAGATTTTCTGAAGAAGTATATATCCTGTGAAGGTAGGTACTAGACTATCTATCTTTCCGAATTCTCTCTGTTATCTCATCTGCGCCATGGATACCTAGTTAATATGCCGTTTTAACTTTTTAAGACTCTACAAAGTATGGCCAGTTATGCAAGAACATCCCGACACCTAGCTTCCTCCCTCACTTATCATGGCCTAATTAAATTACTTATCTTGAGGGCCATTGCACGTCAGAATTTGACATGGGCTCAATTTATTGCTGGAGTTGGGGTGATTAGAGAACCTACACTGGAATCGGGGGTTATTGCAGAAGAAGAAGAGGACCGGAGTTCCTCAAATCCAGCTGGGGGGAGGATGAAAACCTAACTGAAAGGGAAGAAGAAGTCAACATAGGCGAAGCCACGACAACAGAAAACCCTGTCATCGAGGAGATAATGATGGCTGGAACTGGAACAACTATTGAAACTGTAACTGCAGAAGGTGCTATCCAAGAAAGCAAGCATCAGGCAGAGGCAGTAGAGGAAGGAAATATAGAGGTGTTGGATATTGCATCCTCCTCGAAAATCAGAGGAACTATCATGGAAGAGGAGGAATTTGATCCTCCCTCTGGAAATTTGGAGACCCTTGTATCATAGAAGAAAAGAAGAAGCACAAGGAACAAGGTCCAGACAGCTACCTCAATAGAGAAGAAGAGACGATCCAGAGCTTCTTCAGCGGCAGCAAGCAGTGTTGAATAGCCATTAGAGTGGGTGAAAAGAAGAAGAACTAGATCTATGGAAGCAGCTGAGACAACAGGAGAAATCAGGGCAAATATGGAATTACCCTCAGTTGAGACAGCAAGAGGAATTGGGAAAAATAGTGAAGTACCTTTAGCAGAAGCAGAGTATGTAATCGGGACAGTCATAGAAATCCCTATCTTAAACCCCAAAACACCTACTGACATATAGGAACCTATTGTGAATGAATCTCAGATTGAAAATCTCCTGTATAGAAATGAATTATTAAAAGAAGAAGTGCAAGCACTTCGGAATGATTTGGACAAATGGAAGGAAATAAGTAGGAAACAAGCAAAGAGGAGTCTGGATATATTAGTAGAGGCTGCAGATCAAATGGAAAACTCATCTCCTGATTTGAGTTATGACGAATAGGGAAAAGTGATATGCCTAGAATGTGGAGATGTATATAAAATGGCAGGGCATAAAGTCATACTGGTGGATCTTGTTGCACAATCATCTGAACGAGCAACGCAAGGAGGAGAAGTTCAAACAGTTGAGTTGATGAGGGAAGACGAACCAGGAACAGACTTAATCCTGGATTTGGAACTAGAATAAGAAGGAGATATACAAACACAACCATCCAAAGATACATAACTACTCATAGAACAAGCAGACATTAAGATAGTCTAGGAACCTTTTCAACAACTTGGAGAAATTAGGGAAAAGGACGCCATTACACAAGAACCAACTTCCTTGGAGATGCTTATTGAAGTTGCAACTTGGATTGAAGTTGTTGAAGGAAAAATCCAAGAAGAGAATGCTGCTACACAAGAACCAACGTCTTCAAAAATGTTTGTTGAGGTTGCAACTAAAACTGATGTTACTGAGGTGGAATTGGAGGGACAGGATGCTATTACACAAGAACCAACATCCCCAAAAGTAGCCACTCAAACTTCAACACAAGCAAAGGTCACTACAACACCAATGGAAGATGGGGTTGCTGCACCTTTAATCCATGAAGTGGAAGCTGGAACATCTGGGGATGAGGTAAGAATGCTACCTTCTCAAGGCATCATTTATTTAGATTCTGATGATGAAAAGGATGTGGAGAATGGGAGAATTCAACAATTAGAAAAGAAGATTCTCTGGCTGAATCTCGAGTTAGACAAATGGCAGAAATTCATTGCTCAATGCAGAACAGGGATGATCTCTCTCCATGAACATAGAAATATCATCAAGGAGTTGAGAGAAAAATGGGCTGAGGATTTATTCTTCCAGAAAATACGGTGGGAAAAACTTCAAGAAAGGTTGGAAGATTTGAAGAAACTCAAAACCTTGCAACAAGAAAAAGATTAAATGTTACTCTTTCCATAGAATTATTAAGTTGTAGGGTTCCATCCTCCTCTTACCCTGTCTTTCTTCACGATAAGACCACTTTATTTAAATTGAGGGCTCTAAAGAAAGGAAGATCATTTGATCCAGCAACAGCTAGCCAGTTTTTAGAAACTTTTCTAGGGAGTGATTTTGAGGATAAGCATTTGTTATGTGAATTATATTTACATAATAGGGCGTGTTACATTGACTCTCCCTCCAATCCTTTTCCTTGTTTGGGAGATGTTCAGCCGAGGGCATTCTCCTCTTTTGTCATCAACCATGTCGAATGGAGAAATGATTTCCAAACTGTCACAAAGAATGAGGAAAATTCTACTCTCTGGATTAGGGATGAGCCTCAGGATCCAAAAGAACTCATAGCAAATCATGCTAGATCTCTTAGGGTTCCTGCAATTGCCCAATAATTTGAGATTTTGCGAGATAAAATCCTCACTACCTGTGTCCCAATGATTTTTAATATGCAGCAGAGTGCTCTGGAAGGCAGTGAATACAGATGGATATATTCTTCTTCATCTTTGAGGGAAGGGGATCCATACTGCTTTGAAAATTTCAAGCAAGCCCTGACAAGGATTCTTGGGTATGTGCAGTGCATGAAAACGTGTGGACCTTGGTGGATTGGATTGAAATTTAGATTTCCCCTCATATGGTTGCCTGTGAGCCCTTATAGGAACAACTATGTTTTAAATAAGGAAGAGGAGGATATGTGTTGGGATAAATGGACAACCTACTATGGACTTGTGCTTTATGGGGAACCACCAGAACTTGCCTACGGTCTCACCAATCTTCACAGATGTAGCATGGACTTAGATTTGGATTAGTGGAAGTTGTTGCATGAGGACATGCAATTGGATAGTTGGGGGGAGATGTTGGGCCCTGGAAATGCCCCTTTTTGACCATATCTATTACACCATTTTTCCCAATTACACTCTACCTTCATAAAGCATATACATGCCTTTTTATAGATTAATCAGCAATCCTGACAAGGTATACATCATTATTGTTTCAATTAATTAAATTCCTAAGATTGATATAGTTTAGGATCCTAGCCTTTGAATTATGCTAACTTGTGTGGTCTCATTTAGCCAAAGCTCAAAGCATAGGTGTATCAGCTACCATGCCTTGGAAGAAATCATATGTGGCGCCAGCTGTCACTCTTGTAGCTCGATTCATCATATTTTCAAGGGACAACGAATCTCTCCACGTGAGCTGTAATAGGTAGCTGTAACAGAGTATAGCTGCCATAGACAGGTCGCCTTCCATATTGCTAATCCGTTGATCTATGGCTCGCCAGCACAACAAGATCTTTTATGATTAAAGAACCTCATTCAATGCGGCTGTAACAGTTAGCTGTGACTCTGCAGCATGTCAATCATAGATCTTCATTGCTGCACGATATTAGTGGATCATGAACTGCATTTTGTATGTATAAATATGGGAAGGCTTTCCATGCCTAGGGTTGGTTAATCATCAATTGTTGTATGGGCTGTAACATAGATTGAGACTGTGAATTTCCATCTTTTAATGAAGAGCAGAGTTATTTCCATCTCTGTGTCTTAATTCGTGGTGATTCACAGCGTCTCTGTTAGAAGGCCAAGGCCTGCCTTCTCACAGAGATTGCCGATTTAGTTAGATAATTAGATTTATTCATTTCCTTTTGTGTGTTGTGGAATTGCATTAGGTGTATTTCTGATAGCTGCAACAATGAGTTTATGATTGCATTCTTTATTGGTAGTTTATCTCCTGCATATGAATAGTTGTAACTGCGTGGTGTGACATTCGACTGTGTAGGTTAGTTTGATTATTCATGTGTGTTCAATAGCTGTGACAACCAAGCTCGTCTCCATTCCTTTAATTCATTTATGCTTTCTAGGATTTCCAATAGTTGTCAATTTAGAAGTTCAAGCTTATGTTTAATTTTTGGTTGTTGTTGTATCTTCAATTAATTCATTAGAGTAGTCAGATTGTGATTGAGTAACAGTAGCTGCTAGATGGATCATTTTAATAAAGATTGAATACTGTAGTTTGATAATTATACGATTTAACTTCTTTCAAAAGTAATCTAGTTCATTTATATTCTTAGATCAATAATTGCTAGGTCGATTTCTGTAGGAAGGTAGCTGCACTTTAATTTCCTAGATGTATGAGTTAGATTAGTTTTCTTATGGAATGAGTTTGGATGAACAGATAGGTAGGATTGTTATCTCCAATTACTTGATCAACTACTGAAAGATGTTTATGCATAGATTGTGCTTATTGCCATTGAAATAAAAGACCTCCCTGGGTTTGACAATTTATATTGAGCATTCTGTATGTTGGTTGTAATTAATTGAAATATAAGGTGACCAACACTACCGGGAGTTATCATTCAGTTAGTGCATTGATTGAGTAGTTATTCCATTGATTGCTCATGCTGACTGCTTGTAGCTTCTAGTTAACTAGTTCTGGAGTTCCACTTGACTATTTGACAGCTTCATGCATTCCCCTTGGAGTCTCCATTGCCTGATTTATGCCTAGATGGTGTTTTTAGACTCAGTTAGACACACTTGACTGTCTATTACCATTTATGACTGATACTACCGACTGGATGATGTCTTCATTGTTATCCAAGCTAGAATTTGAGCTTTGATTCGAATTCCTTACTTGGATAATTCGAATCCTATATGATGCTACATCAGAGTTTATTGCATTACAATTTTTACATTCATTATTCCACATAGTGCCAGCTTACAACTAATGTATGATACTATTTTTCTACATTATCTGTGTTTATTAGTGATTATTGAGTGCATGCTTCTCTTCTTCTTTGCAACATTCTTGAGAGTTTGATTGTGAGTTTGTTACAGTTGTTAGATCCCCTGCAGATTATCACACACATATCATCTAAACAAAGAAACACGATGGATTTTAGGAGAGATCTTATTTCTTCAAATACCAAAAAGATGCATTGGCCAAGAAAATAAAGTACAGAAGAGGCTGGTACCTCTTGGTATTTTCAAGAAGGTGATGTCCCATGGATTTTGAAAAAAATGATCTTTCTATGGTGAAGGAGGTTAAATTGGGTGTGAAGGACCCTTCTTTATATGGGTAAACTCTAAGACCTTAATTCACTGTATAAGAGCATTTGTCGGGGTTGAAATCACTTGAACATTTGAACCTTCTAAGGGTATGTATCTCTAATATATGATTCTTTTCCTGCAGTGAAATTTAAAATATATTATTCCCTCAAAGTTTTAGGTCAATTAATTATATGTACTTTGTCTTTTTTTTCATGTCATTATCTTTTTTCATGTGTGTTCGTGTGAACCATGACTTCCCCCAAGAACTGCGACGTACCATATTGAAATTATCCACATTTGTATGTTGGATCACATCGAAGGAGATTCATATGGATAGCATTCCATAGTGGTGTCTAGAGATCGATGATATTTTTTATATGTTTGAGAAGGAATTGCCCACAAATTTTATGGACTTGGAGGTCCATCTTCTAATTCACCTACCTGATGAGGTTGAGTCTCATATAATTGGATTTTCTTGTTAGAGAGGTACATGAAAGAATTGAAGGAATTTGTTCATCAAAGAGAAAAACTAGGGGGCTCTATGGAGGAGAGATACATAGTATACAAGTCCTTCCATTATTCCAATGAGTACGCCAAGCAAATTGATGACACACTCGGGGTAGTGGTTTGGGATGATGATTGGGATGAGGACAAAAGAGAAGGGGATATACTCCAAATGAAAAAAAAGTGCAATATAAAGAGTGATATTATATATTTGATATCATATAGTTCTTTTTGAATTCTTGTATACCTCAATGAATTCATAAATTGATGCCACCAATAAATTCATTCTTTACAATGAGGAGGAAACACAACCATGGGTCACATTGTATGAAGAGAAAAGAAAAATGAGAAAGTGTCAAGAAATAATTCAAACGATTGAATGGTATAAGCATTCCTGTTCTTGATCATTTAAAATAAAATGTGACAAAGATATGTCCCAATAGTTGGGAGGCTGACTAGGTCACATAAAAATATGTTGCATCCGGTCGTTACCCATGTGGAGAAGAGGATGCTCTAACCATAGGGATCAAGTACAACAACTCTGTAATAATCTCTCTAAGTACTACATTCAATTTATAATGCATTGTAACATGTATTATGTATTTATTAATGCTCTGGTTATTAGACATATGACACTATCTTTTGTTCACATTTTTATAGGTGCATTTGTTCCCTGTTAAATTCTGAGCATTAATTCACAATACTCTAGGATCTTTACTGAGAGAATAACATGTACAGTATATCAATGCATATCAATCATAAAAAGCATGTCAATCATCACAAGAAGCAAAAGCATGAGAGACAATAGACACAGAGTTTCCGTGGGGAAAACCGTAAGGTGAAAAACCCCACAACTTCCTCAGAGAAAGATAGAGCAATAGCTCAACCAAAGTACAACCACATACATAGAGATAGACTCCTCCTAACAGCTGAACCTCCTCCTCAGAAGTGCACCACTTTCTGAGTGAAGGAAGAATGAGTTTATGAGTGATCCAAATAGAGATCTCCCGATCTCTATTTATACTTGTTCTGTTTGCCCAATAACCTTATGGGGCCGACTTGTCTAGCTAGGTACATAACCCATATATTACATAAATCAGGGCCGACCCCACACATGATGGTCTAATAACCAATCGGCAAGTTAACATACTTGCGACACTTGTCAATAAACATGACGACACTTCCGTATAAAGGAATGACAAATCTCTATAGGAGTACAATAATATATAAATGAAATACATTCCGAAGTTACATATACATCAACACTCCCTCTTAACTAGGAAGGTATTTCTCGACATAGATCTACTAGCAGAAGTCTTCTTCTCTGGATCATCATCATCGTCATTGCTGCTGCTATCTCAAACAATCTTTGAATGTACTCGTCATAGGAAGTTCTACAGAGCCAGTCCTTTTTCATACTGGATGTAGGTCCACCACCTGCAGGTCTTCATCACTGGCCATACTGTGGAATCCTCAGGACTTATTACATGTGTCACAAAACCTGGTGGTAGCATCCCAGGTTGTTACGAGCACACGGCTCTACCTATCGGATCTCCCAGGAGCACATTACATGTGACCCATCACAAAACCTGGCTGAAGCATCCCAGGCTGTTACAAGCACACAACTCTACCTGTCGGATCTCCCAGGAGCACATTACATGTGATCTCACCACAAAACCTGGCTGAAGCATCCCAGGCTATTACGAGCACACAGCTCTACTTGTCGGATCTCCCAGGAGCACATTACATGTGGTCCACCACAAAACCTGGCTGAAGCATCTGAGGCCTTTTTCATCCTATCCAGATCTCCCGGGAGCATATTATAGTTGGTCATGGTAATGCCTCGAAAGAGCATCTGAGGCCTTTTTCATCCTGTCTAGATCTCCCAGGTCCACTTACATGCCATAGGACAATGCCTCGAAAGAGCATCTGAGGCCTTTTTCATCCTGTCCAGATCTCCCAAGTCTACTTACATGTCCTCCCAGAGCAATGCCTCGAAAGAGCATCTGAGGCCTTTTTCATCCTGTCCAAATCTCCCAGGTCTACTTACATGCTCATCTGCAAAACCTATCCATGGCCACAAAGTATCAACCTGATACTCTCCATACATCATCCTGATGTACACATGATCATCTTGATCATCATCACTGCATCGTCCTGATGCATGTCATCTGGAGAAGCTCGTCATCCATGATCATCTTGATCATACAATGCATCTACCTGATGCATACCAAGTATCTACCTGATACATATCACCATACACAGTGTATCCACCTGATACATACATAGATACATGATCCACACAATGTATCTACCTAATACATATCAACATACATGATCTACCTGATCATACAACGTATCCACTTGATACATATACAGATACATGGTCCAAGCATTCAACATGATGCATACATACATAAATGATCCAACTGATCATATCCAGCATTCAACATGATGCGTACATACATAAATGATCCAATTGATCATATCCAGCATCCAACATGATGCGTACATACATAAATGATCCAACTGATCATACAGAGCAGAAAATAGAACATCATCTTGATGCTCATCATCCAGTTCTTACATCCACAGCCATGTGAAGGATCCCCCTTCCACCATGCTAGGAATGGCTACAGCAAATGTCTCCATCACTTCTTCCTCGAAGTGTTGTCAATCCGAAGAACACCAAGCCTCTTTTGAAGTACTCGAACTTCACTTTGGCTAGTGGCTTCATCAACACATCTACAATCTGCTCATTTGTCGCAACATACAGGAGCTTCACTGCTCCCCTCTGCACCATATTGCTGATATAGTGATATTTGATCTCTATGTGTTTCGACCTGTTGTGGAACACCGGGTTCTCAAGCAGCTGCACACAACTCTGGTTGTCACAAAAGATACCAGTAGTCTCCAGCAGGAGATCAAATAACTTTGACAGTAGCTTCCGAAGCCATACTGCCTCACAACTAGCTGAACAGGCTGCAACATTCTCTGCCTCAGTTGTACTCAGTGCTACGCAGGACTGCTTCCTGCTAAACCAAGAGATCACACCTGATCCCATACTGAAGCAACACTCAGATGTGCTCTTCCTATCTGCAGCACTGCCTGCCCAATCTGAATCAACATAATCCTGTAGGTTAAACTTTTGATTCGCTTCATACCTGAGCCCATAATCAACTGTACCCTTCACGTATCTCAGAATATGATTTAATGCAACCAGTTGAACACTCCTCGGATCCATCAGGAACTGGCTCAATGTGTTCACCGCAAAGCAAACATCTGGTCTCGTGTTCGTCAGGTACATCAAGGACCCCATCATCTGACGATACATAGAGACATCAACCGACTCAGATGAAGCATCACATAGAAGCTTTAGGTTCGATGCCATAGGTGTGGCCATGGCCTTGCAATCCATCATCCCAAACCTCTTCAGGATCTCTACTGTACACTTCCCTTGTCCAAGGAAGATCCTGTCTGCACTCTGCCACACCTCCATGCCTAGAAAATATTGCATCATCACCAAGTCCTTCATCTCGAACTCGGCTGCAAGATTCCTCTTGGTATCGACAATCAAACTATCATTACCTATTACAAACAGATCATCCACATACAGAAGTAGTATTACTAGATTGCCTTCCTCAACCTTGTAATAAAGGTTGGAATCTGCTTTACTCTTGGTAAAGCCCAAACTGGATAGGAAACTGTCCATCCTACCATACCAAGTCCTAGGATCTTGTTTTAAGCCATACAAGGCTTTCTTCAACCTGCGCACATATGACTCCCTGTCATGTGTTTCAAAACCGAGTTGCTACTCCACATACACTTCCTCTTCAACTACACCATTCAAGAAAACAGTCTTGACATCCATCTAGTGTTGATGTATATGTAACTTCGGAATGTATTTCATCTATGTATTTCATCTATATTTATTGTACCCTTATAAGAGATGTGTTATTCCTCTATAAGGAAGTGTCGTCATGTGTATTGAAAAGTGTCACAAGTGTGTGTACTTGGCGACGGGTTATTAGACCACCATGTGTGGGGTTGGCCCTGAAATATATATTATATTGTGGTTGTACCTATCTAGACAAGTCGGCCCCATAAGGTCACTGGGCAAACAGGTTAGTATAAATAGAGATCGGGAGATCTCTATTTTCATTCATTCGAAAACTCACACTTATCTCACTCAGAAAGTGGTGCACTAGTGAGGAGGAGGATCATCTGCTACTAGGAGACTATCTCAAGTGTAATTTGGTTGTACTTTGGTTGAGCCATTGCTCTCTCTATCTCTGAGGAAGTTGTGGGGTTTTTCACCTTAGGGTTTTCCCCACAAAAACTGTGTGTCTCTTGTCTCTCATGCTTTTGATTCTTGTGATGCTTGTCATGCTTATTGTGATTGTTATGCATTGATATAATGTATATGTTATTCTCTTAGTAAAGATCCAAGAGTATTGTGAATTAATGCTCAAAATTTAACATGGTATTAGAGCTAACCTGAGAAGAAGACATTTTGCAGTGACAGAAACTTGAGTTTTTTGTTTATTGGGTTTCTCTCCACCGATTTTGGAAAAGTAGCATAGTAGATTGACTCTACTCATCAAGGAGAATCTATCTGTCCAATCAGAATCCAATTCTGAGCATTTTCAGATTTGGCCCTAAAAATTAGGATTTCCAAAAAAATATGAATTTTTGAAATATGAAGACATAGCTGGAGGCTCCATTCAAAAATTGAAGTTTAGAGCTTTGGATCGAGATTTTTGGATAAGTAGATCTACGGGAAACTCAAACCCTAATTCAGGGCTCTCCTTAGTGAACTCGGGAGGATAAAAAGGTAAATCTGAAGGGTAAAGCTTTGCTGATCTCAAATTATGAATACACCAGGCTGAGCAGCTCATCGAGGAGCATCTTTCTATCCTTTCAGAAAGTTAAAATTCACATTTTGAATTTTTAGGGTTTTTTCGACAAACCCTAATCCAGGACCAGATCCAGTTTTCAGCATTTCAAGTGGTAAGACCTAAATCTTTTCTATTTCCATTTGAAGTACTCTTTAAGATGTCTCACCACACCAAGCTTGAGGATAAGCTTGAAGGGGCTGATAACTTCCGAGCTTGGAAGTATAGGATTGGGTTAATCCAAGAAGAGAATGAGTTGGACTCATATATAAAAGAAGAGATCCCTATCCCAGAGGATGAAGAGGCTAAAGTATTGCATAAGAAGAACTTGGTCAAGGAAAAGAGAATCATTGCTGATTCTATCAAAGACCATCTCATACCCGATGTGTCTTCTCTAAAGACATGCAAAGAGATGTTTGACTCTTTGACCAAGCTATTTGAAGGGAAGAATATAAATCGGAAGATGACATTGCGGAACCAATTGAAAGGAGTAAAGTTTCAGAATGGAGAAACCATTCAATCTTATTTTTCAAGGGTCTCCCAAATCAAGGAACAACTAGAAGCAATGGATGAAATGGTGGAGAATGGTGAGGTTGTCATGACCACTCTGAATGGCCTACCTAGGTCATGGGACTCCTTCATTCAAGGAATCTGTGCAAGAAATAATTTGATTTCCTTTAGCAGACTATGGGAAGAATGCTCACAAGAAGAAGCAAGGCTTGTGGCACGAGAAGAAAAGATGGGGAATGAAGATCAAGCTCTCACAGCTCACGCCAAGAAAGGGAATTCCAAGAGATCCAAGAGTATTGTGAATTAATGCTCAAAATTTAACATCTGGTGTATCTTCCATTTCATCACTACATCCAGAGCAAGTACTGTTCTAATGGAAGTGTACCTGGCTACAGGAGCAAAAGTTTCTTCAGAATCTATTCACTCTTTCTGAGAGAAGCCACAAACTACAAATCTTTCCTTGTATTTTTCTATGCTGCCATCTGGAGCATGCTTGATCTTGTAGATCCATTTGGAAGTGACAACAGACTTCCCTTCAGGTCTTGGGACCGCATCCCAAACATCGTTCTTCATGATCGACGGATCATGGCATTCTTCCTGTATCCTGGGAACTTCAATATCTTCAATATATAATTTTGTTGCTTGAACAAATGTTGTAGTCCTTCTTTTGTAGGTGAAGGTTTACGATCTTTCCTACAAAGCAAGTTAAATTGCATGATTAGAAACATCTCATAATTTTCAGAACAAATTCTTTCACATAAAGAAATATGTCATACAGTCATGCAATTATTTAAGCCAATGCTTCAATACAACATTTATCCATATCCTGTAACTTTCTAGATTCCTTCCAATATCTACCAGAACATTGTTAAGAGTGTGCACAACTCCCAACATGTCAGCAAAGAGGTTTCATTCTAGATGAGTAGCAATGGAATGTTGTACAGTGCCATAGACCACTTACCCATCATATGCATATTAGTAGTATATTGTTCATTAATGCAAATATGCAAAATAGACAACCTAAGTCTAGGAACATAAGTATATACATAATTGAATAGTATTATTTAAACAATCAAATATACAAGAAATAACAATTCAAATACTTATCTTTGTTTGTTTGTTGTCGGGTGGACTCCCTCTCAATATTTGCTTCCTTGCATGAACTGCTGGAGTGTGCTCCCTCTTGATCTTTGCTTCCTGGATTACCTGTCCTAGTTGCTTCTGCCCATAGATGCATAAGTAGATTCTGGTCATGCATCATTATCCATGCTGCCTCCATAATTGTTCTTATTCTTTCTTTCTGCAACTCCATTCTGTTGTGGATTGTAAGGAGAAGTCAACTCCCTCTTAATCCCTGAATCACTACATAGCTTCTTGAAGTCACCTGAAGTGAATTCTCCACCATTGTCGGATCCACTCAGAGAAATGGATGACATCGGACCGCATACATTCGAGTGGATGATTTACAAGATTTCTTTAGCTTTGCTTTCACTGCTTGGAAATGCTTTCTTTATGTTCTTTCCTTTTTGCACATCCTTTGCAAACACCTTCATGCTTTGTCTTGATTTCAGGAAGACCCTCGACAACCTTGCTTGCAATTGGAAGTGCCCTATAGTGCATATGAGCAAGTATTCTATGCCAAATTTCACTTGGATCCATGGATTCATGCACCATGGCATGTTCAGGTTGTCCCTTTAGTTTATACAATCCTCCCTCTTGCTCTCCAATCACTACTGCATCATCTATGGTCTTTCCCTTTGGCCACATTAGAACTTGGCCATCTACAAATGCAACCCTCATACCTTTTGCATCCAATGCGGATATGGAGAGTAGGTTCTTCTTGAGCCCAGGTACATACAAAAAATATTTCATCTTCAAAGACTTCCTAGAGTCTAGATTGTAGGAGGCCTCACCATTTCCTTTGATAGGGTATTGGTAGTCATCCCTAAGTTTCACCTTATTTGGTGATTCATGTTAAGATAGATTAGCAAAGGATTCTTTAAACCCAGTCATGTGATATGAAGCCCCACTGTCAATAAGCCAATCATTACAACCATGAGAGATAGTACCTGTGAGAGCAGAGATTAGAACATACTCTTCTTCGCTTGATGAGTCATCATCATCACTTTCTGCTCTAGCCTTCTTCTTGGGAGGTTCATCATCCTCGGCAGCATGAGCGTGGTACCTTCTTTTGCTACCCTTCTTCTTCTTGTTGAAGTTGTTGTTGTCCTTCTTGTTCTTGGGACAATTTATGGCAATATGTCCCTTTTCATTATAGGTGAAGCATATTCTCCTTTCTTTATGGTGATGTGAAGATTTCTTGAAGTGAGATGGCTCTCTCTTAGAATTCCCTTTCTTGGTGTGAGCTGTGAGAGCTTGATCTTCATTCCCCATATTTTCTTCTCGTGCCACAAGCCTTGCTTCTTCTTGTGAGCATTCTTCCCGTAGTCTGCTGAAGGATACCAACTTCTTTCTTGCATAGATTCCTTGAATAAAGGAGTCCCATGATCCAGGTAGGCCATTTAGAGTGGTCATGAAAACTTCACCATTCTCCACCATTTCATCCACTGCTTCTAGTTGTTCCTTGATTTGAGAGACCCTAGAAAAATAAGATTGAATGGATTCTCCATTTTGAATTTTTACTCCTTTCAATTGGTTCCTCAGAGTCATCTTCCGATTTATGTTCTTCCCTTCAAATAGCTTGGATAGTGAATCAAACATCTCTTTGGGTGTCTTTAGAGATGACACACATGGGATGAGATGGTCCTTGATAGAATCTGCAATGATTCTCTTTGCCTTGACCAAGTTCTTCTTATGCATTATCTTAGCCTCTTCATCCTCTGGGATAGGGATGTCTTCTTTTACATATGAGTCCAACTCATTCTCTTCCAAGATTAACCCAATCCTATACTTCTAGGCTCATAAGTTATCATCCCCTTCAAGATTATCCTCAAGCTTGGTGTGGTGAGACATCTTAAAGAGTACTTCAAATGGAAATAGAAAATATTTATGTCTTACAACTTGACTTGCTAAAAATTGGATCTAGTCCTAGATTGGGGTATGTCGAAAAAACCCTAAAAATTCAAAATATGAATTTCAACTTTCTGAAAGGGTAGAAAGATTCACCTTGATGAGCTGATCAGCCTGGTGTATTCAGAATTTGAGATTTGCAAAGCTTCACCCTTCTGAAATGCCTTTTTGTCTTCTCGGGTTCACTGAGGAGGACCTTGAATTGGGGTTTGAGTTTCCTGGAGATATACCCAGCCAAAAATCTCAATCCAAAGCTCTAAACTTCAATTTTTTCAAGGAGCTTCCAGCTATGTCTTCAGATTACAGAAATTCCTATTTTTGTGGAAACCCTCATTTTTAGGGTCAAATCTGAAAATGCTCAGAATTAAATTTTGATTGGACAGATAGATTCTCCTTGATGAGTAGAGTCAATATACTATACTTCTTTTCCAAAATCTATGGGGAGAAACCCAATAAACAAGAAACCCTGGTTTCTGTCACTACACAATGTCTTCTTCTCAGCTTAGCTCTGATACCATGTTAAATTTTGAGCACTAATTCACAATACTCTAGGATCTTTACTGAGAGAATAACATGCACAATATATCAATGCATATCAATCATAACAAGCATGTCAATCATCACAAGAAGCAAAAGCATGAGAGACAATAGACATAGAGTTTCCGTGGGGAAAAACCTAAGGTGAAAAACCCCACAACTTCCTCAGAGACAGATAGAGCAATAGATCAACCAAAGTACAACCAAATACATAGAGATAGACTCCTCCTAACAGCTGAACCTCCTCCTCACAAGTGCGCCACTTTTCGAGTGAAGGAAGAATGAGTTTTTGAGTGATCCAAATAGAGATCGGGAAACAGAGATCTCCCGATCTCTATTTATACTTGTTCTGTTTTCCCAATAACCTTATGGGGCTGACTTGTCTAGCTAGGTACATCAACCATATATTACATAAATCAGGGCCGAACCCACACATGGTGGTGTAATAACCCATCGGCAAGTTAACATACTTGCGACAGTTGTCGATACACATGACGACGACACTTCCGTATAGAGGAATGACACATCTCTATAGGAGTATAATAATATATAAATGAAATACATTCCGAAGTTACATATACATCAACATTCCCATCTATGTGCGCACATGGACATCAATTTCGAGCTAAGGATGCCGATGATAGACATCTCACACAAGATTGTGGAGTGGAGGTCAAGTTCGACCAATCTATTCATGCTAGCCATTGTAATCAAAACATAATAGATGGGAAGCTAGGTTACGTTGGACATATACAAGAGATCAGGCAAGTGGACTTCTCATCTTTTCAATGTTTTATTTTTAGGTTCAAGTGGTGCGATACCTTTGATCAGAGTAATGCAAAGGAATATTGTGATAGTGGACTAATATCTATTAGCTCTAAAAAATGTGGGTTGAAACTAAATATCTTTATGTTTTCCCAAAACACTGCAACCAAGTGTTTTTTTTACCTAGATGTGTTGGATGGGTATTAATGGTTCGTATTGAGACATGATCCAAGATCAAAACATATTTTGGGAAACAAAACTGTTATATTAATGCCAAGAGAGGAAGATAATCATGCTGAGGGCAACAAACAATGATATGTAAATGTTTTATTTTAACATTACTTTATATTGTGAATGTGTCATTTTATTATGGGTATTTATAATTTGTCAATTGCATTTTTTTCTTCATTTTATAATGTTGGATATGGAAAGTTAACAACCATAATATTTAAAATACATTAAATACTACTTGAAACCTAAAATATGATTTGGATATATTTTAATTAATGTCATTTTTATTGTTTATAATAACAAATTTATGTTGTCTTATATTAACATATGTTTATGTCATCTTTTAAATTACTAAGCAATAATTGGGATATCATAAAGTTGATAACATATTCATATAAAAAATAGTAAAGATTTATTTTAAAGTCAAAATTATTTTTAAAAATAATGATATTAAAAAATCAAACCTTAAATGATCACGGGATCACATCAAACAAAAAATGATATGTAAATGTCTTATTTCAACATTTGTAATGTGGATTTGTCAATTTATTATGGGTATTTATAATTGATCATTATGTTTTTCTTTGTTCATTTTATGGGTATTTTATAATTGACCAATTACATTTGAATGACTAAACAATAATTGAGATATCACAAAGCTATTCATATAATACAATAGTAAAAATTTATTTTAAAGTAAAATTTATTTAAAAAATGATGATATTAAAAAGTCAAACCTTAGTTGCAATATTAATAATATGAACTATTAAGTTACTTTAATTGAAGGTATTTTTATCTTATTTTATATTTAATATAAAAATATATAATTATTTTCATGATTTAACAAAAATATTTAATAAAACAAATTGTTTTACATAATTAATAAAATATGTTTTAGGATTGTTGTCATGATTTAAATTTGTTTATTCAAAAAATTAATTTAAAAATCAATGAATTTTTTATGATTGTTTTAGTATTTTAATAAACAAGATATTATGATCACTATCTGCCAAATTGATAATATGAAATATTATCGTCTAGATCACTTTAATTGAAGGTACATTTTTTTTATCTTTTTTAGATTAAATATAAACATATATCATTATTTTCACAATTTAACAAATTTTTTTAATGAAACAAATTGATTTAAGGAATTAATAAAATATGATTTAGGATTGCTATCATGATTTGACATCGTAATTAATTGTAAAAATCGGTGAAATGTTTTTTTGTGATTGTTTTAGTATTTTCATAAGTAAAATGTTATCACTATTTGAAATATCAATAATATTAACTATTTTCATTTGGACACTTTAGTTAAATTTATTTTTTTAAATATTTTTTCAATATTTAACATATATATTTTTAGTTATTTCCATGATTTAACAAAAATATTTAATAAATCAATTTGATTTTAACAATTTATCAATTAATATGAGTTATGATTGTTTTCATGATTTAATATTGTTTGTAAACATGTTTAATCAACATATTGTATCTTATGGACAACAACCAATTCACCTTGAAGAAGAGTTAAACATTATGTTGGATTAATGGCTATAACATTTTGTAATAACAATAATCAAAATTAAAAAAATTCATAAAACTTAAGTTAAACAACATAAATTATATACACATCAAATATACACATATATCAATATACATATCAAATATACATTTTATAAATCAAACAACAACGACATCAACATAATATGTTGAAAAAACATAATATACATGAGCAATATACATAGCAACATACATCTCATCAAAAGCATAAAATGCCTTACATATATCAAATTACATTTCACATATACATTTTATCAAAATTGATAAGCATACATTTTATAAATCAAACAACAACAACATCAACACTATATGAAAAAAACATAATATACAAGTGGGATATACATATCAATATACATCTCACCAAAATCAATAAACATGTCATACATATATCGATATCCATTTCACATATACATCTCATCCAAATCAATAAACATACATTTTATAAATTAAAAAAAACAACATCAACATCAATATGATATGAAAAAAAACATTATATACATGAGAAATATACTTATCAATATACATCTTATAAAAATTAATAAACAGGCCATACATATACATCTTAAGTGAAATATACAATGCCAAATATACATGCCAAGTACCAATACTGCTAGCTAGGTGTATCTTGCCATGTCGAATATAATATCTCTCCATGAGAAGGACGAGGAGGAGGTGGATCAACTGATGATGATGCTAGTGACACATGTGGATCAAGAGGAGGAGGTGGTGGATCGATTGATGGTGGTGTAGCTGACACATGTGGATCAAGAGAAGGAGGTGGTGGATTGGTTGATGGTGCTTCTCATGACACATCAGGTGGATAAGGAGGAGGAAGAGGAGGAGGATGAGGAGGGGATGTTGGTTACTTTGGTGGAGGACTGGGTGGTGGAGAATCATGTTGCCCACTAGCTCTAGGAGCATCATCCTCTATAGATGATCTAGATGAATAGGAATCAACATGATCGTTTAACCTATGGATGAGGTCGAGGGCACAAAAAAGATGACGCATTAGTGTTGTAATCTCATGGGGAAGGGTAACCCATATATTCTATAACTTCGGGACTCGTAAAATGTTCCAAGCAAGAATTAAAACCACTCTTTGTCTATTCATTAGACCACATATGCGGTTTTCCACCTTACTTTGGAATTTACGATCCAAATTGCATGGTAGATGGGGTATATGTACTAGAGAGTGACCATGGTGAGAACCCGTCTCATCCATCTCCTCATCATATTGGGGAGGCGTGTCCCCAACATATAATGTGTCAATATCTACAAAACAATAGAGAATAATAATAAGATAAATGAAACAAAATGTTATAATAAATTACATGTGAATTAAATAAGACAAAAAAAATATGAAACTATATTTATCGAAACATAATGATAACAATACCTCTCTCATATGGTGGCTCATCCAGAGTGAAAAGGATGCCAAGACATCATCTTGAATCCATCCCTGCATATGGATACTATACAATATTGAGGACAAGATCATCCACTCCAACCAAAAAATTGCAAATCTCTTGACTGACCGAACTACATGTCCACTCCCGATGGGAACTCCTGGGAAAAAACTGCCCCACATGAACATACACACAATAGTTATGATGCAAAATTGAATAATCCGTTGCCATAAAAAATGAGCGACAACAATCTAAAGAAAAACAAAAGTGCCTCAAAAATATCGTTGGCCACCTAATTAGTTGAGGCCTCTGTAATAAACTATCTATATAGTACATCAATGAGCAACTAATGAGCTTCCCATCATAGATAGAGTGTGCCAGTTCCGTGAGAATAAGATATAGTCACCTAACATCCTTTGCACCAAATTCATGTAACTACAACTGGCCACGAACAACATGGAACTATGTAGGGTCTAAAATATCAGGGATAACATATCTGCACACATATTCTAGTTGGCTCTCTTTTGGAATTCCATGCATTATATCTAGTAACTAAGGCCAATCCTCCCCCATATTAGACAACCTAGTGATGAAATAAACATCCTCTTATGTGGAATGATAGTGCAGATCAGGACTAACCCTAAAATCCTACCTGCCATGATCCCAATGACATATCAATTGCTGCAAAAAATGGAGTCCCCCCCAAGGGATGTAGCCTCCCCATAAAAATTGAGGAGGAAAACAATCCTCAAAAGGGAATGTGTGATCAACACATTGAACTTTTATGTGGTTAAAACCCTCAAAGAGAGAAATTTTCCATGGCCCCAACCAACTAGCTACTTAAGGCAATATATTATGCAAAGAAAAAATATTTTACATATGAGTTTATCACAATTGATCATTAAGCAAATGAACCTCCATGCTATTTAAATAGATATCATGGACCAATTGGGTGTTAAGACACATATCAATAGCTATTAATATTGAGGTAAAGATGATCTGTCAGATTACCCCTATGTATAAAATATATTGTGACTCTCGGTTTACATAAGTACAAATGCATACTAATGCATACTTAAGAAACACGCTTTTCCTAAAGACACATTATACCAAGTTGATATTAACTAACTCCTAAGCATCTAAATATCCTAACATCCCCTCTTAAGAAAAAAATGGGATAGGATTGAAGGATTTACAAAAGTGACACAATAGGATAAGGAGGGAGGATAGAGTCTATCTCCCCTTAATGAAAAATTCATGAACTCATAACATAGATCAAAGTTTAGAAAAATTTCCTTCTATAAGAGACTTTACGAATATTTTTTCAAATTGATCATTTGTAGGGAAAAATAACACTTTGAGAACGCAATCCTGAATAAGCTTTCTAATGAATTGCATCTGTAGCTCAATGTGTTTGTTGTTCTGATGTTGAATTGGATCTTTGGAAATATTTATGGAACTTTTATCGTCACACCAAAGGGTAGTTGGATGTTACTGATAGAATCCAAACTATGAAAGGATTTGTTGAATCCAAAAGGCTTCTTGACTTGCATTAAATGTGGCTTGATTATCTGCTTTTGCTGAAGAAAGAGGAAGAGATTATTGTTTCTGACAAGACCAAGTGACAAGTCCAAAACCAAGATTGAAAACATAAAATATAGTAGACTGCCAATCATCAGGGCCATCGACCCAATCTGAATCAGTGAAACCAACCAATAAAGGAGTCCACCTTGAATTATAATGAATTTCGAAATGAATTATACCTTGGATATATGGAAGTATACATTTTGATACTTTCCAATGGATTTCATGGGGAGTTTGCATATACTAGGAAACATGACCAACAAAAAAGTAAATATAATGACATGTAGGAGTCAACTACAAAAGACTAGCAACTAACTGATAGTTCAAGGTAGTATCTACTTCTAGTGTGGCGCAAGTGGTAGAAAGTTTGTCTCTAAACTAGAAGGGAGATGGGGCTAGTTTACAATCATCCATGTGAAAGTGTCGAAGAATGTCACAAGAATACTTAGAATGATAAAGAAAAAATCCTTCTTTGGTTTGCAGGACTAAGTTGGAGGCTAATAAAATAATGGAAATTTCCTAATTCCGTCATTTCAAATTTCTTATTAACGCTAGATTTTACATGGGTTAAAAGGTTTTGGTCACTACCAGTTAGAATAAGGTCATCAACATAAAGAACATGGATGATGATATCCTTTCATACTTTCTTGGTATAGAAATTTGGGTCAGAATGGCATCTAGAAAAACTAGTGTCAAGGAGAGAGTTATCCATTTTGGAATACCAAGTGCAAGGATCTTTCTTAAGGCCATAATGAGATTTGTTAAGGTGACAAAAAAGGTTGGAGTCATTCTGAACATAGACATAAGTTTGTTCCATGTAAACTTCTTCTTGCAAATATCCATGCAAAAGATAGATTTGACATCTATTTGATGAACCTCCCATTTATGTGAAGCAGCTTGGGAAAGAACAAGGAAGATGGAGTTAATTGTGGCAATAGGGGAAAAGGTTTCATTGTAGTCAATTCATTTAACTTGGGAAAATACTTCGAAAGCTAACCTTGCATTAAGTCTTTCAACACTTCCATTGGATGATGTTGACCAACGTGACCTTGGTCGACAGGGGTTCGCCTCATTGTCGACACATATCGCAGTCTCCCTGGGCACTGACCCAGGCAGGTTTGAGCCCACCCAACAACACCCGCAGAGTGGATGAGGTCTCACCTGAGGCGTCCAGGAAGAGCAGACGGAACCATGTTTCCGCCGAGGGAGGAGGAGAGTTGTGGCTGCACGGACTAGCTCTATTGTAGTACTTAAACCGAAACTTCATACATTCGACATGGAGTTATAACATATTACTTATTCGTAGCATTTATCATCACAACAATAGTAAGCAGAAATTGCATCAAGAAAATATAACAACATTCACATATCGAAACATTGCACAAAAATCATACCAAAACATCATGTTATTACTGTCGTAGTCATATACCAGAAGCAAAACATAGATCTCCATACACATACATCTCCTTATCTCTCGCCTACTATTCCTCCTCTAAGACTTACAACTCTCATCTATTTATAGACCTATGCCATTACAATCTTTGTCCACTTACAAACGACTTCCTAACCGACACTATGGACAAATGACCCAATATCTAACTGACTCGGTCCAAATGACCCCAAAACCTGCATACCGCGGTACAATTGACTCAATATTACATAACATATAGTCCAAGTGGCCCAAAACCCGCCAACTGCGGTATCCTTTAACACAAAATACTCCTTTCGCGCCCTCATCCGATGTGTCGCAGTGTCGACGGTATCGCGACATTTACCCATCGAACCGCCTTCCAATAGGCCCCCAACACAATATTGTGGCTCACCCTCGAGCCACATCAATTGCTGGACATAGTACATGTCAATTGTTCTTGCTATCTAGAGCACGCGGTGTGGTCCTGCTCCTTCGGCTACATTAATCATCATCTCGCTGTTCTGTAATTCTTACCCGAAAGTGGGCATCCCCCGACTTGCTGTCATGTACGTCTCAAACTCATCCTCGAGTCTCTATGAATGGTACAGATGGGAAGGAAAAGAGGACGAATAGTACCAAAGTGTGAAATCATCAGATGAATCTGGCACATCTGTTTCGCACCGGCAAACGACTCCTATTGTGGGTGGGGAGCTACCGCCCCAACCATCTCAGGGGTCGAGAAGAGCACAATCCCTCGAACAACTACTATGTACTTAACCATGCTAGAATGGCCCTCGGATTGGGCATAACATAGTGTAAGTGCACCCGTTGGATCAAGGCATTCAGGGACACTCGTTGTTCGGGCTCGCAGGGCCCCTGGGGTGCTGCCACAAGAAATGAAGTGAAGCATTTCCACAGCATCCTTGGAATTCCTCACAACTCAACTCGTAAACTGATCAAACAACATAACCACTCTATGTCAGAATGACTTCTTTATAGCGAACTACCAGCTGCCTCAACTACTTATAGCCAGACCATTCCCGGGTCAAAACGGTGGGAATGATGCCCCACTACATCGCATCTGCGTGTGTGAACCCACCGACTGACATAGCGGGGGGCGACCATGCTGCCACCGAAGATCCCACATGCCGACGTGTGAGAAATATCCTCACATCTTGCTGATTGTACCGTCCCAGCGTGCCATGTGCAAAATATGCTGTCATCATGTGGTAATCCGGCCGTATCTGTCAGGCACAATCATGATGGGCAGTGGTCACAAGATGTTAGCGTGACAGTAGTCACAACACTGCCCCCGTACCCCCCAAATCCTCCGTAATCATCACAAAATCCTTCATTAACTCAAGAAAATCCACCGTCAATCCTGGTCGCAACGCTGCCATGAGTCTCCAACTGCTCCAAACTTGTGGCACAAGCCTCCTTGCTTACACATTCCTTCTTCTGTTGGTGCGCCATCTGCCACCAAGCAACCTGCAACACATATTTTTTTTCTTCTTTTTCAGATGCAACTCAGACATCACACTATTCCAAGCCTAATTGATAGGGCTTCAACCTATGACCATTTACCATGTTGGGGAGCATCGCCCCATCCAACCGCTGCAACTGAACCGCTCCACTCGAAGCAATACTATTGATGCGATATGGACCCAGCCAATGCATCTGCAATTTTCCTGGATGTCATAAACTTGCTGTCGTATATTAGTACCAAGTCGCCTTGCTGAAACTGTTTACTTTTGATGTGGCAATCATGCCATGCCTTCTGGCGATCCTTCTCCACCCCTTGGTGAAATCCAACGATAAATCGATCCTCTTCCAGCTACACCAATTGTGCTAGACGTTCATCTAATGCTGTGACATTATCCATGAACATAACAACTGCAATTCGTAGACTTGGAACAATGTACTCCATTGGCATAATGGCTTCCTTCCCATATACCAGCTTAAAAGGTGTTTGACTAGTCAACCTTTTACATGTGGTGCAATAGGCCCACAACACTGCTGGGATTTTCAAATCCCAGTCATTGCGGTCCGCATTGCACACCTTTGTCAGCACATGCTCCAATACCTTGTTAAGAACCTCCACCATTCCATTCCCCCGTGGGTGATAGGGTGTACTCTTCTTATGCTGTATCTGCAAGTCCTCCATCAATGCTCTGATGGTGCGATTAAGAAAGTAGCTGCCTTGATCACTCAGCAATATCTTGGGGCAGCCAAAGTGAGTGATAATGTGATCAAACAAAAATCGAGCAGTCGTTGCGGTGGAGCAATCAACTACGGGTGCAGCCTTGGCCCACCTGGTCAAGTACTCTGTTGCCATGACAATATACCACGCACCTATGCGTTTCCCTGGTGGATTGATCGGTCCTACAAAATCCACAGTCCATTTTTCGAATGGTTTCAATGTCACTTGAGGTAGCAGCGGCATCTCGTCACATCTGGACGGCTTTCCAGTTCGCTGACAAACATTGCAAGACCACGCATAGTTTGTCGCATCATTATGTAATGTGGGCCACCAAAGCCTTGCACGCAGTACCTTCTGGGAAGTCGCCCGACCGCCATAGTTTCCTCCTGCTACTCCACCATGTGCCTTAGCCAATATCTGCACTTGCTCATGTGGCAAGACAGATCTGCGCAATATCTCATCAGCACCCAATTTATACAACTCTCCTACGATTAGATGAAAGTCAGTGTCCTTGAAAACCAAATGCTTCTTCTGAGTAGTGGTAAAGTCATCGGGTGCAGTGCCGGTCACTAGAAATTGAAGGATGTCATCAAAATATTGATCAGCGGTGGCAATTTTAAATAGTTGGGCATCCGACAACCCGTCTTCGATATTAGTCAATTCCTTCCCTGTGTCAATCCGTAACAAATGATTTGGTCCAGCATTCAACCACCCCGGTTTCAAAATGACTTCAAAATCAAACTCTTGAAACAAAAGTATCCAACGACAGATCTTCCCCCCCAACATAGGATTATTGACCAAGTATTTCAATGTAGAATGATCAGTGAACATTTTAAAGTGGCCACCCAACAAATAATGCCTGAATTTTTGTAGTGCGTAAACCATGGCTAGACCTTCTCGTTCTGTGGTAGCGTAATTGTGTTCTGCAGAGGACAACTTTCAACTGGAAAAAGCAATAGGATGATCAAGGTTTCCCTCTCCAGGTTGAACCAACACAACACCTAATGCAATCGATGAAGCATCAACATGAACATGGAATTCCTTCTCTAGTCAGGAAATACCAAGATTGGTGCCGACGCCATCTTCTCCTTGAGCGTTTCGAAGCTATCCTGACATTTCGGGCTCCACTGGAATGCTGCGTCCTTCTTCAACAACTTTTCCATAGAGGCAGTAATCGCAGCATAACCCCTGATAAACTTGCGATAATATCCCGTATGACCCAAAGTTGCGCGCAACTGCTTAATGGTGGTTGGTGGTTGCAACCCCAAAATGAGCGCAATTTTGGCTGGATCAACCAGCAATCACCGTTTACACACGATATGACCCAGCAATATCCCAAACAGTGCACAGAAAATACATTTCTTCAAGTTCAGCGATATCTGGTGCTGTCGGCATCGCTCAAGCATTAACCGCAGATTGGCCAAATGATCACGAATCAACCCATAAATGGTCCAATCATCCATATATACCTGCAAAAACTTCTGAAAAAAATCTATGAATGCAGCAACAACGACCCGAGAGAATATCGCAGGTGCATTCTTCAAACCAAACAGCATTACTGTGTACTGAAAGCAACCCCATTCAGTAACGAAAGCTGTCTTATGGTGATCTTCCTTGGCAATGCGAATATGATGGTATCCAGAGAATCCATCAGTGAATGAGTACATCTCCTCACCACCCACTCCTTCAAGTACTTCATCAGTAAACGGGGTCGAAAAAGGGTCATGCAAGTAGGCATCGTTCAACTTCCGCAAGTCGACACAAATGCGCACTTTACCTGTTTTCTTGTCCTGCACTACCATAGGACTGATCCATTCAGACTCTTCCATAGGTTCAATAATACCAGCATCCAACATGCGATCATGTTACACCTTGAACTTTTCTTTATGTCGCGGATTCAACTGATAGGGTCACTGTCGGACTGGCTTAGCATCTGGTTTTAATGGAATCTTCATCTCTCCTAAATCACCCAGGATTCCCTTCATTTCGGAAAACTTCGTGGGAAACACATCTTGAAACTCATGAAGTAACTCAGTAACATTACTCATCATCTCATCGTCCCAATAATCCCTAACATTAGCAAACTTGGGAGTAGCCTCGGTGCCGATATTTATCTTGCAAAGCTGCAATGGTTGACTGAACGGATGACTTGGCGTAGCAGGTGGGACCACATCGCGACTTCTTTCATATTTGAGAATGATAACATTTCAGGGATCATCATCATCCTATGGCCCACCGCTGATGTTGAAGCACTCCATGAGAGACTTCATTTGACAATATGTGTGAAGGTTGACAGGGTAGGCTATTGGAACAACCTGAAGTACCACATCACGGATGAGCTGTAGGGATTTATGGACATTAGGGTTGGCATCCGCAAAAGTGAACATATGAGTGAAACAGACCGTGAACTCCCCCCATGTTATAATGTCTCATTGCAACTTGGCTGCAGTGTACCATGAGCGCGGCATCTCATCCAAAGTATGGATAAAATAATGGACCTACTCATCTCTAGGTTGCACTACCCATAATCATTGGCATTCCATCACATGATCACTGGGATTAGTCCGACCATCATACTTGCTAGTGTGATAAATCTCAGTATCGCTGAATCAAACCATCATCAACCTTCGACACTGTGACCAACCAATAATGAATTTCTTATGTGTGGCCCACCAGCATGCTGGAGCAGCCTTCAGTGCTTCCTCCAATGCCAGCAATCGCTGTGGTTCTGAGACACTTTCTTCAAATTATGTTAAAAAGGTGGTTAGGCCAGGAAACCCCTCATAGATAGGCAATGTGATCGTTTCTGTCGCAACACGACATAAGGATTGTGTAACTAACCCACATTTTCGGAATGGTACCTCATGCAATTGGTTCTGCCAATGTTCTAAGGAATCATCAGAGTCGAAAGACGCAGAGCTCTCGATGCACCACTCCAACTCACCGTAGGTAGTAGGATGAATATAATCTTCAGAAATATTGAATGCATGGTCCCATCCAGCAGGATAATCATCTTTTATAGGCTCAACGTAACAGCGTCCTTCAGCTGGATCCAACGGAGCTATAACTCTGAAATCGTGATTCTCAAAGGTCATCATGCGCTTCTTGAAGTTGATTACAGCTCCACGATCGTTATCCCATCCAATCCCCAAGAGCACTGGATAAGAGCTTCCTCCCTCAACCACTTCAATGACATCAAAGTCAGCATAAGTCTTCATGCGCTCAATATCGATCGTGAGCCACAGAACTCACCCAATGGGTGTTACCTTTGCATGGTTAGCCAACCAGAGCTGCACAGGAGACCAGCTCAATGGGGGACTCCCCATCTTCTACCATGCCTACTTGGTTAAGATGTTAACATCCGAACCAAGGTCAAGAATCATAGAGTCAACATCATATTCACCAATCTGAATATTCATTTGCATCTCCTTGCCAGTCTTCTGTTGCTGTAGGGAGTTTATTGCCGAATCCTGCCATCCGTTCGTAAAGCATTGCAACCATCCCTCAATCTCAACCAGGGCAGCCGGGTCTCGGGCCAATAACAGAAAACTTTCAAGAAAATTTTGCGATGTCCCCGGTGGTGGTGGCCGATCAGCGTCTGATGTAGTATCAAAGACAGGTGGCATATCGCAAACAACGGCCTTACTGCGGTCCTTCTGCAAGGTGCGACATGCCTCCAGGAATGTCTCCTGCTTATCAATGTCGAAAGGTACCGTCTTCTGACCAGCCAACAGAATCAGTGGTCGAAAACCATCTTCCCCAGTC
Source organism: Larix kaempferi (assembly GCA_027924585.1). Classification (NCBI taxonomy): domain Eukaryota; kingdom Viridiplantae; phylum Streptophyta; class Pinopsida; order Pinales; family Pinaceae; genus Larix; species Larix kaempferi. The sequence goes on along the minus strand of BSBM01000293.1, from coordinate 16,762,451 downwards.
GTCTTGCCTCCAGGAGTGACAAAAGCCACCGAAGCATCGTGTGGTCGCGGTTCTGCAGAAATGGTCTCAATAATTGCACCCTGCGTCTGGTTCTGCTGCAGATTCCCCAGTTGATTGACATTTTGATTGGCGTTCGACGGTGGTCACATGGGCTGGTTCTGTACTAGTTGATGTACCTGGTTCTGTACTGGTTGCTGTGGCTGGGCCTAATTCTATAACTGCAGAGCGTTCCCAGCCTGCCATAGTGCAATCAACTGTGGACAATTCTCAACCGTATGATCATTACCAAAACAAAACGTACACTAATTATGTAGTAGTGGGCAGTCGACCTGATAATGTGCCCATACCACATAGTGCTAACATTGAACAGGTCCACGACCATCTAGGCCTCCTCCTCCACGACCAAATCCACCACCGCGTCCGCCCCTGTATCCTCCTCGGTAGCCGCCCTGCTGCTGGTACTGAGGTTGATTAAACTATTGCTGCATCGATGCTGGTGGTATCCCTTTCCCTTGTGGTTCATACAGCGATTACTGTACATACTGTGGCAATAGGGGAGTCATCTACATCGGAGTGTATTGCGGCATGAACTACTGCGGTTGCTGTTGCTGTAGTGCAAACTGCATTTGCGAATGCGGTAGCGGCTGAGCTACCTGCGGTTGCAGTTGTGGTTGTTGCATGGCGCGCTGATCATCCTTGATGTAGAATGCATCACACATCCTCTCCTGTAGCAACCCATATGCGCGGCAATCCTTGTCATCATGACCCACCGACTTGCAGAATGTGCAATAAACAATCTCGCGGGGTTGCGACCATTTTCTACATATACGAGAAATTATCGTGACTGTGCCCAAACACCTGATAAACGTGACACCACGACATACTGCCACCATTCAACGGGTTTGGCGCACCTGACACGAAATAATTACGAAAATTCGGGAAATTATCCTTCGTATGCCCTTCTCCTCGGCATCACATACACCATACTTCATCGCGCCGCGCTGTTCCTTGTTCTTCTTTAAATCTTGCAACTGTATAGTCAGGTTGGTGAGCTGTGTCTGTATCTACGACATCCTGGCTACATTATCTCCAATCGGTGATGCCTCCAATTGCATTGCAATCTCTAGAGCTTCGCTAGGCGTCGATATGCTTTGCTGCATCAGCGACAGTCGAATGTGGGGTAGCAGTGCCGCAATGAACCATTCTTTATGTTGGACGATGCTCATATCGAAACTAACCTTTGCCATCAGCGTCTTGAATTGCTGGTCGAAATCCCATACCGTTTCATTGGGATATTGCTTAATTTCCTTCAATTTAGTAATATATTGAGCCTCTGACTTAGGCCGTCTAAATTCAGCAATCATCCCATCCCGAATCTCATCCAGTGACTTTTCTGGGGCCCCCGTAGGGACTAGAATAAACTTCATGAACCAATCTAATGCACGACCTCGCAGAGTCGTGGCTAACTGTCCTTTCTTAGCATTGGCATCAGTGATATGTTTCATGGTCCAGACCGCTTCACACAAAAACCAATACTGTTCTGGGTTGTCTGTCGCACTTCCGTGGAACAATGGTAACTTAGCATCATCGCCCGCCATTCTGGGCTTCCTTCCTCCTATCACTGTTCTACTACCAATTAACTTCTACGGAATTGACAAACTTGGCGGTGTCGAAGTGGTATTTCTTGTTGTTTGTGAGTCAATGAGCGGAGGTGTGGGTATGTTGGTGCCGGGGTTTGGTCCTGCCTCTATTCTGGGTGTAGCCTGGTCATCCCTATCAGGACTGTGAGGTCGCTTCCTCCTGTGTGGTCTTCCTTCACATTTTTGCGGTTTGATTGCAGCAGGACCTTCTCCTATCCTCTGCATCTTCTCCTGTTGAAACCTCGCTCCTCCTCTTGTAAGACCACTTTCTTCCTTGGCTTCGCTCACAGTCTCCTCATGGTCTGCACCCATCTACCCCTTACCATTCCATGTACCGTTCCCCAATAGTCGCGGTACCCCAACCTCCGTCCACTAGGCTATATATTGATCAAGGTGCATCTTTAATATACCCTTTTCATAGATTAGCATCTTAATCGACAGTTGGAGCGACAGCAGACACCTTCCCCTTGGTCGTCGGAAGAAGTATCTTTCAGCTTCACTATAGAATTTCTTTGTGTCGACCGCAAATTCAGTGATATATCCCTCCAAGATGCTATCAATCCAAATTTCGACAGCCCACGATGCCTTATTATCGACTTCCTGCAGCTCCTGAATCAACTTCGGGGTCCAAGCCGTTGGCTCACCACCCTGAAAGTTCCTCTTCTGGAAGGTCATATTTGACAGCCACTCATACAGAATGACCGAGAATTCACAGAAAAACCATTCGTGCAAACCGTCGTGAATATATCTTCCCAGCCAATGATCTACTGTCAGTAGCGTGTTCTGGCTTTCTTCTTCAGCAAAATCCCACAATTTCTGATCAACCAGCTCTGTATCTCCGGCTTCGTCGGCTGCCACAACATGACCTCCTTTTACTTTGCACACGGTCCCGACAACGGAACCATTTGTTGACCAATGCGACCTCGATCGACAGGGGTTCGCCTCACTATCGACACATACCGCAGTCTCCCTGGGTACCGTCCCGGGCAGGTTTGAGCCCACCTAGAAACACCCACAGAGCGGATGAGGTTTCACTCGAGGTGTCCAGGAAGAGCATATGGAACCATGTTTCCGTTGAGGGAGGAGGAGAGTTGTGGCTGCACGAACTAGCTCTATTGCAGTACTTAAACAGAAACTTTAAACATTCGACATGGAGTTATAACATATTAATTAATCGCAGCTTTTATCATCACAGCAACAGTAAACAGACATTGCATCAAGAAAATATAACAACATTCACATATCGCAACATTGCACAAAAATCAGACCAAAACATCATGTTATTACTGTCGCAGTCGTATACCAGAAGCAAAACATAGATCTCCGTATACATACATCTCGTTATCTCTCGCCTACTATTCCTCCTCTAAGACTTACAACTCTCATCTATTTATAGGCCTCTGCCATTACAATGCTTGTCCACTTACAAATGACTTCCTAACCTACACTATGGAAAAATGACCCAATATCTAACTGACTCGGTCCAAATGACCCAAAAACCCGCATACCATTGTACAATTGACTCAATATTACATAACATATGGTCCAAGTGGCCCAAAACCTTCCAACTACGGTATCCTTTAACACACAATACTCCTTTCACACCCTCATCCGATGTTTCGCATCGTCGGCGGTACCACGACATTTCCCCATCCAACCTCCTTCCAACAGATGCATACTTAGTTCTATATACACATTTACATCTAACAAGTTCTCTTGTTTTTAGAAGAAGTACAGAATCCCAAGTATTGTTTTCCATTAAGGAACAATATTCTTCATTCATAAGTGTGTTCCAATCTAGATGGCCTGAATCTTCTTCAAATGTTTTCGAATCGTGAGTCTTTGAAACTTGATCCAAAAGAGAATATGTGAAATGGAACCGTTTACATGTTTGACATTCATATCTAGGATCATCGACAAGATCACCAGTTGCTTCGATAATTGTATGAACCCATTGATGAAGTAGTTGTGTTGGTGCAACTTGAGGAAATTGAGTAAGAAGAGGCGGTTTTTCATCCTCACTCTCTTCATTAGAATAAGTTGTACTAGGAACACTCTCAAAGAAGTTGGGAGTAGAAGGTGGCACAAGTGATGAAGGTGGCTTGTAGGCCACATATGGCATATGCACCGAATTAGGCTCATAAGTTAGGATATTTTCATAAAATTTAACATCTCTTCTCAAAATTATGTCATTGGATTTTGGTTGAAGAAGTCTATAACCTTTTACATATTTAGAATATCCAACAAATATGCACTTACCACTCTTAGGATGTAATGATTTCCATTTTTCATTAGGAATGTGGGACCATGCTTCACTAACAAACACAAAAAAATGGATTATATCTAATTTAATGTTATTCCATGCTTCTTCTGGTGTTATATATTTTAGAGGCTTTCTAGGAGTGCGATTGACTATGTAATTGGAATAATTAATCCCTTAGCTTGGACCATACAATTATCCATTACTTTTAATGCGTGATCCTTTCTCTCAACAACAACATTTTTTATGGTGTATATGGAAAAGTATGTTGCATTTGTATTCCATGTGTAATGCAGTAATTAGTAAATTTGTTGTTTACATATTCACCTCCATTATATGTTCTTAACTTGTGTGTTTGATGTCGATATGGTTTCTCTATAAGGTCCTTGTAGGAAAAAAACTTGGCAAAACATCACACTTAAGTTTTAAGAAGTAAAATCGAGTGCATTTGGAGAAGTCATCATTGAAAGTTAAGATATACTTGAAGCCAGAGAAAGAACCAGAAGGAAGAAGATCACACAAATCACTATGAATGGGCTACAAGGGAGTCGAGGCATTCCTAGAGGCCCATGTTTCAAAATTGTCTCGATGATGTTTGTTAAGAACATACCAATGAAAAACACCATCTCTGTAAGATACGAAAGGAAGACTAGCCATCATTTCCTGATTACATAGTTGTTTCAATGAGCGATAGTTTAAAATACCAAATATCTCATGCCAAAGTTGGATTCATTCATCACTCCAGACAATAAAAAATAAGGGAAAAGATGATGGCCCAATGTTGTTGAATTTGCACAACTTGGTAATATCATCAACAATTCCAGTTGCTAGGACATGCTTAGGGTCTTTGAAATCCTTGATTATAACTTGGTGAGGTCATGTAAATTATACTGTCTTACCTTCACTATAATGAGTGATTTGACAGATTAAACAAAATTATAGAAATGTTTTGGTACACATAATACATCATTGAATTTACCATAATCTAATTGAATTGTCCAAGATCCTACAACATTTCAAAATCTATCATCACCAACAAATATTTCTTTGGTTGCACCGAGTGAAACGAGGTGCTCTACAGCCCAGTATGGGGGAGATGTTGTAGCGTTACATGTTTGTCCTTATTATCGGTTAAAAAGTAAAAAGTTTTTTTTTAATTAAAACATAATTAAAAAAATTGATGTCGGCTCATAAAATAAAAAATTATGGAAAGTATTTTAAAAAATCCACGTCGGCTCATAAATAAAATATTATGAAAAGTAATTAAAAAATAGATGTTCGTTTATAAAATAAAAATTTAAAACTTAAAACGGATCTATCAATCAAGAGAGATTAAATTTCTGGAGTTTAAATTTAAAAAAATAAATACACCTCAAGAAATTGGATCCCTCTCGGTGCTTGATAGATATGGGTTTAAGATGGATCTATGTTGGTGTTACATTCATTTAGAGTAGAAAAAATGGCTTTATTCTTAACCATATGATAAGATGATCCAAAATAAATGAGCCACTCATTAGAAGAAGAGGAAAAATATGCATTCAAGGAAAAACTAGAAGTAAAAAGTGGATGTCCATGAGTTGGAGAGTTAGAAAATGAATCAAGGTTTATGTTATGCTTCTTCATTTCTACTTCCAAAGATTTCATCTTCTTAAAACACAAAATTTCACATGACCATCCTTTTGTTGGACTCCAAGTGATACTAAGAGGGGGGGGTGAATCAATATCACATAGTTCAAACATTTGTTATACCATTTAATCATCCGTTAACACATATACCATGTACCAAAAGCAATTTTCAATACAAAGAACACTGGGTAAATAATATGAAGAGAAATATTATATATATAAGGAATATTCTTGTTACAAATAATGTTACGAGACATCAATCTCCAATACACGTGTGAGCACCAACTCATTGATTTTTTCGACACCAAGAAGACATGAACAACAATCCCTTGTAAGCACCAACTTGTTGTTTTACAGGAACTGAGCTGTGAGGACACCGATCCTCTTATGAGCCCCAAATCATAGCCAACAAGCACCAACTTGCGCAGACAGGAACCCACCCAAGCTATCAGGAACCAATATGTAGAAGATACCAATATTCTATCCTTTCCCCATCCTACCACCCAAATATAGATTTGTTGTTGTATACCCTGATCACAATCCACTTCGCTGTTTTTGATCTATATCCTTCGTTCTGCGCAAACTGTTGAACACACTATACTTCACATTTATAGATCTTTTTGCACAACCATTTCTTGTATCCTTCTGTTCAAATGCCCCTTGTACAAATGCTTCTTGTGTGTTTCACAAATTCTCCTTATATTTTTGTGAAACTTCTCCTTATATTTCTCCTTGTCCTCTAATATCCCCCACTTCCTCAATTTATTCAATCGTTGATTCCCTTAAGCATTTCATCTGTTCCCTAAAGCTTGCAATTTCAAAATACTACATCTTTTTGCACCCAAGGTTATCTCAACACACATCAATCTTTCTCTTATTTATACCGATATTACTCAATTAATATGTCCACAAGTTGGGTTTCTCTAATTCGGTGACACCCTTTCTTCCTTTCTTCTAGGTTAAGCTTACCACCCTTCTTATTCTTTCATCGGTGTGCACTTTTGTGTATTTACTAACTTTGTTGTAATTCATCCACTTGTTCTGATCTTGCGCTAATAGATATCCATGACTTGATGGGTCTTGCACACTAGAGTTCCATGACTTGGTGGGACTTGCGAATATACAACCTTACTCAATATACGTCTTCAAACTGGCTTTAAGATTTCAATGCCATCACCAAGTTCAACAATCTCTTTGACATTTGGTGGGGCTTGCTGAAACTTGCACACATATTTTCTATATACTTCTTCAAACTGGATTTAAGGCTTCAATGCCAAAACCAAGTTCAACAATCTCTTTGACATCAATGACAACACCAAGTTTAACAAAATTCCCCTTTGGCATTGATGTCAATACCAAGTAAAGCCGAGCTCCTTCTAAATACTAGCTCTTCAATGAAGTCTTGTGTTGTGCAATATTTTTTGCAGATTTACTTGCTACTTTCTCCTCCTTTGACATCAATGTAAAAGAAATATTCGATCATTTGCAAACTGGTATTAATACAATGTATCCTCCCCCTGCATAGTTGCAAGTTCTCCACCTGGACTCATGCTTATGTTCCTGGATTCTATTATTCCCCTGCGTTGGTTACTTCTGTTGATCCCAACTTTCATACTGTGTTCATCTCATCTGTCTTCCTATGTCGTCTAATTGTTTCATATGATCCCCCTCAAATCATGTTTCTTTTTCCTTTCTGTTGTTTTTCATTGATTGTATTAATATCATTGCGCTATACTAGATTACGGTGTTGTCGCACTGTTCTCCATCTTCCATGGTTTTCACTTTTCACTGACATATCCAAGGTTTGTAATGAATTTATGTTATTGTACTTCAAGCTTTAAGATGATAGAGAAGACGTCATTGAATCATTCATACAGAGTACTCAATTCAATCTCCTGCTTTTTGTCCTTTCATATTTCCCGCAAGCATGCGAAATAAACCATTTATGATGAATACCTATCCACGATTTTTACCAAATTTAGTAGATACGTTTCAAATCCATCGAGATCATCCAATTGTTGTCCCTAATGATCAATTATCCTCTAAACACTTGTTCTATTGTTTGACCATTCTTCAAAATGTTATCCAATTACTAATCCTTGTACTGTCAAGACGTCTGAGCAACATCAATAGGTTGAATCTTCTACAAGTAGTATTTCCGTGTATCTTTAGGTGCAAAGGACAAAATTCAACAAACTCATGAACAACCTAGAGAGATGGGCATCAAATGTCAAAGAGGATGTTGTCAAAGAGTGGTATGCGCAAGTGCAGGTGAATAAGAGACATGTGGAAGAGATTTCATTTCTAAAGAGCCGTGTTGATTAGTTTGAGACACATCAACAATATATTATAAATCTTTTGAAACCGTCTCAAATAATTCTAGACATTTCAGGCTTGGAGGAGCATACGCACCAGCTTGAGATAGAGCTACGCTTTTCATCACAAAAACTCTATAAGTGAATTTTTCACCAATGCCGCCTTTTAAAATGTACATTTTTGTAATTCAGGATTCAAATTTTCTAGACCATAGAAGTGGATATCCCTATTAACATGGAACATATTGATGTATGTACTTCTATAAATTTTTTAGCTTTTGCTGTAATATCCCGATTTTGACCCCATTGCATTAAAAATGTAAATGATGTAAATATGCTACTGTGAATTCCTAGTGCGGAGATCAAGGCCAAGGCCCGACTAGTGAATGGATAGGAATGTATGATTTTACATTTTATTTGGACTGTTTTGTTGGATTTTATGCTGATAGAGTAATATATGTAAATATTATGTGCATACATAATAAAATGGTCCAACAATGGCCGTGGAAAGAGCACCAAAGGGGCTATGATTCCACCAGAGGGGAAGAGGAAAGGGGCTTATGGGAAACCAAATCCTATGCTGCCATGTGTCAACCTTAGAACTCACTCAAAATTCTGTCATGTGATGAGAATAAGCCAATTATCTCTTTTTTTTGACCATTTTCCAAACATTGATTGCACATGTGAGGTTGGTGGGAAAAGTCACTTCATGTAGTTATTGAAGCATGGGGGTTGTGACAATTATGTCAGCTATCAACAGTCCTATTTCTTCTATGGCCAGAATCCATGTCAGCTATCTTTTCACCCTTACCTCATATCCTTGGAGTCAACAATCTTTTGATCATTTATTCCATTATAATTCTCTCAGGAAAGCTGCCACACTACCTAGAGTCATTCCATTGCTGTTGATGTCCATTTACAAGGCTGTGTATTAAACCCATAAATTTGAATTAGAAGACGGAGTTGCATTTCTGGAAGGGAAGATAGAAACTTGTAGGTGTTTTCCTTCACCCTGCTGGACTCATAGCCCAACTTGGGGGTGGCCTCCTAACAAAAAAAGTATATGCTGGACGAAGTGCCTATGGTTGGGTGGAAAAGCACTCTTACACAACCAATTGCTTGGATATGCATGTCTTAAAGATAAGTATTCTCATCTATTTGAATCTGAACTATTTTATTTGATGCCTGTAATGTTTATGCTTGCATTTGCTTGCTAGATGTGTGTGGATAGTTTTTAATTCCGCTGTGCATGTTTAATTACTTTTCTACACACATTACATTGGTTGAAAATCGTATTATGCATTTGGGGCCAATTATTAGAGCCCCGGTTTGGCCAATGTCCCCTCCCGATGGTCGGATTGGTTAAGGGGGATGTTACATTTGCAATAGAGGTCCTTTTGGCAGAATTTTGAATATATGTGTCTCTTATTCTTGTAACGACAACTCTTTTGAATGCAATACAGTTTTTGGTTATTAGAGGAATGCAAATGTTCTTTATCTAACTTCCTTGTATACACAATTAATGTTCTGAAGGTGGTTTATGTTGATGTATACGTAACTTCAGAATGTATTTCATATATGTATATTGTATCCCTACAGAGATGGTATTATTCCTCTGTATGGAACTGTCGTCATTTGTATTTACAAGTGTCACAAGTTGCATTGTATGTACCACAACTTGTATGTGAAGGGTTATTAGACCACCAAGTGTGGGGTCGACCCTTAGTTGAGTTACCATGGGTTATTAGACTCTCCTAGAGAATTTGGCCCTGTTAGGTTATTAGGAAAGTCAAGTCAGTGTATAGATAGAGTGAGGGTGTCACTCTATTTGATCATTCACTTACTCATCTATTCTCTCACTTGAGTGATGCGCACTAGTGGAGGAGGAGAAGCTGTTAAGGAGACTATCTCTTGTACTTGGGTTTTGTGTCATTGCTCTTTCTATCTCATAGGAAGTTGCGGGCTTTTTCACCTTCTTGGTTTTCCCCGAGGAAACTCTGTGTCTATTGTCTCTTGTGATTGATATGTTGTACATGTTATTCTCTCAGATAAGATCCAAGATAATTTTGAATTAATGCTCAAAATCTAACATGGTATCAGAGCTAACCTGAGAAGAAGACACTATGCAGCCGCGGAAACTAGGGCTTCTTGATTTTTTGGTTTCTCTCCATAGATATTCAAAGGTAGGACGCTAGATTGACTCTCCTAGCAAGGGCGCATCTTTCTGTCAAGACATAATTCAATTCTGAGCATTTTCAGTTTTTGGCCCATCACTGCTGTAGGAAATTAAGGTTTTGAAGAAATTTGGAATTTTTGGAATCTGAATCCATGGCTGGATGCTCCTTTGAAAAATTGAAATTTTGGTATGGCAAAAGGCTGGGCTTGATCAAACCCTAGATCGGGATTTTGATCGGAAAGATGGAAAATTAGGGTTTCTACAAAAGTAGGAATTTCTGAAATCTAGGAGGACAGATGGAAGTTCCTCTGAAAAATCTAAGTTTAGAGATCAAGATCAAAATTTTTGGTTGGGTGAAGCTCCGCGAAAATCAAACCCTAGTTCAGGGTCTTGTCTAGTGAATCTAGAAGTTTCAAAGGTAATTTTGAGGGGTCAAATTTTGCAGTTTTCAAATTTGGAGTATACCAGCTTGACCAGCTTAGCAAGGTGCATCTTTCTATCCTTTCATAAGTTTGAAATTCAAATTTTGAATTATTAGGGTTTCTCTAACAAACCCTAGTCCAGCTCCAGATCCGATTTTCAACAAATCAAGTGGTAAGACCTAATAACTTTTCTATTTCCATTTGAAGTACTCTTTAAGATGTCTAACCACACCAAGCTTGAGGATAAGCTTGAAGGAGCTGATAACTTCTGAGCTTGGAAGTATAGGATTGGGTTAATCCTAGAAGAGAATGAGTTGGACACTTACATAAGTGAAGAGGTTCCTGTCCCAGAGGGAGAAGAGGCTAAAACCTTACGCAAGAAGAACTTGGTCAAGGCTAAGAGAATCATTGCTAATTCTATCAAAGATCATATCATACCTGATGTGTCTTCCCTAAAGACACCTAAGGAGATGTTTGACTCCTTGACCAATTTGTTTGACGGAAAGAACATATATGGGAAGATGACTCTGCGGAACTAATTGAAAGGGGTAAAGCTTCAGAATGGAGAGACCATTCAATCCTACTTTTCTAAGGTCTCTCAAATCAAGGAACAACTTTAAGCTGTGGATGAAGTAGTAGAGAATGATGAAATTGTAATGACCACATTGAATGGCCTACCCAGGTCATGGGAATCCTTCATCCAAGGAATCTGTGCAAGAAGGAAACTAATCTCTTTCTGTAGACTGTGGGAGGAATGTTCACAAGAAGAAGCTAGGCTTGTGGCCTGAGAAGAAAAGATGGGGAACTAAGATCAAGCTCTCACAACACATACCAAGAAGAATTGTCCTAAGAAGAAAAGGAACAAAAACAACAACTACTACTACAAGCAATCTAACAGGTATGACTTATAGGTATGTTTTGAAATCTGTTTATGATTAAGTTTATGACATGTTTGTCTTCATGTTATTGAGTTTAGTAACAATCTTGATTAATTTTAGACTTGTCTTATCACCCTAGTAAAAGTATGAATGCATGATAGAAGACATTCATTGATTAGGGTTATGACACTTATTATTGTACTAATGCACTGTGGTGTTGTATGAGGATAATGTTATCCGCTAACATGAAAGGTACAAACCAAGTTCTAGATCAAGACCATGGTGACATGAAGACAAAGACTCATCCATAGATGGATCACATAGAAGCTCTACTTACAATGTATATATAATTTGGTTCTACAATGCTTAACCTATGAGATATGCAGGTTACTAGCACAAGTCATTGAAGAGAACAAGAAGACATTATGTGGGTATGTTAGACATAACTAGCTAACATGATAACCATGTATGTTTTTCCTATATCAAGTTAAAATCCTACCTTGTGTTAGGATCTTATACTTTTGTATGAATGATTATTCTTGTAGTGGGAAGTTTAAGTAATCAACAGTTTATGCATATTATGTTTCTTACTTTGATTGATGATATGACTAACCAGAAGAGTCCTATGGTCAAATAAGATTATGCATGAATAAAAGAAGTCTTCCCTGAAACCTTGAATACTAATGCTTGTGATAAATTACCTGTGTGTGAAATAATCATGACCATATATGTTAAGTTGATTTAGGATCATAACGTTTTGATAGTATTGACATTATACTAATGGATGTATGATTATGTATGAGATATTGATAATGGAACAATCATGAAACTAGTGCACACTTAAGCATACATAGTGGTCCAAGATGAATATAAGTTCAAGGACAGGTAATCTAGGAAGCAAATATCAAGAGGGAGCACACTCCAGTAGTTCCTGCAAGGAAGCAAAGATTGAGAGGGAGTCCACCCAACAAACAAACAAAGATAAGTATTTGAATTGTCATTTCTTATTACTTAAATGATATTTTTCATTCATGTACATACTTATATTCGTTGGTTTAGGATGGACATTATGCATATTAGAAAAGTAGCATTAATGAACAAGATACTACTAATATGCAAGTAATGGGTAAGTGGCCTATGGTACTGTACAACATTCCATTGCTACTTATCTAGAATGAAACCTCTTTGCTGAAATGTTGGGAGTAGTGCACACGCTTAACAATGTTCTAGTAGAGATGGATGGCATCTAGAAAGTTACCATATGAATGCGGGATATGGATGAATGTTGTATTGAAGTATTGGCTAAGATAACTGCATGACTGTATGACATATGTATTTATGTGTAAGAAATTATTCTGAAAAACTATGAGAAGTTTCTAATCATGTAATTGAATTTGACTTGTAGGAAAGATCATGTACAATCACCTACAAAAGAAGGACAACAACATTTGTTCCAGCAACAAAGTTCAAGATTTTTTTTATTGAAGATATTGAAGAATCAAAAGTTCCCAGGATCTGGGATATAGTAATGGAAGGATGCCATGATCGAGGAGTACCAGTCGATGATGTTTGGGATGTGGTTCCAAGAAGAGAAGGGAAGTCTGCTGTGATTTCCAAGTGGATCTATAAGATCAAGCATGCTACAGATGGTAGCATAGAGAAATACAAAGCGAGGTTCATGGCTCGTGGATTTTCCCAGAACGAGGGATAGATTATGAAGATAATTTTGCTCCTATAGCCAGATACACTTCCATCAGAACAGTACTTTCTCTAGATGCAGTGATGAAATGGAAGATACACTAGATGGATGTCAAGATAGCTTTCTTGAATGGTGTAGTTGAAGAGGAAGTGTTGTTATCGGACAATCTACCAAGGACGGATCTAAGGCATGATATCCCTAGCTCAATGTGAGTCTAGAACAAATAAGACAGGCTACTAATTCATTTCCTAGATCTACTTAAGGATCGAGTATTAGATGTCTTACCTTTCACTTTTCAATCCTTTCTCCTGAATTCTACTCCGCGTCTCACGGTCGTCAGATCCAAGATGCAATACCTGTCAAGACAAGAAACAAGAGAAACAAGTAAAAGGCTTCTATACAATAAGAGATCTAAGTAAATAGTTAAGCAGATAAACTACTCAATATCATTATGCACATGAACAATATTGGTGGAAAGCATTTGTATTACTGTAAAAGGAGGGAAGTACATAATACATATAGAAATACAGCCAAGGCTTAACGTTGCATCCCTTCTCCGACAAAGCCAATTACCATATCCTTCCAAGGAAGTATGAGTTCTCCAATAGGTGAGTGGAGATGTTCCAAAGGTAATTTCACCAGCATGTAGATACCATAGACTTCCTCCCCTTGGGATGGGAGTGAGCTTCATTCATATAGGACTAAGTGGATAGGGTATGGATAGGATAGGTTGAGAGATGTTAGGAGAGGCTTAAGGGATCTCTCCAAAGTATTAGGAACTGAGTTCCAGCTCCTCCAAGAGGTCAGGGATAGGGTCCCAAGTCAACAAGCTTCGAGAAGGACCTCGAAGAAGCTATTTTTTCCATCTAACTGACTTTTCCGCACCCTGTAATGGGGCAAGGTGCGACGTCGCATGTTGCTCATGTGCATCCTGCAATGACCCTTCAAAACCTAGCACAATTGGGTACAAATCCTCCCTGGTTGATCACTTAGTCAATATATCTTCAGGGGTGTATACACTGAATCTTATGATGAGCAAATTTTGGGTGTAACAAAATGCCCCCCAAAGCATGAAGTTGTTGAAGATAGATAGGTGAAGTGATTTGATAGAAGTAATGGCAATAGAATTGTCGGACGAAGGACACTGCTGTAGTACAACTGACTCTGAACTGACAATCTCATATAAAGTGCAACATGGCTACCGACCAATACAGTGCATATCCATGGTAGTAATGACCGAATGAACACAATCATGGCTACTAGACACAAGCGTAGATCCATGATGAAATGATAACACAGCCACGACCAATACAAATGTGGATCCGTGTGATATAACTCAATACAAACTCCATCGCAACTTGGGTAAAACATGACTCCCCAAGGTCTTCAAGCTGTACCCACAATGATACGAATCTATCCATGTGATTACAAATGTCTTGATGTCGAACATGGTAGAAACCACTTGATTACCGACCATTGATGTAAACCGTTAACAAGTGCGAGGAAGATCACCGTCGATGTCAATGATTCACAAGGTATCATAGTACATATCATCAAGCATGAATAAATGAGTTAAATTCGAACTCAAGATGAAATCTTTCAATCAAGATTCAATGATGTAAACTCATGATGAAAGCGAGGTAACCTGCCATTGAGGCATGCAAGGCCAAAGTACTTGATTGGTTTCTAGATTCGATCCTTGGATGATGTGTTGAAGTCGACAAGGATGAATCCGTCGAAGGAGGGCCATGATGAATCCCCCATCAATCAACACGAAACACGACAAAAATGTATAGGGTAGATCGGATGGTACAGTAACATTTAAGATGACTCAGAGTAGACCGACGTGATGGCGGGTGTACTGACTATAGATGAAAAATGATAGACATATTCTTGAACATGGACATGGAATGACTTGGAAGTATTGACACGATGAGTGCGACACAAATTCTCAAAGCGACTGATGATGTAAGCTTTTCTTTGAATGATTCAAAGGAGTAATGAGTCTCAGGAAATAAGTGGAACTCGAGGACAAACCGATGATCCAAGTGTTGTATGCAAATGCAGATGAGTGCCATGTTCAAGAATGACTACATATTGGCCACTAACAAGGATGTAACACAAACACTTTCCTCTTTCCCCATCATGAATGATGAGTGCCTCATGTGTTTTTTACGAGCTTGATGAGGGTAACCAAGTGCTCGGTATAGCTCATCTCACAGATGAGTCCAATCCCAAATATTTTCCGAACCTGGGATAGGAGGGGTTCGTCCCATGACGGGCCCTTCAATGTGATAAATTTAATGAGTCCATAGAAGGTAAACTCGGTCTTCATTTCATGTTTAGAGAGTCTGAAAAGAACTAAAGAAGACTCCAATGGTCCTTTTTCGTAAAGTTAGCCTCATCGCCCGAAAAATGGTAAAACAACGTGGGGGTAGACTCTTCCAGTCCTGATTGGCTGGAGTATACCTTTTTTGTAATTAGTGCCTCCTGGTCTGAAAAAGGGGTAAACTATCACAAATAAGATGACCATTCAAATACTTTAACAAGTGTGAATGTGACAAGTTCGCTTGGCAATCTTTTCTGTGGGAGTTTAACGATCCCAGAAAAGTGATAAATCATAACTCAGTACTTGTTCTTATAGTTTCATGAGTACGAGAACAAACGAAGAGTAAACTCATCATCACGCAATAATTACAAACTAACCGTTGCAAAAAAATGACAAAACATTCAAGGGAGTGTTCATACCTCTGATGACCGTTGTGATACAAGAAACAACACAAAAGACTAATTACAACTCCTGCACACTAGAAAATGTGTCAAATAGCCCCAAATAAGACAAAAATGGTAAAAAACTATGATAAATGGCCTAAGAGCATCAAAATATTTGAAAAGGAATATTCTATTCTATTTATAAATAGAAAAGTGGGCCAAAAATAGTTTTCATTGTTTCATTTGCCAATTTGGGAGGAGAAGTACCAATTTGGAGACAAAATTTCCTTTGCCGATTCCGGGAGCTACGATATGCCATTTCACCCATCGTCAGGAGCAGGTAAGCCTAAACTTCATCTAGCAACTTTACAGTGGATTAGATTTTGTTTTTAGGTTTTAATTTTTGGGTTTTTCGATGAATTCATGGAGGGCTATTGCACTCTCGGCTCGTCGCAGTTGGCCCTTTTGAGAACTGCGATGAGACCGACTCAGTGCAAGTCCCGAATGAGTGAAGTGCGACGACATCGCACTGTATGAAAAAGTACAGTGCGACGACGGATATGCATTTCCCAAACATCAAAATAAACTCAAAAAAAGAACTTGCTGTGGTTGAAGTAGGATCTAATTGTGTTTAAATGTCCCTTTTGGCAGGTTGCTAACAAGCCAACATGGTTTTAGAGTGGTGGGAAAGAGAACACGAAGTAGAATATGTACAAGCTGCCAATGATCAACAATGCATGGATGCCTTAAGGAATTGCGGTTTGCTCAAGTTCTTTGAGATTCAGGGGATGAGATCACAAATCCCATTGCTATCACACATGATCCAGAGTTGGGATGCGGCCCAACAACATTTTGTGATTGGTGAGAACATCCTCACAATAGATGTTGAGGACATCTATTTTCTCACAAGTTTGTCTTGGAGAGGGGACCATGTATATCTTACTGGAACATGGGCCAGTGATGGAACAGTCGATGACATGGTGTCATAGCATTGTACCGCTCTTGCTCAATCTTCCAGTGGGAAGATTCCTTTTAGGGATGTGGTGAGCCGCCCACTGCGTACCATAATGTTTACTATTACTAGAGTGGTGGGAAGGCAAGCCCCAAACATGGCTACTCGGGCTCAGATGCTTTATGCAGAGGACCGTATGTACCCCAGGGTTTTCAACTGGTGCGAGGGTCTCCTCGCAAACCTCCGAGCTCAGGTTACAAAGTGTCACTGGGGAGAGCTCAAGCAGTTTGGTTATGGATCGATCGTGATATCGTTCCTCTTGGAGTGGATCCCTCTCTTGCGTCCACAGCTAGTACTAGATGACAGGGAGCCTAGAGATCCCCACATGCTCAGATGGGCTAAGGTGATGACCCGTCATGGTGGAGGACCTATCATCAGCTTTGGTCCTGAGTTCTTCAGCTGGCTAGAGGTCCAGTTAGTCATGGTTGGGGAC
Organism: Larix kaempferi; assembly: GCA_027924585.1. Taxonomy (NCBI): domain Eukaryota; kingdom Viridiplantae; phylum Streptophyta; class Pinopsida; order Pinales; family Pinaceae; genus Larix; species Larix kaempferi. The sequence continues at coordinate 16,745,278 of BSBM01000293.1, read as the reverse complement.
TTCCCATACGGCGGTATGGATTTCAGAGAGGATCCCGACTTAGTGATGCCCGAAGGTGTAGCATGGGGTGACATAGGTGAGAACAAAAACCCTTGTACTTTTAGTTTTGCATATTTATCATTTTTTTGATGTAGTACTGACAAGTATGTAACATGTGTGTGCAGATGTGGGGTCCGTACAGCTGGTAAGACTTTCTCTTATGGCGAGGAGAGACAAAGGTGGGGAAGTAGTTATGTCCCCAGGTGCTCATGCTGCCATCAAGGAGATGGAGGAGGTATACAGGAACTTGTCCCAGTTGATAGTAGAGGTTCCTGAGCCAGTGACCTGCCAAGACCTATGCAGAGGTTTGGGGTTGGAGTGTTCGTACGCTTCAATGCCCTACTCCACAAGGTAGTGAGGACCGTAGATTGCTTCCTTACTCAGCGACAGCGGGTTGTTCACGCTAGGGGTGGTGTACGGGTTAGGTGTCAGGCCTGATGACACTATTATATTTGTACTGAGAGATTAGAGGCCTCAAATTTTGTACTACTGAAAGCTACGAGCCTTCATATTTTGTAGAGACTCACCGAAAGCCATTGTGCTTCAGATTTTGTACTAGCACTACTTTTGAATGACATATATATACAAACATTCCCAGGGATTTATACATTATGTGTTTTAAAAAAATGAGTGGTGTGATTTTGTTTACATGTTCTCTTTTATACATTGCATTATTTACATGTTGTGAATGCTTTTACATATTATGAATATTATGTGTGTGTGATGTACCAATCCAAAATGAAGTTGGCCATCAAGTCAACAACTGTGTTTAACTCTCATGGAATGTGTAGGTACTGAACGGATTCAAATGACCTTTCCAGGAGACGTACTCATCTGAAGAGATAGAGTAATGTGGGATCACGGATCGCGTAAACCTGGTTAAGATGGGAAACCACTAATTGAGAATCCATGTGGATGACAATGTGGTTCATACCCAAGGAAATGGCGTTAGCTAGGGTTTTGATTACTGCCTGATATTCTGCGGCGTTGCTGGTCGCAAACCCTAGGAAACTTCCTCCTGAGCTAATGAGCTCACCTATTGGGGAATATAGTACCTAGGATACCGAATCAAGGTTACGGGTATGCTGGCTGGTGTCATCCGCGAATCCATAGCATGTTGCCATCTGTACACGCAGACAGAACATGGTATAAGGAGCGGAAACAAGATCTAAAGACACTGAAAAATAAAAGCGTTACAGCACACAAAAACACAAAAAACACGCCATGTACAGTATATACAAGAAAGTCTAAGCTTGACAAGTTTAGGCATAGTATCTCTTCAGGTAAAGCCTATTTCGGGGTTCACCCAAAGACATTCCGTCATAGTCTTCAACCTTGTAAGCTCCCTTTTCCAAAACACGTTTGACAATGTAAGGTCCATGCCACATGGATTCGAACTTTCCTGCTCCTAGTTTGTCGTGCTTCTGGTCATAAGTGAGGACCAGGTCACCCTCGTTAAAGATACAAGGTTCAAATGACTTGTCATATTGGGATTTGATGCGTTTCTTGTGCACTTCATTAGCAAGAGTGGCATCTCGGTGGGACTCGTCAAGTTTTGCTAAGTGTAGGAGATGTTATTCTTCAGCAGTAGTGTTAGGAAGAAGTTCGACAACGAGTTGTAGAGATGGAATTTCGCACTCTATATGTAGGACAACCTCCAATCCATAGACTAGTTGGAAAGGAGTGTAACCTGTGGCAGTTTAATGGAGGTTCTGTAGGCCCATAACGTTGAAAAGAGCATGTTATGCCAATTGGATTTCTGCATACCTACCATCCTTTGGACCACGGTTTTCAAGACTTTGTTAATGGCCTCGACTTGTCCATTGGACTGTGGGTAGTAGGGCGTTGAATTTTCATGGTGAAAACCCAACCTATCACTCAGTTCATCAACCATATGGTTTTGAAAATGGGAACCATGATTGGTAACAATTTCCCAAGGAACTCCGAACCGCGCTATTGCATGATTGAACATGAAGAGTGCAGTGGTTTTGCCGTCGTTCTGGTATGTAGGCATATCCTCGACCCACTTTGTAAAGTAATCCACAGCTACAATGATGTAACTATGCCCCCCGATCGAGGTAGGCTTACAATGCATAAAGTCAATGCCCCATTTTGCGAAGGGGCCTACGACAATAATCGGGTGTAATGGGGTGGGGTGGGTGCGCTTCTTCGTATGGAAGTGTTGGCAAGGAGGACATTTTTTTACGGCCTCAATACAATCTTCGAAGATAGTAGGCCAATAATATCTTGCGTGCAAAATATTCTAAGTTGTAGCCATCCCAGAGAGGTGGCCGCCACATGCCCCAGCGTGACAGTCATTCAGAACACATTCGGCTTCATCGTGAGTTAGACAACGTTGAATAATTGAATCAATGGCATGGCGATACAAAGTATCATTGATGATTAAATAATACTTTGCATAGTGACATATCTTACGACGGTCATCGCGAGATAGTTGAAGGTTAAAGCGTTGGGTTTGAAGATATAATGAGATATCTCCATACCATGGATCAGTCGTATTGATGAGAAACAATGATTCATCTAGAAAAGAGTCATTGTGCTCAATTTCTACATCAGGATGGGGAAGGTCACAGATCAGCTCGGCAAACACCAAAGACTTTTTTGACTTGGATTTCTTGAAGAGAAGATCAAATTCTTGCAGTATCATGATTCAGTGTGAATACTTTCCCCCAAGCACCTGTCGCATTAGGACATGGTACATGGGGTTCGAGTCTGCGATGATGGTGGTGGTGCAGAGCAAGATATAGTGCCGAAACTTTTGGAAGGCGATGACCACCGCGAATGCAAGTTTTTCGACATGTGAATATCTAGTTTCAGTGTCGGTGAGATCCTTACTTGCATAGTATATTACATGTTCCTGGGAGTTTTGATCCTCCTGTACCAAAACCATGGCGATAGTGGTAGCGGAAGTGGTGAGATATAAGATATAATCTCGATAATAATTGGGCGGTTGGAGCACGGGGGCATGCGTGATAGAATGTTTGATACTGTCGAAGGAATTTTGATCTTGGTCATCCCAAATGAATCGGACGTCCTTCTTAAGCAGTCTCATGTACCCCTAAGTCTTCTCCGCGAAATTGCAAACAAAATGTCTTAAATAAGTCGCCTTACCTTGGAGACTTTGAAATTCCATCACATCAGTTGGGGGTGGAAGGTTGATGATGGCCTCCACCTTTAAGGGATCAATGTGGATCCCATCCTTCAAAATGATAAATCCTAAGAGGCATCCAGACTCAACACAAAAGATACACTTATGAGGATTCAGACGGATATTGTACCATTTGCATCTGAGGAAAATGGCCGTCAGATGATCAATGTGGAACTTGCATTGCTTTGAGTGAGCAGGGAGATTGTCCAAGTAAGGTTCCACAAAGTCCTTAATGACATGGAAAGCATACGACATAGCCCGCTGAAACGTGACGCCAACATTTTCAAGGCCAAACGGGAGTTTGCGGTATGCAAATGTTCCCCACGGGAAGATGAAATCCGTCTTGTGTTGGTCGGTGGGGTTGATCTCAATTTGGTTGTAAGCAGAAAAGCCATCCATAAATGAGAAGATGACGCTTCTGGCACAATTGTCAATAATCTGGTTGATGAAGGGGGTCGGGTAGTTGTCTTTTGGACAAGCCCAGTTAAGGTCTTGATAATCGACACAGACACGAATGGTACCCTGCGTTTTTTTCACAGGGACGACGTTTGAGACCCAATCCATCAATGGGACAGGATAAATAAAACCATCCTTTAAGAGCTTTTCAATCTCTTCCTTGATTGCTTCCGTCTTCCGAGGGTGTACCGGTCTCAATTTTTGGCGTATAGGTTTGACGTCGGGATAGGTTTTTATTTCATGAGAAACAATCGTGGGGACTATCCCAGGCATCTCCTCATAGGACCAAGCAAATACGTCTCGAAATTGCTTGAATAAGGCCGTGCCAGCAGATATTTCTTCAGGGGAACACTTCTGGCCTATGCGAATGTGTTCCACTATACCAAGTTTCACCGAGATGTCTACCGGGGTGGTTGGCTCAATGTTGGCCAAGTTTCCCTCCATGTCCGTAAGACATGTAAGGATGGGGGAATGAGGGAACGGGTAGATGTCTGGTGAAAAGAGGGTGTGGATGTTGTCCTCTATGTACTCCAAATGAGGAAGAAAAGATGACCTGTGGTGTAGATCATCCCACAGACCGTCGTCAACATTCATAACTTCCATGATGGACTCGTCTGAATGAAAAGTCCGAAGTAAGAGATCAAGTAGAGATTATGTCTGTCATAGAGAACAGGATGGAGAAGCCACGGTTAAATGGTCCTCTGGTGCTGATTCGATAGCCTCGTAAATACGTTCAGTGGGTGAAGGAGGAATTATATCTCTAAGTAGGTGTGTTGTGACTTCATCCAATACAAGCCAAGTATCGGTAGAGTGAGATAAAATCTCTGTGGAGATCATGTTCACCGTAGCGACATGATTAGGGGGGTCCATCGTCGGAAAAATGCCCATGAGAGATGAATCTTTCAAAAGGACGACCCCTATACTCTCATACTGTTTTGACATTTGTCCAATGGAAGGAACATGGTCACCAGGATGAGTAGTTGAGTCTGGTGCACAACAATCTAATTGGTCGATAGTAACAATTCGTCCTTGGTGGGGGAATTGTACTATGTAGAAGACTGAAGAGGCTACTGCCTGCATGGCATAAAATCAATTGTGACCAAGCAAGAGATTATAATCTATTGGGGCCAAGACCACTTCAATGTTAATGGTTAGGGTCTTTCTGCCCAACTCAACTGCAAGAGCTTGTAAGAGCCCATGAGGCTGAAAGCCACGCCCGTCGAATGCTTTCAATGTGGTAGGAGAACGATTCAATTCGAGGGAGCCAATGGCTCTCCAATAGGCGATCGACATGACAGAAGTGGAGGTGCCTTCGTCTAAAAGGGTACTATGGACAATCTTCCCAGTAATGTTCGCAGAAACTTGGAATGCGAGTTGGTGGGAGAGCCTCGGCTTGAAGTGGTCAAGTCGGAACATGATGGTATTCGAGGAATTGGGGTCGACTACACTGATGGCTACAAGGAGATTTTTGCGTTGATAAGGACAATTCTGCAAAACTTCCAGGGTAGACATGGCGCAAAAATCTTGTGCCAAGTCTTCTACGATATTGTAATTTTGTGCCGCTTGAGTGTTAGTATTGAGAACATCTTTTCGAATCATACTCTTGGGTGGTCGCAATATCGAGTCTAAGGATGGCTTCTCAATGGTGAGAGAAGTTGATGGTACAGTGACATCAATTAAGGAGTAGAAATCTTTTTCAGTATTACTTCTAGTGGGTTCCTTCGAAGGGACCGATTCGTAAGATCGCAAGTAAGTGTTCAAATTGATCATCTCGTTACGCACCATGAGAACATGCACGGTATTGGATGGTTCCCCCTAGGCTGGGGGGGTTTGAGCAATCATCTACTTGTTCTGAGTAGGAAACAGATCATTGAGGATTGCAGGAGTTGGTTTACCCCTAAGGAACTTTTGTACTTCTTCTCTATGGGGACATTCTTTGGAGAAGTGGTCATCTCCACACAGTAAACAAGGATACTTTAGCTTTCGTTTCTACTTGGTATCGTCAGGAGCACTCTTTTGTTCCTACTGGGTGGAAGAATTTTGGGGTTTCCCCTTGTTCTTCTTTTTGCTTCCAGATTTCTGAGATGAAGCTCATTGGACAGAATTCACCTCTTCAGTTAGAGTAGGAGTGGTGGATTTGGTGGTGCTGTGGCCAGCCTAAGTCGGTAATGGGGAAGAACCATGGAGGTTGGGTGATCCAACAGTGCTAGAAGCAGGCTGGGTGTGAAGGGATCCAATGATTCCATCAGTTTGGAGTCCCTTATGTGGTTTCACAGGGTCATTAACGTCACAGGGTGTGTCAGGAAGAATATCAAACAAAGTGCTGGATTGAGTGTAGACTAGGTCTAGTACATGGGCACTTGCCATGACTTGTTCTTCGGTGACAACACCTCGGATGGCAACATCTCTTGTTATGGTGGGGATGAGGGATTTTGTAAACTAGTCTTCTAGGAGCTGATATGGAATAGGAGCTTTAATGAGACATCGTATCCTTCGCCACTCGTGGATATGATCCGAAATTTGAGTGGCGGTATTCTGACGGAGCAAGGTTAAAATCTCGGTACCAATTTCATACCATATGGGCAGCTGGAAATGTGTCAAAATGTTCATGGCAAGAGAAGCAAAATCAGGAAAAGAGTGGGGTGGCAACTCAATGTACCACTTGGCAGCTGAACCGGTGAGAGTCCTTTGAAAAAATCTAAGACGAATTGAATCGTCCATTAAGGAATTAGATGAACACCATAAGCGGTATGTCATCAAGTGGTTTTTAGGGTCTTCACCCGGCTTGCCGTCAAATTTGGGGATATCAGACGGAAGTTTCACCGGAATTGGTGGCCAGTTAGATCCGTGGTAAATAGGATCATTGGTTAAATGGGATAGGTTAGGCAGGTCTAAAGTAGCCAGGAAGGGCAGCTGTGAGTTAGGTTGCGCGTATTGATAATACGGATAAGATGTGTATGGACCAAACTGACCGTAAGGTGTACCGGGAGGAAGTTGGCTGTAGGGGGGTGTGCCGCCCAGACCGTAAGGGGGTCCGCTACCATAAGGTGGTCCATTCCAATAAGGTGGGGGTCCACCTCCACCACCAGGAGGGGGTGGAGGTCTGCCGCCACCACCGGGAGCAGGTGGGGGTCAATAACCGTAATAAGGCGACCCACCACCGCCTCCTCCTGGAGGGGGTGGTGGACCACTTCTGCCGCCAGAAGGATGGAGGCCCCCACCACCTCCACTGCTGGAAGGATGAGGGTCTCCACCACCACTGCCGCCACCATAGTAATTAGGTCCTCCACTGCCTCCGCCTGGAGAGGGTGGTGTAACACCTACGCCACTTGAAGGGAAATGTCCTCCTCCACCATGATAGGGTGGTCCCTCGCCGCCTCCGCTGGGAGGGGGTGGTGGAGCATTCCCGTCACCGCTGGAAGGGTGAGGGATATTGTTGGTAAAATGAGGTGGGCCTCCACCAAGGTTAGGTGGGGGCTCACCGCCTCCAGCAAGAGGTGGGGGAGGGATGATTGGGAGTGATGGTACTTGAGGGATAGTTGGTTGGGGTCCGTGTTGCAACACAGGCTGTTTCCCCCATAGAGTGTGTGGATTCCCGGGATAAAGTATCCCATAGGGTGCATTTCCAGGATTAGATTGACCTGACGTAGGGTTAACAGAACCTAGATATGCTTGACTCCATGAGGGTTGAGTTACATTGGATGGGCCCCCAACATGACATAATCCCATGGTGGATGTTCTAGCGAGTTGGAAAGGTCCAACGAAAGGTCCGTTGGGGATTCCACCACCTATAATCTGATTAGGAAATGGGGGGTTGCCCCCCAGCCACAATAGGTTGACCACTATTGAGAGGTTGAACCAACGTAGGTTGTTGACTAGCTACCGTAGTAATAACATTAACAATAAGATAATCCGGGGGAATGTAATATCCTCCCTTTGAATTTTGAGGTGGAGGAGGAACTGCTAAAGTAACTGTGGTAGTGACGGGTGTGTTGGACTGTTGTCCTTCCACCGGTTGGTTCGATTGAGGTGCAGGACTGGAGTCTTGCGAGGGTTGACCAGTCTTATTAATGGTCTGGTTGTGAAGGGATGCTTCAGGTGATCCGAAAGATATCGAATGATCTGGGATGGGTCGGTAAGGGGGTAACAATAGGTCTTTAATCCTTCGTTGGAGACTTGACTGCCGAAACTCTTCAGCCATGGAACAAAAGTGAGCTAATTGGCCGTGAAAGTAGGCGAAAGGGTCTTCCGAAGTAGTTACACTAGGTGGTGATGCGATGGAAAAATGAGCCACTGGGTGGTCTGTAGAAGAGGTCCAATAAGCTGTTGAAGGACCAACAGTTGCTGTAGGGTCGTCCTGGGGTTAGTTTATCCATTCCGACGATCCAGTTTCTCCCGGGATGACGGGAGAAAGGTATGGTGAAGCGGGGATTTGTGCTCCTTCATCCTGCGGGGGATGAGAGGCAGGTGAATCCGGAGGAGTTTGTGGAAACAACAGCCCTCCAACATTCAGAGTGGGGTTTTCCACTTCAGTAACTGCCAGCGTGTTACACTGATCCATTCTTACCCTCGAAATAACCTCCGTATTAAGGGGATATTAGGGTGATAAGTTTAATATCCTATGGGATCTTCTCGAGGGAAAATCCACCAGAGCATTAGGAAAATTAGCCAGGAAGGCTGAAACAACGTTTCTCCTAAGGGTATGCTAAAAGAAAAGCAGTCCAGAAAAACCTACTCAAACTAAGGCAACAAGCAAACTTATGTGACAGAGTGGATTCAAAAGTCTGGAACCTCACGGGTTTATCAAGGCATCACAAACCACAATATACTGCAGGGTCCAACAATATGACGTGACAAGGAGGATTGGGACCATACCGTTGCCTGCATACATGATTACCTAGACAGTACGTGCATGCTAATCTCCCCGAGTGCTGTTCTTGGTGTATTGCTTTGCCAAGACGGACAGATGGTTAACTCAGTTGGTTTTAGGAATCCTAGTGGTGTCTCCCGATATATGCAAGGTACGTGGGAGCTCAAATCCGTAGTGGTGCTGTCTAATCCACAACCGTTCGGCAAGAGACCTTTCGATATACTACCGAGTACGTGATAAACCCTTCGATATATGCCAAGTACGGATTATGGTACTTGGTGGGTACGTGAAGGAGCTCGATATACCGATAAGTACGTGGAAGACTACAATACCCCTGGGATACAGTGCTAGAAAATAATGACAGCTGCCACGCTTAAGGACGCCGGAACACGTCTCTAAAGTACACACAAGTTGCTAAAAATTTTACCTAGTTCTACCGTTAATTTTATCTTGGACGGTTAGGTGAATGCATGAGGTGAGTACATAATCGGAAGCATAATGCAAGTCTTAACTCCATGCATGAAATATTATTTTCTTTCAATGAATTCTAGCTATGGGAAGGAGAAAATTTTTTCCAATAGTATTGCCAAAACAAACTTAATGAAACTTAATTCCCAATTCAAACAAATCTGACAATGAGAACATCAATGCATTCTGTTCCTTTTTCAACGAAACACAAAAAATTCACAACATTACTATCCAAATCAAAACGTTTTTCCTTTTCTTTTTCTTTTCAAAGCAAAACGACACTAGGTAATGAAAAGAGAGGATTCTGAAATGGAATATGCAAGTTTTTCAATTTCACTTTCAATGGTCTAAAAGCAAGAAAAATTAAAAATCCATCTATCTTTCCTTAGCATGGCATCAATTTTGCAAAAATGAGCGATTCATAGTTCGAGAAAAACATAATAGATCATACATTCATTCAATTTTCCCAAAACATAAACGAAAACGTTCCAATGCACAACAATTTTCTTCAATAATGCTCAAGAAATGATGTGAAAAAAGCACTTTTTAGCTTTTCAATGGATGCATCAAAGAATAAACTTGATAGCAATTGAACTTTCAGATCTAAATGACTGAAAAGAAAACATTACTTGCAGCACTCAGTACACTCAAAAAACTCGAGAAAAGACAAGCACTCGATCAAGATGAAGGACACACTTAACTCAAAATCAAGCAGTAGCAAGCAAACCAATCAAGCAAAGCTCAAACAATGATGAAAACGAGGTTTGGAAGCTGATCTAATGTAATGATCAAATCAAGGATGGAAGGAAGGGAATGTAAGGGTGAGCAGATGAAGCTAGAGGAGACAAGAGTATCCACCACTACCGGTCTTCAAACTTGTCCAAAACGGAACCCAAAATCAATCCAAACAAAACCAAACACTCAAGACACAAATCATAGGTGGGATCCCTGGCTGGATCTTGCAGCACCGAGGGAGTTCATATAGCAAACCAAAGTCCATATGTCAAATGGAAAGGAGATTCCTACATGCCAAATTTTGACAAATCGACACACTATGTGCTTGTACACAGTGCGATGTCACAGTTCACCAATGCGGGAGGTGCGACGACGTCGTAGTTTACCAATGAAAAGGATGCGACGAGTGACTAGTAGGAAAAGAACAGAGACAAAAAATGACACAGTGTCGCTCTGTTCCCACTGCCCAGGTGCGATAGGAGAAGCCTAAATTAAAAAATGAATCAGATCTCTCAGCAATGAACCATAGAATGGTTTGGGAATGAGTCGTACAAACTCAGGGGAAGCAGATTAGGGTCTTCAATACGAAGATCTGATAGTGAAATCAACTTCAAGAAGTAAATGGCAAAAATGAAAAGGCTTGTGTCGAGCAATCAACTGAAACTCATTCTCAGATTGACAACTACTGAATAAAACTATATTTTCCCCAGTGGAATCGCCAAATTTGTTATCGGACAATATACCAAAGACGGATCTAAGGCATGATCTCCCTAGCTCAAAGTGAGTCTAGAACAAATAAGACAGGCTACTAATGCATTTCCTAGATATACTTAAGGATCGAGTATTAGATGTCTTACCTTTCACTTCGCAATCCTTTCTCCTGAATGCTACTCCAGGTCTCACAGTCGTCAGATCCAAGTTGCAAGACCCATCAAGACAAGAAACAAGAGAAACAAGTAAAAGGCATCTATACAATAAGAGATCTAAGTAAACAGTTAAGCAGGTAAAGTACTCAATATCATTACGCACATGAACAATATTGGTGGAAAGCATTTGTATTACTGTAAAAAGAGGAAAGTACATAATAGAGATATAGAACTAAAACCAAGGCTTAACGCTGCAGCCCTTCTTCGACAAAGCCAATTGCCATATCCTTCCAAGGAAGTATGAGTTCTCCAATAGGTAAGTGGAGATGTTCCAAAGGTAATTTCACTAGCATGTAGATACCATAGACTTCCTCCCCTTGGGATGGGAATGAGCTTCATTCATATAGGACTAAGTGGATAGGGTATGGATAGGATAGGTTGAGAGATAGTAGGAGAGGCTTAAGGGATCTCTCCAAAGTATTAGGAACCGAGTGCCAGCTCCTCCAAGAGGTCAGGGATAGGGTCCCAAGTCAACAAGCTTTGAGAAGGACCTTGAAGAAGCTATTTTTGCCATCTAAATGAATTCGTCGCACCCTGTAATGGGGCAAGGTGCGACGTCACATGTTGCTCATGTGCAGCTTGCGACGACCCTTCAAAACCTAGCACAATTGGGTACAAATCCTCCCTGGTTGATCACTTAGTCAAGATATCTTTAAGGGTGTATACACTGAATCATATGATGAGCATATTTTGGGTGTAACAAGTGTATGTGGAGCGACCACTTGATTTTGAGACACATGACAAGGAGTCATATGTGTGGAGGTTGAAGAAATCCTTGTAAGGCTTGAAGCAAACTCCTAGGACTTGGTCTGGTAGGATAGACAACTTTCTATTCAGTTTGGGCTTTACCAAGAGTAAAGCGGATTCCAACCTTTGCTACAAGGTTGAGGAAGGAAATCCAATGATACAACGATTATATGTGGATGACCTGTTTGTTACAGGTGAGGATAGATTGATTTCCGACATAAAGAGGAAGCTTGCTGCTGAGTTCGAGATGAAGGACTTGGGGATGAGGCACTACTTTCTAGGCATGGAGATGTGGCAGAGTGCAGATGGAATCTTCCTTGGATATGGGAAGTGTAGCTAGGGTTTTCACCCTAGCTTGTGCAAATGAGCACCTACTAAGGAGAAGGGACTCCTTAGTAGGAGTTCAATAAACAGTAAATTTAAACAGTAAAATCTAAGCTAACATGTGCATCAATAGAAAAAAAAAAAATGGCAAGATAATAGAAATTTTCTTTTGTATTATGATATGATCAAGATTACATTTACCTCAAGTGTTGAGGTTGGTGGAGCTCTTATAGTAGTCCAGGAGGCCTACTTCCGTGCTCCAATGGGTTCCTTCTCTTTCTCCAAGGTGTTTGAATAATGGGCCAAAAGGGGCACTCAAATGCGAAAAACTAGCTCAAATGGTAAGCTAACGTATCAAGAGTGATTTTGGCAGAGTGAGGATAGGAAAGATTGTGGATATGAAATCGGGAGCCTCCATCACCTATTTATAGGTTTTTAGTGGTGGAGTATTGACCCATGGTTTTTGGCACCATATGGTTTAGGTCAATTGTTCAGGGTTTTTGCTTCCTTTTCCCCTCTTTTTCCTATTTTTTAATATTTTTTATTCCCTTTTATTTGATTTCTTAGAATTAAGGGCCCTTTTAGAGGGTTTTTGCTATTTTTGGAGGAAATTTAAATTATTTTGGGGGAAAAGGGGGTTTTTTGGCCTTTTTGGTGGCTTTTTAATTGTTTTGGAGGCAAATATGGTAGGAAAAATAGACAAATGAGTCATGTAGTGAGGGAGATGAGATGGTGAGCACTTTTTGGGTGTTAACAAGAAGTATGCAGTAGAGATCCTGAAGCGGTTTGGGGTGATGGACTGCAAGGCCATGGCCACACCTATGGAATCGAACCTGAAACTTCTGTGTGATGCTTCATTTGAACCGGTTGATGTCACAGTGTATCGTCAGATGATTGGGTCCTTGATGTACCTGACGAACACAAGATCAGATATTTGCTTTGCGGTGAACACATTGAGCCAGTTCTTGATGGATCCGAGAAGTGTTCACCTAGTTGTTGTAAAGCATATTCTAAGGTACCTAAAGGGTACGATTGATTATGGGCTCAAGTATGATGCAAATCAAAAGTTTAACCTGGAGGGTTATGTTGATTCAGATTGGGCAGGCAGTGCTGCAGATAGGAAGAGCACTACTGCGTGCTGCTTCAGTATGGGATCAGGTATGATCTATTGGTTTAGTAGGAAGCAATCCTATGTGGCACTGAGTATAGCCGAAGCAGAGTATGTTGTAGCTTGTTCGGCTAGTTGTGAGGCAGTATGGCTGAGGAAGCTACTATCTGAGTTATTTGATCTCCCGTTGGATGCTACTCGTATCCTTTGTGACAACCAGAGTTGTGTGAAGCTATCTGAGAACCTGGTGTTCCATAATAGGTCGAAGCACATCGAGATCAAATATCACTATATCAGGGATATGGTGCAGATAGGAGCAGTGAATCTCATGTATGTTGTGACAGACGGACATATAGCCGATGTGTTGACCAAGCCGCTGGCCAGGGTAATGTTTGAATACTTCAAAGAGAGACTTGGTGTACTTCAGATCGAGATTCCTTCCAAGGGGAAGTGATGAGTCCAGAGGCACAGATGCACATGAGCCATCCTCACATAGTGGTAGGTAGGTCCTCCTATGGTGTAGATGTAAGGGCTGGAGCCATTCTCACATAGTGGTAGGTATGTCCCCCTATGGTGGATATATAAGGGCTGGGGCCATTCTCAGATGGTGGTAGGTATGTCCTCCCATGGTGCAGATGTAAGGGATGGGCCATTCTCAAATGGTAGTAGGTATGTCCTCCCATGGTGAGATGTAATGGTTGGATGTGGCTTTTCCGACATGGTGGGAGGTGTGTCATCCCATGGTCGTTGATGTAATTTCCGAGCCTTTCCGATATGGGGGCAGGTGTGTCCTCCCATGGTCGTTGATGTAAGTGTTGTTCCTTTTTGACATGGTGGTAGGTGTGTCCTCCCATGGCGGTGATGTAAGTGCTGAGCCCTTCCTAGATGGTGGTAGGTAGGTCCTCCCATGCTGGTGTATGTAAGTGTTGTGTGATGTGCATCTAGGTTGTGCTCAGTGGACTATGAGGTGATCTGAAGATGATGATGTGACAGTAGGGTATAAAGGTTTCGCAGAGGCATATAATCAGTCTTGAGATGCTCTTGCAGGTTTTACAGAGGTAGTATAATCAGTCCTGAGAGATCTTGCAAGTTTTGCAGAGGCAGTATAATTAGTCCTGAGATGCTATTGCAGGTTTTACAGAGGTAGTATAATCAGTCATGAGAGATCTTGCAGGTTTTGCAGAGGCATTATAATCAGTCCTTAGGTGTACGCACTTGATGGCTTGCTCGCAGAGATGATGAAGACCTACATGGAGGCTAGGCCTACAGCCAACATGAAAAAGGGTTGGCTCTGTAGAACTTGCTATGAGGAGTAGATTGGAGATTGATTGAGATAGCAACAACAGTGACGATGACGATGACGATGATTCGATGACGATGATCCAGAGAAGAAAACTTGTGCTAGAAGACCTGTGTCGAGAAATACCTTCCTAGTTAAGAGGGAGTGTTGATGTAAATGTAACTTCATAATGTATTTCATATATGTATATTGTATCCCTACAGAGATGGTATTATTCCTCTGTACATAAGCATCGTCATTTGTATTTACAAGTGTTGCAAGTTGCATTGTATGTACCACAACTTGTATGTGATGGGTTATTAGACCACCAAGTGTGGGGTCGACCCTTAGTTGAGTTACCATGGGTTATTAGACTTTCCTAGAGAAGTCATCCCTGTTAGGTTATTAGGCAAGTCAAGTTAGTGTATAAATAGAGTGAGGGTGTCACTCTATTTGATCATTCACTTACTTATCTATTCTCTCACTTGAGTGATGCGCACTAGGGTAGGAGGAGAAGCTGCTAAGGAGACTATCTCTTGTACTTGGGTTTTGTATCATTACTCTTTCTATCTCTGAGGAAGCTGCGAGGTTTTTCACCTTCTTGGTTTTCCCTGAGGAAACTCTGTGTCTATTGTCTCTTGTGATTGATATGCTGTACATGTTATTCTCTCAGATAAGATCCTAGATCATTTTGAATTAATGCTCAAAATCGAACAGTTTACAATTTGCTTCCCCAATGAATATTTTTGAAATATGATGCAACCTTATAGTCCAAATTAGTTCTTTGCTTTTAAATTAATGACTTGAATGTCCATTGTCTTCATCAATGCCGATATTCTATATTAAACATTAGTTACTTCTGTTCTTTGTCACAATCTTTTTTTGCACAAATTCTTCTGTGACTTCTTCCATTTTGACCCTCTAAATAATTTGTTTCATTAGTAGAAGAAGAAGTTTCCCTATGCGTACCTTGAACTTTATTCAATCCTCTAATTCCTTTTTCTGTGTGTATTATCCCTCTCATCATGTTTGTTGCTCTTACACTGATCATACCGGAGCTCATCCTCTATCTATGGCTAGGGTTTGAATTGAGCTTTGAATTATTCCGAACAATGTTTCCTCTTCTTGTCTTATCTTTTCCTCTTTTTCAATCTCTAGTGCTTCCCTTGTATTTTCTTTCAGTCTGTCGCGGTTACTTTTTGGACGTAGCTCCTTCAGCGACATGTCTTGTTTTCTTGATTGGATATGTAAGTATATACACTTTCCTTTATCTTATATCATATGTTTGGAACATCCATTAGCAATATACCGATGATCCTTATGCAAGGCCATATTACATTCTTGTTATTATTGTTCTTTGTTCCTTTTATGCCAAACATTTGTATGGTATTTCTTGTAGAAGGAAATTTTGATTTCATCCTAGTGCATAGCTACTGGCTGGTTTTTGTAGTCTCGAGCTTTATGAATATAGTTGTGACATTGATAGAATTCAATGTCCATTTCCAAAATACTAAAGGGATTGATGACTTCCTTAGAATTTCTGGTTTCTCTGTTCATATTGTCAACTCTAAAATTCTTTGGAGGACTTCTATTTCTCTCAAAACTATTGTTTGCAAGTGCTCTACAATTTGCAGCCTTATGAACAAAATTATTGAAAAAATAACAATTCCCCAAGAATATAGTTTGATACCTGGTAGTGAGATGTATTCCAGACTGTACAAATCCTTTGTTTACATAAGCATATTTTTGGTCATTCTTGATGTTGTATTTATCTTTGATAGTAATATTAAGTACATTTGCAAAGCTCCTTGTACTTGCTTCATGATTATGTGCAAACAAACTTGAATCCTTATCACTGTTGTCTTGTTCATATCCCAATCCATACTTGTCTGAAATTGATCTTTGATTGTTGATGATTTCATCCAATACCTTAGAGCTTCTGCCAAATATTTTTTGATAGCCTAAGTGATTGATTACCTTTTGTAGCTCCCTTTTTAAGGAGATATTTTCCTTCTCCAATTCTTCACATATTGTTTCTTTCTCTTTTAGCTTTCCTGCTAGATCTTTTTCTATTCTTTTGACTTTTTCTACTTGTTCTTCATACTTTAGTGGTTGGTCCTTTAAGTACTTGTTCTTCTTTCTTGTTTTTTCAAACCTTCTAAATCCTTTATAAGTTCTCCTTCAAAGTATACCTCAACACTTGCTTCATCTTCAATGTTCTCATTTTTACATTATTCTTCTATTTCCAAAAAGAGCACATCCCTTTCATCATCCCAAATATCATCTTCATCTGTTGAGCTACTATCCTCTTTGGAGTATAATTTTTTTGTTTTCTTTTCCAAACCTTTTATAATTTTCAAGTCTACCTCCTTTGTCTATATTTTTCTTTTCTTTATGATCATGATCCTCCTCATCATCATTATCTCTATTCTCTTTATAAGGACATTTAGAAGAAAAATGACCTATTTTACGACATTCAAAGCATTTAAAAGGAAGGTTACCTTTATACTTTCCACAAACTTTCTGAAGTTTATTTACAAAGTTTGATTCTTCAATATTATATTCATTAGAAGAACTCTTATTGTAATCTTACTTGCTTCCTTTTGTCTTCTTGGAGACCTTGAATGCTGCTTCCCTTCTTGAAGGATTCTCCTTTTCGGTTCTCATTTCATAGGAAATGAGGATTCCATGGATTTCATCCACTGTTACCTTGTCAAGATGCTTTCTATCTTCCAAGACTGATACTTTAGAATCAAATCTCTTTGGTAGAGATCTCAACACCTTATGTTCAATTGATTGTTCAGGAACTGTTTTCCCAATACCTCCGAGAGTATTGACTATTTCATCTACTAAAAGAAAGTAGGATGCAATGTTCTCATCTTCCTTCATTTTTAGGCTCTCAAACTGACCTGTATAAGTTTGCAACTTTTCCTTTTTCATAGTGTCATATCCTTTATAAATGCACTAAATTTTGGCCCATATTGCTTTTGATGAGCTACAGTGCATGAACTTTGTAAATTCTGAATCTGCTAGGCCTTTTAGTATTGCATTTTTGGATTTTGCATTGCATTCATACAAATTTTTATCAGCATCATCAGTTGGAGGAGTATCTGGAAATTTATAACCATTTACAATTTCCAACCAAATATTAGTTATGAGTGACTATAAAAATACTTCCATTCTTATACTCCAGAAAGCATAATTGGACACATCAAAACGTGGTGTTCAATTTTTCGAGAGACCTTCTTGTCTGTCCATATATGAGAAGAAATCTAGATTGCACATTGATATTCCTTCCAGTGGTTAGACTATCTCTGAAGGAACCACTACAACAATTTACACTTTTGGCGGTTGTTTAGGCTTGAGGCAGTCAAACAAAAATCATCTCTAAAGTTGTTTTTGTTAGATTGCCAACATAAGATCCAAAGAGATAATGTAACCTCACAGTGAAAGAATTAAGGAATTAAGGAAGAAGAGAGAAGCAATAGAACATAGATCCAATAGAGGAAGAATAATTACACACACTACATTAATCAGAATAGTAACCGGGTAAATATACAATGCTGAGTATGAGGATTCGAATTCACTAGGTGTAATTCGAATTATCCTTCATGCACAGATCCATAATCAGTGGAGAGTCATCAGTGCCAAACTAGGAGTCTATCTCATTATCAGTGAAGTCATCAATGCACAAGTAGTGATCAACCGGGAGTCAAACTGAGTCTAACTAAGTGTGGTTGGTGTAACTGGCACATGGAAGCACTGATATAGTGAAGGAGACTCAGTGGAGGGAGCTCATGGAGCTAACTGGAGTCAAAATAGTCTATCTAGTCACACTGGAGGTCCAAAAGAGTGATAAGGTCATTTAGGAGTCAGTTAATCCTTAAATCAAGGAAGAACTGAAGATAGCTGAACTAAACTGGACTAGCAGATGAAGAAAGGAACCCTTCTCATGCAATAACTAAAAAGAGGGCGCACTAAGCTCTAGGAGAGCTAAGACTGATCTGAGAGAAGCTCCTGGGGCTAGTTTGCTGAGAGCTAGGTGCTGGTGCTGATGACTAGGATGCATGTAAGATGTATGCAAACCCTAATTGCATGCAAACCCTAATTTTGCATGCAGGACTGAAAATGTAAATGACAGGAATGTTAGAAGGACTAGGATGGAGTATAGTAATATCCGAACACCCCCCCTTAATCCATTCTGGGCCCTGGTAACTAGGACCAAAGGTCACCCATACAATCAATGAAATGATAAAAAAAAAAAAATACTGCCTCAATTTTTCTTTTTCATTTGTTTTTTTGTTTTATATTTTTGAATAACTCAAGGAGCCATCACTCTAAGCAGAAAAGAAGCAAGCTTTCATCAGTGAAAACTTTGCAAAGAGACTTGGTAAGCTGATCCTCTGTAAAGTGCGAATGCAAGTGCTAGAGAATGTGTTGAATGTAGCAAGTCTTTCAGGAACCTTTTCCGTCACTGGAACGAATGTATCATGATGAGTTTTCCCAAAGAATGGAAGAGTAAACCCCATCATCATGCTGCATCTCTCATGGAGAGGTGGATGGCATAATGCAAGGTTGGCATGGTGTGGAAGTCTAGTAGTGTGATGATCCTCAACAGTTTTCTCAGTAGTAGCAAGAGCTGTGTGAGCCCATGTTGACCTTGTATCTGGACTGAGAATAGGTGTTGATTCTGGATTGCAATCTTTTTGAACTATGACTTCTACATCAGAATCTTGCTCTTCTTCTTCATCGGAAGAGAAATCACTCTGCACTTGATCGAAATTTGAAGAAACACTTGGCGAGAAAGGCATAAAGTGAGAAAATTCATATGCCTTTGAGGCATGATTAGCAATCCCATTCGCTATAACCTTTCCAGTGGATATTTGTGTGATCTCGACAGTGTTTGGACCAAAAGTAACTTGCTTTGGAGATCCTGTATGGGTCATCTAATAAACTAATAATAAATTTGCAGTTAGAGAAGGAACAAACAAGACATTTTTGAACTTACCATGTTCCATATGCACTGTACCCACTCCTTTTGCAGAAACCTGAGTGTTGTCTCCCATGTGAATGGTAGGCCCATCATGGAGATCTAGAGAAGAGAAAGATTCTTTTTGTACCATCATGTGGTTGGAAGCTCCAGAATCTATGAGGAGAGCTTTTGTCTTTGAAAAACCAGCCATCAATGCATGACAATCATCAGATCCACTTCCAGAATCAGGCATCTTTGCTTCTTTTGGAACAACAATTTGGTTTTGTTCAAGAAGCTTGGTTAGAAGATCAATCGTCTTATGCATGCAAGAATGCTCAGGATGGTTTCCTCTCTTGCAGTAGGTACAATTAGGTCTCTTTTGTTTGTCATTCTTGGATCTTGAAGATTTCTTTCCTTTGCCTTTTTGTCCCCCCCTTGCATTCGCTCCACTTGATTCACCAGCTAAAAGAGCTAGATCTCTAGAGGTTGTGATGGAACCCATTTGAATCAATTTGTCCTCTTCTTGAATGAGAGCGGTAGTAAATTTTTCCAAGGTAGGAAACTTCCATCCAGGGATTGACATTCGCCCAGAATGGAAAGTAGAGACAAAAACAGAAAATTGAGATCCAAGTTTGCTCAAAATGGAGAGTACTAATTGCTCATCACTTTTGGTGATGCCACAATGCTTGCATTGAGTAACCAAATTCTGAAATTTTGAGATGAATGTTTGAATGCTCTCAAAATTGCTAGGTTGTAGAGAGGCCAATTTGTTTTCAAGAGTGTAGCCTCTCATCCCATCTTGTTTTCCAAAAAGGCTCTCCAATTTGGTCCATAACTCTTTTGGAGACTTCAAACCTTCAGCATGGAACAATAGATCTCTGGAAATGTAAAGGCATATGTATCCAAAAGCTTCATCCAATTTGTTTAGATGCTTGATTTTATCTCTAGCTATATGTGGTGTGGCATCTCTTTCATAAACCAATCTTTCAAACCCTTTTGTCATCAAGAAAATCTTCATCTCATCCCTCCATTCGAAGTAATTGAAAGGAGTGAGAAGTATAGGAGAAGAAGGAGCATTCAAATTTCTCATCTTGACTGCTTGAATAAGTGCAAATAGAGAGCTGCTGAATCTGCTACTGCAACTACTAGAACTTCGAAATACCTGCAAAAAAACTCTCAAGAATGGAGGTAGAATATACTCTCAAATGGCTCTGATACCATGTTAGATTGCCAACATAAGATCCAAAGAGATAATGTAACCTCACAGTGAAAGAATTAAGGAATTAAGGAAGAAGAGAGAAGCAATAGAACATAGATCCAATAGAGGCAGAATAATTACACACACTTCATTAATCATAATAGTAACCGGGTAAATATACAATGCTGAGTATGAGGATTCAAATTCACTAGGTGTAATTCGAATTATCCTTCATGCACAGATCCATAATCAGTGGAGAGTCATCAGTGCACAACTAGGAGTCTATCTCATCATCAGTGAAGTCATCAATGCACAAGTAGTGATCAACCGGGAGTCAAACTGAGTCTAACTGAGTGTGGTTGGTGTAACTGGCACATGGAAGCACTGATATAGTGAAGGAGACTCAGTGGAGGGCGCTCATGGAGCTAACTGGAGTCAAAACAGTCTATCTAGTCACACTGGAGGTCCAAAAGAGTGATAAGGTCAGTTAGGAGTCAGTTAATCCTTAAATCAAGGAAGAACTGAAGATAGCTGAACTAAACTGGACTGGCAGATGAAGAAAGGCACCCTTCTCATGCAATAACTGAAAAGAGGGCGCACTAAGCTCTAGGAGAGCTAAGACTGATCCGAGAGAAGCTCCTGGGGCTAGTTTGCTGAGGGCTAGGTGCTGGTGCTGATGACTAGGATGCATGTAAGATGCATGCAAACCCTAATTTTGCATGCAGGACTGAAAATGTAAATGACAGGAATGTTAGAAGGACTAGGATGGAGTATAGTAATATCCGAACAGTTTTAGGGATTCGGAGGTAGTTGCTCAACCCCCCCCCCCCCAAAAGTCACGAGAATTGAACTTTTGGAGGTATTTGTTTAACAACTGCCTCTAAATGTTCAATTCTTGTGACTTTTGGGGGAGGTTTTCAAAAGAATGCCCCTAAATCTATTTTGGGGAGGTTTTCATGAGAATTGAACTTTTGGAGGTATTTTTTTGAAATCCCCCCTAAAAGACATGAAAATTTAACTTTTGGAGGTGATTTTTAGAAACCCCCCTATAAGTCATGAGAGTTGAAATTTTGGTGGCATTTTTTTTAAACCCCCCCCTAAAAGTCATGAGAATTGAACTTTTGGAGGCGGTTTTTTGAAAGCCCCCTAAAAGTCAGGAAAAATTGAACTTGTGGAGGTGGTTTTTTGAAAACCCCCCAAATGAGAATTGAAGTTTTGGAGGCAGTTTATTGAAAAACCTGCTAAAAGTTATGAGAATTGAACTTTTGTAGGTGATTTTTTGAAAACCCCTTGAAAGTCATGAGAATCTATTTTTGGTGGCAGTTTCTTAAAACCCACTCCTAGAAGTCACATGAATTGAACTGATGGAGGTATTTTTTTGAAAACCACCCTAAAATTCATAAGCATTGAAATTTTTGAGGCCGTTTTTTGAAAACCCCCTCTAAAAATCATGAGAATTGAACTTTTGGAGGCAGTTTTAAAAAGACCACCCCTAAATATATTTCTTGAGGTGATTTTTGGTTTCCACCCGCAACCCCTAAAAATAATGAGAATTGATGTTTTGAAGGCAGTTTGTAAAAAAACCGCCCCAACACTTCAATTCTCGTAACATTTAGGGAGCCTTTAAAATGGCCACCCCTAAATATATATTTCAAGGTAGTTTTATATTATTCAAACAAGTAAATGCTCACCACCAAATTAAAAAAAAAAAATAGTTTGAAAATAAGTAAATTCAGTTAATACATTTTTATATTATTTTGGATTAGGTGGATCATTTATGTGTTTGGGTTAGGTGGTCATTTAGGTATGTGGGTTAGGTGTGTTGCATGTGTTTGGAAATGCATCTCATCAAAACATTGGAGCTAAGCATGAACAAGATACTGTGGCATTAGGATGAGTGTGCATCATCTTTCAACACCATATCCCATTAGAGATCTATAGTTGAAGAACTCGGGCTAGGGAAATAATTTCCTCTAGATCACATGGACCATGCATAGGACCTCGTATAACCACACAATGTATGCATAGAGAATATTAGACATAATAGTGGGATATGGTCCCTATTTTGAGCTTTGGCACACCATAGATGGTTCTAGGAACACAAGCCATGGTTTTAGGCTAAAGTCTAGGGCCTCTATCTATAACATTTATTCTAGGTCCATGAGTCATATGTGTGGGTTGGTTGTGTTAGGTGTGTTTAGCCATTGGCGGTAGTAAGTGATTAATGATGATACAAGAAGTTGTTATTCATGGACAAAAACCATAGACTTAAAACCAAACTAATGATATTGAGGCTCATGGGCCATGGACCATTACATAGGCCCTACATACGAAATCTTTTGCGAACATGACGTATATAGGCATGAATTAGATCTTTAGTTACTAGTACATGGTCAATGTAATAGGAACCATCGTTTGAGGCCATAAATGAAGGACCTACTCATTATCCTATGCCTATAGTAATGATGGGCCACTTGACAAGGTTTTTATGCCACTTATGCATTTGGATCACATTCACGGGACAACGAAATGGGTTATGTGCATGGTTTAGGTGCATATGTTAAATGTATGGGGTTAATTGCATAGTTAGTTACATGTGTGGGTTATGTGCATGGGTCATTACATACCCAAAAATATTTTCCATTGTAGAAGTTGGCTTTGGGGCACTGTGGTTTAAGGGGTCAATGTGTTTCCAAATAGGTGGTTTGGGGTTCATGGGTAATGGATTTGGGGTTAGGGGAGGATTCATGGTTAGAGGATTAGTGGTCGATTAGTGTCCATTTTTATGTCATGCCCTATGGATCATCTTTGGCTTTGGAGAAGTCATTGTTAAGTTGGCGTGGGCTTGAAGTTTCACTTATAGTTACTAATAAGTGTCACAAAAGTTGAGGGTGTTCCTGCACTAGGGTATAGACATGGGTTAGGGAATTGATGCATGGGTAAGGTGTGTGGGTTAGATGGGTGCACTAAGTGTGTGGGTTAGGTTCATGTGTTAGGCATGCAGTTTAGGTGGCATATATCATTATTTTATCTTTCCAACAATAGTTTAAGTGTCATTCCTTCTTGGTCATGAGCACCAATTTGAGGTTAGTGGAGTAGAGGCCTACTGATTTCAACACCTATGCTAAGATAAATGATAAATTAAAGAGATATCATACAATAAAACCATGGATGATGATGTTGGATGCCCAAATGAATTGCACTATAGGTACACCCATTGCAACATTGGTGCCAAGAAGAAAGGCCAATTAGAGAGATAATGGAATTTTGGGTTTTTAAGGAGACATTGCGCCCAAGCTCGAAGGGGTTTAAATGTACCACTTATAATTACTAATAGTCAATGCAAAATGATGAGGGTCTTACATGTCATGCTTGTTATTAGTCCTAGAGGTAGAATAGGTTGAAATAGTGTACGGCTAGGCATGATAGAAGCTCAAATTTTTAAAGATATTAGAGCTATATATGATATGCAATGTATTTTGGATTCATTCTTGGAATTTCTTGATTGGATTTAGGTTATGGATAGCTTCAACGAATGTAAAGACATAATGCAGAGGAAATATACAGCATGCCACATAATATAGGAGATGATGAAGGAGAATTTAACAATTGAAATATTGGGATTATTCAAGAAGTGACTATGATGACAAATTTCTTGAATCCATGTTAACATGAAAGTGCTGACCATCAAAATTAGGAATTTCAACAATTCTTACACAACTGTAAAACTAAACATAAGGAATGAAAGGAATGCAGCCATATTTTATATGTACCCACATAGATCCATTTTAAATCCAGATCTATCAAGCACCAAGAGGAATCCAATTTCTTGAGGTGTAATTTTTTTAATTTTTTTTAAAAATCTTTTACATGTCCAAAAAAAATTTACACTTTAAGATAAAAAATTTATACATCCGACATTGATTTGTTAATTAAGTTTTATTTGTTTTATTTTTTTATTATATGAGCCGACAATAATTTTTTCAATTACATTTTGTTTTTGGTAACACTATGTTACATTACAACATATCCCCATACTGGGTTGAGAGCACCTCGCTACTCTTAGTGCAATAACATATACATGAAAGTACTTGTAGTTATGAAACATACATAAAATCTTTATAAGATATAACATAGGAAAAAAATATTTTATGAATATATGAAATATATTTTAATCTTCAAACATGATAAGAATCAATGATACCATAATGAGATCAAATTGATGCATCAAACTTCTATTAATCTCATGAATCTTTACATGCAACATAGATAAAATAACAATGGACTCACTTAACAGAGGGAACGCATCTCTGAAACATTTCTGCATTTTTAATCTCATACATTTCCAAATTACAAGGGCCAATTTTGTCTCTCGACTCTACAAAGCTAGATAGAGAAACTCTCTCCCTAAAATTTCCATCCATTTAAACCGAGTACAAGCCACTTTATATAAAGTTTCTAAGTAACTGAATTCAGTTTATTAAATCCTAACAGACTGGTAAAAATAATCGATTTACTTTTTACAAAAGACTTGATTTACTTTTTACAAAAGAATTTTACATTTCTCTTTTCCAACATTTATTATTGAACTTAGCATTTTTAATTTTTTTTGCTAGAAGTCTTCTTTTTGCCCCTCATATAGATATTTGGTTGGCTAGGATTATGTCCCACTAGACTTACTTAAGGGATTCCATCTTGGTTCATTTGGTACATCATTTGCACATTAGCTGGACTTACTGGTGGCATGAAATAAATAGGCGGTGGTTCATTTGCAAATTGAACTACTACCTATACTAATGGTTGAGATGCTGGTTGATCAAACTGTTGACCTGAAGGATGGCTTGAAGATTGGTTTGAAGGTTGTGCAGTCGATTCTCTAGGTGGAAACACATGTTTTTATTGAATAACCATTTTCCACTCCTTTCCCAATGTATGTTTATGACCTCTCAGAGATTCCAAATATATCTTTGCATTGGTTGTTTTCTCATAGGATCTTGGCCCCAATATCTTGGAAATATTTCTCAATCCTACCCAGATTTCAAAACAATTCTTTAGTCTTTCCACTTCCTGTTCCCCTTCTATTTCTCCTTCCAATGGTTATGGAGGAAATTCTTCTTTATTTTGATCTAGATGCTCACTGTAGGTATCCTTGGGATAAGCATTTCCATTTCCATCCCATGGGGAATACATTCCTAGATTAAACACATCCTTCAACAATGCTTTAAAAATGCTTATTTCATTTGTTAGTTGTTTAACATTGTCTTTCATCCTGAATACATACATTTGTTTCATGATCATAGATCTGACTATTTTGATGATCTGAGTACTATTATCAATGTTTTTTTCAGCTAACTTCCTTTTTGTCAAACTTTTTAAGTAGTCTATCACTTCTGAGGCTTGTTTAGGCATACTTCCCAACTATTTTTCTACTGATTTTATCTCTGTATTAGCTTCACTTGCCATTTCCAATTCATCTTGAATAACCTCTAAATAATCCCACTTTTGTATTAACCATTCACTTATACTCTCCCAAACATTTTGTGTTATTGTCCTCAAAAGTTGCTCTCCCTGGACATTTATTTGTAATGAGGTCACCTAGTTTTTCAAATCTCCTATTTCTTTCTCTAGCTCTATTATATCATCTTCCTTCTTACAGACTTCATTTTCTAGTTCAAGGATTCTTCTATTTTTTGTTTAAAGCTCTTTTTCAGCCTCACTGAGCTTTCCACTCAGATCATTATCTTCTTCTATGGGTTGAGGACTCGACCTAATATTTTCCTGGTCTTCTTCCATTGCATCTATATCTATTGTAATACCCCAATTTTGACCCTTATAAAATATTGGTTCTTAATGTAAATATTGTATACAAGCGATGTATGTGTCCCTAGCGTGGAGGTCAAGGCCAAGGCCCCGCTAGTGTATGCTTGGATTTTATTTTAAATGGACAAGCATTTGACATTTTTGTACCCATGTGCTATTAAGACATGGGATATTGTAAATTGATGTAAATATTTAATATTGCAATAAAATACCAAAAACTGGCTATGGGAGCAACGAATGAGAAGGGGCCATGTGTATCCACTAGGGATTGGTGAGGGGGCTGTGGGGATCAACTATATGCTTCCAAATGTCATTGTGAAAACCCATTTGACTTTCCTTGATGACATTTATTTATGTTTTAAGGAAGTAGTTGAAGATTTCAGTCCATGGCTTCAATGGAGCATGGGAAACCCAGAAATTTGTATGGCAAAGTATGGGCTTTATTTTCTTGTACCACAAGTCACTCTACCTAATGTGGGGGTTGCTTGATTCTCATTCCCATTCTAGTGTGGAAGAACCCAACATCAATTTTGATCCAAAAACGAATTCCTAGCAGTGAGAAAAACTAGAAATCGTGACTTTGAAAGAACCCATGTTTTGAAGTGCCAAAAATGCCCAGATTTGGTATTTGACAGTAAAATCCAATGGGAGATCCATAGATATGAACCTTGGGGTAAATTTGAGAGTATTAGATACCCCAAAATCCATTGAAAAACTCAGTTTTTATAGCCCAAAAAATTAGTGATGGGATTGAGTTATTTGATGAACAAAATTGTGAGAAATCCAATTGTGAATGACTGAGCAGAGGTTGGGTTTGCTTGATAAACCCAGTGCAGGCTAGAATCTCAAGAATTAGCAGTTGGACCTTTCTATACCCTTCCTTGTGTTGGGTGTAGTAGGTAATGTGGGTGCCTTGACTGTTGAATTCCTTTGAGATGCCTGTAGCTCTGTGGATGAGCTCACTGGCTTAGCATTGCCCTCTATTGTCTGTTGTATGCTTGATAAACCCAATTGTGAGTTGGCTTAGCATAGTTGTTGAGTGAAAATTTGGTTGTGAGTGAGCTTGTTTAGTTCCTCCTTAGTGGATACACAACCCAGCTTGGGGGTGATCTCTCAGCTCAAAGAATACAAGCTGGACAGAGAACTATGGTTGGGTGGAACGTTGCTCTCACATAGCCAGTTGTTTGGACATCTTCATCTTCAAGATAACTGTTCTCTGTGATTTACATTATATGCATTATGTGTTTTGCACTGTGTTAATTCTGAATGTTAATTGCTCATGTTAATGAAACAAAATGATTGTCTTCATGAAATCGACATGAAGTCTGTGCATAAAATGAGTACGAGATTGAATTCTCTGCATGATGAACCATCGTATGCATGTGTTAGTTATGATGATGCATTACTATTTGTGTGCTTGCAAATATGTTTATTTCTGCTGTGTTTATATTAAGTATGAGTCTACACACAGAAGATTTTAATTATTATGAATTTATGAGTAATGTATGGGGTTGAGATTGTCAAATGAGCCTGGTATGTCAGTCATGTTTTCCTCCATTGCACCGGATTGTTGGAAGGGGACATGATAGAGTGGTATCAAAGCCCAGCTTGCAGCACTGGGGCTTCTTGGGCCAAACTCTGAGTTACAGGAAAGTGACAGAATGTTTTAGCGCAGTATTGGTGAAGTTGGGGCGGCATTTTTTATTGGAAAAATGGCAGGGTCAAATTTCTAAGGTGTGGAAGAGGATCACATAGGTGCATAGATCTCTCCAAGAGATTTCCAACGGTACCAGCCTCGTTCCATTTGGTTAAGGGACGAAGGAGTTCTGGACCCCGGACGTTGCAGGGCCGGAAGCGTTCCAGGGTTGCGGATGTCAGGTTTCGGGAACGCGAATTTTTCAAAACTTGCGTTTGGATTTCCAAAATCCCAAACCCACAATTTCGGCTTTCGGGATGTCGGGTTTCAAGTTGCGGGAACGCCAAGTTTTGGAATTGCGCATTCTGGTTTCTGCAATCCCGAACCCGCAATGTCGGGTTTCGGGTTACGGGAACGCCAAGTTTTGAAATTGCGCGTTTCAGTTTCCGCAATCCCGAACCCGGAATTTTGGGTTTCATGTTTCAGGTTGCGGGTTGCGGGATGGTTACATTCCGTGACCGCAACTTGACTTCCCGAACCCACAATTTTGGGTTTTGGGTTTCGGGTTGCGGGATGGTTACATTCCGTGATCACAACTTGACTTCTCGAACCCATAATTTAGGGTTTCAGGTTGCGGGTTGCGGGATGGTTACATTCCGTGTCCGCAATTTGACTTTTCGAACCCGCATTTCAGGTTTTGGGTTGTGGGTTGTGGGAACGCAGAAGTTTGAAAAGTTGTGTTCCGATTTCCGCAATCCCGATCCTACATTTCGGGTTTTGGGTTGCAGGTTGTGGGATGGTTACATCCCCATGAACGTAACTTGACCCCCCAGAACCCCCAGTTTCGGGTTTCGATGGAAAAAAAAAATAAAAATAAATAAAGAGCACGAAAATTGATTTTTGGGTAATAGGAGCATGCAAGGTCGGAATTTGATGAGTTCAATGACATTTTGAGGCCATTTACGGAGGCCATGAATGAACTAGTGAAGATCCCGAGCACATTATGCTCCGATTTGACATAAAATTGGAATTAATGGCTCTTACAAATAAGTGTCCCGGCGCTTAACAGAAGGTCGGATTGAGGCAAAATTGATATGGGGCAGTCATGGAGTAGGCACAGTGTTAATTTTTTATTTTTGGAGCTAAAATCCAAAGGATGTGGAGTCAGGGTGTGCAAGAAGGCCAAACAACATTATTCCGGGCCACGTTTTTGGGATTTTGAAAAGCTTGCGGTGGTTGAAAGTGACCCTATAATTTGGAATCAAGAAATTTACTAAACTCAACCTTTCATATTCTCATTAAAACAGACATATTCCATTATACAAAGATTTGCGATAAATGCACCGTTTGGGAAATAGTCATTTTTGGCCCAAAATTTAAAATTTTGGAAAAATGTGAAAAATGGAAAGTAGTCAAACCTGAAACTTTATAGGAGATGAATGAAGCATCGGAACAGAGATCCGTGAGTTGATGAGTGTTCCTTGATATATGGACTAACTTCACTTGGTAGAAATGTTTTCGTGATTCTTCATAGATTTTCTTCCACGGGTGGCTAAAGTTGGCAGTTCATGATATTTTACAACTGTGAAAATGTGCAGAATTGTGGTGAAGGTTGTCATTTTTGAAATAACGTAGTTTCCACACCCGAAGTCGGAATGGAGCACGAGGACAGGAATTGGAAATCTTGTCCCACAGAGAATAATGGTGTATGACCAGAATTTGAGTGAGGTTTTCATACCCCATAGATATTTAGGGCAGAAAAGTGTTAGTGACTATTTTTGTCAAATTGTTGACAATATGGGCAATTTCCAGAATTGCATGAATGGGAAAAATGAATGAATGCATAGCAGCTATGTTAATTACTCCATGAGTTTGATTATGTTAAATATTGATTTTTTATGTTTCTATAAGCATTCCTAAGATGTCTAATAAATATTTTCATAATGCACAATGCTTGTAGCTCATAAGATTTAATAATTGTAGTAGAGGCAACATACAGGAAAAAAATGGTGACCATAAATGATGCTCAAGATCCTTATGAGCATGAAGAAGACATTCTAGGATAAAATGTGCATGAAGGGAATGCTGAGACTGAATCCAATTGGAGAAGGGAGTAGGTGACTCCTCAGAATTTGGTTGAAACCATGGTGAGCTTCAATGAAACATCGATGAAGGCTCAAAAAGAACAGCACCAACTCAATGTTGCTATCTTGCAAAGTCTCACTGATATGTACCAGAGGATAAACCTTGGGTCCAACCCAAGCAATGTGGGTGAAGAAGAAAGAGATGCAGAGAGTCACTCTAGAGGTCGTTCAATGAAGAGGACTCCAAGCCCAAGGAAGAGTTCGGTGAGCAGGAAGCATAGAACTCCTTCCTCTAGATCTTCTAGCAAATCATGTGACTCCAGAGGTTCTCAAAGAAGTCCAAGGCATACACCCAAGAGAATTGATGGAAGAAAGAAGTTCAAAGGAATTCCATAAGGGGAATTCAGGAAGGAAATGCCTCCCACATTTGATGGAGAAGACAAGAATGGCCAAGAGGTAGAGGCATGGCTTCCTGGAATGAAGAAATATTTCAGAATTCGAGACTTCTCCAAAAATAAAAAAGTCAGAATTGCCATAAACAAGCTAAATGGAAGAGCTTCAATTTGGTGGGACAATATTTTGCAAGTGAAAGGAATCAGTGAGAGGAAGATCAGTTGGGAGAGATTCAAGAAGTACTTCAAGAAAAAATACCTTTCTTCTAGGTATTATGACAGTAAGAGAAAAGAGTTCAATGAACTATGGTTGGGACAAAAATATATGGAAGAGCATGTCCATAAATGTTTGGAATTATTGAGGTATGTTGACTATATCAAAGTTGAGAGAGTAAAACTCCAATGCTTTCTTGGGAGTGTACCTCAAATTTTCAGAGATAGGATTGAATTTGTTAATCCACCAAGTCTTCATGAAGCCATTAGAATGGCAATGCATTGCTATTAGCAGAATAAAGGAAAATCAAAGGTTAACCCAGCATGGAAAGGGAAGCTAAGAGGGAGGTTTGATCAAAAGTAGAGTGGCTTCAAGCCACCATTTAAAGGTCATCCTAGAACCTTTCCACGGGGGCAGCAAGCAAAGAGTGGATTCAAACCAACAGTAGCACTAGACAAAGCATCAAAAAGACCGCTTTAGTGTTGGGGATGTGGAGAAAACCACATGCTGAAGGATTGTCCACATTGGAAGGATAATCCCCAAAGGTTGCACAACTTAAAGGGAGCAGCTACAGTGGAGGACATGGCAAGGGAAACGCCACGAATTTATGCAGTGTTGGATAATTATCAAGAAGACCATCAATCATCAGTGGTGGAATTGGAAGGTAAGATTGCTACGCAATCTATTTTTGTTTTGATTGATCCAGGATCTACTCATAGTTATGTTTCCCCAAAAGTGGTTGAAGGTTGTTCTCTTAGAAAAGTGAATCACAATAAGTCTTGGTTAGTTCAATTAGCCATAGGGACCAAGAGAAAAGTTAGTGAAGTGTTGGTGGAGTGCTCCATAGAATTGAATGGAATCCACACACATGTAGGTTTGAATGTACTACCATTGGGATCGTATGATGCCTTAATTGGTATGGACTGGTTGGAAAAGCATAGAGCCAAGTTGGACTGTTATGAGAAAGCACTTGAATGTATTGATGAAGAGGGAAGACCCATATTGGTAAGAGGAATTCCCAAGCAAGTTTCAGTAAGGCATATTTCAGCCTTACAGTTGAAAAGGTTTTATAAGAAAGGTTGTCAATTATATGCAGTCCATATGTCAGATTCATCAGAGGACAAAGGACCAAGGATAGAAGACTTTCCAATGTTGCAAGAGTTCCAAGATGTATTTCTGGATGAAGTGTCGGGACTACCCCCAAAGAGAGATATTGATTTTACCATCAATCTTGTTCCAAGGGCAGCACCAAATTCCAAAGCTCCTTATAGAATGAGTACACCAAAATTGGTAGAGTTGAATTTGCAGCTATAAGAATTAATGGACAAGAGGTATATCATGCCTAGTGTGTCTCCTTAGGGAGCACTGGTGTTATTTGTTAAGAAGAAAGATGGGACTTTGAGGTTGTGTATTGATTACAGGCAGCTTAATAAAGTGACAGTCAAGAACAAGTATCTATTGCCAAGAATTGATGACTTGTTTGATCAAATGAAGGAAGCTAAAGTGTTTTCAAAGATTGACTTGAGATCGGGGTACCATCAAGTAAGGATTAAGGAGGAAGACATTCACAAGATAGCCTTCAGAACTAGATATGGTCATTATGAGTTCGCTGTGGTGCCATTTGGTCTTACCAATGCACCTGCTACATTCATGTGTCTCATGAATAGTGTCTTCAGCAAATATTTGGATAAGTTTATGATTGTGTTCTTGGATGACATTCTTGTCTATTCAAGGAATGAAGAAGAACATGAGGAACATCTAAGAATGGTGTTGCAAGTTCTTAGAGAACACTAGTTATATGCCAAGTTAAGCAAGTGTGAGTTTTACCAAAAGAAGGTGCAATATTTGGGTCATATCATTTATGAAGAAGGTATTGCAGTGGATCCAGAAAATATTAATGCCATCATGGATTGGTCTACTCCAAAGAATGTTTCAGATGTTAGATATTTTATGGGCCTTGCTGGTTACTATAGAAGGTTTGAAGGCTTCTCCAAGATAGCTCATCCAATCACTTCATTGCAGAAGAAGAATATCAAGTTTGTATGGTCTGAAAAATGTGAGAAAAGCTTTCAGCAGTTAAAGGAGCTACTTACCAGCACTCCTGTTTTGAAGATAGCAGATCCAAAGAAGGAATTTGTAGTGTGCACAGATGTTTGCATTGAAGGGATAGGTGGAGTGCTCATGCAAGAAGGATTTGCGATTTTCTATGAGTTAAGGAAATTAAAAGAGCATGAGAAGAATTATGCCACACATGATTTAGAATTAGCAGGCATAGTACATGCTCTCAAGATGTGGAGACATTATTTGATGGGAAGAATATTCGAGCTTATAATAGACCACATGAGTTTGAAGTACTTGTTCGACCAACCAAACTTGAATGCTAGGAAAGCTAGATGGATGGAGTTTCTTTGTGAATTTGACCTTGAAATTAAACATGTAAAGGGGAAGGAGAATAAGGTTGCAGATGCTCTTAGCAGAAAATTTCATGTTGCAGCAGTAAGTATGTGCAAGTCAAATTTGAAGACAAGAGTTATTGAAGCCCAAAACAATGAGGAAACTTGCCTTCAAATTAAAGAAAAATTGCAGCAGGGTAATGTGGATGAAAAGTGTGCGGGATATCAGCTTGGTGAAGACAATATCCTCATCTACAAGGATATATTGTACATTCCAAATAGTGCAGATTTGAAGAAACTAGTGATGGATGAAATTCATCAAATGCCATACTATGGACACCCAGGATATCAAAAGACTATAACAACAGCACATAAGTAATACTTTTGGCATGGTATGAAAAATGACATAGTTGAGTACATTGCTAGGTGTCATAAGTGCCAACAGATCAAGGAAAAACACCAACATCCAGCAGGATTGTTACAACCCTTGCCCATTCCGGAATGGAAGTGGGAAGTGATCTCTATGGATTTTATAATAGGTATGCCCATGACAGTGAAGAAGCATGATTCAATCATGGTTGTGGTGGACAAGATATCAAAGGTAGCTCACTTTATTCCAGTCAAGTCCACTCACAAGGCTAGTGACATTGCAAATATCTTCATGAGAGAGATTTTCAAGTTGCATGGATTTCCTAAGGCAATAATTTCTGATCGTGATACAAAGTTCACTTCCAATTTCTGGAAGGGATTGTTTCAGGAATTGGGAACTAAATTGAATTTCAGTGCGGCATATCATCCTCAAACAGATGGCCAAATTGAGAGGGTGATCAGGTTCTGGAAGACATGTTGAGAATGTATGTGATGGATAAACCATCCAAGTGGGAAGATTACCTACACTTGGTAGAATTTGCATACAATAATGGACATCATGCATCCTTGGGGATGAGCCCATTTGAAACATTGTATGGTAGGGGATGCAGGACTCCAGTGAATTGGGACAACTCGGTGAATGTTAAATTTTCAGAATTTACTTCAATCTAATCTAGGATCTTAACTGAGAGAACAACATGTACAACAAATCTACAGCATATCAATCATGGACACAATAATGCAAGCACACAAGAGACACATAGTTTACTTGGGGAAAACCATAAAGGTGAAAAACCCCAATAACTTCCTCGGAGATAGGTTGAGCAATGATACAACCAGAATACAAGAGATAATCTTCTCCTAGCAGCAAAGCCTCCTCCTCCACAAGTGCTCCACTCTCCAAAGTGTGAGTGAGAGAATAAAATGTGTAAAATGAGAGAGACACACTCTTTATTTATACACTAACTTGACTTGACCTTTACTCAACTAGGTCGGCCTCAACTTAACCACTTAACATAATGCTGACTGGGACGACCCCCACTAGGGTGGTCTAGTAACCCTTTGACCCACATGGCTGACCCCCAATAGGGTGGTCTAATAACCCTTTGACCCACATGACTTATAAAGGGCCGACCCCAACAAGGTGGTCTAATAACCCATCAAGTATAAGTTACGACACTTACAATATAAATGACGACACTTTCGTATAGAGAAATAATAACATCTCTATAGGAATACAATAATACATATATGTGAAATACATTATGAAGTTACATATACATCAACAATCCCTCTTAACTATGAAGGTATTTCTTGACACAGGTATTTTAGCACAAGTCTTCTTCTCTAGATCATCGTCACTAGATAATCATCATCGAGTCATCATCATCGTCACTGCTACTGCTATCTCAATCAATCTCTGAATCTACTCGTCATAGGAAGTTCTACAGAGACATTCCTTTTTCATACTGGATGTAGGCCCACCACCTGCAGGTCTTCGTCATCACTAGCCATACTGTGGAAATCTCAGGACTTATTACTTGCATCACAAAACCTTAAAAGAGTCTCTTGACTAGTAAGAACCCTAAAGAGCATCTGAGGCCTTTTTCATCCTGTCCAGATCTACAAGACTTATTACATGTGACCCCACCACAAAACCTTGAAAGAGAATCCCAGGACTGATTATGAGCACAAGGCTCAACCTATCGGATCTCCCAGGGCACAAATTACATGTGGTCACCACAAAACCTCGAAAGAGCATCCCTGGACTGATTACGAGCACAAGGCTCAACCTATCGGATCTCCCAGGGCACAAATTACATGTGGTCATGGAAAAACCTCGAAAGAGCATCCCATGACTGATTACGAGCACACGGCTCAACCTATCAGATCTCCCAGGGCACAAATTACATGCCATAGGACAAAACCTTGAAAGAGCATCTACCAGATATCCTAGGGCACAAATTACATGCCATAGGAAAAACCTCGAAAGACTATCTGTAGATCTCCCAGGGCACAAATTATATGTCCTCCCAAGCAAAACCTCGAAAGAGCATTTGCTAGATATCCCAAGGTACAAATTACATGCCATAGGCAAAACCTCGAAAGACTATTTGCAAATCTCCCAAGGCACAAATTACATGCTTATCTGCACAACCTGTTCCATGGCCACATAGTATCAACCTGATACTCACCATACATCATCCTGATGTACACATGATCGTCCTGATCATCATCACTGCAACATCCTACTGCATGCCATCTAGATTAACATCCTGAAGCTCGTCATCCATAATCATCCTGATCATACAATGCATCTACATGATGTATACCAAGTATCTACCTGATACATATCATCATACATGATCCACCTAATCATACAGTGTATCCACCTGATACAAATACAAATACATGATACATATCACCATACATGATCCACCTAATCATACAATGTATCCACCTGATACATATACAGATACATGGTCCAAGCATCCAACATGATGCATATACAAAACATATACAAATGATCCTACTGATCATATCCAGCATCCAACATGATGCGTACATACATGTACATATAAATGATCCAACGAATCATATCCAGCATCCAACATGATGCGTATATACATATAAATGATCCAACTGATCATATCCAACATCCTCCTGATGCATATACAGAGTAGTAACTGGAGCATCGTCCTGATGCTCATCATCCAGTGCTTACATCCACAGCCATGTGAAGGATCCTCCTTCCAACATACTTGGAATGGCTTCTGCAAATGTGTCCATCACTTCTTCCTCGAAGTGTCATCAATATGAAGAACACCAAGTCTCTCCCTGAAGTACTCGAACTTCACCCTGGCTAGTGGCTTCGTCAGCACATCTGCAATTTGCTCATCTGTCGCAATGTACAGGAACTTCACAGCTCCTCTCTGCACCATATCCCTAATATAGTGATATCTGATCTCTATGTGTTTCGACCTATCATGAAACAATGGGTTCTTGGAAAGCTTCACACAACTCCAGTAGCATCCAACGGGAGATCAAATAACTCAGATAGTAGCTTTCGAAACCATACTGCTTCACAACTAGATGAACAGGCTGGAACATACTCTGCCTCAGTTGTACTCAGTGCTATGTAGGACTGCTTTCTGCTGAACCAAGAGATCACACTTGATCCCATACTGAAGCAGCATCCAGATGAGCTCTTCCTATCTACAACATTGCCAGCCCAATCTGAATCAACATAACCCTGCAGGTTAAACTTTTGATTCGCTTCATACCTGAGCCCATAATCAACTGTACCCTTCAAGTACCTCAGAATATGCTTTACAGCAACCAGGTGAACACTCCTCGGATCCGTCAGGAATTGGCTCAATGTGTTCACCGCAAAGCAAATATCTGGTCTCATGTTCATCAGGTACATCAAGGACCCAATCATCTGACGATACATAGAGATATCAACCGGCTCAGATGAAGCATCACATAGAAGCTTCAGGTTTGATGCCATGGGTGTGGCCATGGCCTTGCAATCCATCATCCCGAACCTCTTCAGGATATCTACTGTGTACTTCCCTTGACCAAGGAAGATCCCTCCTGCACCCTGCCACACCTCCATACCTAGGAAATAATGCATCATTCCCAAATCTTTCATATCGAACTCGGAATCAAGCTTCCGCTTGGTGTCGGCAATCAATCTATCTTCACCTGTAATAAATTGTTCATCCATATACAAAAGTAGTATCACTGGATTTCCTTCCTCAACCTTGTAGTAAAGGTTGGAATCCACTTTACTCTTGGTAAAGCCCAAACTGGATAGAAAGTTGTCTATCCTACCATACCA
Source organism: Larix kaempferi (assembly GCA_027924585.1). Lineage (NCBI taxonomy): Eukaryota > Viridiplantae > Streptophyta > Pinopsida > Pinales > Pinaceae > Larix > Larix kaempferi. The sequence continues at coordinate 16,708,235 of BSBM01000293.1, read as the reverse complement.
AGTTCTGCACATATATATGACTACAGCATTCAAGAATGTTGTCTTGAAATCCATCTGGTGTATCTTCTATTTCATCACTTTTATATTTCTCTATGCTGCCATCTGCAGCATGCTTGATCTGATAGTTCCATTTGGAAGTCACAACAGACTTCCCTTTAGCTCTTGGGACCGCATCCCAAACATCGTTCTTCATGATTGACGGATCATGGGATTCTTCCCGTATCCTGGGAACTTCAATATCTTCAATAGATAATTTTGTTGCTTGAACAAATGTTGTAGTCCTTCTTTTGTAGGTGAAGGTATACGATCTTTCCTACAAAACAAGTTAAATTGCATGATTAGAAACATCTCATAATTTTCAGACAAATTCTTACACATAAAGAAATATGTCATACAATCATGCAATTATCTTAGCCAATGCTTCAATACAACATTGATCCATATTCCGTAACTTTCTAGATGCCTTCCAATCTCTACCAGAACATTGTTAAGAGTGTGCACAACTCCCAACATGTTAGCAAAGAGGTTTCATTCTAGATAAGTAGCAATGGAATGTTGTACAGTGCTATAGGCCACTTACCCATCACATGCATATTAGTAGTATACTGTTCATTAATGCAATCATTCTAATATGCACAATACATATCCTAAGTCTAGGAATATGAGCATATACATCATTGAAAATTTTTATTTAAACAAACAAATATGCAAGAAATGATCATTAAAATACTTATCTTTGTTTGTTCATTGTGTGGACTCCCTCTGAGTCTTCGCTTCCTTGCAGGAGCTGCTGGAGTCCTAATCTGAAGTAGCTTCTTCTACACCTTTCTGTTGTGGAATGTAGAGAGATGGTCAACTCCCTCTGAATATTTGTATCCTTGCATAAACCACTGGAGTGTACTCCCTCTTGATCTTTGCTTCCTAGATTACTTGTCCTTGAACTTATATTCATTCTCGATCCCTATGCATGCTTGTTAGTATAATCATTGTGTTATCCTCTAGCTCTCATACATAATAAAACATTCATTAGTATAATCTTAATATTATCAAAACACAATAATCTCAAGCATGTATAGTTAGGATCAATTCAAACACAGATAATAAACATTAGTATTCAAGGTTTCAAGGAAGTCTTCTTTTATTCATACTTATTCTTATTTGATCATAGGACTCTTCTGGTTAGTTAAACCATCAATCAAGATGAGAGATATAATATGCATAAAACGTATGATTACTCAAACCTATACCTTCATGATTCTTCTGGTTAGTCATATCATCAATTATGGCAAGAAACATAATATGCATACAACCATGACTATTCAAACCTATGACTTCATGAATAATCATTTTCAACAACACAAAAGTATAAGATCCTAACACATGGTAGGATTCTAGCTTGATATAGGAAAAACATACTTGGATTAGCATGCTAGCTAGTTATGTCTAACATACCCGCATAATGTCTTCTGGTTCTCTTCAGTGACTTGTGCTAGTAACCTGCATATCTCATAGGTTAACCATTATAGAACCAAGTTATACATACCTCGTAAATGGATCTTCTATGTGATCCATGACAATGGATGAATCTTTGTCTTCATGTCATCATGATCTTGAACTAGAACATGATTTGTCTTTCTTGGTGTACCTTTCATGTTAGCGGACAACATAAACCTCATACAACACAATAATGCATTAGTACAATCATAAGTGTCAACACCCTAATGAATGCATTCATAACTTTGTTAAGATGATACGAGAAGTCTAAAATCAAGATTGTTTTAACCGTAATAACATGAAGACAAACATATCATAAACTTAATCATGAAAAAATCTCGAGACATACCTGGATGAGTCATACCTGTTGAGATTGCTTGAAATCTTCTTATGTAAGGCCTTAGCCTCATCTCCCTCTGAAACAGGAACTTCTTCACTTATGCAGGTGACCAATCCATCCTCTTCTAGGATTAAATCAGTCCACTTGATTTGCAGGAATTGGATCTGGAGCTGTATTACGGTTTGTCAGAGAAACCCCTAAAATTCAAACTTTGAATTTCAAACTTCCAAAAGGATAGAAATATGCGCCTTGATGAGCTGATCAAGTTGGTATATTCAGAATTTGAAAGCTGCAAAGTTTCACCCCTCGAAATTGCCTTTTAGATTTCTGGATTCACTGGGGAGGACCCTCGATTAGGGTTTGAGTTTCCCAGAGCTTCACCCAACCAAAAGATTTGATTCAAAGCTCTAAGCTTCGATTTTTCTGAGGAGCTTCCAGCCGTGGTCACAGATTTCCAAAATTCCAATTTTTGCAGAAGCCCTAATTTTCCATCTTTCCGATCAAAGTCCCGAACCGGGGTTTGGTCAAGCCTGACCTTCTGCCCAACCAAAAAATCTGATCCTAGTCTCTAAATTTCTATTTTGATGAGTAGCATCCAGATGTGGTCTTCGATTACAAAAATTCCAACTTTCTTCGAAGCCCTAAATTCCGGAAGCCATGAATGAAGGTGCTAAAAAATAATTCTGTTTTGACAGAAATATGTACCTGATTGTTTCTGGTGTAACTCTGAACTTTGCAATCCACAGGGTCTGAAACATTTTCCTGAGATATCCCAACCTGTTATCTTTCCATCTCGATAGGTTTGGACTCAATTGGATTCTTTGAGAGAGAGATATTCCAAGTGTCGCAACGTGACCTGTTTATGGGATAATACAGGAGAGCGAACTTGTACGGTGTGCCATGTGTCACTGGTTCAACTTCAGCCTCTAAAGCATTTTTTCTAATATAGTAAAGTCTGTGTAATACCTGTCACTTTTTACAAAATTTCATTTGGAGCTTCTTAGCCCAAGTTATGACCTTTTTCCCAAGGTCACCTGATTTTGACTCGAATCTGGAAGAGGCAGAAACCCTATATTGTACATATCATAAATCACACAGTAAAATGCATTAGAGGTTGTCCTTTGGACACAAGGTACATGGGGATTTGATCTTCGACCTGTAAAAGTTTCAAATCCGAAAACTTCTCCAAAACGGATTTATAGCAAAAGTGCTACGATGACTGGTTTTTGCTATATCAAGCCCTAGCATCGTAAGTGCAACAAGTGTCATACATGCCATATCATGCCTTCTTTCAAGCTAGCTCTGATACCATGTTAAATTTTCAAAATTTACTTCAATATGATCTAGGATCTTAACTGAGAGAACAACATGTACAGCAAATCTACAGCATATCAATCATGGACACAATAATGCAAGCACACAAGAGACACAGAGTTTACTTGGGGAAAACCATAAAGGTGAAAAACCCCAATAACTTCCTCAGAGATAGATAGAGCAATGATACAACCAGAATACAAGAGATAGTCTTATCCTAGCAGCAGAGCCTCCTCCTCCACAAGTGCGCCACTCTCCCAAGTGTGAGTGACATAATAGAATGTGTAAAATGAGAGAGACACACTCTCTATTTATACACTAACTTGACTTGACCTTTACTCAACTAGGTCGGCCTCAACTTAACCACTTAACATAATGCTGACTGGGCCAACCCCCACTAGGGTGGTCTAATAACCCTTTGACCCACATGACTTATACAGGGCCGACCCCAACAAGGTGGTCTAATAACCCATCAAGTATAAGTTACGACACTTACAATATAAATGACGACACTTCCGTATAGAGGAATAATAACATCTCAATAGGAATACAATATACAGATATGTGAAATAGATTCCGAAGTTACATATACATCAACAGTGAACAAGGTAATACTTGGGCCAGAGATGATTAAGGAAATCGAGCAGGAGGTTGCTAAGATTAGGCAGAATTTAAAGGCAGCTCAGGACAGGCAAAAGAGTTATGTAGATTTGAAAAGAGTGCATAAGGAATTTCAAATTGGGGATCATGTTTATCTGAGAGTGAAACTAAGGAAAAGTTCTCTCAAGTTGGGGACTTGTGCCAAGTTTTCACCAAGATATTGTGGGCCATTTGAAGTCCTTGATAGTATAGGGCCAATTGCATATAGAATTGCATTTCCTGCTAACATAAAAGCTCATAATGTTTTCTATGTATCTTTGCTTAAGAAGTATGTACATGATCCTAATCATATGATTGATTGGAATGTGATACAGGTGGAACCCGAGGGAGAGTTCTAATAGAGCCTATGCGCATCCTTGAAAAGAAGGTCACTTTTCTCTGGAACAGAGCCATCGGGCAGGTAAAGGTCCAATGGGAGCACCTTAACCCCAATGAGGCTGCATGGGAGCTGGAGGATGCCATGAGAGAGGCATTCCCATTTTTGTTCAGTTTTGAGAACACCGAGGGCGGTGTTGTTATAAGGGGGAGGGGAATGTAATACCCCAATTTTGACCCTTATAAAATATTTGTTCTTAATGTAAATATTGTATACAAGCAATGTATGTGTCCCTAGCATGGAGCTCAAGGCCAAGGCCCCTCTAGTGTATGCTTGAATTTTATTTTAAATGGACAAGCATTTTACATTTTGTTACCCATGTGCTATTAAGCCATGGGATATTGTAAATTGATGTAAATATTTAATATATCAATAAAATACTAAAAAATGTGGGAGCAATGAATGAGAAGGGGCCATGTGTATCCACTAGGGAGTGGTGAGGGGGCTGTGGGGATGAACTATATGCTTCCAAATGTCATTGCGAGAACCCATTTGACTTTCCTTGATGAAATTTATTTCTGTTGTAAGGAAGTAGTTGAAGATTTGAATCCATGGCTTCAATGGAGCATGGGAAGCCCAGAAATTCCTATGGCATAGTATGTGATGAGTCAAGTTTTCAGGTATTTGATAACCTTTTTTCTAGCAGCCAAACTCAAGCAAACTCATTTGTGGGGGAAAACATTTTACTTTAATTATTTAATGGAATTGTTTTATGATGATTCTTGGATGTTAGAATGCATATCAAATAAACTAATTTTATGGAAACCAAGCATGATTGAGCAGGTTCAGGGCCATTCAAGGATGGACGTGTAGAAGACTAAAGGATCACCAAGCTCGGCACCCTGTTTCCTAATTTATAGAGGACGCACTCCCACTTTCAAGAAGAATCGACATTTTGACAATCAGTTAGGATGAACATTAAATCGTATAAATATGGACCTCTCAGGTAGCGAGAGGCCCCTGCTGTTATTTTTGGGAAAGACATTATTTTTAACGTTTTCTGCACTATTGAGATACTAAGAAGTACAGAATTCTATTTTGACATGGATTTTATATTTAAATGAAAGATTGATGATTAATTCTAGCCAACATTTCTAAGTTTTTATTCTCTCCTGAGTATGGGTTGGGGAGGGCCCCTCCAACACGTAGGTCAGGAGATTCCTATTTGCAGGTATTTTTCCAAGTATGCGTTTTACATTGATGAACAGTTCTATGACATATGGGAGAGTTTGAATGATTCATTATTTCTGTAGTAGTTTATAATATATTATATAGTATAGCAGAACATTTTTAGTGGTCCTGTAGGTTCTTTCTTTCAACGCATATTTGAATCAACGATTGCATGTGTATCAGCTTTGCTTTCAATATCATGGTTTAGATCTGGAGTTCACTGCAGTTTCTCATCGTGATTAGTTTCTTTTGACTTCTTAGTAATAGATGGGTAAGCATAGAATGATCGTACTTCAATTCTAGATTGGTAAAACAAGTTAGATCAAGACTCCAATTTTGTGCATAGATAGTAGTTACAGACTTTGTTTGCCCAATAGTAGAACAACTTTGTTATGATATTTTCATTCTCAACATTTAATTATTTCAGCATTTTAATTATTTCAAATAGATTTACTATTTTTGTATCTTCATTTCTTAGAACAGATCAACATCTAATTATTTCAGCATTTTAATTATTTAAAATAGATTCCCTACTTTATTTCTTAGAGCATATTTACTGCTTTTGGTACCTTTATTTCTTAGAACAGATTTACTGCTTTCAGCACTTTAATTCTTTTAATTAGATTTATTGCTTTCTAGTATTTAATTCCATAGCATAATCAGTTTTCATATTTAGTAGACAATATTTAGAACATCGATACCGACATCCAACTGTGACAAGAGATTATCCTATAAGAGCACAGATAGTGCATGCATCTCTAAAGTTTGTACGTTCCCCGGGTTGACATTTAAAGTAGGCTCTTGGTATAGCTGCCCTCATTAGGCATCCACATTAGGAGCTCACCACTTTTTGGCGCCGTTGCCGGGGAGGTGCTAAATCTTTTAGGAGACATCACCTAAAAACAAAAACCACAAAAAGAAAACAAAAATTACATAAAACAAAAACATAAATACTTTTTTTACCAATGAATGCCTCGTCGGAAAAGGGATAGGTTTGGCCGCTTTCTGCCCAAGCATTCCATGAGCAACAACGGTAATAACAGTTCTAACCATTCTCAGTTTGAATTTCTACACTTTGAAAACGAAACTAACTCCACATACGATCCAAACAGAAGCAACTTGACTACCAGTTCCAGCTCAAACACGTCAATGGCAAATGAAGAGGAAGAACCTAGGGAGCTTTTCACCTTTCCCATTAGCATACCTCTTGGAGATTCCAGAATGAAGAACATAAATCCTAATAATCTTCCAAACTTTCATGGGTTGACTTCAGAAGATCCTAACACATTCCTGTTTGAATTTGAGGTAGTTTGAGATCATTTGATTACACTACTGATGCACAACAGCTTAGGATTTTTCCTTCCACACTGAAAGACCTATCACTTCGGTGGTTCATGAGCCTTGAAGGAAATAGTATCTTTAGCTGGGATCAAATGAAACAATCATTCTTAGAAAAATATAGGGACTACTGCAAGGCCAAAGATACTAGGGATGAAATCTTTAGGATGCAACAAGGAGATAGAGAGTCATTAGAAGATTATGCCCAAAGATTTCAACTCAGCTACAAATGAGCCAACCATTGCACATTGGATCCTGAATCACCAAATCTTATCCTTCTCAGAGGTGTAAAAGAGGAGAATTTTGAAGTCTTAAATTTCCTTGGAGATGGAGATATATTCCAAAAATATTTTGACCAGATCCTGCAAATCTTCAAAAACTACTCAAGATCTAGGAAAACTAAGAATGGGACGAGGGATACACATACAACCACCAATGGATCATCATCCTCAACACCAACACTTACAAAATCTGATTTAGGAAACCTGCTGGATGACATGAAAACTGACATACTGCAATCCCTAGCCATGCAACTTGATGCTCTTCAAATAAAAAATAAACAGGATGAAATTAACCAAGCCTTGGCAGTATTTTGTCTTCGTTGTAGGAAGAAACACGAGAAGGGGCAGTGCACCTTGAACAAAATAGAAGTATGTGGTCTCTGCACCGATGACCATTCCACTGATAAATGTCCCCTCTTACCCTCATGTAAGGCAACTATTCAAGACCCAGCAGCTGAAGGAACTGTAGAACAACTCTGTTTTATAAATCAGAGGAGGAATAATTTTGTTAGGCCATATCAGCAAAGCAATCAAACTTACTATAATCAAGGACAGCCAAATTGGAACTCTGCACCGACTCCATGGAAAGCACAACCAAATCAAAACCAATGGCAACAAAACCAGCAAGCATATCAACCATCCTATCAACAACCCTATTATCCACCATCTTATCCTCAATACCCCCCATCATTTCCATCCACCACAAATTTTGCAAACCAGTACCCCAATCCATCAAATTGGAGGGCACCATTACAATAGCCACTCATTATGCCACCCCGACAACCTCAACCACCCCCCAGACCTCCACCTATTCCATCCTAACCAATTCCAAATCCTAATAATAGCAGACCCCCACAACAGCAGCAAGCTTATAACATTGATATCACACAATTCCCAACTTATGTTGTAGACACCATAGAAATAAATGAAATAAACCTACGATCTAGAAAAATGTTGCAGAATACATCCCCATGCAACATCCAACAACCTGAACCTGAAGCTCAAGACCAAACATCAAAACTCTATGTTCAGCATCTCGATGAACCAGAACCTCTTGAGGAAGAAATTATACCACTCACACGAACTAGAAACCCCCTATTTCCAGAAAAACTTATCCGGAATACAAAAGAAGAGGAATATAATATAATCTTAAACGAATTCAAACACTTAAACATCCAAATCCCAATATTACAAGCCATAAGGGATGTGCCCATCTAGAACAAATTCATTAGAGAAAATTGCCTAAAGAAGCCAGGAAGGAGGAAGCGTGACCCACCAACTATTAATGTAGTGGGACAATTGGCCGATTTGATGCTAGGTGTCATAATAAATCCTAAATATATTGATCCTGGTAGTCTTGTAGTAAGCGTCACCATAAATAACAAGCAAATAAATAAATTCTTAATCGATTTAAGAGCTCCAATCAATGTCATGACTAAAGAAACAATGTTATACCTAGGACTCCAATCAATGGTAAGACCAACAACAACAGTACTCCAACTAGCAGACACGTCCACTGTGGAGCCCGAAGGAATGCTTGAAGACATTATGATCAATATTGAGTCTTGGGAATACCCAGCTAATTTTATTTATAATCGAAATCAAAAGCAAACTTAGTGGCTGTCCAATTATCCTGGGTAGACCTTGGTTAGCAATTGTGGATGCTTACATAGGTTTCCGATTAGGAAATATGACAATCACCAGTGGAAATACCAGGAAGAAAATCACAATCTACCCACCAGCAATGAAATCTTCAGAGTCAGAATATCAAAATTCGACTGATGATTACCAGAACACACCAAATCACAACCTCCGACCTATCCTAACAATTGATGCTGCAATATCTTTAAAGGCAGTAGATGAAGATGGCCATATAGATATATTTATACAAAATATATCTCCTAACAATCATGTTATTCAAGAATTTTTTTCTACAGAAACAGTTGAAAGTTCAAAACAGAACATGGATGACTTATGGACATAAGTGCTGCCAGAACAGATTGAGAAGGTAAAAGTCGTGGAAATTAACCCTGGAAAAACAATCAACATAAATTCCAATTTAGAACCGGAGCAAGAAGAGAAATTGATGAAGATACTGACACAACAAAGTAAAGAATTTGCATGGACATATATAGATATGAAAGGAATACATCCTGATATCTGCAAACACTACATTTACATCAAAGAAGGTTCTACTCCCATAAGACAACCACAAAGAAGGCTCAACCCTGCACTAAAAGACATAGTCAAAGTTGAATTACAAAAGTTATTAGACGCAGGGTTCATCTATCCAATATATGATAGTGAGTGGGTCTCACCACTAGTCATAGTGCCCATAAAAGGAGGCAAATGGAGAATTTGTGTGGACTACAGGGAGCTGAATAAAGCAACAAAGAAAGACCATTTTCCACTTCCATTTATAGACCAAGTACTGGATACATTATCTGGAAACAAGTACTTTTCATTCCTAGACAGTTTCAGTGGTTACAACCAAATTTTAATACACCCAGCTGATCAAGATAAGACGATGTTCACATGCCCATGGGGAACTTATGCCTATAGGGTCCTACCCTTTGGTCTATGTAACGCCCCAACAACATTTCAAAGAGCCATACTGAGTATTTTCTGAATAACAAAATGGAAGTATTCATGGATGATTTCACACCTTATGGACAGAGCTTTTAGCAGGCATTGAAAAATCTTGAATTAATATTAAAAAAATGTATTGAAATGAGCTTGTGCCTAAGCAATGACAAATGTAGGATGTTAATGGAAGAAGGAATTGTTCTAGGACATCATATATCACAGAGAGGTATAGAGGTGGATCAAGCCAAAGTATCAGTAATCAAGACATTGCCCCCACCTGTCAAACAAAGAGATGTGAGAAGCTTCCCTGGACAGACAGGGTACTACAAAAGGTTTATTGAGAATTATAGCAGAATTGCTGCCCTCATGTTTGCACTTCTCACAAAAGACAATGAGTTCATATGGACAAGCAACTGCATGTCAGCCTTTGAAAGTCTTAAACATAAAACCATCACATCACCAATACTTCAAGGACCAAACTAGGAAATTCCATTTCACATTCACACCGATGCATCAGATAAAGCAATCGGACCTGTGCTTGGGACAGAACAAGACAATAAACCCTATGCCATATACTATATAAGCAAAAATTTGGCTGGGGCAGAACTCAACTACACAGTCACAGAGAAGGAATTTCTGGCAGTCATACATGCAATCAACAAATTCAGGCATTGCATTACAGGATACCAAAGTTTTATCCATACTGACCACTCAGCGATGATATATCTTATGAACAAGCCTAATACCAGTGCAAGAATTATTCGATGGATGCTACTTCTATAGGAATTCGACATCACTATAATCGATAAACCAGGCAAGCATAATTTCGTAGCAGACTTTTTGTCAAGAGTAACACATGGAAAAGATAATGAATTGGTCCAAGACAACTTCCCTGATGAGCACCTTTTTTCCATATCAATAAAAGTGGATGAGGACATGATAGCTGTTGGAGCCAAGGCCGCAGCTATGGTAAAAGCTGCGAATTTTGAGGAAAAAGCACAAGTATGGAAGAGAAAGTGCTAAGTTTTGAATAAGCGCCAATTTTGGGACAGAAGAAGACGGTGCGCAGTACGGTGCCAGATGGATAATCTCAGCGTAGATTACGGACCGAAAATCGTGGAGCTCGCGCGCACGTCAGAAGAGAATGAAGGTAGCCAAGTGGAAAGCCCAGCTACCACAATCAATGAAGCAATGGAGTAGAGGGCTCAGATACCCTCATTTAAGGCTAAGTACAGAAGTTATGGTTGCTCGGATCAAGGAAGAGCAACGGACCAAAGCATTGAAGGTGAAGGACAAGGCACCCATACCCGTAAGCTGCGCCGGAATTCATGGAGCCTGCAGGAAGCGGCGACATGACTGCAAGCGGCGCCTACAGTACACCTAGCCATGTGCATGGTTAGGGTTTTTGGGGATTACTGCTGGGAAAGGCCCACAGTTTTGTAAAGGTGCGACCGCCATGGCCACCTATATATATGTATAATTGTGAAGGGTAGATGTTAGTTGGTTAGACAGTTAGCTAGCTAGTCTATGAGTTGGTTGATTAGTGAGTCAGTTAGCTAAGCCTCTGAGTGAGCTAGCTAAGATAATTGATGCTAGATGTAAGAAGGATTGATCGAGTTGATCATCCTCTGTTACGATCTTGTCGATTGTTTTCTACCGTGTTGCTAGAAAACAGGAGTTAGAGCTGGTTAGCAGTGAAGCTAATCCTTGAGTTGCAGACAGTCCGAGGTGACATCTGAACTATTGTAATCTCTGGAGAGGAAGAGACTAGATCGAGAGAAGGGCTCCCAGCTGTGTGCGTGGAGTTTCCTGGAAAGATCTAAGGCTGCAGCTGTGTGCGCAGCATATTGTATAAGTCTATCATTTTCTGGGTAATATAAGATACTCCCGTGGACGTGGTTTTCCCCGTGGAGGTGGACTTCATATTTCTCGTTGTTGCAATGTTGTGAATGAAATGATTACCGGTTTTGAGTTTACTAACGAGCAAATACAGATATTGCATTACCTTTATGAATGTGTTGAGTAAATCAGTGAAGCTTTCTTGGGAACTATAATCGTTAAGGGTCGAAGGAATCGGTAAGATGATGTCACCGTTGCGATAGGAGAACCTGTTGCTGCGACGAGCACGCAAGTGAAACTACGCGTAGAATATCTGCGCAGAGGATAATTGGTCCTAGTGCAGGAGTAGAAGTACCGCGCAGTTCAGCTGCCGAGCAGGAGCTTGAGAGCTGTTGCGCTCATAAGTCTGAAGAGAGAACAGTCTCCGCGTCGCCTAGGTTAAGGAAACCTGATTCCTTAGCCTCCCCATAGCCACTTCGGGTGAGACCTCGAGCTGCCGCGCAGCTCGTTGCCGAGAGGGCCAGTGCGCCAGGGGGTTTTGTTGCTGCGCTTCATTAAAACCCGGGTCTGTCCAAAAAGCAGCCAACAAATGGTTCCGTTGCCGCGTGAATGAGACTTGTTATTTCAGCGACACACGAGATTGAGGCGAAATCCAGAGAAAGAGGGAGCCAACAAATGGTTCTGTTGCCTTGTGACTTGTTACTGTGAGACTTGCTATTTTTGGCTACGAAGAAGATTGTTGATTGAGCCAACAAATGGTTCTGTTTCCTTGAGACTTGCTCAGCTAACAAATGTGTTACTGGAATCCTACAACTACAGAAATTCAGGAGTGGTTCGATTTAAAGGCTAGAGAGTTCGCTGAACAAGAAAATAGAAGCTCTAGACTCCAGCCAGAAGAATGGTTGCAGAAGTATATCTATACTGACCTTCACGAAATTTTCTTTGTCACATTTGCACTTGAGTTACATGCTTGGATAGCCAAGTTAGCAGATACTCGACCCACTGTGCATATTGATCGACCAGTCGCTTGGACCCCTGAGCTAGTCACTATTTTGAAGCGGGTAGACAATTATGTGTCCCGCGCAGTAGACTTTTGGTTGAATAGTCTGCTGGAAGGTTTCATCACTGAGTTTGCAGTGGATACAAGAAAGAGTTTCAGTGAAGCTGAGAGGAGTTTCTTTCAAGCACATAGAGGTAAGTTCCTGAATTCTTTGAACTTATCGATTAAAATGCTTCTGTATGAAAAAGCAAAACTATGTATAGCTTCAGATGAATAGCATAGACAAGTAATGTCCCTAGACTCTGATAATGACCCTGAAGTTATTGGTTGCACTCGTAGTGGAAAACGGTATAAAGTAGGCCTTTACCAACATTCTTTTGAGTCAAGCCCAGAAGACAGTCAAGTTCCTAGAGCAAGCCACATAGAAAGACAAGGGAGCGTTCATATCCCTTACCACCCTTTTACACCGCAAAAGCCAGACGAAGCTCAGTATAATCCTGCAGTAACACCTTCTAGTAGCCCACACGGTACTTCTAGTACCTTTGTACCACCTTTGTTCAACCAGCCCAGCACTGCTACAGCACCTACACCTCAACCTAGCGCAAGAAAGATGGGTGATGACATGAAACTACCAACTTTTAGAGGAACAGGAATAGAAGACCCTGAGCAACACTGGTTCCTATGTGAAGCCATTTGGACAATTAAGCAAATTAATGATGATGCTGTTAAACTGGTTCAGTTAGCAACCACACTAAGAGAAAGAGCCTTAACTTGGTTCATGAAATACTCAGCAGCACAGAATAGAATGCTTGCTGAGGTAAGAAATGCCATGATTAGAGAATTCAAGAAACCTAAATCAGAATCACAGTGTATAACAGAGCTCAAAGACATCAAGCAGTTACCTACAGAGTCAGTATGGGACTTTGACCAAAATTTCAAAGCCTTGATAGATCAAGTAAGCTTTGAGTTTGCACCACAATAGCATAAGGAATGGTTCATTGCTGCGCTGCTTCCACACATTAGACTTCCTCTTATGCAACAGAATCTCACTACTCAGGAACAAGCTCTAGAGATGGCTATGAAACTAGAAGCTTCACCAATTGCTGGAACAAGCAACGATGTTGCGCAGTTGCAGAACCAATTAGCAAACTTAACCTTACAAGTGCATGATATTAAGAAATGCAAGGATGTTAAGGAAGAAATATGGTGTACAAAATGAAAAGCACAAGGTCATTCAAAGGACCACTGTCCCGTTTTCATAGAGTATATTGCAACTGGAGCACCTAACCCTTTACCACAGCCACAGGGGCCTTGGTGTGAAATCTGTAGAACTAGAGGTCATAGACCTCAAGAATGTCATTTACTTCAGAAATATGTACAAACTCCAAAGAATCTATATTGTAATTTTGTAAATCAGTAGGCCATGATGAAAACAATTGCAGAGCATATGACATTATGATGGAAAGGAAACATGATGTTTATAGAGTACAGTCAGAAGCACAAGGACCCGTAGCAGGTCCACAGTATGACCAAACTCGCGACGGTCGAACAGGAAATTACAGAGGCCGCGGATGTACAACAAATTTTGGCCGCAGAAGAGGCCAGATCACTTGTTATAATTGTGGAGCGCAAGGTCATTTTGCAAGAGATTGCCAAAACCCTACAACCCTTTGCAGATATTGTAAATCTTATGATCATATCATTGAAGAATGCCCTCAATTGATGACTAAAATGCAAGCAAAGACGCCACAGGTCAACCAGAATATTCAATTGATTGGAGCAGAAAAAATGGAACCAGACCGTACAGTTAATATTGTGACGCACAGTGGAACAACCACTGGTGACGCGCTAATATTAAACCCACCCCACTTAATATGCAGAAGCAAAAAGAAGCATTCAAGCAAGCCCAAGAGTATTTCTCAGATCCCAGAGCTTCAAGTTCTGTCGCAACTCCGCATAATGATATTAGATCGCAAGTGCTAAGACAAGACAACCTGGTACAAGAACAGGACACTACATCCGGAAGGCCCGATGAAGATGCACTAGGTACTGTCCATAATTTTCTAAGGAACTGCTTAAAGTTGTTGCGAAATGAAAAAGCAACTATGGAACTTCAACACCTATTGGATAAATGTCAACAATCTGCTTCGACGAACACGCCCCAGCGTGCTATTCATCAGATTGGGAGTCACATTAGAACTGGAAAAGAGATGAGGCTCACAGCGCAGATTGGAGCATTTGAGATGGACGAAGTTATTTTAGATTTGGGATCAGAAGTTAATGTTCTCACCATGCAGACATAGGAACAGATGGGAAGTCCTCAACTTACAAGATCCCCCATCCAGCTAAGACTCGCGAACCAGCAACGAGTCTCTCCATTGGGCAGATTACCCAATGTACCTATTGATATTGAGGGAGTAAGAAGTTCTGCAGACTTTGAAGTAATCAAAATCCTGGATGATAGTAGACCTTACCCAGCACTTTTAGGTATAGACTGGGCATTTGATAATTTGGTTGTCATCAATTTGAAGAAAAGACAGATGACCTTCGAGGATGACCAGATTAGGGTCATTGCACCGCTTGATCCTATTCAAGGACCAAGGTATATAGAACCCATTCGGGCAGAAGAAGAAGTGCGCCAAATGGAAAGTTTGTATCAGATGACTGCTAGTCAGAGTGACTATGTCAATCCCACAGCAGATGGCCATATCAGCTGGCGATGCAATAGTTCGTGCACATCAGACTCAGATGTAGGATTGGAAAACTGGCAGAATCGCTTACATTAGGTTTCTACAAGACGTTGCGCCATGATGACTAAATCCATTCGATGGATTGGCACAGAATTGATTGACACTCCAATTTTTGATGGTCTAACTGACGTAAGTGAATTCATACAGGCATATGGACAACAGCTTCCAGAACAACAGCGCATACACGCATTAGATGTATCACTGCGCGCTACACCCGCAAGATGGTGGGGTGCGCATAAAGAGAATATTCACACATGGCAAGACTGTCGCAGATTGATACTGCGTAGATTTCAGGACACCACAGCAGAAGTGTCGCGCAAATATGAGGGATAGAGCGACCCCAGGTCACACATTGAAGCATGCTTTCAGTAATGGTCGGATATTCCGGACGATGAGTGGGTTCACCTATTCATCCACACATTGGACACAGTTCCAAGGAACTGGTACACTGAAATAGAATTGCACAGAGGCACTCTTACTTGGCCTCTTATGATAGAAAGTTTTCAACTTACCTTCAGCTTTGAGTCAGAGCATCCGAGTGTTGATCAGGATCTGAAGTGTATTAAAAAGAAGGTATTTGAACCATGTCTATTACCAGAATATTCCCAACCAGATTGGGCTGTTCAGATAGAACATGCCCTGGAATGCTATAATTTCACCACTGAAGAAGAGGAGGATGATCCTCGCAACATCAATATCCCAGAATCAGAAGGGATGCGCAATGTTGAAGGTCCTCAGCTTGATATCCCTGCCATTACAGAACACATCAAGCTCAAAAAGGTTAATATTGGTACAGAAGCCGAACCCAAGTTTGCTTCTATAGGAGACTATTGGGATGATGAAACTGTTGGGCATGTTTCAGATCTATTACGTGACTACCAGGATATCTTTCCTACCAAGTTCACAGAAATGAAAGGCATCCTAGGAGACTTAGGAGTGATGCGTATACCTCTGAAACCAGATGCCAAGCCAGTAAAGCAGCGCCCATATAGGTTGAACCCGCGCTATAAAGAAAAAGTCAAAGAAGAAATTGACAAGATGCTCGCAGTAGGTAGTATTGAGCCAGTAGAAGAAAGCGATTGGATTAGCCCTATGGTTGTACAAGAGAAGAAGACAAAAGGTGAAATAAGAATTTGCGTGGACCTGCACAAACTCAATGACGCATCAGCGCATGATCCATTTCCTACGCCCTTTACGGATGAAGTGCTTGATAATGTTGGAGGACAAGAGGCTTACTCCTTCACTGATGGATTCTCGGGATACCATCAGATCAGAATCCATCCAGACGACCGCCATAAGACTACTTTTGCGACTGAATGGGGCTCATTCCAGTACACGGTAATGCCCTTTGGTCTTAAAAACGCTCCTGCTATCTTCTCTAGAGTCGTTGTTGCTGTTTTTAAAGAATTCATCCATAAGTTCTTAGAAGTCTATTTTGATGACTGGACTGTATTTGGCTTATTAAAGAACCATATAGCGAACCTGTGAATGATGTTAGAAAAATGTAGACAGCATCTGATTTCCCTTAACTTGAAAAAATGTATCTTCTGTGCTCCTTTTGGTATTTTGTTGGGTCACATTGTTTGCAGACAAGGACTCCTGATGGATCCTGTGAAGGTTGCCATCATCGCTAATTTACCTGCGCCCAACTCAGTCAAACAATTGTGTACTACATTGGGACATACTGGATACTACAGAAAATTTATCAAAGGTTATGCAAAGATCACAGCACCTATGGAAAGATTGCTGAAAAAGGATTCGAAATTCCAATGGACAGAAGAATGCCAACAGAGCTTGGACACACTTAAAGACAAGATGATCACTGCGCCAATTCTAGTTTTCCCAGACTGGAATAAACCCTTTCATGTTCATGTCGATGCTTCTTCTATAGCATTGGGGATCGTACTTACACAACCAGGAAAAGGAGGTATCGATCACCCCATTGCTTACTCTAGCCGAAAGTTGTCCACAGCCGAGAAGAACTACACTACTACAGAGAGAGAAGGACTAGCTATGGTGTACGCCCTACAGAAGTTCAGACACTACTTACTGGGCGCACATTTTAAAATGTATACTGACCATTCTGCTTTGAAATACTTGGTCAATAAGCCAGTGTTAGGGGGAAGAATTTGCAGATGGCTACTGCTCTTTCAAGAATATGATTTTGAGGTTATTGTAAAGCCAGGTAGATTGAATGCAGGACCTGACCACTTATCTAGGATTGAGTCAGGAGAGGAACCTACAAGTCTGGAGGACAATCTGCCTGACGCGCAGTTGTTCTCTATTCAAGCAGCAGATGAATATTATTCTGATATCCTTGAGTTTCTTACTACTGGACAAGCACCAGTTGAGTTTACAATCCAGCAGAAGAAACAACTTGTCGTCAAAGCCGTAGACTTCACTTTGATAGCAGGCCAGCTTTATAAGTTGGGCCCCGATGAAGTCTTGCGCAGATGTATCCTACCGCATGAAAAAAACTCTATCATCGCAGAAGCGCACTCAGGCATCGCAGGAGGCCATTTCGTAGGAAAGCCGACTGCTCAGAAGATCTTAGCCGCAGGTCTTTGGTGGCCGACATTGCATAAGGATACTAAGGAATTTTGCAAATGTTGCGATGTGTGCCAACGAATAGGAAAACCTTCAAGAAGAGATGAAATGCCGCTAAGACCTCAGATAACACTACGTGCTTTTGATAAATGGGCCATTGATTTTGTAGGTCCTATCAACCCTCCAGGAAAAAAGAACCGGCGCAAGATACATCATCACAGCTACTGAATACCTCACCAGATGGGCTGAGGCTAATCCAGTTAAGAACTGCGACGCTGCCACAGCCGCGCAGTTCATTTTTGAGAATATTATCACTAGATTTGGATGTCCACTGATTCTAATGAGTGATCAAGGTACACATTTCCTCAATGAGACTATAGAAGCCCTTACTGAAGAATTCCAAATTAGTCACCATAAGAGTACACCCTACCACCCTCAAGCTAATGGCACGGTGGAGGCATTCAATAAAATTCATGAGAATGCCCTGACGAAGATATGTAATCAACAAAGAGATGATTGGGACCTTAGAGTCACAGCTGTATTATGGGATTATAGAACTACCTGCAAGAAATTAACAAGCCACACACCTTTCAGTTTGGTGTATGGACAAGAAGCAGTTATGCCTATGGAATACATTATTCCCAGTCTCAGAATCGCGCAAATTACAGAAATGACAGATCCTGATACTATGAGCGCAAGACTCTCACAACTGCTTGCCTTAGAAGAAGACAGACTTTTAGCTGGATTCCATCAACAGGTACAGAAGGCAAGACAGAAAGCTTGGCATGACAGGCATATTAAGAATAAAGTCTTTCAGGAACAAGACTTGGTACTCCTCTATGACAGTAAATTCACCAAGTTTCCAGGCAAGTTTCGTGTACATTGGTTAGGCCCTTTTCAGGTAATAAAAATAACAGAAGGAGGAGCAGTTCAGCTTGCGAAGCTAAATGGAGAAGTACTGCCTACAAAGATTAACGGGAGTCGGCTCAAGCTTTACCGCGACGGCCACTCCGCCCTGTCGACTTAAATAGTTGCTCAAAGAAATGCAGACGTCCAGTGTAGTTGGAAGAGGCATCGCATTATCAGTCTACACGGAAGTTGCGAGACACTCAGTCTCCGGCTTCCCGCGCAGTTTTTTTTTGAAACATCCGCGCATGTCTATAAAGTTTGGTTGGAGCGAGCTTATATTTGCACTCTTGCGAAGGTTCTCCCCAGACCGTTGAACTGTCGCTCTTGCGAAGTTCCCTGTGTCAATTTTCCGCTTGAAGAATTCTTGTTGTGGACCCCTATAGGCACAGTTCCCTAAGTTGAAATGACCCACCAAAAATTTTGAATTACAGCAGTTATGTAGCCGCGTCTGAGAAATAAATGAAGGATAAACCCGGCATTTAAGTGTAGCCGCTCTGACAGATTCGAATTGATCCCCGTAAGATTTGCATTTAAACCATGTGCCGGAAGTCTTAGCTTCTCCCGGAAGCCTGTCAGAGCCCGTCCATCACAGTAAATGCACCGCAGAGGCGAGGGGGATCATAGGGTTGTCAACTCATGCATAGCCGCCTACAGCTAGTAGCCCCACTTGCCCGCATTTACTATCACCTTAGCTATAAATACCCCACACTTGTATAATTTCGGGTTACTTTTCTCGAGCTGCATAGTCTTGTTTGAGAATCTAAGCCATTGTTTTCAGAGCCCAGTCGTGCAGAGTGTCTTCCTTGTAGTCAGCGTCCATATTCCACCCTGTTCCGTTGTTTCTGTCCAAATTTCTTGTTACCTATACACGTTCACGACGGAGAACCTGTCGACTGAAGAAGTTGTTCGTCAATTCCTGCGTCGAGGCCTAGATTTCGGCATGACTACCCCCGTGACGGCTTCGACTTATGTACATCCTGGTTATCAGGATCCCAGACAATCTCCGGCCACAAGAGCATCTCAGCCACAGCCAGAAGATCCCGTTCCAGAGCCGTTGGCCACTATGGTGAATTATATTCCGCCGCGCCCAGAAGATGCACCAGAGGTGCATATTCCGAAGAATGCAAAGTATCCGCTTCCGTTACCTCCATTATCGGCTGGCGTGCGAATAGAAGGTTCCTTGATCGGACACCTTCCACTGGCCAAGTTCTCTTATTTCAACCTGGGAGACTATAAGACATATCCTCAGTTCCAGCTAGACCGATATCTGACGGTAGTGCATAATCCCACCAGAAAGGTTGACGAATTTATCCCGAAGGGATTTGCAGCAAATCTTGAGCGCCTTGGACTCCTGAACTTGTTAAAGCTACCGCATTTCGGGCGTAGCAATGAAGTGAACGCAGTCGTTAAAACACTACTATCTTGCGTTCATGGAGGTTACCTTTGGCTCGGGAGGCCAATCGATTTAAATTTCAATTTGATTCATTGCATTACTGGCCTGTCTAAGGTTGGTAAGGATCCCAATATCCATTTTATGGGAAAGGAGAAGGATAGAAAACTGGCTGCAAAGCTGGTGCAGAAATACAACCTTACAAGAGGAGGTTGGGCCTATGACCTCACAATAGTAGAAGACGAAGCACTGAGATTTACAGGAAGTTTGCTCGCGGGCAGACTTCTCACGAAGTGCAGACCAAAGGAAGTTACTGGAGCTGTCGTGGAACTCGCCATCGCAGCTGCGGAGGGAGAGCAGTACAACTGGTGCCTCTTCCTCCTCAATTCTTTTTTGGAAGACTGCCGGAACGTTCAAGATAACCCGGGTCAGTCATTCCATTTTTCTTGGCTTTTAATTTGATGTGCTCTCATCGGGTGGAAGGAGCCCCCGAACACTCAGTTCCTTCCACGCCGCGCAGGAGAACCTGCCGGAATCCGCTATGTTAACCTTTGGGAATCCCCTAATCCCGCGAAGCGCAAGATGAACCGCGCTGTATTTTGTGAATACTACTATCTCCTCAGAGATACCATTCAGGAAATGCCAAGGCTAAGTGAGGAGACAGCGAGGATATATGAAGGGAAGTTGGCCTTTACTGCCGACTTACATCAACTTTACCTCCGTCCCTGCAGCATTCAGGAGGAATGGGCCGTAGGTCTTTACAGGATGACCACAGAAGATGTCGAAGAAACTATCAAGTCTTGGTCGGACGAATGGAGAGAAGCCGCCGACATCGCGTCCGCGATGCCACCTGCTGCTGCGCAAGAGAAGGATAAGGGCAAGGAAGCCCCTGGGCAAAGAAGTGATGAAGGCTCGACAGAGCCGGCGACCAAGAAACAAATGTTGAATTTTCTGAATTTACTTCAATCTGATCTAGGATCTTAACTGAGAGAACAACATGTACATCATATCTACAGCATATCAATCATGGAGACAATAATGCAAGCACACACAAGAGACACAAAGATTTACTTGGGGAAAACCATAAAGGTGAAAAACCCCAATAACTTCCTCAGAGATAGATAGAGAAATGATACAACCAACCAATAGAGATAGCCATAACCTAGCAGCAATCCTCCTCCTCCATAAGTGCGCCTCTCCTCCTTGAGAGCATGTGTGTGAAGTGAGTGAGTAAATAGAGTGCCTCCCGCACTCTATTTATACTTGACTTGACTTGCCTTTTTACCTAACTCATGTCGGCTCGAACTTAACCACATAACATAATGCTGAGTGGGCCGACCCCCAATAGGGTGGTCTAATAACCCTTTGACCCACATGGCTGACCCCCAATAGGGTGGTCTAATAACCCTTTGACCCACATGACTTATACAGGGCCGACCCCAAACAAGGTGGTCTAATAACCCATCAAGTATAAGTTACGACACTTACAATATAAATGACGACACTTCCTTATAGAGGAATAATACCATCTCTATAGGAATACAATATACATATATGTGAAATACATTCCGAAGTTACATATACATCAACACTCCCTCTTAACTAGGAAGGTATTTCTCAGCACAGTTCTTCTAGCACAAGTCATCTTCTCTGGATCATCGTCACTGGATAATCATCATCGAGTCATCATCATCGTCACTGCTGCTGCTATCTCAATCAATCTCTGAATCTACTCGTCATAGGAAGTTCTACAGAGCCAGTCCTTTTTCATACTGGATGTAGGCCCACCACCTGCAGGTCTTCATCATCACTGGCCATACTGTGGAATCCTCAGGACTTATTACGTGCGTCACAAAACCTCGAAAGAGCATCCCAGGATGTTACGGGTACACAACTCCGACCTGTAAGATCTCCCAGGGCGCTATTACATGTGACCCCACCACAAAACCTCGCAAGAGCATCTCAGGATGTTACGGGTACACAACTCCGACCTGAAATCTCCCAGGGCACAAATTACATGTGGCCACCACAAAACCTCGCAAGAGCATCTCAGGATGTTACGGGTACACAACTCCGACCTGAAATCTCCCAGGGCAACGAATTACATGTGGTCATGGCAAAAGCTCGCAAGAGCATCCCAGGACTGATTACGGGCACACAGCCCAACCTATCGGATCTCCCAGGGAAACGAATTACATGCCATAGGACAAAACCTCGCAAGAGCATCTGCCAGATATCCCAGGGCGCTATTATATGCCATAGGCAAAACCTCGAAAGACTATCTGCAGATCTCCCAGGGAAACGAATTACATGTCCTCCCAGAGCAAAACCTCGAAAGAGCATTTGCCAGATGTCCCAGGGCACCGAATTACATGCCATAGGAAAAACCTCGAAAGACCATCTGCAAATCTCCCAGGGCAACGAATTACATGCTCATCTGCACAACCTGATCCACGGCCATAGAGTATCAACCTGATACTCACTATACATCATCCTGATGTATCCATGATCATCCTGATCATCATCACTGCAACGTCCTGCTGCATGTCATCTGGAGCAACATCCTGAAGCTCGTCATCTATGATCATCCTGATCATCACTGCAACATCCTGCTGCATGATCCACCTGATCATCAATGCATCTACCTGATGCATACCAAGTATCATACATGATCCTCCTGATCATCAATGTATCCACCTGATACAAATACATGATACATATCATCATACATGATCCTCCTGATCATCAATGCATCTACCTGATGCATACCAAGTATCATACATGATCCTCCTGATCATCAATGTATCCACCTGATACAAATACATGATACATATCATCATACAGGATCCTCCTGATCATCAATGCATCTACCTGATGCATACCAAGTATCTACCTGATACATATCATCATACATGATCCTCCTGATCATCAATGTATCCACCTGATACAAATACAAATACATGATACATATCACCATACATGATCCACCTGATCATACAATGTATCCACCTGATACATATACAGATACATGGTCCAAGCATCCAACATGATGCATACATACATACATAAAATGATCCAACTGATCATATCCAAGCAGAAACCAGAACATCATCCTGATGCTCATCATCCAGCGCTTACATCCACAGCCATGTGAAGGATCCTCCTTCCAACATGCTTGGAATGGCTTCAGCAAATGTGTCCATCACTTCTTCCTCGAAGTATCCTTGATCTGAAGCACGCCAAGCCTCTCTCTGAAGTACTCGAACTTCACCCTGGCTAGTGGCTTCATCAGCACATCTGCAATCTGCTCGTCCATCGCAACATACAGGAGCTTCACAGCTCCTCTCTGCACCATATCCCTGATATAGTGATATTTGATCTCTATGTGTTTCGACCTGTCATGAAACACTGGGTTCTCGGACAGCTTCACACAACTCTGGTTATCACAGAAGATACCAGTAGCCTCCAACGGGAGATCAAATAACTCAGACAGTAGCTTCCGTAGCCATACTGCCTCACAACTAGCTGAACAGGCTGCAACATACTCTGCCTCAGCTGTACTCAGTGCTACGCAGGACTGCTTCCTGCTAAACCAAGAGATCACACCTGATCCCATACTGAAGCAGCACCCAGATGTGCTCTTCCTGTCTGCAGCACTGCCAGCCCAATCTGAATCAACATAACCTTCCAGGTTAAACTTTTGATTCGCCTCATACCTGAGCCCATAATCCACTGTACCCTTCAGGTACCTCAGAACATGCTTTACAGTAACCAGGTGAACACTTCTCGGATCTGTCAGGAACTGGCTCAATGTGTTCACAGCAAAGCAAATGTCTGGTCTCGTGTTCGTCAGGTACATCAAGGACCCAATCATCTGACGATACATAGAGACATCAACTGACTCAGATGAAGCATCACATAGAAGCTTCAGATTCGATGCCATAGGTGTGGCCATGGCCTTGCAATCCATCATCCCGAACCTCTTTGGGATCTCTACTACATACTTCCCTTGTCCAAGGAAGATTCTATCTGCACTTTGCCACACCTCCATGCCAAAAACAAATAGTGCATCATCCCCAAGTTCTTCATCTCGAACTCGGTAGTAAGCTTCCGCTGCGTGTCGGCAATCAATCTATCTTCACCATACCAAGTTCTGGGAGCTTGCTTCAAGCCATACAAGGCTTTCTTCAATCTGCATACATATGACTCCCTGTCAGGTCTTGGGACTGCATCCCAAACATCTTCTTCATGATCTACGGATCATGGCATTCCATTTCTTCATCCCAGATCCTGGGAACTTCAATATCTTCAATAGATATCTTTCTTGCTGGAACAAATGTTGTAGTCCTTTTGTAGGAGATGGCATATGATCTTTCCTACACAACAAGTTAAATTGCATGATTAGAAAACATCTTATAGTTTTCAGAACAAATTCTTACACATAAAGAAATATGCCATACAGTCATGCAATTATCTTAGCCAATGCTTCAATACAACATTTATCCATATCCCGTAACTTTCTAGATGCCTTCCAATCTCTACCAGAACATTGTTAAGAGTGTGCACAACTCCCAACATGTCAGCAAAGAGGTTTCATTCTAGATAAGTAGCAATGGAATGTTTTACAGTGCCATAGGCTACTTACCCATGCATATTAGTAGTATACTGTTCATCAATGCAATTATTCTAATATGCATAATACACAACCTAATTCTAGGAACATCAGTATATACATTATTGAACAGTATTATTTAAGAAATGACAATTCAAATACTTATCTTTGTTTGTTCGTTGGGTGGACTCCCTCTGAGTCTTTGCTTCCTTGCAGGAGCTGCTGGAGTCCTAATCTGAGGTAGCTTCTTCTACACCTTTCTGTTGTGAAATGTAGAGAGATGATCAACTCCCTCTGAATATCTGCATCCTTGCAGAAACTACTGAAGTGTGCTCCTTTGCTTTCTTGCAGGAACAACTAGAGTGTGCTCCTTTGCTTTCTGGCAGGAGCAACTGGAGTGTGCTCCCTCTTGATCTTTGCTTCCTGAATTACCTGTTCTTGAACTCATATTCATCCTTGGTCCCTATGCATGCTTATTAGTATCATGAATGTGTTATCCTTGTGATCTCATATAAAATCATACATTCATTAGTATACTATTAAAACACAATAATCTCAAGCATGTATAGTCATGATCATTTCAAACAGAAATAATAAGCATGAGCATTCAAGGATTCTTATGGTTAGTCAAATCATAAGAAACATAACATGTCTAAACCTGTAATTACTCAAGCCTATGACTCTTCAGGTTAGTTGAATCATCAATCAAGATAAGATATAAAATGCATAAAACCTGTGATTATTCAAGCCTATACTTTCATGATTCTTCTGGTTAGTCATATCATCAATTATAATAATATACATCCAACCATGATTATTCAAACCTATGACTTCATGAATAATTATTATCAACAACAGTATAAGATCCTAACACAAGGTAGGATTTTAGCTTGATATAGGAAAAACATACCTGGATTAGCATGCTAGCTATTTATGTCTAACATACCCGCATAATGTCTTCTGGTTCTCTTTAGTGACTTGTGCTAGTAACCTGCATGTCTCATAAGTTAACCATTATAAAACTAAGTTATACATACCTCGAGAATGGATCTTCTATGAGATCCATGGCAATGGATGAATCTTTGTCCTCATGATCATATGTTCTTGAACTAGAACATGATTTGTCTTCTTGGTGTACCTTTCATGTTAGTAGACAACATAAAACTCATACAACATCACAATGTGTTAGTACAAACATAAGTTTCATACTCCTAATAAATGAATGACTTCTATCATGCATTCATAATTTTATTAAGGTGATATGACAAGTCTAAAATCAAGATTGTACTAACCGTGATAATATGAAGACAAGCATACCATAAACTTAATTATGAACAAATCTCAAAACATACCTCGATGAGTCATACCTGTCGAGATCACTTGTAATCTTCTTATGTAAGGCCTTAGCCTCATCTCCCTCTGAAACAGGAACTTCTTCACTTATGCAAGTGATTAACCCAATCCACTTGATTTGCAAGAACTGGACCTTGAGCTGGATATGGGTTTGTCAGAGAAACCCCAAAAATTCAAACTTTGAATTTCAAACTTCTGATAGGATAGAAATATGTGCCTTGATGAGCTGATCAAGTTGGTATATTCAGAATTTGAAAACTGCAAAGTTTCACTCCTCAATTTTGCCTTTGAAACTTCTAGATTCACTGGACGTGACCCTGAACTGGGGTTTGATGAAGCCCACTCTTTTGCCCCATCAAAATGTTTGATCCAAAGCTCTAAGCTTCTATTTTTCTGAGGAGCTTCCAGCCGTGGTCACAGATTTCAAAAATTCCCATTTTTACAGAAGCCCTAATTTTCCACTTTTCTGATCAAAGTCCCGAACTAGGGTCTAATCAAGCCCGGCCTTCTGCCCAACCAAAAATTCTGATCTCAGTCTCTAAATTTCTATTTTGATGAGTAGCATCCAGCCGTGGTCTCCGATTACAAAAATTCCAACTTTCTCCAAAGCCCTAAATTCCGGAAGCCATGAATGAAGGTACCAAAAAATAATTCTGTTTTGACAGAAATATGTACCTGATTGTTTCTGGTGTAACTCCGAAATTTTTGATCCACAGGGTCTGAAAAAGGTTCCGAAGATAGCCCGACCTGTTATCTTTCCATCCTGACAGGTCTGACCTCAATTGGATTCTCTGAGAGAGAGATATGCCAAATGTCGCAACGTGACCTGTTTTGGGATAAAACAGGAGAGCGAACTTGTACGGCGTGCCACGTGTCACTGTTTTAACTTCAGCCTCTGAAAAAGTTTTCTAAGATATCTCGGCCTGTTAGCTTTCCATCCTGACAGGTCTGACCTCAATTGGACTCTCTGAGAGAGAGTTATTCCAAATGTCGCAATGTGACCTTTTTATGGGATAATACAGGAGAGCGAACTTGTACGGCATGCCATGTGTCACTGGTTAGACTTCGGCCTCTGAAAAAGTTTTCTGAGATAGTGCAGACTGTGTACTACCTGTCACTTTTTACGAAATTTCATTTGGAGCTTCCTAGCCCAAGATATGACCTTTTTCCCAAGGTCACCTGATTTTGACTCAGATCTGGAAGAGGCAGAAACCCTATATTGTACAGATCATAAATCACAAAGTACAACGAATTAGAGGTTGTCCTTTGGACACAAGATACCTGGAGATCTTATCTTTGGCCTGTAACAATTTCAGATCCGAAAACTTCGCCAAAACGGATTTATAGAGAAAGTTCTACGATGACTGGTTTTTGCTATATCAAGCCCTAGCATCGTAAGTGCAACAAGTGTCATACATGCCATATCATGCCTTCTTTCAGGCTAGCTCTGATTCCATGTTGAATTTTCTGAATTTACTTCAATCTGATCTAGGATCTTAACTGAGAGAACAACATGTACATCATATCTACAGCATATCAATCATGGAGACAATAATGCAAGCACACACAAGAGACACAAAGATTTACTTGGGGAAAACCATAAAGGTGAAAAACCCCAATAACTTCCTCAGAGATAGATAGAGAAATGATACAACCAACCAATAGAGATAGCCATAACCTAGCAGCAATCCTCCTCCTCCATAAGTGCGCCTCTCCTCCTTGAGAGCATGTGTGTGAAGTGAGTGAGTAAATAGAGTGCCTCCCGCACTCTATTTATACTTGACTTGACTTGCCTTTTTACCTAACTCATGTCGGCTCGAACTTAACCACATAACATAATGCTGAGTGGGCCGACCCCCAATAGGGTGGTCTAATAACCCTTTGACCCACATGGCTGACCCCCAATAGGGTGGTCTAATAACCCTTTGACCCACATGACTTATACAGGGCCGACCCCAAACAAGGTGGTCTAATAACCCATCAAGTATAAGTTACGACACTTACAATATAAATGACGACACTTCCTTATAGAGGAATAATACCATCTCTATAGGAATACAATATACATATATGTGAAATACATTCCGAAGTTACATATACATCAACAACAAAAGGTGTCGCATCCCTCTGAGGCCATTCCCTCGGGGATCGACCAATATTTGAAAGAGCAATTTCGCGAGCTGCGCAACACGCACGCTCACATCAGAAGTGCTCTAGATCTGCAGTTTGTGGAAATAAAAGGTCTCACAGGAAGGATTGCGCAGACCCATGCGCTAGCATCTACTTCACAGGCGCCACAAGAAATTCCAAGTACCGAGCGAGTTGAAGAACTCATAGAAAGGCATACTGTCGTGCATATTCCGCCTACGTGCATGACACTTCCAGATCCGCTAGCTGCACTACAGGTAAGCGCCGTTGGGCCCGTTGAAATCAATTTGTCTCTAATTCCTATAGAGACTCTACAGCTAGTGCATGAGAAAGTTTCTCTTGAGTTGAGAGCTAGAGAGCTCTCTACATTCCAGGAAAATCAACGACTGCAATCGCAGGAGATAGAGCTGAAGGCAAGCCATAAGAATATCTTCGAGAAACTTGCACTTTATGAGGCGCAAGACATCAGCATCAGAAACGCAGTGGATGAGATTGCCCAGGAATTCCCAGCTTGCGAGATTCAACCAGACCTCCCTCTGGTTGAGAAAGTTCAAATTATTGGAGGAAGGGTGAAAACCCTGGAGCATGAAATAGTTGCTATGGCGGAGGGCCATAGAACCAAAATCGCTGAGCTAGAAGCTCGTGTTGCCGCGCAGTTTACAGATGATGCGCAGGAACAATTTGAAGCGCTGAGCAGAGCTTCCACACAGATGAAAGACAGAATACAGGAAGCTGAGAACCTGATGAGCCAAGCTATGGAAGCTTGGACGGAGCTTGAGAATCTCCCTTTTAAAGTTGGTCTTTTGGAACAGGTGCAAGCCGCAGAACAGTCCCTAACTGTTCTGACTGAAGAAGCTAAGGCTTTAACAGGCTTACCAAAAATGAAGAAAATGAGTGAAGTGCGCAAAATGCAATAGCAACTGCACAAGCTCAGAACTGAAGATGAGAAGCTCACCAACAACATTCAGCCATTCATGGATGAGTATGCTGATATTGTGGGCCAAGTCGAGGCAAAAATCAAAGAAATTGCTGAATCTCAAGAGGTGATTGATGCCATCACTAAAGAAGAAGCCACTGCAGAAACCGTGCAGACTGCTCTGGAGTGTGTCGATGAATTGGACTCCGCTATTGCGCAGTGGAAGAAAACATTCGTGGAGACTCAAGCAAAAGCAGATGCGCAAGTAAGGCGACCACACGCTAGTGCGAGTGGCTCGAGGGCGAGCCACAAGTAAGTGTTAGGGGCCTGTTGGAGCCAAGGCCGCAGCTATGGTAAAAGCTGCGAATTTTGAGGAAAAAGCACAAGTATGGAAGAGAAAGTGCTAAGTTTTGAATAAGCGCCAATTTTGGGACAGAAGAAGACGGTGCGCAGTACGGTGCCAGATGGATAATCTCAGCGTAGATTACGGACCGGAAATCATGGAGCTCGCGCGCACGTCAGAAGAGAATGAAGGTAGCCGAGTGGAAAGCCCAGCTACCACAATCAATGAAGCAATGGAGTAGAGGGCTCAGCTACCCTCATTTAAGGCTAAGTACAGAAGTTATGGTTGCTCAGATCAAGGAAGAGCAACGGACCAAAGCATTGAACGCGAAGGACAAGGCACCCATACCCATAAGCTGCGCCGGAATTCATGGAGCCTGCAGGAAGCGGCGACATGACTGCAAGCGGCGCCTACAGTACACCTAGCCATGTGTGTGGTTAGGGTTTTTGGGGATTACTGCTGGGAAAGGCCCACAGTTTTGTAAAGGTGCGACCTCCATGGCCACCTATATATATGTATAATTGTGAAGGGTAGATGTTAGTTGGTTAGACAGTTAGCTAGCTAGTCTGTGAGTTGGTTGATTAGTGAGTCAGTTAGCTAAGCCTCTGAGTGAGCTAGCTAAGATAATTGATGCTAGATGTAAGAAGGATTGATCGAGTTGATCATCCTCTGTTACGATCTTGTCGATTGTTTTCTGCCGTGTTGCTAGAAAATAGGAGTTAGAGCTGGTTAGCAGTGAAGCTAATCCTTGAGTTGCAGACAGTCCGAGGTGACGTCTGAACTATTGTAATCTCTGGAGAGGAAGAGACTAGATCGAGAGAAGGGCTCCCAGCTGTGTGCGTGGAGTTTCCTGGAAAGATCTAAGGCTGCAGCTGTGTGCACAGCATATTGTATAAGTCTATCATTTTCTGGGTAATATAAGATACTCCCGTGGACGTGGTTTTCCCCGTGGAGGTGGACTTCATATTTCTCGTTGTTGCAATGTTGTGAATGAAATGATTACCGGTTTTGAGTTTACTAACGAGAAAATACAGATATTGCATTACCTTTATGAATGTGTTGAGTAAATCAGTGAAGCTTTCTTGGGAACTATAATCGTTAAGGGTTGAAGGAATCGGTAAGACAATGTCACCGTTGCGATAGGAGAACTTGTTGCTGCAACGAGCATGCAAGTGAAACTACACGTAGAATATCCGCACAGAGGATAATTGGTCCTAGTGCAGGAGTGGAAGTACCGCGCAGTTCAGCTGCCGAGCAGGAGCTTGAGAGCTGTTGCACTCATAAGTCTGAAGAGAGAACAGTCTCCGCGTCGCCTAGGTTAAGGAAACTTGATTCCTTAGCCTCCCCATAGCCACTTCGGGTGAGACCTCGAGCTGCCGCGCAGCTCGTTGCCGAGAGGGCCAGTGCGCCAGGGGGTTTTGTTGCTGCGCTTCATTAAAACCCGGGTCTGTCCAAAAAGCAGCCAACAATAGCCAAAGACACTAGTCTTCCGATGGGCTTGCATTGGAGTAGCAACAATTGGGAGGCAAACCACACAACAAAAGTAGCATTCTTTGAGCGTGGAGAAGTTTATGATCAAGACAAAAAGGGAGTGAAAAGACCCTCCATGCCAGCACCATGGGATGAAATGGCTGCAATTGTCCTGAGGTATATTACATGCACTAGAAGATTAAGCTATGTTCCCATTTTCCATTTTCGTATTTTAGAGCTTCTCAGGCATAGAAGTCACATTTCATCAAACAACAATATTAGCATTCCATTTTACCTCTCCAATCCCTAGCAGAGATGAGCAGGAAGGGGGCTAAGGGAAAAGAGGATGCTTTGGCCCATCAAGGGCTAATCAAACTAATAGTTGGTGAGGAGCTAAAAGCTCAGATTCTAGATCTCTCCTGGGAGGAGTTCATCGTGGTGTCTGCTGACGACGTTCAGAGAATGAGGACTACGCCCTTGCCACCTGAATCAAAAAGTAAGACCACCTCTGTATCAGGGGCAAAAATAAAAATTGACTTGGACAGTGTGGCCGACACCTTGGTCAAAATAAAACACTCCAAAGAGGACTCCCCCCAACCAGACCCAGATATTCCTACCAGTAGTCAGGGGTCGAAGAGGCATAGAAAGAGATTCATGCAGGTATCTAAAATCCAAGTCTCCAAGGAGAAAGAAAGGGAACCCAGCCCCCTGATTACCAATGTGTCTGATGATGACACTGATCCTTTTATAGATCAGAAGGATCCCATTGCAGATGAAGAAGAGGATGAAGAAGAAAAAGAAGAAGAGGATGAAGAAGAGGAAAGGAATGAAGAGGAAAAATAGGATATAGAAGAAGAAATGGATAAAGAAGAAGAGTAGAGCTTACAGGAGCAAGGGAACTTTCCGAAAAACCCTCCAAAACGTAATGAAGACCCTGAGGTTGTTTCGCAGCTCGCTAAAGCACGAGCAGAATTGGAAATGCTCAGAAATGAGTTGGCAACATTAAGAATTGGGCCAGGAATCCAAGCCACACCTCCGCCATTCTCAGCCAAGAAGACACAAATCCTAAAGATGCATCATGCAGAAGAGCTCCGGCTGGCCGAGTAGAAGAATTTAGCGTTGCAAGAAAAGTTGGTCGAAGCACAGAATGAATTAGCAAAGAAAGACCAATAGATTATCAAATTTAAGGATGTTTTTTCCACGACTATCGGCATATATGAGAGACTGCGTGACATCAGACCACTGTCGGCGGTATATGCAGTTTATTTACAAGAGAAGTGGGGCAAATTCCAGCTCCATAGGTTGAAGAAAGGTCTCCCTATAGAGGTAAGCACTCCCAAAGAATTTATTGATGCATATTTGAACTCCATTGAGCTGGAAAAAGACCAATTGAGTGAGTTCTTCTTGCACAATTTCATAGTTTCTGGCTCGCCCAACTGGTCGCCAAACCCATATGTGGGCGATTTCCAGTTAAGGGCATTGTGTTCATGGATGAACCATGAAATTGAGCGAGCCCAGGACTATCATCTCTATGTTGCATCCAAATGGCAAACCCCATTAATGATCAGACCAGAGCTAACTCACCCCTAGGGAATAATCTATAATCACAGGATCCTCACTCAGGACGAGGAACTGATACCCATTCTCCTTGCAAAACAACAGGAGGCCGTGACTCATTTTGACATTACACTCCGCAGCACGCAGAAGGAAGTTAATGAGTCCATTAAGGAAAGATGGAGCAGAGTGGAAAACAATTTGAAAAGGAGAGAACTCCGCTCTCCCCTCAGGCTTGATGATGCCCTTTTCAAAGCCACACTCTACAAAGAATCCCTGGCAAGGAACCAACTCAGATGGATCGGGATGAGACTGAATCCCCCATTCTTTCTTTCCCCGGTCATCAAGGAATAGATAAATAAAGATGAAGAAAGGAGGACATGGACCAGGGAGGATCAGAACTTTGGGTATCACAGGCATGTACGGATCCCTAGGGTGGTAGCATGGGACATCAGGGAGGTCATCGATGAATCGAATAAGTCGCCCAAGGATGGGTGAATCCTTCAAGTATGGGAGAGAATGATGAGTCAAGTTTTCAAGTATTTGATAACCTTTTTTCCAGCAGCCAAACTCAAGCAATGGTGATGAAACATACTCATTTGTGGGGGAAAATATTTTACTTTAATTATTTAATGGAATTGTTTTATGATTATTCTTGGATGTTAGAATGTGTATCAAATAAACTGATTTTATGGAAACCAAGCGTGATTGAGCAGGTTCAGGGTCATTCAAGGATGGATGTGTAGAAGACTAAAGGATCACCAAGCTCGGCACCCTGTTTCCTGATTTATAGAGGATGCACTCCCACTTTCAAGAAGAATCGGCATTTTGACAATTAGTTAGGATCAACATTAAATCGTATAAATATGGACCTCTCGGGTAGCGAGAGGCCCCTGCTGTTATTTTTGGGAAAGACATTATTTTAACATTTTCTGCACTATTGAGATACTGAGAAGTACAGACTTCTATTTTGGCATGGATTTTATATCTTAATGAAAGATTGATGATTAATTCTAGCCAGCGTTTCTAAGTTTTTATTCTTTCCTGAGTACGGGTTGGGGAGGCCCCCTCCAACACGTAGGTCAGGAGATTCCTATTTGCAGGTATTTTTCCAAGTATGCGTTTTACATTGATGAACAGTTCTATGACATATGGGAGTGTTTGAATGATTCATTATTTTTGTAGTAGTTTATAATACATTCTGTAGTACAACAGAATAGTTTCAGTAGTCCTGTAGGTTCTTTCTTTCAACGCATATTTGAATCAACGATTGCATGTGTATCAGCTTTGCTTTCAATATCATGGTTTAGATCTGGAGTTCACTGCAGTTTCTCATCGTGATTAGTTTCTTTTGACTTCTTAGTAATAGATGGGTAAGCATAGAATGATCGTACTTCAATTCTAGATTGGTAAAACAAGTTAGATCAAGACTCCAGTTTTGTGCGTAGATAGTAGTTACAGACTTTGTTTCCCCAATAGTAGAATAGATCTGTTATGATATTTTCATTCTCAGCATTTAATTATTTCAGCATTTTGATTATTTCAAATAGATTTACTGTTTTTGTATCTTCATTTCTTAGAACAAACCAGCATCTAATTATTTCAGCATTTTAATTATTTAAAATAGATTTCTTGCTTTATTTCTTAGAACATATTTACTGCTTTTGGTACCTTTATTTCTTAGAACAGATTTACTGCTTTCAACACTTTAATTCTTTTAATTATATTTATTGCTTTCTAGTATTTAATTCCATAGCATAATTAGTTTTCACATTTAGTAGACAATCTTTAGAACATCGATACCGACATCCAACTGTGACAAGAGATTATCCTATAAGAGCACAAATAGTGCATGCATCTCTAAAGTTTGTACGTTCCCCGGGTTGACATTTAAAGTAGGCTCTTGGTATAGCTGCCCTCATTAGGCATCCACATTAGGAGCTCACCAGTATGAGCTCTATTTTCTTGTACCACAATTCACTCTACCTCATGGGGGGGTTGCTTGATTCTCATTCCCATTATAGTGTGGAAGAACCCAACATCAATTTTGATCCAAAAACGAATTCCCAGCAGTGAGAAAAACCAGAAATCGCGACTTTGAAAGAACCCATGTTTTGAAGTGCCAAAAACGCCCAGATTTGGTATTTGACAGAAAAATCCAATGGGGGATCCATAGATATGAACCTTGGGGTGAATTTGAGAGTATTAGATACCCCAAAATCCATTGGAAAATCCAGTTTTTATAGCCTAGAAAACCAGTGACGGGATTGAGTTATTTGATGAACAGAATTGTGAGAAATCCAATTGTGAATGACTGAGCAGAGGTTGGGTTTGCTTGATAAACCCAGTGAAGTCTAGAATCTCAAGAATTAGCAACTAGACCTTTCTATACCCATCCTGAAGAGCACTGGAGGGAAGGGACGCCTGAGGGACTGTGCAGCAGAGAAGAGGACCTTCCTTGTGTTGGGTGTGGTAGGTAATGTGGGTGCCTTGACTGTTGAATTCCTTTGAGATGCCTGTAGCTCTATGGATGAGCTCACTGGCTTAGCATTTCCCTCATTTGTCTGTTGTATTCTTGATAAACCCAATTGTCAGTTGGCTTAGCATAGTTGTTGAGTGAAACCATGGCTGTGAGTGAGCCTGTTTAGTTCTTCCTTAGTGGATACAAAACCTAGCTCGGGGGTGATCTCTCAATTGAAAGAATATAAGCTGGACAGAGATCTATGGTTGGGTGGATGTTGCTCTCACATAGCCAGTTGTTTGGACAGTTTCATCTTCAAGATACGTGTTCTCTATGATTTACATTATATGCATTATGTGTTTTGCAGTGTGTTAATTCTGAATGTTAATTGCTCATGTTAATGAAACAAAATGAATTTCTTAATGAAATCGACATGAAGTATGTGCATAACATGAGTACGATATTGAATTCTCTGCATGATGAACCATCATATGCATGTGTTAGTTATGATGATGCATTATTGTTTGTGTACTTGCTAATATGTTTATTTCCAATGTGTTTATATTAAGTATGAGTCTGCACACAAAAGATTTTAATTATTACAAATTTATGAGTAATGTATGGGGCTGAGATTGTCAAATGATCCTAGTATGTCAGTCATGTTTCCCTCCCTTGCACTGGATTGATGGAAGGGGACGTGACATCTATGGTCTCTATAGGGATAGTTTGTTGTTCACTTGTAACTTCTGCAATATCTGTTGCTGCAAACTGACTCTCTGCTGCTTCTATTACACCTGTTGTGGGATGACTCTCCATTGGAATGGAAGGGATTGATGTTGTAAGAAGAATCTTTGTTGGAATTGTAGGAGTTGATGTTGTAATATCTCCTTTAGTGGATATTTTAGCTATTTCTAACTTCATATTGGCAATTTTCCAATGCAAATCATCAATCTTCTTTCTTCTATATTCAACTAGCTGTTGGTATTCAATCATGGTAACATAAATTCTCTCTTTTTCTTCCTGTATCTCCTCAGTATAGACTGGGTCTATTGTGGTCATATTCAACTTCTTCCTCAGGGTGGCTATTTCATTGTCCCTTTTCTCAATGAGTGACTTGATTTGTGAGCCATCTTGTGGATTAGCTGCCAATGCAACCAACTTTGCTTCTAATGAAGTTATTGTGACTTGCTTTTCCCTAATTGTCCATTTCTCCATCTTGTATAGTTTCTCAATTTTTTCTAAGCCCAATATGAGGTTTATTTCCTCTTTATATGAATTGATTATCTCTGAGTAGATCATATCACTGGTCTGCTTGTAGAATTCCAACCTGTCTAGCTTACTAAACGCCTTGAAATTGACAATGTGTTCCTCAACCCTCCAATCACTTAGCTTGACTAGTTTGGGAACTTTGGGCTCAAGGACAGAAAATATGAATGTGTCTCACTGATGATCAACAACTCTTATTAATATCCTCCTTGTAGCTGGGATTTATTGCGTTATTTCCTTCACCATATTCAATCCTTTTTCCCTGATATTTATGTTGGAGCATAGGCCGCAGCTATGGCAAAGCTGCCAAGTTTTAGGAAAAAACACTAAGTTTTGAAGGAAAAGTGCTAATTTTGAGGAAAAGCACCATTTTTGGGCAGAAATGAACAGTGCGCAGTACGGCGCCAGATGGACGAGCTCACCGCAGATTGCGGGCTGGAAATCATGGAGCTCGCGCGCACAAGTCAAAGGAAAGAATAAATAAGGTGGCCGAGTAGAAAGCTCAACCACCACAGTAAGTGAAGCGGCGGAATAGAGAGCTCAGCTACCCTCATTAAGGCAAAGTACAGGAGTTATGGTTGCTCGGACCAAGGAAGAGCAACGGGCTGAAGCATTGAAGGTGAAGGACAAGGACAAAAGAACGATGAAGCAGTGCCCATACCCGCGATTTGCGCCGAAAATCGTGGAGTCTGTAGGAAGATGCTACGTCACTGCAAGAGGCGCCTACAGTACACCTAGTTGTGTCCGTGGTTAGGGTTTTTGGGGATCATGTTGGGAAAGGCCCACAGTTTTGTAAAGGTGTGACCCTCAGGGCCACCTATATATATGTGTAATTGAAGAGGGAAAAGGGTTAGATAGTTACTAAGTTACACGGACAGTCTAAGTTGATGTTTGAGTCATTTGTATTGCTGTATCTTTTAAAGTTGTTAATGATCATTTTGTGCATGTAAGAAGGCCGCGATCTCGCAGGAAGACCGCTTGGCGTAAGGGCCATTGCATGTATCGACCAGTCGCAAGAGGACTAAGAGGGGAATGTAATTGTATGTCTTTGTCATGGTAATATCTGTAGAAGAAGAGAATAGATCTAAGAGAAGGGCTCCCAGCTGTGTGTGTGGAGTTTCCTAGAAAGATCTAAGGCTGCAGCTGTGTGCACAGTGGAACTGTGTTATCCCCATCTCAAGATAATATAAAACACAGTTCCCGTGGACGTAGCTTCCCTCCTGGAAGTGAAGCACGTAATTCTTTTTGTTGTGGTGATGCTTTATGTGATTGCATTTCTTTGCTTTACTGTCTATGTTTCTATGAATGTTTCGCTATCTTTATGAATGATTATGTAAAGTAAATCCTGGAAGCTCCCTTAGAAGTTGTACTTGTGCATTGTCGAAGGAGTCTGTAAGAACACTGTTGCCGCAGAGCTAAAGGAGTGTGTTACTGCGTTGTGGCGCAAGGGCAGAGACGATACATAGTGTATCGGAGGAAGCGGGTAAAAGACTCGTGCGCAGGTGCGGAGCTACTGCACAGCTTGACTGAGAAGAGTGAGTTCCAGTGTTGTAGCGCTGGGAGACCTATGAAAGAGTAAGATGCTCTGTTCAGGGGTTACCTCCAAGAAGGGAAGACATAAGACTGTAGACTCCACACCACCTAGGTTAAGGAAACCTGATTCCTTAGCCCCCATAGCCACTTCGGGTGAGACTTCGGGCTGCTGCGCAGCTCGTTGCCGAAAGGGCCAGTGCGCCAAAGGGGTGTTTGTTGCTGTGCATCCTGAAAATCCGAGTCTGTCCAGAAAGCAGCCAACAAATGGTTCTATTGCTGGCTTTAACCCTATTATTTTGAAGGCAATGTGGTGCTAGAATCCTACAGCTAAAGAAATTCAAGAGTGGTTTGATTCAAAGGCTAGAGAGTTCGCTGAACGTGAAAATAGAAGCCCTAGGCTTCAGATAGAGGACTGGTTGCAGAAGCATATTTATACTGAGCTTCACGAAATCTTCTTTGTAACATTTGCACTCGAGTTGCATGAGTGGGTATCCAAGCTAGCAGATACTGGACCCACTGTGCATGTTGATCAACCTATCGTTTGGACGCCTGAGCTAGTTAGCATTTTGAAGTGGGTAGATAATCCTGTGTCCCGCGCAGTAGACTTTTGGTTGAACAGTCTGCTGGAAGGATTCATCACCGAGTTTGCAGTAGATATGGGAAAGAGCTTCAGCGAGGCTGAGAGGAGCTTCTTCAAAGCATACAGGGGTAAGTTCTTAAATTCTCTGAACTTGTGGATTAAAATGCTCTTACATGAAAAAGGAAAACTATGCATAGCTTCCGATGAATAGCATAGACAAGTAATGTCCGTAGATTCTGATAGTGATCTTGAAGTTATTGGTTTCACTCATAGAGAAAAACAGTATAAAGTAGGCCTCGACTAGCATTATTTTGAGTCTAGCCCAGAAGATAGCCGAGCTCGTAGAGCGAGCCATATAGAGAGACAAGGGAGTGCTCATATCCCTTATCACCGTTTTACACCGCAAAAGCCAGATAGGGCTCAGCATAACCCCGCAGTAACACCCTCTAGTAGCCTGCGTGGTACTTTTAGTACCTCAGCCCCACCTTTGTTTAACCATCCTGGAGGCAGTGCCATAGCACCTCCACGTCAACCTAGCGCAAGAAGGATGGGTGATGACATGAAGCTACCAACCTTTAGAGGAACAGGGCTAGAAGACCCTGAGCAACACTGGTTTCTATGTGAAGCCATTTGGATGATTAAGCAAATTAATGATGATGCTGTTAAGCTGGTTCAGTTAGCAACCACACTTAGAGAGAGAGCCTTAACCTGGTTTATGAAATACTCAGCAGCACAGAATAAGACGCTTGCTGATGTAAGAAGTGCTATGATTAAAGAATTCAAGAAACCTAAATCAGAATCATAGTGCATAACATAACTCAAAGACATAAAACAGTTACCTACAGAATCAGTATGGGTCTTTGACCAGAAGTTCAAAGCCTTGATAGATCAAGTAAGCTTTGAGTTTGCACCGCAGCAGCATAAGGAATGGTTCATTGCTGCGCTGCTTCCTCTTATGCAACAGAATCTCACTACTCAAGAACAAGCTCTAGAGATGGCTATGAAACTAGAAGCTTCACCAATTGTTGGAACAAGCAATGATGTTGCGTAGTTGCAGAACCAAATACAAAACCTAACTTTGCAAGTGCATGATATTAAGAAAGGAAAGGATGTTAAAGAAGAAATTTGGTGTACAAAGTGTAGAGCACAAGGACATTCAAAGGACCATTGTCTCGTTTTCATAGATTATATTGCAACTGGAGCACCTAACCCTTTACCACAGGCTCAGGGGCCTTGGTGTGAGATCTATAGAACTAAAGGCTACAGACCACAAGAGTGTCACTTGTTACAGAAATATGTACAAACTCCAAAGAATCTATATTGCAATTTCTGTAAATCAGTAGGCCATGATGAGAACAATTGCAGAGCATATGACCTTATGATAGAAAGAAAACATGATGTTTATAGAGTATAGTCAGAACCACAGGGACCCACAGCAGGTCCGCAGTATGACCCAGCTCGCAAAGGCCGAGGAGGAAATTAAAGGGGCCGAGGATGCGGAGGAGGTTTTGGTCATGGAAGAGGACATATCACTTGCTATAACTATGGAGCTCAAGGCCATTATGCAAGGGATTGCCAAAACCCTACAACCACCTGCAGATACTGTAAATATTATGATCATGGATTGAAGAATGTCCTCAGTTGATGGCCAAGATGCAAGAAAAGAAGCCACAGGTTAACCAGAATATTCAGTTGATTGCAGCAGAAAAAAGAGAACCACATCCCACAGTTAATATAGTGACGCGCAGTGGTGCAACCACTGGTGCGCTAGAGTCAGGAACTGGAAAGCCAACAACACAATGGGTGCGTCGTGCTAATATGAAACCATCCCCGCTCGACCTACAGAAGCAAAAAGAAGCATTCAAGCAAACTTAAGAGTATTTCTCAGATCCGCGATCTTCAAGTTCTGTCGTATTACCGCACAATGATATCAGACTGCATGTGCCAAGTCAAGAGAACCTGGTACAAGAGCAGGCTACTACATCTGGAAGGCCTGATGAGGAGGATACACTAGGCAGTGTTCATGCTTTCCTGAGAAGCTGCTTAAAGTTGTTGTGCAATGAAAAAGCAACTATGGAACTCCAACACCTGTTGGATCAGTGTCAACAATCTGCTTCGACGAACATAGCACAGCGTGCTATTCATCAGATCAGGAGTCATACTAGAACTGGAAGAGAGATGAGACTCACAGCGCAGATTGGAGCATTTGAAATGGACAAAGTCATTTTGGATTTAGGCTCAGAAGTTAATGTTCTCACCATGCAGACTTGGGAATAGATGGGTAGTCCTCAGCTTATCAGATCTCCTATCCATCTAAGACTAGCAAATCAGCAACGAGTTTCTCCATTGGGAAGATTACCCAATGTACCCATTGATATTGAGGGAGTAAGAAGTTCTGCAGACTTTGAAGTAATCAAAATTCTGGATGACAGTAGACCTTACCCAGCACTTTTAGGCATAGACTAGGCATTTGATAATTTGGATGTCATTAATTTGAAGAAAAGACAGATGACCTTTGAGGATGACCATATTAGGGTCATTGCACCACTTGATCCCCTTCAAGGACCATGGTATATTGAACCCATTCGAGCAGAAGAAGAAGTGTGCCACATGGAAAGTTTGTATCAGATGACTGCTAGTCATAATGATTATGTCAATCCCACAGCGGACACCCATATCAGCTGGCGATGCGATAGCTCGTGTACATCAGATTCAGAAGCAGGATTGGAAAACTGGCAGAATCGCTTACATGAGGTTTCTGCAAGGCGTTGCGCCATGACGACTAAATCCATTCGATGGATTGGCACATAATTGAATAAACTCCAATCTTTGATGGTTTAACTGGAGTAAGTGAATTCATACATGCATATGAACAAGAAATCCCAGATGAGTAGTGCATACAAGCATTGGATGTAGCACTGCACGCTACACCTGCAAGATGGTGGGGTGCGCATAAAGAAAATATCGACACATGGAAAGACTGTCGCAGGTTGATACTGCACAGATTTCAAGAGACTACAGCAGGAGTTTTGTGCAAATATGATGGACAGAGTGACCCCAGGTCACACGTTGAAGCATGTATTCAGCAATGGTCAGATATTCCAGAGGATGAGTGGGTTCACCTATTCATCCACACGTTGGATATAGTTCCAAGGAATTGGTACACTGAAACAGAATTGAACAGAGGCACTATCACTTGGCCTCTCATGATTGAAAGTTTTCAACTCACTTTCAGCTTTGAGTTAGAACATCCAAGCATCGATCAGGCTTTAAAGTGTATTAGAAAGAAGATATTTGGACGATGTCCTTTACCAGAGTATTCTCAACCAGATTGGGCTGTCTAGATGGAACATGCCCTGGAATGCTATAATTTCACCACTGGAGAAGAGAATGATGATCCTCGCAACATCAATATTCCAGAGTCAAAAGGGACGCGCAAAGTCGAAGGCCCTCAGCTTGATATCCCTGCCATTACAGAACACATCAAGCTCAAGAAGATTAACATTGGTACAGAAGCCGAACCCAAGTTTGCCTCTATAGGAGATTATTGGGATGATGAAACTGTTGGCCATATTGTAGATTTACTACATGAGTACCAAGATATATTTCCTACCAAGTTTAGAGAAATGAAAGGTATCCTAGGAGATTTAGGAGTTATGCACATACCTTTGAAAGAGGACGCTAAGACAGTAAAACAACGCCCGTACAGGTTGAACCCGCGATATAAAGAAAAGGTCAGAGAAGAAATTGATAAGATGCTTGCAGCTGGTATCATTGAGCCAGTAGAGGAAAGTGATTGGATTAGTCCTATGGTGGTACAAGAGAAAAAGACAAAAGGTGAAATAAGAATCTGCATGGACCTGTGCAAGCTCAACGACACATCAGCGCATGATCCATTTCCTACGCCCTTTAAAGACGAAGTGCTTGACAATGTTGGAGGACAAGAGGCTTACTCCTTCACTGATGGCTTTTCAGGATACCATCAGATCAGAATCCATCCAGAGGACCGCCATAAGACCACTTTTGCGACTGAATGGGGCTCATTCCAGTATACGGTAATGCCCTTCGGTCTTAAAAATGCTCCTACTATTTTCTCTAGAGTCGTTGTTGCTATTTTTAAAGAATTCATTCATTAGTTTCTAGAAGTCTATTTTGATGACTGGACTGTGTTTTGTTTACTAAAGAACCATATAGGGAATCTAAGGATGATGTTAGAAAAATGTAGACAGTATCAGATTTCCCTTAACTTGAAAAAATGTATCTTCTGTGCTCCTTTTGGTATTTTGTTGGGTCACATTGTGTGTAGACAAGGATTCATGATGGATCCTACGAAGGTTGCCATCATTGCTAACTTGCCTGCGCCCAACTCAGTCAAACAATTGCACACTACATTGGGACATACAGGATACTATAGGAAATTTATCAAGGGTTATGCAAAGATCACTGCGCCTATGGAAAGACTGCTTAAAAAGGATTCAAAATTCCAATGGACAGAAGAATTCCAATAGAGCTTGGACACACTTAAAGGAAAGATGGTCATAGCACCTATTCTAGTTTTCCCAGACTGGAGAAAACCCTTTCATGTTCATGTAGATGCTTCTTCCATAGCATTGGGGGTTGTACTGACACAACCGGGAGAAGGAGGTATTGACCACCCCATTGCTTACTCTAGCAGAAAGCTGTCTACAGCTGAGAAAAACTACACCACTACAGAAAGAGAAGGACTCGCTATGGTGTATGCCTTACAGAAGTCCAGACACTATCTATTGGGCGCTCATTTTAAAATGTATACTGGCCATTTTGCTTTGAAGTACTTGGTCAATAAGCCAGTGTTAGGGGGAAGAATTTGCAGATGGCTACTCCTCTTCCAGGAGTATGATTTTGAGATTATTGTGAAGCTAGGTAGATTGAATGCAGGACCTGACCATTTATCTAGGATAGAGTCAGGGGAGGAACCTACAAATTTGGAGGACAATCTGCTTGATGCGTAGCTATTTTCTTTTCAAGCAGCAGACGAGTATTATTTCGATATTCTTGAGTTTCTCACTACAGGGCAAGCGCCAGTTGAGTTCACAATGCAGCAGAAGAAACAACTTGTTTTCAAAGCCGCAGACTTCACTTTGATAGCAGGCCAGCTCTATAAGTTGGGCCTTGATAAAGTCTTGCGCAGATGCATTTTACCGCATGAGAAGAATTCCATAATCGCA
Source organism: Larix kaempferi (assembly GCA_027924585.1). Lineage (NCBI taxonomy): Eukaryota > Viridiplantae > Streptophyta > Pinopsida > Pinales > Pinaceae > Larix > Larix kaempferi. Next base: position 16,664,798 of record BSBM01000293.1, on the reverse strand, counting down.
GAAGCACACTCAGGAACCGTAGGAGGCCATTTCGCAGGAAAGCCGGCTGCACAGAAGAGATTAGCCGCAGGTCTTTGGTGGCCAACATTGCACAAGGATACTAAGGAATTCGGCAAGTGTTGCGATGTGTGCCAGCGAACAGGAAAACCTTCAAGAAGAGATGAAATGCCGCTAAGACCCCAGATAACAGTGCGTGCTTTTGATAAGTGGGCCATTGATTTTGTGGGACCTATCAACCCACCAGGAAAGAGAACCGGCGCAAGATACATCATCACAGCTACTGAATACCTCACCAGATGGGCTGAGGCGAAGCCAGTTAAGAATTGCGACGCTGTCACTGCTGCGCAGTTCATTTTTGAGAATATTGTCACTAGATTTGGATGTCCACTGATTCTAATGAGTGATCAGGGCACACATTTCCTGAACGAGACTATAGAGGCCCTTACTGAAGAATTCCACATTAGTCACCATAAGAGTACACCCTACCACCCTCAAGCTAATGGTATGATGGAGGCATTCAATAAGATTCTGGAGAATGCCCTGACCAAGATCTGTAATCAACAAAGAGATGATTGGGACCTTAGAGTCACAGCTGTGTTATGGGCTTACAGAACCACATGCAAGAAATTAACAGGTCACACACCTTTCAATTTAGTGTATGGACAAGAAGCAGTAATGCCCATGGAATACATTGTTCCCAGTCTCAGAATTGCTCAAATTACAGAAATGGAAGATACCGATACTATGAGTGAAAGGCTATCACAATTTGTTGCCTTAGAAGAAGACAGGCTTTTAGCTCGATTCCATCAACAAGTGCAGAAGGCGAGACAGAAGGCTTGGCATGACAAGCATATTAAGAATAAATTCTTTCAGTAAGGAGACTTGGTACTCCTCTATGATAGTAAATTCATCAAGTTTCCAGGCAAGTTTCGCGTACATTGGTTAGGCCCTTTTCAAGTGATGAAGATAAAAGAAGGTGGAGCAGTTCAGCTCGCGAAGCTTAATGGAGAGTTGTTGCCCACAATGATCAACGGGAGTCGGCTCAAGCTTTATCACGACGGCCACTCCGCCCTGTCGACCTAATCACCTACTAAAGTCATGTAGATGTCTAGTGTAGTTGAAAGAGGCATCGCATTTATCACAGTCTACACGGAAGTCGCGAGACATTTTCAGTCTCTGGCTTCCTGCGTAGTTCCTCGAAACACCCATGCAGTCAATAAAGCCTGTTCTGAGCGAGCCTATTTTCGCTCTTGCGGAGTTCCCCGAGTTTTCGAACTTTCTCTCTTGCGGAGTTCCCTATTGTCAATTTGTCTCTCTTGTGGAGTTCTCCTCGCTGTGGAGCCCTCCATGTGCACAGTTACCCATGCTAAAGTTACCCACCGAAAATTTGAATTCTAGTAGTTCTATAGCTGCGTCTGAGTCTTAATGAAGGATGAGACCACCATCTAATTGTACTTGCTTTGATAGATTCGGCTTGATTTCCCTAAGATTCGCATTTAATTAAGGAGCCGAAGGCCTTAGCACATCTCCCAAAGGATGTCAGAGCCCATCCCTCGCATTTAATGCACAAGTAAAATGACCGCAAGCTAGTGCGAGTGGCTCGAGGGCGATCCACAAGTAAGTGTTAGGGGCCTGTTGGAGCATAGGCCGCAACTATGGCAAAGCTGCCAAGTTTTAGGAAAAAGCACTAAGTTTTGAAGGAAAAGTGCTAATTTTGAGGAAAAGCACCATTTTTTGGGAAGAAATGAACAGTCTGCGGTACGACGCCAGATGGACGAGCTCATCGCAGATTACGGCCCGGAAATCGTGGAGCTCGTGCGCACAAGTCAAAGGAAAGAATAAATAAGGTGGCCGAGTAGAAAGCTCAACCACCATAGTAAATGAAGCGGCGGAATAGAGGGCTCAGCTGCCCTCATTAAGGCAAAGTACAGGAGTTATGGTTGCTCGGACCAAGGAAGAGCAACGGGCCGAAGCATTGAAGGCGAAGGACAAGGAGCAAAGAACGATGAAGCAGTACCCATACCCACGATCTGCATCGGAAATCATGGAGTCTGTAGGAAGCTGCGACGTGACTGCAAGAGGCACCTACAATACACCTAGACGTGTCAGCGGTTAGGGTTTTTGGGGATCACTGTTGGGAAAGGCCCACAGTTTTGTAAAGGTGCGACCCTCAGGGCCACCTATATATATGTGTAATTGAAAAGGGAAAAGGGTTAGATAGTTACTGAGTTACACAGACAGTCTAAGTTGATGTTTGAGTCATTTGTATTGCTGTATCTTTTAAAGTTGTTAATGATCATTTTGTGCATGTAAGAAGGCCGCGATCTTGCAGGAAGACCACTTGGCGTAAGGGTCATTACATGTATCGACCAGTCGCAAGAGGACTGAGAGGGGAATGTAATTGTATGTCTTTGTCATGGTAATATCTGTAGAAGAAGAGAATAGATCTAAGATAAGGGCTCCCAGCTGTGTGCGTGGAGTTTCCCAGAAAGATCTAAGGCTGCAGCTGTGTGCGCAGCGGAACTGTGTTATCCCCATCTCAAGATAATATAAAACACAGTTCCTATGGACGTAGCTTCCCTGCTGGAAGTGAACCACATAATTCTTGTTGTTGTGGTGATGCTTTATGTGATTGAATTTATTTGCTTTACTGTCTATGTTTCTATGAATGTTTCGCTATCTTTATGAATGATTATGTAAAGTAAATCCTAGAAGTTCCCTTAGAAGTTGTACTTGTGCATTGTCGAAGGAGTCTGTAAGAACACTGTCACCGCAGCACTAAAGGAGTGTGTTACTATGTTGTGGCGTAAGGGCAGAGACGATACATAGTGTATCGGAGGTAGCGGGTAAAAGACTCGTGCGCAGGTGCGGAGCTACTGCGCAGCTCGGCTGAGAAGAGTGAGTTCCAGTGCTGTAGCGTTGGGAGACCTGTGAAAGAGTAAGACGCTCTATTCAGGGGTTACCTCCAAGAAGGGAAGAGAGAAGACTGTAGACTCCACACCACCTAGGTTAAGGAACCCTGATTCCTTAGCCCCCCATAGCCACTTCGGGTGAGAGTTTGGGCTGCTGCGCAGCTCATTGCCGAAAGGGCCAGTGCGCCAAAGGGGTGTTTGTTGCTGCGCATCCTAAAAACCCGGGCCTGTCCAGAAAGCAGCCAACAATTTATGTAACTAGTTTGAAGGTCTGTCTTTACATGAACTGGTTCTCCTGATGATGACCCTTGTATCTTCTGGGAAAAAATGAACTCAATAGAGGGGTAGCTAGTATATTGAATGGGAGTTCTTCTTTGGAACTATGGATTCTTTTTAAGTTTAGTAATTTCCCTTGGGATTTTGACTGACTCTAACACCTCCACTAATGCTTTCTCATCTTCTTCAGTTTTTGTTCTAGCTCTTTTAGGGTCTTGGCCTTGCTCAACTTGATCAATTTCCATTTACTGAATTTATTCTACTGTTCTTTTTTGCGCTATCAACTACTCTTGTATTTCTTTCTCTTAAAATATTTGTATAGCTTTTTGGACCTTTTCCCATGTCTCTTTATTAGTTATTTTCTCCCAAAGTGGCATTGCTTCGCTTACATATGTTGAGTTTTTATTTTCTAGCCTTTGTTTAGATATAACCTGGTCTGGATCATAGGCTTCCTTCTCAGCTTTTTCAAGGTTGAGTTGGCTCATGTATTCTTCTACATACTGAGAGGCATTTAGTCCTCTCATGATAATAGGCACAACCTACTTTGGTAGTAGTAATGATCTATGTTGTTTAAAATTCCTAAAATGTAGTGCATCTGAGGTCATTTTCCGCCTTACAAATTCCACGGAAAAGATTCTTGGGGTTAGGAAGGTAGGTAGTTTGTATGGATCTTCTTCAAATCCATAAACCTTGATAACTATGTGGTATTCATAAAGGAACCAATCTCCCACTTGAATCTTTGAGGTGAATTGTAGATGTTTTCTATTCTTTGACAGCATCCTTGAGGGTGAGCGACCAAAAATTAGGTTGTATGCAATGGTCGTGAATTTGTTTGTAAACTCTTAGAAATTAGATTTGTAGGACCTTTTGAGGGCTAAATAAGTCCACTCATATACTAGAAGTTGTGTTCGGTCTTCATAAGTAGTTCTCAAACCTAAGTGTTTGAAACTCTCAAAATTTTGATAAAATAACAAGAAGAATATGTAAGATGGGAACCTAAAGTACTCAATGGAAATGAATTCCTCTAATTGTTCATGGATTATTGTGGCTAAGTGAGTACATAGGTAAAAATGTGGAGGATTTCTACCAACTTCAATGGTTAGTTTAAGCAGAATCCCTAGGATGAATTCATATACAAACTTGTCTTCTTCCAAGCACACAATTGTGAAAATAATAGAAATGGCCTTCCAGGAGATTTCAGAAAATATTGTCGTGGCATATGGAGGAGGAGTAGTAGGTATGGCCATATCTGGATCTAAGTGTTTGAAGAAAAAATTATGAGGTTCATAGGGTCCAAGACCGTGAATTGCACTTGCCAGGGATTTTTCATTAAAAGGATAAGGGGCCAAAGACTCTAATATGTAGAACATTCTTTTGAGTGCATCTGGGGTGATAAAACAAAGGTTTTTAGACATATCGGATGATAGGATTTCCCGCTTGGTAGGGGAATAATGCTTGGAACATGAAGTCATGATATCAAAGAAGACAATAGATCTAAGACAAGTAGTCCTATCAAAGTTTGAATTCCATAGATTAAGTCTATCTTGGTTAGCAAAGGATAGGGTTTTGGATTCTTTAATTGTCTCATTTTGTTAGGAAGCCATGTTTTTACTTTGTTAGTATATTGTTGTTGGATGCATATGCTTTGTAAGACGTCCCGTAGTATTTGTTGATCCATAGTTTGTGTTATTTTTGTTGGGCGCATATCCTTTGTAAGTCGCCCATAGTATTTGTTGACCAATAGTTTGTATTGGCCCATGGTTTTGACCCATAGTATTGGTGCCTAGACTTAGTATATAAGTGTGTGTTGAGGCCAAAGAAGCCACGGTGAAGTTATTTGTATTGAGCTTGCTTAAAGGAGGTTTCCCCCTCGAAGCGGACTGTGATCAATAAAGTGATTCTGAGCTCTGTTATTACCGCTATCTCGTGTATTTTCATTAATTAATTGTTGCAGGTTCCTCCCATCTAGTATCATAGCACTTTCTTGGGCTTGTTGGGTGAAATTTATGCCAATTTTTTTTTTTGCATTTGTTGCAGGTTCGGATCTGGGAATAATCCCTATCTGCTTGACTCTGGGAAGTACTTGGGAATAAGACCTAAAAATCATTGTGAGGAGTACCACAGGAACCCCAAAGTAGATGGCCCATTGAGAGGACCTGCCAGTGAAAAAGGAAATGACCCCTACCCGATTGACAAGTTCCCACCCGTGAGGTAAACCAAGAGTTGTCGTTTCTGGCCAAGCAGTTATTAGTTTTACTTGAGCCGTGGAGTGAGGGGTACTACCCCAATACACAAGCCGTCAGACAACATTGGTGACCGAGTGAATCTCCTGAACTGTTAGGAGGCTGAACATACGTGGTCCATATCTATTTTCAGCTGATAAATTGCAGATTTCCTCTGTCCAGAACTATTGCCGATCACTTCAACACAGTTTCAGATCTATTTGTTGTTGATCCCTTCCCTGCCATTTCAGATCTATCTATTGTCAATTCCTTTATCGTTGTTTCAGATCCATCCATTGTCGATCCCTTCCGCACCATTGCAGATCCATCTGTTCCGATCCCTTCTGCGGCGTAGCAGATCGATTCTGAAAAAGAAAAAGAAAAAGAAAAAGAAAAAGAAAATACATAAAAATCTATTTTTTCCCCACATCTCCCTTGTTTTCACTCTATTTCCCTTGAAACTTCCCTGACACCCCTGTAATACCATTCTGTATCTTTCATTTCTAAGAACCCTATCCCAAATTCCACTTCCCAAAGCTAAAAATCCCACATTTGTCTATTTTTAGGGTTTGCCATAACTTCTTTGTTTTTCACCCAATCGCCTTCAAATTTTTCCACCGTGTTCATTCCCTATTTCTACTTCTTTGTCCCTCTCTAACAAATTTTCTCATTCTTTCACCGCGCTTCTGAAATCCTCATTTTCTGCTTCCCTGTCTCTTTAAAAGTGTCCAAAACCTAGTCAAACCCCAATTACCCCTCAGAGTTTTTCCCAAATCCAAATTTCCCCTTACTAAATAAGCTTCTATTTGTGTTTTTATACCCATTCAAGAAAAACAAAAACACTCCTGGTTATGGTTGTCACCCGTGCAGGAGAAAAAACCATGGAGGAAGCACTTGCATCCATCTAAGCCAAACTCCAGGATGTGGATGAAACATTTCTCGGCCTCCATCTTGAGCATTCAACCATGAACAACAAACGACAGTCTGAGTCTTCATCAGACAATGGGTTCTCTTCTTCCAGCAATTTCTGTGGTCCTAAGCTTGATTTTCCTTGCTTCAATGGTATTGATCCGACTGGATGGATCTATCGTGCAGAACAGTATTTCAGTCTGCATAATACTTTTGATGTCAACAAAGTTCCACTTGCATCCTTTCATTTGGAACATGAAGCTCTTCAATGGTACCGTTGGTACATCAAGGCTCATGAAGAGCAAAAATGGTCAAATTTTTGCCAGCTCCTTTTGCAACGATTTGGTCGTAGTTCTTTTGATGACTTCATAGGAGCCCTCACTAAACTTCGCCAAATTGGCACTATGAGAGAGTATCAGATAGAATTTGAGAAACTGGCTAATCACACATAAGGATTGTCTGATGAATTCTACAGGAGTTGTTTTATCAGTGGTCTTAAGGATGAAATCCACTCAGAGTTTAAAATGTTCTGTCCCAACACAATGCTGGAAGCCTTGGGGTTGGCTAAGTTGGTAGAAGACAAGATTGCAGCCCAACAATGCTCCAAACCCACTTTTGTTCCCTTCCAAAATATGGGTTCTCAACGACCTCCCATCCCGCTAGCTCCTCGACCAACTCCTATCAAGCATTTGTCTGAAACAGAGATGCATGCACGCAGAGAAAAAGGGCTTTGTTATAATTGTGATGAGAAATTCACTCGGGGACGTAGATGTAGTCAGAAAAAGCTCTATCTCTTGGATGTGGATTCTCTGCCTACCTCTGAAATTGGTGAAGAAGTGTTGATGTATATGTAACTTCAGAATGTATTTCATATATGTATATTGTATCCCTATAGAGAGGTTATTATTCCTATGTACAGAAGTGTCATCATTTGTATTTAAAAGTGTCGCAAGTGTCGTAACATATACAAGAGGGGTTATTAGACCACCAAGTGTGGGGTCCACCCTGAGTTGGGTTACCATGGGTTATTAGACTCTTCTAGGGAAGTTAACCCTATTAGGTTATTAGGCAAGTTGAGTTGTGTATAAATAGAGTGAGGGTGTCACTCTATTTGATCATTCACTTACTCATCTATTCTCTCACTTGAGTGATGCGCACTAGTGGAGGAGGAGAAGCTGCTAAGGAGACTATCTCTTGTACTTGGGTTTTGTACCATTGCTCTTTCTATCTCTGAGGAAGTTGTGGGTTTTTTCACCTTCTTGGTTTTCCCCGAGGAAACTTTGTGTCTATTGTCTCTTGTGCTTGTCTCTTTTGATTGATATGATGTACATGTTGTTCTCTAAGATAAGATCCTAGATCATTTCAAATTAATGCTCAAAATCTAACATGGTATCAGAGCTAACCTGAGAAGAAGACACTGTACAGCTGTGAAAGGTAGGGCTTCTTGATTTTTGGGTTTCTCTCCATAGATCTTCAAAGGCAAGAGGCTAGATTGACTCTCCTATCAAGGGCGCATCTTTCTATCGAGACATAATTCAATTCTGAGCATTTTTCAGTTTTTGGCCCGTCATTGCTGCGAGAAATTAGGGTTTTGGAGAAAGTTAGAATTTTTGGAATCTGAATCCATGGTTGGATGCTCCTTTGAAAAATGAAAATTTAGAGACCAAGATCGAACTTTTTGGTTGGGTAGAAAGCTGAGCTTGATCAAACCCTAGATCGAGATTTTGATCGGAAATATGAAAAATTAGGGTTTCTGCAAAAGTTGGAATTTCTGAAATCTGAGACCACGATTGGAAGCTCCTCTGAAAAATCAAATTTTAGAGACCAATATTGAACTTTTTGGTAGGGTGAAGCTTCGGGAAAATCAAACCCTAGTTTGGGGTCCTATCTAGTGAATCTGCAAGTTTCAAAGGCAATTTTGAGGAGTCAAATTTTGCAATTTTCAAATTTGGAGTATACCAGCTTGACCAGCTCAGCAAGGCACATCTTTCTATCAATTCAGAAGTTTGAAATTCAAATTTTGAATTTTTAGGGTTTCTTCGACAAGCCCTAATCCAGCTCCAGATCCAGTTTTTAGCAAATCAATTGGTAAGACCTAATAAATTTTCTATTTCCATTTGAAGTACTCTTTAAGATGTCTGACCACACCAAGCTTGAGGATAAGCTTGAAGGAGCTGATAAATTTTGAGCCTGGAAGTATAGGATTGGGTTAATCCTAGAAGAGAATGAGTTGGACACTTACATATGTGAAGAGGTTCCTGTCCCAGAGGGAGAAGAGGCTAAAACCTTACACAAGAAGAACTTGGTCAAGGCTAAGAGAATCATTGCTGATTCTATCAAAGATCATCTCATGCCTCATGTGTCTTCACTAAAGACACATAAGGAGATGTTTGACTCCTTGACGAAGTTGTTTGAAGGAAAGAACATAAATCGAAAGATTTCTCTGCGGAACCAATTGAAAGGGGTAAAGCTTCAGAATGGAGAGACCATTCAATCCTACTTTTCTAAGGTCTCTCAAACCAAGGAACAACTTGAAGTTGTGGATGAAGTAGTAGAGAATGGTGAACTTGTAATGACCACATTGAATGGCCTACCTAGGCCATGGGAATCCTTCATCCAAGGAATCTGTGCAAGAAGGAAACTGATCTCTTTCAGTAGACCATGGGAGGAATGTTCACAAGAAGAATCTAGGCTTGTGGCCCAAGAAGAAAAGATGGGGAATGAAAATCAAGCTCTCACAGCACATACCAAGAAGAATTGTCCTGAGAAAAAAAGGAACAACAACAACAACAACCACTACAAGCAATCTGACAGGTATGACTTACAGGTATGTTTTGAAATATGTTCATGATTAATTTTATGATATGTTTGTATTCATACTATTTAGGTTAGTAAAATCCTGATTAATGTTAGACTTGTCTTATCATCCTATTAAAAGTATGAATGCATGTGAATGATAGAATACATTCATTGATTAGGGTTATGACACTTATGATTGTCAAGCACTCTAATTGCAGATATTTAAATATCAACACACAGAGCGTATGAAATTTATTGTCAACCCGAGAAAGTCTTTTTATTTCAAAGGACAAGTGCATAATATATGCTTAAACACAAAACCATTAGAAGTGAATATTTTATCTTCTATCATCCATGTTCACCCCAAGAATCTATGCAATCCCAATTGCCTTCTAACTGCTATACTACAATTCTTTTCTATTATGCATCAAGCAGAATTAATATCAGATCTAATCAACAATTGCAGGAAGGAAATCTCAATTGCATTCTAAAATAATCAACTGTCTAATTTAATCAAGCTGGGAATCATAAAGCATGACCTGAACATTACTCTAGAATTTGATAAAAGAGATTAAAGCAACTGTTCTAAGAAACTGGATTGCAAAATATAAATCAATCAACACATAACAGGAAAGCTAATTTGTAAGAGCTCCTGGGATTACGTCTCAGCTGTAGGATGAACACAGCAGTGTGAACAGAAATTGAAATATGTAAAACAAACCTGACTCAGTCGACTGTTATTCGATACCATTCACCAATCTCACAAAAATATAATCAATTACTGAGAAATCCACACAATGAGTATTGCTGCTGCATATAGAAGAAAGAACAAAGCATCACACAACGAGAAAGATGAAATCCTAAATTAACGCAGCAATCTCTGTGGAAGACGGGCCCAGTCTTCACACAGAGACGCTGGTTGAACAACACTCTTCTTTAAATCAGAAGTAACTCCTTATATTAACAGAAGAATGAGTACACAGTTTTGGCTTGGCTGCTAATACAAGGTAAATTAATTGTTTGCTGTCCAACCCCTCAGTCGAGGCAATTCCCCATATTTATACATACAATTTGCAACATCTAAACCTATAATTGGGCAGCCATGAAGATCTCTGATCTTCAGGCGCCCTAAATAATCTAGCTGTTACAATGCGTGGCAGAACTAAAATATCCAAATATGAGAGAAGTATTAATTGTCCCAAGAGTGACGGTCCTTCCAGCTCACAGCTGGATTTGAGCAGCGACATACTTAAGATAGTTCTTCTGTTACAGCTGCCCTGCCACGACTGTGCCTTGATTGACGATTTAAGCCCCAAGGAACCTTCCACAAGCGATGAACGTTCCTTCATGACTTGTTCAGCTCCGATCTTCCTGCAGTCTATTGTCTTACTACCTTCATAAATCGCATCATGTTAGCACAGATTAAGAGATGCACAGCTTTAATCATCACAATCATAAGTATTAACACAATAAAACAATAATCGGCCATACCTTGGTAATTTGGGGAATAGATAAGGACAATAAGTTGAATTGCCAAGGTAATTGGTGTAAGACAAGGGAAGGGACGATGATAAATGATGGTAAAAAAGGGCCAATTCTGGGCTCAACATCTCCCCCCAACTATCCTGTTGCATGTCCTCATGCAACAACCTGCATCTGAATATTGCACTGAACTTTGTCCAGGAGAGAGGAAAGAATGTAGATAAATCAGGCATCCCCTCTATCTTTTTTTTTTTTGAAAAGCTTCTGTGAGCAACCCGGCATCTTCCAACTTCACTGTTCCCCTTCCACTGCTGCTTGCTGATATCTGAGAATGCACTTGATGTGGTGGGGACCTTTCTGCAGTTCTCTTATGCTATGCCTGGGGAAGTTGACAGGACACACTCAATCTGAATCCAACTCAATGACACCTGTAGGAGGTGGAAGCACTGGTTCTTGTGGGACAGTGTCTTCCAGCGCATCTAATGTTAACAGGAGAGTTGCTGGTTCTTATGTAACAACAACATCCTTTAACCCATCCTCAGCAGCTACCTTCATTGCTTTTGGAGACACTGGTTCTTGTGTAACAGTGTCTTGTTTGTCATTCTGCTGCTGAGACTGAATATCCTTTTCAATTTGCAGCTCCTCCTCCAGGATTTCAGTGTCACCTGAGCATGGTGTCTGTACCTGTTCATTGTCACTCCACTGTGTGTCAGGGATGATATCCACTCCCAGGTTATCTCCCGGCTGCAATTCAGGAGTTTTTGTCCCAGCCTCCAAAGATGTTGGTTCTTGTGTAACAACATCCTGGCTAACCTCTTCATCCTTCCTTTGCTGCAGCTCCTCTTCTATGAGTTCTGTATCATGAGAGCTTTCTGGGGTCACCACCCATAGTTCATCGTTAAATGCCAGAATATCCTCTGTCCCAGCTTCTTCTCCTGTCTGCTCAGTCGGTTGGACGGTCAAATTTAGGGTTGCTGGTTCTTGTGTTACAGCATCCTGTTCCAACTTATCACTGTCCTGCCCTTCCGTTTCTTCTTCTAAAATTATTGTGTCCTGGGAACGTTCTGGGGTTACAGCACAAAATTCTTCACTATCCTCCAGGGTATCCTTTGGCTCCATGATCTCTGTATCAAGGGAACATTCTGGAGTCTCACCATATTCTTTTATAAGCTCCAGAGCATCCTTCATTTCCCGTTCTTCTCCCATCTGTTCTATGATTTCTATGTTGTGGGAGCATTTTGGGATTGCCATACATTCCTCATAAATTTCCAGGGCATCCTTCATTTCCCGTTCTTCTCCCATCTGTTCTATGATTTCTATGTTGTGGGAGCATTTTGGGATTGCCATACATTCCTCATAAATTTCCAGGGCATCCTCCACTCCCTGTTCTTCTCCCATCTGTTCTATGACTTTTGCATCATGGGAAGTGGCAGCTGTAGCCAGGATGTTTAAAGGTGCTGGTTCTTGTGTAACAGTACCTTCTTTCTCCACTGCTTTCCCTTCTGTGGCTACAGGTTGTTGTGCTGAATAGGTGCTAAGTAAAATTTTATGGCCTGCTTCCTCAAAGATCTCCCCACAGGTGGGGCAGAGTATTCGCTCATCCTTTTCTCCAGCTCCAGCAGAAGCTGATTCCTCCACTTGGTCTGCAGCCTCTATTAATGTATACATATTTCTTCCACCCTGCTTTCTGCAGATTTCCTTCCATGTTTCCAGCTCCTTTCTAAGTGCTTGAAGGTCCTCTTTCAGCATTGCATTCTCATACAAGAGTCCCTCAACTCCAGGCTCTTCCTCCACTGGCCTTTGTGGAGCATCCCTCGGTTTTGGTGTAAGGATTGGGGGTTCAACCTGTGTCTCTAAGGTTGCCCATTTTGTTCTAGCTGCCTCTGCTGCTGTGATTGACCGAGTTCGTTTCCTTCTGACTGGTGCCACTAAATCAAACTCATTGGTGGCCCTCTTCCTTTTCTGTGGCGTTTTCTTTTGTGACTTTCCTTTTTGTAGTGTTTCTTCTCGTGGAGCTGGAACATAGGGAGGCAAAACTGAAGTTAAAGGAATATTTCCCTGCCCCCCATGCTGTTCTTCTTCAATCACAGCTCCTCCTCCTACCCACTCCGGTGAAGACTCGATTGTGACCAGCTCAATATCTTCTTCCATTGCTCTGGCTCCGTCATCTTCAGGTTCCATTGTCGCAGCTTTTGATGCTGCTCCAATTTCACCTTCTGCTATTGGAGCTTCCCTGTTATCTAGGTTTTCCGCGAGGGTTTCATCTACATTGTCGCCTGACAGCTCTGTTTGAGCTTCCCCTCGCTCTCCTTCAAATGCAGTGTCATCCCCCACTGGTTCTGCTTGTGCTGGGGATTCATATACTTCAAATGGCTCTGCCTGTGCCCCTGTTTGTTCTTCCTCTGTGGTTTTATCCACCCCGGATGGTCCTGCCTGTGCCCCCTGTTGTTCTTCTTCCGTTTCATCCCTCCCCCCAACTTCACTGGAGGAACTCCGGTCCTCCTGTTGTGGCGGAACCGGTATTTGCTGTAATGGAATGACCCTCAAGGGAACAGGTTGCTGTGGTCGGGTAATGAATTGCTCCATGTTATATTATGTTGGGCCAGGGTTCTTATAATAATTAACTTAATAAGGCCATCGTGAGTAAGGGAGGATAATGGGTGCTTTGCAGATTGAACAAATGTTGCCATATGGCGCAAATCATGCAATAGATAAAATGGAATATTTAACAAAATGCCATGACGGAGATGAGAAAGCAAAGGAAGTTCAGAGTTGTACACAGTTTGGTATCTACCTTCGCAAGTTATGTATTTCTTGAGGAAGATAGCAACCTGGTCCCATGGCTGCGGCAGTGACTTCAATGCAATCCCTCGCCTGGATGCTTCAACTTGCTCCCCTGGAAGTAAAAATTCTTCCCGTGCAACCGTTGCAGGGACTCGATGGTTAAACCAAGGTTTTCCCACCAACGGGATAGCTGTAACCTCGGATATAATGACCTCCGAAACATCTATACACAGCCCCCACACCGTGGAGTGTGTTTTAGTAAGATTCAATGCGAATTGCAGGGCTGCGTCCCGATCGAATCCATCCAGTCGTTCAAAGAACTCGACCCAGCCAGCGGCTTGAAAAATGGCCAGAACCTGCAAATTCCGTCGAAGTTCCCGGGTATTGAAAGGTTCATGGCGAACTGGAATGCCCATGGTCCTGGCTGCAAGATGAAACTGCTGTTCGACAGAGTACAGGATCCCAGAATGGAAGTTGCAGCACAGAGAACGCACGAATCGTTGAGCGGAGACGTTGAGCGAATGAACTAATTCGGAAAGTTAAGCGCAGAGAAGAGTTTAAAATTTTCATGCCGAATTGGGGAAGGTGGCAGTTAATATTATTACGTCGTACGAGGGAAAGGTTTAATCAGATATAAATGGTGGTGCGAGTGAAGGTACGGCCAATCTCGTTTAAATGATATCAATACTTAATCACGTGATAAATGAAAGCCATACCTCATAAAACTGTACGTCGGAAGGCTGCGGAAACTGGTGGAGCATGGAGTTGGTGACGTGACGGAGCCGAACGCGTGCACAGTCAGACGTGGGATCATGATGACTCGGATAAGGCACTGATTTCCTTCGCCGGTAAAACACAAGGCGTCGCATCCTCCGGGTTAAAATGATGAGTTCGCCGGCAGGACTGGGATGAATCAGCATCATAATTAGCAGGTTGAACAATCCTTCTGTTAACACGAGAGTTACCACTGCAAGTTGCCAAAGAAATGATCACACGGCCGATGAAAAAGCTTGTTGCAGCTGGCAGGAAAGAAGTTACAGCCACCGGAAAAGAATTCGCGGCAGCCGGAAAAAGATTCACGATATCATGGAAAATTATGGCTGTCACGGGAAAATTTTACGGCGGTGGGAAAAAAAACTTACAGCTGGCGGGAAAAGATTTTACGGCTATGGGAAATATGTCGCAGCCGCTGGAAAGAAATGGCAGCTATGTGGAAATGATGTGGAAGTGACTTGGTCAATGAGGTGGCAGCCGCCGAGAAATAAGGTGGCAGCTGGGAAATGATGTGGCGGCTGCGGGAAAAATATGTTGCAGCCGCCGAAGTTACAGCCGCCGAAATTGCAGCTGCCGGAATTGCAGCTGCCGGAGTTGCAGCTGTCGGAAAAGATTTGACGGCGGGCGGAAAAAAACATTACGGCTACCGGGAAGTGAAATGGCCGTGACTGGTAAATGGAGTGGCAGCTGTGGAAAATGAGATGGCAGTCGTGGGAGATGAGGTGGCCATAACTGGTGAATGAGGTGGAAACCATGGGGACGATGAGATGGCAGCCGCGGAAACTGGAGTTGCAGCCGCCGATGTTGTAGCCGCTGATGTTGCAGCCGCAAATGTCGCAGCCGCCGATGTTGCAGCCGCAAATGTTGCAGCCACCGATGTTGCAGCCGCAAATGTTGCAGCCACCGATGTTGCAGCCGCAAAAGATTGACGGCTGACGGAAAGGGCATTATGGCTACCGGGAAATGGAGAATATGGTTGCCGGAAAAAGGATATACGGCTACCGGAAAATATGTTGCAGCCGCCGGAAAATATGTTGCAGCTGCCGGAAAATATGTTGCAGCTGCCGAATTTTTTTTTTTTTTTTTTTTTTTTTTTTTTTTTTTTGAACCCAAGGACAGCACAGAGAGATTTTCATTATGGGCCCCAAACTGATCGTTCTCCTGGCGCTTTCCTGAATTTTTTTTTTTTAAAAGACAACAGCAAGCAAAGAGATCAAATGCAAAGAGAAAGAAAACGACAACTATACGCTACAGCAAGAAATTATTTATGTACAGCAAATATAATTTTCATTTTAAGATTTGGCAAAGGTAGAAAAATGTTCCTGCTCTGGTGCCAATTGGTAGTTTGGATCAGCAGCAATCTGTGAAATGAATGCATCTTTCAAAATGGGCTTCCGATACAATCGCAGTCTGTGGCCATTAGCAAGTAATGGTATACGGTTTTCATCAATGGTGACCAGGCGAACAGTGCCGTTGTCAAATACCCTGTCAACCAAATATGGACCCAGCCATCTTGTGCGTAATTTCCCTTTGAAATCTTTCTTGAATCTGGAGTCGTATAATAGTGCCCAGTCTCCTTCATGGAAGATTTTCTTTTTGATGAATCGGTCATGCCAATTAGATCTCTGTTGCTGAAGCAGCACAGTCTGGTCTACCGCAGCTAACCGTTTCTCATCCAATTCATTCAATTGATTCAATCTTCTTTTCTGGGCTTCTGTTACATCCAGGTTCATTTCAATGGCTGTTTTCAGGGTCTTGATCTCAAATTCAATTGGAAAGATGGCACTCTTACCATACACCAGATCATAGGGAGAAAAGCCCGTGGTGTTGCGCCAAGTCGTGCGATATGCCCACAGTGCTTCTGGAAGTCTGTCATCCCAATCCCTTCGATGGCTTTTAACTGTTTTAGTAAGGATTGCTTCGATAACTTTATTAGTGCTTTCCACCTGACCATTGGCCTGGGGATGATAAGGTGAAGCTATCTTGTGCTGCACATGATACTTCCGGAGCAAGGATTCAAATTGGTGTGAAATAAATTGTGGTCCCCCATCGGTAACTACTTCCTTTGGTACTCCAAAACGGGTAAAAACTTCACTGTACAGGAAATCAATCACCGCCTGGTCATTTGCCTTAGCCAAAGCTACAGCTTCTACCCACTTAGTCATGTAATCTGTACACACCAAGATGTAAACCTTCTGTTTGGAAGGAGGGTTGATAGGACCAACAAAGTCCAATGCCCATCTATCAAACGGTTCTAGTATCACTTGGGGCTGTAAAGGCATCTGATCTGTCTTATTAGGTTGGCCCATCCTTTGGCAGCTGTCACAGGACTGAACATATCTTTTAGCATCTCTGAACAGTGTCGGCGAATAATATCCCATCCGCAACGCCTTATGCCCTGTTCTTTTATCTGCAAAGTGTCCTCCGCAAGGTTCATCGTGACAGGCCTTCAGTATATGAAAGATCTCATCTTCCCTTACACATCTTCTAATTTCAAGATCAGGTCCTGTGTAAAAGAGATGGCCTTTGAGCCAACAATACCTGGCACTTTGATGAATAATTTTTCTTTTCTCTCGTTTAGACATATGTGGCGGAAGCTTCCCTGCAGCCAAATAATTAGCAACGTCTGCATACCAGGGTGAATTAGCTGAGAGTGCGAATAAATGTTCATCCGGGAAAGCATCCTCAACAGGTGAACTGTCATCACTGTTAGTAAATCGTGATAAAAAATCAGCAACAACATTTTCTTTTCCAGGTTTATCTATAATAGTAATATCAAATTCCTGTAATAATAAAAGCCACCTGGTTACTCTGGCATTAGTGACAGGTTTATTCATTAAATACTTAATGGCAGAGTGATCAGTATGCACAAATGTAGGATACCCAGTAATGTAATGCCGAAACTTATTAATAGAATAAACAATAGCAAGGAATTCTTTTTCAGTAACAGTATAATTTAGTTCAGCAGGGGCTAAGTTTTTACTAACATAATAAATAGCATAAGGTACTTGACCATCCTGCTGTCCTAGTACTGCTCCAATGGCGGTATCAGAAGCATCTGAAGAAATGTGGAAAGGTATGGTCCAATTAGGTCCCCTTAAAATAGGGGCTGTGGACAGTTTCTCTTTAAGCTCATCAAATGCTGTCTGGCATGCTGTACTCCATACAAACTGTGCGTCCTTCATTAACAATGAAAACAAAGGAGAAGCAAGTTTGGAGAAGTTTTCTATGAATCTCCTGTAATACCCAGCATGTCCCAGAAAACTTCGCACCTCTTTCTGAGTTGAAGGGGTTGGTATATTCTTTATCACCTTAAATTTTGAAGGATCCACTTGAATACCGTCAGTAGAGATGAAATGTCCTAATAACACCCCCTCACTCATCATCATGTGGCATTTTTCAGTGCTTAGTGAGAGGCGAGCCTGTTCACAGCGAATTAAAACCTTTTTCAAATTTTCCAGTGCTTCCTCAAAATCCCTGCCATAAGGAGTGAAATCATCCATAAAAACTTCCATGCTATCATTTACCAATTCAGAAAATATGCCAATCACAGCTCTTTGGAACGTTGCAGGTGCATTGCACAATCCAAAGGGAAGCACCCTGTAGGCGAACGTTCCCCAGGGGCAGGTGAAGGTGGTCTTATCCTGATCCTCTGGAGCAATCTGAATTTGATTGTACCCACTGAACCCATCCAAGAAGAAGAAGAACTTCTTCCCAGATAGGTTATCAAGTACCTGGTCAATAAAAGGCAGAGGAAAGTGATCCTTCTGTGTAGCCTTGTTCAGCTCCCTATAATCGACACAGACTCTCCATTTACCATTTTTCTTGGGTACAATTACAAGTGGGGAAACCCACTCACTGTCTGAGATAGGATAGATGAATCCTGCTTCCAAGAGTTTCTGGATTTCTTCCTTCACTATATCCCTCAGATTGGGGTTCATGCGTCGTTGGGGTTGACATACAGGCCGAGAGTCATTTTTAATATAAATATGATGAGTGCACAGACTAGAAGGAATACCCTTCATGTCTGTATACTCCCAGGCGAATGCCCCCTTACGTTCCTTCAAGAGATTGGTTAGGCGCTTTTGTTCTTCTGAGGAGAGACCAGGATTGATGTTCAAAGTTCTTCCAGGCTCTACCTCAATAGGAATACTTCTCGAGTTTTTCAATACTGGGATTATGTTTGTGTCATTGGCTAGTGCTTCCTCCGTAAGCTGTTCTTGTTCTTCTTTACCGAGGGTACTGTTCAGGAGTTGATAAACTTCCTTGTCTACTGAAGCAGGTTCGCTAATGAAATTATTAATGGCATCGTCTTCTGTTTCGTTTTTGAAGGTTAGTGCCTTCCCTATTGTTAGTAATGGCTGAACATCTTCCTCTTCTTCCTGTTCTATCCAAAGGGAGGTTTCAGTTTCTAGACTCGGCCGTGCTGGAGGGTACAGGGTGAGGTTTTTGGTTTCCATGCCATCAGATATAGTCATAGATCCTGATCGACAGCTGATACAAGCATCGGCTGTAGCCAACCAGGGCCTCCCCAAAATCAATGGATGTCCCCCCAGCTGTGATTTTGGTTGTAATACCAGAAAATCGGCAGGGTATTCCCATGAGTCTACTGAAATAACAAGGTCGTCCAAAATCCCTTCGGGTCTGATAGTGGATCTGTCTGCCAATTCTAAGATAGTAGGGGTCGGTCTAATATTGGTGAATCCGAGCTTCTTTACAGTCTCCATTGTTATAACATTAATCGCAGCTCCTAAATCTACTAGTACGTTGGGTATCTGCGTTTGTCCTATGTGTACAGTGACAGTAGGATTGCCGGGATCCTCATACTTAGTTATAGGGGTTTTTCCAGTCATTAAAGCGGATAAATTCCCTATAACATGAACAGTAGGAGGATCTCTGGGTTTCCTTCCCGGTCTTTTAGTGCACAGGTCCCGAACAGTTCTAGCATAGATAGGTACATCTTGAAGAGCTTGTAAAAGGGGAATCTTAACATAAAGGTTCTTCAATTCTCCTAGGAGATTGAACTGAGGTTGCCCCCCTTTTTGTGGCAGCATCAATCTCTCAGGATAAGGTGGTTGTCTTACCAACTGGGTAGGCTGCGTGTTATCCACTTCATCGTTTTATGTCTTAGCCCTCCCATCTGAGGGATGCTCAGCATCTTCAGTGACAGGAACCGGATCAAATGGATGCTGGGAACTCTCTCCTTTGTCATACACAGTTGATGGAATATTTCCTGCAGTTACACGTTCTACTAGCTTTCCAGATCGTAAGCGAATATCATTACAAGGCACAGGGGAGAGAGAGTAGGCCGGCATATTGAGAGCTTCCAACTGCTGGACTGTTTTATTATTTGGGTTAGGGTTAGGTTGGGCAGGAAGCTGAGGCCGTATTGGTATGTTAGGCACAGGATTATTTTGCAGCTGCAGCTGCGACTGCTGAGGTAGGTATTGAGGATATTGCTGAAATTGAGGATATGGAGGATACGGTAACTGTTGAGGTGGAGGTGGTTGAGGAAACTGGTTCCCAGGATGGAAGTTCCTCCATCCAGGAGACCATGAAGTCGGTTGATGAGGTGGCTGTGTCCAAGGACTCCATGAACTATAACCTTGCATCGCAGGTTGAGGGGAATTCCACTGAGCATAATTTGAAGGGAATTGTGTATTCACATTTTGCATATTAGTATTCCAATTATTCAAATTATTCAAAAATGGAAATGAATCGGGAGACATACCTTGATTCCGGGGCTGCCAGGGTTTCTTCTGTGCAATAAAGTAGGCTGAATCCACCTCTGGAGTTGATGCCTGCAGAACAGCCTTCACTTGGGGCAACGTGGGGCATTCTTTCATATCATGGTTCAGCTCGCACAGCTGACACACTTGTACTTTGTCAAGAGGGCATTCTTTCAGTGGATGAGTCTTTCTACATCGGGGACAAAACACACCTAGTGTGAGATCCTCCACTGCTTGTCTTTGCTTGGCCTTCAAGACGTCAATCTCTGAAGAGATAGAGCTCATCATTTCTGTTTTAAAAATTTCAAGAAGATTGCCTATCTCTGCCCGTGTAGCTCCCCCATTGGATGACTTCTGAGTTCTGTCAAAGACATCGCGTTCCAACTTATCTCGTTTATTCTGCTTGTTATGCCTAGAAGATCCCCTGGAGTATCTCTTACATAATTCAACAATTGTCTCAAAGGGTTCTTTAGAGATATCTCCCTTTCCTAATAAATTTAGCATGTCTAAACAATCGTCCCTGATCCCTCGAAGCAGGATTATCTTAAGCACATCTAGTCCCATGTTCGTCTGTCCAGCTCTCTGCACATTGTACAGCAACCTCTCTACAAAATCCTCCAAGCTTTCATCCTCCTTTTGTACCATCTTGAATAACTCCTCCCTTTTGTCCCTGGTGTTGCAATATTCCTGATATTTTTCCAGGAACACTTGCTTCATCTTATTCCAATTAGCAACAGTCCCTCCCCCAAGGCTCATGAACCATCGTAATGCATTGTCCTTCAGGGTGGCAGGAAAAAGCTTTAACTTTTGAGCATCTGTGACATAATCATAGCTGCGACAGAGGATATCGAATTCAAAAAGGAATTCATCTGGATCCTCTGCCGCCCTGCCATGGAAGCGGGGTAACACCGACGGTGAGATGTTTTTCATAGGAGCTGTCCCCTCTAGCTGTTGTATTGGAAATTGCAATGTAGCCATAGTCTCTGGCGGGGAATTATCTTCATGATGGTATTGTACCACTGCTTCTTCCTCTTCGTTCTCATGTCTATTACTCATCTTTTCTTCTGTATCTTCTCCTTCGTTTGTTCCTTTTTTCTTTACCTCAGTTGCGTATTCTTTGGTTGCAACAGCTGCGTATTCTTCGGTTGCAACAGCTGCGTATTCTTCGGTTGCAACAGCTGAATCAGCTGTTACTTCTTTAGCAGGAGTATATGCAGAAATCACAGCTGCTCCTGTATCTTCCACTGTAGATCCTGATGCTAACGCTCCAGGATCAGCAGGGCCTCTTTTGATAGGAGTCCCCTGTTGACGAGATCTGACAGCTGAATCAGTTTTGTCAACAAGGTCGTCAATGAATGTTCTTCTGCCCATCGGTGGACCTCGACCACGACCCGAACCACCTGTACTGTTAGTAATTTGTGGGGTTTTGGGGGTCGGGAGGTGATCGCGTTTTACCCCCCTCGTATTCATGCAAAGCAGATCATTTCAAATCAACCAAAAGACTGACTAAAAGCAATTATCAGATCAACTAATGACTAGTGTTTAGTTTTCATCCTTCCCCGGCAACGGCGCCAAAATGTCAAGCACTCTAATTGCAAATATTTAAATATCAACACACAGAGCGTATGAAATTTATTGTCAACCCGAGAAAGTCTTTTTATTTCAAAGGACAAGTGCATAATATATGCTTAAACACAAAACCATTAGAAGTGAATATTTTATCTTCTATCATCCATGTTCACCCCAAGAATCTATGCAATCCCAATTGCCTTCTAACTGCTATACTACAATTCTTTTCTATTATGCATCAAGCAGAATTAATATCAGATCTAATCAACAATTGCAGGAAGGAAATCTCAATTTCATTCTAAAATAATCAACTGTCTAATTTAATCAAGCTGGGAATCATAAAGCATGACCTGAACATTACTCTAGAATTTGATAAAAGAGATTAAAGCAACTGTTCTAAGAAACTGGATTGCAAAATATAAATCAATCAACACATAACAGGAAAGCTAATTTGTAAGAGCTCCTGGGATTACGTCTCAGCTGTAGGATGAACACAGCAGTGTGAACAGAAATTGAAATATGTAAAACAAACCTGACTCAGTCGACTGTTATTCGATACCATTCACCAATCTCACAAAAATATAATCAATTACTGAGAAATCCACACAATGAGTATTGCTGCCGCGTATAGAAGAAAGAACAAAGCATCACACAACGAGAAAGATGAAATCCTAAATTAACGCAGCAATCTCTGTGGAAGACGGGCCCAGTCTTCACACAGAGACGCTGGTTGAACAACACTCTTCTTTAACTCAGAAGTAACTCCTTATATTAACAGAAGAATGAGTACACAGTTTTGGCTTGGCTGCTAATACAAGGTAAATTAATTGTTTGCTGTCCAACCCCTCAGTCGAGGCAATTCCCCATATTTATACATACAATTTGCAACATCTAAACCTATAATTGGGCAGCCATGAAGATCTCTGATCTTCAGGCGCCCTAAATAATCTAGCTGTTACAATGCGTGGCAGAACTAAAATATCCAAATATGAGAGAAGTATTAATTGTCCCAAGAGTGACGGTCCTTCCAGCTCACAGCTGGATTTGAGCAGCGACATACTTAAGATAGTTCTTCTGTTACAGCTGCCCTGCCACGACTGTGCCTTGATTGACGATTTAAGCCCCAAGGAACCTTCCACAAGCGATGAACGTTCCTTCATGACTTGTTCAGCTCCGATCTTCCTGCAGTCTATTGTCTTACTACCTTCATAAATCGCATCATGTTAGCACAGATTAAGAGATGCACAGCTTTAATCATCACAATCATAAGTATTAACACAATAAAACAATAATCGGCCATACCTTGGTAATTTGGGGAATAGATAAGGACAATAAGTTGAATTGCCAAGGTAATTGGTGTAAGACAAGGGAAGGGATGATGATAAATGATGGTCAAAAAGGGCCAATTCTGGGCTCAACAATGATTGTACTAATGCACTGTGGTGTTGTATGAGGATGATATTGTCCGCTAACATGAAAGGTACATCAAGAAAGACAAATCAAGTTCTAGATCAAGAACATATGACCATGGTGACATGAAGACAAAGACTCATCCATAGTCATGGATCACATAGAAGCTCTACTTATGAGGTATGTATAACTTGGTTCTACAATGGTTAACTTATGAGTTATGCAGGCTACTAGCACAAGTCATTGAAAAGAACAAGAAGACATTATGTGGGTATGTTAGACATAACTAGCAAATATGATAACCGGGTATGTCTTTCCTATATCAAGTTAGAATGCTACCTTGTGTTAGGATCTTATACTTTTGTATGAATAATAATGATAATTCTTGAAGTTAGAAGTTTAAGTAATCAAGGGTATATGCATATTATGTTTCTTACTTTGATTGATGATATGACTAACCAGAAGAGTCCTATGGTCAAATAAGAATATGCATGAGTAAAAGAAGTCTTCCCTGAAATCTTGAATACTAATGCTTGTGATAAATTACCTTTGTGTGAAATGTTCATGACTATACATGTTAAGGATCATAATGTTTTTATTGAGATTATACTAATGGATCTATGATTATATATGAGATCTTGAGAATGACACTATCATGACACTAGTGCACACTTAAGCATGCATAGTGGTCGAGGATGGATATAAGTTCAAGAACATGTAATCCAGGAAGCAAAGATCAAGAGGGAGCACAATCCAATAGTTCCTGCAAGGAAGCAAAGATCAAGAGGGAGCACTCCAGGAAGTAAAGATCAAGAGGGAGTCCACCCAACAACTAAACAAAGATAAGTATTTGAATTGTTATTTATTATATATATGATTACTTAAATGATGTTGTTCAGTCATGTACATACTTATGTTCCCAGATTTAGGATGTATATTATGCATTATAGAATAGTTGCATTAATGAACAAGATACTACTAATATGCATGTAATAGGTAAGTGGCCTATGGTACTGTACAACATTCCATTTCTACTTATCTAGAATGAAACCTCTTTGCTGACATGTTGGGAGGTGTGCACACTCTTACTAATGTTCTGGTAGAGATGAAAGGCATCTAGAAAGTTACGAGATATGGATAAATGTTGTATTGAAGCATTGGCTAAGATAATTGCATGACTGTATGACATATGACTTTATGTGTAATACTTTGTTCTGTAAACTATGAGAAGTTTCTAATCATGCATTTGAATTTGACTTGTAGGAAATATCGTGTACAATCACCTACAAAAGAAGGACTACAACATTTGTTCCAACAACGAAGTTTAAAGAAATCTATCTATTAAAGATATTGAAGAACATGAAGTTCCCAGGATCCAGGAAGTAGTAATGGAAGAATGCCATGATCAAGGAATACCAGTCGATCATGAAGAATGATGTTTGGGATGTGGTCCCAAGACCAGAAGGGAATTCTGTTGTGAATTTCAAGTGGATCTATAAGATAAAGAATGCTACAGATGGTAACATAGATAAATACAAGGTGAGGTTTGTAGCTTGTGGCTTCTCCTAGAAAGAGGGGATAGATTATGAAGAGACCTTTGCACCTGTGGCCAGGTACACTTCCATTAGAACAGTACTTTCCCTGGTTGTAGTGATGAAATGGAAGATACACCAGATGGATGTCAAGACAACTTTCTTGAATGGTGTAGTCGAAGAGGAAGTGTATGTGGAGCAGCCACTCGGGTTTGAGACACATGACAAAGGAACTCATGTGTGCAAACTAAAGAAAGCCCTGTATGGTTTAAAAACAGGCACCCAGGACCTGGTCAGCAGGATAGACAGCTTCCTATCCAGTTTGGGCTTTACTAAGAGTAAAGCGGATTCCAACCTTTACTACAAGGTTGAGGAAGGAAATCCAGTGATACTGCTATTG